>JASDDO010000031.1:21386809-22728209 GCA_030015575.1 Agapanthus africanus | reverse complement strand
GGAGAAATCACCCGCATGAGATCCTTACGACTCACAAGGGAGCAACGCACTTAGGGATCCCCACGGTTCCTAAGGAGAAATTACACTTGCGAGATCCTCACGACTCGTAAGGAGAATCCTCGTATGAGACCCTCACGGCTCATAAGATTCAAAAGTCTTAAGCTAGAGGGATCTGAACCTGTTCTTAAGCAGCCCCCACAACATCCACTTATGCCCTACAAGCGGCTCAATGCTGATCCTTGTATACAATCCACGGGCGCGAATAAACATTTCCCTAACGAAGTCCCACCCGTGACTAGGGATATGTTCGCACGGTGAACAACCCTTGTGAGTCCCCTCGGCTTATAAGGAGAAAACTCTCTTGTAAGATCCTTACGACTTACAAGAAACCATACACTTAAGAGTCCTCACGATTCCCAAGGAGAAAACACACCTATGAGATCCTCACGACTCACAGGGAGAAAATACCTTTATGAGACCCTTACGGCTCATGAAGTCAAAAGCCTTAATCGATAGGATCCTAACCCTGTTCGCTAAGCCACCTTTGTTCGATATCGACAGAGGAAAATGATAATTCGCTCCTGGCAATATCCCAGTTGTAGCGATGCTGATGTCGAAATCGGTGTCTAATCCCAAGCTTGCGGCAAAAAGCTAGCGAGCCACACATGCATACGAAATAGTCGAAATGATGGAGCAACTTGCAACAGAAGCAGTAAGTAAACAAAAATGTATGCATGAAAAATAGCCGAAATGATTGGGCAATTCGCAATAAAAAGCAGCGAGTAAAAATAAAATAAATAGCCAAAATGATTGAGCACCGCGAAAAATAGCCGAAATGATTGGGCAATCGCGACCTTCGCGGTATAAAAAGCTGAAATGATAGAGTATCGCGGAATGAAATAAAATAAAAATAAAAATGAAATTTATGCCCTGCAGGTGATATCACATCAATCCCTATATACAATCCAGGGCCGCAAACAGAGAAGGAATCACACTCCTCCTCCCCAGGTTTCATCAGAAGAAGAAGCCAAATCTCGATGGTTCACAGACAGCCTAGAGATCATCTCAACATTCGTCTCATTACAACAGACACAGCATCAAGTAAAGCGGAACAGCGGCAACCCCCAGTTCCATAACTCGGCGGTGTACAGATGACCGAGAGTCAAACTCCGATTCCGTGAAATGCGGATAAAGTTAACCCTTCCTGGCTACGTGGAACGCGGATTATGTCACTTCTGACCCCGTGGAAAACGTCCAGAGCGGATCCTGGTCCTCGCAGAGCACGGCAGTGAACCCGTGTGAAGCATCCACAGCGAAGCCTGGTCCTCGCCGAACACGGCAGTGAACCCGTGGGAAGCATCCAGAGCAAAACTCCTGGCTACGTGGAACGCGGATTATGTCATTTCTGACCCCGTAGAAAACGTCCAGAGCGGATCCTGGTCCTCACAGAGCACGGCAGTGAACCCGTGTGAAGCATCCAGAGTGGAGCCTAGTCCTCGCCGAACACGGCAGTGAACCCGTGGAAAGCATCTCGAGCAAATTTCCTGGTTACGTGGAACGCGGATTATGTTACTTCTGACCCCGTGGAAAACGTCCAGAGCGGATCCTGGTCCTTGCAGAGCACGGCAGTGAACCCGTGTGAAGCATCCAGAGCGGAGCCTAGTCCTCGCCGAACACGGCAGTGAACCCGTGGGAAGCATCTAGAGCAAATTTTCTTGTTACGTAGAACGCGGATTATGTCACTTCTGACCCCGTGGAAAACGTCCAGAGCGGATCCTGGTCCTCGCAGAGCACGGCAGTGAACCTGTGTGAAGCATATAGAGCGGAGCCTAGTCCTCGCCGAACACGGCTGTGAACCCGTGGGAAGCATCTAGAGCAAAATTTCTGGCTACGTAGAACACGGATTATGTCGCTTCTGACCCCGTGGAAAACGTCCAGAGCGGATCCTGGTCCTCGCGGAGCACGACAATGACCCCGTGTGAAGCATCCAGAGCGGAGCCTGGTCCTCACCAAACACGGCAGTGAACCCGTGGGAAGCATCTAGAGCAAATATCGGACTGTGGGGTCCTTAAATCCATAGACTATGATGTCCTTAACCTCGACCGTAATGTCTTAAAACTAACAACGGATTGTGGAGTCCTTAAATCCACGGACTATGATGTCCTTAACCTCGACCGTAATGTCTTAAAACTAACATCGGACTGTGGGGTCCTTAAACCCATGGACTATGATGTTCTTAACCTCGACCGTAATATCTTAAAACTAACAACGGACTGTGGAGTCCTTAAGTCCACGGACTATGATGTCCTTAACCTCGACCGTAATGTCTTAAAACTAAAATTGGACTGTGAGGTCCTTAAACTCACGGACTATGATGTCCTTAACCTCGACCGTGATGACTTAAAACTAACATTGGACTGTGAGGTCCTTAAACTCACGGACTATGATGTCCTTAACCTCGACCGTGATGTCTTAAAACTAACATTGGACTGTGAGGTCCTTAAACTCATGGACTATGACGTCCTTAACCTCGACCGTGATGTCTTAAAACTAACAACGGACTGTGGAGTCCTTAAATCCACGGACTATGATGTCCTTAACCTCGACCGCGATGTCTTTAAACTACAGTATCTTGGAAAACGTCCAGAGCGGAGCCTAACCCTCGCAGAACCCGGTAGTGAGCCCGTGGGAAGCATCCAGAGCAACCCCTAACTCAGTGAAATGCGGATAATGACAACTTCATCCATCACTTATGGGTCCTCACGACTCGTAAGGGAGTAAATTATCTTGTGAGATCCTTAAGACTTTCAAGAGAAAACACACTTAGGAATCCTCACGATTCTTAAGGAGAAATTACAACTACGGGATCCTCTCGACCGGTAGGGAGAAAATTCTTTATGAGGTACGACTCATAAAGTTGAAAAGTCTTAGGTGACAGATCCTAACCCTGTTTTCTAAGCCATCACCACTCTACAAAGAATCCAAGATTGACAGCTATATGCTATCTACAGATCGCACTTACTAAAATCACATGGCAACAACACAGCAAAGAGAAGAAAGTGACAGAAAGAACATTTGATTTGCATTTAATTAAGCGTTCGAGGCATACCCATTCATGCATGTGCAAAAGATTTAGAACATGAAATAAAACACGCTAAAATGAGAAACTTGCCATTCATACTGCGGAAAAGTTCTTACAATTATGAAAGCAATAAACAAAGACATTATCAATATGATTACAATGGCAAAACCTCAGGTCCAGGGCATGGATTGAAGAACTCAAAAGTGACTTTGTCCAGAATTTTCCAAGCCTGGCGAACCATCCTAGTATACTTTCTTTCGTGATCGCAAGCGACGGGATCCCCACGGATGTCCTCCACCCTCCGATAGGCAGCAAGTATGGCCGACTATTGAAAAGCCTGGTGCAGGAGGTCGACAAGATTGTCTCGCCTTCTTTTTGAGATTAGGCTCATCAGATACACCGAGTGCACCTTATCCTCGGCGGCATCCAATGCCCTAAGCGACACGCCGGTAAAGAATAGAGGAAGCGCTTCCCAGATCGCTCCCACAATAAGCTTCAGAAGAGGGGAACGCCGAGGAAGCAGTTGACCATTGTATGCGCCAAAGCAACTCATAATTTCGGCACACTCGGCATTTGTGAATTCTCGATTCTGAGAACGGCCGAGTGAGCGGATGTCTCCGTAAGAGATTATCTCGTCGAGATCATACATGTGAGCGTCCATTACTCCCGTAAAAGAAAATCAACAAAATTAGCAGACAAACTGATTAAGCAATTTCTTATTCAAAACAGGTACAAGGAGTTAAACTCCTCGAGAGCAATGCTCTGCAGACAGGAGTGACACCTGTCAAAATCAATTATGAGGGGAAGTTAAAGAAATCCTCTAAGAACATTGAGAGCTTTGCTCTGAGAAGATGATATAATTCATCAAAAATAAAATTCCATCTTTAATCCTCAAGATCCATGAAAAACTCTTAAGAGTACTTCTATATGAATTGAAAGGAGAAAAGCTCCATTAATGAATTAAGAAATCATAAGTAAAATCCTTTTAGAGAGCAAACCTCTATTAATGGAACACTAATAGGGTTCTCTTTAGATCTTTTTAGGCCTATGGAGCAAAGCTCTGCTAGTGAAACCCTAAATGGGTTTTCTGAAAATCAAAGATCTATTAAGAGCAAGCCTCTGTTAATAGGTAAAACCATAACTCATTAAGATTTGTTAAAATTTTACCTAAGTTTGGAAAGAGTTCCTTTTCAACTTTTGAGAAATTTCAAAATGAAGAGCTGTGCTCTGAACAAAATTCTCAAAGAGGATGATAATCATCTAAAGGACTAAAGGTCCTATTTATAGGCGTTAAAACGTCTCTTCAACTTCTGAGTTGATCCAAGGGCTCAGATGTTGCCACCGATGCGCTCACGTGTGGGCCACGCAAGCACAACGGTGGGGGGGCATTTGTTTCCCCAATCAGAGCAAAGCTCTGTTCAAATTCCAAGATTGGAAATGAAGCGACGCTTCTGCTTCCCCCAATCAGAGCAAAGCTCTGTTCAAATTCCAAGATTCGAAATGAAGCGACGCTTCTGCTTCCCTAATTAGAGCAAAGCTCTGTTTAAAAATTCAAGAGTCAAAAATTGAAGCAACGCTTCAGATTCGACGCTCTGCGCTGCGCGCCACGTGTCTAACATAGGTGCGCTAGCGCAGTTGCGCTGCGCGCCACGTGTCAAACACAGTTGCGCTGCGCTCTGCGCTGCGTGCCACGTGTCTAACACAGGTGCGCTAGCGCAGTTGCACTGCGCTCAAATCCAAGATGCTTGGCTCTGTAATGATGATGAAAAAACCTATCGGAACAGAAAATTAAAATCAATTAATTTTTATGAATTAAAAATTCTGGGATCCTCAAGATCCATGAGAAAACTCTTAAGAGTTTTTCATCAAAGATTAAAGAATATACATATGATTCAGAAGAGCAAGGCTCTGTATTAAAATTCTAAAAGGGAAAAATTGAAGCAACGCTTCAGATCCTATGCGCTGCGCGTCAAAAACAGACACGCCAGCTCCAGGAGCGCTGAGCCCTATGCGGCGCACCCCCATCAGAGCAAAGCTCTGTTTTCAAATGCCACGCCCCGCTTCCCAGTGTACGGCGAAGGGGACGCGACGAGGTCCGCTACGTATATACTCATAAGTACATACGCTAAGCGTATCTAAGCAATATAAAAATAAATACATAAGAGACAAGATATAAAAAGAACGTAAACTATTATTTATTAACATTCTTTGTACAATGCATGAAAAGGAAATACAACTGAAATAAAAAATGCCTAAACAGTGGCATAACAGGAAATGAAAAGTACAGAAAGGAAAAGTGTACAATGAAACTAAAGTGCAGGGTTTTCGGCAAACTGCTCCAAGTCTTCTTAAGATGGCTCGATCTCTGCCGGGTCTAAATCACCTGACGACATTCAAAGAAGAAAGAAATAGAATGTCGTCAGCGAACAGGTCGCTCGGTAAGTCCTAAAGGTAAGAGGAGAATAGACGGAGAGTAAGATAGAGAGAGTAGCTTTTACAGTTGTATTATAGTGTTTTAGCGTTAAGCTGTTGTTATCGTAAGTTCAAGGGTGAATATCAACTAATCTCAAGAGTGTTCTCAAACCCAACAGGCCACAGTCCAGGGGTAGGGAACCACGGGCCCGAATCAAATGTTAGTAGCGGGACTTCGACCGTCGTCGAAATATTCCAAACTCAACAGGCCACAGTCCAGGAGCATGGAAACACGGGCCCTCATGATTGCTTGCTTATGTTAGTAGACATGGATTCATGATCTAGAGGGACTCTTGAGATTATGTTGGATTCACGAATGAACTACCCCAATACCCTGTGTAGTTATGTTATTGTTAGTACTGTATTGCATTGTATTGTCTTGTAAATTGAATTGTGTAATTGGATGACTGACCAAAACCATGATATCAGTAAACGGATGTAACTGCATAATCATGTAAATAGAATAACTAGAGAACCATGTAAGTGGAATGTATATCCATGGTTCGGTTCAGTCAAATTGTATAGATTGATAACTGGATTCATGGATTCATGTGTTCATATTGAATTGGAATATTGTAGGTTGTAGATTGACTTGAATCATATTCAAGTCAGATATAATCAGACTCAAATCCGAGTCAAACAATTAGAAATGTGAATCGAAATCTTATAATTGCTAGGTTCCTTAGGGTAATTTATAATACTTGAAGGGGTTTTATGTAAAAATGTTTTTATATACTTTTCAAAATACACCTCAAGTATTTATTGCTCGTCTTTAGAGTTGTAATGAGGGTGGATTTTATGTGTAACATTTCTAGTGAAAATATATTAGTTTTATAAATAACGATATTTATCCGTAATATTGATTTATTTGAAGTTCATGGTAATTTAGTGTAAAATTTATTCTTGTGATTTTTAGAAAAAAGTGGAATACTTATATCATCATAAAATAGATATTTTTAGGATAAATATATATATATATATATATATATATATATATATATATATATTTATACAAAAGTAATTTTAATAAATATTTTATATTCTAAAAATCTCATTTTCTTAAGATGTCGTATTTTAAACCTTTCGAGTCCGTATGCTCCTTGCGGAGGTCTGAATCTCGCACTACTAGATCGAGGGTACGCGATAAACCTCACAATCCCGAACGGGTTCCCCAAAAATGGGTTGTAGCGGCGCTTTGCAAAGATTGTAAAATACTAATCCTTTAGAAAACGGTTATATAAAGTAAAAGGTATTTATTTGCAAAAGTGTAAATTTTCCGTATTTTAGATTCTAGAGTTTCGTAAGTCAACTAGCCTATCTCTAAATGGTCTAAACGACAAGTCGTTAGAAGCCTCAAATCGCCTCTTCACCGCCAATTGTGGCCAGATAAGTACAAATGAGGAAAGGAGGGATCTTCTCATGAATCGTGAGACGGGCCTTTTAAAGTTACCTTTGCTCACTTGCCTAGCCTAGACACCACAAAGTCAGGTTTAGATAAACTATCGATGTCCACAACTTATCGTGTTTTCCTAATAAGAGGTATTTATTTGAAAGCGTATCAAAGCTAAAACTTTTAGATTTGATTTTATTAAGAATATGGTATTTAAATGAAAGTATTGTTTTATCATATTCTAAGTTTTTGATGATGTCGTTTAGGATAGTATTTGCGTGTGTGTGGAGGTAGGTCATTATCTCGCGCTCTACTTTAAATGTATAGCAAAGTTAAGGGGTTAAATGTGAAATCGAAACATTGTGGTATTAAAGTTAAATTAGAAAGGCTATCATTTCATGTGATGAAACTTGTTCAAATTGTTTGTTACATGTTTAATAGTCAATATAAAGATGTTTAAGCATGAATATATTGGTGAGAAGTGAAATTTTATAGAAAACCGAATCGGAAATCGGATTTGTTCCGATTCCGTCGGGTTTTGTAATTTCGTATTTTAAAGAATAAGAAGAAGAGATAGAATAGGACTTACGGGTTTCGATTAAGCAAAGGAGTGAAGGGGGGACTAGAGAGGTTGCCGAGGCGTTGCTTCGTCACCGGTTGTTCCCAAAAATGTCGCCGGAATTTCCGCCGGAATTTTGTCGGAGCTTCGCCGCGCACTTGTTTTCAAGGTACACAACTCTTGGAAATTTTTTGAGAGAGTGAGCTTAGGGCTTTGGGATGAGAGGGTAGAGGGTAGGGGGTGTATTTATAGGGTAGGGTAGGTGAAAGGTTTTTAATTAAAAAAAATTATAAAAATTATAGAAAATTCATTAAAATTTGAGTAAATAGAGTATATTGAAGTCTCGGGAACCGATCCCATTAAATGGTGTGTGCAGGGGGTTAAAGAAGGCGAAGAGGAGGATTTTTCGTGTTAACGACTCGGCCGTCCGGCCGAGTCGGGGGTCGAGGGGGTGGGGGTTCTCATGGGGTAAGCACTGGTATATTTAGATTTTCAAGTGTAGTTCAAGTTTTGGGAGTTATGGCGTTTGGACTGTTGGGCTTCTAAAGGATTTAAAACAAAAACAATATAAAAATAATGTGGGGCAGGGGATTTGAACTCTGATGGCTTGGTTCAGCAATGCAAGGTATTACCAATGAGCTACAAGCTCCTTCTTGTAATTATGGTGTGAAATAATTACTTAAAGTGGTAACAGCAACATTAAATACCCCAAGTATACTTTAATTTTAAAACAATTTTATGTACACTAAAAATGGAGTTATTTAAAAATAAAATAATTACTTATATATTGTGCTCAGGTTAAAATACTCCTTAATGGATTTAGAAAAAAAAATTGGTATAGAAAAGTGTATAGAAAAATTAGGGTTATTACATCAAAATTAAAAAATTAAAAAGTTGAAGCAACGCTTCAGATCCAGCGCTCTGCGCTACGCGCCACGTATCTAGCACGGGTGCGCTAGCGCAGTTGCGCTGCGCTCTGCGTGTCAAGCACGAGTGCGCTAGCGCAGTTGCGCTGCGCTCTGCGCTGCGCGCCACGTGTCGAACGTAGGTGCGCCAATGCTGGAATTAAAAATTCCCACCAACAAGATTGTGCTTTAAGCACTGCTGGATCAACAATCCAAGGGTAAATAATAAATTACCAAGAACAGAACAAATTCTGCACGGAAAGATTTCACAATCTTATTAAAACAAGAAGATTATCTTTTGTAAAACAGAAGCCTTAGGATCAGAGATCCAAAGGTGGGACATATTCCCAAATCAATCAGAGAAAGATCTCTTAAAACTGATTTAACAAATCATTTGGCCCTATATAAAGGACCCTAGAATTCAAGTCAAAAAATATAGAGAGAATACAGAAGAAGAGAGAAAAACCCTCTGCAAAAAAGAGCAAGCTATTAAGAAAAGAAGATTTTTTCTTCATATTCAAGGTAAAAAAAAAGAACTATGTTCTTGACAAACAGAGATGAAATCATCTCGTAAAAAGAAGAACCCTCTTCTAAAAAGATCATAGATCTGAAAATAGACCAAGGTCTTTAATAAAAAGAAAAAATCAAAAGGCCTAATCATAAAATAATAAAAGAAGTATCGTTACTTCGTCCACAGATCTTTGATCTATAAAGGCAAAGCCTTTTTATCAAAACAAGAACTTTTGTTCTTGGATCTTGAGGCAAAGCCTCCTTAGAAGAACATAAAAGTTGTTCTTTGATCTTAAAATTGATCAGATGCGCTTTGCGCTATTGAAAAGTTCCTTGCACTCATGAACTGCGCCCTTGCGCTCATTGGACTGGCGCACAGTACCATAACTTGCCATGTGTCAACCATAGACACCACTTGCGCTTTGCGCTTTTAAAACATAGCGCTGCGCTCATAGACTGGCGCTCAGCGCCAAGCGCACCACGTGTCGCTCGCCGGCGCGCCGGCGCGCCAGCGCAAAGCACTCATAAATGGGAAGCGCAAGTGCGCTAATGAACTAGCGCTTAGCGCTGAGCGCGACACGTGTCACCTCCTCGTGCGTTAGCGCAATGCGCTCTTTAATTGGCGCAATGCGCCTGACGCGCCACGTGGCGCACTAACAGGACATGCTCTGTTCTGATAAAGACAAAATATCAGAGCCCAATACTTAGCATTATTCAAAGGGCCGAACCCAAATAAAGTCTTAATAGCCAGAACAAAAATAAAATGTTAAAACATTTTAATTGGATTTAGCCCAATTCTGACCATAAGTCCTCAACTTATTTTGAATTGAGCACATCTGCTCTTTCAACCAAATCATCTCGGTTCAAGTGTACATCTCTTCACTCCTTTGATATTTGTCGTTGTAATTCCTCAACGTCTTCAAAGAGGTGACGGGTCCTGACAACCACACATTTTACGGACTGTGGGGTCCTTAAACTCATGGACTATAATGTCCTTAACCTCGACCGTGATGTCTTAAAACTAATATCGGACTGTGGAGTCCTTAAATCCACGGACTATGATGTCCTTAATCTCGACCGTGATGTCTTAAAACTAACATCGGACTGTGGAGTCCTTAAATCCACGGACTATGATGTCCTTAACCTCGACCGTGATGTCTTAAAACTAACAACGGACAGTGGAGTCCTTAAATCCACGGACTACGATGTCCTTAACCTCGACCGTGATATCTTAAAACTAACATCGGACTGTGAAGTCCTTAAATCCACGGAATATGATGTCCTTAACCTCGACCGTGATGTCTTAAAATTAACAACGGACTGTGGAGTCCTTAAATCCACGGACTACGATGTCCTTAACCTCGACCGTGATGTCTTAAAACTAACATCGGACTGTGAGGTCCTTAAATTCACGGACTATGATGCCCTTAATCTCGACCGCGATGTCTTAAAAATAACAATGGACCGTAATGTCCTTAAACTAATTATCGACCGCAGTGTCTTTAAACTAAACAATAGAGCCCAATTGCTCTCTTGTCGGATCTAAACGATCCCGTTAAGTCGATCTTAGTCTAGAATTAGACTAACGTGTCCTTAACAAACGTTTAAGTTGATCTTAGTCTCAAATGAGGCTAACGTATCCTTAAACCCAAACCCAAATCTAAGAAAGATACGGATTTGGACTAGTCCACGCCCTACGGGCAACAACATAACTTAGTCTCCGTATACAATCCACGGGCAACCAAACACAAAACAAACACCCACGACACGAAGTGACCATATGGAGAAGGAGAAAGTTGTTACCGCGATGCGGTAGCGTAATTAACTGCAGGGGTTTGCGCCTGCAGGGAAGAGCGTCCCCACAATCAAAAACCCCTCAAACGAGGGGGAATCTGACGAAGTCTGCTACATCGGCCGCATCCGTCTAAACCTTCGATACACAGTGCCATAAATCAACTTGGCATCTTCGGAGAGGTGGACGGATAGCACCAATTAGCATCTGTCCCCAGATTCAGGCAAGACAGTCCGTCTTCTCGGTTTCCGGCGGTAAACAATATATATATGTACGTGTATGAAAACACGCCTAAAGGCCAGCTATAACTCATGTCGTATCTCATAATACGAACTACATCATATCACCGATCTCATGGCACCATGCCCAAACTCATCGACTCATCTCCAAATATCATCCACTATCCTCATCATCCAAGTGTAGGTATACGTGTATATATATACGTCGTCCTATACCTATGTGTGTGTGTGTATATACGTATCCCCATATATGCACAAGTATAACAAAGTAAGCATGTGCGTGCGTATGGGTGTACACCTATTCTAGGGTTCGCGACTAAGAAGCTATACTAGTTCACTTCTAACAACCCTAATCTAACCATTGAACACCTAAACATATCCTGAATATCCATGTCACACATAAAGCTATCAAATAGTATATATAGCATACTAAATATCGAACCGCGGGGGTGCTATACGCCATCCACCCGACTTCCTCCGTAGATATAATCTACTCACGTTGTTCTTCGCTCTCCGTTGCCGACATCGCCACGTGCTTGCTTGTCGTCTCGAAGTCTTCGTGGGGTACCTACACATATAATCCAATCAAGATGCGTATTAAAATCAAATTGGAAAACCAAAACGACACGCTATGGCCTATTGGTTAGAACCTATGGACTACGCTTTCAAAACTACCAAATAACTCTCGATATCGTCGTACAAACGTGAAGTGATCGAGGTAAAACACAAATACAAAAATCCAGAAATCAAAATACGAGAAACGAAACCCCGAATCAAAACAACAACTCTTGAAAATGGTCCCAGATTTTACCCTAGGTCAAATTGGTCAATTTTGCATATGCCAGGGGTCTAGTTTACGAGAGATGGAGCAACAGAACGAACACGAATCAATTCCACCCTGCTCTAGCCGCAAATTGCGGCCAGAATGATTAAATCTAGGGCCAAGTAGAGGGTGTAGGGGATGGGGTCCTTAGGGTATGTTCTAAATCACCTGCATGTATCACTGTCCTTGCAAAATAATTTTCAAGTCACCGGGGTGTTAGCAGCTACCAATTTCCCTACACAATTCTCACAATTTCCGTATCTGCAGAATTCAAATTTCGCAACCTGGGGTTTGTCTAAGGTTTTAATCCAAAATAACATCACCACAGGGGTTGTAGTCCCTAATCACACCTCAATTACACTATCTCTACCCAAATCACACCCTAAACCCTAGCTAGAATTTTCAAAGTTCACCCAAACACCATTTAATCACCACTAACACATATGAATACCAAAGTGAATGAAAAACTACACAAATGGTGTAGGGATTACCTCATTTAGCACCCATGAATCCTCTACAGCGCCAAAATCAAATTTTTCTTGTTCCATAGTGTAGCTTGTGAGCTTGTGCATCTTTTTTGTGAAGTGGGGAAGATGTTTTGGTGTAGTTTTTGAGATGTTTTGAGGTGAAGAAGTGGATGTAGGAGAGAGGGCAGCAGCCTTGAGGATGAGGGAGAGGAAAGAATGAAGGAAGAAATGAAGAGGAGAATGCCAAGACTTAGGTTTGACCCCTCACCTCTGTTGGGGTAAAAATTTACACTCCGGTTGATCAAGTCAAAATCAAAGTCAACCCCAAGCCAAGTGGGCCCAAGCCCAGATCCGGTGGGCCCATGCCCGGGTCGAGCCCGAACATGAAGCGGTCGGCCTTCCCCCATGCCGAGATAAAAATTTTGTAATAAATAATTTTGTTGCATTTATTTTATTTTATTTTATGGATAAATGTAAGAAAAATAGGCATAAAGCCAAATTTTTGTAAAGCCCATGGCTTATGTGCAAAAAGAAATGGCTCATGAGCCATGAGATAGACAAAATGTCATTTTGTGAAGCCCAAGGGGCTATGTGTAAAGTGTATAGCCTATAAAGCCAAAGATAATAAAAATATCTCACAACTTTTCTCTCTCTCAAAATTTTTTCAGATCTGAGAACTTTCCTCCCTCTTCAAGGTTCCAAAACCTTCTATTTCTCTTGAATTAAATCAAGAGTTTTACTCTTCTTTTTATAAAACAAATTGGTTTTTCACCACAAACCCCATAAAGGGGAACTCAGATCTTCCATTAGATCTCAAAAAGAAGAGATTTTTAAAAATCCCATATCTCTTGATCTTCAAGATCCAGCTAACAGAGGAGGAAGAAGAAGAACATCGTTCACTAAACCCAAAAACACACACACACACACACACACACACTCAGGAGTTCAACTCCTCATTGATTTCTCTTCTGAGAAATTTTTTTAGGCTAAAATCCTCTTTTTCTCGCAGGCGCTCAAGCGCAGAGCGCCCGCGTGCCGACACGTGGCGCGCCTGCGCTCAAGCGCTCAGCGCTCGAGCGCAAGTCGTCCCGGTGCCGACACGTGGCTCGCTTGCGCTCCAGCGCAAGCGCAAGTCGCCCCCGTGCCGACACGTGGCGCGCTTGCGCTCCAGTGCAAGCGCTCGAGCGCAAGTCGCCCCCGTGCCGACACGTGGCGCGCTTGCGCTCCAGCGCCCAGCGCTCAAGCGCAGAGCGTCCACGTGGCACTCTAGCGCCTGAGCGCACAGCACCTAGGCACAAAGCACCCAAGGTGCTGCCCCACGCATCCTTTGGATGTGTTTTTCCCCTTTATTTATATATACATGTATATATATACATATGTATACATATGTACACATACACATACACATACTCCACATACATATACATGTAAATTTTTTTTATGATTTTTATGATTTTAAAAAAATTTAAATCAACCCGAAATTACACAAAAAGAAATATTACGCCATCCCCGGCAACGGCGCCCGTTGATTAATCCAAAAATATTAAGTTAACCGTAATCAGAAAACGGCGTCGATTTGCAGCTTGCCGGTGAGTACGGGTCGATCCACAGAGATGTGTAATTTTCTGTTTTATGTTTTTACGAGTTGATTCTGATGGTTGTTTGGTTTTTGTCGATTGATTTAAAAACTAATTTATCTGATATGAAAGAACTTGTTAGGATTAGGTCGAAGGTAGGGTTGATGAGATTAATATTGTCACCTCTTTCAATGCCATTTGATTAAAGCTTTTTAGAAATCACAACAATTATTAGCAAAGGGGATTAGGATGATTGGGAAGAAACAAAGTTTCTTCCTCTAGATCCTTGTCCGTCCTTTCCTATTAATTGCTACAATCTTCATGGACGTCATGTATGTCCGGCCCTTTATACTACGGTTCACCGTTACCTCGTAGGTAGGGTGCCGTAGGGGGCGGATCATGCATGCGTGCATGAAGTTCTAGTTTTGAAAATGTGTTGGCATTGAAGGAGGTGAGAGATATTCATCTCTCACTCCTTACCTTATTCCTAACCCTAACAAGCGAAGATTTTACTCGCTCATTAGGGGAATTGCTAAAATTGGCATTTTTTTGTTATGTTTTAATGTATGTTGTTTGGGTCTAAAATTATCACTTATCTACTGCAGATTAAAAAGAACTATACTAATTAACTAAGGCAAGTAATATGATTACTCTACTGCAATAATTATACTAGCTAAGGCAAGAAAAGAATTAATACTAAGGCATGAAAATGAAGAACACTTACAAAAATGATGCTCTTGATCTCTCAACAATTCTGATTTTATTGATTGAAAAGAAGCATAGCTTTTTACAGATTGTGAGTACAATTTATAAGTAAACAGGGAAGCTAGGGTTACAGATTCTCGCACACATTATTTTACAGATATGCCTCCTGAAAATCCCAACACCCGCACCGACGCACCGACAGAAGAAAAAATCCACCGACGTGCGCACTTAATGGCCGCGGAACCGCGGCAATGATGGGCCTTGGGCCGCGGTTCCGTGGACCTTTGGTGAGTTCAGCTCACCAAATTTTCTGGTCTTCATACTGGGTATTTGGGCTTGTTTATTCTTCACTGTTTTTCTTTGTTTGGCTTCTTGGTCTTTTCCAGATCTTCAGTGAAAAACTTGTAAGGATCTTTCATCCGTTCACTTTGACATTTCGGACTGCATTGCCTTATACAATTGTAAATTGTTCTTCGTGACTAGGATTCGTCTACTTGTTGGTCAAAAGTCTCTTTTTTGTATCATCTTCTGTCTTTTCTCACTGTCTTCGCTCCAAAAGCCTGTATCCTGTAATATGCAACAAACGTGCGTCAAGAGTACCTGTTTACTTATAAAATGAATAAAAGTGGGGCGTATGAATTGCAATATTATGATCTGAACAAATACCCCCAAACTTACCTTTTGCTCGTCCTCGAGCAAACTTATTATTTTATTCTAACCTAGCCGCACTTTCGCAGGGAAACGCGATTGCACTGAGCACGTGCAACAAGCCGTTAAACCTCTAGGTGTCCCTAGTAGGAGGAGTGTTGTCTCCTGAGGGTTTTCAGCGGATTACACCCACAAAATCCAATCAATTTGGTTTCTCGACTTTTTGTTCTCCAATTAGGTTTTCTAACAAGGAATTCTATTATCGTCGACCAGCAAATTATCCACCCATATTTTTCACACTTTCTCATCATTTAACTTAAGATTATATATGTTCTATAGAATTACTTAGCTTTCGGCATCTCTTAAGTTTTCCTTCTAGGGTTTTATCTCCGCTTAGGAATTTCTATCAACTCTACTAAAGATACAAGTTCTATTCTTCACTCCTTTCTCTTATCTAAACTCTAATCACATATCCCCACGTGTGCGTAAATATCACCCCTACACTTGGAAATTCAAATCAAGTAATCGTATTCTCGTCCATTGTCCAAAGCACATATTAATTGGTGAATTTCGCTTTCACATCCTTCATGCGACCGTTAATACTTCTTGAGGTACCAACAACCGATTACAAGATGCGTTAGCACTTTAAAGTGTACTTTCTAGTTTGCAATACCCAAGGCTTTTAGCAGTGACTCCCAAACCAGTTGGTCTAAGGCACTAGGTGATGAAGCACCCTCGCTAAATATTTTTTATGTTTTAGCCTTAAGTAATCACAAAACCAGTGTCCATTTTTCTTTCTTTCACTTTTTTTTTATTTTCATCGTACTAAGGACTTTAGACAAGAGCATTTCAAGGTCTCTTCTACTATTCCAAGTTTGAAGGTGCGTGATAGTGCAAATTGTAGGGTATATGTTTTCAGAATTCAGACTTAAGCTAGGATTTATTTTTCAAACTTGTACTCTAATAAAAGTTTCAATACTCTTCCTTCGTTTCGACTTAACTCAAGTAGTGAACCCAAAATTTGCCTATTTCCAAATAATCTACAAAGACATGTATTTTCTACCGTTAAACTCTAAGTAAGGTTATTTTTAGGGTTTTTTTAATTTACTAAGTCTAAGATCTAGTTTTTCCTAGCCAGTTAACCTATTTATCAAAATCAATTCAATTAACCAGAATTGAATACATTAATTTTTATAATTTTTGAAAATTTTCAATTTTTATGGGTTTTTCTTTTTCTAAAATTTTTTATATTTTCAAATTTTTCAAATTTTTATGATTTTTATATAAAGATGCGATGCAGAAATTAAATATGCAAAAAGAATATATACAAAATGAAAATATGCAATGCAGAAGATAACTATATATACTACCTTCTCCCCCAAACTTGAGCAAAGCAGTGCCCTCACTGCCCGGCCCCACGTCGCGCTCGTGAGCGTGAACGTGATCGTTCCCCTCTAGCCAAAAGTGTTTGAATTCCCCTCTCTATTTCCGTCAACCGACGGTCGTGATCTCGTGCTGTCGCCCGAAACTCATCCCTCAAAGAATCGATTCTTCTCACTGTTCTCCGCATCAATCGCGCATGCTCCTGAGGGGTTAGTTCTTCCCCGCTCGAAGTCGAGCTCGAGCTAGGGGTGTGTGCGGGTACATTTTCTGCCGGTTCCGTTCGTGTCCAAATATCAGTAAGTCTAGAGTAGGACGACGTAACGCCCTCTATGAGTGGTCGAACCAGAACACCGTCTATCATGTATGAGTCAAATTCCTCGACGGGGAGGAAATAACGGCAGAGTTGGGTAACAAGCATGGGACAAGGGTAGACGGTACCTCGTTTCCCCATATGTACACATGTCGAACCGTGGATTTTTCATCATCAGTGTGTGTAAGACATGTAATGAAGGGATGAAAAAAGTCGTGTTGTGGGAACTACCAAAGATATTGTTTTGTGCCCATCGGCACACAGTTAAAACGTTCGCGAAAAGGGTCCGTGCTTGGATACCCTTACGCGGCTCTCGTGCACAGTCATTCCCCATCAAAGGCATATAATCTTTAAAGTGCAATGGGTGTTCATGTGCGGGTACACGTGGTATGAATGTAACCTCGTGGATCATATCCCTATCAATGTGAATTACACGATCTCCCCAATTTATTTTAATGTAACCTAAGTTGTCAAGACTATTATCTTCCATTGATTCATAAAATAGGGCAACTAGGTTAGGTAGGGCAAACGCAGATGAGTGATTATAGAGCAGGAAGTTCCAGCCCCTTTGTTCGATTTCATGTGCGAAATATCTACCATATACTTCGTGTGTGAAAACCGGGGAAAAATCCCTTTCAAACTGCATTTTATGTGCCATTTAGATTTTTCAGTAAAAAAAATATGCAGGAACAGAGAGGAAATTGACAGAGTTATCTCCCCTGAAAATTTCAGGGGGTGACGACACCAGACGGCGGCGGAAGCGCGGCGGGAGGCGGCGGATGCGGCGGAAGCGCGGTGATCTAGCGGCGGCACGGCGAGGTTCTTCTGGAGCGGGTTGGTGGCAGCGGCTAGGGGTTTTTAGGAGAGAGAAAATTTAGGTTAAGAAAACAGGGGCTCGGGTTCCTATAAATAGGGGGAAAGAAGGTGATTTGCATAAACCACCCTTTAAAATGAGGTTTTATTTGTAAATTAAGAAAAAGTCAGCTCTTAATTCTGAAAATTTGTAATTAGATCCAAATTTTTTTATTGTTTTATATATATATATATATATTTATGGTATTTTGGGATTATATATTTACAAATAATATACACACCCCCAAATTTATTTGAAATAATGTTTTGGGAAAAAGAAATTTGGGGGTGAAAGTGGAGGAACATCACTCAGTGTAGATCGGCTCCTGCAAGAACAGGAGCTCCTCCGAAGGGTCCGCTGTGAAGAACGGTTTTAGTCGATGCCCATTCACTTTGAATAAGGTACCGTCTTCAGGATTTTCAAGATCAACCGCACCGTGCGGATAAACGGTGCGGACTACAAAAGGTCCTCTCCATCTGGAACGGAGCTTGCCGGGATGATAATGTAACCGAGTGTCATAAAGTAAAACCTGATGACCAGGTTCAAAAGTTTTTCGCAAAAGGTGTTTATCGTGGAACACCTTAGCTCGGTTTTTAGCAATTATGGTATTATCATATGCCTCATCCCTCAGCTCTTCTAGCTCATTCAACTGCAGCTTTCGTTTGCTGCCCGCATCTCCTAAAGATAAATTTAGCTCTTTGATAGCCCAAAAAGCTTTATGCTCAATCTCCACCGGGAGGTGGCAAGCCTTCCCGTAAACAAGCCGGTATGGAGACATACCAAGATCGGTCTTATATGCTGTACGGAAAGCCCATAGTGCATCAATCAGTTTAAGTGACCAAGCTTTACGGTTTTTAGAAACCGTTTTCTCCAAGATTTGCTTTATTTGCCGATTTGAAACCTCGGCTTGCCCACATGTTTGGGGGTGATATGGCGTTGACAGTTTGTGGGTGATAGAGTATTTGCGCATTAAGGACTCGAAAGTCCTATTGCAAAAGTGAGAACCATTATCACTTATTATCGCCCGAGGGTGCCCAAATCGAGAGAATATGTGTTCTTTAAGAAATCGAACGACAACCTTGTTATCATTCGTTCGGCTGGGCACAGCCTCAACCCACTTTGAAACGTAGTCAACGGCCAAAAGAATATACACATTTCCAAAAGAGTTAGGAAATGGTCCCATGAAATCTATACCCCAAACATCAAAAATGTCCACAACCAAAATTGGTTGGAGCGGCATTTCGTTTCTCCGCGATATCCGGCCCAAGTGTTGGCACCGGGAGCAAGTTTTGCAGTATTCAAATGCATCCTTGAAGAGTCGTGGCCAATAGAGACCACACTGCAAAACTTTTTCGGCTGTCTTCTTTGGGCCGAAGTGCCCGCCACATGCTTGATCGTGGCAAAAAGACAGCACACTCTTGACCTCACTTTCAGGTACACACCGACGAATGATTTGGTCGGAACAGTATTTAAAAAGATAGGGTTCATCCCAGTAAAAATGCTTTACTTGGGACAAAAATCGAAGTTTATCCTGTTTCGACCAATCTTTAGGTATCAGGCCGGTGGCTAAGTAATTTACTATATCGGCGAACCATGGTTCGCAAGAAACGATCAAGAGTTGCTCATCGGGGAAAACATCAGTGATTGGGAGATCAAGCATAGGCGAAGAAAGAAGTCGTGATAGGTGATCAGCTACTACGTTTTCACATCCTTTTTTGTCCTTTATGACAAGGTCAAATTCTTGTAATAAAAGGATCCAACGTATTAGCCTTGACTTAGCATCCTTCTTCGCAAAAAGGTGGCGAAGAGCTGAATGATCAGTATATACAACGACTGGAGAGCCAATTAAATAAGGCCGAAATTTTTCAAGTGCAAACACAACAGCTAAAAACTCTTTCTCTGTTGTTGTGTAGTTTAGTTGGGCCTCATTTAGTGTTCGGCTCGCATAATAAATCACATGCGGCATTTTATTGATGTGCTCTCCAAGGACAGCGCCAATGACAAAATCTGATGTGTCGCACATGATTTCGAAAGGGTGCGTCCAGTCCGGAGATGAAAGGATGGGCGCAGAAATGAGAAAACGTTTCAAAGACTCGAATGCTTCAATGCATGTGGAGTCGAAAGCAAATGATGTGTCCTTGGCCAATAAGAGAGTCAAGGTCTAGCAATCTTGCTAAAGTCCTTGATGAACCGTCTATAGAATCCGGCGTGGCCAAGTAAGGCTCTAATGTCTTTGACGCATTTAGGGGGAGGGAGGTTAGAAATCACTTCGATTTTAGCTCTATCAACCTCGATGCCGTTTTGCGAGATGACATGTCCTAAGACAATGCCTTCTCGCACCATGAAATGGCACTTCTCCCAATTCAACGTTAGGTTCTTATCCCTACAGCGAGTAAGAACAGCGTCCAAATGTCGTAAACACTCGTCGAAGGAGTCTCCAAAGATGGAGAAATCATCCATAAAGATCTCCAAGAACTTTTCAACCATGTCTGAAAAGATCCCCATCATACACCGCTGAAATATCGCGGGTGCATTGCATAACCCAAAGGGCATGCGACGATAAGCAAAAGTGCCAAAGGGACAAGTAAATGTTGTCTTGTCTTGATCCTCTTTGGCGATGGGGACTTGGTTGTAACCGGAATAGCCATCCAGAAAGCAATAGAACTCGTGACCTGCCAATCGCTCGAGCATTTGGTCAATGAAAGGTAAAGGAAAGTGGTCTTTCCTTGTCGCGGCATTGAGTTTCCTATAGTCTATGCAGAGTCGCCACCCAGTTTGGGTGCGAGTGGGAATTAACGCATTGGCCTCGTTGGTAATGACCGTAATGCCCGATTTCTTTGGCACGACGTGGATTGGGCTAACCCATTGGCTATCCGAGATACGGTAAATGATACCACTACCCAAACACTTAACAATCTCCTTCTTAACAGCCTCTTTCATAATGGGGTTGAGGCGTCTTTGAGGATCCCTTGCCGGCTTGGCATCATCCATCAAGTGTATATGATGTTCGACTATGAGGGGACTAATCCCCTTCATGTCCGCCATAGACCAGCCGAAAGCTTGCCGATTATTATGTAAGACCATCAAAAGAGCATTCTCTTGCTCAAGAGCTAGAGAGGCCGATATAATGACGGGTAAGGTCTCATTATCACTTAGATAAGCATATTTTAGGTGCGACGGCAAAAGCTTTAATTCGAGTTTAGGAGGTGAAACAATAGATGGTAACAAAGGGGTAACTGTTTCAAACTCGAAGGATCCCATCAAAGGTTCGAATCGAGTGTACGCAACAGAGTCGGATGGTTCAATTAACTCATCCGAAAAAGCAAAAGACTCCAATTCAGGTGATGTGTCTTCAAAGTCGTCAACAAAGGTAAAACACTCAAAATCGTCATCCGCCGTGAAAGCTGTGTCGGATTCTAGGAGGAACGCACTAGTGGCGTTAACATTGCTATGATCGAACAAAAAATTCTCGAACTCACAGTCCTCCTCCGCGATCTCATTGATCGAGCAAACTTCGAGTACGCTAGCATTAGGCTCAGCAGGCTGACTTCCCAACTTGAAAATATTGAGCTCAATTGTCATATTGCCGAAAGATAGGTTCATTGAACCATTACGACAATTGATCACTGCGTTGGAAGTTGCCAGAAATGGTCGACTAAGTATTACCGGAATTTGGTTCCGGGGGTTAGCGACAGGTTGTGTATCCATCACGATAAAGTCAACGGGGAAAATAAAATCCCCTACTCTAATTAACACATCCTCCAGCTCTCCCCTAGGATGGGTTATCGACCGGTCGGCCATTTGGAGAGTACAGTGAGTGGGCTTAAGCTCTCCAACGCCCAATTGCTCGTACACAGAATAAGGCAGCAAATTGACACTCGCGCCAAGATCTAATAGTGCTCTATTGATGTTCTTGTCCCCAATTGTTATCGAAATGGTAGGACACCCGGGGTCCTTTTGCTTTGGGGGTAAGGAATTTACAAGAGCATCACTAATAGCACTAGCCACAAAAACTTTCTTTGGCACTTGCGACTTCCTCTTTTTGGTGCATAAGTCTTTTAAAATTTTTGCATACGAAGGAACTTGTTGGATTGCATCCAAAAGAGGGATATTTATGCTAACCTGTTTGAACAACTCAACAATCTTTTCCATTTGTGGAGTTGGTTTATTGGATCTCAACCGATTAGGAAAATGAACATTTTGAAAGGTGGTTGAGTCCAATTTTTGCGAATCAGATTGTTGAGTTAGAACGGCACCCCGTGTAGATGTGTTCGTGTTGTGAGAATTGGGTCCGTTCGAGCTAAAAGAAGTAGAGCCGTGTGAAGGGTGGAGAATAGGCTCTAAAGAAGAAGGTGAAGAAGATGAAGAAGGGCCACCGGCAGGGGTGTCATTGTCAATACCCACATTGTTTTGCAACACTTTTCCCAATCTCAATGTGGTCACAGCATTTACGTTATGATTCTGCTGTTGATTTGCAGCATGTGCGTGACCGGGGTTAGGCAGTGGTTGAGACGGGAGTTTTCCTTTTTCGCGCTCGCTCAAAGCTGCATTGAGTTGTGCAATTTGTGCCTCAATAGATTTGATACTTTGATCGTGTGAGGCACTATTTTGCACCAAAGATTGAATAGAAGTCTTAAGTCTTGCTGTAGACTGTGTAGATTGCTTAAGGAACGCATCCAGACTTCTTTCGAGCGAGCTAACCTTATCATTATTAGGTTGAACATAATTGTTTGGCTGGTAAGCATTGTTAGGCACAAAATTGTTCACCTGATTAGGGTAAGGTTGCTGTTGAAATTGTTGCAGTTGAAATTGAGTTTATGAAGGTGCTTGTTGTTGTTGTGGAGGAGGAGGTCTTTGAAAATTGTTATTTCCTTGGAATTGTTGATTTTGATTCCAAGCGAAATTTGGGTGACTCCTCCACCCCGGATTGTATGTCGAAGAGTACGGATCGTTCCTTTGTCGTTGCTGAATTACAGCATTGACTTGATCCTGTCCTTAAGTAGATGCATTATAAGGACACTCTTCGGTTAGGTGCGACGGATCCGCACAACAAGCACAAACAGTTCGTGGAGGCATAACAGGGGCAGGAGAAGACGACGAGATTTTGGTCTCAATCGCTTCTAGCTTTTTCGTAAGAGCGGCCATCTCGGCCTTCATAGCAATCGACATTTCCACTTGATGCACGCCTGCCCTAGATTGACCACTAGAAGAAGATGATGTGGTCTTGGTACTCTCCCACTGAATTATTTGCTCACTAAGATTCTCAAGAAACTGCCATGCTTCATCACTAGACTTGGAGAGAAAATGACCTTGACTTATGGTTTCTAGCAACTGCTTCGTTGCCGAGTTCAATCCCTCGTATAATGTTTGGCAAAGTTGCCAACTTTCTATCCCATGATGAGGGCATTGAACGAGTAGGTCCTTAAATCTCTTGAAGCACTTCCAAAAGGGTTCGGAAGGAAGTTGTGAGAATTGAATTATTTCATTGCGGATTCTGGCAGTTTTGTGATGAGGATAGAACTTTTTTAGAAAAGCTTTCACAAACTCGTCCCAATTTCTTATGGAATGTGATGCGATGCTGTATAGCCACTTCTCGGCTAGGTCACATAAGGTGAAAGGAATGACCTTTAGCCTTATCGCGTCATCACTTAATTGGGTTGTTTTCATCATAGCGCACACATTTTGGAATTTATTAATAAAGATATATGCATCTTCAGATTCCAAACCATGAAATTTTGGCAGCATATTGATGAAATGTGGTTTTATTTCAAAATTGTCCCCATTTGCCGGTGGGGGTGAGAGACAGGTAGGTAAAGAAGTGCGGATGGGGTAAAAGAGATCCTGGAGCGCAACTCGTGCGGGCGCTCCAACAGGCGGTTGGTTCAGGTTATTCGCACCTAACGGAGGTGGAATCCTTCCCGTCGGTAAGGTATTGTTGGGGTTGAATCCCGACATGCCTTCGGTGAAAGAATTTGAAGGTGAGGGTAAGAAAGTGGACGGAATGTCGACTTCGGTGTCGAAGGGTTCGTCGGTCCGTACCAACAAAACACGGACTAATCGGGCGTTAGTATCCCTAGTCCAAAGTGACATACACTAAAGGGTAGTGTAGTCAAAAAAGAAAGACAGAATGTGGAGGTAAGATAACGTCAGTGAGAGAAAGTGGTGGGAGTTGCAAGTTTTCTTAGCGGCAAGTTGCAAGTTTTGAAAAGATTTTTCTCTTTTTTTTTCTTTTATTTATGTGGGAGTTTTGCAAAAAGGTTTTTTGAAAGGGACTCGTGGCACAAATGTATCAACCACACATGCACAATCAGGCCTAGATCTAGGGTCACCTAGGTCTGCTAGACAGGTTCTAACTAGGGCTAGAAATAGGACCTCAAACCGCCTCTTCACCGACAAGTACGGCCAGGTAAGTGGAAGGAACCACCACTACAGTGGGCCTAATTAATAACCACTAGCCTAGACACCGCAAGGTCAGTTAGGATAAACGGTCGATGCCTATACTAGTCCTTTTCCTGTTGAGCTTGATGTCCTTAAGTCTTAGTCTAATATTTTTTTAATTAATTATGGTCGATGCAAAAATGCTTTAAGGTGATTTCTGGGGTCCTGGGAAGGGTGATGAAATCCCCACCCAATCTGAGTTTGGTCAATTAGCCCCTTAAAGTCCGATTAAATTATGCAAAACAATAAAATTCACTTGCAAGCAATTTTTAGCGCGGCGCAAAGAAACCTGCAGAAAATCTGTTATTTAGAAGGGGGAGGAAGAATTCTTAGCGCAAAGAATTCCTGCAGAAAATTTTTACAGTGGATATATGGAGGTTGCAGAGGGGAGAAGGAGAAAGCAAACCTTGCAAAATTGATGCGCTGACGTGGCAGGCAGAGCGCGGAACTGCGGTCTTGATGGCCTATATGCGGCGGAAACGCGGCTTCTCAGTGGGTTCAGCCTCTGAAAAATTTTGTGCAGCTCATGTTCACCAATTCTACTCTGTTCTGATGTTCCCTTTTCTGTTTTAACCTTCTGTAAATTTCCAGATTCGCAATCCTTCGCTGTTCCTGCAGGATTCAAACCCTAAAACCCTTCAAACAGATAAAAATCGATAAAACGTTTTTGTAATTTTTTTTTATGATTTTTATGATTTTAAAAAAATTTAAATCAACCCGAAATTACACAAAAAGAAATTGTTTACCCCAATCAGAGCAAACCTATGTTCAAATTCCAAGGAGGGAGAAGAAGCAACGCTTCATCTTCCCCCAATCAGAAATAAAGCTTTGCTTTGAAAATTTAAACTTAAATTTTGAAGCAACGCTTCAGATCCCGTGAGCTGCGCGCAATTTGCCACGTGTCAGAAGTTGACTCGGCAGCACAACGCCCAAGGCAGTGCGTCCAATCAGAGCAAGGCACTTTAAAAAGCAAAAGCAACGCTCAGTTGCGCAAGCGCTGCGCTGCGTGACACGTGTCTGCGCAGTTGCGCACACACAACTGCGCAAGCACACCGCTGCGCGACACGTGTCTGCGCAGTTGCGCAAACGCTGTTGCGCAAGTGCACTACAGCGCGCCACGTGTCTGCGCAGTTGCGCAAGCACAACTGTGCAAGCGCACCGCTGCGCGACACGTGTCTGCGCAGTTGCGCAAACACTGTTGCGCAAGTGCACCGCTGCGCGACACGTGTCTGCGCAGATGCGCAAGCTCAGTTGCGCAAGCGCTTCACTGCGCGACACGTGTCTGCGCAGTTGCGCAAGCACAGCTGCGCAAGCGCCTTACTGCGCGACACGTGTCACGCGCTGGTGAGTTGCGCAACAACAGAATGAAGATTTAAGGAAATTTTTTCTGTTCTTGTTAAAACAAGAAGATTTCTTCTGTAAAACAGGGGCCTTCGGATCAAAGATCCAACGGTGGGGAAAATTCCCCAAATCACTCAGAAAAGATCTTTTTAACAAATTTAACTAATTTTGGAGCACTATAAAAAGGACCCCAGACCCCATTTCAAAGATAGAGACAATTGGATAAAAAAAAAAAGAAGAACTCTTGAGAATTTCTGGAGAACACAAAAAAGAAGGTAAAAAAAAACCTTTGAGATGAGAGAAAATTCTCTTAAATAATAGATCATTGATCTAGAAAACAAGATCAGTGATCTTCAATAGATAAATAAATAAATAAAAATAATAAAAATAGTGCCTTGCACTTGCTATGAACCTCTGGTTCTCTGAAACAGAAAGAAAGAAAAGATTTCTTTCTTTTCTTTTCTTTGATCTAAATTTAGATCAAGAAATTAAAAAGTGCTCTGCACTTCTTTTCCTGAATCTAAAAGATTCTTGGTGCTTTGAACAAATGCAATGCATTATTTGAAGGGCTAGGCCCAGATCAAAAAGACTTAGCAGGTCAAAATAAATTGCAGAGCAATAAAAGGGCTGGGCCCCAAATAAAATTGATGCTCTGCATCCCTATTGGGCAAAGCCCAAATAAAAGCAAAAGAAATGCAAAAGCAATGGACTTAGCCCAATCGTGGCCATAAGTCCTCAAATTAAATTGACTGAGCACGGCTGCTCCCTAAATGAATTTACATCCGGTTCGAGGGTACATCTCCGAACTCCTTTGACATCCATCGTTGTAATCCCTCAACGACGTCAAAGAGGTGACGGGTCCCAACGACCACACATCGATATGGACTGCGGGGTCCTTAAACTCGTGGACCGAGATGTCCTTAAACTAATATTGGACCGAGACGTCCTTAAACTAATATTGGACCGAGACGTCCTTAAACTAATATCAGGACCGAAACGTCCCTAAACTAATATTGGACCACCACGTCCCTAAACTGGAATATAGACCACCACGTCCCTAAACTGGCACAATAGAGCCCAAATGCTCTTTTGTCGGATCTAAACGGTCCCGTTAAGTTGATCTTAGTCTCAAACTGGACTAACGTATCCTTAACAAACGTTTAAGTCGATCTTAGCCTCAAAAATGGCTAACGTATCCTCCAAACAGACTTTAGTCCCAAATTGGACTATGAATCTCCCAAACTGGAACAATAGAGCCCAAACACTCTTTTGTCGGATCTAAACGATCACTACGTCAAGTCGATCTTAGTCCTAAACAGGACTATCGTATCCTTAACGAACGTTTAAGTTGATCTTAGCCGCAACACGACTAATGCATCCTTAAACTAAAAACATCAAACCCAAGTCTAAGTAAATACGGATTTGGACTAATCCACGTCCTATGGGCGACGGCATTACTCAGTCTCCGTATACAATCCACGGGCAACCACAAATAAAACAAACACACACGACACGAAGTGAAATTCTGGAGAAGGAGAAAGTTGTTACCGCGATGCGGTAGCGTAATTAACTGCAGGGGCTTGCGCCTACAGGGAAGAGCGTCCCCACAATCAAAAACCCCTCGAGCGAGGGGGAATCTGACGAAGTCTGCTACATCGGCCGCATCCGTCTAAACCTCCGATACACGGTGCCATAAATCAACTTGGTATTTTCGGAGAGGTGGACAGATAAAACCAAATAGCATCTGCCCTGAACCTCTGGCACAGACGTCCTAACGTCTTGGCCGCCGTTCGGAGGGGAACAGATTCTGGCACGCCCGGTGGGACCTCTTCCTCTTTCCACTCCACACTTCGTGTGTCGTGTTCGCGAACAAATCGCGGTTTGCTGTGGTTTCCTATGGATTCAAGGTACTAAGATTTGGTGTCTTGCTCCGTGCAGAAAACAGAAGATCAATGGCTTCGAACTGCATCGCCTGCAGCAACAACTCTCGCTCCGTCATTACTGGAGGAGTGACTTATGGGCCCCAAGCGGCCTCCCTTTTCAAAATGCCGGTGGAGCAGGTGGCTCAAGCCACCACTGGACTATCTTTTGGAACCATGCTCCCACCAATGAGCTTCAACGCCCCAATGACATTGCAAGAAGCTCCAAAGAAGTCGGTCTTCGATCGACTTACCACTGCCGCGACCCCTCTCAACGGGTCTTCCAACTCCACTGCTTCAGTTTTTAACGGACTAGGCCAGAGCTCTAACAGGCTCATGAAGAAGCCTGCCATACCGGAAGGCGTTATCCCGAAGCGGATAGCCATTCCAACTCTCGTTCCTGGCAAAATCACCAAGGTTGCTTCCCATGTTCAGAAGTTCGCTTCTGACAAGTTGGCCGTCCCCGTTCAACGGACGTCGATCTTTAAAAAGCTGGTACCAGTATATTCTGACCAACACAGGGGGCATGAGAAGGTTACCCCTATAGCTGAAACAACTCCATCAGCACGACATGCCCGACGTCGCTACTGGCGCCGAGTGAAGAAGGCTGGGGGCAACTCCCCCTCTGGACTTACTCCTCCAACTCTAATGGTGGAGATCGATACTGCTGTTCCAACCAGGAACAGCTTTGAACTGCTCAACAAGGTGCGCAGAAACTCTCCTACTGCGATGTTGAAACGAACTCCTTCACCTGTGGAGAATACTCCAGAGAAGAAGCTAGAGCAGCCCCCTCAACGGCTGTCCTCTAAAATTTACAAAGTCTGGCGACAGGTCCAAGAGTCGGTGATCGATCAAGACTGCCTCCGACGACAGAAAAAGATGAAGGTTCGGCAGGGGAAGGATTACTCTGTCAAACCACAAAAAGCAAAAGCTACTTGGGTGCCCACTACAACGGCTCCCTTAACTCCAATCACTCAAAAAAGGAGGCCGCAAAAAGCCCCTGTGTCTTCGGCAAATCGCAAAGACACCGAACACAAACGCCCCAAGTCTGGGGGCATGGTGGTGCACACTGTTTATATGGCTTCTGGAAAGGAGGAAATCCGCACTTCTACGAGCCACCGACCGCTCACCCGATCCGTGACGAAAGCCCAGGAGCAACAACAAAAGCTTCAGGAAATGATGACTACAATGGCTACACTCACTGAGCCAAAAGAAAGCTCTGAAACGTCTTCGGATGAGCGTCAAGAACAAGAAACCGACACTGACTTTTTACGTAGAGTCCTCGAAAAGAGGGACAAAGAAGCTGCAGAGCAAGCGGCTAACATAAAACAGATGGCGCTCCTCTTCAAAGATATGGTAGGGACGATGTTACAGCCGGACCCTCCGGCTGAAGATCCTCCGATCGTCCTTGAAGACGACAGGGGAGAAACGTCAAATCCTCCGCCGGCTCTATCAACAGCTAAGGAGGAGGCAATCTCCAAAGTTGACCTAGACGAATATATAGCTCAGCAGATCCGGGTTCATCAGGCAAATGAAGCGGCTGGGAAAATTGTTAGAACCGGACGACCGTATCTGAGCTGGTATGACCAAATCAATTACCCGCCAGGATATACGATCCCTAAATTCCACGTATATAAAGGGACAGGGAATCCGCATCAGCATGTCGCTCAATTCAGGGCCTTATGCGGCAATACTGGAGGCGATGACAAATTGTTGCTACGTCAATTCGTCGGCAGCTTAGCAGAAACGGCCTTTGAATGGTATTCGGAGCTACCTAACGACTCTGTCAAAACATTTGCAGAGATGGAACTGCTGTTTACATAAAGATTCGCAAGTGCTAGTGAACGCACCCCGATTACAGCACTGATAAATGCCAGGATAAGGCCCGGCGAAACGTGGGTCCAGTACGCAACACGATGGCGAAACCTATGGTCGAAATGCGAACAACGCATAGAAGAGGCACCTGCGGTAGGCATGTTTGTGGGCACTCTCGATCCGCAGGCGACCATCTCGCAATTCATGATGTTCTTCAGGCCGACCACCTTCCAGGCCTTGATCAACAAATTAGCCCAAATGGACCAGATGGGCCATAGATCGTCTCCTCCAAGACCCGATCCCCGAAATGAGAAAGGAAAAGCGATCATCGTCGCCAACTCTCAGCAACAGTCGAGCAACTCAAAGCCGGTCGCTCGCCAAAACGTGCGTCCACGCCCATCCCTCGAAGAGAGGCTAGGACGTCATTACTCGTTTCCTCAAAATAAAACGAAAAGACTGTTTGAGCTGGCAGTGCGTAACAGACTCATCAATCTGCCGAGTCCGAAGCGTCTGTCGCAGCCAGGCGATCTTAATAATCCCAATTATTGCCCTTACCACCAAACGGTAAGTCACCCGATTGAGGATTGTTTCGTCTTTAAGGGATGGATCGAGGATCAATACCTGCAAGGCAAGTTCACACTGTCTGAAAGCTGGAAGGTAAACCCTCCACAGCCGCACTCTCCAAAGAAGACGGACACGCCGGGGACAGCTTGTTCTTTAGTCAAGGATGAAAATAATGGAGAAAACTCATCGGATGAATCCGAAGACTACGTAGCGACTTGTCATATGATTTCTCATTCACTGACGAATGATAAAGAGGCTCCTTGCGCTGAGAAACCAATGGCGAATCCTGAGCCGGAGATTCTACAGCCATCAGACGAGTTGATCGATGTCTTCCTAAGTGAAATTCGTCTGAAAGCAAAAGCCAATCAAGAGCGTGAAATGTCCATACTAGAAAGAACCAACGTATTCCCGTCAAATCAAAAGCCATACACTGCGGGTAAAAACAAATTCAAGACGAGGAAAAGGTTCGCCAAAGCTCTGTCAGTAGGAATGAAGCTACCACCCTCTGAAGAAAATACTCTCGCTGAGGCAGAGATGCACCCTAACTTCTGTTTATATCATCAGAAGATCATACATCCTACCGAAGACTGCGAATCCTTTAACTGTTGGTGGCAAGGGTATGTCGCTCAAAAGCGACACTTCGACAGGACAAAGTGTGAAGCTTGTGGACATCGGAAAAATGCAATAGATGAGCGCAAAAGAGCCGCCGCCGACTGTCATATAGCCGACTTCAAGAGATCAAAAATTGTCACCTTTGGAAGCGACTCTGACGAAGAAGCTATCCCCAACTTTTCCCTCGGGGAATCTATTTCGAAAATAAAGGAATTAAGAAGCTGCGAGAATGTTCAGCCATGTAATCGCACGCTGTTCGAAAAAAATCTCGGCCCCGTAAACAAGGGACCGAGCAAAAAGAATAAAGGAAAAGAAAAAAAAGGCCCTCGTTGCCAGCGCTCAACAACAATCAGGTGACCCTAGACCGGTTGCTTGCCAAAGCAACAAGCGGCAATCCCTCCAGGAAAAGTTGAAACGTCTTTACTCGTTTCCGCAAGATAAAACAAGGGGACTGTTCGAGCTGGCAGTGTGTGACAGACTCATTAATCTGCCGGATCCAAAACGTCCGTTGCGGCCAGGCGACGTTAATAATCCTAATTATTGCCCTTACCACCAAACAGTAGGTCACCTGATCGAGGACTGCTACGTCTTCAAAAACTGGGTTGAAGACCAATACCAACAGGGCAAGTTTGCGCTGTTTGAGAACTGGAAGGTGAGTCCGCCACAACCGCACGCTCCGAAGAAGATGGATACGCCGGGGGCATCATGTTCATTCATGGAGAAGGACTCATAGACCGAAAAGTCAATAAACTAAATGTTCGCCTCAAATACGGCGACGACGGACCGAAACGTCCTTAAACTAACAACGGACCGAGATGTCTTTAAACTAACGACGGACCGCAATGTCCTAAAACTTGCAAATGACCGAAACGTCGTTAAACTACTCCCAACCCGCAGCATCTTCAGGCTGACGTGTTAATAAAAAAAAAACAAAAAAAAAACGGTACGTCCACAAGCAAAATGGGCACGGATGAAAACCTGAAAGGGCTCCGTGAGTAAAAACAGCAGGGCTACCGGCGAGTGTTCATGAAAACCCGAAAGGGCGCGACCTCGTTAAAAAAAAAGAATAAAATAAAAGATTAAAAAAAAACGGTACGTCCACAAGCAAAATGGGCACGGATGAAAACCCGAAAGGGCTCCGTGAGTAAAAACAGCAGGGCTACCGGCGAGTGTTCGTGAAAACCCGAAAGGGCGCGACCTCGTAAAAAAAAAAAATAATAAAAATAAAAATAAAAATAAAAATAAAGGTATGTCCATAAGCAAAAAGGGCACGGATGAAAACCCGAAAGGGCTCCGTGAGTAAAAACAGCAGGGCTACCGGCGAGTGTTTGTGAAAACCCGAAAGGGCGCAACCTCGTTAAAGAAACACTTATAGGATCCTCTCGACCCTGTAAGGAGAAACCACCTGCGTGAGATCCTTACGAATCACAAAGGAACAACACACTTAGGGATCCCCATGATTCCTAAGGAGAAAATACACTTGCGAGATCCTCACGACTCGTAAGGAGAACTCTCTTGTGGGACCCTTACGGCTCATGAGATTTGGAAGTCTTAAGTTACAGAAACCTTAACCTGTTCTTACGCAACCCCACAACCTTCGATATTGCCCTACAAGTAGTCCAATATTGACCCTTGTATACAATCCACGGGCGCAAATAAATATTTCCCTAACAAAGTCCCATCCGTGACTAGGGATATGCTTGTACAGCAAACAACACTTGTAAGTCCTCTCGACTTATAAGGAGAAAACCCTTTTGTAAGATCCTTACGACTTACAAGAGAACATGCACTTAGGAATCCTCACGATTCCCAAGGAGAAAACACACCTACAAGATCCTCACGACTTGTAGGGAGAAATACCTTTGTGAGACCCTTACGGCTCATGAAGTCAAAAGCCTTAGCCGACGGGACCCTTAACCCTGTTTACTAAGCCACCTTTGTTCAACATCGACAGAGGCAAATGATGATTCGCTCCTGGCAATATCCCAGTTGCAGCGATGCTGATGCCTAGACCGGTATCAAATTCCAAGTCCTTTTACGGCAAATGATGATTCGCTCCTGGCAATATTCCAGTTGTAGCGATGCTGATGCCTAAATCGGTATCAAATTCCAAGTCCTTTCACGGCAAATGATGATTCGCTCCTGGCAATATCCCAGTTGCAGCGATGCTGATGCCTAAACCGGTATCAAATTCCAAGTCCTTTCACGGCAAATGATGATTCGCTCCTGGCAATATTCCAGTCGCAGCGATGCTGATGCCAAGATTGGTATCAGATCCCAAATCCCCTACTCGCAAAAAAAAAAAAAAAATCAGCGAGCCCAAAAAAAAATGCATACGAAATAGCCGAAATGATGGGGCAACTTGCAAACAAAATCAGCAAGTAAAAATGTATGCATACGAAATAGCCGAAATGATTGGGCAACTCGCAATAAAAAAAAACAGCGAGTAAAAATAAAATAAATAGCCGAAATGATTAGGCACCGCGAAAAATAGCCGAAATGATTGGGCAATCGCGACCTTCGCGATATAAAAGCTGAAATGATAGAGCATCGCGGAAATAAAATAATAATATGAAAATGAATGAAACTTTTGCCCTACAGGTGAGATCACATCGATCCCTGTATACAATCCAGGGGCACAAACAAAGAGGGAACCATACCTTCCCAACAAGCTCCGCCAGAAAGCGAAGCCAAATCTCGACGGTTCATAGACAACCCAAAGACAACCTCGACATCTGTCGCAATATCCCAGACAAAATGTCAACCCTAGCATTCTTCTTCCAGCAAGGATTCAGACTTGTAAAGCAAACGAAGCGAAGGCTATATTCCTAGCTTCAACGTCTTTACGGTAACTCACATAAAACCGGAAAGACAATCGGAGATCATCTCGCACCAGCACAGAGTGGTCACCACCTCGACGTCCGTCTCGATACAGCAGACGAGATGTCGACCCCAGCGTTCTTCCTCCAGCAGGGATTCGGACGTGACAAAGCAAACGAAGCGAAGGCCACATTCCTAGCTTCAACGTCTTTACGGTAACTCACATAAAACCGGAAAGACAATCGGAGATCATCTCGCACCAGCACAGAGTGGTCACCACCTTGACGTTCGTCTCGATACAGCAGACGAAATGTTAACCCCAGCGTTCGTCCTCCAACAGGATTTGGACACACCAAAGCAAACGAAGCGAAGGCCACATTCCTAGCTTCGACGTCTTGACGGTAACTCATATAAAACCGGAAAGACAACCGGAGATCATCTCGCACCAGCACAGAATGGTCACCACCTCGACGTCCGTCTCAATACAGCAGACGAGATGTCACCCCAACGTTCGTCTCGACACAATAGATGCAACGCCATTAAACGAATGGAGCCACGGCAAAATCCCTAGTTCCAAACCTCGACGGTTCACCAGCAACCTAGAGACAACCTCGACGTCCGTCTCGATACAGTAGACCAAATGTCACCCCAACGTTCGTCTCGACACAGCAGACGCAACGTCATTAAACAAATGGAGCCACGGCAAAATCCCTAGTTCCAAACCTCGGCGGTTCACCAGCAACCTAGAGACAACCTCGACGTCCGTCTCAATACAGCAGACGAGATGTCACCCTAACGTTCGTCTCGACACAGCAGACGCAACGTCATCAAACGAACGGAGCTACGGCAAAATCCCTAGTTCCCACCGCAACATTCGTCTCGATACAGCAGACGCAATGCCAGCAAACGAAGCAAAGGCCAAATTCCTAGCTTCAGGGTCTTGACGGCAACTCATATAAAGCCCGAAAGACTATCGGAGATCATCCCACACCAGCGCGGAGTGGTTATGACTCATCGGGGCTCTCCAAAATGAGCCTAACCTCAAGTAAAAAGCGGCATGGCAAATTCCTAGCGCTTGCTCTTCCGACGGTCAAACTGCCAAGGAGGATTGCTTGAAGACGTCTTGTCCAACCCCCGAAGGGATCAGAGACACGGCAGTCGCAGGGCTACTCGAACAGCACGATTGCCTATCGAGGACTATATCAGCTTATGCGACGGTACGATGGCCAAAACCCTAAGTACCACCAATCTTAACGGGCTTCTGTCGTAAAGAGCAGAGGTTAAATGCGATGTTAAGATGTTCTTGCGAGAAACGTTCGATTCGTCTCGACTTGCGAAAAAAATTGTTGAGGCGGCTCGACTCGTAAGATAAAGCCTTAGGCAGTGGGCATAAAAGAAGCCTGTTTCCTAAGCACTGAGACCCTGCAAGTTGGCCCAAAACGGTCTCTTGCATACCATCCACGGGTCTCACCCTCCGACATCGAACTTCGACAAGGAGGGAAACAACCGCTTACAAGTCCTCTCGACTCGTAAGAGGGAAAAATTCTCTTGTAGGATCCTTATGACTTACAAGAGAAAACCACACTTAGGAATCCTCACGATTCCTAATGAGAAAAACCCACCTACGAGATCCTCTCGATCCGTAGGGAGAAAAGTCTCTGTGAGACCCTCACGGCTCATAGAGTTGAAAAGTCTTAGGCAGCAGATCTGAACCTGCGGCCTAAGCCCTCGCTATCTCGTGGAGGAATCAAGAAGCTTACTCTATTACCTGCTAATTGTAACGACATGCTGAGAAAGAGGAAAAGCAACAGAAAGAATATCCGGTCTACATTTGATCTGGCATGCGTGACGCATTCATTTATGCATGGACAGAAAACTCAGGACGAGAAATAAGAGAAGCTGAAATAAAAAGTTTCCATTCATATTGGCAAAAATTCTAACAATTATGAAAAGCAGTAAAAGGAAAACATTATTACAATGGAATGACTTCAGATCCGGGGTAGGGATTGAGGAATTCAAAAGTAAGGCCGTCCAAAGTTCTTCTGGCCTTTCTAATTATTCTTATGCGCAGCCTCTCGCGCTCCTCGGTGTCGATAACATCGGCAAGCCCCTCCGGCCTTCGATAAGCAGCAACGATCGTCGTCTGCTGAAAGATTTGATGTAGGATGTCAACGAGATTGTTTCGCCGTTTCTTCGAAATCAGCCCCGTCAGGTACACTGAATGCACCTTGTCTTCGGCATCATCTAGCGCATTGAACGGTAAGACCTCGTGAAGACCTGGGAGTGCTCTCCATATTGCCCCCAGCACGACTTTCAAGAGGGCCGAACGACGAGCGCTTCACTGCGCGACACGTGTCTGCGCAGTTGCGCAAGCACAGCTGCGCAAGCGCCTTACTGCGCGACACGTGTCACGCGCTGGTGAGTTGCGCAACAACAGAATGAAGATTTAAGGAAATTTTTTCTGTTCTTGTTAAAACAAGAAGATTTCTTCTGTAAAACAGGGGCCTTCGGATCAAAGATCCAATGGTGGGGAAAATTCCCCAAATCACTCAGAAAAGATCTTTTTAACAAATTTAACTAATTTTGGAGCACTATAAAAAGGACCCCAGACCCCATTTCAAAGATAGAGACAATTGGATAAAAAAAAAGGAGAACTCTTGAGAATTTCTGGAGAACACAAAAAAGAAGGTAAAAAAAAAACCTTTGAGATGAGAGAAAATTCTCTTAAATAATAGATCATTGATCTAGAAAACAAGATCAGTGATCTTCAATAGATAAATAAATAAATAAAAATAATAAAAATAGTGCCTTGCACTTGCTATGAACCTCTGGTTCTCTGAAACAGAAAGAAAGAAAAAATTTCTTTCTTTTCTTTTCTTTGATCTAAATTTAGATCAAGAAATTAAAAAGTGCTCTGCACTTCTTTTCCTGAATCTAAAAGATTCTTGGTGCTTTGAACAAATGCAATGCATTATTTGAAGGGCTAGGCCCAGATCAAAAAGACTTAGCAGGTCAAAATAAATTGCAGAGCAATAAAAGGGCTGGGCCCCAAATAAAATTGATGCTCTGCATCCCTATTTGGCAAAGCCCAAATAAAAGCAAAAGAAATGCAAAAGCAATGGACTTAGCCCAATCGTGGCCATAAGTCCTCAAATTAAATTGACTGAGCACGGCTGCTCCCTAAATGAATATACATCCGGTTCGAGGGTACATCTCCGAACTCCTTTAACATCCATCGTTGTAATCCCTCAACGACGTCAAAGAGGTGACGGGTCCCAACGACCACACATCGATATGGACTGCGGGGTCCTTAAACTCGTGGACCGAGATGTCCTTAAACTAATATTGGACCGAGACGTCCTTAAACTAATATTGGACCGAGACGTCCTTAAACTAATATCAGGACCGAAACGTCCCTAAACTAATATTGGACCGAGACGTCCTTAAACTAATATCAGGACCGAAACGTCCCTAAACTAATATTGGACCACCACGTCCCTAAACTGGAATATGGACCACCACGTCCCTAAACTGGCACAATAGAGCCCAAATGCTCTTTTGTCGGATCTAAACGGTCCCGTTAAGTTGATCTTAGTCTCAAACTGGACTAACGTATCCTTAACAAACGTTTGAGTCGATCTTAGCCTCAAAAATGGCTAACGTATCCTCCAAACAGACTTTAGTCCCAAATTGGACTATGAATCTCCCAAACTGGAACAATAGAGCCCAAACACTCTTTTGTCGGATCTAAACGATCACTACGTCAAGTCGATCTTAGTCCTAAACAGGACTATCGTATCCTTAACGAACGTTTAAGTTGATCTTAGCCGCAACGCGACTAATGCATCCTTAAACTAAAAACACCAAACCCAAGTCTAAGTAAATACGGATTTGGACTAATCCACGTCCTACGGGCGACGGCATTACTCAGTCTCCGTATACAATCCACGGGCAACCACAAATAAAACAAACACACACGACACGAAGTGAAATTCTGGAGAAGGGGAAAGTTGTTACCGCGATGCGGTAGCGTAATTAACTGCAGGGGCTTGCGCCTGCAGGGAAGAGCGTCCCCACAATCAAAAACCCCTCAAGTGAGGGGGAATCTGACGAAGTCTGCTACATCGGCCGCATCCGTCTAAACCTCCGATACACGGTGCCATAAATCAACTTGGTATCTTCGGAGAGGTGGACGGATAAAACCAAATAGCATCTGCCCCGAACCTCTGGCACAGACGTCCTAACGTCTCGGCCGCCGTTCGGAGGGGAACAGAAATATTACGCCATCCCCGGCAACGGCGCCATTTGATTAATCCAAAAATATTAAGTTAACCGTAATCAGAAAACGACATCGCTTTTCATCTAGCCGGTGAGTACGGGTCGATCCACAGAGATGTGTAATTTTCTGTTTTATGTTTTTACGAGTTGATTCCGATGGTTGTTTGGTTTTTGTCGATTGATTTAAAAACTAATTTATATGATATGAAAGAACTTGTTAGGATTAGGTCGAAGGTAGGGTTGATGAGATTAATATTGTCACCTCTTTCAATGCCGTTTGATTAAAGCTTTTTAGAAATCACAACAATTATTAGCAAAGGGGATTAGGATGATTGGGAAGAAACGAAGTTTCTTCCTCTAGATCCTTGTCCGTCCTTTCCTATTAATTGCTACAATCTTCATGGACGTCATGTATGTCTGGCCCTTTATACTACGGTTCACCGTTACCTCGTAGGTAAGGTGCCGTAGGGGGCGGATCATGCATGCGTGCATGAAGTTCTAGTTTTGAAAATGTGTTGGCATTGAAGGAGGTGAGAGATATTCATCTCTCACTCCTTACCTTGTTCCTAACCCTAACAAGCGAAGATTTTACTCGCTCATTAGGGGAATTGTTAAAATTGGCATTTTTTTGGTTATGTTTTAATGTATGCTGTTTAGGTCTAAAATTATCACTTATCTACTGCAGATTAAAAAGAACTATACTAGTTAACTAAGGCAAGTAATATGATTACTCTACTGCAATAATTATACTAGCTAGGGCAAGAAAAGAATTAATACTAAGGCATGAAAATGAAGAACACTTACAAAAATGATGCTCTTGATCTCTCAACAATTCTGATTTTATTGATTGAAAAGAAGCATAGCTTTTTATCGATTGTGAGTACAATTTATAAGTAAACAGGGAAGCTAGGGTTACAGATTCTCACACACATTATTTTACAGATATGCCCCCTGAAAATCCCAACACCCGCACCGACGCACCGACAGAAGAAAAAATCCACCGACGTGCGCACTTAATGGCCGCGGAACCGCTGCAATGATGGGCCTTGGGCCGCGGTTCCGCGGCCCTTTGGTGAGTTCAGCTCACCAAATTTTCTGGTCTTCATACTGGGTATTTGGGCTCGTTTATTCTTCACTGTTTTTCTTTGTTTGGCTTCTTGGTCTTTTCCAGATCTTCAGTGAAAAACTTGTAAGGATCTTTCGTCCGTTTACTTTGACATTTCGGACTGCATTGCCTTATACAATTGTAAATTGTTCTTCGTGACTAGGATCCGTCTACTTGTTGGTCAAAGTCTCTCTTTTGTATCATCTTCTGTCTTTTCTCACTGTCTTCGCTCCAAAAGCCTGTAACCTGTAATATGCAACAAACGTGCGTCAAGAGTACCTGTTTACTTATAAAATGAATAAAAGTGGGGCGTATGAATTGCAATATTATGATCTGAACAGCCGTTCGGACTGAAGAACGCAGGTGCTATATATCAAAGGGCAATGACCAATATCTCTGATGACCTAATTCATAAAGTCGTCGAATGTTATGTTGATGATCTGGTCGTTAAGACTGAAACCAAGGCCGATCATATCCACGATCTTAGGACCGTTCTCACCAGACTGAGGGAATTTGACCTGAAGATGAATCCTCTGAAATGCGCTTTTGGCGTGTCATCGGGAAAATTCCTGGGCTTCATAGTTCGACATCGAGGGATCGAAGTTGACCCATCAAAGATAAAGGCCATCATGGAGATGCCCCCTCCGAAGAGTCTGACGCAGCTAAGATCTTTTCAAGGCAAGCTTGCTTATATACGGAGGTTTATCTCAAATTTATCGGGGAGATGTAGGCCCTTCTCAAAGCTCATGAAGAAAGGAGCTCCTTTTATCTGGGATGCCGAATGTCAAGAAGCGTTCGAAAGCATCAAACAGTACTTGTTGCACCCTCCAGTGTTGGCCGCTCCCATTCCAAATAAACCGCTGATTCTCTACACTGCCGCGCTAGATGAGTCACTTGGTGCGCTCCTTGCTCAGAACAATGAGGAGGGAAAAGAGAATGCCCTCTACTACCTCAGTCGAACTCTAGTCGGGGCGGAACACAACTATTCCCCAATCGAAAAGCAATGCCTGGCTCTGATATTTGCTGTGAAGAAGCTGAAGCACTATCTGCTTGCTCATCGGGTTATGCTGATCTCCAATGTCGACCCGCTCAAACACTTGATGACCAGAGCAAGCCTAGCCGGCAGAATGGCAAGATGGGTTGTCGTGCTACTTGAGTTTGACATACTTTATACTCCTCAGAAAGCAATAAAAGGGCAAGCTCTTGCAGACTTTCTCGCTGCTCATCCCATACCAGAAGGGTCACCACTCAATTGCGAGTTACCCGACGAACAAGTGCTACACCTAGAGAATGACGAGCCATGTTGGGAGCTCTACTTCGATGGGGCCTCATCGGTAAGGACCTCCAGTAAATCAAGTGTCCCGGAGATAAAAGCAGGGATTGGATTGGTATTCATCACGCCATCAATGGGAACCCTACGGCGTTCTTTTGCTCTCACCGAGCCTCGCACAAACAATGGGGCTGAGTATGAAGCTCTGATAGCTGGTTTGGAGCTCGCCATAGAAATGGAAATCCTTCGGCTACGGGTTTACGGTGACTCCCAGCTTGTCGTCAACCAAGTAAGCGGCAATTATAAGATATACAAACCCGAATTAGCTTGGTACATAGGCCGAGTGGTGGAACTCATGAAACGGTTCACTCATATTGAACTAACGAGAGTCCCTGGAGCGTTGAACGGAAAGGCTGATGTACTCGCTCGATTGGCCAAGGAGCTGGCTGATCCTGACATGGACGAAATTCTGATCACAGCCAGGAGCCAGCAAATTCTACCCCCAGTCTCTCTACGAGAAGAAGAAAGCGCGGAACAGAAGAGCAGTCCCGCCGAAAAAGCTTCGATCGTTCAAGACGAGCCCGATTGGAGAGAACCCTTCATAGAGTACTTCCGATACGGTAAGCTGCCCGAAGGAAGGTCTGCGAGGGTTCAGCTGAAGAAGAGAGCTCTCCGATACATGTTTGTAAATGACACGCTATACCGCAGGTCATATGACCAACTCTGGCTCAGGTGCCTGTCATCGGCCGATGCCCAAAAAGTCATGAAAGAAGTTCACTCAGGCGTTTGCGGTGTTCACCAATCTGGCCCCAAGATACGACTGCAAATTAAACGGCTTGGGTATTACCAGCCCACCATGATACGGGATTGCGGAGAGCATGCAAAGAAATGTTATATCTGCCAAATTCACGGTGATTTTATTCACAAGCATCCCAATCCATTGCATCCTACGGTGGCGTCGTGGCCCTTCGAAGTCTGGGGCACCGACATTGTTGGCCCAATTGATCCTCCGTCATCCAAAGGCCATCGGTTCATACTGGCCGCGATAGACTACTTATCCAGATGGGCTGAAGTTGTCCCGCTAAAAGAAGTCAAGACAAAAGATATTCTGACATTCTTCCAGCATAATATTCTATACCGCTTCGGTACACCAAGAAGAATCATTTCTGACAACGGGCCTTCTTTCAAGAGCTTCAATGTCTCAAGGTTCGCTACTCAGCACAAGATAGACTGGAGATATTCCTCCATCTATAATCCAAGAGCTAATGGGCTAGCCGAAGCCTTCAATAAGACTCTATGCAAGCTTCTGAGGAAAAATGCTTCAGCCAACAAGAGAGACTGGAATCTCAAACTTCACGAGGCGTTGTGGGCTTATCGTACCACGCACCGTACTCCAACTCGGTCCACTCCATACTCATTGCTCTTCGGAGTGGAGGCGATCCTCTCCCTCGAAATCGAGGTTCCAAGTTTAAGAATGGCCATCCAACACGAGTTGACGGAAGAGGAAAACGTGCTCCTTCGGCTTGATGAGCTCGACGCGCTCGAAGAAAAGAGGCTCGCGGTGCAGCAAAACCTGGAGCTATACCGAACCCAAATGTCACGGGCCTATGACAAGATAACCCGTCTCCGCGCCTTCAAGAAAGGTGAATTGGTGTTGGTCCTCAAAAGACCGATTATCCCCAATAGACATGCCAAGGGAAAATTTGAGCCAAACTGGGAAGGACCATACGTCATCGAGAAAGTGTTTGACGGAGGATCCTACCAACTAATAAGTGCCGAGAGAGAAAGGCCCATGCCACCCATCAATGGACGATATCTCAAGAAATACTACACATGAATGCTCCAAGTCGCAGGCGAATTGAGCACATCAGCCCTACGGTCTGGATCATACATCCTACAAAACCGTATACAATCCACGGGCGTAAATGACCCCTATTTCTCCCAAATCCTGCCGGTGAGACTACTTTTAAAGTCCCACCAGCGGCAAAAAAAAGGAAAGAAAAAAAAATAAAAAGAAAAAAGAAAAATAAAAAGATATGTCCACAAGCAAAACGGGCACGGATGAAAACCCGAAAGGGCTCCGTGAGTAAAAACAGCAGGACTACCGGCGAGTTTGTGAAAACCCGAAAGGGCGCAAACTCGTGAAAAGAGATGAATACACTCGCAAAATCCTCTCGACCTTATGAGGAGAAAACCCCTGCGTGAGATCCTTACGACTCACAAAGGAGCAACACACTTAGGAATCCTCACGATTCCTAAGGAGAACATACATCTGCGAGATCCTCTCGACTCGTAGGGAGAAAATGCTTTTATGAGACCCTCACGGCTCATAAAATTGTAAAGACTTAGGTGATATGGACCCAAACTTGTCTCCTAAGCCATCCTTCCCCAACGGGCAACGGCAAATGATGAGTCGCTCCTGGCATTTCGCTTCAGTGTTAGCGGTGCTGATGCCGACCAAAAACCCAAATCCCAAGTCCTACCAAGGCAAATGATGAGTTGCTCCTGGCATTATTCCAATGCAGCAATGCTGATGCCAAACAAGATCCAAATTCCAAGTCCCCAAACGGCGAATGATGAGTCGCTCCTGGTACCATATTCCAGTGTAGCGATGCAGACGCCAACCAAAATCCAATTTCTCAAAATTCTCCGGCCCTACGGTGGTTCCCCAAGTTGACCATCGTATACAATCCACGGGCTCAGATAATTCTCATCATACCCATGCCCCACCGTAATCACCAGTTACGCGGCCGGTCTCCGCTTTGGGAATGATGCTCCATTGATAAGACTCACTCATGTGTCCTCACGATATATGAGGAGAACAAACCTTTGTGGGATCCTTACAACTCATAAAGGAAAAACACACTTAGGAGTCCTCACGACTCCTAAGGAGAAAATACACCTGAGGGATCCTTACGACTCGTAGGGAGAAAATGCTTTTATGGGACCCTCACGGCCCATAAAATTGAAAAGCCTTAGGCGATAGGGATCTAAACCTGTCTCTTAAGCCATCTCTCCCTAATCCCCAAATGGCGAATGATGAGTCGCTCCTGGTACCATATTCCAGTGCAGCGATGCAGACGCTAACCAAATTCCAAATCCCATACCCCAACGGCGAATGATGAGTCGCTCCTGGTAGCATATCCCAGTGAAGCGATGCAGACGCCGACAAAGTCCCGAAATTTTTCCGGCCCTACGGTCTGGATCATACATCCTGCAAAACCGTATACAATCCACGGGCGTAAAACAATCCCAACCTCTCCCAAGTCCTACCGGTGAGACCACATTCAAAGACCCACCAAAAAAAAATAAAAATAATAATAATAATAATAATAAAACCAATTCCAAAATCCTCCCGGGGCAAATGATGAGTTGCTCCTGGCATTGTTCCAGTGCAGCAATGCAGATGCCAAACAAAAACCAAAATCCCAAAATCCTCTCAATGATAGATGATAATTCGCTCCTGGTACCATATTCGAGTATAGCGATGCTGATGTCAACCCAAATCAAAATCAACAAGTCAACTTCCACTCCGACACCGCAGAAAACGGAGCAAGTCAGAATCCAATCTCGACACCGCAAGAAGCGGAGCAAGTCAAGTCTACCCCTGACACTGCAAGAAGCAGAGCAAGTCAAATCAAGAACCGACCGTCCACGTCGCTAAAAGGGCAGCACCGGCCGTCCAAGTCGCAAAAAGGGCAGAACCGACCATCCAAGTCGCAAAAAGGGTAGCATCGACCGTCCACGTCGCTAAAAGGGCAGCATCGACCGTCCAAGTCGTAAAAATGGCAGAACCGACCGTCCACGTCGCTAAAAGGGCAGCAACGGCCGTCCACGTCGCAAAAAGGGCAGAACCGACCGTCCACGTCGCTAAAAGGGCAGCACCGACCGTCCAAGTCGCAAAAAGGATAGAACCGACCCTCCAAGTCGCAAAAAGGGCAGTATCGACCGTCCACGTCGCTAAAAGGGCAGCACCGACCGTCCAAGTCGCAAAAAGGGCAGAACCGACCGTCCATGTCGCTAAAAGGGCAGCACCGACCGTCCAGGTCGCAAAAAGGGCAGCACCGACCGTCCACGTCACAAAAAGGGCAGAACCGACCGTCCAAGTTGTAAAAATGGCAGAACCGACTGTCCAAGTCGCAAAAAGGGCCGCATCGACCGTCCATGTCGTAAAAAGGGCAGTGCCAGCTTCCCAAAAGGTGGGAACCGAATCAAGTCGCCTCCACGAGAAAGAAGATCCATCAATTTGATGCACACGACCCACATATGTGGTGTGCATTTATTGATGGGGGGCAATTTGTTGGGGTAAAAATTTACACCCCGGTTGATCTAGTCAAAATCAAAGTCAACCCCAAGCCAAGTGGGCCCAAGCCCAGATCCGGTGGGCCCATGCCCGGGTCGAGCCCGAACATGAAGCGGTCGGCCTTCCCCCATGCCGAGATAAAAATTTTGTAATAAATAATTTTGTTGCATTTATTTTATTTTATGGATAAATGTAAGAAAAATAGGCATAAAGCCAAATTTTTGTAAAGCCCATGGCTTATGTGCAAAAAGAAATGGCTCATGAGCCATGGGATAGGCAAAATGCCATTTTGTGAACCCCAAGGGGCTGTGTGTAAAGTGTATAGCCTATAAAGGCAAAAATAATGAAAATATCTCACAACTTTTCTCTCTCTCAAAATTTTTTCAGATCTGAGAACTTTCCTCCCTCTTCAAGGTTCCAAAACCTTCTTTTTCTCTTGAATTAAATCAAGAGTTTTACTCTTCTTTTTATAAAACAAATTGGTTTTTCACCACAAAACCCATAAAGGGGAACTCAGATCTTCCATTAGATCTCAAAAAGAAGAGATTTTTAAAAATCCCATATCTCTTGATCTTCAAGATCCAGCTAAGAGAGGAGGAAGAAGAAGAACATCGTTCACTAAACCCCCCAAAAAAAAAACACACACACACTCAAGAGTTCAACTCCTCTTTGATTTCTCTTCTGAGAAATTTTTTTAGGCTAAAAGCCTCTTTTTCTCGCCGGCGCTCAAGCGCAGAGCGCCAGCGTGCCGACACGTGGCGCGCCTGCGCTCGAGCGCTCAGCGCTCGAGCGCAAGTCATCCCGGTGCCGACACGTGGCGCTCTTGCGCTCCAGCGCAAGCGCTCGAGCACAAGTCGCCCCCGTGCCGACACGTGGCGCGCTTGCACTCCAGCGCAAGTCGCCCCCGTGCCGACATGTGGCGCACTTGTGCTCAAGCACCCAGCGCTCGAGCGCAAGTCGCCCCCGTGCCGACACGTGGCTCACTTGCGCTCAAGCGCAGAGCGTCCACGTGCCGACACGTGGCACTCTAGCGCCTGAGCGCACAGCACCTAGGCGCACAGCACCCAAGGTGCTGCCCCACGCATCCTTTGGATGTATTTTTCCCCTTTATTTATATATACATGTATATATATACATATGTATACATATGTACACATACACATACTCCACGACACTGTCCCTGTTAGAAAAAAATTTCTAACGGGGCGCTGCCCCGCACCCCGCAGGGGGGCTGCTAGCCCCCTTGACCCCCAGCCCGCTATCCGGGTAGCGAAACCCCCGTAAAAACTCTACGTGGCTCCCGATATATCCAAACCCCCCTCCAAAACAAAACACACGTACACTGCACATTGAGTTCGCATGACCAGTTTAACCCGTTAATTGGAGATTCTCTCGCCCCAAAGGCGGGGGGTAATTAACGGCAGCTTAGTCCGCGGCTGTCGGAGATTCGGATCCCCATAATCTTTAAACCCCGGCCTACCCTAGGCAGGGGGAATCTGTAGTACGCCTGACAAGCGTGCGCGTATTCTCATCTCAATGGGATGACGAAAAACACCCTACAACCCCTCTCTCTCATGTCCATACCTCTCATTCTTTATTGTTATTCCTCTTCTTTTCTTTTCCTTTTCTTCTCTTCTCTTTAATTTTATAACCATGCATGATAAAAAGGAGAAAGCATGAAAAAAAATGTAACAAGTGCTGAAAAAAAGACATGTTCATGTTTTGTCCAAAACAAGCTTAATGCGCGATTAGCGATATTTAATCGCGATTAGCACTAAATAACGTATAATTAATCATAAAAACTTATAATTTGCATAATTCACATAAAACACCCTCTTTTTAGTAATTTCCATAATTTTCCCCAATTTATCGGTATTTAATTATACCGCTTTATTAAAATATTCAATATTTTATTATTTAATTATAAAAATTCCCAAAAATAATATTTTATTTTTCTGAAATGTTACACAACCACAGGGTCAGGGGTATCATGCAGGCCATGTTAAATATTTTAAAAATATTTTATTTGACTTTACTTGTTTTATTAAAAAAATGCAGATACTTGATATAATGCAGTTATACAATATGAAAGTGCACGGATTCTCAAAACTAGCCGAGATAAATTATAAACAGAAATCAAGACGGGTTTCCAGCATGCGGGTCAGGTCGGATGCAAACACAGAATACTACTTACACTATCCGCACCCAAAACACAATAAATCAAGAAATAGCCATAATTAAAGAAATACCCAAAATGGAATTGGTATAAATGAACTAGGGTATTACAATAAATCGGAGGTTCTGCAAGTTTTCAAATACTTCCATGCAATGGTACAAACTCAATTTGGCAAGAAAATAAAAATTTTGCGCAGTGATTCGAGAGGTGAATATATGTCTCAACAATTTACAACATTTCTTACTAAAGAAGGAGTCATTCATCAATGAAACTGTCCTCACCAACCACAACAAAATGGAGTTGCAGAAAGAAAGTATAGACATCTATTGGAGACAGCTCGAGCTTTGTGCTTTCATGAAAAATTGCCAAAGATTTTTTGGGCTGAAAGTATCCTAACAGCAAACTTCTTGATCAATAGGCTACCAACTCCATTGATAGTGTTAGTTATATGTATGCCCTAGAGGCCATTGCTATACATAGGATGTATATTGTAGTGGATGCTGGGACATATATAGGGAGGACTTTCTTGCTCGACATGATAGTATGCTATCTGGTTACTCTTTACCTTAACGTGTACAATGATTGTCTCTATGTTACATGTTGGTAAAGCCCTTAGGATGTGTACTTGACTACCTAGACTATGATGCGGATCATACTAGTGGGGACATGGTAGTCCATAAGTACATCCTTCAAAGTCCTTAGTCGTGGGTGTATCGAGACGGGGCATCGATATACCAGAGTAGACTAGCATATACCTTCTCGACCCATACAGATAGGCGATGGATGATCCCATATCTATTGGTGTTTGACATCGGAGATGATATACGGGTGCTCAGTGGAGACTGGGTACACTGGAAGGACTCGCCGAGAACTCCCAGATGGTATTATACCTTACGTCAGATGGCAGTTCTCTGGTGACACTGGTACAGAGTAGTCTGTTGACCCAAGATCGTCATAGAGTCTTGTGTGGTTCCCACTGTGCTTTGATTTCTACCTTACCACGTCCAAGAGGGCGTGCAAAACGGTGGTTTTTGGGTACAGTCCCGAATCACATGGAGGCAATGAGCGATAGGAGGGGATTCGTCTCTCCCGGTATGGGGAGTTGATGTTGCGCTGTGTTCGATTGGCTATAACCGGAAATCCCTGGCCAGGGTTATTGAGATTTACTGGTAAGTGTTACCAGTAGTTTCTCGAATTGTTATAGACCTCATATCGACACGACTTATCGAGCTATTGGGGTCTGACGTTTACCACCCCTAGGCGAGATATGCGACATATCAAACGACGAGAACGGACTGTACGGTAAGTGTTACTGGTTGGATTCACAGGAGTGTGAGCGGGCTTGCTCGTCGATCTTCTGATCGCTCAATACCCGGGTGGCCGTTATGTTTAGCAGACCGCTTGCGGCTTGTGGGTGTTTGATATGATCATCATCTGCTGCCGGCGTATTGACGAGTCTTTAGAGTCCTACACAGAGGTTTCCTGGCTCAAGCGAAACGAAATAGGAGCGCATATGAGATATGTGCGGGACCGAGAATAATACCAGTATGTGATACTGTATTTGATTCTCGCGATTTGTAACATTGATCGGTTATATGTGGTATAGCCGGGTTATCGGATCAAGTGTTGATTCGATAAGTTGTTACTATTGATATTAGTCGGTTATATGCGATATGACCGGATCGTTAAATCAAGTGTTCATTTAATGATTTAATGTATAATTATATATATGATATATTAATTTACATTAACTAGTATTGGTTCATTTTAAATGGATTTTCTCACTTTTTGTGCACATTGTATATGTGATATACTTTTGTACACAAGTTTGTATCATGTTTGATGATACATGCTCATTAGGGTTTGTGTAAAGATTAAACCATGGTTGTGTAATGGTTAGGGTTTTCATTTTCTTATTCATTTATTTATTTATTTATTCTTTTTGGAAAATAATAAGCATAAAGAGAAAATGGTGGCTTTCTTTGTTTGTATATTGAAGCTTCATGAAGCTTTGACTAAGTGACCATTTTGTCTCATGCTTAACCCTAACCATTCCACTTAACCCTAGTTCATTCTCTACACTTGACTATGGTTGGATTATGATAAGTATTCTTTTTATTTTCTTTTTGAAAAATACTTATCATAACATACTTCATCTTCTTCTTCTTCTTCTTTAAGATGAAGAAGCTTGCCTCCATCAATGGCAACTTGAGAAAAAGAGTGAGAAATCCAATTCTAAAGTGAACCCACTTCCTATTTCTTCATCCTCTACCTCTTGCCAAGAAGTATAGGGTGTTTTCTTCATAAGTTTCATGACTTGGTGAAGTTGGAGTTTGATCTTGTGATGTCTCGACGTAGATCATCTTCGGCATCGAAATCGATGACCTAGCCCGCCCATTTCTCCGATGAAGCCGACGCTAGAGCCCGGGTTTCGATTTGGACAGCGAGGGGACTTCATCACGGAGCCGTGGAGGTGGAGGACCGGATCTACAAAGGTTGTATTTCCGTTCACTTAGTTAAATTGTTAACTAGTTTCATTTGTCGCCTAAAATTCTAGTTAATGATCCATATTAGGGTTTCTCGACACTTGTAAAATTTGAAATTGGCATGGTTGATGTCTTGTGAGACCTCTAGTGTGTGCCTAGGAACCCTACAGATAGGAAATGTTTCTCCATTGAAGAAGCTGCATGGGTACTCTCCAAATTACAATTTATTGCGGATTTTTGGGTGCACCTGCTTTGTCCTTCTTCCTAGTTCTCAACGCTCCAAACTTGAAGCTAAGTCGGTGAGATGCATTTTTCTTGGATATTCTGAAACACAAAAAGGATATTGCTGCTATGATTGGGAAGCAAAACGAATGAGGATTTCTCGAAATGTCATATTCTTTGAAGATACCCCATATTTTTCTAATCCTTCTAATTCTTCACGGTTTGTTTGCTCTACTATTCCTTTATCTTTGTTTCCCAACACTTCACAGGTTGAAAGCGATGAAGTTCCCCATCCTATGCCTCACCCTTCACTAACTTCGGCCTCAGGTAACACTATCTCTTCATCTTCTCCTCCACTTCGTCGTTCCACTCGTACAATTAGGCTACCTGACCGTCTTTCATTATTTTCCTCACTTACACCTTCATATATTCCTCATTCCTATAAGCAAGCTGCAGATAGTGCAGAATGGATCCATGTTATGAAGGAAGAACTCGAGGCTTTAGAGCTTAACCACACTTGGGACATGGTACCAGCACATCCAGATTATCCGGTGGTGGGATGTAAATGGGTGTATAAATCAAATTGAAGTCTGATGGTTCTTTGGATCGTTATAAAGCCCGTCTTGTAGTACAAGACTTCAAACAGGAGTATGGTGTGGATTATGAAGAAACTTTTGCTCCGGTTGCCAAAATGACTACAGTCCGTACTTTGATTGCTGTTGCTGCCTTTAAGAATTGGGATATTTATCAAATGGACGTGAAAAATGCGTTCCTTAATGGCGATCTATCCGAAACTGTTTACATGAAATCTCCTCCAGGCTACAATGCTCCTCCTCAGATGGTTTGTAAATTACGGAAGGCACTTTATGGCTTGAAACAGGCACCACGGGCTTGGTTCTCTAAACTAAAAGCAGTGCTTCAATAAGCTGGGTACCAACAAAATTATAATGATTATTCATTGTTTATCTCCTCAACCGATAAAGGGCACATTTTGGTCTTGATTTACGTTGACGATATTTTGATTACTGGTGATAATCGTCAAGGTATTCAAGAATTCCAACAGACCCTCCAACAATCATTTCTCATGAAAGATCTTGGTCTTGCGGCTTATTTTCTTGGATTAGAGATATCTAAGCACAATAACAGATATTTTCTTAGTCAGCGGAAATATGCTCAAGATCTTATTGATTTAACTGGGCTCACAGATGATAACATTGTCGACACTCCTCTTGAGTTGAATGTGAAGTATGGTCGTACAAATGGACATCCAACCCCTGATCCAACACTATATCGTCAACTAGTTGGAAGCTTAGTCTATCTCACTGTCACTCGTCCAGACACCGCCTACGCGGTGCAGATTGTAAGTCAATTTGTTTCTGATTCTCACACATTACATTTAACAGCAGCCCACCGTATCATTTGATATCTTCGTTCCACTCCGACAATGGGATTATCTTATCTTACCACTTCTAGTACTGAGTTGCAGGGTTTTTGTGATGCTGATTATGCTGGATGCAAAGACACGCGTAAATCTACCACGGGGTATTGTATTTTCTCAGGGAGTTCTCTATTGTCATGGAAATCGAAGAAGCAACCTACCGTCTCTAAATCTTCCACTGAAGCAGAATATCGGGCGATGTTATCTACCTGTGGTGAAATCATTTGGATCCAACGACTTTTAAAGGATTTTGGTATTCACTTAAAGTTTCCTACCTCACTATTTTATGACAATGAAAGTGCGGTCAAAATTGCAAGCAGTCCAGTATTTCACGAGCGTACTAAGCATATTGAGATAGATTGTCATTTTGTCCGTGAGAAATTTGAACAAGGTTTCATTTCACTTCCTTATATTCCTTCTAAGGAGCAACTCACAGATTTCTTTACAAAGCCTCAAACTAAGAAGCGCCATGATTTTTACAATAGCAAACTGATGATGACCCACCATCAGTTTGAGGGGGGTGCCCAGAAATAGTATATCGGTCAATGGCTAATTATAGTAGCTTATAATGGTTGATTATAATCGTTAAAATTAAGAGATTTATATGCCTGAAAATAAGGGATTTATACGGCAATCAATGGCTAACTATAGTAGCTTATAATGGTTGATTATAATACCTAAAATTAAGAGATTCATATGGCTGGAAATGAGGGATTTATATGGTGGTCAATGGGTAACTATAGTAGTTTATAATGAGGGATTCAATGCATTGTATATAATTGTAAAACTATTTTTAGCTGTAAAATATTATAAATGGAGCCTTGTATGCCAAGTAAAGATAGGGAATGAAACTGAAAATATTCTCCACTCTCTTTTCTCTTCTGTTTACTTGTTCATATCTACATCATTTTATCCTTTATATGCATTCAGTTGACCAGAAGTCAAAACATATCAATTACGTTCCGTAGCGACGAAACAAAGAGCTGTGTCTTTTCTAACTTAATCCATACTAAAAAGAAATCATTCCGTGCACTGGATGCAATGACTTCATACTTTTCTTTCATGACTCAGAACGTGCATTCCGCCAAGGGAAGGAGGACCGCAGCCAGTCAGTCTTGATATTCCACAGGTCCAGTCCCACCATCAAATCAAAAATAATATAACCATTCCTGAATCCACCTCATTCTCTCTTTCTCTCCTCATGAGCCCCCACCCAGATATAAAAAATAAATAAATACCTTCACCCCAAATAAAGCAAATTAAAAGAAGAAAGAAAGAAAAAACCAACGGTCTCCTTTCTCTCTCTAAAATCCCTCCCTCTTTTCTCTCTCTTCCTCTCTCTAACATCTCTCGCTCCCGCGAGCATGGCGATGGCCGAGATCGATCGAGGCTACCGCTCGGAGCTCCGCTACGGCGGCGGCGACCACAACCTCCAGATCGTCACCGCCAAGGCCGACGCCCTCAACCGCCCCATCACCGTCCGCTCCTTCCCGCTCCAGCGCGGATCGCCGCCGGATCATCCACCGCCGTTCGGCCTCCCGAGGTACGATCTCGAAGAGAGGCGGTGCGGCGGAAGAGGCGGAGGCGGAGGCGGAGGAGGCAAGGTCTCCGGCGGCGGATGCTTCAGCGTCACCGAGATGAAGCGGCGGGGGCGGGTGGCGAGCTACAAGGCATACTCGGTGGAGGGCAACATCAAGGGCAAGATCAGGCGAGGCTGGCGCTGGTTCCGAGAGAGGTGCCATCTGCTCGTTCATGGCTATTGATGAGAGAGAAAGCAAAGCGAGAGGAGAGGAGGAGAGAGAGAGATCTGATCAATGGTGGTTTTCTTTTTTTAATCTCTCTTTTTTTGAATTTGTGTAATTTGGTGATAGTGAATTGAATGTTGTTTTGGTAATGGATTTAATTAAAAGGTGGGGGATTATCTAAGGTTTTTTCCACATATAAATGCAGTTTTTAATTTTCCATCAAAATGGAGTTTGCAGTCAATTGCCAATTTGATGCCAGTCAATTGCAAACCTTTGGGTAGTTTTATGAAGAATGAGAAAACGGAGTATTGAGGGTCATTTTCCAGCTGCATGGCAGATGCGGTTCGATCTGTAATACAATGAATAAGTAGTTGTTACATGTCCACTCCAGTGTATTGAAAATTGGTTCAAAGTAGTTTATATTTCATTGCCGATTTGATGTGAAAATAACCATTCCTAATTTTGAATTGTTCTTTTTTAAAAATACTTGGAGAGAATAATTTATTCACATCAAAAATATGTGATTTTTTGTTTAAGTCATTGGTTATATTCCTTGCTTCGACAAGCTGTTGATTATAAAAAAATTTCCCTTCAATTAAAATTGATTGATGTTGATGCTTTGGCTTGTCAAGTTGTCCATCTTTAAAATATGTGATTGTGATTGAACTTATTTTGATAGTTTGTCCTGAAGGCCCACAGTGCCTTATCGTAATGTTAGGCTCATTGAACAATTTGGGCAAAGTTTAGACAAGCTGCCACGATGTTTGATGTTGTTCTCGGATTAATTACGAAATAGTGATGGATTCAACTGAAAAAAGCAAAGCATTGAAGGTTTGTTGCAGTGAAAAAGTAAATAAGGCATGTAAGTGCAAACTAGGTGAAATATTAAGGTGTTATTTAGCAATTAATCCATTGTTGTTTAAGAAAAAACAATGCAATGTGATTGCAAAACTTTGGCTGAATTTTAAATTTTTTTTTCCTGATATTCCTCTTGCAAATGCTGCACGCTTGGCTCTGCTATATTTTATGATTTTACTGTGGCTGCATGCGCTCCGGTCCACTTGGCTACGAGAGTAAGAAAGAAAGGGTTGGGTGGGTCACAATTCCATTTAAAACGAAGTGGGACCCCATTCTACACTCTTGGGGCCGCGGGCACCCACAACTACTGATTACTCAAATTTTTTTTTTTTTTTCAAGACATTCGCAACAAAATGTTGCATCCCTTTGGCTGCATTTTTTGTTGCAAGTTTCTGCTTTATTATAAAGAATTCATTTTTTTGTTGCAAGTATCTGCAGGCATCCACTACCGCTGATTTTTTCATTAAAATACCTACCGTCTCCGATTTATTTTCCTAATTAGGTTTTAGGTGCGGTGAGTTTTTAAAACAAAAATACTCATTATGAAGCGATTCGGTCTTTTTTTTGGTAATGGTCAAACGTCCATATATTATTGATAAAAGAAGGGTTACAAAAATATGTACATATACAGAAGACTACCCAAAAGGACACCTATGAAGCCATTCTTTGACGCTTCTATCTTTCTTTCTATCCCATCTTTCTTCCATCTGTTATCTATTCCAGCGTTCTTCCATCTTCTCCTTCCCTTTTCCTTTCCTCTTACCATGCTCTTCTCCTTCACATGTTCTCCCCCGCTTTTGTCTTGGCTTCCCTGTCCCTTTTTTCTCCTCCTCTTCCATCAACTATCCCAGTATATGGTCTTCTACCTCATGTAAGAGATATATCAATGGCAAGAGGAAAAGGATAAAACACAACTCTCTGTTAAAACCGTAAACATATATTAGTGTCATTATTCAAAGTATTTCGGTGTAATAAAAATTGCTTAAGATGTTTCGGTCAAAAACGATAGTTGAGGGTACTTAGTGTAAGTTACCCAATAATCTAAATGTATAAAACACCATCTTTGATATAACCGGTCATCGATTAACTTTATTTCAGTTAAAATATCAAGAAACATAACACTTACGCTAAACTTTCTTTTCCAAAACGAGATGTTACGTCCTGCTCTTAAAGGGCTCGTATAAAAAAAGAAGAAGAAAAAGCTACTCTCTTTTCCTAAACTAGATGTTACCGGTCCAACTCTCAAAGGGCTCGTATAAAAGAAGAAGAAGAAGAAGAAAAAGTTAAAATGCCGGTTAAAATGTGTAAATACCAATTATCGGGGTCGTAATTGCTATTGAAATGTTAGTTTTTTTTTACTAAATGGTCTCTCAAAATTTAGGTAATTATTAAATACTCCCCGAATGCTTGATGATTACTATTTCCCCCTCAAAACCTCTAAGTCGTTATTTCTTACCTCCTAAAAATTTCCATCCAAAGATGATGTCGTCATGTCACGATTTTCATAAAATAAGAGCGTGACTTACGTTGCGACTTAATATCTCCTCAATTACCGTTGGTTTCATTTGAGAATCGATCTTTTTTCTATTTGAAATCTCTCTTTCCAATCAACTTGACTTCTCTTTCTTCGATTTAATTTTTTCACTTATACTTAATTTGCTAATCTGAACATATTTACATACCACTTGTGCATATGAAGAGAGGATTGATGAAGAAGATCATGTTTCCATGACAAATTGAGTTTTGATAAAATAAATCTCTAACCCTAATTTTGATTTGGGGCCGAACTTGGAAATTTTAGATGTAGGAGAAGCGTTTGGTGGTTTAAAACCCAACCCCCGACATTCCTCTATTATAATATTTTTCTCGCAACTGAACTATTGTTCAGGGGATAGGTTTTGATTTGGGGTCTTCTATCTTATGTGAGAGGATCTTTTTAGAAAGTAGAGAGACCTTTTAGAAATCGTTTAGAGTTTTGGGGGGTAACTAATAATTATCATGTATTGGAGGTGTTTCAATAAATAGCCAAGTTTAGAGGGACCATTTAGTAAAAACCATGTTTTTAAAATGTGAACCATGCCGGTTTGGATGGGTTTTTGACAGTTTTTTTACTCGATCCAATATTTAATAACTAAAACCAAAACCCATTCGAACATGACGTAATCACAATGCGTTAAACCCCAATCCGCAAATCCAAGTTTCTGGTGAGTTTGGACGGGTGTCGGTTTTGGACATAAGGATCGGGTTTTGCGAGTTTTCCGGCCCTGCCCTCTTATATATTAGTAAAAAATCAAAATTATAACGTTTTTTTTCGAAATAGGGCGTTTATATATTAAAATTATTAAAATAATACAATTTAAATTATATTTAGCAGAATAAAGCGGTTCCCCGCCTGACGAGACCCCACCCAACACAGAGAGCGGGTTCCTGGAACCCTCCCTCACGCATACAATGAAGAGAGCGGGTTCCTAAAATCCGCTCTCTTCGTGGTCTTGGTGGGGGCAGGTTCTAGGAACCCGCTTTATTTTAAATTAAAAGAAATATAAAAACAATTTTAAAAAATATCGGTTTACAAAACCCTTAATAAATATAAAATAATAAGATTGTTGTTTATGTTAAGGACGGATGACAAGTGTTATTACAGTTCATATAGAATTACTGTAAATATGAATCTTGTATACATTTCATTCACAAAATGAATCCATCAAAATAATAATACAAAAAAATCATATCATACTAAAATGTAAATTATACAAGTTTCTTTACAAGTGCTAACTGATTTTCATCCCGTGCACTTGTCACAATCTCGAAGGTCCCGTCCCCATTGACTGTCCTGGACATCTGGTCCTATAATGACCTGGTTGTTTGCATAGGCTACATCTGCTGTACCTTTACTGAGGATAAGCATCCATTGTCATTCGATCTCGACGCACCTTAAGTCTTCCGGATCCTATATTTTTGTCTGGCGGTAATACAGTCGGTGTTTGTCTGTTCCCCGTATAATAGTGCCAATAGCGACTGTCTGGTATAGGATGAAATTTTGGATCGTATGCGCCTTGCTAATTGGAAACTGAATAGTAACAGGAAGCAAAATTGAAATGTGAGTTATGCATGCTGCTCGCAGCAGCAATTGCGTGGGCACAAGGTAAATGTTGTTGATGGAAAACACCGCATGTACACGAAGAGAGCCCTTCATCTCTAAAATTTATGGTATGTTGATTCCCATTACTCCTCGTAACTTGAAACCCCGCTGTGTCAAATCTTTCATATCTGTAGCATTGTGCTATGCGCTCTCGTTTCCGGAATATATCTTCGTAATATGCGGTGAGTGGAGTCTCCATCGCCAAACACTTTTCCCTTCTTTGCACAAAATAAGTATTCACTCTGAAAAAGGTTCGAACAATCAACCCCTGTATCGGTAAGCCCCTAACACATTTAAGGACCCCGTTGAAGCTTTCAGACATATTAGTGGTCATTAGTAAATATCTGCATCCATTATCATGTGCTTGTGACCACATGTTTACTGGAAACTCATCTAAACACGCTTTCGCGGTTTGACTCATCTCACCAATTTTCGTCATGTATATGTCATAAACATTAGGGTCAGACGCTTCACTGGCATTGTACATAAGCTTATGTAGATCTGAATTTTTTAATTTTCTATCAAAATTTTGTCTGAAGTGCCACAGGCAAAACCTATGTGGGGTCGTTGGAAATACATCTTTCATTGCAACTAGTATTCTTAGATGTCTATCAGATATGATGCATAAATCTGTTTTATCAATAACAGATGAGATGCTTTTGAGTTGACGAAAAAACCATGACCAGGATGATATATTTTCACTCTCGACGATAGAAAATCTCAATGGAAATATACCGTTATTAGCATCAACACCTGTAGCAATTAACATGCAATCTCTGTACTTACCATATAGATACGTCCCATTCACACACAATACCGGCCGACAGTGTGTGAAACCAGCCGCACAAGAAGCAAAACACCAGAAAATTCATTGAAACCTGACACAACCATCGACATCTGTTTCTGTGGTTTTTAACCGGTATACGGACCTCGGATTTGATGCTTTCATGGCTTGCATAAAAGAGACTAGTGTGTTGTACGAGCTTTCCCAATCCCCAAATATCTTGCATAATACCTTTCTACGAGTATCTCATGTCTTCACATACGAAATCTGAATTTTATGATCTCCGCTGACGTAGAGCCGTATCTCTCGGGGAATCATCACCAAATCTGTACGGATTAGTAGCATGATTAGTGAGCAAATGTAAGATGAAGTGCAATTTCTTATATAATTTTTTCTTAATATTTTCGTATTACGAATAATATAAACATAATCACCACTTGTTTCAGATTGATTTACCTTTGGAAGGTTGTATCTGGTAATCCTTGTTGTTCTTGAGGGATGCATGCAACTGTAGCAGTCGATTGGTAAAATCTGTATTTAATATATAAAATATATTAGTATTTTGATATTACAAAAAGAGGATTTATAAAATGTTTACCCTTAAGTTTGAAGGTTTGAATAATGATGTGTATAGTCGTATTCACTGAGACTGAAGGTATCATCGTTAACCATCGGACCGTATCCCCAGGAACTACCTCCAGCATTACCATCAAAATTACCCGTTGGAGCGACATCCGATACTTCCAATTATTCCTTCTGAACTAAAAGTTCAAAAGAATGCTGGGTGTTTACCAGACCGAAATCTATCATCGAAGATATTGATGCATCGTTTATAATTTCAACTAATGCTTTTTCACTAAACATAGGCTATATACAACTTAACTTAAGCTTAATTTCACGGGGATCATATTTCGTGATTTTAAACACTTTATTCTTGAGTTCATTATAATTCGTTGATAATTCTAGTCGCATAATTCTTACGCGCCCACCCATATACTCAGGACCTTGTGCACTTGTCACAATATGGCCATCGTATTTACATACAACAAATAAACTTGAACCTGCCATTATCTGCATCAAACAATATCAACCCAACAATAATAAAAAATGTTAATAACTGATATAATGATTATATTCATTGAAAATTAAACAAACGTTACATTAAATTTACATACATTTGACGGGGTGCAGATGAGATTTGCATATGAGATTTCGTAGGAGGTGAAGATGAAAATCGGAGCAGATTGAAGAGCAAATGTCAGGAAAGAGAGAGGGGTTTTTATAGGTGTTTGGTGGTAAAGGGATAACGGGTTCTTGGAACCCGCTAACCCCTTTTAAATTTGACGGGAGATAAAGGGTGTTTCCTGATTTAAAATCAGGAAAGCCTACGGAAGAGGCATCATGTGCTAGCACGTAACCAGCAGTCACGTGTTGGCACATGACATTTGAAAATAGCGGCAAAGGCAGATTCAATTCCCTGATTAAATCGAAGAAAAGGCTTCAGAAAGGGTCACATGCTCACACGTGACCGGAGGTCACGTGTTGGCACGTGACGGTTGAACAGCGGCCAGAAGACACAGCGCAGAAAGCAGAGGAAAGCTTGTTCCAAGGGGTCACGTGGCCACACGTGACCAGGGGTCACGTGGCCACACGTGACCGGCTTTCAAAGCCTATTTATTTAACAGCGGCTAGGAGACAAAGCGCAGAAAGTAGAGGAAAGCTCGTTTCAAGGGGTCACGTGCCTACATGTGATCAGGGGTCACGTGCCTACACGTGAACAAGGGTCACGCGGCCACACGTGACCGACTTTCAAAGCCTATTTATTTAACAGAGTCAAATTCTGAAGAGATCATCCAAATCTTTCCAAAGGAAAATGATTATTTGGAACCGATTGGACAAAAGATTTAAAGGTGATTAAATATCATCCATCTATGGAAAAATCTTGAACTTGGAAAGATTTCCCCTTTAAAATCTAACTGAAATAACAAAGGGAAATCTCTGGATTTAAAATCCAATGGTGAATAAAATGCACCTAATAATCCAAAGGTCCAAACGAATGGTGAATACAAATCAAATCTCTCAATGAAAAATTCATCAAAACTAATTGATTCTGCTTCTTCTCCTATAAATAGGAGCCAAGAGACACACAGAGGGATATACAGAGATTGATACATAGAGAGAGAGAGAAATAGAGCCTTGAGACTTTGGAGGAATTTGGATTTTCTGCAAAGAAAACCTTAGGTAAGAAGTGGGAGGCTTTCAAGAAAAAAGAGAATTTAATTCTCGAAAGAGTTTAACTCTGATATTAAAAAGAAGAATTTACTTCTCTCTTTAGCAGAGGATCTGCAAAGTGCACATCTTCCCATGAATTGAGAATTTAATTCTCATTGGGTTGAGATCCTGCCATGCAGATCCAAAGTATAGGAAGGGAATGGAAGTTTGAGAATTTAATTCTCACAGAACCATAGGAATTTAATTCCTTTAAAATAAAATTAGGGTTTAACCCTATGTCATAGGAATTTAATTCCTTCAAAATGAATAGAACCAGGGTTAACCCTAGTTAAGAACTCAAATCTGTCAAAATAACAGGAATTTAATTCCTCTAAAATTTGTTGCTAAGGTTCAACCCTATGAAGAATTTGATTCTTAAAAAGATAAACACATCTTCAAACAGGTAGGGTCACGTGCTATCACGTGACCCCTGTAAAGAGCCACCGCTAAAACTTTGAGGCAATGCCTCACGTGCTTCACGTGACCCCCAAAGCGCGCAAAGAAAAAGCAAAGGAAAAGAAGCTCTGGGGCGCCCTCACGTGTCACCACGTGACCCCTAATGAATAGTCTAACAGATCAAAACGCAAGCCCCCATCACGTGCCCACACGTGATGGCTTTTAGAATTAAAAGTGTTAAACACTTATCTGTAGAACAAAATAAAGGGAAACAGGGCGCTATCACGTGCTACCACGTGACCCCTTGGCTGAAACTTTAACGGACAAGAACCAAAATGCCCATCACGTGACAGCACGTGATGCCCCAAAGCATTCAATACTTTTGACAGAATAAAATGAATCGAGGGCGCCCTCACGTGCTACCACGTGACCCCTCTTGCCTTAGTGTTTAACACTAGAGTTGAAACCTCTATATCCAGTGTTCAACACTGATTTTCTTAGTGTTTAAACACTAATTTGGAAAACTCTATTTACAGTGTTTAACGCTGAATCTGTTTCCAGTATTTAACATTGATCTGCCTTAGTGTTAAACACTAATTTGAAATCTCCACTGCCGGTGTTTAACACTGATTTGCTTTAGTGTATAAACAATAATTTGAAAGCCCTGTTGCTGGCGTTTAACACTAACTATCTTTTAGTGTTAAACACTAACTTGTCAATCTCATTCTCAGTGTTCAACACTGGTTGATCTGTAGTGTTTAACACTAACTTTAGCCCCATTGGCTAAGTGTCTAGAGGCAAAGCCTCTCCTCTAATGGACCAACAGAGGGCCAATATCCTAAACATGATTGGACTTAGCCCAAGATGGCCATAAGTCCTCAATTCAAATTCAACTGAGCCAATGGGTTCATAATATAATTAATTGGTCTTGGTTCCAAATTGGGCCAAAGATTATTTAATCCACCCCGGTTTAAGGGTACATCTCTTCACTCCTTTGATACGTGGCGTTGTAATTCCTCAACGTCTTCAAAGAGGTGACGGGTCCCGATGACCACATATTGATACGGACTGTGGGGTCCTTAAACTCATGGACTATGAGGTCCTTAACCTTGACTGTGATATCTTAAAACTAACGCCGGACTGTGGGGTCCTTAAACTCATGGACTATGAGGTCCTTAACCTTGACCGTGATGTCTTAAAACTAACGCCGGACTGTGGGGTCCTTAAACTCATGGACTATGAGGTCCTTAACCTTGACCGTGATGTCTTAAAACTAACGCCGGACTGTGGAGTCCTTAAATCCATGGACTATGACATCCTTAACCTTGACCGAGATGTCTTAAAACTAACTTTGGACTGTGGAGTCCTTAAATCCATGGGCTATGACGTCCTTAACCTTGACCGAGATATCTTAAAACTAACTTTGGACTGTGGAGTCCTTAAATCCACGGACTATGAGGTCCTTAACCTTGACCGCGACGTCTTAAAACTAACATTGGACCACAATGTCCTTAAACTACCCATGGACCGCAACGTCCTTAAACTACCTACTGACCGTGATGTCACTAAACTAAACAACATGGCTCCCTTAATTGCTCTATTGTTGGATCTAAACGATCCCGTTAAGTTGATCTTAGTCTGAAAATTAGACTAACGTATCCTTAACAAGGGTTTAAGTCGATCTTAGTCTCGAATGAGGCTAATGTATCCTTAAACCCAAACTCCCAAACCCAAATCTAAGATAATACGGATTTGGACTAGTCTACTTCCTACGGGCGACGGCATAACTCGGTCTCCGTATACAATCCACGGGCAACCAAACATAAAATAAACACACACGACATGAAGTGACCATCTGGAGAAGGAGAAAGTGGTTACCGCGATGCGGTAGCGTAATTAACTGCAGGGGCTTGCGCCTGCAGGGAAGAGCGTCCCCACAATCAAAAACCCCTCAAGCGAGGGGGAATCTGACGAAGTCTGCTACATCGGACGCATCCATTTAAACCTTCGATATACGGTGCCATAAATCAACTTGGCATCTTCGGAGAGGTAGACGGATAGCACTAATTAGCATCTGCCCCGAACCTCAGACGAGATGACCCCGCGTCGCGCCGTCGTCCGGAGGGGAACAAAGGGGTCACGGGCTTGTCTTGGAGTAAGTAAAATCATTTAAAATATTAAGGAGGGCATGTTTCAAGAACCCGTTGTCATGCCCTGCTTCCCAAAATACGGAATACGAGGGGTGATTAGGCCAGCCATGCTCCTACGGTCAGGAAATAATCCCGCCGTAGTCACACTTCGGTTTCTAGCATTATATGGTAGTCAGTAAACAGTACTTGAGTAACGGAAAATCACAGTTCACAACTTTATTACATCGCGAATAAAATAGTTCGAGATACATTTATTTTGCAGAATAAAACAACTAACCAACAAAACAAGTGCTGAAAGCAATAGAAATAGCGCTGGTGATGCAGTCTAGACCTCCGCGATCTCGAATGGCAGGTCCTGCTCCTGGGCTAGATCCACTCCGTCTTCTGAGCATGCACACTCAGGTCGTCAGGGTGACACATATAACAATAATTATATAAAGGCATGGAATGCTATTAAACACGAGAAGTACCACAGAATGCAGAACATGAGTATAATAAACATCAACTAATATGAATAGTGCAATATGAGTATCGTGTCAGTAAACTAGGCAATGCATATGTCACTACTTATCGGTCACTAAATCAATGAAATCAAATGGTGGAAAGGATGCTCATGTTTAACAAGGGTCTCGTGCATGCCTGAGACAACGGTCCGCTGTGCCCGGGACATAACCCTGTCAGCCGTGCCGCTAGGCCCACAACCTAAAGTATATATATGTATATCACTAATAGAGAATGATCATCTTATAAATCACTGTACCTCGCTAAATACGAGTTCAATTCCACCTTGATTTTCTCATTCCCCAGGTTATAGTATACACTCAGGTATTAGATAGGTTGTGAACAAATATGTATCGCTGTCACTTTCAATCACTTTTCCACTTAATATCACTGTCGTATTTGCCATAACACAATCGCTAACGCAAATATATATCTACAATACAAAACAGTCGCTAGGTATCAATGTGGATGATCACTATGTAGCAGGTATAAATTAAGCACGAAAATATGCAGAAATGCACTGAACATGTATTCACTATTTTATGACGATGAATGTTATATAACTTGAAAAATTTACGATAAATCGGACGTATAGAATCGACCAAAATAATATAAAGGACGTATGAAGTACACTTGATTATCTAAACAATAGAATTTATTTCATGTCAATCGGAATTCAGGACAGGGAATTATCATCATTTTAAAGTAGCGACCGACTGCTGGAATTCCAGTTTCAGAACCGAAAGCCCAACTTCATGCGCATTTTATTTGTGATTGTGTTCATATTCAGGTGTTTCCCCGGTTGAATGAAATATAGTTCTATCAGTTAAGTTTCCAACGCATCAAACGGATTATCAATAGCATCTCTGTAATATAAGTTATGTTCTGTTTAATGTGACGGTGTAAGGAACATTACTGCAGAAACTGTATAACACAACGACACTCTAAAATACAAATTTAATATCAAACGATGGTTAAACAGCGCGGGACTAGATTAATGTGTTAGGTAACTAAATTATCTACGCGTCGATATAGGACTCCGCATATTTTCAGATTCATATAGGGATGTACAGATATTTAAAAATGCATTAACATAAAATACTGCTCTGGACTGCAGTCCAGAGCCGTATTTCTCTCTCACCTTTCCGATATCATTACCTGGTCGTATTAAATAACTATTTACAAGGGGTTAAAGGTTGTTGAGTTGTCTTTGATGTGAGGCCTAGAACTTCATGTTTCAATTTGTATTTAATTTTCTATCAATTTCACAACGTGACCTGTACTGTGATATCCAAGTTTAACATTGCCTTTTGGGAGCGACATTTCATGGTATAAACGTCGATATGTTGTGTCCAAATTCTACACTATATCTGTTAATAAGGAGTTGAAACTACTGATCACAAGTATGGGCATTTAAATAAGGTTTCGATTCATGTATCGCGTCGAACACATAAATTATGTACGGGTATCAGTCGAAATATCGGTTTCGGTTAATTGATCAAACTAGTTGTTATTCGGTGAAATTGTAAATGATGTTGATACGGGATAGTAAATTCCTAGTCGGGTTTCATTCAATATAATCAAACTAAGAGGGTTCGTTACAAAAACAATTTGATTATAATTAGCTATACACACATACACACCATATCTTGTAACAATGTTATTTCGATCAACCAATACATTAATTAGCATGAGTAAACAAGTGGTTAGTTTTCACTTCAACAACAACAACAAAAACTGAGCCTTTTATCCCAAGCATACGGGATAGGCTACATGAACCAACATGAGAATCACGCCGGGTCCAGCACATGAATCCTCCGCCTCCACTCACTCCTATCGAACAATATACTTTCATTGGGGCCTTTAGCAACCATATCGTTTCGTATCACCTCCATCCATATTTTCTTCGGTCTCCCTTTTGCCCTTTTGCCATTTCCCATATCGAGAGTATCTATTCGTCGAACTGGTGCTTCCATAGGTCTGCGTCGCACATGACCAACCATCTTAGTCGTTTTTCCCGCATCTTCTCCTCCACAGGTGCTACACCAACTTTTACACGAATATCCTCATTTCGCACCTTATCTTTTCTAATGTTACCGCACATCCAACGAAGCATTCCCATCTCCGCTACGTGCATCTTCTGTGTATGATATTTCTTAGGAGCCCAACATTCTGTACCATATAATAAGACAGGCCGAATAGCGCTCCGATAAAACTTTCCTTTCAATTTTAACGGAAAGTTACGATCACACAAAATGCATGTTGCACTCCTCCATTTCAACCAACCAGTTTGGATCCTTTGATTAACATCACAATCGATCTCCCCATCCTTTTGGATGATGGAACCTAGATATCTAAACTGATCGCTCGGTGATATCTCTTGCCCTTCCAATTTTATACTAATATGGTTTTGACTTCTCTGTTTACTAAATTGGCAATGCATATATGCTGTCTTGGACCTGCTCAATCTGAACCCCCGAGATTCCAATGTTTGCCTCCACAATTCCAATTTGGCATTAGCCTCTGCTTTCGTCTCATTTACTAGAACAATGTCATCAGCGAATAACATACACCAAGATATCTCATCTTGGATAGTTCTAGTAAGCTCATCCATCACGATAGTAAACAGGAATGGACTTAATGCAGATCCTTGATGTAAACCAATTGTAATCGGAAAATCACTCGTTAGGCCGCCACAAGTTCTGACATTTGCCACTACTCCATCGTACATATCCTTGATTATATCAATATACTTGACGGGGACCCCCTTCTTCATCATTGTCCCCCGTAATACCTCTCTAGGTATCTTGTCGTACGCTTAATCTAAATCAATAAATATCATATGCAAATCTCTTCTCCTCTCTCAAAAACGCTTGACGAGTTGACAAAGCAAATGAATAGCCTCTATCGTCGATCGTCCAGGTATGAACCCAAACTGGTTCTCTGTTCTCTTAATTTCTTTTCTTATCCTGTGTTCAATCACCCTCTCCCAAAGTTTCATGGTGTGACACATAAGTTTTATTCCACGGTAATTTGAGTAACTTTGAATGTCACCCTTGTTCTTGTAGATAGGTACAAGGATACATTTCCTCCATTCATTTGGCATCTTTTTTGTCTGCCAAATCTTATTAAACAGATCTGTTAGCCATTTAACGTTTATTTCTCCTAAGCATCTCCAAAACTCGATAGGAATCCCGTCAGGACCAACCGTTTTTTTTAAACTCATTCTGTTCAAAACTTCTTTAACCCCAGATAGTCTTATTTTACGCATGAAATCACGGTTTATATATTGAGATTGAATGAAAAGTCTATCCAAATTATTAGTAAAGCTCTCATTGAACAATTTGTCAAAATAATCTCTCCACCTTTCCTTGATATTCTCATCTCGAACTAAAACCTTCTGATTTTTATTTTTGACACACTTCACCGCACATAAGTCTCCGGTCTTCCTTTCCCGCATCCGAGCAACCCGGTATATATCATTTTCAGCCTCTTTAGTGTCTAATTTCTCGTACACCTCCTTGTAGACCTTATATTTAGCTTCCCGAACAGCTTTCTTAACTTCTTTTTTAGCCATTTTATACTTCTCAAATCTCTCCACATCTCTACTTTCTTCAAATCTTTACAAGAATCCCTTTTAATTTTAATAGCAGCCTTTACTTCTTCATTCCACCATGATATGTCCTTAGATAGTGGAGCACCACCTCTCGACTCACCAAGTAGATCTCTAGCTACCCTCTTGATACAACTAGCCATTTTGTTCCATATTCTGTCTGAATCATCTTCCGACTGCCAATCCGCTTCTTAGAGTACACGGTCTATAAAAACTTTTTGGTTACCTTTTTTCAATCGCCATCATTTAATTCTAGGCTCTATCTTACGTCTAATTTTCCTAAGTTCTCTTCTAAATCGAAAATCTAGAACTAAAAGTCTATGTTGAGTGGTTACACTCTCACCTGGCACTACCTTACAGTCGATACAAAAACCACTATCTATTATTCTCGTCAGAAAAAAGTCTATTTGACTAGCACTTGCTCCGCTCCTAAAAGTGATAAGGTGGGACTCTCTTTTCCTAAACCAGGTGTTTGCTAAGATCAAGTCATAAGATAAGGCAAAATCTAGAATCGAGCAATCTACTTCATTCTTTTGTCCAAAACCAAAACCTCCATGGATAGTATCAAACCCACTACGGTTAGTACCTACATGTCCATTGAGATCACCACCAATAAATAACTTCTCTCCACTAGGTATACCTTGCACCATCCCGTCTAAATCCTCTCAGAATAGACGCTTACTAGCGTCATCAAGATCTATCTGTGGTGCATAAGCACTAATAATATTAAGGATCTTTCCACCTAGAATAAGCTTAACCAGTAAAATTCTATCACATTTTCTCCTAATTTCAACTACATCCTCAAGCAACCGTCTATCAATGATTATGCCTATCCCATTATGATTTTTATCTTTACCTGTATACCAAAGCTTATAACCCCAAGGCTCTATGACTCCACTCTTTTCACCTACTCACTTAGTTTCTTCCAAACACATAATACCAACTCTCCTCCTAATCATCACCTCTACTAATTCTATTAGTCTACCCATAAGGGAACCTATGTTCCAGGAAGCTAGACGGATCCTATGAAACCCTTGCTTATTTGTCATTACACCCGGGGTCCGATATACCGCACCGTTTCTGGACGACGACCTAGAAGCCCTTGCATACTTAACACTACACCCGGGATTCGATGTAGCGCGTCGCTGAGTAGGGGACGCCCCAACGATAGTCTTATTATGATTCATGTCATAATGTGACAAAGTTTTACGTTGGCTGTCACAAGCCTACCACAACCCTTACCCTTGCCTAAGACAATTACGACGACGATAATCCCGGCAGCGACGACGGTGAGAGGCAGCAACACGGGCACGATCACGGCATGAGCAGCGGCGACGATAGCGAGCTCGGGCAGTTCGGATAGCGGCGACGGCAGCGAGCTCGGGTGGCGGCTGCAGCGATGGGTGCAAGGGCTCGATGTTTGCAGCTTGGAGATGGTGAGCTCCGACGAGGGCTCGGTGTCGTGGAGGAGAGGAGGTGATGAGGTTGCCGGTGATGAGGTGGTCGGGGCTCGTCGGCGAGGCGCAGGGGTGCAGTGGGTAGTGGGTTGTGAGTTCAGATGCAGTGGCTTGGGGGATCCGATGTTGTGGAGGAGAGGAGGGGCTTGTCGGAAGTTTTGGGTTGGGTGGGGTGAAAGGAGGAGACGGAGTTCACCGGGGAGATCGTCGGTGATTGATCGGAGCTTGGAGATGGGGGTACTCGGTGGCAGAGCAGAGCGGGAGAGAGAGAGAGAGAGAATGAAGCAGAGATAGTGAGGCAGAGAGAGTGAGGGTGGCAGAGAGAGAGGCGAGGGAGAGAGGGAATGAAGTAGAGAGGGTGAAACAGAGAGAGAGGTCATCGTGGGTTTTAGGCGAGGAGTCATGGCCGTTGCGGCATGGGTGCGAGTAGCGGGGAGACGTGGGGGGGAGAGCCGTTGGGGGAAGGAGCCGTTGGGAGACAGGTCTCGGGTGAGCGCAGGTCATGGGGAAGATGGGCGCGAAGAGCGAGCGTAGGTGCGGTCATCGCGGGCGCGAGAAGAGGGCGTGGGCGCGCGAAACGGGGAGGGACGTTGGGAAGGAGGGAAAAGAAGAATGAGGGAGGAAGAAGAGGGGGAAAGCGGGTCGGGTCGGGCATGGGTCGGGTGAGCCGGGTCGGGTTGGGGTAGAATTAGGATTTGGACTTCAGATTTTTAGGTTAGGAATTAAATAAATAAAAAATATATATAAAATAGAGAAATTCGAGGAAAATCTGGAAAAATATACGAAAAATATAATCGGGAACTGGGGATTTACACCCGCCCTCTCTGTTTTAAATGAGAGGGCGGGTTCTTGTAACCCGCTATCCCCTTTTAAATTTGACGGGAGATAAAGGGGTCACGGGCTTGTCTTGGAGTAAGTAAAATTATTTAAAATATTAAGGAGGACGTGTTTCAAGAACCCATCCTCTCCTTTTTTAAATGAGAGGACGGGTTCTTGTAACCCGCTATTCTCTTATGACAAATTCGATATGACAATAAGGGGGGTCAGAGTCACGGGCTATTGGGTTAAGAGTGACAAGCTATTGGTTTTTGAGAGGGAGGGTTTTAGGAATCCGTTGGCAGAAAATTATTGAAGGGGGCGTGTTCTAAGAACCCGCGCTTTCCTTTTGAAATGAGAGAGCGGGATGGGACTGAGATTCTTTAATAAAAAATGTTTCGTATTATCATATCAACTTTAACAACAGTGGAGCATTTGCTTTAAGAAAAAAACAAATGAATGATTTGACAACACATTATGTTACAAGAAAAAAACAAAATCATGATTTGACACTTGAAATTATGTTTTAAGAAAAAACAAAAAATTTCTGTGGGTAAAGATGAGGGCGGGTTTTTGGAACGCGTCCTCCTTTTCCTATAAAACCCCGCTTCTTCGCTCTGATTTTCACTATCTCTATCCAAATTCTCTTCTAAACCCACCAACTTTACCAATCTTTCAGTATTTGTAATATCAATAAAATTTCAATGGAGAATCAACCATTCGACAAATCACTGCTTATAAATCAAAACGATCATAGATCTTTCAGTATATTACACGGGGAGGAAAGATTCAAAACTTATTATATTTGTTTCAATTCCCCATTTTTTTAAAATTCTAATGGTTCAAAATATTATGATTAAATTTTGCAGGGTGGAGATGATCTTACAGCCATCAGTTATAGTTCTGAAAAGTGGCAAGTTACTGATTATCGTATAATCGAGCGGATTCGAAGAGCCGGATTTTATGAAGCTTCAATGCTTTGTCATATCCAACTTGACCACAGTCTCGTTACCTCTCTTATTGAGCGTTGGAGAAAAGAGACTCACACTTTTCATTTTAGATGGGGTGAGGCCACTATCACACTCCAGGATATTGGCCTTTTACTTGCTTTACGGGTGAATGGCTTTGGATTGGTTGGAGGTACAATTGTGGGTCCAGATACCGACCACCCATATTAGGATACATATATTGAGTCTGCTCTCGGACAGGTATAATTCGTAATTTTTTTAAATAAAAAGTTTAAGTATGTTATAGTGATATTAATTAATAATTAATTGTAAAATTCAGGTACCAAGAGAGTATACTAAGGGGTATAAGATCAGTTTAAACTGCCTCAAAGATACATTTACTAATATCCCTGATGAAGCTACCGATGATGTTTTGGATAGATATGCACGTGCCTACATTCTGTACATGATCGGTTCTTGGTTGATGCCGGACCAATCAGCAATGCATGTCCATCCTTTATACCTTGGGTTTCTTACAGATTTTGATGTGTGTGGCCAGTATACTTGGAGAGCAGGGATCCTGGCCTATCTTTACAAGGAACTAGATAAGACATGTGCTCCTACGAAGACTAAAATTTGTGGTTGCATTACATTACTTCAGGTACATAATAGTTTTTAATAGCTAGGCATTTGTAAAATTGTAAAATTGGTTCTTTCTAATATTATGACACTTTATATATAGATTTGGTCATGAGAGCACATGTGTATGGGAAGACCAGATCGTATTAATATTTCTGCTGTGGATACCCCTGGAAAGACTCTCGGTTCTTGGTGGAGTGGCAATAAATCTTATAAGGCTCCTTGAAGAGTACTTAAGTATTATAGAGATGAGTTGGATCGCATGGAGGCGACTCAGATAACCATACATTACGTAATTAACTTTGTTTTAAAATTTTAAATTAGCTTCATTACAATTTTTGTACTATGTTATTTGCGCGGTTCACATGGACGCCTTATACAGCAGATCGTTTGCAAGGATTACCCGGCATCTGTATCGAAAGAGAACCGGTTTGGCGGGCTCGATGTCCACTACTATGCATTAATGTCATGGTCATGCACCTACTTGACTGGGTGTTGCGACAGTTTAGTAGATTGCAATATATTCCTATTTCGCCACCTGCGCCTATGACAGTAGAGGAAGACATGCGAGGAGAAAAAGCGGAGCGTGATTGGATGGAGCATCATCATCAATATTTGCTGAGATGGGAAGATAGGCAGCGTAATACTGTCTTACAGCAAATAGGTGACCAAACAACCACCGATACTACCGAAACATATCTACAATGGTATAAGCGTGTCACAGTAAGATATTTTTTGTTCCCCCTAACGACTTTCCAAACATCCGGCAGTACGAGCGTAGAGGCTACGTGGAACGAGAACTGGTAAGTTAAATTTTTAAAATTAAATTAGTTTTTAACATCCGGCGGTATGAGTCAATAATTATATCTTATTTTTAATGGAACGACAGACTCGTGGGTTGCATCATATACAATCATTGTTACATGATCCATATCCAACCGATACTGGTCCAGATACTCAGGCTTTATTTTCTACTGTAGACTCATATATTGGTGGTATATTCAGTTCATATAATATGCTTCCATATTTATCACCATCGCTTGAGCATCAGTATGAGCCGGCACCAGAGCCGCGACATGAGCCGGCACCAGAGCCGCAGCATCAGGAAGATCCAGAGTATCGGGATCAGTGGTTCGGAGCATCATACTCAGCAGCAACCCCGGCATATTGAACAAGCATAACAACCGGAGCAACAACAGTTTTGGGGGACATGTTTTGCGCAACAACAACAGTCTTGGGGTCAGGTTTTGCGCAACAACAACAGTCTTGGGAAACAGGTTTTGCGCAGCCTTGGGGGCCAGGTTTTGTGCAACATCAGCAGCATGAAACCGGGACAGGTTCTTCGCAACAACAACCCGGTTGGGAGACAGATTTTTCGCCCTACATACAGTTGTTGGGAGGCAGCATATATCCGACACCTGTCTCACATTCAGGATTTGCGGAATAACAGCCTATCCAAAACGATTCTGAAGACGAAGCAGAAGAGCAGACGCCGCCGCCGCCGCCCTATACGCAAGAAACAGGAGGGTCATCCAGTCATCCCAAGAGGCATAGGCTTATGTCCAGCCTCCTCGGATTGGGAAAGGAAAAGGGAAAGAGAAAACGATAATTGTATGCTTTTACAAATGGATGTCAAAGTATCCAATTATTTTGATGGATTCGTTTTGTGAATGAAGTGTATACAAGATTCATATTTATAGTAATTTTATATGAACTGTAATAACAATTGTCATCCGTCCGTAACATAAACAACAATCTTATTATTTATTAAGTATTTTGTAAACCAATATTTTTTAAATTGTTTTTTGATTTTTTTTAATTTAAAATAAAGCGGGTACTCGCCCTCTCCTTTATAAAGAAAAGGGCGGGTTCCTAGAACCCGCCCCCACCAAGCCCAGTAAGAGGGCGGGTTCCGAACCCGCCCTCTCCTTAATAAAAACCCGCCCTCTTCATTGTATGGGTGGGGGCGGGTTCTAGGAACCCACTCTCTGCATTGGATGGGGCCTCGTCAAGCGGGGAACCGTCCTATTCTATTAAATATAATTTAAATTGTATTATTTTAATAATTTTAATATATAAATGTCCTATTTCGAAAAAAAACCCAAATTATAAAACTAAATATATTTGCGCAACTAATGAGCAATAGCTCAGTTGGCATGACACTTCCCTCTTTAAGGAGAGTGCGGGGGTTTGATCCCCAGTTGATAAAGTGGCCACCGTTTAACGTTTTTGGGGTAAATTTTTGTGTCCATGTGGTGTGTGCGTACATGCGATGTGTGCTTATTTGTGTTGTGTGTATGGATGTGAGGTGTGTGTGTGTTTTTTGTATGCATAGGGTTAGTACTTATGATTCAATGCCAAAAGAAAAACAGATATACACGCCAAAAAAACTATATTAAATCATGTATTATATGTATACAGATTAAACTTAATTATTGTACTAAATATCATAAAATAGATTTCAATACTCACAATTCAATATTTAGAATTAAATGTGTAAAATATATATTGAATCGATTGAATACTGGAAGCGGGTTTGATTAAGGCCGGGTTTAGGTTCAGACGGAAACCATACCCGAGCCAAAAAGATTGTTTCTAATCTTCTATCCAACCCAGTGGAAACCATACCAGATCCAAAAAAATTGTTTCTAATCTTCTATCCACCCATCCGGGTTCGGTGAGTATAGGATGTCGAAATAACAGTGAAAAATTGGGTCCTGTCAAGTTAGGTTGATTCAAACCCAACTCGACTTTCACATCTATTTTCGTTTGTTCCAAACTTGAATGATGTTTTTTTTGTATATACCCCGCTCCAATCTCTTTTATACACACACAATTCTAATCTTTGTATTTGTATACACCCCTCAAATCTTACATGTTTTAAAAAAGCAGTCATTAGAATGGCTGTATACAAACCGAACATTAGCTTAGTTAATGCAAATTCTATCGTACTTACTTATTAATCTAAGTTAATCCTTTATTTTCGTTGCTAAACATTATTACTTATATTTAACTAAACTCAATCTTCAAATTTATCACCCAAACTTTTATAATTGTGATTGTATTTAAGCAAAATTAGTAGGATACAGTGAAATGGATAATAAACATGATAAATTTATAGAAACTAAGACTATCCAAGAAGTTCGAATAAAATATATTTCTTTCATATAATTACTAAAAAACAATATGAGAACCAAAAAAAACAAAGCATAAATACTATTCATTTTCATGTTTCTTCTGAATACTAAAGTAAATTTCTTCTTGCAACTTGAAAGGGTAAAGTTCTGAGCAAACGCCCATCAAAATGTGAATTTTATAACTGCTCTAAAGAATTCAAGGGATATATATAAAGACAATGACTAAAGGGGTATATATAAATACAGAAGATTGCATGGTGGTATTATGAGAAAATGGGTTATCAGCTAGTAGTTGATATTAAACCGTCAACTAGTGCATGAAGGTGGCTCAATCCGACCATCAAATCGATGATCCGTTTTGGCTATATTGTTCTACACAAGGAGTGATTTATGTGTGTGAAATTTTGATCGATATAATGCATCACAAATGATTGATCAAGCATTTAAAAATGGATGGCTTTTAAACACAATAAAAATGACATACATCAATGTTACTTGATCGAAGACATAGAAGGGAAGATGCCAAATTAATCAAAATTTCATACACGTAGATCACTCTATGTGCATAACAAGATGGCCAGAGCGGATCGTCGATTTTATAGTCGGATTGGGCTATTTGATAGGTGTAGCCACCAACCTGTAAGGGAACAATGAGAGGCACAAATGAGGCAAAGTCTGTTGAAGTTAGAGTAATTCGAATATTTCTGTTAGTAGTTTGTTAGTAGTCAAGTTGAATAAATCTCCTAAACAGATTATGTGCCGATGGAAGTAGTTAAACAGTTGAGATTTTCTAGGCTAAGAATTTGCTCTGCTTTCAATTCACGTTTAGCTTGTAATGCCTATTTAAAGGCTTTGTTTTTTACTCTAATAAAATTCATCTGCAGAATCACTTTTGCTTCCAATTTTTCATTATTGCTCTGTCAAAATCTCCAATAAGTGTGGTTTCAGAGCGAGGTTCTTTCAGAACTGGGAATTTTCTTTGACTGCTTCACTCGCAAACATAGCTGCCAACGCCGGTGTCAGTACTTCACAGCCACAAATTCCGCTGTTCAAAGGAGATTCATATGAATTTTGGAGCATTAAAATGAAGACACTGTTTCGATCTCAAGATCTATGGGATTATGTCGAAACAGGATATGAACAAAATAAAGAAGACGAGACTCGCAACAAAGAGCATCTAAAACAGGATGCTAAAGCTCTCTTCTTCATTCAGCAGGCAGTGGATGAGTCGATTTTTTTCAGGATAGCCGCAGCTACCACGGCCAAGCAAGCGTGGACCACGCTCAAGACTGAATATCAGGGTTCCTCTAAGGTAATAAGGGTAAAGTTACAATCCCTAAGGCGGGATTTTGAAACTTCTTCCATGAAAAATAACGAGTTTGTGCAAGATTTTCTGGCAAGAGTTTCGTCAGTTGTAAGGCAAATGAGATCCTACGGAGATTAGATATCAGACGAAACAGTCGTTGCTAAGGTTCTAAGGAGTCTGCCATCCAAGTTCGATCATGTGGTGACAGCAATCGAAGAATCTAAGGACCTGTCCACCTTCTCGTTTGATGAACTGATGGGATCACTTCAAGCTCATGAGGCGCGAATCAACCGATCTAATGGGAAGGAAGAAGAAATAGCCTTTCAGACCAAGGGGAAGTCTGAATCCTCAAATCAATATGGAAGAGGAAGAGGTCGAGGAGGCCATAGAGGCAGGGGCCGAGGCAGAAACAATACTGTCAAGTGCTCGTACTGTAATAAATTTAGGCACTCTGATAGGTATTGTTGGTCCAAACCAGAAGAGGCAAATTATGCTGAAGAAAAGGAAGATAACTTCTTATTTATGTCAGTAGCAACAACAACAAAGAAGAATGGCATCTGGTACATTGATAGCGGCTGCTCTCATCATATGACCGGAGATCGCTCCAAATTCAAAGAACTCGATGAGACTGTCAAATCACAAGTACGGCTTGGAGATGATAAACAACTACAGATTAAAGGCAAGGGCATAACTGAGATCTCAGTGGGTAACTAGAAAAAATTTATTAAGGATGTTTATTTTGCTCCATTTTTAGCACACAACTTGCTAAGCGTTGGACAATTGAATGAATCTGGTTACATGGTGGTATTTGATGATTTTAAATGCACGGTGAAACACAAAATCACTGGTAAAATTCTTGCTTATGCTCGTATGTCATCAAATCGTATGTATGCTCTTGATTTTGCTGAAATAACAGAAAGAGCCATGGTGAGCAAGACTCTTGCGGAAAACGAGCTATGGCATCAGCGATATGGCCATCTAAGCATTAAAGGACTGCAGCTGCTAAAGAACAAGCAAATAGTGAATGATCTTCCTGTCATCAAGTCATTAGAGAAAGTCTGCGAAGGGTGCATGATTGGAAAGCAAGCAAAACAATCTTTTCCGATAGGAAAATCAAAGAGAGCTGAAGATATTCTCGAGCTCATCCATGCCGATCTGTGTGGTCCCATGAGAACAGAATCATTAGCTGGCAGTAAGTACTTTCTCCTATTTATTGATGATTTTAGTAGGATGAGCTGGGTATATTTCTTGAAGCACAAATCAGAAAGCTTCGAGTGCTTCAAGATGTTCAAGGCACTTGTGGAAAAATAAAATGGGAAAGTTGTAAAAATACTTCGTACCAATCGTGGAGGTGAGTTTACCTCAAAAGATTTTGATGCCTTCTGCGATGAACAAGGAATAAGAAGGCAGCTCACAGCACCGTATACTCCCGAACAGAACGGCGTGGCTGAACGCAAGAATCGGACGGTTGTGGAAATGGTTTGATCAATGTTGAAACAGAATGGAATACCAGATTCTTTTTGGGCTGAAGGAGTTGCAGCAGCTGTTCATATTCTCAACATCTCACCGACCAAAGCAGTATGGAACCAAACTCCGTATGAAGCATGGAGCGGAAGTAAACCCTCCATAAGTTATCTTCGAGTGTTCGGTTGCATATGTTATGTCTTGCTTACAACAGGACGACATAAACTAGATGGGAAATCACAAAAGCATGTGTTTATTGGTTATTGCACTAAATCAAAGGCTTACCGAGTATATGATCCCTTGAGTAAAAAGATTACTGTTAGTTGCAATGTTGTATTTGACGAACATGCCAGTTGGGGATGGGAAGCCAAAGACAACAGCCAAATCCCTCACGTTCAGACTGAAGAAGAACAAAATGCCCTTGAACAAGTTGAGCCCGAAAATGATGGTTCGGAAGGTTCACAGTCTTCAACTCCGGAGAAATCAAACTCAGTCTCAACATCTGAAGAATCTTTTCCGAAAGAGTCAGCTCAGCTACGTAGAAGTGAGCGGGAGAGAGTTCCTCGACGTCGGTTTGAGATTGAGGGGAACGCAACTTCAGCACTGGTTCTATTTGCTGAGGACCCAATCACTATGGAAGAAGCCATGGAAAGAAAAGAATGGAGATTTGCAATGAGAGAAAAACTGTCAGCAATCCAAAGAAATAAAACGTGGGAGTTGGTCGATCTTCCAGAAGGTAAAAATGTTATTAGTTTAAAATGGATCTTCAAGACAAAGTATTTGGCAGATGGAAGTGTTCAGAAACATAAAGCTAGGCTGGTGGTTAGAGGTTTCACGCAGCAACAGGGAATCGACTACGAAGAAACATTCTCTCCGGTGGCTCGTTTTAAAACTGTGCGGATAATCTTGGCGGTAGCAGCCCAAAAGCAATGGAAATTTTTTTAGTTCGATGTTAAATCCGCATTTCTAAATGGCGATTTAAAGGAGGAGGTCTATGTAAGTCAGCCACCAGGTTTCGAAAGCAAGACAGAGGAAGACAAGGTACTTCGGTTGCGGAAAGCTCTTTATGGGCTCAAGCAAGCACCACGTGCCTGGTACAGTAAGATCGACGATTTCTTCCTCAAGAATGGGTTTGAAAGGAGCCTTCACGAACCAACTCTCTATGTAAAGAATCAAGGTACGAATGACTTACTCATAGTAAGTTTTTACGTAGATGATATGATCTATACTAGCTCGTCCTTGCAGCTTATACATGAATTTCAAACATCAATGAAAAAGATGTTTGAGATGACTGATTTAGGAGAGTTACAATATTTTTTGGGGCTGGAGATCGTTCAAACTCAGAAAAGGATATTCATGTCACAGAGGAAATATGTGGATGACACATTGAAGAAATTTAATATGCAAGGATGCAAGCCTGTTGCGACACCAATGAATATAAATGAGAAATTGAGTTCGGATGACAGTACGAGATTGACAGATGCAAGGCTCTACAAAAGTTTGGTTGGAAGACTAATTTATCTTACTCATTCTCGACCTGATGTAGCTTATTCTGTTGGTGTCTTATCTCGTTTTATGCACAGTCCAACAAGCCATCATTTTGGAGCAGCCAAGAGAGTTCTCCGCTACTTGGCAGGAACTAAAAGTTATGGTATTTGGTTTTGCAAGATTGATGACTTCAGCCTAAAAGGTTTCACCGACAGCGACTGGGCCGGTTCTGTGGAAGATAGGAGAAGCACATCCGGCAATTGTTTCGTCCTAGGTACTGCAGCCATATCCTGGAGTTCAAAGAAACAGGCTTCAGTGGCTTTATCTTCGACAGAGGCCGAGTATGTGGCAGCTGCTGCAGCAAGTTGTCAAGCAGTCTGGTTAAGGAGGATTCTAAGCGACTTGGGGCAAGAACAGATCAAAGCTACTAGTATGAAATGTGATAACAAGCCAGCAGTGATGTTAGCAAAGAATCCGGTGCACCACAGTAGGACGAAACACATCGAAATCAAGCATCATTTTATAAGGGAGCTGATTGCTAAAGAAGAAATTCAGTTGGATAACTGTGGAACCAATGAACAGATTGCAGACTTATTAACCAAGAGTTTGCCACAAGCAAAACATGAAGAGTTCAGTACACAATTGGGAGTTTCAACTTTCGAATAAAGGGGGAGTGTTGAAGTTAGAGTAATTCGAATGTTTCTGTTAGTAGTTTGTTAGTAGTCAAGTTGACTAAATCTCCTAGGCAGATTATGTGCCGATGGAAGTAGTTAAACAGTTGAGATTTTCTAGGCTAAGAATTTGCTCTGCTTTCAATTCACGTTTAGCTTGTAATGCCTATTTAAAGGCTTTGTTTTTTACTCTAATAAAATTCATTTGCAGAATCACTTTTGCTTCCAATTTTTCATTATTGCTCTGTCAAAATCTCCAACAAAATCCGGCTTAGCCAATCGGAGTCGCCACTTGCATCGAAATGCAATAAATAGAGGGGAAAGAGAGTAACAACGAAATGGGGTGAAGAACCAGAGAAAATACGGATAAGGAATCGCAATATCCTAGTGGAAACCCGAGAAGAGTCGGCTACCCAAAGAGATATTCCAATCGGGCACTATTCGGCTTTAAAAAACTTTGTTTTGAAGGAGTTTTTCGAAGTTTTGAGTCAAAATACTCCCACACGATGCAAGTATGCGTGTATGGAGGTATTAAAGGCACAAAATCAGTGGGAAAGACCAAAACAAGGCAAAACCGATGCCAAAAGGCCCTTGCAAACTGAGACCGTGGCTGTCTAGGGTGCAGAGTATATGGGTGCCTTGTGAGAAGGCGCTCAGGTACCTGGGTAAAAAACAATAGCCTCGGGGTGTGCAACAAAGGCAATTTCAAACAGTGATATCTTCCAATCCAGAGATTCAGATTCGATGAAACTTGCACCGTTGGAAAGCTCATCAAGCCAACTTTCCAACAAAACAAGTCTCAATAGATTTGAAGGCCTTTGGAGTGGGATATGGTCGAAAATGTACAAACCACGCAGAAAAATTGCACATCGGTATTCCACCGACAAGCGTTCTTTCAAACTTTTTTATGTTTTTACTTGGAATTTGATTTGCAAAAGTTTTCTAAGAGAGGGTTCTTGGATATGATCCTTTCTCTTTGCTTTTTAATCAAAATCCATAAAAAAATGAGTAAGAAACAAAAAGAGAACCGAAATACTACAGAATTTAACCAATTTTTTTGATTTCTTGGAGATTCTTTATCTATGAAGAGGGTTCTAGAACGAATTCTCCTCTTTTTATCGCATAGATAACTATCTCAAGGAGAAAACAAGAAAATCAAGAAGAAAGCAGGAAGAAAAGAAATAATCTACTTGTATCAATAAAAAAAGTAAGCTAAAATGCAAAAAAAGTAAAGAAAATGCATGGAGAGAATCTTGGATTCTCAATTTTTCAAAATTGTTGTTTGAAGGATTCAAACTTAAACCAAACAATTTAGAACTAGAAAGTAGGGCCTCACTCCAAAATCCTAATCCTAAATGGGAAAGATTGGGTATTTTTTCTCCAGCCTGTGGTTTTTTTGGGATTTTTTTTGGGCTTTTAAGATGATCTAAAGTTTATTTTCAGTCGAGAGGTGATTAAATCTTGAGCTCTTAAAGAGACCAAAAGAAAAGGCAGAGAGAGTCAAGAAGAAGAGAGAGGAAGAAAGAGGACCCCTTCTCATGAGCATGAGAATGGAGGGTTGTAATTGATTGTAGATGTCGGAATGTTTAAGCTTTTTTTATAGAGATGGACTGATCTCTATCATTATCTAAACTTATTTTATTTTCAAATGCTTGGACAACATACAACTTTCTTATAAAGTAAAAAGAGTGAAGTTAGATATGATTTTAGGTGAAAAAGATGTATGTTGTGGTGTTTATGGGATGCAAGCTAAGTTAATGGTAATCCTATGCCATAAGTTTGACAAGTTAAGTGGGGATTAATTATAACCAATCCAGTGTTTGATGACAATGATTAGCTTAATTAACCCATAATCGTTCATATTTAAACCAAATAGCAAACAATGTTCAAATAACTTGAAATTTTGTATGGAGGGTTATCTAAGCAAGTTATGGGATCCATAAAATAATTGACAATTTTACCCTCGTGGGTCCACCGTATTGTTTTAATGATAAAATAATAAGAGCGTTTTGGCTCATCGGATAAACGTTGTTGATTTTATTTGAAATTTTTATGACATGTCCTTATAAATATACTAAAATTATCTGGAAGGTTTGATATCATTCGGTTCAAAGAATTACGAGATAAAAAACAGAATCGTTAATGGCGATTAAATGATGATTAAGGAAATTAATGGGTTTCGGGTGGAATTGCCCATCCGAAATGATCCCAATTGATTTAACATGATCAAATGTGAGATCACATCATGAAAATACTCATCAATTGGCTGGAAGTGATTTTGGGCAATTCTTGAAAATTCGAGGGGGTTTAATGCAAATCTCGATGAATTTGACAAGTCAACGTGGGGTTTTTGATTTGGTAATTCATGATAAATCATAGAAAATCTCTACAAAACTTCTAATGACGGGTCGTGCAAGAATTCATGAGATACGGATTTTCAGACATACTCGAGAAGGGTATTTCGGTCATTTAGACGAATCTTAAACCATGCATTTAACATGTCACAATTATTTTTATGTAAAAATGAGATGAACGGCGTGATGCAAATGCACTGGCTTAACAAGGATGCAGGGTCATGATGCAAATAAAACCCTCGCCCTAGAGCGCATCCTCTTCTTCATCAGTGGAGCTTTCAGTGGAACGTCGCCGCTCGCTTGGAAAAGGTGCGATCTTTCTCTCACTAGAAGCTCTCTCTCTCTCTCTCTCTCCCCCCCCCCTCTTTCTCGCAAACCCTAATATCTTTCGAATTGATGATTGGGTGATACTGTGATAGATATTAGATCTCATTCACTCAGTTTATTGTGTGAGGAATTTGTAAAAAATTTGGTTCAAATTTGTTTGCTTTCAGTAACTTTTCATTCTCAAGGATTTATTAGCGCAAACGCTGCTTTTGTTCATCGACCAAAATCACCTAAACTCAACTCTAAACAACTTAAATGCTTTTTTAACTTCACTCTAGATGTTGTTTGTGCTGTTTGGAGTAAAATTTCGAGTGTTTTTGAGGGATTTGGCCTTTTGTTGATTAAAAGAGGGATTTTTGTGCTGCTCATGGTTAATATGGCGAAGGGTTAATTACTTCCATGCCTTTTTTTGGGTGGTGGTGGTGGTGGTGGTGGTGGTGTGTTTGTTTGATTGAGGCAATTCAATCCAGCAGAGCGCTGACGTTAAGTCAAGAAAATGTAAATTATGCAATCATGGAATTGGAATAACACACTTATATAATTATATTAGTGCATGACAACCTACAACTTACATGAAAGTTCAAATGAGTAGGTTAATGTTTATGAAATCAGTAGCAAAATCACATCCAGATAGGACACGATCCAAAACGAACATTGTCATTACTCATAAATCATAATGAAGTTACCATTATTTTTTCAATGCTTCCTGCCAGCTGTTCTTTGTGGCAAGCTTATCGATATTTTGTAGTGTCATTAGCGTAGATCGGTTAGACAAAAGATACCCCCACTTTAGATTAATAACTCAATAGTCCCAAATGGTAATAAATATCTCAAATTTGCTTCTTTGTCCCCACATGCTTGAGATTATCTTACTGTTTTCTAAGTTTTTTCCTGTCATCCATCAAAACCTTCTCATTTCTATATATAAAGACATTTTTAGTGTATGCTGCACAAATTCGTCATCAAGAAGATGTATCTGTATAAGATTCACATATGTATTGGATTTTTAATCATATTGAATTTATCGAGGGAGTCGTGGAATACTTTTTGGCACATCCTAAAATTTATGTATTTTAGATGTATGGAACATGTTTTAATGGCTAAGAAATCGAAATCCTTTTCATCAACGCTAACAATTTTTTTTTGTATCCTTACTTCGTTAGTTTAGAATTGCTAAATTGATGATATTTGATATCATGGACATATAATTAAACATCAATAATTAGCATATCCTAACTAATTGTATCCCAAAAAAAAGAAAATCGTGAACCTAAGAATCTGACTCATATTTTGTCTCATATCCATATCTGATTTTTTTCTGGTTAGCTTTTATTTGCCCTACGTTCAAATCATGAAGCATTGATTATTTTTGTTCTATCCTGATTTAAGAGTGCAAGTGAACCGACCAATTAAAAAAAATGTTCTTTGTACACAGGCAACGAAATGAAGGTGAAGATACTCAAATGGCACGCTGTGGCTTCGTGGACATGGGATGCGCAGGACGAAACATGCGGAATATGTAGAATGGCGTTCGATGGCTGTTGTCCCGACTGCAAATTTCCTGGCGATGATTGCCCGTTGATTTGGGGTGCCTGCAACCATTCGTTTCACCTACACTGTATCTTGAAATGGGTCAGCTCTCAGACCTCTCAGCCTCATTGCCCAATGTGCCGCAGAGAGTGGCAGTTCAAAGCTTAAATCTTTGTCATTCTCTAATATTCTTTGTTCTGAAGGTAAGCCATTTAAAAGCGCCCTTATTTATGCAATGCTAGGAACCAATTTTTGTTCTTCATGCATTTTTCATTGTAGTTATGGGAAGGAAACTTATGGTGCATTTAGAATGTTGTCTCAAGTGTTGAGTGATCCTGACATGCTCCCTTTTCTAATTTCTTTCATCACTGTTCTTAATCATTTGCATCCTTTGTTTGTGAAGGAAAAGAATTGAGAGCAATGAATGAACCTTTGTTTCATGTTTAAATGAGCTATAGTTGTTCTGCTTTGATTGTTGAAACACCGAAATGGAGATTAGCAAAGGTATCCATGATCATTAGGAGTAGCATGCAGCAAAAGCATTAGCTATTCTAGGGATATAGGCTACTTTCCGATATCTAACACCAGTGCGAGATTAGTCGCGGCAGGATTTGGACTCCATTTCAGACTGAAATCCTATAAATATGTTGAAATTAATCCATTGATTTTGTCACAATGGATTTTGATACTAGTTTGTTAGGGAGATGAGAGATTGCCTGATAGGGCATCGATAGTAGATCAACCACATCTAAACCCAAAAGGTTAGTCCATCAGATATTCGATGCAAATTACATAATAAATTTGTGTTTTCGCACGAAATTCTCGATATGGGACTTAAACATAACTCCATCAGCCCTTTAATTTTAATGCTTTTAACCCAATGTGAGACAGAAATGCAACAAAAGAATATATGAGATTAGGCTTTCACCTTCTTCAGGGATTTAAGGATAATGTGGAAGGAAATACAAATCTTTCGACTTGACGGATACAAGTTCGAATAACATTGTATTACATGCAAACTTAGAACCTAATATTAAAGTCGTATGTACGTATGCATGTTGTGTATTATGAAGTCTCATATTTCGAATGGTGTGTGTCTACACATCTATATTACCTCGGTGGGAACACAATCTAAAGAACTTTGCATATAACAAATTGAAGAGGATATCAAAAAATCATTTATGCAAAGAATTATCTCAATTGCAGATCATTCCTTTGCAGGTTAAATTTTGAAGGAAAAAACAGTTTGATATCGGAAACAATAGGAAAATTTTGATGAAGAACAATTCAGATAGCGGAGAATTACATACAATCATAAATTTCTATTATGTATTAAGTAATACATTGAGGATATTTCGAGCAAATGTTACGGTGGATGACAAAATTTATGAGAACAAAGACAGAAATATACACGAAACAACGTACGAGAATTCTTGCACACACACAAACATGCATGCCTTCGACCTTCACGTAAAATACACACAAAAAAAGAAAGAATTAAAAAAAATTACTTCATCACCACCAGTAACGCTGCTTCCACTACGAACCGATCACCGAGCCCAAGCATCTCACATCTCCATTGACTCCAGATGTTGCAGCTTCATCTGTTCGTAAAACTTCGTAATGAATTCTTCCGCCCGCATATTGATCAAGTTCGTTTCTTCGGGATTCTCCTCCTCATCCTTATCGAACAGAAGCAGATTATCCGCAGACGCGTATCGGCTGCTTATCTCAGAATAAGCAGGTGACTGCGGCTGTAGTGGCACGTCGTGAAATGCATCTTTCACTACAGGCACCGACGGAGGAGATAGAGGTGCTTGATCAATGTGATGCAGCAGGCGGATACCACATACCAGAGTTCTCCAAAGTCGCTTGGATGACTTTTCGGGTTCTTTCTTCTGAATTGGGCGGTTTTTTGCCATGAAAAGGGAGGCGAAAAGAGCACCTAGGGGCCCACTCTTTTTTGAAGGCTTGGAGAGAGTGGTAATGGTGGATGGCTTCACTTCCTTCTCCATTGTATGGGAAGAAGTGGCCATAGTTTGAGAAAAATGAATATTATTTCACCTTTTTTCGTTTTCTTTTTCTTATTTGTCGAATTTTGGTATTGAGGGGGAGAGAGAAGGGAGGGGGTGAGTATTTATATCAATTTGAATGGAAGGTTTGGTTGGTTGAAATGAAGTTGTAGAAAATAGAAAGTTAAAAATGTCCATAGAATATTCGAGCTTTATATAATTTAGGTAAGGGTTCGAGAAGAAAGAGGGAGGAGAGGTAGAATTGAGAAGGGGAAACCGATATTGATGGAAGACAGCGTGATATGAATAACGCTTCAGAATCTACGAAAATCGCCTCTCTTTTCTTTTTTCAATGTGGAGATGAATTATGCTTAGGATATGAAATGATTTCTCATTTCAGTTTCTTTATTGAGATTATTATGTGACCTTTACCTAATATAAATGTCTACATTTTGAGGAGCAGTAATTTTTATAAGATTCATTTAGTTATTATTATAGAATACTTGTAGAAATGGAACATGTTAGTTGCTATTATGCATTTCCTATTTATATTTTCATATATATATATATATATATATATATATATATATATATGATTGAAAGAATTTATTCAGGATTGAAAATTCCTAAGATGGCAGCCATTCTTTGTGCATAATGTTATGGGCCGATACAGTGGGCTAGTTTAAGCTCATTGAACCTTGTACACTGGGCCCAATTGACTAACCAAATATATCACACATATCTTGTACATACCTTGCATAACAAAGTGTGACAATTTACATTTCTTCAATATATTCTTCAGTTTATTCCCAGTCTAGAGCAAAGCTCAGATTGGAGAAGAATTTGTGATTATTGCATGCCTCCATGTAATAACACCCCCATTTGAATTAATCATTTTTTTATTACATGTAACTAGTTATTTGCATGTGCCATGCACTTGGAATGACAGAAGCTTGCATTGCAGATATAATAGATGAAACATGTGAATTTATTTTTTCAGAAATGTAAATGCATGCCTTGTAATTTGAATTTGAATGGGAATTGATGACATGAATAAGCGAAGACAGTATCCTATATCACACCATGTAAGCTGCATAACTTGCCCGTTGCCTAAAGATATAATAAAAATTCTATAGGATCCTTTCTCGTGCTTTTGGGAGAATTTTTCTACAATCTCCCCCCCTGCATGTAGAGTTCATCAAGGAGTTTGCATTATGAGTTTGCGTTTTAACCAACATGGCCTCGTAAGTTTATTGTTATATGATTTGCAAGTTGTAATATCTAATATTTATGAACTTTATATGTAAAATATATAAAGGATTAAGTTGTAAATTCCCCGGCATTTTTTTCTTCAGTTTTTAAATGTTTTTCTTGCTATAGCATACGGAAATGAAATTTAAATCTTAAATATTTTCTTCGTTTCTTAATATTTTGCTTGTTATAGCACACGAATATCACGAAATGTATAAAAATCCAAAAAAATTTGTTTGCTTTAAATTTTTCAACATTTTGCATGTTATAACATATGAATATGGTGAAATTTTAAAATATCTTAAAATTTCTGTTTACTTCAGTTTTCCAATATCTTGCTAGATATAGCATAAAAAAATCAAGAAAAACTAAAAACTAAAATGTTTTTTTGTTTTTCCATATTTTCATTATTTTTTAGGGTAAATTGTCAAAACCCTCCAAGCCATGTTTCCCACTCAAAACCCCCGTGCCCTTAAGATTTTCGTCAAAACCCCCTAGTCAATGCTTATGGTGTCTAAAAGTCCTCCACATGCGTTTTGATCATTGGAGTTTAGTATATGCCCATTTTGCCTTTTGGACCCATGTGAGCTATAGTTATACTTATGACAGTTGACAGCCGAACATACGATATCTAAAGGGTTGCATGAGATATCTAATGCTTGAGATATCTATTCAGTTTCATGAGATATCAAGTCAGTTTTCATAAAATTGATGGCAATTAATGATCAACCATAGAAATGCTGTAAATCATAAAAATGTTAAATGACATATATGATTAAAGCCAAATAGTATCATGCGGTATCCAACTAGTTACATAAGATATATGATAGGTTTCGTGCAGTATCAAGCTCGTTACATGAGATATGTGGTAGGTTTCGTGCAGTATCTAGCTCGTTACATGAGTTATCTGATAGGTTTCATATTGTATCTAGCTGGTTACATGAGATATCTAATAGGTTTCATTCAATATCTAGCTGGTTACGTGACATATTTGATTGGTTTCATGTAGTATTTTAGAATTAGTGTTTAGAAGTAGTGAAAGAAAATTAAAAAGTTTTTTTTATGATGTCGATAACAATCAAATTGTGTCATTGTCTTCTATCCCACAAATCACATATGACAATGGTCATGATTGGAATCAAGAATACGGTCAGTGAGACAAGACAAGTCATTGATGCAAAATTATATCCCGACAACTTGGCATGATGACAATTGGAGCTGTATATTGTTCCCCAAGTCTAATGGAGCGCCTCAATAGCCGTCGACAAAAAACCGAACATTGGAATGGTATATTGTTTCCCAATTCAGAGACGGTTCTTAACAAAAATTTATAGGAAGCGCGAGTGTTGGTTGTTCGTCAAGCCGAACAAGACCATTTTGAATTATTCGATAGTAAGTATGTATGGATCAATTTGCAATTGTTTTTTCATATTTTTATCTTTATTTCATATATATATGCACTTACCTGAAATATCTTTAATCGGTTATCTGAGATTTGTATACAGTTTGCTGATGCATGTAACGAGTTTCACTGAGATATGTAACCAGTTGCTTGATATATTTAACCAGTTGCTTGAGATATCCAACCAGTTTCATGAGATATCTAAGAAATTATCTGGGACATGTAACCAGTTACATGAGATATCTAAACAATTGCCTGAGATATCTTACTAGTTACCTGATATATTAACCAGTTTCCTGAGGTATCTAACCAGATTTTTGAGATATGTAACCAGTTTCATGATATATCTAATTAGTTACGTTAGACATGTAACCAGTTGCATGTGGTAGCTAACTGGTTTCCTGAGATATCTAACCAGTTACATTCAATATACAAGCAACATGTATGCATTTACTTGATATATATGTATACTTTCATATAATGCATACCATTTTAACAAAAAACTACAAATACAATTAGATATTATACAGTCATTTGTATTACGAATACTAAAAATGCGCAACACCGAGTACAAATACAAATCATAAGACCAAAAAAATGCATGGCCATAAGTATAATTAATAACAACTACATAACCATAGGAACAAACATAAAAAACGCATAACCATAAATACACGTATAAAAAAATGCATAACCATAAGTACAAGTATCATAAGTACAATCCGAACAATTGGTTTAACATTAACCAAATTATGATGTATCTACATAATGAAACATACACTCTTATCGGTGGTTTACATTTAATAACAATTGTCAAATAATAGTGCTCGTCACATGTCCAGATGTTTCCCATCGAGAGAATCCATGATGTCCCTTTTTTCGATCAACGCTTTAATAAATAGATAGACTTAGGTCCCACGGTTAAAACATTATATTTGGAATGCATAAACACAAGGCTGTGAAAGTATAATATGTATAATTGTTACAATGATTGAATCTTTTAAATTTGGTTGATGGATCCAAATGACTGAGCTAGCTGTGAATCTCGAACCTATGAGCTCAAGGAGGCAATAGCCTAAAGAACCACATTGTTAGTTCAATAACCAATTTAAGGAAATGAATATTTATCAAAAGGGACAACATCAGAGCCAAACATTTGGCCTCTATGATTCAACAATGTGAAAACATTCGAACGACAATTTCAAGCTAAGACTTTGCACCAACATTTGAGATGTATTTTTACATTCTACTAGTTGACTGAAATATCTAATCAGTTTCATACAGTATCTAAGCAGTTGCTTGAGATATCTAAATAGTTTCATACAGTATGTAAATACTCGCCTGATATATTTAATCGGTTTTATATTTCTCAGTATTGAAATCTCGCTCGGCAGCCACAGCTGAATCGAAGGATGCTACTGGGGATAGGCTGTAATTGATCCTGAAGTGATGCTTAAGAGTTTAGCGTCGCTTTAAATGACATCAACAAACCAAGTCAAAATTCAAACTTTTGCCCACTGGCAACCAAACCGTACAAAAAATGACATTTTTATATCCCACACCAAATTTTTGCTTATATAACTCTCATTTTCCCTCAAATAACAACAAACCATTTTTGGTTTGAAAAACCTGCACTTTGCGTCCTATGTAATTACTTCTGTTAATTATTCTTAAAATGCCCTTAAACTTTTAATACTTTTCTAATGATTTCATCCCAACACCATAGAAACCAGCAAATAGCTTATAACATCCATGCAATTTCCTACATAATAACCCTAAAAGGATATCAAGAATGAATTTTGCCTGCAATTCAAAAAAGACAACCAAAAAAGGCCTATGCACCAACGGGGGAGGAGGCGGAAAGAGAAATTTTGAACTAATGGATAATTTAGGTAGCAATGGCTAAAAAAAGGAACTTTATCTACTATGCACAAAAGCAACGAGATCAAAGAAAACCTTAGGTACCAATTGAGGAGGTGGAATTGAGGAGGTGGAATTGATGATGGAGGAGGGGCGGTGATCGGCTTTCACTTTCCATCTCATCTTGCGTGCGAGGGCGGCGAGGACATCGTTCATGTTAGCGCGTGCAGGCATCGGGAAGTTGTCGTACTGCCGGAACCCCGACACCGTCCTCCCTCATCGTGTCACGTCCCGCTTCCCAAAATACGGAATACGAGGGTGACTAGGCCAGCCATACTCATATGGTTAAGGAATAATCCTGCCGTAGTCATATTTCGGTCTCTAGCAGTACATGGTAAGTAGTAAATACAATACAAGTAATGAGAATCACAATCACTAAATCTATCACATTTAAACGAATCAGAGTGCAACGGATACAAGCAAAAGAAATAACTAACCAGATAGTTATAAAAGAAAGATAGCTCTGACGTCGCTGATCTAGATCTCCACAATATTTTCGAAGTAAGGTAGGTCCTGATCTGAGCTAAGTACATTTCTCACTCTGAGTATGTACACTTAGGTTGTCAGGCGACACAATATAGCAGTAATAATATGTGCAATAATAATAAATATGAAATAGCATGCATAAGGTAATGTCATGAGCATGAAATAACAGGTACAAATAAACAGTAAAGCATGTGTATCAGGTTAGTAATCAATGCAATGTCCATGTCACTAAATTTATTAGTCTCTAAGTCTCAAGGTCCATATCACTAAACCTATCGTCAGTCCGAGTATGAATGTCAAACACCACAGGAGTATTCCCAACCCAAGGGTAAGCCCTAGGGGCAAGGAAACACGGGCCCGAATCACGATCAGTAAGAGTCAGTAATACGATCAGTAACAATATCACAAAATCATGAAATACGCCGGAAAAAGGACTTCTTAAATTCCGTTGATCGAACTCACATTCAAACTACCCCACACCCAGCGGTCTACATCAAGCATCGACTACGAATCTAAATACTAGTCGCTCCATGACAAGTCTACGCGAGGATTGGAGACAGGGTCTCTATCAAGTATGTCTCGACTGGTATCCAAGATAAATGGAAAGTTCTTGATATCTTACCTATGACACTAATATAAATGCTTCCATACCCGTCCTATACCAGTTATAGTTACACTTATATACGTCCCATATACGTCGACAATGCAATAACTAAATGATTTCGCTGATTGCGTACAAGTACGTGTCACTTCCACTATTCAATCACACTCTCGTTTATCAGTATCACTTTCAATCACCGTTTCACTATTGTACTTGTCACAACCCAGTCATTAACTTATCAATCGACAATGCAATCAGTCGCTAGGATTTCAATGTAACCGATCACTAAGCAAAGGGTATAAAGCAATCACAAGATGTGGTAGAAATGCGTTAAGTAAATGTTCGCTAAATTATGGGCAGCCAGTATCATATAACTTGCAAAATTCACTATAAATCACATGTGCAGAATTGAGCAAAACAATATAAAAGACATATGAATTATACTTGATTATCTAAGCAGTAAAATTGGTTTCATATCAATAGATTTTCCGATTAAGGAGTTATGTTCAATTTAGAATGGGTGTGAGCTGCTAGAATTCCTGTTTCAGAATTGGAAGTTCAACTTCAAGCGCAGTTTTCTATAGTTTATGATTAGATTCAGAGAGCGCAACAGTTGAATAAAATTTAGCACTATCATTTAGGTTTCCAACGCAACAGACAGATCAATAATAACCATTGTATATAGGGAGATATGTTCAGTTTAAAGTCAGTGTGTATAAACTGTCACTGCAGAAGACTGCAGGACATGTCGACGATCTAAAATACTTTGAAAATAGCAAACAATACTTAAATTAACTGAAACCAAAACCATTAGTTAGGTAACTTGATTATATACGCTACGATATAGGACTCCGCGTATTTTCGGATTTTTACAGGGATGTACATTCATTTAAAATCAGGTGTCATCAGAAAATACTGCAGTCCAGAGCAGTATTTCTCTCAAGTTTTCACTATCATATTGAGGTCATATTAAATACCAATCTGCAGTGGGTTCTAGATTATCTAGTCGGCTTCGATACGAGTCTTAAAATATTACATTATGATCTGTATATAATTTGCAATGATTTTCATAAGGCGACATGTGCGGTAAAATTTCAGTTTTGACGTAACTAAATGGAGGTATCATTTCATAGTGATAAAGTCAATATTTCTCTCTCAAATTCTTACACGTTATTCATTATCAGTAAAGGGTTTCATTGGTTACAAATTCCGCCATTTTAAATGGGTTTTGATGTAGAGTTTCACATTAAACACTTAATATGTGTATACGAGTGTCAGTCGACAACGATTAATTCATATAAATTCTAAAATGATATCCATATGATTAATGGACCTGAGTTGGGTTCGATTCAATACAACCAATCATGATGGCTCAATGCATAAGAATTCGATCATTACTTAAGGCAATATATATACATGCACGCACGCATACATAGTTATCTAACATTATTAATTAACTTATATATATAACAGCATGATTAGCAAGAGATGGATTTTCTCTTGCCTGTGACGACAACGATGGATGGCACGAGCACGGCAACAACATGGCAACGATGACAGCAACAACTAAGGTTCGGGGTGCTCGGCTAGGGCTCGGCTCGGCAAGGCAACATTGGTGGCTAGGTGGCAGAGGCGACGCCGGCGAGGAGCTCAGGTGATGCAGTAGTGAGGGTTGGAGGGTGTAAGCTCGAGGAAGAAGGGGGTGATGTCTCGATGATGGCAAAGGGAGGTGACCGACAGAGGAGGCAGCGATGGTGGGTGCAGGGAGGCAGAGAAGACGAGGAGTAGGAAGCTCGGAGTTTGGTAGAGGTGATGATGGCAGCCGAGGCTCGTGGATGTTGGGGTTCGTGTTGTTGGTGGTCGACGACGTGGTGGTGTCTGCGGTATCGAGTCTCCGGTGAGGTGGCTGGAAGTGGTGCTCAGGAGGTAATGGGGACCATGCGATGGCTAGGAGTTGGTTCAGGGATTGGGCTTAGCTCAAGGTGCAGGAGATAGGCTTGGGAGAGACTTAGGGCGTGGCTCGAGCTGAAGAAGGAGGAGCTGCGGAGTTTGGGGTCGTCGGTGACTCGTCGGCGAGAGGCAGAGGAGCGGGGTGGTGTTGAGATGATGGTGTTGAAGTAGAGCTCGAGGTGGGCAATGGTGGAGTGTGGTTTGAGTTAGGAGTAGTGAGGAGAGGGAGCTCGGTGTGAGGAGGTAAGAGATGAAGTGGCCGGTGGCTTGTTTGCGGTGGTGGAAGGATGCTCATCGGAGATGCTCAGGGGTCGGCCGGCGGTGTTGCAGGCGAGGACTTTGGTGGTGTGAGGGTGGTGGTGGTGTGGCAGGAAGTGACGAGGGTGGCGGTTAGTTATGGTGAGGAGGCCTCGGTGGTGCGAGGTGGCTCCAGTGAGGTGAGGTGGCGTCGAGAGATGATCGGCGGTGATCGGTGATGGATGTTGAAGTGGAGAAAACGAGAGAGAGAGTTAGAGATAGATTTTGAGTGAGAGAGAGAGAGAACGAGGGAGATATGAGGATGGGCTCGGCCGTTGAGAGAAGAAGAGGAGTAGGTGAGGAAATCTCGGGGAGTTGTTGGGAGTGGGGCTCGGTCGTGGGTAGGCGCGAGTCTTGGAGACAAGGGAGGAGGATGCAGGGGTTTGAGGAAGGATGAGGAAAGAAATAGAAGCAGAGAGAGAAAGAGGAGGGAAAAGGGACTGGAGCTTGGGTTCGGGTGTGGGTGTTTGAGTTTAGGTTTAGGTTATGGGCTGGGCCCGGGGGTTTGTGGGTTATGGGTTTAGGGAAAATTAGGAAAGAAAATCTAAGAAGAAATTGGAAAAAAATTAATATATATATATATATATATATTATTTGGAAAAATATTTATTCAAATACGGATTCAAGTATAAAATGAGACCGGTTATTGGATCATATCCCCCTTATAAAAATTTCGTTCTTGAAATTTAAGAGAACGAAAACAATGAAACAAGCTACACAAAAGATGTAGAAAACAATAACAATAAGTTAACTACTCAAAAGATGGGTGTTCCCTCATAAAAAATTACCTTTTGTTTAAATATAGTCAGGCGGCGCCTCACGTGAAAGGCACGTGAGCGCCGACGTCGGTCTCTAATAGGATTAAATTTTATAGCGGCGTCTCATGTGAAACATATGTGAGCGCTGGCGTGCAAAGAACGTGGACGCTTGATTAAATCCTATGGCAGCGTCTCACATGATACACGCGTGAGTGCCGGCGTGCAAAGCACGCTAATGACTGTTTATGTAAGAATTAAATTCTTGAGCGACGCCCACGTGCTATGCGAACAAAACCATGATTCGCTATATTCATGGTTACCCCTAGGTTCGAGATACTAAAATTTGGTGTCTCACTTCTGTGCAGAATCAATGGTTTTTCACTGTACTTCCTGCAACAACAAATCTCTCTCCACCCCAACTGGAAGAGTGACGTATGGGGCTAACGCGGCCTCCATCTTCTCAATGACGGTGGGGCAGATTACTTAAGCCACTACTGGGTTGTTCTTCGGGACTATACTCCCGCCTGTGAACTTTGGCACCTCAGCGCCAAAAGGAGAAACTCATAGAAGGTCGCTCTTTGATCGTCTGGCAACGTCACGGCTCCTATCAGCAAGCCGTCAAACTCTGACGTCTCAGTCTTCAACAGGCTGAACAAGAACTCAAACAGGCTTGTAAAGAAGTCTGTGATTCCAGAAGGGGTTGCCCTAAAACGGCTAGCCCTCCCTACTCCTGCTACGGGTGAAGTCGATAAAAGTGCTTCAATTTCCAGACGGTCGGTCTTCGAAAGAGTGGACAGCTCCGCTCCAACTCCAATAAGGACGTCGGTTTTCAACAGGCCGGCGCCAACCAAAACTCCCCAGTAACGAAGGGGGCATGAGGAAGACACCTCCAAAACTGAGGCAATTCCCACTCATGACATGCTCGATGCCACCAGTGGCGCTAAGTGAGAGAAGCTGGGGGCAACTACTCCTCTGGGGTCATCCCATCGGCTTCTATGGTGGAGGTCGACGCAGCTGTTCCAACTGGGAACAACTTTGACCCGCTCAGGAGGGTGCGCAAGAACTCCCTGACAACGGTACTGAAGAAATCACCTCCGCCTGCATAGGCCCCAGTATAGAAACAGCCGGAGTAGCCTCACCAGCGGCTTTCCTTCCAAATCCATAGAGTCTGGCGAAAAGTCCAAGACTTTGTGCTTGGTAAAAATTACTCTCGTCGACCCAAGAAATCTAAGGGCCGACAAGAAAAAGATTGCTCCTCCGCTATACAACGGGGGACTTCTTTTAAACAGGTGCCTGTCACAACGACTCCTTCAGCTCCAACCTCTAATAAAGTAATGAGGCCGGAGAAAACTCTACCGCCCGCTGAAAAATCCAAAGGCGATGGAGCTAAACGCTTCAAGTCTGGGGGCATAACGATACATACGGTTTACATGGTTAGCGACAAAGAAGAAAACCGCACTTCAGTGAGTCATCGACCGCATACCCGGTCGCTGATAAAGGCTCAGGAGCAACAACAAAAGCTCCAAGAAATGCTGACCAAAATGGCAGCTCTCACCGGACCAAAAAAAAGTCCGGACAAAGAATCCGAACATCGCTAGGAGCAAGAGTCCGATACAGAGTTCTTGTGACAAGTGCTAGAGAGAAAAAACAAAGATGCTGTAGAGCAAGCTGCTAACATAAAGCATATGACTCTCTTATTCTAAGACATGGTTGAAATGATGATCTAACCAGAACCACCGGCTAAAGATCCGCCGGTAATTATCGAGAATGACAGAGGAGAAATATCAAATCCTCCCCCAGCCTTATCAGCACTAAAGGAGGAAACAATCTCTAAAGCGGCCCTGGATGACTATATTGCTCAGCAAATCAGAGTTCACCTGGTCAATGAAGCCGCCAACCAACTCGTCAAAACCAGGCGACCATATCCGGCCTGGTATGACCAAATCAAGTACCCTCCGGGATATATGATCCCGAAGTTCCACGTTTACAAAGGAACGGGTAATCCCCACCAACACGTCGCACAATTTAGAGTTCTGTGTGGCAATACTGAATGCGACGAAAAACTGTTGCTTCACCAATTCGTCGGAAGTTTGTCAGAGACAGCTTTTGAATGGTACTCGGAGCTCCAGATGACTCCGTGAAAACCTTTTCTGAAATGGAACTGCTGTTCACGCAACGGTTCGCTAGTGCGAGTGAATGCACTCCGATCATGGCACCGATCAATGTCAGGGTAAAGCCGGGAGAAACATCGGTCCAATATGCGATCCAGTGGCGGAACCCGTGGTTAAAATGCGAACAACGCATTAAAGAGTCTCTAGCCGTGGGCATGTTCATCGAGACCCTCGATCTTCAGTCAACTGTGTCCCAGTTCATGGCATTCTTCAAATCCACAATTTTTCAAGTGCTGATAGACAAGCAGACCCAAATGGATCAGATGGGCCATGGTCCTTCCTTCTCAAATAAGGACCCTCGAAATAACAAGGGAAAAGGAAAGGCGACCTTCGTTGCCAACACACAACAACAACCGAGCGGTCCAAAACTAGCTGCTCGCCAAAACAACACACGTGCGCACCCGTCCTTGGAAGAAAGACTGGGACGTGCATACTCATTCCCTCATAATAAAACGAGGAGGTTGTTTGAGCTGTCGATGCGAAATAAGCTCATTACATTGCCAGAACCACGGCGACCCGCACAACCCGGCGACGTCAACAACCTCGACTACTGCTCCTATCATAGGATAGTGAGCCGCCCAATTGAAAATTGCTACATCTTTAAAAATTGGGTCGAGGACCAGTATCAGCAGGGGAAGTTCACGCTGTCTAATAACTGAAGGGTAAACCCACCCCAAAAGCACGCTCCTAAAAAGATGGACGCGCAGGGGGTATCGTGCTCACTTGTGGAAGAAGCTCCATGGGAAGTGGTTCTTTCAGCGAAAACTAAAAGAATGCTGAAAGATCTACAGGCTTTCCCGGCGATCAAGTGGAAGAGCTCGCTTGAACATGAAATTATTGAAGGGATGCTGAAACCACGTCCCATATCGAAAGTTATTGACAAGGGGAAAAACTCCCAAGTCAAGCCGTCAAAGTCTTCTAGGAAAAAGAAGAAGACCAAGCAACCCGTGCAGCCTGCTGAGTATGATGACAAGCACACAGAGCTTCAGAAATATATAGACGCGCTGGAAGAATATAACCAGAAGGCACGAACACTGGTCATGCTCGAAGAATTCCTCAATCATATTCTTGAGGACGGAGACAGTGACGCTGATGAGGGAAATGACCCATCAGAAGGAACAAAAGACCGCGTAGCAAGTCGCTACATGATCTCTTATCCATCGTTATACGATGAAGAAGCTCCGCCGGTGTCAGAAAGCCACGTGGAGGAAATGGGGGCAGAATCGGTGCTAAATTCTCCGAAACTGCCGGAAGAAGACCCGATCGAGAGGCTGCTAAACGAAACCTTTCAAAGAGAAAAAATGACCGAGAACGCGAAACTATCATATACTAAAAGGTCAAGCGGCAGGGTCTAAACAAAGAAACCGCGATGGGTACGGGTCATAAAATTCTCCCAATGCTGGCGACAAATAAGAGCAGGAGTAAAGCTGAAAAGCGGTTCCCCAAAACCTCGTCCATGGGGATGAAACTGCCACCACTCCTGACGTACACTCCCGGCGTCCCATACTTCAACAGTGGTGAATCACATCCAAAATATTGCCTGTATCATCGAAAGGTCACCCACCCATCGCGGAGTGCAACGCCTTCAAGAAGTGGTGGTAAGGATATGTTGCCCATCGAAAACACTTCAAGAAGAAGAAGCGCGAAACTCGCGCTCGTCGACATAAGAGTGGCGAGATAAACACACATAAAGAAACAACTGTCAACTATCATACGGTTAGTACCAGTTCAGAAAGGGAAAAACCCCAAGTTCTCATGTTCGGTAACGATTCCGAGGATGAGATAACTCTCGACTCTCTTTTTAAAAATCCCTTCGGAAAAAGAGGAGGAGAAGAACTGCGAGAATATTCAGCCGTGTAATCGTACGCTACCTGAAAAGAATCTCGAACCTGCAAACAAAGGTTCGAACAAAAAGGACAAAGAGAAAGGGAAACTGCCCGAAGAAATCGCCCTCGATGAAGAAATAGTCAAAGAGCTCGCCGCAAAGGATCTGCTTAAGAAAAACAAGGTGTATTACAATGTCCTAGCACATATGAGGAAAATACCCTTGCAGCTAAGCATATTGGATGCTCTCCTCCTATCCAAATAGGCACGCGATTCCCCGATCAAGGCCTTACAAGAGCCCGATTAGTTCCAAACTTTCGTCGCAGAAGAAAAAATGAAAGATGAACTGACAGAGGTCCACACGGCTGATATTACATTCAGCGATGAAGATCTACTCCTCGGTACGTGCGAACATAATTGATCGCTCTACGTCACCGGGTACTGCCACGACATCAAAATAGGGAAAATCCTTATCGACAACGGATCCTGCTTTAATCTTCTCAACGTGAGAGTGCTGAAAGAAATTTGCATGAATGTTCAACACTTTGTCCAAGATAAAATTACTATCTCTGAGTTCGACTCACAGTCGTCATGGACACTTGGGTCCGTAATACTGACGCTATGCTTTGGACTCCACATCACTGACGTCAAATTTCCTGTCATTGACACCAAGACTTGTTATAACGCTTTACTCGGCAGGCCTTGGTTACATGAGTATAACATTATCCCTTCTACACAGTATCAGTGTATGAAGTATTTCAAGGATGGCTTGGAGTACACTGTCACGGGAGAACTCAATCCGTTCTCGTTGAATGAAGTGCGGAAGTATGAAGATGCAAAGTAATTTTTGCCAGACTTTGAGAATACTGAAAGGTGCCACAAACCGGAGAATAAACAAAAATCCACGGCCACCATTACGATCTTTGGAAGCGATATCGAGGAAGACGAACAACTAGTTTACTCGGGGCAACCTCAAAGGCAAAACAGTAAGCCCGAACCATCTACTCCTATTTTGGTCATTGGCAGCGATTCCGAGGACGAGACCAATGCAGTGTTCTCAATCCGCCCATCAATACAGACTCTTGCCAAAGCGGATCAGAGTCTACAAATCATGATGACCCCGCCTCGACACTATAGGGAACTTGATGCGTTCGATACTTACAGCGTACAAAAACTGTAAACTTTCTACGTGCCTCCTAGACGAAGAGGTGAAAAGGCGATCCTTTTCTACAAATCTACGGAGACCAAGGTAGAAAAAGAAGTCTGGTATGGTGTTGACCCCACTCTTGACAGGTTCCATCCCATTCGTATGCCAAGATATTATGCGGAGGGATTAAAGAAACCATTAAAGTGTCAAGGCGTACCTCTCGAACAAACGGTTCGGCAGACCTAATTATACAAAAAGATTTGGGATATCCCCGGGACTCGGCGAAAGAAGCCCAATGAAAAGATGGAAACGATTGGGCCGGGATACGTTCGGTCCAAGTAATGGGAGCAAATTTACAGCTGTCGCGTTGTAAATAGCTCAAGAGAAGAAGAAAACGCTCTTCCAACTAGCAACGACGTCAAATTGGTGTAAGATCCTACTCTGAGGACGTCGCTCGAAGAGCAAATTGACAAGCTAATAAAAGAAGGCTGTCAGGAGAGCCGAGACAACCATAGTCGAGAAATGGCTATATACGAAAATGCCAAGGCACAACGTCACAGTCAGCAATCAGTGGAAGTAGACCGTAATTATCTTCATCCACGGCTCGCTATTTGCTTTCGCGAAAGGGAAAAATCCCAAAGCGGAAACAAATAAGGCAAGTATTGCTGATGACGTTCAAGGACGACAAAGCAAGTCCAAGAAGCCCTCTAAACAATGAAAGTCCAGACTCAGCCCGTCCTTTATAAAGAAGATGGGGCATGAATACTCGTTCCCTCAGGACAAAATAGGAAAAATATTCAACCTTTTCATGAAGCACCAAATGATGATACTTTCAGAGTCTTGGCATCCTGAATAAATAAATGAGGTCCATCACCCGGATTATTGCTCCTATCACCGAGCAATAGGTCAACCCCTTGAGGACTGCTTCACGTTAAAGACTGGGTGGAAAACCAGTATCAACAAGACAGGTTCACGCTATTCGAAAGTTGGAAGATAAGCCCACTGCAAAAGTACGAGCCAAAGAGAACCTATACCGTCAGGATATGACCGACTCAATGGAAGAAGACTCATACTTGCCCTATGATAACTCTCTCAAAAGAGTGAGGGTATGAGAATATGATTGACCTCCTCAGATGCTTCGCAAATGAAGACAATGAAGTAGAGATCTCAGAATTTGCGCCTGCACCAAAAGAGCTGGAAGATGGAATGCACACTACGGCGGACAACCTAAGAAAAATTTACTTATGAACGGAAAATGATCTAAGGCCGACATTTGTCAGTGAGCTACTATGTGAAAAACAAGTAGCTACACTGAAAGACGTGCTCATGCAGTACAAGAACTACTTTGCATGGAACTACTCCGAAATACCGGGTCTAGATTCAAAAGTAGCGATACACAAACTGGCCATATCGCTAGATATAAAGCCAATCAAACACGCATCAAGAAGAATGCGACTCGAATTTGATATGAGTATCAACGCCGAAGTTAAAATACCGATCGACTCCGGCTTCATCCAAGAGGTTCAATATCCTGACTGGATCGCTAATATCGTTCCAGTGATAAAGAAAAATTGGACAATTCACATCTGCGTGGACTTTCGGGACCTTAACAAAGCATGCCCGAAACATGACTTCCCAGTACCCATTACCGAGCTAATGATAGATAACACATCCATCCATGAAGTCTTTTCCTTCATGGATGGATCTTCAGGATACCACTAAATAAAGATGGATCCTAAAGACCAGAAGTATACCGCCTTCCGAACTCCGTTAGGCGTATTCTGCTATAAGGTAATGCCCTTCGGTTTGAAAAACGCCAGAGCTATATACCAAAGAGCCATGACAAAGATTTCTGATGACCTCATACGCAAGATCGTCGAGTACTATATCGATGACTTCGTCGTCAAAAGTAAATCTCATGAGGAACATTGGAAATATCTAAAAATAGTATTTCAACGTCTTCGGAAGTATAATCTGAAGATGAACCCTCTAAAATGCGCATTTGGAGTTTTCTCAGGCAAATTTCTGGGATTCATCATATGCCACCGAGGCATCGAAATCGATCCCTAAAAAATCATGGCGATTATGGAAATTCCCTCACCAAGAACCCTCAAACAATTGCGATCTCTCCAAGCAAAGCTCGCATATATCCAGCGGTTCATAACCAACCTCTCCGAAAAATGCCGTCTCTACAGCCATCTGATGAAGAAGGGGACCCCGTTCGTCTGGGATCAGAAGTGTTAAAATACACTAGACGAAATCAAGCAATACCTGCAAAATCCACCGGTATTGGCCGCTCCGGTTAAAGGAAAACCCTTATCCTATGTACAACGACCCTTGAGGGTTTTCTAGGCACACTATGGACACAAGAGAACAATTAAGGAAAGGAGAGAGCTCTCTACTATCTAAGTCGAGTTCTCCTGGGGGCAGAAAGCAACTATTTCCCAATTAAAAAGTATTGCCCGGCGCTGATCTTCACAATAACGAAGTTTAGATATTATACCTTGGCAATTGAGTTCCACCTCATATCAAAGGTGGATGCTCTCAAATATCTGATGACAAAGGCCATACTGACGGGAAGGCTTGACAAATGGGCCTTCCTGCTGATGGAATTCTCGATAATGTATTGTCCCCTCAAGGTGGTGAAAGAGTAAGCCATCACCGACTTTCTCGCAGAATATCAGATACCGGCCGACTTTCCCTTAAATTGTGAGTTGTCGGATGAACACACGTTCGATGCACTCGAGGAAGAGAAAGAAGAAATGAGTCCCAATGGGAACCCTATTTCGATGAAGTATCTTCCATGAAGCGGCGAAAAAAGAACACTCTCAAAATCAAAACCGGATGGGTCTTATCTTACTGACCCCGCAGGGAGGAATATTGCATTACGCCATCAGAATCTGTTTACTGCCGAAGACTGGACTGAGACGCGGAGAAGTCTAGCCTGAATACAGGGGCGGATGCTATTTAGAAAATATCCGTCCACCTCTCCGAAGATACCAAGTTAATTTATGGCACCGTGTATCGAAGGTTTGGATAGATGCGACCGTTGAAGCATGACTTATCAGATTCTTCCTCGTTTGTGGGAGATTTTTGATTGTGAGGACGCTCTTCCCTGTAGGCGCAAGCATCTGTAGTTAATTACATTATCGCGTTGCGATAACAACTTTCTCCTGCTCTGGTAGGTTACTTCGTATCGTATCATATTTTGTTTATTTTGGTTGCTCGTGGATTATATACGGAGACTAGTTTATGTCATCGCCCGTAGGGCGTGGATTAGTCCAAATCCATATATATATTTTTGGGTTTGAATTTAGGTTGTATGTATTCTCTCAGTTCAAGGATATTTTGTTTCATTTAAGGACCGGTAATCTGTTTTTAGGTTAAGATCAATATATGAGCATTTGGGCTCAATTTATTTTAACAAAGGATACGTTAGTCTTATTTTGAGACTAAAATCAACTTAGAAATATTTTAAGAATCATTAAATTTAGTTAAGATCCAACAACAGAGCATTTGGGCGCAGCTGCAAGAAAACTTCAGAGACTTAGCCAATTTGGGCTCGGTCTTGGGCTTTCTTTCTCCAGAAGTGTTAAGCATTTATTTGTTGCTCTGGCGCTCACGTGGGAAGCACGTGAAGCGCTTAGACTTAGGCTTTGCCCTATCGGTACTAAACACTTAGTCATTTTGACCAGATATAGTGCTAAGCAGTTTGTACAACGCTCATGCGGGAAGTACGTGAGGCGCTGAGCATTTGTTTTTTGGCACTCACGTAGGAATTACGTGAGGCGCTGAGCCCTTTAGAGATTTACTCTCTATTTATCTTTTGAAAAGAAGTTAAACTTCTGTTAATGGCGTTTTGGCCATTGATGATCATCAAGATCGCTGTTTTGAAGATCCGAGATCAAGTTTTTGAGAACTAAGTTCTTATGTTCTTTATTATAAGAACTAAGTTCTTTATAGGATAAACCCTATTTTTAGAGGAATTAAATTCCCGAAATGTAACTTCCATCTTTTCTTTCTTTCTGTCTTCTTCTTCTTCTTCTTTTTTATTTCTTTTTTCAGACCTAGTTTTTCCCCTAGATGCTGAGTTTTGAAGAACAAAATATTCCCAATGAGAATTAAATTATCAACTTATGGGAGATTTGTCTTGTGGATCTCAGATCCAAAAAAAGAACTGAGTTCTTTTGAAGGGTTAAACCCTTGTATTTTACATGTACTAGACAAAGGAGATATTTTTAATCTCTTCTTTTTCTTTATCTAGGGTTTGAAAGGGAAACGAGGCTTTCTTCAGTGAGAGAATTAAATTCTCAGTTGCAGTTACTATCTTTTTGTTTGCAGAAACTTATGGGGGGTTCTATCTCCTTGAGACTTGAAGTCTCGGGTCCTTTATATAGGTATACAAACTGTTGATCATTTTGAGATAATCTCTTATTTGAGAGATACCAATTGATTTAATTGGTCTCAAACATTATTCAGGGAATTTTACCCATCGTTGGATTTTTGATCTAGTGATTTCTGTTTTACAGAATATATTTTTTTGTTTTTAACAAGATTAGAAAAATATTTTCCCATATGCAGAATTTTATTCCATCTCTTGATTTAAACGGTGATTTTTTTAATCACCATTGGATTTTTAATTCAGGGGTTCTCTGTTTAATAGAGCATATCTTTCTTATTTAGAAAGATTGGGGAAATATATTCTCAAAATAGAATTTAATTTTATCATTAGATCCTTGATTCAACAGCTCTCTATTTAACAGAGAATATCTTTCTCATTTAGAAAGATCAGGGAGATATTTTTCCCTAATAGAATTTAATTCTCATCATTTGTTAATTTTTAATCACCATTGGATTTTGAATCCAACGGCTCTGTTTAACAGAAAATATCCCCAGATTTTAGGGAAATATTTCCCATGTAGAATTTAATTCTACCCGTTTTAATTTGGGCGCTGACACTCATCTCACGTGCTATGTGGAATACGAAGCGGAATACGAAATTTTGATAGCCGGTCTTAAGATCGCTATCAACATGGGAATTAAGGATCTCTTAATATATGGAGATTCCCAGCTGATCGTTAATTAAGTAAACGGTGACCATCAAACATGCATGCCACAGCTGATAAAGTATGGCGAAAGAGTGCAACAACTGTTAACACAAATCCCTTCTTATGCCATGGAAATCATACCACGAGCGGAAAATAGTAAAGCAGATGTGTTAGCCAAATTGGCTAAAGAATTGGCCGATGAAGACCTCGACGACGTAAGGATTATTGTGCAAAGCCGCAGGGTTCTCGCGCTAGCAGATATATCTTCGAAAAACCTAATAGAACTACCCGAAAGAAAAGAAACGATCGAACAACTAGCCCTTCAAATAGAGGACGAAGAAAAGGTCAAGGACTGGAGGGAGAACTTCATAGACTACTTTAAGTTTCAACGAATGCCTGGAAATGCATCGTCTAGACATCAGCTCAAGAAACGAGCTTTGTTATTCGCCTTCGTCAATGATACTCTATATAAGAGATTATTCGACTTCCTATGGATAAGGTGCATGGGGCCGAAAGAAAAAAAGAAAGTCGTCCAAAAAGTATACGGCGGACTTTGCGGCTCCCATCAGGAGGGTCCAAAGATGAAACTGAAGATAAAAAGGATGTGCTACTATTGGCCCACAATGATTCAAGACTGTCTCGAATACACAAAGCAGTGTCACTCGTGCCAAATACATGGGGACTTCATACATCAACATCTAAATCCGCTGCACCCGACCATGGCTAGTTGGCCGTTCGAGATGTGGGGAATGGATATAATCGGCCCCATCGTATCAGCGTCATCCAAAAGACATCGGTTTATACTGGAAATAACCGATTACTTCTCTAAGTGGGCAGAAGCAGTGTCGCTAAGGATGGTGAATACGGAGAATATCCTCCACTTTTTCAAAACCCATCTCATATATCGGATCGGAACTCCGCGGTGAAATATCTCGGATAATGGACCGGCTTATAGAAGCCATAAAATAAGCCGCTTCGCACAGCAACACAAGATAGACTGGAGATACTCCTCATTCTATAATACTCGGGCCAATAGTCTAGTTGAAGCCTTCAACAAGATCTTGACTAAGATCATAAAAAAGACGGTATCTAGAAACAAAAAGGACTGGCACGAGAGGCTGCATGAAACTCTTTGGGCATATCGAACAACGTTCAAGACAGCCATAAATACAACACCATATGCATTGGTATTTGGCACTGAGGCAGTACTCCCTTTGGAGATAGAACTCCCCTCTCTATGAGGAGCAGTTCAATATGAGTTGACAGACAAAGAAAATACCCATCTTCGGCTCGAGGAACTTTACACTCTTGATGATACCCGTCTTATAGCACAGCAAAATCTGGAAGCTTATAAGGCAAGGATAAGATGGTTATATGAAAGACTGACCAGGCTAAGAACATTCAGCCGAGACGAACTCGTGCTGGTTGTCAAAATACCGATGATTCCCAATCATGTACCTCATAGACAAAGTCTACCAAGGTAGAGCCTACATGCTCATGGATATGCATGGCGAAAGGCCAATCCGGCCAATAAACGGCCGATTCCTCAAAAAGTACTACGCCTGAAGAGCCGCGACATAGGCCAATGATAGATGACGACGCTTGTGTCTGCTCGTTATCTTTCTGAGTTAAAACTCTGAAAGTAGTGCCAAAATTAGATTCGCCCTAAACACGGCGATAACGGATCGAAACGTCCTTAAATTAAAAATTTGTCCCAAACATGGAAATATTGGACCGAGAAGTCTCTAAACTAATATTGGACCGCTACATTCTTAAACTGGCCTTAGACCGAAATGCCTTTAAACTAATACCCGTTCTAAAATACGGCGATAATGGACCGTCATGTCCATAAACAAACACGTTTAGCCCTACGGTGGATCCTCCATATTGATCACCGTATACAATTCACGGGGATGAACAATTCATAGCTCTCCCAGGTCCTATATGATGTGATCCTACGAAAAAAGATCTGAGCCTATAGCTGATGGTGTGTTACTTTGCGGGCCGCTTAAAAAAACGGTATGTCCACAAGTAAAATGGGCACGGATGAAAATCTGAAAAGTCGCCGTGAGTAAAAACAACAAGACTACCGGCGAGCTAATGAAAACCCAAAAGGGCGCGAACTCAATAAAAAAAACAAAAGATGCACTTGCAAAAGTCCTCACGATGATTTTGTAAGGGAAAAACACCTGTGTGAAATCTTTGCGACTCACAAAGAAGCAACACACTTAGAAATCCACACGATTTCTAAGAAGAAAATACACTTATGAGATCTTCACGACTTGTAAGGAGAATATACCCTCTATAAGACCCTCACGGCTTATAGAGTTCAAAAGCCTTAAGTTACAGGGATCCAAACTTGTCCTTAAGCCATCGTAACCCCACAAAATTTATACCTTACAGGCGGTCCAATATAGGCCCTTGTATACAATCCATGGGCGTAAATAAATATATTCTCAACCAAGTCCCTCCAAAAAAAAAATCACTCAATAAGATGAACGACACCTGCGAGTCCTTACGACTTGCAAGAGAAAATACCACTTAGGAGTCCTCACGATTCCTAAGGAGAAAATACACGTATGGGATCCTCACGACTCATAGAGAGAAATACCTTTATGAGACCCTTACGGCTCGTAAAGTCAAAAGCCTTGGTCGACAGGATCCTAACCCTGTTTGCTAAGTCGTCTTTGTTCAAATCAACAAAGGCAAATGATGATTCGCTCCTGGCAGCATTCCAGTTGTAGCGATGCTGATGCTAAAATTGGTATTAAATTCCAAATTCTCAACTCGCAATAAAAGCAACGAGTAAAAAAAATGATGACATAGCCGAAATGATTGGGCACCGCGGAAAATAGCCAAAATGATTGGGCGATCGCGATTTTCGTGATATAAAAGCTGAAAAGATAGAGAATTGCGGAAAAAGAAAAATGAAACTTTTCTGCTCTGGAAGTAGGTTCATACTGACTCTTGTACACAATGTATGGGCGCAAATAAAAGAAGAGGGAACCATATTTTCTCACATTTCTTCGTCAAAAGAAGAAATGAGTCTTGACGGTACATCTACAGCCTAGAAACTATTTGGACGCCCCTCTTACTCCAGCAAAGTACAGATGTAACGTCAACAAGGATCAAATAAAAGTGGGGTGACGGCAAAATCCTAGATTCAGATCTCGACCGCGATACGTACAACATAGAGATCACACAAATGTCTACCTTACTTTAGCAAAGAATCGGTATGACACCAAAACTAAAAAAACGAAGAGACGACATATTCCTAAGTTCGGATCTTGACGGCAAGCCTAGAGAGCATTGGAGATCATCCCACCCCAGAAGGGCATGGTTATAACTCATCGGGGCTTCAAATTAAGCCTAAGCTCAAGTAAAAAGCGCCAAGGCAAACACGTAACGCTTGATTTTCCGACAATAATACAGATATTCCAATCTATGAAGATTACTTGAAGACGTCTTGTCTAGACTCAGCAGGGATCAGAGACACGACAGTTGCGGGGCTACTCGAGCAGCAACCTAAGGGTCCGTATATCGATAAATATAGCAGCCAACGCGACGGTACGATAGACTTAAATCTAGTACCACAAACCTAACGGACCCCTGTCATAAAAGAGTGGGGGTTATTTACATCCAACGTTAGGGCGAGTTTGTCAGTAAACCTAAGGGAGGTAAACTAAAAACACTCCGAAATGAGTGAATAAACTAGAAATTCCAAAATGAGTGAATAAACTAGTCCCTGCTAGATCAAGACAATAAAGAAATAAAGTCGCAATTTTGGAAATAAAATATCTTTTATTCACAAATCAAATATTTAAAAGATACAATCAATAAAAAATGGGATACAATGACAACTGTTAAGAAAGTGGGGTTTTCAGCAAAACGGCGACCCGCTCATTCTCTTGTCGGAGATCATTTTCGCGCTCCGCTAGTGCGGCCAGCAGTGTTTCGGTTTGAGTTTGTTGTTGCAGGCACGCATTAAGCTTCTCAGAAAGCTTCTATTTAGCAATCTCGAGGCCACGCATTTCTTGCACTATAAAATCAAGGTCTCTTTTCAGCTCCATTCCTTTGAAAATACAACGTTGAAGATTTTGTAAGATGACTTGGAGCTACGCAGTATTAGCATCTATCCGGGCTCGTAACTGTCTTAACTTTCTGGAAGTCGTCTCATACGCCTCTTGCTCTTTGGCTAGCTTATGCCCGTAACGTTGAACGAGGGTGGCACACTGTTCAAATCGTGCACTCAATTGGGCCCTTGAAGATAAAGCCTTAGGCGAGAGACGCTTGCGCTCGATCTCGTGGAGGCAAGCCTCAATCTGCTTGCAATAGTCAACCCAACTACGGACGAAATCTTCGTTATGGAAAGTTATAAGAGTCGCCAACATAGGGTTGACTTAGTCTGGAAAGTCCCTAGCAGAAGTGAGGGCCTCGACATCAAGGTCTTCAATAAATTCGCTCAGCATGCGCATGCTATTTTCTGCACTTCTAGAAGATTGGCGTTTAGCAAAGGGTCCTACGGGCATAGCGATGCGAGATTCAACGGGAATCGAAACCAGCGGAGCTGCTACAGATAAAGATGGGTAAAATATCTGTTTAAATAAAAAAAATGAATAAGAACTAACCTACCAATAGTTGAAAGCGACAAATCTGGGAGTATTGAGGGCTCAACCAATTTTTCGTCTTCTCCTTCGAACCGTAAGACTATAGTCAATACAGGAAATTTCTTATTAGGAAAGGATTACTTGTAGAAAGTTGAAATAAGAAATGAAAGATATACTAACCAACACCAGAAGGAGGGACATGTCCCAATTGGAGGGCAAAGTGCGAGGTTAACGTTTGGCACAGATGGTTGGAAAGCACTTCTGCAAGATTGCGACAGTATACGCCAAGCAATTAGTATAAGGAGTAAATCGATGCTAAAAAAATCGAAGGGAAAAATTACCTTCCGTCGCCAAGCCTGAGAAGACTCGGGGAAGTGCAAAGGAGAAAGATGCGACTCATGGTATTCATGGCCCAGAACTACATTTCTTAGGAATTGTGATTTAAGCCAATGATATATGATGGCGCCAGTGCCCTCTCACTACTTCTTAGATTAAAATTCTAAAGGTTATGTATGATACACCCTTTCGAAATCAGCGTATGCTATGCATTACTCTGCACTACTTAACCCACGTCTATACTTACGTGGTCAAAGTAGGGTGAGGCATTTGTTCGATATGGAAAAACTCATCAAATAACAAGCATGCATTCAAATATTTATTTCAAGCTACAGGGAAGAGATCACCAAATATAGGATCAGAATTACAAGGGTTAACAAAACAATAAACAAAGTTCTCTAACTCCCTCTTTTCATGCTCTACCATATCGTAACGGCGGTTCTCATGAAGAGTCCCTCCCCATCTGTCAGTGCCACGCTCGTCGGCAATGGAAGACATGACAGCTCGCCGAGCCTGGATCCGACTCAGCATGTGAATCGATCAGTCCTTCAGAGGCTTTGTAATCAAGCACGCCTCATGAACGTAGTCGATCTTGTCCTCCCCTGCGTTGAGCATCGCTAGAGTCATCTCCGCCGGATGAGGGGGGAATGCTGTCAAGGATAGCCTGGAAAATCATGCGAAGCCAAATAGAACCGACGGGGAGGGGAGACCCTTTACGAATCATAAGCTCGTACATCACCATGTCGCATTGATCATCCGTGAGAGCGGGTGTCACGCCCCGCTTCCCAGTAGACGAAAACGGTGACGTGGTAAGCCTACGACATATTTATTCAGAGAAGGACATTCCCTAAATAAATATACTAAGCGTATTGAAACAATAATACATAGTGCAAGAATAAATGGAGACTGCAATTTTTTCTTCTTCAACAGACATCTTTATTTACATTCAACTTCCAATATTTATAAGTACACGAGTTTCAACTGGAAAGTAAATACAATAAAAGAAAATGCCTAAACATGTTGCATACATAATCTGGAAAAAGAATGAAGCTAACCTAGTCCTGAGTAGCAATGGCGTTGTAATCCTCTTCTGCAGCCTCCATTTCCTCCGTCTCGACCGTATCTGACGAACATTCCAAGAAAACAAAAGTGGGTGGAATGCTTGTCAGCGAAATTGCGCTCGGTAAGTCCCAAGGATAAGTAAGAGTAAAAAAATAACAAGTGTAGAATATATATGACGAGTAAGACTATATGTTCATGGGTAAGTATATACTATAGGTCTCTATATGGCCACTATGTTAATGTTAAGTTCCAAGTGTGAATGTCAACACAGCCGTAGAAATATTCACAAGCTCAAGAGTGGGGCCTCAGGAGCAAGAAAACACGGGCCTATTTCATGTGTTAGCATTGGGGCTCTAGGCTGTGGATGAGTCGACCCGACTGATATTCGAGTAAAATAAAAAAGAGATTAATACGGGACTTCTGAAGCTCCGTTGGATTCATATAAAAAAGCATCCCAAGCATCCCGAGTATAATATATATTATAATTGTAAGATAGACTTAGTTGATTTGATTGGTTGATTATGACATGTCTTGATTGAAACCATATATTGCAAAAGGTGTAGTATGAAGTCGAGTGAGTCGAGTAATATGCGAGTCATGGCAATTGCAATCTTGGTTCGAGTCAAGTTTGTTCAAGTAGATTGGGTTCGAGTTCATGTTCGAGTTTAGATTCAAGTTTCGAGTTCGGGTTTGAGTTCGAGTTTAGATTCAAGTTTAGATTTGAGTTTGAATTCGAGTTCAGGTCTTTTTTCATATGGATTGATTTAACTGTTGAAGGTTTTATGTTCAGGAGAAATCAGACAACTGCTGCACATGGACGGCAGAATTTGTGTATTTTTCCAAGACAATTGTCCTTGATAACTCCGTTGAGTTGTCTAACATAAATAGACAAACATTCACTTTCTCCGGCTTTTTGGGGCTCAAGAGAATTGATCCCGCTTAATCTATATTAAACTAGAGTCCTTAAATATTGTTTGCATATCTCGAGCGGGTTTTATGAAAAATATGTTAATATGGTTTAAAATAAACCTTGAGAGTGATTTGTAATATTTAGGGTTTTCATGAACATATATTTTAATTGTTATGGTATTTTAGTGACAGACCTACCTTTTTTTTGAAAAATTTATGGTATTTTAATGAAAACTACTTCTTTTGGTTACTTGGTGGTATTTTATTAAAATTTTAAATCTTCATTTTTAAAATATAGTTTCATAATATGTTTTTATTGAAAATACGAATTCATAGTTTTATATAATTTTTCCAAATTTTAGTTTTGTTTAGAAAAGTCATATTTCTTAAAAACCGTATTTTTATTTTATTTCGAGACCGAATATTCCGTGAAGAGTTCTGCATCTCGCTCTACCATCCCAAGAATGTGCGATAATCCGCACCATCTATTAGCGGGTCCCCTAACGAGGGTTATAGAGGCGTAGTTGCTAAGGCTTTTAAAATATCGATTAAAAGAAACCCGTTTTGAAAAGTGTGGTATTTTAATGTAAAACCTATTCTTTAAATAAATCATATATTTGGAATATCGTGCTATGAAACCATAGTGTGCGTGTGAGGTAGTTCGTTACCCCGTGAAGTTTTCCTAAAGGCATTTTTAACAATTATTGAAATAAGGGGCATACTAAAGTTGATGGTATTTTTCTGAAAACTTCATTTTATGATTATTTCACATGGATTTTTTTTGTTAAACTACAATCTAAATGATGTAAGTAAGGTTAAGAGTAATTTTATAGTGCTGGTATGGCTTAATTTACTCATCAAGTGGATTAAAAGATTTTAAAGAAACTATTATCGGAGCTAACTCCATTCTGTCGATATGTTATAAGAATGCGGTTTGAGTCAAAACGAAAGGAAATAAGCGGGACTTACTAGCTTAGATCGTTAACAAGAATGAGGGGAAGCTTTCGGGTGTCGTGGAGTCGTCGGAAAGGCTTCAGTCGTCGAGCTTAGCTTACTACTTCACTTGGGTGCTTAACTCCACTTGGTATTTAGAGAGTTTGAGAGAATTTTCGATAGAATTTTCAAAATGGTAGAGAGCTGAGAGATGGGGTGGTATTTATAGTGAAATTTGAGAGTATGGGAATTAAAAATGTGAATTAAAAAGAATTAAAATGATATTAATAGGGGATTTGAAGAGTTTCTGGTCAATTGCAGAGAAATCAAACATTACAGGGGAGTAGTGGGGAGTCAAAGGGACGCATGGGCAAAGAATGGAGGCGATTGGGGATACTTGGACCGTTGGTGGTGGCTAAAACGAGGATTTGGGTAGTTGGATTTACTCCATCTGCCTCGAGATTTGTGCAACGTATTATATTTTGTATTTACTCTTCATTGAACCTGTTTGATTTTTCTGAAACTTTTCGATTCTCCGTGAATTGCACGTGCAACTCTTGGGATTCCGAAAAATTATAAAGAAAAACCTTAAAAATAATTGGGACCGAGGGGATTCGAACACACAGGCTATGTCACAGCAGTATAGAGACTTTACCAGTCAGCTACAAGTTGCTTCTTGCTTTTATTGAACAAAAATAATTTATAACTCCTATATAGGATGAAATACCCTTTTTTATACATTTAATTTTGTACAAGGATTTCAGAGTCGTTACATTCTACCCTCCTTATAGAAATTTCGTCCTCGAAATTTACATTTAGATAGAGACTAATTTTTATAAAAGGTAAGGGTATCGTGCACGCATATCTTCTTTTGTTTCCCAAGTTGATTCTCCCGGCAAATCCTTTCTCCACATCACTCGGACCAAGTTCACTTCCTTGTTCCGCAATGTCTTCACCATTCGGTTCAAGATCTCAACCGGTTGCTGCTCGCAAGTTAGATCGGTCTGTACAGTGAGCTCTGAGTGATCAAGTATGTGGCAAAGGTCGCTCACATATCGTCGTAGCTGGGATATGTGGAACACGTTGTGCACTCCTTCCAATGAGAGTGGTAGTGCTAAACAGTATGCCACTTCTCCAACTCGTTCGAGTATGTCGAATGGTCCTATGTATCTTAGACTTAATTTACCCTTCTTGCCAAAGTGGATCACTCCTCTGTTTGGAGAGATCTTTAAGAATACATGCTCTCCGGGTTGAAACTCCAGATGTCGACGCTTTGCATCCGTCCAATATTTCTGTCGGTCTTAGGTTATGCACATCCTTTTCCTGATCGTGCAAACCACATCCACAGTTGCCATGATCATCTATGGTCTAAGAAGTTCACGATCTCCAACGTTGTCCCAACTCAGCGGGGAATGACATTTTCGTCCGTAGCGTGTTGCGAATGGTGCCATCCTAATACTGGCCTGATAGCTGTTGTTGTATGAGTTCTCCACTAGGTGTAGGTGATCTTCCCACGAACTTCCGAAGTCTAACATACAAGCTCTTTGCATATCTTCCAGAATCTGAATTGTTCGCTCGGACTGTCCGTCCGTTTATGGATGATTTGCCGTGCTGAAATTCAGAATCGTCCCCAGGCTAGCTTGCAGACTCTGCCAAAACTGTAATCGGAATCTTGTATCACGATCGGAGACGATGCAAACAGGTATCTCATGTAATCTTACGATCTCCTGCTTGAGTTTATGGGTGTCAAGACAAGTATGGTACATCTTGAAGGTATAAATCTTTAGATTTTTACTTACCCCCATGTACTTCCTTACCAACGTCTCGGTTGACTGGCTAACTCGGAATGGAATAAAGTGAGCCGACTTGGTGAGTCTATCCACAATAACCCAAATTGCATCGTTACCCTTTGTGCTGCGAGGGAGAGCAGTCATGAAGTACATGGTAATGTGCTGTCATTTCCATTCTGGGATTGGTAACGGTTGAAGTAGACCAGTAGTTTTGTGATGTTCAGCCTTCACTTGCTGACACATCAAACACTTCGCTTTGCTTCTAGCTACTTCGCGCTTCATTCCATGCCACCATTAGTGATGTCGTAGATTCTTGTACATTTTCGTGCCACCGGGGTGTACAGAATAAGGACTGTGAGCTTCTTTCATCAACTCTTCTCGAACATGGCCGACTGGCACGCATAAACGACTCCCATACCATAAGGATCCATCTTCGTGAATGATGAAGTCGGTTCGTACTCCATTTTCTACTTATTCTCGGATCTTTTATAGTTTGGCATCATTTTCTTGAGCTGCCTTGATTTGATTTACTAGAGGGGACTGGACGCGTAAGTTCATCAAATATGAAGCGTTACCTGGCATAACTACTTCGATCTCCAATCCGTGCAATTCTTACTGTAGCTTCCACCGAGCGGTGAGGTTCATTGCTAATTGCTGGCGACTACATGCATCAGGAACTACGTTCACCTTCCCAGGATGATACTGTAAGTTGATGTCGAAGTCCGCCATGAGTTCTAGCCATCTTCTCTGCCGCATATTGAGTTTCTTCTGAGTAATACATATTTCAGACTCTTGTGGTCAGTGTATATATCCACTCGTTCTCCCAAAAGATAGTGGCGCTAAATCTTGTGTGCGAAGATAGCGATTGCCAATTCCAGGTCATGTGTTGGATAGTTGCGCTCATGGACCTTTAGCTGTCTTGTTGCAAAAGCTACAACCTTTTCATGCTGGTGTAGAACACATCCTAATTCTTTAACAGGCGCATCACAATTAACATCGAATCTGCCAGATTGATCCGGTATTACGAGGATAGGAGCAGAGGTTAATCTCGATTGGAGTTCTATAAAAGCCTTCTCACATGCTTCTGACCACACGAATGCTTCGTCTTTGCTTGTGAGCTTGGTCAGGGGTGCTGCGATCTTTGAGAATCATTCAATGAATCGTCGGTAGTATCCTGATAAGCCCAAGAAACTTCTTATATATTTCACCGTCTTTAGTGTTGGCCACTCGCTGACAGCTGACACTTTAGCTGGATCCACAGAGATTTCTTCGCCTGAAACGATATGTCCGAGAAATATGACTTGATCTAGACAAAATTCACACTTGCTGTACTTGGCGTAGAGCTGATGTTGTCGTAATGTCTCCAGGACAATCCGTAAGTGCTCGACACTCTCTCCGATTCTTTGAATACACCAGGATGTCATCGATGAAGATAACAACAAACCTGTCTAAGTACTCTCGGAAAACATGGTTCATTAAATTCATAAATATGGCAGGTGCATTGGTCACTCCAAATGGCATCACGAGGTTTTTATAATGACCATAACGAGTCCTAAATGCCGTCTTCGGAATGTCGGACTCCTTAACCTTCACCTGATGATATCCTGAACGAAAATCTAATTTTGAAAACACAAAAGATCCACTTAATTGATCGAAAAGGTCACCGTTGCGAGATAGCGGATACTTGTTTTTAATTGTCACTTCGTTCAAAACTCGATAATCTACGCACATCTTGTAGGTACCTTCCTTATTCTTCACCAGTAGCACCGGAGATCCCCAACTTGAAGTACTGGGATGGATCTAACCTTTCTTCAGGAGTTCGTCCAACTGAATGCGGATTTCCTTCAATCCCTCCGGACTTAATTGGTATGGAGCTTTTATTACTGGTTGTGCGTCGGGTTGCAAATCAATGCTGAATTCAAAAGCTCGATCGGGAAGCAAACCTGATATATCTTCCGGAAATACATCCTCGAACTCTCAAACTACCTCTGGCTTCGATCCTTCCGCCTGCAACACTGTAATCTCCGTCTTCTTTGGTTTTGCTCGGTAGATGCTAGGCTCCAAGGTCCGGTCTCCACTTTTGATGTAGAACACTGGGTGATCTGGTATTTCAAACACTACCATCCTTTGGCGACAGTCAATGGTAGCGAAGAAAGTTCCTAGCCAGTCCATTCCCAAGACTACGTCGAAATTCGGTAGGTCCAGCACCTTGAAGTTCACATAGAATTCTCGACTGCAAATGACCACTATACATAGATCGTATCCCAAAGTTGATTTTAGAATGTCGTTCCCTGAACTAACGTTCCAGCTAGATATGAGCGGCTTAACTGGGATTGCATGAGTTCTTACGAACCGTTGCGACATAAAGCAATGTGATGTCCCACTGTCGAGGAGCGCAAGTACAGGTAGGGAGGCTACTAAGACCGTACCTAACTCACGTGGGATATGTTTAAGCATAACAAATATAAGATGACTATGAATTGAATGGATTTGAAAGAGAATAGGGAAAAGATTTACCAATGATAACATGACCCATGGCTTCATCCTTTTTGACCGACATAGTGAATGCTTGGTGTCGCGGCATTTTCCTCTGTGCCTGGTTAAACACTCGGCGTTGGGGTTGAGCGGTTTGTGTGCGGGGAGTTGCAACTGGTAAAGCTAACCGGGTAAGAGGAGCTTGGATCGTCGGTCTAGCTGGAGAGTTGTTAGGTCCTCGGTTCTGGGGGCATGCTCCGATGGCGTGAGTAGAAGACCCACAGATCAGGCACAAGTTGTTTTCCCTGCGATAGTTCTTCACAAGGTGCCATGTTCTTTTGTAGTAAATGCAAAAGTATGGCCTGCTGTTGGTAAACGAACCTACCAGCCTTCGAAATGGTCCATTGAAGGGTGGCCTGGAAGAGGCCCTTCCCATGATCTGGTGCACATGACATTTCACACCGGCAGTTTGCGGCCTGCCCTTCTTCTTCACAACTGCTTCATAGCGTCGGGCAGCCTTCAAAGCAAGCTCATGGGTTGGAAAATCCCCTGTAGCGAGTGCAGCTTGGATTTCAGGGTCCAACCTTTACTGAAATCGCCGTGCCCGGATCTCAGCAGTGGGAATAAGATGTGCAGCGAACTTGTTACGACTTTGTGTTAGCAGTGTTGTAAGTGAGATAAGAAAATTCAACTTGAGAATATAACTTACCTGCTGAGTATGGTGAACTCAGTATCATATTCATCCACCGACTTGACCCATATCGAGCCTTACTGTAAATGGATAAATTGCTGCTCCATGTCAAAGCGGGCAGTCTCTGGGAAGTACTTGGTATCTAAGAGGTCTCGGAATGTTCTCCATTCTATCGGTTGCGTGAGACGGCTCTCCTCAGCCTTCCACCAAATTCTGGCGTTATCGTTCAGTTGCAACTCTGCAACTCTCACCCACACTATATCCGGTACTTGAGCCGCCACCAGATCATCCTCGATTGCTTGAGCCCATTCTTCTGCCTCAAGCGGGCTCTCCTTACCTAAGAAGTTCTTTGGCTGCAGTGCCCGAAATTGCTCAACTCCGGATGCTTTGGTTTCAGGGCGGTGCATAAGGATAGAAGTTCTTTGGGTTCGTAATTGTCCTAACTCTCTGGAAGCCGCCTCATACGCCTCTTGCTCTCTGGCTAGCTTCTGCTCATAACGTTGAACGAGGGAGGCACAATGTTCGAATCACGCACTCAATTGGGCTCTTGAAGATAAAGCCTCAGGCGAGAGACGCTTGCGCTCGATCTCGTGGAGGCAAGCCTCAGTCTACTTGCAATAGTCAACCCAACTACGGACGAAATCTTCGTTATGGAAAGTCATAAGAGTCTCCAATATAGGGTTGACTTCGTCTGTAAAGTCCCTAGCAGAAGTGAGAGCCTCGATATCAAGGTTTTCAATAAATTCGCTCAGCATGCGCATTCTATTTTCCGCACTTCTAGAAGATTGGCGTTTAGCGAAGGGTCCTGCGGGCATAGCAATGCGAGATTCAACGGGAATCGAAACCAGCGGAGCTGCTACAGATAAGGATGGGTTAGATCTCTATTTTAAAAAAATGAATAAGAACTAACCTACCAATAGTTGGAAGCGGAAAATCTGGGAGGATAGAGGGCTCAGCCATTTCTTCGTCTTCTCCTTCGAGCCGTAAGACTATAGTCCATACAGGAAAATTCTTATTAGGAAAGGATTACTTGTAGAATGTTGAAATAAGAAATGAAAGATATACTAGCCAACGCCAGAAGGAGGGACATGTCCTAATTGGAGGGCAAATTGTGAGGTTAACGCTTAGCACAGATGGTTGAAAAGCACTCCTGCAAGATTGCGACAGTATACGCCAAGAAAATAGTATAAAGAGTAATATCGATGCTTAAAATAATCGAAGGGAAAAATTACCTTCCGTCGCCAAGCTCGAGAAGACTCGAGGAAGTGCAAAGGAGAAAGATGCGACTCATGGTCCTCAGGGCCTAGAACTACATTTCTTAAGAATTGTGATTTGAGCCAATGATATATGACGGCGCCAGTGTCCTCTCACTACTTGTTAGATTAAAATTCTAAAGGTTATGTATGATACGCCCTCCCGAAATCAGTCGTATGCTATGCATTACTCTGCAGTACTTAACCCACGTCTATACCTACGTGGTCAAAGTAGGGTGAGGCATTTGTTCGATATGGAAAAATTCATCAAATAACAAGCATGCATTCAAATATTTATTTCAAGCTACAGGGAAGAGATCACCAAACATGGGATCAGAATTATAAGGGTTAACAAAATAATAAACAAAGTTCTCTAACTCCCTATCTGCCTGCTCTACCATATCGTAACGGCAGTTCTCATGAAGAGTCTCTCCCCATCTGTCAGTGCCATGCTCGTCGGCAAAGGAAGACATGACAGCCTGCCGAGCCCGGATCTGACTCAGCATGTGAATCGAACGGTCCTTCAGAGGCTTTGTAATCAAGTACGCCTCATGAACGCAGTCAATCTTGTCCTCCCCTGTGTCGAGCATCGCTAGAGTCATCTCCGCCGGATGAAGGGGGAATGCTGTCAAGGATGGCCAGGAAAATCATGCGAAGCTAAATAGAACCGGCGGGGAGAGGAGACCTTCTACGAATCATTAGCTCGTGCATCACCGTGTCACATTGATCATCTATGAGAGTGGGTGTCACGCCCCGCTTCCCAGTAGACAGAAACGGTGACGTGTCAATCCCGCGGCATATTTATTCAGAGAAGGTCATTCCCTAAATAAATATACTAAGCGTATTGAAATAATAATACACAATGCAAGAATAAATGGAGACTGTAAATTTTTTTCAACAAACATTTTTATTTACATTCAACTTCCAATATTTACAAGTACACGAGTTTCAACTGGAAAGTAAATACAATAAAAGAAAATGCCTAAACGTGTGGCATACATAAGCTAGAAAAGGAATGAAGCTAAGCTAGTCCTGAGTAGCAATGTGGTTGTAATCCTCCTCTGTAGCCTCCACTTCCTCCGTTTCGACCGTATCTGTCGAACATTGCAAGAAAACAAAAGTGGTTGGAATGCTCGTCAGCGAACTTACGCTCGGTAAGTCCCAAGGATAAGTAAGAGTAAAGAAAATGACAAGTATAGTATATATATGATGAGTAAGAGTATATATTCATAGGTAAGTATACACTATAGGTCTCTATATGGTTACTATGTTAACGTTAAGTTCCAAGTGTGTATATCAACGCAGCCGTAGAAATATTCACAAACTCAAGAGTGGGGTCCTAGGAGAAAGGAAACACGGGCCCATTTCATGTATTGGCATCAGGGCTTTAGGCTGTTGATGAGTCGACCCGACTGATATTCGAGTAAAATAAAAAAGAGGTTAATACGGAACTCCTGAAGCTCCGTTGGATTCATACAAGAAACTATTCCAAGTACCCCGTGTATAATATATATTATAATTGTAAGATAGACTTAGTTGATTTGATTGGTTGATTATGACATGTCTTGATCGAAATCATAGATTGCTAAAGGTGTAGTATGAAGTCGAGTGAGTCGAGTAATATGCGAGTCATGATAATTGTAATCTTGGTTCGAGTCAAGTTTGTTCGAGTAGATTGGGTTCGAGTTCATGTTCGAGTTTAGATTCGATTTTCGAGTTTGGGTTTGAGTTCGAGTTTAGATTCAAGTTTAGATTTGAGTTTGGATTCAAGTTTCGAGTTTGGGTTTGAGTTCGAGTTTAAATCTGTGTGCGTGTGGGGTAGGTCGTTACCTCGTGAAGTTTTCCTGAAGGTATTTTTAACAATTATTGAAATAAGTGTCATAATAAAGTTCATGGTATTTTTCTGAAAACTTCGTTTTATGATTATTTCACATGGAATTTTTTTGTTAAACTACAATCTAAATGATATAAGTAAGGTTAAGAGTAGTTTTATAGTGTTAATATAGCTTAATTTACTCATGAAGTGGATTAAAAGATTTAAAAGAAACTATTATCGGAGCTAACTCCACTCTGTCGATGTGTTATAAGAAAGCGGTTTGAGTCAAAACGAAAGGAAAGAAGAGGAACTTACTAGCTTAGATCGTTAATAAGAATGAAGGGAAGCCTTCGAATGTCCTGGTGTCGTCGGAAAGACTTCGGTCGTCGAGCTTAGCTTGCTACTTCACCTGGGTTCTTAACTCCACTTGGTACTTTAGAGAGTTTGAGAGAATTTTTAATAGAATTTTCAGAATGGGAGAGAGCTATGGGATGTGGTGGTATTTATGGTGAAATTTGAGGGTATGGGAATTAAAAAAGTGAATTAAAAAGAATTAAAATGATATTAATGGGGGATTTGAAAAATATCTGGTCAATTGCAGAGAAATCAAACACTACAGTAGAGTAGTGGGGAGTCAATGTTGGATATAGTGCCCTCAAAATCAATTATTGGATCGCAGGCACGTGATTGCAATGATTGAGGGAGGACCTATGCCGGCAGGACAGTCTTACTCAAGATGATAGTATGCTATCTGGTTTATCTGTATCATCGTGTACATACTTTAGATGACCTTACAGATCACTATTGCACGTTGGTAGAGCCCTTAGGATTCTTGCTTGACTACCAGCAGTATGATGGCGATCATATACGTGAGAGTTGGGTAGTCTATAAGCACATCCTTAAAGTGGTCCCTGGTCGTGGGAGTTTCGAGACTGGGCATCGATACTCCATTAGTAGACTAGTGTATACAGTCGAGACCCCGACGAGGGGCGGTGGCCAGTCTCACAAGCCATTGGTGTCAGTTGGTTCACCTAAGATGTATACAGGTGCTCATTGGGTTATGAGTACACCGGACATGACTCGCCAGGAACATGCTAGTTGGTGTTATACCTGACTTCAGATAGCAGTTCCCTGGTGACATGTGTACAGGTTAGTTCATCGACCTGAGATCGTCATTTGTCTCGTGTGAGTTCCCACTGTGCTTTGATTACTACCCTACCACGGCTCAAAGGAGTCGTGCAAACAGGTTTTAGTTGGGTACAATCCCGAGCCACATGGAGGCAGTGAGCGGATCGGCAGGGGTTTCGTCTCTCCCGGTATTGGGGGTGAGATCGCGCTGTGTCTAGGAAAGCCATTACACGAAGTCCTTGGCCAAGGCAGGAGATTTACTGGTAGGTATTCCAGTAGTATCTCAGGGTGTTCTGGGTTACACTCCGACACGACTTGTACTGCTTTTGGGGGTCTGACTTTTACCAACCCCCTAGGCCCGACATGCGATACTCATAGAAGAACGGACCAGACTGTACGAATATTGTCACTGACAGGCTCAGTAGGGTGTCAGGACGAGTTCACTCATCGACCTCCCTTTTGGTCAATACCTGGTAGCCCGTTACGTACGGCTAGTACCACTGACGTGCTAGTGGTTAAATCCACAGCCAAAGTATTGACGAGTCTTTAAAGTCCCCCACAGACAGTTTCTCAAGTTTCGGGCGAAACGTTGTAGAGGCCGTATGGTATTATGGCAGGGTTCGATCATATACGTGCAGTAGTACACGGATCATGATCGGACGGATCATACTAGTGGGCTTTGGTTTAAGCCGGATCCTAGTATTAGATTTGTTGGATTACTTTAGTCTGATCGCATTAGCATTCAGTCGGAATGCGGACGCAGGTATGTATATACAGGTGAGGGATATTCTTGTGATCCATCACGAGTTTACTTTAGATGATGCCGTTCTTTTTATTGTTGCAAACATTTGGATTAATGTTTGCTTGTGGAAATTGTGAGTGGAATTCATCATGAGGTGCATTAAATGTGGCATATGCAATCTAGTGACTCATGGTATTATTATTTGTGATAATGTCACATTTTATGATTGATTATTGTGTTGAATTGATGGATGGAGAGAGAGAGGGCAGCAAAAGGCTTGGGGTTAGCTCTTGTATTATCATTCTTGCTCTCATTTTTTTTCATCTCAACACAATAACACAAAAGAAAAGAGTCTCTTCTTCTTCTTCTTTCTCTAGCTCACAACATCCACCATGGCTTCATCTTCAACCTCCATCCATACACTCTCATGCGTTGAGAATCAATGGATGCTTGAGACAAAGTGATCGTACACATTCTCTACTTCACCTTGGACATGTCGGCTAGCAAACTTCGTGTCCGAGTTGCTTCGGATGAAGCAGGAGCCCGTAAAAAGACTCATTGATGTGGTGTCCTTCCGACGAGAAGACCGGAGATCGGAGATGCCGCGAGGAGCTTGGGATGGTGGCCAAAGACCGAAGGACACGGATCGATCGGTATAGCCACTCTCACTTCTTAGTAGTTAGCTAGTTTAGCGTTAATGGTTCGATCCGGGATTAAAGTCCGCATTAGCGCCAGTTTCAAGTTTATGAAAAGTTTTTGTTTCCGCATTTTGGCCTCGGATCGACGGCCGGGGCGCTACCGTAGACTTACATGGTATCAGAGCCACGCCATTAATCTTTACTAGCTTGTTCTAACTTGTTTTTAAATATCGATCGGCCGAATTTTCCAAAACCGCGATTCCATTTTAGCAGTTTCTGTCGAAATTTTTTTGTCGTCGAAAAATTATTTTGAGTGTTTCAGAAAATCAGGCAGGCTTTTTTAAGACATCTGTGAAAATTTGGTAACATGATGCTACAGTGCCACCGCGGAACCACGGCCATAACCAAGTTTTGGCCGCGGTTCCTCCGCCATTATGTGTCATCTCTGCACCAATTTTTCTACAGTGGTCTTAAACTTGGAATTGGGGTTTCTGGAATATTTTGTTTGGGCCCAGATTTGTTACAGTACTGGATTTGTGCTTGGGGCACACTTCGGGAAATTTTGTCGATCGAAAATTTTAAATAAGTTAGTTCACAGTACTTACTTTATATCTGCGACCGTGAATGTCACTCGAGCGGTAAATCTTGTCTAATTGCTATAGCACTTTTAGACGGGTTTGCGAACGTGACATTCACGTTGATGTTCTGTGTTGTGCTGTGATGTTGCGGATTTGTCATGGTGGATAGCTTGGTGCAATGTTAGTACAGTTTGGTATTATTTGTACATTTGTTATTGCGGGGCGAGCGTCCGACATGTGGACTGCCGTCACTGTCTGTTTGTATATTATTCTTTTGGGGCACGACCGGGTTGAGGTCGATGCACCCGTTGTACATATTTTTATTTTCTGTACTAGGATTACCCCGCGGTGGGGTGCACGGATAGCCGGGTTCTAGAGGGCAACGGGCCCGCATCTCATGGCTTTGAGACGGAGGGGGCTTCACTCTAGAATTGGCGGGTTATTCGCCGTACTTGCAGGGGGTATAGGTTGACCCAAGGAGGGGTGCTCAGGTTACCGGATTCCGTGAAGTGCTGGGTGGTCCATTCACTTTGTTGAAGGGGTCTGCCTCGCTTCAGGTTTTGGCGGGTAACTTGCCGCGCCTGTAGGGGTCTAGGATTTCATTGCACAGGCTATCGACACGACCAGGGGAACGCCGGGTTTCAGTTGTGGCTCCGGGGATCCCAGATTATCTGTATTGTTCTGTGATGCTTATTACATTTATGTGATGTTGCATTTTTATCACGCCTTGAGCGATTATTATATATTGATATATATACTAGTAAATGTTGTATATGTTTTACACCCGCGCTAGTCCAGTCCCCGCTCTGTCGTTAGTTAAGTAACCTAACGGGTGATGACGGGACCCAGTGGCGAATGCGGATGGCATATACGTACATTTTATTTTTCGTTCTTTTCTGGTGTGATTGATTGATGGGATTGCGTTGATTCGGATCAATGCAAGGAAAACAAATCTATTCGATGTTGTTGGAACAATTTTGAAAAGCTGTTATTACTATGACGTTCTCTTTTGTTTTGCACAGTGGTATTCGGTTATGAATATCCAGCACCTCAGTCGACGAGGCAAGGGCCGAGATCCCTTCACCAGGAGTGACCCCTTGGACAGAAGTTTGCGTCAGGATAATAACTTCACTATAGTTGATTACTTTTTGCTTTGCATCGCTGTATTCAGTTAGAATATCCTGCACCTCATTCTACGGGGAAAGAGCCGAGATCCCTTCACCGGGAGTGACCTCTTTAGCAAAGGTTTTCGCTACTATATTTTTATAAAAAGCTATCCGGTTCCTTCAACGATATCAAGTTCATTACGTTAAAGGTTTTTCGCCAAAAACCAGCCGCAGCCCTCCGTTATTTCGGATAAGTAGTGCATAGTATTCGTGCGGTGTTTGTTAGCCAAAGTCAAGGCATCGTGTGCGGTAGCTGTGTGTTGCTTGTCCGTTGCATAGATAGATGCATTGGTTTAGGACAGTCGTACCACTTTGTTGGCCAAAGTCAAGGGTGTGTGCTGGCAGGTCTAAATCAATCAGGACAATGACGGGTAGAACTTGACTTGCGGGTTATGATTTGTTGGCCAAAGTCAAGGTCATAAACCGCTTGGGGTAAAAACATACATCTGGAGTTTCTAAAGAAACTGAAACTTTCCAGGCATGCGCATACCTTCTGGAGTGTGATAACGTGAGTGGATTCCATTACGTTATCATGCGATGATAGTTGGATCCCGATTCCCACTGATGAGTTGGTTTACTCGGGTGATCCCGACTAATTCTTCTTTCAGGTTTGGAGGATAATTTGAGGTTACAGTGGGAGGTTTCCTGATTAGATAAATTGGTAACCATTCTGATTTAGGTTAGAGTGCACGCAGAGTGTTTCTTTTCTCTCTCTATTTGGCAGCGACCATGGCCTGACCCTAGACTATGACTCAGTGACCAAGTTAACCGAACCTTGATGTAAACACTGGCTTTTGGATTGTCTGAGTTGCATACCTCATTGCCACTCCTTCTTTTACCCTTTTTCTCCGGAACATTTCGTATCACTAAGAACGTCCACTTCCATTGGATAAAACCATCGTATGGTTATATACGAACTCGAAGGAACTTGTTCCAGATTCGAGGATGGTTTTCGGTTCTGGAGAAAATAAATAGGACTATTCAGTTGTCTTTTCTTTTTACCTTCTCTCAGGTTGAGAGTACTTCTTGGATTAGGACGGTACACCTATTACGCTAATTGGATAGTCTTCTTCCAAACCATAGGCAGGTGCCGAACAGCGGGGAATGAAGAAAACCAATTAGCCTAACGATGGTGTACAGAAGGTAATAAGTTAAGACAAATAAAGGGATTAGAAAGAGGGCAAAGTAAACTGCGACTGCTATTCACGACCAACCAAGTATTTCATCACCACTCCTATTTCACCTTTGCATTTCTCTAGGACACCCCGTATCACTACGAAGATCCACAGTTATTTGGATACTCCATCATATGGTTATATACGAACTCGAAGGGACTTGTTCCAGTTCGGGGATGGATTCTGGTTCAGGAGAAATAGGAATAAGGTTTATTCAGTTATCTTTTATCTTTACCTTCTCTCGCGTTGCGAGTGCTCCTAGGATTGGGGAGTACACCCATTATGCTTATTAGATAGTCTTCTTCCAAACCATAGGCTGGTGCCGAATGGTAGGGAAGGAGAACGCCATTTTGGCATAAAGGAGGTGTACAGAAGGTAATGACTAAAGACATATAAAGGGATTTGGAGAGATGGCAAAAAAATATACGGTTACGGTTGTGAATCTGATAATGGAAGAGGCATTACTAGGAATAGCAGGATACCCCTTCGAAACATTTTCATGTTTCAGGGTATTGTATTGTTAAAAGAAAACCGATTTCCCAATTAGCCCTTACTCCAGGGTATGTATTTACCAGGTTGATTCTCACATCTGTATGGTTTTACAGATGATGAGTGGGAGTAAGTTATTGGGAATTAGGTGATTATCCTCATTATATCGGGATTTGTTGTAATTGGTGATATTTGAGGAAATCGCCTGGGTTGTTTGCCGGACGACAAATATTTGGTTTTGAATATCCGTTGTTATGCACCAATTTCAAATTGATATATTTGTACGTTTATTTTTATAAAGTGAGATATAATTTTTTGAAATTATGTCCATGATATTTACCTATATCAGTGGATGGTTAGGTAAGGAGTATTAAATAGCGGTGTAATTCTTCTTAACCATAAGTACAGTTTTTAACCTACGACACACAGGGAATGAGTTATTAGACTCAGAGGACTTATACAGAGTATTGTATGTTGTCCAGTGTCCATTAGGACAGAGGGGTTGGTACTCGAACTATATTCTGTTTACTTGTGACTTCTCTAGTTCTTAGACATGTGTTTCATAGAAATACAAGATCCAAGTTTTGAGAAGTTATAGGTATATGAATAAAGTAGAGAACCGGGTATTGCAAGTATCAGGATTCTTCAAGGCGATCGAAGATATAGATACTTGTGTATGGTATTCAGTTGATAGTAATGATTATGAGAACTTGCTTCTCTTTCTGGTTACTCATATCTGGATGTATTCCTAAGTTGAGTAATGCTGATCGGCCTCTTTCCATTTAGTTTATATGCACTGGAGACAGCTGCATGATTTGAATCTGGTTCCAATTAAATCAGTACCCCTGTTTCTATATTGGATATAGAATAGTTCATATCTTAACAATGTTAAGGTACGGGTGTTTACCCCAATCAGAGCAAAGCTCTATTCAAATTCCAAGGCGGGAAACGAAGCAACGCTTCTGTTTCCCCCAATCAGAGCAAAGCTCTGCCTTGAAATTAAAGTTAAAATAATTGAAGCAACGCTTCAGCTGATCTGCGCTCTGCGTTGCGCGACACGTGTCAGCGCAGTTGCGCTAGCGCAGATGTGCTGCGCTCTGCGTTGCGCGACACGTGTCAGCGCAGTTGTGCTGCGCTCTGCGCTGCGCGACACGTGTCAAGCGCAAGTGCGCTTGCGCCAGCTGTGCCAGCATTTAAACAGAAAAATTCTGGAAAGATCTTTCTAAACTTATTAAAACAATAAGATTCTATTCTGTAAAACAGGAGCCTTTGGATCCAAGATCCAACGGTAGGGAAAAATCCCTAAATCACTCAGAGAAAGACCTCTTTAACTGATTTAACAAATCAATTGGCACTATATAAAGGCCCATAGACTCCAAGTCTAAAACACATTGACATCAAGATAGAGAGACACAGAACTCCTCTAAAAAATTTTTGAGAAGAGCTCAGAGAAAGAAAAGGTAAAAACCTTTAAATAAAAGAAGAATTTCTTCTAAAAGAGATCAATGATCTAAGAACAAGATCAAGATCTTGGATAAAAAAATAATAATAAAAAAGAAGAAGAAGTAATTTACTTCTGTATAAAGGCATTGCCTTTTGATGAAGCACCGGTTCTCTGAAAATAAGAAAAACTTGTTTTCTTTGATCTAAATTTGATCAAAATATTAAACAGTGCCTTGCACTTTTGAAATTTGCACTGTTGCGCTCCTTGGATTGGCGCAAGCCACCAGGGAACGCCACGTGTCAGTCCCAGAACAAACTGCGCTATGCGCTTCTAAAACAGAGCACTGCTTTCATAAATTGGCGCAAGTCATCAGAGCGCGCCACGTGTCAGCAACGCGCTAGCGCAGCGCACTGGCGCAGCGCACCGCGCTAACAGACTTGCGCTCACCAGAGCGCGACACGTGTCGCCCCCACTTGAGTTTGCGCCTTGCGCTGGCGCAAAGCGCCCTACAAGCTACGTAGCGCACAGTCAGAACAATAAATACTTTGCATTATTAAAGAAGGGACAAAGCCCAATTAAAAGGCCTAACAGGCCTAATAAAAATGCAATGCATTATAAAAGGGATAGAGCCCAAACAAAGGTCTGTCAGACCAAAACAGATGCTGTGCATCATTTAAAAAAAGGGCAGAGCCCAAATAAAGGTCTAATAGACCAAACAAAAATGCCATGCATTATTAAACATGGGCAGAGCTCTAGTAAAGGCCTAACATGCCAAATGCAGATAAAACGTTGAACATTTTCAACTGGACTTAGCCCAATTCTGGCCGTAAGTCCTCAAATTAAATTGAACCGAGCACGACTGCTCTCTCAAATCAATTTACACCCGGTTCAAGGGTACATCTCTGAACTCCTCTGACATTTGTCATTTTAATTCTTCAACGTCATCAGAGAGGTGACGGGTCCCGATAACTACACATCAATATGGACTGTGGGGTCCTTAAACTCATGGACCGACGCGTCCTTAAACTCATGGACTAATGCATCCTTAAACTAACATTTGTCCCCAAAACGGGAATGATGGACCACTATGTCTCTAAACTGGAACAATAGAGCCCAAACGCTCTTTTGTCGGATCTAAACGATTCGTTAAGTTGATCCTAGTCTCAAACACTAACATATCCTTAACAAACGTTTAAGTTGATCTTAGCCTCAAATACGGCTAACGTATCCTTAAACCAAAATCCCAAACCCAAATCTAAGAAAATAAGGATTTGGATTAATCCACGTCCTACGGGCGACGACATAAATTAGTCTCCGTATACAATCCATAGGCAACCACAAACAAAACAAACACCTACGACATGAAGTGACCATCTGGAGAAGGAGAAAGTTGTTACTGCGATGCGGTAGCGTAATTAACTGCAGGGGCTTGCGCCTGTAGGGAAGAGCGTCCCCATAATAAAACCCCCCTCAAGCGAGTGGGAATCTGAGGCAAGACGCCCATGTCTTGGCCGCCATTCGGAGGGGAACAATGGGGAGTTGTCCGAGTTAGGCTTAAAACCAGACTCTGGATAACTCAAGGCACGTTTCTGTAATGGCTGTTTGTGAGTTGACCCACGCTATAACGATGGTTGATTTTCTACCATCTGGAAGATCAATAGTGATATTGTTCTTGATTCGCTACAGTTTTAATAAAAATGGATTTTTTTCAGAAAATAGTAGTGGGAGTATGGTAGAACTGGAAGTGATTCCAGAACCGCAAACGATTACTGAAAATTTGATAAGAACCTAAAGATTCAATCTGTTTTGACATTCCATTGGCCACTCCGCAAATATGGTGGGTAACCTCAGGCACTCGAGAGGTACTTCGGTATGCTCAAAGACGGTGACAGGGAGGTTCTTGTTTTCCCAGACTTGACACTACTGTTGTTCTAGTCTATGAGACCTGGCAGGAGGATAAGTATAGCGTCGTTCTAAACTAGCTTTAGAAGTGCACGTGTATATGACTCTGCCAGAGGATTGTCGTAGTCAGTGGGAGCAGCGGAAGCATAGTAGACAAGTAGCTTATGTCTATTTATGGACTAAAGCAGATATAGCGGGGATAGATCATCTATTTTTGATGTGACAGTCATGAACTTTGACTTCGTCAGAATAGGAGATGGATCTGTTAAGAAGGTAGTAGGGTATGATGTCCTGGTATATGGATGACATACACATAGTAGGAAGTGAAATTCCTGTACTATGATCGGTTATACTGTGGTTGTCATACAGTGTTTTCTCCACATAGGGCTTGGATATTATATCAGACATTCTGGTTACTAGATCTATGGTCTTAGATCTAAATTTAGGAAGAGTCCCAATCTGGGTACTTAGACAGCATTCTAAAGGTATTTAGAATGGACGACTCCTGGTACGGTAGTATACCTGCAAGTGATGGAGTCACCCTCTCTAAAGGTGTCTTGCAGACTAAAGGGGAGAGGGATGTGCATGATTGGCATATCACTTGCTTAGGCAATTGAGTCAATCATGAGATGTCAAGTACCACACCAGATGTTGCTTTTGCAAAAGCTGCAATTAGTTGATATATTGATCCAATCCTGGAGGAATGTTCGGAAGCAGTTTTAGAACATAAGTAGATGTTCTAGGGTTATGATAACGACAGCTTCCTTCGGGAGACGGTTATCATTCCAGGCTTCCAACGTGACCTGGCTGACAGAGTGACTGTCAGAGTAATAGTTTTCCCTCTGAAGAGGGGCGGTAGTTTGGACAGGTGGTCCAAGGGGATACTGAGGGAGGTAAGGCGCAGGATACTGATTAAATTCGGTTGACGATACAGTCTAAGAAGTTTGGATTTGGAGTTCATTTGTGAACTAGGTCCCATTAGATATCCAAACACATTCTAAGACATGTATTGCTCATTTTGGGAGATGGCTTTCTCCACGAACTTGAGATAAAGAGAGACATAGAAAGAAACATCAGGACGGATCCACTCACTGAGGCTATTCCTCGAACACAATAGTTTCACAAACGGGTTTTGTGAGACTGATCAGTAGAGGATTTGGGTGTTCCGTATCACACGGGCTGTGAGTATGCGACATCGCAATAATTAGCCTTGAGTGCAAGTGAGAGATTGTTGGATATAGTGCCCTCAAAGTCAATCATTGGATCGCAGGAACGTGATTTCAATGATTGAGGGAGGACTTATGCCGGCAGGACAGTCTTACTCAAGATGATAGTATGCTATCTGTATCATCGTGTACATGCTTTAGGTGACCTTACAGATCACTATTGCACGTTGATAGAGCCCTTAAGATTCTTGCTTGACTACCAGCAGTATGATGGCGATAATATACGTGAGAGTTGGGTAGTCTATAAGCACATCCTTGAAGTGGTCCCTGGTCGTGGGAGTTTCGAGACTGGGCATCGATACTCCATTAGTAGACTAGTGTATACAGTCGAGACCCCGACGAGGGGCGGCGGCCGGTCTCATAAGCCATTGGTGTCAGTTGGTTCACTTAAGATGTATACAGGTGCTCATTGGGTTATGAGTACACCGGACAGGACTCGCCGAGAACATGCTAATTGGTATTATACCTGACGTCAGATAGCAGTTCCCTGGTGACATGCGTACATGTTAGTTCATCGACCTGAGATCATCATTTGTCTCGTGTGAGTTCCCACTGTGCTTTGATTACTACCCTACCACGGCTCAAAAGAGTCGTGCAAACAGATTTTAGTTGGGTACAGTCCCGAGCCACATGGAGGCAGTGAGCGGATCGGCAGGGGTTTCGTCTCTCCCGGTATTGGGGGTGAGATCACGCTGTGTCTAGGAGAGCCATTACACGAAGTTCTTGGCCAAGGTAGGAGATTTACTGGTAGGTATTCCAGTAGTATCTCAGGGTGTTCTGGGTTACACTCCGACACGACTTGTACTGCTTTTGGGGGTCTGACTTTTCCCAACCCCCTAGGCCCGACATGCGATACTCATAGACGAACGGACCGGACTGTACGGATATTGTCACTGACAGGCTCAGTAGGGTGTCAGGACGAGTTCGCTCATCGGCATCCCTTTTGGTCAATACCTGGTAGCCCGTTACGTACGGTTAGTACCACTGACGTGCTAGTGGTTAAATCCACAGCCAAACTATTGACGAGTCTTTAAAGTCCTCCACAGACAGTTTCTCAAGTTTCGGGCGAAACGTTGTAGAGGCCGTATGGTATTATGGCAGGGTTCGATCATATACGTGCAGTAGTACACGGATCATGATCGGACGGATCATACTAGTGGGCTTTGGTTTAAGCCGGATCCTAGTATTAGATTTGTTGGATTACTGTAGTCTCATCGCATTAGCATTCAGTCGGAATGCGGATGCAGGTATGTATATACAGGTGAGGGATATTCTTGTGATCCGTCACGAGTTTGCTTTAGATGATGCTGTTCTTTTTATTGTTGCAAACATTTGGATTAATGTTTGCTTATGGAAATTGTGAGTGGAATTCATCATGAGGTGCATTAAATGTGGCATATGCAATCTAGTGACTCATGGTATTATTATTTGTGCAAATGTCACATTTTATGATTGATTATTGTGTTGAATTGATGGATGGAGAGAGAGAGGGCAGCAAAAGGCTTGGGCTTAGCTCTTGTATTATCATTCTTGCTCTCATTTTATCATCTCAACACAATAACACAAAAGAAAAGAGTTTCTTCTTCTTCTTCTTGCTCTAGCTCACAACATCCACCATGGCTTCATCTTCAACCTCCATCCATACACTCTCATGCGTTGAGAATCAATGAACACACATTCTTTACTTCACCTTGGACACGTCGGCTAGCAAACTTCGTGTCCGAGTTACTTCGGATGAAGCGGGAGCCCGTAAAAAGACTTATTGATGTGGTGCCCTTCTGACGAGGAGACCGGAGATCGGAGATGCCGCGAGGAGCTTGGGATGGTGGCCAAAGACCGAAGAACACGGATCAATCAGTATAGCCACTCTCACTTCTTAGTAGTTAACTAGTTTAGCGTTAATGGTTCGATCCGGGATTAAAGTCTGCGTTAGCACCAGTTTCAAGTTTATGAAAAGTTTTTGTTTCCGCATTTTGGCCTCGGATCGATGGCTAGGGCGCTACCATAGACTTACAGTCAAAGGGATGCACGAGCAAAGAATGGAGGTGATTGGGGTTACTTGGACCGTCGGTGGCAGCCAAAACGAGGATTTGGGCAGTTGGATTTACTCCATCCGCCTTGAGATTCGTTCCACGTATTATATTTTTTGTTTACTCCTCATTGCACCTGTTTGATTTTTCTGAATCCTTTCGATTCTTCATGAATTGCACGTGCGACTCTTGGGCTTCCGAAAAATTAAAAAAAATCTTAAAAATAATTGGGATTGAGGGGATTCGAACACACGTGTTATGTTACAGCAGTGTAGAGGTTTTACCGGTGAGCTACAAGTTGCTTCTTGCTTTTAGTGAACAAAAATAATTTATAACTCTTACATTGGCTGAAATACCCTTTTTTATACATTTAATTTTGTACAAGGATTTCAGAGTCGTTACAGTGGGATTCGCCAGACAAGCAGCAAAACGTGGAATAATCTCCTCAATAGTCACCTCCCATGGCTGTCAAGGAGCATGTGGGCGATTGTAAGCCATGGTTCTTTCTCTGTTAAAGTAGTTCTTTCCTTGTGAAGGAGAAAATGAGCACTGCTTTAGAGTATAAACAGAAGTATTTAAGTCTCGGCATAGAAAATGTTGTGCATGGTGGTGCTATTTCCAAACTCTGATTAAGGCGAAAAAGGGGTGATTCAGAAAAAGAAGAGCAAGAAGGTGAAATGATTCCCTCATATAATATGGCAGTACCTCACGTGAAGCACATGTGAGCGCCGACGCTAGTCTTTTATAGGATTAATTCCTACAGCAATTCCTGACGTGAAACGCACGCGAGCGCTGGCGTAAAAAAAGAAAAAAAAATTAAAGGGAAAGAGCCTCTGGTCAATTAAAGGCAGCCTTGAATGCGAATCACTTCGTAAGAGATAATCTCTTCGATGTCATACAAATGACCGGCCATTGTATCTAAAAAGAGGAAAAGAAGCGTCAGCCAATGGACATGAGTTCATTTTATGGAATCAAGATGGCGGCTCATTAATGATTAGAACATGTGTCCATAAAAGAAATCTAAAAAGATTCTCTAAGACTGGCTTTAATAATAATAAAATTTTCAGAACCAAGCTCTATTTTATAAAAATGGTATAACAAAAATCCCCAAAGGGTTTTGATATTAAAATTGTCAGAGAAAAACTCTATTAAAATAAAATTTCAAGAAAATCTCGAAAGGGGAGAAAATCTAAAGATCAGAACTATGTTTTGTGATAAATTGTCAGAGCAAGGCTTTGTTAAAATCTCCAAAGGAGAGCATACCTAAAATTGAATTGAGAACTAAGTTCTATGATAAATTGTCAGAGCAAAACTCTGTTAAATTAAATATTTAAGAAAATCCCTTAAGGGGGCGAAGATTTTCGGTCGAAAATCAGAATCAAGTTTTGTAACCATAAATTTCTAAAAGGAATATGCTAGAGCTAAGCTCTACAATCAAAATGGAGTAATCTTCCAAGAATAAGTTTAAGGTTCTAAAAGCCTCTGCCGAAGAAAACTCTTACCAAGAAAATTTTGGCAGAGTAGGTCTACAATGTAGTTCTTAGAAGGGTGAAGAACTAAATTTCAAGAAAATAGAGCTAAGCTCTAATGTTGAATAAAATTCTCAAGGAAGAAGAAGAGATGAAAACGCAGCAGTCACCTAGGACTTGAAGCCCTATTTAGAGGTATGGGGGTTGGTTAAGATTTCCTGTATCCCAAGTTAGATCTGATGGCTCAAAACTGGACACCGTTGCACTCACGTGTAAGCCACGTGAGAACAATGGTGGGGGCATTTGTTCCATCATAAAAAATTACCTTTTGTTTAAATACAATCAAGTGGCGCCTCACGTGAAAGGCATGTGAAAGTCTGCGCCAGTCTCTGATAGGATTAAATCGTATAACAACGCCTCATGTGGAACACACGCAAGCGCTGACGTGCAAAGCATGTGGACGCTTGATTAAATCTTATGGCAGCGTCTCACGTGATACACGCGTGAGCGCCGACGTGCAAAGCACGTGAATGCCTGTTTATGTAAGAATTAAATTCTTAAGCGGCACCGATGTGCATAGCACGTGAAGGTCAGCGCCCAAATTAAAGCGGGTAGAATTAAATTCTACATGGGAAATATTGCCCTAAAATCTGGAGATATTCTCTGTTAAACAGAGCCGTTGGATTTGTTAGTTGTATGTATGCCCTAGAGGCCAGTATTGTATAGATGATGTATATTATATTGGATGCTTGGACATATATAGATAGGACTTTCTTGCTCGATATGATAGTATGCTATCTGGTTGCTCTTTATCTTAACATGTATACTTGTCTCTTGATACTGTCTTATACTTACATGTTGGTAAATCCTTTAGGATGTGTACTTGACTACCGGGACTATGATGCAGATCATACTAGTGGGGCCATGGTAGTCCATAAGTTCATCCTTTAATGTTCCCAGTCGTGGGTGTATCGAGATAGGACATCGATATACCAGAGTAGACTAGCGTATACGCTTCTCGACCCATGAGATAGGCGATGGATGATCCCATATCCATTGGTGTTTGACATCAGAGATGGTATACGGGTGCTCAGTGGAGACTGGGTACACTGGACGGACTCGCCGAGAACTCCCAGATGGTATTATACCTCACGTCTGATGGCAGTTCTCTGGTGACACTTGTGCAGGTTACTCTGTAGACCCGAGATCATCATAGAGTCTTGTGTGATTCCCACTGTGCTTTGATTTCCACCTTACCACGCCCAGGAGGGCGTGCAAAACGGTGGTTTTTGGGTACAGTCCCGAGTCACATGGAGGCAATGAGCGATAGGAGGGGTTTCGTCTCTCCCGGTATTGGGGGTTGATGTTGCGCTGTGCTCGATTGGCCATAACAGGGAAGTCCCTGGCCAGGGCTGATTTAGAGATTTACTGGTAAGTGTTACCAGTAGTTTCTCGACTCGTTATGAGCCTCAGATCGGCACGACTTATCGGTTATTGGGGTCTGACGTTTACCACCTCTAGACTTGATATGCGACATATCAGACGAGGAGACCGGACTGTACGGGAAGTGTTACCGTTAGGCTTTTACAGGAGTTGGAGCGGGCTTGCTTGCTGATCTTCTGATCGCTCAATACCCGGGTAGCCGTTACGTCCAGCTAGTACCGCTGACGGCTTGTGGGTGCTTGATGTGATCATCATCTACTGCCGGCGTATTGACGAGTCTTTAGAGTCCTACATAGAGTTTTACTGGCTCAGGCAAAACGAAATAGGAGCGCATATGTGATATGTGCAGGACCAAGAATAATGCGTGTATGTGATACCGTATTCTATTCTCGCGACTTTTTGTATCGGTCGGTTATATGTGATATAGCCGGGTTATCGAATCAAGTGTTGATTCGATAAGTCGATGCATTGGATGTTAGTCGGTTATATGAGATATAACCGGATTATTAAGTCAAGTGTTGATTTAATAATTTAGTGTATAATTGTATATTTGATATACTAATTTACATTAACTAACATTTGTTCACTTAAGGATTTTTCTCACATGTGCACAACTTTAATATATATGTGATATATATTAAAATGTGTTTTCTTTTTGTATCATGGTTGTTGATACACATTACATGGGTGTGCAAGACATACACCATTCTATTTTAAATGGTGGTTTATAATTATTTAAGGTAATTACAAATTAGTGGAGCTTTTGTCACAAGCATGAAGCTTGTAGAAGCTTATAGATGCTTTGACAAAGTCCACTAACTTTGTTTTACTTTAGATTTTTATTAACCTAACCATTTTGGATAAGCCATGGTTATGTCTCTACATGAGTTAGTATATGATACTCACTCACCCATGGTTAGCTCTCTTGACTTGATCATTATCCTCATCTTTTCTTTGGTTCATCTTCTTCTTCTTTGAGCAAAAGAAAAGATTGCTAGGGTTTTCAAAAGAGAGTGAAAGATTGTGAGAAAACAAATTCTAAAGAGAACCCACTTCCTATTTCTCCATCCTCTACTAGACCAACACTTTAGTTTAGGGTGTTTGCTTCACTAATTCTCTAGTTAGTGAAGTAGTAGCTTGAGTTGGTATTCCCTCGACATAGATCATCTTCGGCTTCGAAGACTTCAAGCAAGGACGCTTCTTTCGCCTTGTGAAGCCATGCAAGAGCCCGGGAGAACCATGATCGCAGCGAAGGGACTACGACAAGGAGCTTTAGAAGTGAAGGACCGATCTACAAAGGTTGTATTTCGTATTCACTTAGTAGTAAATGTTATTTACTTGCATGTGTAACCCTAATTATCTAGCAAAGATCTTGTTTAGGGTTATTCGGCATGGCTAAAATTTTAATCGGGCATGGTTGATGCCTTGTAGAACCTTATTAGAGTGCCTAGTAACCCTACAGGATAAAAAATCCAATGGTAATTAAAAATCATCAAATAATGAGAATTAAATCCTATTAGGAGAATATCTCCCTGATCTGAGAAAAACATTCTGTCTTAAACAGAGAGCTGTTCGATCAAAAATCCAATGATAGAATTAAATTCTATTTTGAGAATATATTTCTCCAATCTTTCTACATAAGAAAATATGCTCTATTAAACACAGAACCCCTGGATTAAAAATCCAATGGTGTTTAAAAAAATCACCGTTTGAATCAAGAGATAGAATAAAATTATATATATAGGAAAATATTTCCCTAATTTTGTTAAAAATAAGACAATATATCACTGATCAAAGATCCGACGGTGGATAAAATTTCCTGAATAATTTTTGAGACCAATTAAATCAATTGGTATCTCTCAATGAGAGATTTTTTCAAAACCGATCAACAGTTTCCAATTCCTATATATAGGACTTGAAACTTCCAGTCTAAAAAAGAGAAGACAGAGAGAGAACCCCCCATAAACTTCTGCAAACAAAAAGATAGAAGTTGCAACTGAGAATTTAATTCTTTCGCTGAAGGAAACCCCGTCCTCCTTTCAAACCCTAGGTAAAAAAAGATGATATTAAAAATATCTCCTTTGTCTAGTACATGTAAAATACTAGGGTTTAACCCATCAAAATAATTTAGTTCTTTCTCTAGATCTGAGATCCACAAGACAAATCTTTCATAAGTTGAGAATTTAATTCTCATCAGGAATATTTTTTTTTTCAGAACTCAGCATTTAGGGGGAAAAACTAGGTCTGAAAAAAGAAATTAAAAAGAAGAAGAAGAAGAAAGAAAGAAAAGATGGAAGTTACATTTCGGGAATTAAATTTCTTCGAAAACAGGGTTTAACCTTATAAAAAAACTTAGTTCTTATAATAAAGAACATAAGAACTTAGTTTTCAAAAACTTGTTCCCAAATCTTCAAAACAGAGATCTTGATGATCATCAAAGGCCAAAACGCCATTAACAGAAATTTAACTTTTTTTCAAAAGATGAACAGAGAGTAAATCTCTAAAAGGCTCAGCACCTCACGTGCTTCCCATGTGAGTGCCCAAAAATATAAACTCAGCACCTCATGTGCTTCCCACATGAGCGTCCAAAAACAAATGCTCAGCGCCTCACGTGCTTCTCACGTGAGCACTGTACAAAGTGCTTAGCATTATATCTAGTCAAAATGACTAAGTGTTTAGCACTGATAGGGTAAAACCCAGGTCTAAGCGCTTCACGTGCTTCCCACGTGAGCGCCAGAGCAACAAATAAGCGTTTAGCACTTCTGGAAAAAGAAAGCCCAAAACCGAGCCCAAATTGGCTAAGTCTATGATGTTTTCTTGCAGCTGAGCCCAAATGCTTTGTTGTTCGATCTTAACTAAATTTAATGATTCTTAAAATATTTTTAAGTTGATCTTAGTCTCAAAATAAGACTAACGTATTCTTAGTTAAAATAAATTGAGTCTAAATGCTCATATATTGATCTTAATCTAAAAACAGATTAACGGTTCTTAAATGAAACAAAATATCCTTGAACCGAGGGAATACGTACAACCTAAGTTCAAACCCAAAAATATATATACGGATTTGGACTAATCCGCGTCCTACGGGTGATGGCATAAACTAGTCTCCTTATATAATTCACGGGCAACCAAAAATAAATAAAATACAACACGACATAAAGTGACCTACCAGAGCAGGAGAAAGTTGTTATCTCAACGCGAAAACGTAATTAACTGCAGGGGTTTGCGCTTGCAGTGAAGATCGTCCCCACAATCAAAAACCTTTTACAAATGAGAGAGAATTTGATAAAGTCTGCTACATCAGCCTCATCTATCCAAGCCTCCGATACACGGTGCCATAATTCAACTTGGTATCTTCGGAGAGATGAATGGATATGTCCAAATAGAATCTGCCTCAAATTCAGGCCAAACGTCCCAACGTTTCAGTCCAGTCTTCGGCGGTAAACAATGGGGAAGTCGTTTACAGAACTACTCCTTGTAGCTCCTTCCTCTGAGGGCAACCGTTGAAACGATTTTGGATGATCCACAAATCAAACACCGTCCTTTGACCTGACGACGGTCCCTCTGAAGGTGCCCCGGCTTCTTGCATTAATCACAAGTCAAGGCTCTCTGCTGCTGCTGCTGAGGTACGAAAGATCGCTTCATCTGTACACCTCTTCTTCTTTTAATAGGGATTCTCCTACGATCGGGGACTTCTCCTGGTGCTCAAACTAGTTGTCTCCTTAATGCCTTAGCCAAAAGATCGTTCGTCATCTCCTGTGTTTCTATCAAGCCTTACAGCACATCCAAAATCCCGATGGTCTGACCCTGGGAAATGGAGGTGGAAGGAGAGTCGTGGGAAGCCACGGTCCTGAAACAACAAATTTTCGGACGACTTAAGATACAAGGATCGATATAAGATATATAATCAATAACTGAAAGCAAGGTCAAGCTGTAGGATAATACTCAATGAAAGGAATCAAATATAGAGCTCCAAGTCACTCAAGCAGAGTACCGTATTGTAACTATATTTCAATTCACAGTTACAACCACACAACTCTACCAAATTACCCAAAACTCTAGCGGAAGGAGTCAAAATATATAGCAGGACACACTATAGGAATCCTAGTCAAGGATAACAAGTTCATAACCTAGACCGAATGGGCGACTTAAATTGTCAAGCCCTAGTCGGAAAATATAATCTCATTCTAAACCTGGTTCTCTGATACCAACAAAACTATGTCACGCCCCGCTTCCCAAAATATGGAATATGAGGATGACTGGGCCAGCCACTCTCCTATGGTCAAGGAATAATTCTGCCGTAATCACACTTCAGTTTCTAGCAGTACATGGTAAGCAGTAAACACAGCACAAGTAATGAGAATCACAATCACTAAATCTATCACATTTAAACTTATCAGAGTGCAACGGATACAAGCAAAGGAAATAACTTACTTAATAGTGATAAAGGAAAGATAGCTCTGACGTCGCTGATCTAGATTTCCACAATATTCTTGAAGTAAGGTAGGTCCCGATCTGAGCTAAGTTCACTTCTCACTCTGAGTATGCATACTCAGGTCGTCAGGACGACACAATATAGCAGTATATAATACGTGCAATAATAATAAACATGAAGTAGCATGCATAAGGTAATGTCATGAGCATGAAATAACAGGTACAGATAAACAGTAAAGCATGTGTATCCGATTAGTAATCAATGTATTGTCCATGTCATTAAATCTATCAGTCTATAAGTCTCAAGGTCCATATCACAAAATCTATCTTCAGTCCGAGTGTTAGCGTCAAACCCCACAGGAGTATTCCCAACCCAAGGGTAAGCCCTATGGGCAAGGAAACACGGGCCCAAATCACGATCAATAAGAGTCAGTAACACGATCAGTAACAATATCACGAAATCATGAAATATACCGGTAAAGAGTCTTCTGAGATTCCGTTGATCGAACTCACACTCAAACTACCCCACATCCAGCGGTCTATATCAAGCACCGACCACGAATCTAAATACTAGTCACTCCATGACAAGTCTACACAAGAATTGGAGACAGGGTCTCCATCAAGCATGTCTTGATTGATATCCAAGATAAGTGGACAGTTCTCGATGCCTTACCTATGACACTAATATAAACACTTCCATACCCGTCCCATACCAGTTATAGTTACACCTATTTAAGTCGTATAGACATCGACAATGCAACAACTAAATGATTCCGCTGATTGTATAAAAGTACGTGCCACTTCCACTATTGAATCACGTTTTCGTTTATCAGTATCACTTTCAATCACTGTTTCACTATCGTATTTATCACAACTCAGTCACTGACACTTATCAATCAAAAATACAATTAGTCGCTAGGATGTAAATGTAAACGATCACTAAGCAAAGGGTATAAAGTAATCACAAGATGTGGTAGAAACACGTTAAGTAAATGTTCGCTAAATTATGGGCAGCCGGTGTCATATAACTTGTAAAATTCACTATAAATCACACGTGCAGAATTGAGCAAAACAATATAAAAGGCATATGAAGTATACTTGATTATCTAAGTAGTAAAATTAGTTTTATATCAATAGGTTTTCCGATTAAGGAGTTATGTTCATTTTAGAATGGGTGTAAGCTGCTGGAATTCCAGTTTCAGAACTGGAAGTCTAATTTCAAGCGCATTTTTTTATTGTTTATGATCAGATTCAGGGAGCGCTACAGTTAAATAAAATTTAGTCCTATCAGTTTGGTTTCTAACGCAACAGACGGATCAATAATACCCACTGTTTACAGGGAGATATGTTCAGTTTAAAGTCAGTTTGTATAAACGGTCACTGCAGAAGACTACAGAACATGTCGACTATCTAAAATAGTTTTAAAATAGCAAACAATACTTAAAATAAATGAAACCAACACCATTAGTCAGCTAACTTGATTACATGCGCTACGACATATGAGTCCGCGTATTTTCGGATATTTACAGGGATGTACAGGCATTTAAAATCAGGTGTTATCAGAAAATACTACTATGGACATCAGTCCAGAGCCGTATTTCCCTCAAGTTTTCACTATCTTATCGAGGTCATATTAAAAATCAATTTGGAGATGGTTCTAGGTTATCTAGTTAGTTTCGATATGAGCCCTAGAACATTACTGTTCTCCGCCGAAAACAGCGACAAGACCGCGTAGGTCGTCTTGCCTGAATTTGGGGGCAGATGTTATTTGGTTTTATCCGTCCACCTCTCTGAAGATGCCAAGTTGATTTATGGCACCGTGTATCGGAGGTTTGGACAGATGCGGCCGATGTAGCAGATTTCGTCAAATTCCCCCTCATTGTGAGGGGTTTTTGATCGTGGGGACGCTCTTCCCTGCAGGCGCAAGCCCCTGCAGTTAATTACGCTACCGCATCGTGGTAACCACTTTCTCCTTCTCCAGATGGTCACTTCGCGTCGTGTGTGTGTTTGTTTTGTTTTTTGGTTGCCCATGGATTGTATACGGAGACTAATTTATGTTGTTACCCATAGGGCGTTGATTAGTCCAAATCCGTATTTTCTTAGATTTGGGTTTGGGTTGGGTTTAAGGATCGTTAATCTTATTTGAGACTAAGATCAACTTAAACATTTGTTAAGGATACGTTAGTCTAATTTTAGACTAAGATCTACTTAACAGGATCATTTAGATCCAACAAAAGAGCATTTGGGTTCTATTGTTTTAGTTTAGGGATATTGCGGTCCAAAAGTTTAAGGACGTCATAGTCCGTGGAGTTTAAAGATATCATAGTCCATAATTTAAAGATGTCATAGTCTATAAAATTTAAAGACATCATAGTCTATGAGTTTAAGGACCTCACAGTCCATAAAGTTTAAGGACATCATAGCCCATGAGTTTAGGGACCTCAAAGTACGTAAAGTTTAAGGACATCATAGTCCAGTTTAAAGACGTCATAGTCTATAGGGGTTTAGTTTAGGGACGTTGCGGTCCATAGAGTTTATTGATTGTTAGGACCCGCCACCTCTCTGAAGACGTTGAAGAGTTACAACGACATATATCAAAGGTGTGAGGAGATGTACCTTGAACCAATGTCAGTTGAGGGATCTGTTGTTGGATTGATTTAAGGACCGTTAATCTCGTTTGAGATTAAGATCAACTTAAATGGTTGTTAAGGATACATTATTCTAATTTTGGACTAAGCTCTACTTAACAGGGTTTTAGGATCATTTAGATCCAGCGAAAGAGCATTTGGGCTCTATCGTTTTAGTTTAAGGACGTTACGGTCCCTAGCTAGTTTAAGGATATTACGGTCCATAGTTTAGATGCAAACATGGGTTTGGAAATGCACCAGATAGTTATTGGTCATCGGGACCAACCACCTCTCTGAAGACGTTGAAGAATTAGAACTACATGTATCAGATGTGTGAAGAGATGTACCCTTGAACCGAATGCCAGATTGAGAAGCAATGGGATGAACATTACTTTGAATGCTATCTGAGATTAATTTTGAAAGACTTGGGTATAATTGGAGCTCGGGTGTTGACTTTGGGAGACTTGATTGATTTGGGCTAAGATTGGCCTATCATTGTGTTAAACACTAGCATATGTTCGGCGCTCACGTGCTACTATGTGAGGTCTTCAAGTATTGTTTAAGTACTGAAGATTTGAAGCGCTCACGTGGGGTCACATGAAGCGCTTGAAGTAGTGTTAAACACTGAAGATTTGAAGCGCTCACGTGGGGTCACGTGAGGCGTTTGAAGTAGTGTTAAACATTGAAGATTTGAAGTGCTCACGTGGAGTCACGTGAGGCGTTTGAAGTGGTGTTAAACGCTGAAGATTTGAAGCGCTCACGTGGAGTCACGTGAGGCGTTTGAAGTAGTGTTAAACACTGAACATTTGAAGCGCACATGTGAGGTCACGTGAGGCGTTTGAAGTAGTGTTAAACACTGAAGATTTAAAGCGCTCACGTGGAGTCACGTGAGGCGTTTGAGATTTGGCACAGCTTCTTTGAATTTGTTCCCTTTTTCTTTTCTGAGTGCTGAGCACTATTGGGTCATGTGGGATCACGTGAGGTGTCCCCAAAGACTGCAAGCTGCCTCTGTTTTATTCTCTTTTGAAAAGTGCTAAGTACTATTAAGGGGCCACGTGATGTCACGTGAGGCGCCCTAAAATAGAAACCGTCTTGGGTTTATTCCCCCTTTTTCTTCTGAAGGGCTTGTTCAGGGGTCACGTGGGAGCACGTGACCTGATCTTATTTGTTTTCTCTCCTTCAACAAGGGTGCTCACGATCTGTCCATTATCATGTTGGGTGCTAATCTTTTTTACGTGCATGGAGATCTTGAGTTAAATCCCCTGTTTAATAAGAATTAAATTCTTTTATAGGATTGAACCCTAATTTTATTTAGAGGAATTAAATTCCTATATGTTGTAAGAATTAAATTCTTTGAATTCAATTCTCCCCCTAGGTTTTGAATCTGCATAACAATTTTTCCCGATAAGAATTAAATTCTCAATTTGTGGGAAGATCTGCTTCTGAAGATCTTCAATCAGAGGAAGAACTAAGTTCTTTTTAGAAGAGTTAAACTCTTATGAAGGTGAAGAAGAGAAAAAAATATTCTCTGTGTTTTTCTTCCTTATCTTACCTAGGGTTTCTTTTTCTCTGAGGGGATCTTCCTCTCTCTGGAGAATTCAATTCTTTTGGCTTACGAAGGTTTTTTTTTCGCTCTCTCCTCTTGTTTCTCCTCCTTTTTATGTTCCTTTGCTCTTATTTATAGGAGAAAGAAAAGAATCAATTTGTTCAAAAAATCTCTCATTGAGAGATTTTGATCAACCAAAATGATCTTTTAGATCAATCGGTGAATTTTATTCACTGTTGGATTTTTAATCCAAGGACTTCTGTTTTACAGAAGATATCTCTTTTGTTATTCTTAACAAGATTAGGAGGATATTTTCGCATACAGAATTTTTCTGTACATTGGTGATCTTTAATCACCATTGGATTTTTTAATCCAACGGCTTTCTGTTTACAGAGCACAATCTTTCTTGTTCAGAAAGATCCAAGGAAGTATTTTTCCAAATAAAGATTTTGATTCCTTTGTTTAGAATTTAATTCTATCTGTTCAGAAGGCATAGGAACCCTCACGTGTTGGCACGTGACCCCACCAATTAAGCATCTCCAATTGTTTATTTTATTCAACACCTATAGACTTTGCCTATAAAAGTCACGTGTCTGCACGTGAGGCCCGATCACGTGTGGGCACGTGATGCTTCACCTGGGGGCTTTCCTCGTTGCTTTATTCATATGTTTTATTCAGTTCTCATGAGGGAACAAATGCCCTCACAGCGTTGTTCTCACGTGTTTGTATGTGAGTGCAACGCTGTCACCTTTACGGCCGTTGGATTGGCCTAGGGAACGGAGAAGATGAACTGTTTCCTATCATGTCTTATAAATGCAGGGGTCTCGTCTCTGTAATGACTCCGTTCTTTCATCTTCTTCCTTCTTTGCTATCTTCTGAGAATTCAATTCTCCTCTTCAGTGCTTAGTTCTCTGTCCATTGAAAATTTCCAGAGTTTAACTCTGCCAAAGGGAACCTCTTTTTAGGTAAAGCTCTAGAACACTAAAGAACCCTTTTCTTAAAGAAAGCCTCTGGATTTTAAATCCATTATGAGAGCTTTGCTCTCCTTAGAAACCCATCCTCCAAAGATGTGATCTTTGAGCAATAAACTTCTATATCTCGAACATTTCCCTCTGATTTTGAGAACTCATTGGATTTTTGTCTCTCATTTATATTTTGTGAGTTTCTGGAATTTAATTCCATCATACAAAAGGAATTTAATTCCTAAAGCGAAGAGCTTAGCTCTGAAAAGACCAAGCGGGCCTTTTGGGAATTTTATTCCTCGGTGTTCTTGAAAGTCTCTTCATAGGGTTTTACCCTTATTCGCGTAAATTTGAATTTTTTGGTACTTAAAAGGACTTGTCTTCCCGAGAGTTTGTTTGAATCCCAATGTTTGTCTAATGAGGGTTTTCTTGATCGCTAAACTTTCACTGACATCTCTTTTCAGATACTATGGCCGTTCACCAGTACTGTCTTGACGAAATTATCTCTTACGAGGAGATTCGTGCACAAGGCCGTTGTCAAAACCAGGAATTTACAAACGTCCAATGCACTGAAATTATAAGTTGTTTCAATGCGCACAACGGTCGACTACTTCCTCGTCGCTCCGCTCTTTTGAAGATTATAGTGAGGGCAATTTGGAGAGCTCTTCCTGGATTTCACGAAGCTATGCCGCTTGAAGCACTGGATGACGCTGAGGATAAGGTGCATTCAGTGTATCTGACGGGCCTAATCTCGAAGAAACAGTGAGATAATCTCACTGATATCTTGCATCAAGTTTTTCAACAGACGACGATAATCGCTGTTTATCAGAGGGTGGAGGACGTTGGAGAGGATCCTGATGTTTGCGACCGTAAGAGGATGCACACAAGAATGGTCAGAAAGGCCAGAAACATTTTAGACGGCCTCACTTTCGAATTTCTCAATCCGTGTCCCGGATTCAATATTTTGCCATTGTAAACATTTTAATGATGCTTTTGTTTATTGTTTTCATCAATGTAAGAACTTTTCTGAGGTATGAATAACAAATTTTTCCTTTCCATGCGTTTATTTTATCCTTTTCGCACATACATGAGTGGGTACGCTTTGGACGCTCAATTGGATGTAAATCAAATGTTCTCCTTATTGCCTTGCATAATAGATGATTGACGTCCGTGGGTTATGCCTTTTTGTTTTGACTTGGCGCAAAGCAGTTTACGTACCCTTGAGTAGCACCTCGATTTCGATGGCATGTAATTTTGGCAAGTGTGGCCTGTAGATAGTAGATAGCTGTCCATCTTGAACTCTTTATAGAGTAGCGTTGGTTTAGGAAACAGGGTTAGGATCTGCCACCTAAGACTTTTCAATTTTATGAGCCATGAGGGTCTCATAAAGATTTTTCTCCCTACGAGTCGTGAGGATCTTGTAGGTGTACTTTCTCCTTAGGAGTCGTGAGGACTCCTAAGTGTGTTTTCTCTTGAGAATCGTAAGGATCTCACAAGAGAATTTTCTTCCTTACAAGTCGAGAGGACTCGTAAGCGGTTGATGAGTTGACTTGTTCCCGAGCCGAAGCGTATCTTCGACGGGGAGGTCGAGGGTTGACTTTCGCCGTTACGGTGTCGGGGTTGACTTTCGCCGCAGGGTTGACTTTCGCCGTTACGGTGTCAGAGTTGACTTTCGCTGTTACGGTGTCGGGGTTGACTTTCGCCGTTTCGGTGTCAGGGTTGACTTTCCTCGTTTCGGTGTCGGGATTGACTTTCGCCGTTACGGTGTCGGGATTGACTTTCGCCGTTACGGTGTCGGGGTTGACTTTCGCCATTAGGGTGTCAGGGTTGACATCAGGTTGTCTGTGAACCGTGGAGTCTTGGAACTGGGGACTTTGCCGTGGCTCCGATTCGTGATGTCGCGTCCGTGTCCTGCTGGCATGAGGAGGAACGCCGTTGCTGGTCTTCTGGGATGCAGATATTGCCGCTGAGACCTGACTCTCCCTCTGATGGAGTTTGTTGGGACATATGGTTCCCTTTTTATTTATGCATGTGGATTGTATACATGGGTCAGTATGGACTTACCTGCAGGGCAGAAGTTTCATTTTAAATGTATCTTTTTTTTCTTCCCGCGATACTCCATCATTTCAGCTTTTTATATCGCGAAAGTCGAGATTGCCTAATCATTTCGGCTATTTTTCGCGATGCCCAATCATTTCGGCTATTTTTATATTTTACTCGCTGCTTTTTATTGCGAGTTGCCCAATCATTTTGGCTGTTTTGCATGCATATATTTTACTTGCTGATTTCGTTGCAAGTTGCCCCATCATTTCGGCTATTTCATATGCATTTTTGGCTCGTTGATTTTTTTATCGCAAGTATGGGACTTAGGATCTGATACTGATTTAGGCATCAGCATCGCTGCAACTGGGATATTGCCAGAAGCGAATTATCATTTGCCTTTGTCGATGTCGAACAAAGGTGGCTTAGAAAATAGGGTTAAGATCCTGCCAACTAAGGCTTTTGACTTCATGAGCCATAAGGGTCTCATAAAGGTATTTCTCCTTACGAGTCGTGAGGATCTTGTAGGTGCGTTTTCTCTTTAGGGGTCGTGAGGATTCTCAAGTGTGTTTTCTCTTGTAAGTCGTAAGGATCTTATAAGAGTGTTTTCTCCTTATAAGTCGAGAGGACTTATAAGTGTTTGTTCACCGAATAGGGGAATTTCACGCTATTGGTGGAACTTGGTGGGGGAGACGTTTATTTGTGCCCGTGGATTGTATACAAGGGCTAGTATTAAACTGCTTGTAGGGCACTTTATGGGTTATGATGGCTTAAGAACATGTTCAGATCCCTGTAACTTAAGGCTTTTGAATCCTATGAGCCGTGAGGGTCTCATAGGGGAATTCTCCTCACGAGTCGTGAGGATCTCGTAAGTGTAACTTCTCTTTAGGAATCGTAGGGATCCCTAAGTGTGTTGCTCCTTTGTGAGTCGTAAGGATCTCACGCAGGTATTTTCTCCTTACAAGGTCGAGAGGACCTTGTAAGTGTCTTTTAACGAGATTGCGCCCTTTCGGGTTTTGACAAACTTGCCGGTAGCCCTGTTGTTTTTACTCACGGAGCCCTTTCGGCTTTTCATCCGTGCCCATTTGCTTACGGACGTACCATTTTTTTAACGCGTCAGCCCAAGGATGCTGCGGGTTTGTAGTAGTTTAAAGACGTTTCGGTTAGTCGTTAGTTTAGGGACGTTTCAGTCCATTGTTGCCTTTTTGGAGACAACGTTTTCGCTGGATACTACTTATAGAGTTTGGGCTTGGGAAGATAGCGAGCGGACATAGGTGTTATCATCTATCGTTGACCTAGGCCGTGATTCGTCAGGCGTAGTATTTTTTTAGGAACCGACCGTTTATTGGCCTGAAGGGTCTTTCGCCATGCATATCCATGAGCAGGTAAGCCCCACCTTTGTAGACTTTGTCTATGATGTACGGGCCCTCATAGTTCGGCTCAAATTTCCCCCGTTTGGCACGATTGGGGATCATAGGTCTCTTGACCACTAGCACGAGTTCGCCTCGACGAAATATTCTCGGCCTAATCAACCTCTCGTACGAGCGCGTCATCCTTTCTTTGTAAGCCTCCAGGTTTTGCTGTGCCATGAGCCGGGTTTCGTCAAGGGCATCGAGCTCCTCCAGCCGAAAATGAGCGTTCTCTTCATCTGTTAGCTCGTAATGAACCGCCACTCGTAGAGAGGGTAGCTCTATCTCCAAGGGGAGTACCGCTTCTGCGCTGAATACCAATACATACGGCGTTGTATTTGTGGCCGTTTTGAACGTAGTTCGATACGCCTAGAGAGCTTCACGCAGTCTCTCGTGCCAATCTTTTCTATTCCTGGATACCATCTTCTTTATGATCTTCGTCAAGGTCTTGTTGAAGGCCTCACCTAGACCGTTAGCTTGGGGATTATAGACCGTAGAGTATCTCCAGTCTATATTATGTTGCTGCGTGAAGCGGCTGATTTTGTGACTTCTATAGGCTGGCCCGTTATAGGAGATAATTCTTCGCGGAGTACCGAACCAATAGATGACGTGTGTCTTGAAGAAATGGAGAATGATCTCCGTCTTCACTTCTCTTAGCGGTACCGAACCGATAGATGACAGAGATGGATTCCTTGAAGAGAGGGCCGAGGGCCATTTCTTCATCGGAATCGCTCCTGAAGGTGAGAACTTGCGATCCCTCGGAATCAACCATGTGACAGTTGCCGGCAATTCTTTTGCGCTCATCTGTCGTGTTCTTATGCTCTCGACGCGTTTTGCGCCTCATCCTCTTGAAATGCTTCCGATGAGCAACGTATCCCTGCCACCAATTCTTGAAGGCCATGCATTTCTCGGTAGTGTGTGTGATTCTCCGATGGTATAAGCAGTAGTTTGGAAGTGCATCTAGTTCATCGGGGAACGTATTTTCTGAAGTGTCTTCTTTGAGAGATGGCAGCTTCATTCCTATCGACAGGGCTTTAGCGAATTGCTTCCTTGTCTTAAACCTGCTTTTGCTGGCGATAGAAGTGATTTCATCCGGTTGGGGTACTCTATGGCTTCTCAATACCAGAGCTTCTTCAACGTGATGTCGACGCTTGGCCCTTCCATATATGGCCGTTTCACGCTCTCGGTCAGATTTGCTCTCCTGACAGGCCTCGCTCAGCAACATGTCAATCGTCTCGTCTGACGATTTTGGGAGTTCCGGTTCGGGATCTGCCCCTAGTTTGTCTGCATCAGGAGCTTCTTCACCATCTATTGACGAGTGAGAGACCACGTGGCAGCTCGCCACATAGCTCTTAGGTTCATTTGACTAGTCTTCTCCCCCATCACTGTCATCATCTCCGTCCTCAAGGACGTGGTTGAGAAACTCTTGGAGCGTGACCGGGGTTCGCGCCTTCTGATTATATTCTTTCAACGCATTAATATGTCTTTGCAGGTCCGTGCGCTTATCATCAGGCTACACGGGCTTTTTGGTCTTCTTATTCTTTTTTGAAGACTTTGACGACTGGGCCTGGGCGTTTTGACTATCACTACCAATTCTTGGCGTTGGGCGCGGCTTCAGTATTCCCTCAATGATCTCGGGTTCCAGCGGACTTTTCCACCTGATCGTCGGGCATGTTTGGAGATCGTTCAGCATTCTTTTTGTTTTGGCTGAAAGAGCGACCTCCCATGGAGCTTCTTCTACAAATGAGCACGATGCCCCTATCGTGTCTACCTTTTTAAGAGCGTGCGGCTGGGGCGGGCTTACTTTTCAATTCTCGGACAGTGCGAATTTGCCCTGTTGATATTGGTCTTCAATCCAGCCTTTGAAGACGAAGCAATCTTCGATTGGATGGCCTATTACTCGGTGATAGGGGAAGTAATTGGGATTGTTGACATCACCGGGCTGCAGTAGGCATTTTGGATCTGGCAAGGTGATGAGCCTGTTGCGCACCGCCATCTTGAACAGTCTTCTCGTTTTATCCCGGGGAAACGAATAAGAGCGCTTCAGCTGCTCATTAAAGAATCGCTGTCTATCGTCTTGGCGATCAGTTGGTTTTGGACCACTGGGCTGCTGCCGAGCATTGGCGACGAAGGTCGCTTTCCCTTTCCCCTTTTCATTTCGAGGTTCCATCTTCGAAGAAGATGGTCTATGACCCAACTGATCAATTTGGGCCAGCTTGTTAATCAATATCTGAAAGGTAGTCGGATTGAAAAACATCATGAACTGGGATATGGTCGCCTGCGGATCAAGAGTACCTACGAACATGCCTACTGCAGGAGCTTCTTCGATGCGTTGTTCGCATTTCGACCATAGGTTCCACCATCGGATTGCATACTGAACCCATGTTTCTCCCGGCTTCACCCTGGCATTGATCAATGCTATGATTGGGGTGCGTTCGCTAGCGCTTGCGAACCTTTGTGTAAACAGCAACTCCATTTCTGCAAATGTTTTAACGGAGTCGCTCGGAAGCTCGGAGTACCATTCAAGCGCTGTCTCCGACAAGATGCCAACAAACCGGCAAAGCAGCAGTTTGTCATCACCTCCGGTGTTGCTGCACAGAGCCCTGAACTGAGCAACGTGCTGGTGTGGATTCCCTGTCCCCTTATATACATGGAATTTAGGGATCGTATATCCCGGCGGGTACTTTATTTGGTCATACCAACCTGGATATGGTCATCCAGTATTGACAATCTGCCCGGCCGCTTCACTCGCCTGATGAGCTCGTATCTACTGAGCATATAGTCATCCAGGGCGGCTTTGGAGATGGTCTCCTCTTTGGCTGATGAACAAGCAGGAAGAGGGTTTGACATCTCCCCTCGGTCGTCTTCAAGAATAATCGGAGGGTCTTCAGCTGGAGGATTCGGCTGTATCATCATCCCGACTATATCTTGGAATAAAAGCGCCATTTGTTTTATATTGGCTGCTTGTTTCGCGGTCTCTTTGTATTTTTTCTCGAGGATTCTGCGGAGGAACTCGGCATCGGTTTCCTGTTCTTGATGCTGTTCCGATGATATTTCCGGGCTTTCTTTTGGCCCAGTGAGTGCGGCCATTTTCGTTAGCATCTCTTGAAGCTTTTGCAGTTGTTGCTCCTGAGCCTTTGTTACTGATCGGGTTAACGGTCGGTGACCCGTAGAAGCTCGGATTTCCTCTTTTCCGGAAGCCATATAAACAGTATGCGCTACCATGCCCCCAGACTTGGGGCGTTTAGGTTCAATGTCCTTGTGATTCGTCAAAGACGCATGGATCTTCTCCGGCCTTCTCCTTTTGTGGATGGTTGAGGTTGAGGGAGCTGGCGATGTAGGCATCTGTGTAGACGACACCTTTCGTGGCGTGGCGGAGGGATGGTCCCCATCTTGCTGAATCTTTATTTTCTTGGATCGATGGGAGTAGTCCTTGTCGATTACTGAGTCTTGGACCCTTCGCCAGACCCTGTGAATTTTTGAGGATAGCCGTTGAGGGGGCTTTTCTGGCTTTGTCTTTGTAGCATTCTTCACAGGCGGAGGAGATCTTTTTAGCACGGCCGTCGGAGAGTTCTTGCGCACCCTCTTAAGTGGTTCAAAGTTGTTCCCAGTTGGAATAGCAGCATCGACTTCCACCGTTGGAGCTGGCAGAGTAAATCCAGAGAGGGAACTGCCCCCAGCTTTTCTCACTCGGCGCCAGTGGCGACGTCGAGCATGCCTTGCAGACGGGATCACCTCTGCTGTTGGATGAGCTTCTTCATGCTCCCCGCTCTGAGGAGAGGCTGTTATTGACTCTAGCCTATCGAAGACTGACGTCCGTTGAGCGGGGATGGCCCACCTTGACAAGACTGACTTTTTGGCAGGGGAAGCAGCCTTGGTTACTTCACTTGGAGCAGGAGCTGGAACAGCCAGTCTTGTAAAGACCGACCCTTTAGCAGGAGAAGTCTTTCTGATGACTTCATTTGCTGGAGCAGGGATGGCTATCCGTTTCAGGATAACACCTTCAGGTATTGCGGGCTTCTTCACAGGCCTATTGGAGTTTTGGCCCAGTCTGTTAAAGACTGAGGCGTTGGATTTTGGCGACTCGTTGAGAGGGGCCGCAGTAGTCATAAGCCGATCAAAGATCGACTTCTTTGGAGCTTCTTGCGACGACAGTGGGGCGTTGAAGCTCCTGGGTAGGAGCATGGTCCCAAAGAACAGCCTAGTGGTGGCTTGCGTCACCTGTTCCACTGGCATCATGAAAACGGAGGCCGCTCGAGGCCCATAAGTCACTCCTCCAACAGGGACGGAGTGGGAGTTGTTGCAGTTGTTGCAGTTGAAAGCCATTGATCTTCTTTTTCTGCACGGCGCAAGACACCAAATCTTAGTACCTCGAATTCAGGGGCAACCATAGCAAACCACGATTCGTTCGCGAAACAGGACACACGAAGTATGGAGGGAAAGAGGAAAAGGTCCCACCGGGTGTGCCAGAATCTGTTCTCTGCCGAAAACAGCGACGAGACAGCATATGTCGTCTTGCCTGAATTTGGGGGTAAATGCTATTTGGTTTTATCCGTCCACCTCTCCGAAGATGCCAAGTTGATTTATGGCACCGTGCATCGGAGGTTTGGACAAATGCGACCGATGTAGCAGACTTCGTCAGATTCCCCCTCATTGTGAGGGGTTTTTGATTGTGGGGACGCTCTTCCGTGCAGGCGCAAGCCCCTGCAGTTAATTACGCTACCGCATCGCGGTACCACTTTTGCCTTCTCCAGATGGTCACTTCGTGTCGTGTGCGTGTTTATTTTGTTTTTTTGGTTGCCCGTGGATTGTATACAGAGACTAATTTATGTTGTCGCCCGTAGGGCGTGGATTAGTCCAAATCCGTATTTTCTTAGATTTGGGTTTGTGTTGGGTTTAAGGATCATTAATCTCATTTGAGACTAAGATCAAGTTTAACATTTTTTAAGGATACGTTTGTCTAATTTTAGACTAAGATCTACTTAACAGGATCATTTAGATCCAACAAAAGAGCATTTGGGCTCTATTGTTTTAGTTTAGGGACATTGCGGTCTATAAGTTTAAGGACGTCATAGTCCGTGGAGTTTAAAGACATCATAGTCCATAGTTTAAAGACGTCATAGTCTATAAAGTTTAAAAACATCATAGTCTATGAGTTGAAGGACCTCACAGTCCATAAAATTTAAGGACATCATAGTCCATGAGTTTAGGGACCTCATAGTCCATAAAGTTTAAGGACATCATAGTCCAGTTTAAAGACGTCATAGTCTATGGGGTTTTAGTTTAGGGACGTTGCGGCCCATAGGGTTTATTGATTGTCAGGACCCGCCACCTCTCTGAAGACGTTGAAGAGTTACAACGACATATATCAAAGGTGTGAGGAGATGTACTCTTGAACCAATGTCAGTTGAGGGATCTGTAGTTGGATTGATTTAAGGACCGTTAATCTCGTTTCAGATTAAGATCAACTTAAATGGTTGTTAAGGATACGTTAGTCTAATTTTAGATTAAGCTCTACTTAACAGGGTTTTAGGATCATTTAGATCCAGTGAAAGAGCATTTGGGCTCTATCGTTTTAGTTTAAGGACGTTACTGTCCGTAGTTAGTTTAAGGACATTACGGTCCACAGTTTAGATGCAAACATGGGTTTGGAAATGCACCAGATAGTTATTGGTCATCGGGACCCACCACCTCTCTGAAGACGTTGAAGAATTACAACGACATGTATCAGAGGTGTGAAGAGATGTACCCTTGAACCAAATGCCAGATTGAGAAGCAATAGGATGAACATTACTTTGAATGCCATCTGAGATCAATTTTGAAAGGCTTGGGTATAATTGGAGCTCGGGTGTTGACTTTGGAAGACTTGGTTGATTTGGGCTATGATTGGCCTATCATAGTGTTAAACACTAGCATATGTTCGGCGCTCACGTGCTCCCACGTGAGGTCTTAAAGTATTGTTTAAGCACTAAAGATTTGAAGCGCCCACGTGGGATCACATGAGACGCTTGAAGTAGTGTTAAACACTGAAGATTTGAAGCGCTCACGTGGGGTCACGTGAGGCGTTTGAAGTAGTGTTAAACACTGAAGATTTGAAGCGCTCACGTGGAGTCACGTGAGGCGTTTGAAGTGGTGTTAAACTGTAACATTTCAGAAAAATAATATATTATTTTTGGGAATTTTTATAATTAAATAATAAATATTATGAATATCTTATTAATGCGGTATAATTAAATACCGATAAATTGGAAAATATTTGGAAAATTATAGAAATTACTGAAAAGAGGGTGCTTTATGTGATTTAGGCAAATTATGAATTTTTATAATTAATTAGATTCCATATTAATGCTAATTGCTATTAAATATCTCTAATCTTGCATTAATCCGGTTTTGTGCACATGACATGCACCATGTCACATTTTGTCATGGCTTTTCTTCATTTTATGCAAGGTTTTGTTTTAAAATGAGAAGAGAAAAGAAAAACAAAGAAAAAAAAAGCAAAGAAGAAAATGGGATTAGAATATTGGGTGTGGGTAAGAGAGAGAAGTGAGAGAGAGAGGTGAGGGGGTCGACCTTGGACCATGGCTTCTCCCATTCATTATTTTCTTCCTCATTTTTCCTCTTCCCTTCATGGCTGCCCTCCTCTTTCCCTCTCTTCATGGCTGCCCTCCTCTTTCCCTCTCCTCAACACCTCACAAAAAAACCCCAAATTATCATCCAAATATCATCTCCATTTCACAAAAAACATGCACAAGCTCCCTACAAGCAATTTGGACCAAGAAAATTTGGATTTTGAAGACTTGGGGAAACTGAAGAAAATTCTTGAGTTGCCAAATGAGATAATTTCATCACCATTAGAGTAGTATTACATTCCATTAGCTTCTATTGTTAGTTTGGAATCGATATATCGAGGTTTAGCGAACTTTGAAAATTCTAAATTAGGGTTTTGATGTAATCTTGAGTTGTGAAGTGTAATTGAGGCTAGTGGAGACCATACAACCCCTGTAGTGATGATTTATTGGACTAAACCTGAGAGTAAACCCCTATTTCACAACCCTAGAAACCCCGATATCGGGAAATTGTGAGAATTGTGATGTGTTTTAGAGATCTGCTAACACTCGGGTGACCTGAAAATTATTTAGCAAACACAGAGATACAAGCAGGCATCCTAGAAGCTACCATTGAAACCCTGGACCTAACCCCCACTTCCAGGCCGCAAATAAATGCATTCTGGCCGCAAATTGCGGCCAGGACCTGACCCCCAGGCCTCGTGCTTGGTCTGTGGTTCCCATATTAGTTAACTAGACCATTCCTATATGCAAAATTGGCTAATTTCACCTAGGGTAAAATCTGGAAGTGTTTTACGAAGTTACTGATTTCGTTATGCATCTTTTAATGAATTTTGATTTGGTATTTGATATTGTGTTTCCGTCGTGTGGCATTTGAACGTCAACGACTAGGTTTATTGGTCGTGTTTTGCATGCGAGGCTATAGGTTCTAACCTATAAGCGTTTGGTGTGCCGTATTGGTTTCCGACTTGTTTTTAATGTGCATTACGATTGTGTTATATATGTAGGTACCTTCACATGGATTTCTTACGATGAAGAAGAGGATGGCGACATCGACATCGGCAAGCAAGAATCGAGGTGGGTAGATATATATCTACGGGGGAAGTCGGGTGGATGGCGTATAGCACCCCCGCAGTTCGTAGTGTAGTATACTATATATTATATATAAATTTGTGTTATGTGAGACTAGATGATTATCTAGATAGATTTTAGGAGTTCATGGATAAATATTAGTGTAATTGGATGATAGTGTCGATAATTAGTTTAGTCGCGAACCCTAGAATAAAGTTTACATACACGCACACACACACTTGCACACATTTTATATTATTTGTGCGTATATGGGGATATGTATGTATATATAAATACACATAGGTATGGGACAATGTATGTGTGTGTGTGTGTGTATACGTATACATATACTTGGATGATGATGATAGTACATGGTATTTGGAGATGAGTCGATGAGATTGGGTATGGTGCCATGAGATCGGTGATGTGATATGGTTCGTATTGAGATACGACATGATTCTTATAGCGGGTCCTTAGGCGATGTGTTTTCATACACACGCACATATATATGTAGATGGTATCAGTATGTACTAGACTTAGATCAGTACCCCCAGATCATGATATATGATGAAAATGTTACCAGATGAATATCGAGATAAATGCGATAATTGACCCGTACCTAGATTTGGGATGCCGTACGATGGATTTACCGTACGAGCTATATTGATGATAGATCCGCACTATTGACTCGAGAATGTCATATTATATATAGTGTATCGTATGTGATACTATTGAGGCGGGATCACCGACTATTATATACATATGTATCGACTCAGATTTAGGTGGTTTTCCTTACCCTTTCGATCAGTCTGTTAGTTTAGTCCAGTAGTTTACTTGTAGATGTTAGACTAGACTTGGGTCATACCTATTTCAAAACTAACGAATCGTGAGTATTTTTAAAGACAGGCCAAGGGATTCTACGGATATTTCAAAGAACGTATCTTTTCTTAAAAATACCGTAGCCCTATTTTCTAAACACCACGATTCGTGTTATTTCAAACGGCAAAACTTTATGACCCATATATATTAATGTAGATTATTTATTGTTGTGTTTATTATTCAGCTCCCGCATATTCTTGCTGTTCGCATCGCATTGCATACTTATATTGTGTTTTCATATGCTATTATCGAAATCATGCTCTCAGGACACCAGCACCATTACCAATGATGCGTATGTTCCACGTACACTTTCTTGCTGGCTCACACATATCATCATCGGTAATTGGCATGCTACGTACACTGTAAAGAATATTAATTCATTGATATCACTTGTTAGCTGATAGCTTAGACATTTCATTTACTACTGTGATTGTCATGCATATTTATACGTTCGTTATTGTTAGGGCCAGTCCGGATTGCCAGAGCCCAATATTTTAGAATTCATTGTTTATTTATACTTGAGATTGGGATTTCAGATTTCGATGAGATTTCTGGATTTGGAGAAACCGCAAGAATTTTATAAACTAATTATCATTTTAAAATGAAAGTTACGGTTTTAACATGATATGATTTGAGATATGTCCACCATGAGTTTTCTCGGCTCTTGAGTGATATCATACACCCGATTCGAGGAGGAGGAGTAACCGTCTATGGGTGCATGGTGGACCCGGTGCGGTACCCCGGGGCGAGAAGGTCGCAGATGACGGCGTTGAGCCTGTGACAGGGGAGCGCTACTGACCGGTGATTGTATTGTGACTCGACGGATATCTGGAGGATACCGATTGGAGTATGGGCCAGTCCGGATAGTCGGAGCCCTGTGGTTTTGAGATTTGATGATATGGGCCAGTCCGGATAGCTGGAGCCCTAGATATTGAGATTCGAGGTTACAGGCCAATCCGGATTGCCGGAGCCTGAGATATTAAGATATTTGGATTTATGTTTTGTATCGATACTTGACACTGATTTCATTGATGATACCTTGGTTTATAAATATACAGAAATCTCACTAAATAAAGAAAACAGTTTTCACATTCATGATGCATTATGTTTTCATTATACTGCATTCATACCTCATATTATGATATGTTACTACCCGAGGCACTGACTTGAGCACTTGGTACTACACTTGTATAGATGTTTACCCTTGCCACCTTATCATGCTTAAGACTTTATCATTTTGAGGATATATATTTTACCGATCGTATGACCTAGGATTGTGTCATACATACGATTTCTGCTCTGTGATGTTTTCTACTCACAAGTTGGCAACTCACCGCGTTGTGCCACAGTTTCTTGTAGCTTTTGCCGTACATGTTTTTCCCCTTGGCGGCTTTGCTGGCAAACTACTTCATTCTGGGTGATTGCTTTGGTAGGTGGGTTCACTCGCATCGTGACCACTATATACCTTTTATTTATATTCAATTGTATATAGTAACTCCATCAACCGGACTGTATTATTTATTCGACTTAGAGACCAGTGTATATTCTTTTGACCGTAGAGTCGCGTGTTCCCCTCCGAACGGCGGCCGAGACGTTAGGACGTCTGTGCCTGAGATTCGGGGCAGATGCTAATAGGTGCTATCCGTCCACCTCTCCGAAGATGCCGAGTTGATTTACGGCACCGTGTATCGGAGGTTTAGGCGGATGCGGCTGATGTAGCAGACTTCGTCAGATTCCCCCTCAGGGTGAGGGGTTTTTTGATTGTGGGGACGCTCTTCCCTGCAGGCGCAAGCCCCTGCAGTTAATTACGCTACCGCATCGCGGTAACAACTTTCTCCTTCTCCAGAATTTCACTTCGTGTCGTGTGTGTTTGTTTTATTTGTGGTTGCCCGTGGATTGTATACGGAGACTGAGTGATGCCGTCGCCCGTAGGACGTGGATTAGTCCAAATCCGTATTTACTTAGATTTGGGTTTGGTGTTTTTAGTTTAAGGATACATTAGTCGCGTTGCGGCTAAGATCGACTTAAACGTTCGTCAAAGATACGTTAGTCCTGTTTTGGACTAAGATCGACTTGACGTAATGATTGATTTAATATCTGGCCGTCGGGACTCGTCACCTCTCTGACGTCGTTGAGGGATTACAACGACAGGCATCAGAGGAGTTCAGAGATGTACCCTTGAACCAAAGTTGATTTGGAGTTTTATCGTTTATTTAAATATCTAAGGACACATTAACCGTATTTGGGGCTATGATCAACTTAGACGGGACCGTTTAGATCCGACAAAAGAGCGTTTGGGCCCTATTGTGCCAGTTTAGGGACGTGGTGGTCCGATATTAGTTTAGAGACATCTCAGTCCATTATTAGTTTAAGGACGTTTCGGTCCAATATTAGTTTAAGGACGTTTCAGTCCAATATTAGTTTAGGGACGTTTCGGTCCGATGTTAGTTTAAGGACGTCTCGGTCCACGAGTTTAAGGACCCCGCAGTCCATATGGGTGTGTGGTCGTTGGGACCCGTCACCTCTTTGACGTCGTTGAGGAATTACAACGATAGATGTCAAAGGAGTTCGGAGATGTACCCTCGAACCAGACGTAAATTGATTTAGGAGAGCCATTTTGCCCAGTCAATTTAATTTAAGGACTTATGGCCACGATTGGGCTAAGTCCATTGCTTTTGCATTTCTTTTGCTTTTATTTGGGCTTTGCCCAAAAGGGATGCAGAGCATCAATTTTATTTGGGCCCAGCCCTTTTATTGCTTTGCAATTTATTCTGACCTGCTAGGTCTTTTTGACTTGGGCCTAGCCCTTTAAATAATGCATTGCATTTGTGCAAAGCACCAAGAATCTTTTAGATTCAGGAAAAGAAGTGCAGAGCACTTTTTAATTTCTTGATCCAAATTTAGATCAAAGAAAAGAAAGAAATCTTTTCTTTCTTTCTGTTTCAGATCATAGCAAGTGCAAGGCACTATTTTTATTATTTTTATTTATTTATTTATTGAAGATCACTGATCTTGTTTTCTAGATCAATGATCTATTCTTCAAGAGAATCTTCTCTTATCTCAAAGGTTTTTACCTTCTTTTTGTGTTCTCCAGAAATTCTCCAGAGTTCTTTTCTTTCTTCTTTTTTTTTTAAAACCAGATGCCCCCGTGAAATGAGTTTTGGGGTCCTTTTTATAGTGCTCAAAAATTAGTTAAATTTGTTCAATAAATCTTTTCCTGAGTGATTTGGGGAATTTTTCCCACCATTGGATCTTTTGATCCAAAGGCCCCCTGTTTTACAGAAGAAATCTTCTTGTTTTAACAAGAACAGAAAAGATTTCCTTAAATTTTCATTCTGTTGTTGCACAACTCACCAGCGCGTGACACGTGTCGCGCGCTGAGGCGCTTGCGCAGCTGTGCTTGCGCAACTGCGCAGACACGTGTCGCGCAGTGAAGCGCTTGCGCAGCTGTGCTTGCGCAACTGCGCAGACACGTGTCGCGCAGAGGTGCGCTTGCGCAGCTGTGCTTGCGCAACTGCGCAGACACGTGTCCCGCTGCAGTGCGCTTGAGCAACAGTGTTTGCGCAACTGCGCAGACACGTGTCGCGCAGCGGTGCGCTTGCGCAGTTGTGCTTGCGCAACTGCGCAGACACGTGGCGCGCTGAGATGCACTTGCGCAACAGTGTTTGCGCAACTGCGCAGACACGTGTCGCGCAGAGGTGCGTTTGCGCAGTTGTGCTTGCGCAACTGCGCAGACACGTGTCACGCTGCAGTGCACTTGCGCAACAGTGTTTGCGCAACTGCGCAGACACGTGTCGCGCAGCGGTGCGCTTGCGCAGTTGTGCTTGCGCAACTGCGCAGACACGTGGCGCGCTGTGCTTGCGCAACTGCGCAGACACGTGGCGCGCTGTGGTGCACTTGCGCAACAGCGTTTGCGCAACTGCGCAAACACGTGTCGCGCAGCGGTGCGCTTGCGCAGTTGAGCGTTGCTTTTGCTTTTTAAAGAGCCTTGCTCTGATTGGACGCACTGCCTTGGGCGTTGTGCTGCCGAGTCAACTTCTGACACGTGGCAAATTGCGCGCAACGCACGGGATCTGAAGCGTTGCTTCTCAATTTTGAATTTTCAAAATTCAAACAGAGCCTTGCTCTGATTGGGGGAACAAATGCCCTCCCACCGTTGCGCTCACGTGGCACGCACGTAAGTGCAACGGTGGCAAGATCCCGACCATTGGATCATGGAGGTCAGGTGAAGAGACCCAGGCGTCTATAAATGGGACCCTTGGTCCTTAAATTTTTTTTACCGTTTCAAGAACTTTTACTTCAGAGCCTTGCTCTTGCTTAAAAACTCACAGAGCCTTGCTCTTGCTTCTTCCCAAGAACTTTAAAGTTCGGAACTTAGAATCATTCTAGGTAAAAATTAAATTAAATTAAATTAAATTAAATTAACAGAGCCTTGCTCTTACAGATCTTTGATCTAAGAAAAACCCCTTTGGGGTTTCTTCAACAGAGACCTGCTCTCATAGATCTTTGATCTAAAGAAAACCCCTTTGGGGTTTCATCCACAGAGCCTTGCTCTCAAAAATTTACAGAGATCTTGTTCCTGGGTTTTAACCCATGAACAGAGCCCTGCTCATAGATCAAATAGAGAACTTCTAAAAGTTTTCATGGATCTTTAAGATCCCAAAAATTTTAATTCTTATGAGTTATAATTTTTCATTACTACTACAGAGCTAGGCTCTTTTTTAAGAAGTTTTATTCCTTTGAGACCAGAGTTTGACAAATGTCACTCTGTGACAGAGCTTTGCTCTAAAAAGAGGAGATTTTCTCCTTGTCTCTAGGGATTCCCCCCTATGAGGATATTCTCTTGGGGGTCTTTTTATTGACTGACAGTCTCATCCAATGATGGAACTGTCTTATCAAATGATGCGCCGTCATCTTGATTTTGTGGGTCCCCCTTTGGTCCCCTACCCACTGCATTGTAGTGTGATGTAGGTCTTTGAAATGTGAAGCATTGGAACACTAACGGTTATGTTTTTTTTTTTTTTTGTCTACAGGAAACATGTCTGAAGATTTGTCTTTCCCTTTTGTTCGCTCAGAAGGAGGGTTCCCACATGCACCAGTGGACCGGGTGGTGTTCGCCTTGATTAGAGATCACGATCTTGAGTGCAAGAGACTTCACCTGTGGGGAAGGTGGTACAGCCAAATCATCCAAGGCCGCCGCAGCTTCAGCTCCGCTTCGCCCTCTGAGCCCATAGTTACGATTCCTTATGCGGACAAGCCCCCGGTGGAGTATGCCGTGGAGGTTAAAAATTGGAATTCTGACGATCTCCTCCAGCCTGCCATTGGTGCCATTCCAGTGCAGCCGCCGCCGGCGATAGACATCTTGGGGAGGCGAATCTGTCAGGGTGAAGCACGCCCTTGGGGACAGGCTTATAATATTGGACTGATCCCGCGACCGCTTGCCGGATACCTGCAATGGGCCCGGTACATCTTATCGGCGAAAAGGACTCATCTAACGAAGATTGGTTTATATTCGGCCGTCTACGTTTCGCTTTACGAGTATCCCTCTCCTCCAACGTGGTGGATAAAGGCCTTGATTGAACAATGGAATATCCCCACCCACACCTTCTTGACAGCGGATAGGGAAGTCTCCATCTCTTTGGAAGAATTTGTTGAGATTTCAGGTCTACCAGTGAGGGGGGAGCACTACGAAGAGCTGCTTCCTCCTGATGAGTACGTCTTTGCCACCAAGCAGGTTGTATTTGACTTAACTCCGGAAAATTCCATTAAGCATCAGCACCCGGACTTGGTGAAGGTGTTGGAGATTTATGAGGAACTCCATTTGGAATCGGGCGACCGGGGCGTCAGTTTCGCGGATTTCATCGCTCGTTTTATCCGCCCAGAGTTCCTATCAGAGCAGGACGAGAAGTTTGCTCAGCTTGCTGACCCCTTTGGTTTCGGCTTGGACCGCCGACCTTCATCGGAAAATGAGCAGCGGGATTTTTATCTCCCCGGCACTGCCAGTGTCCCTTTCTCAGAGATCGCCGTTCCTGGCATGGACGAGGAGACTTTTTTCATAGGGTTCTTGGGTCTATGGCTATGCAGCTTCGCGCTTCCCATGCACCCACGCCTCATGCGGTCCTCTGTCTTTTACCCGGCGCATCGAATGGTGGCCGGCTTGCAGTTATCGGTAGGGATCGCCGGATTGGCTTACCTTTACAATGGACTTAGCGTAGCGGCGGACGCTAGTGAGCCTAGGGTACAGCCTGCCAACTTCCCGATGCACTATTTTATTTCTTGGATGGAGATGCACGTGCGAGGAGTGTTTGGTGCCCACAAGACTCCTCCGCTCTTCGAGAAATATAGACTCCCGAGAGTCATGCGGTTGGTTGGGGCTTCAATTGTGGTTCCAGCCCCGCGGGAGTCTAGAGGGTTGCTCCTTCGTCTACATTTGGTCGGAGCGAAGGTTTCCTTTGTAGATAAGGTCATAACCATAGGCTCAGAGACCACCAAATCAGTGGTGCCTCTGCGTGATGACTTTAAAGGCGTGGCTTCTGTACTGAAGGCTCGGGAAATCCTCCATTTTTACTCCATTCGGCCGGGTTACCTAGTATTTAGGCAGAATGAGACGGCTCTTTTTATGAGGTATAACCCGCATCGATTTGCCCGACAATCGAGCTACAATCAAGGGATCCCGTTGGAAGCCTTTCTGGAAACACCCGCAGTCGGCCCAGAGGGGGTAAGGAATGCGATGCATCATTTCACCCGGATCAATACAGGCTCCTATTTTTTTATCAGTGAGCCTAGCTGTGTCCCTAAAATAATCCATCCGTATGTAGCCTGGTATGCGCATGCTATGGGCCCAATCATCTTAATGGAGAAACGCCTGCTGGTCGACCGTAGGGCTGCGCCTCCTGGCGGTGATCGCAAGGCTCCCTTGCAGCCAAGGATCCAGGTCATCCCCCGATAAAAGATGCCAGAGTCGACCGACCGCGCGTGTTGAGCCCCCCGTGTGGATTGCCATTGCCCACTACGGTGGATGCACCGCCGGCGCCCCATGTTCCCACGAAGACGGTTAATGTGGTATCGCCAGGATCTGGCGGAGGAGCAGAGATCGGGACTCGCAGCCCTAAAGTGGCTGCCAAGCGCAAATCCGCTCCGGGTGGATCTAAAGCTGGTGGACAGCAGAAAAAGAAGAAGTCCGCCCTTTCCCTCGATGCGATCCTCAGCTCAAAGCCTGCGGCTTCTCCTGTCGAGGCCATATGTGAGTATGGCAGCAATGAGGGCTTTGTGGTAGACCCTGAGGACACCAATTTAGCTGCCGCCATTGCAGCTTCGGAGCGATCGGCGAGGCTTGAAGCGATGTTAAGCAAACTCGCTGAGTCCGGTAATCATCAGACGCTTTATTTGTCATTTTACTGCATTTTTATTATTATCTTTAGCTAATATTTGCTTCGTTCTCAACAGGCATTTCTACTGAAGAGGCCATTGCTGCCTCTTTGAAGACCTTCCAGGAGGAGGAGAAGAAGCGTGTCCCAGCAGGCGTTGGTATGTCCTACCCTCTTCCCTTTCATAATGAAAGTTTGTCATCTTCTCTGATGGTCAACCTAACCTTCTTTTGTTTCTTTGCAGAGGTTTTATCAGTGACGCGGGGATCCTTCCTGAGCCTGTTACCGAAGTCCCAGCTTCGTCGAAGTTGCCGCAAGAGCCTCAGCTTGACAAAACGACGAGGGATGCTCTAAAAACCTAGAGGCCTCCCTATTTACGGACGAGGACACCTCAATTAGGGAAGCTCTAGTGGCATCCGTCTCAACGGCTCGGGAGGAGCGGAAGCGGTTGAGACGTGCAGCAAAGGCGCGTAGAGCTGCTTTGGCTGCGGGAGCGGGTCCTAGTACCATTCCTCGCGCTGACACTCCTTCTGAAGAGGCCCTTGTCGCCCTATCTACTGCTTATAGGCGAGCGGCGCGCGCGGCCTGAAGTGCAAATGATAAATCTTCTTCAGGTAGTACTTCTTTCAGAGCTTTGTTGTAAGAATTATAAAGCCATTGGCTCATATGCGTTTTATCTGGCAGGGCCTAGTCCGATTGAGGGGGAGGCGGAGACCGTCGAACCCAGGGGAATGGAGGAAACAGCACTTGCCGAACCCGAGCCGACAATGAGCACCGTCGTCAGGGCTATGGTACCTGAAGCAGAAGTTGAAGGGTCCGCCGCCGAGAGGGTCATTGATGCCGCACCTGAAGTGGCGGCAGATGAGATGATTGTGTTAACCGAGCCGAAGGCGGTAGAGGGGGAGGCGCTTGAGGCTGGAGACCTCGCGGCGACGGTGGACGAGACAACTGTGACCGCAGGACCCGAAGGAGTAGCGGGTGGGGTGGCCACGATTCTTGAGGACGAGCCAGCCGCTCCTTCTCTGGAATCTGGCAATACTCCAATCATAGCCCTCCCCGCGTATGGTTCCTTGCCGTCTCCAGGGCTTGCGAGCACAACAACGGTTCCCATCGAGTCGGGTGACGAGGCTACGGGTGGTGGCCTGATGTCAATGGAGGAAGGAATTGCCTCAGTCTCGGCTGGCAGTTCGTCGGGTAAGTTTCGGGTTACTATCGTTTCCCCCCTTTTTTATATATCTTGTGATCTCTTCTAACAAGCTTGTCTTTGCAGGTGCGACCAGTGCCGACGCTCCATTGCTTGAGGGAGCACCGTCAACTACTGCTTTGACGGTGATCACTTCCCCGTCTTCCCTCGTGCCATCGCGGATGTTGGAAGGTATGGATTTGCAACTCACAAGTTAATCTTTTAAACGTGTAGTTCATGGACTAACGCCATACCACCGCATCTTTTCAGGAGTGCTCTTTGATCATCTATATCAAGTGTTGCTCCCACACTTCTCGTTCCCATCCGAACTTGCTTCTCCCTCTAGTGGCGCTGGTGAGTGTACGTTCACTACAATATCTTTGTTCATCCCCTTTTTTCTAGTAATTGAATGATTTCTGACTTTTCCCTTTCTTTATCGCAGTGCCACAAATCGAAGGAGGGGATGCAAGACCTGCCGCGCTACCGGCCCTTCCGGCTTTGCCGTCTGTTGCTGCTGGTATAGCAAATTCCTTTTTTGGTAACCGTTAAACATCTCTTGAACCATTGTTTAACCATGTTTTGTTTTGCAGCTATTGTTCCGGCTCCGGTCTCTTTTGAGTCTCGCGTCCTTCCATCGGCAGGCCCTTTCTTGAAACGCCCGTCTTCAAAGGGTGCTGTGATGAGTTTGGGCATGCTGAGCGGGTACATCGAAGAGCTCAACATGGACGCTCTCCCTTCTGCCGTAGATTTCGCTGTGGAGGTTAATCCAATGTTGGCGGCGCTCGTAAATTTTCATAACGAAGGCGTCGTCGGATCTTGGGTTAATCATTGCAGGGAGATCGAGGCCTGTCTATACCGGCTGGAGTCGACGCGCCCTTCTCCCGAAGTTTTAGCCCTGAGCACCCAACGCACAACTTGGCTCGAGCAAAGCACTTCGCACTCCCGCCACTTGGAGCAAGAAGCAGCTTTAAGACTAAGGGAATGCTAAAAGACCTCGAGCGAAACGGCCCATCTGCGCGCTGAGGTTGAGGCAAATGCTGCCCAAGTGAAGACTATCTTTGAGGGTCTCTTGGAGCGCATCTCCCATGGGCTAAATTTGAAGCGGAAACTTGATGTAGCTGAGCGCAATATCCCAAGTCGGGAAGCTGCCTATCAAGTCGTGAGGGAGCAGCTTGCGTCGGTCTTGCAGCAACGAGCCCAAGTGGAGGCAGAGCTGGCGGTGGTAGCCGATCAAGAGAAGGCATGGAAGGACATATGCGAGCGATTGCTACATCTATGCAAGACGCTTCCTTCCCAATAATTCTCCTTGTATCATTTGTCTTTGTAAAGTACATGTATATATTTTTTTTATCCTTTAGCACAATGTATCCTGTACTCGATCAATATTTATGAATAAAAGATGCACATTTTTGTAATGTCTTGTGTCATTTCTCCGTCTTTTCTTTCTTTTATTATCTGTATGCCACCTTAGTAACCATGATTGACGGATGATTAGGACGAGTATCCCTGACCTTCTTAAGAAATAGCGATGGCTTAGGCCGCAGGTTCAGATCTGCCGCCCAAGACTTTTCAATTCTATGAGCCGTGAGGGTCTCATAGAAGCTTTTCTCCCTACGGATCGAGAGGATCTCATAGGTGGATTTTCTCCTTAAGAATCGTGAGGATTCCTAAGTGCGGTTTTCTCTTCTAAGTCGTAAGGATCCTATAAGAGAATTTTCCCTCTTACGAGTCGAGAGGATTCGTAAGTGGTTGTTTCCCTCCTCGTCGAAATTCGACTTCGGAGAGTGAGACCCGTGAATAGTATGCAAGAGACCAGTTTGGATTGACTTACAGGGCCCCATTGCTCAAAAAGCAAGCTTTTCAATCCTTGTTGTCTGAGACCTCTTCTCACAAATTGAGACGAATCGGGGATCTGTTTGCAGTTGTAGCGGAACAGTTGACATGAGTTAGGAAGCTCTCGTCACGGAGTGTTTGTATCCGTGAGTCGAAGAGTTTGCTAGGGATTATTTGTTTCCCAAGCGCCAAGGATTATTTGTTTCCTTGGGGTTTGAAACGAGTCGAGGGTTCCCACGGGGGCTCTGGTAGCTCTGCGGGTCGACGCGGATCAGGAAGCTCTCGTCAAGGAGTGTTTGTATCCGTGAGTCGAGGAGTTTGCTGGGATTATTTGTTTCCCAAGCGCTAAGGATTATTTGTTTCCTTGGGGTTTGAAACGAGTCGAGGGTTCCCACGGGGGCTCTGGTAGCTCTGCGGGTCGACGCGGATCAGGAAGCTCTTGTCAAGGAGTGTTTGTATCCGTGAGTCGAGGAGTTTGCTGGGATTATTTGTTTCCCAAGCGCCAAGGATTATTTGTTTCCTTGGGGTTTGAAATGAGTCGAGGGTTCCTACGGGGGCTCTGGTGGCTCTGCGGGTCGACGCGGATCAGGAAGCTCTCGTCAAGGAGTGTTTGTATCCGTGAGTCGAGGAGTTTGCTGGGATTATTTGTTTCCCAAGCACCAAGGATTATTTGTTTCCTTGGGGTTTGAAATGAGTCGAGGGTTCCCACGGGGGCTCTGGTGGCTCTGCGGGTCGACGCGGATCAGGAAGCTCTCGTCAAGGAGTGTTTGTATCCGTGAGTCGAGGAGTTTGCTGGGATTATTTGTTTCCCAAGCGCCAAGGATTATTTATTTCCTTAGGGTTTGAAACGAGTCGAGGGTTCCCACGGGGGCTCTGGTGGCTCTGCGGGTCGACGCGGATCAGGAAGCTCTCGTCAAGGAGTGTTTGTATCCGTGAGTCGAGGAGTTTGCTGGGATTATTTGTTTCCCAAGCGCCAAGGATTATTTGTTTCCTTGGGGTTTGAAACGAGTCGAGGGTTCCCACGGGGGCTCTGGTGGCTCTGCGGGTCGACGCGGATCAGGAAGCTCTCGTCAAGGAGTGTTTGAATCCGTGAGTCGAGGAGTTTGCTGGGATTATTTGTTTCCCAAGCGCCAAGGATTATTTGTTTCCTTGGGGTTTGAAACGAGTCGAGGGTTCCCACGGGGGCTCTGGTGGCTCTGCGGGTCGACGCGGATCAGGAAGCTCTCGTCAAGGAGTGTTTGTATCCGTGAGTCGAGGAGTTTGCTGGGATTATTTGTTTCCCAAGCGCCAAGGATTATTTGTTTCCTTGGGGTTTGAAATGAGTCGAGGGTTCCCATGGGGGCTCTGGTGGCTCTGCGGGTCGACGCGGATCAGGAAGCTCTCGTCAAGGAGTGTTTGTATCCGTGAGTCGAGGAGTTTGCTGGGATTATTTGTTTCCCAAGCGCCAAGGATTATTTGTTTCCTTGGGGTTTGAAACGAGTCGAGGGTTCCTACGGAGGCACTGGTGGCTCTGCGGGTCGACACGGATCAGAAGGCTCTCGTCAAGGAGTGTTTGTATCCATGAGTCGAGGAATTTTGCTGAAGTCACTGGCTTCTTCGGTTGAAATGAACCGGTGAGATTTGGGGTTCGTCTTCTGACGGAATCCGCTGGGAAAGTATGGTCCATTCTTTGTTTACGCCCTTGGATTGTATACAGGGATCGATGTGATCTTAACTGTAGGGCCAAGGTTTTATCATTTCTTCTTTTTATTTTATTTTATTTCCGCGATGCTCTATCATTTCAGCTTTTATATCGCGAAGGTCGCGACTGCCCGATCATTTCGGCTATTTTTCGCGGTGCCCAATCATTTCGGCTATTTGTTTTTTTTATTTTTACTCGTTGCTTTTTATTACGAGTTGCCCAATCATTTCGGCTATTTTGCATGCATACATTTTACTTGCTGCTTTTTATTGCAAGTTGCCCTATCATTTCGGCTATTTCGTATGCATGAACGGCCTACTGGCTTTCGCCGTAAACCTGAAATTGGACAACGATTTCGGCATCAACACCGCTGCAACTGGGATACTACCAGAAGCGAATCATCATTTGCCTCTGTCGTTGTCGAACAAAGGAGGCTTAGCGACCAGGGTTAGGATCCTGTCGGCTAAGGCTTTTGACTTCATGAGCCGTAAGGGTCTCGTGAAGGTATTTCTCCCTACAAGTCGTGAGGATCTTGTAGGTGTATTTTCTCCTTAGGAACCGTGAGGGTTCCTAAGTGTTTTGTTCTTCTGTAAGTCGTAAGGATCCTACAGGAGGGTTTTCTCCTTATAAATCGAGGGGATTTATAAGGGTTGTTTACCATGCGAACGTATTCCCAGTTACGGATGAAATTTGGCTAGGGAAATGTTTATTCGCGCCCGTGGATTGTATACAAGGGTCAATATTGAACCACTTGTAGGGCAATATTGGAAGTTTGTGGGGGTTTGCTTAAGCACAGGTTTAGGTCTCTGTGACTTAAGACTTTCAAATTCTATGAGCCGTGAGGGTCCCATAAGAGAGTTCTCCTTACGAGTCGTGAGGATCTCGCAAGTGTATTTTCTCCTTAGGAATTGTGGGGATCCCTAAGTGTGTTGCTCCTTTGTGAGTCGTAAGGCTCTCACGCAGGTGGTTTCTCCTTACAAGGTCGAGAGGACTCCATAAGGGTTCTTTAACGAAGTTGCGCCCTTTCGGGTTTTCACAAACATTCGCCGGTAGTCCTGCTGTTTTTACTCACGGAGCCCTTTCGGGTTTACATCCGTGCCCATTTTGCTTATGGACATACCATTTTTTTAATTTTCTTTTTCTCTTTTTTTTTACGAGGTCGCGCCCTTTCGGGTTTTCACGAACACTCGCCGGCAGCCCTGCTGTTTTTACTCACGGAGCCTTTTCGGGTTTTCATCCGTGCCCTTTTTGCTTATGGACGTACCGTTTATTTTATTTTATTTTTATATGTTTTTTTTTATTAATATCTCGTCAGCCTAAGGATGCTGCGGTATTAGTTTCAAGACGTTTCGGTCTGCTATTAGTTTAAGGACATTTCGGTCCATTGTTGAGAAGGTTGGCTATTCTTTATGAAGCTTGAGCTTAGGAGGATAGCGAGCGGACTTAGTCGTCGTCATCCATCATTGACCTAGGCTGTGACTCATTAAGCGCAATATTTCTTTAGGAAGCGACCGTTTATCGGCCTGAAAGGCCTTTCACCGTGCATGTCCATGAGTAGATAGGCCCCACCCTGGTAAACTTTATCTATGACGTATGGGCCTTCATAGTTTGGCTCGAATTTTCCCCGCTTGGCGCGATTGGGGATCATAGGCCTTTTGACCACTAGCACGAGTTCGCCTTGACAAAATGTCCTCGGTCGGGTCAATTTTTCGTATGAGCGCGTCATCTTTGCTTTATAAGCTTCCAGATTTTGTTGTGCTAGAAGCCGGATTTCATCAAGGGCTTCAAGCTCTTCAAACCGAAGGTGAGCATTTTCTTCGTCTGTCAGCTCGTAGTGGACTGCCACTCGTAGAGAGGGTAATTCTATCTCGAGAGGGAGTACTGCTTCTGTCCCAAATACCAACACGTATGGCGTTGTGTTTGTGGCCGTTTTAAATGTAGTTCGATACGCCCAAAGAGCCTCTTGCAATCTTTCGTGCCAATCTCTCTTATTTCGTGACATTGTTTTCTTCATGATCTTCGTCAAGATCTTGTTGAAGGCCTCAGCTAGACCGTTAGCTCGCGGATTATAAACTAAGGAATATCTCCAGTCTATATTGTGCTGCTGTGCGAAGCGGCTAATTTTATGACTTCGGTAGGCTGGCCCATTATCAGAGATGATCCTTCTTGGGGTTCCAAACCGGTATATGACATGCGTTTTGAAGAAATGGAGGATGTTCTCCGTCTTCACTTCCCTCAGCGGTACCGCCTCTGCCCATTTGGAGAAGTAATCAGTCGTCGCCAAGATGAAACGATGTCCCTTTGACGATGCTGGTTCGATGGGGCCGACTATGTCAGTTCCCCACATTTCGAATGGCCAACTAGCCACTGTTGGATGCAGTGGATTGGGATGCTGATGGATGAAGTCCCCATGAATTTGGCATGAATGACATTGCCTCGCGTATTCCAGGCAATCCTGCATCATCGTGGGCCAGTAGTAGCCCATCTGTTTTATCTTCAACTTCATCTTAGGGCCTGCTTGGTGGGAACCGCAGAGTCCGTCGTGAACCTCTTGGACGACCCTTCTCGCTTCGTCAGGTCCTAGGCATCTCAGCCACAGAGAATCGAATGTCCTCTTGTATAGAGTATCGTTGACGAAGGCGAAAGACAGAGCTCGTTTCACGAGCTGATGTCTTATGGACGCTTCTTCAGGCATTCGGTGGAACTTGAAGTAATCTATGAAGACTTCTCTCCAGTCTTCGGTCTTCTCATGGTCTTTTATTTGTAGGGTCGCCTGCTCAGTTGCTCCCTTTTCTTTATATGATTCTGGATGTATTTCTGCTGGGGCGAGCACTCGACGGCTTTGTATCACGATTCTAACGTCATCGAGGTTCTCGTCAGCCAATTCTTTAGCAAGTTTGGCCAGCGCGTCCGCTTTGCTGTTTTCCGCGCGCGGTATACTTTCCAACGTGTAGGAGGGAATTTGGGTTAGCAGTTGCTGCACTTTTTCACCGTATTTTACCAATTCCGGTTTGCATGTTTGGTAATCGCCGTTCACTTGACTGACGACCAGTTGGGAGTCCCCATATATGAGGAGGCTTTCAATTCCCATATCAATGGCGATCTCGAGGCCTGCTATCAAAGCTTCATATTCAGCTTCATTATTCGTTCTCGGCTCTGTTAAGGAGAAGGCGAAGCGTATTATTCCTCCTTGTGGAGTCACAAAGATGAGTCCTACCCCCGATTTGATCATTGGCGTACTTTGTTTGTGCTTTTTCATGGAAGATGCTCCATCGAAATAAAGCTCCCAACGGGTATCACCACTGTCGATTGCGTCAAACGCATGTCTGTCTGGCAAATCGCAATTTAAAGGAGAATCGGCAGGTATGGGATGCTCAGCAAGGAAGTTGGCGATGGCCTGGCCTTTTACTGCCCTGAGAGGTTGATATGTTATCGAAAATTCCATCAAGAGCAGGGCCCATTTAGCGAGTCGCCCTGTCAATATGGCTTTTGACATTAGATATTTGAGAGGGTCCACTTTTGAAATAAGACGGACTTCGTGCGCCAACGCATAGTGCCTAAGCTTTGTTATTGCGAAGATCAACGCCAGGCAGTGTTTTTCAATGGGAGAGTAGTTGCTTTCTGCCCCCAGCAGAACTCGACTTAAGTAGTAGAGTGCTCTTTCTTTCCCTTGATCGTTCTCTTGTGCCCATAATGCGCCTAAGGAACCTTCGAGGGCGGTTGTATAAAGAATGAGAGGCTTCCCCTTAACCGGAGCAGCCAACACCGGCGGGTTCTGCAGGTATTGCTTGATCTCATCCAGTGCGCCTTGGCATTTTTGATCCCAAACGAATGGGGTTCCCTTCTTCATCAGGTGACTATAAGGACAGCACTTTCCTGAAAGGTTGGCTATAAATCGCTGTATGTATGCGAGTTTCCCTTGGAGAGACCGCAGCTGTTTGAGAGTCCTCGGCGGAGGCATTTCCATGATCGCTTTAATCTTTGACGGATCTATTTCAATACCTCGGTGTCGAACAACGAATCCCAGGAATTTGCCCAAGGAAACCCCGAACGCACATTTAAGAGGATTCATCTTCAAGTTGTATTGCCGAAGGCGTTGAAATACAGTCTTCAGATGCTCGAGATGTTCCTCGTATGATTTGCTTTTAACCACGAGATCGTCGATATAGCATTCAACGATTTCGTGTATAAGGTCGTCGAAGATCTTTGTCATGGCCCTCTGATAAGTAGCACCGGCGTTCTTCAAACCGAAGGGCATCACTTTATAACAAAATATACCAAGAGGAGTCCTGAAGGCTATGTGCTTCTGGTCTTCTGGATGCATTTTTATTTGATTATACCCTGACGAGCCGTCCATGAAGGAGAAAACCTCATGAGTGGATGTATTGTCTATCATCAGTTCAGTGACTGGCACTGGGAAATCATCCTTCGGGCAAGCTTTATTAAGATCCCGGAAGTCTACGCATACGCGCATTGTCCCATTTTTCTTCATCACTGGGACAATGTTGGCGATCCATTCAGGGTACTGAACTTCTTGAATGAAGCCAAAGTCGATTAACTTTTTGACTTCGGTATTTATGCTCATCTCAAGCTCGATTCGCATTCTTCTCGGCGCATGTTTGACTGGTTTGACGTTTGGGGATATTGCTAGTCTATGTACAGCGACTTCTGGATCTAGTCCTGGCATCTCGGAATAGTTCCATGCGAAGCAATCTTTATGCTGCATAAGGACGTCTTTTAACGCAGCCACCCTCTCTTCAGACAGCAGCTCGCTGACGAATGTCGGTCGCGGATCATTTACCGTCCCCAACTCAATTTTCTTGAGATTATCTGCAGTGGTATGGATTCCATCCTCCAGTTCTTTCGGAGCTGGGGGAAATTCTGAGATTACCTCATCGCTGCTGTTTTCAAAGCACCAAGGAAGGCTGTTCATGTCCTCGGACTCTTCTTTTAATATTGTTACCACGTGGCAAGTGCGAATTTTCTGCCAATCCCAATGCAGAGTTGGTTCTATCCTTGTGTTTTCGGGTTCGTGCTTTTGCGGCGGCGCTACCCTCCAGTTGTCAGACAACGCGAATTTGCCAAGCTGATATTGGTCCTCAACCCAATTCTTAAAGGTGAAGCAATCTTCAAGCGGATGCCCTACTACTCGATGGTAAGAGCAATAATTTGCGTTGGAGACTTCGCCCGCTTGCTCAGGGTGTTTAGACTCTGACAGTGTAAGCATTTGATGTTTTAGAGCAAGATCAAGTATTTTCCTTGTTTTGTTCCGAGGAAATGAGTATGCTCGACCCATTTTCTTCATGAGGGCTAGGTCAATAACGCTCGACTCTCGGATGCGTGGCTTCTTAGCTCTGCTTTGTGGTTGTCGAGCGCCTTTCTTGCCTTTCGACTTGTTTTTGCTTTCGCGTTGAACCTTTTTTGTAGTAGGTTGACAAGGAGCGGCATTTTCATCCTTCACCGCCTGTTGAAGGAGGCGCTGTGTCTTGGCTTTCTCATAGATTGCCATTTCACGATTGTGATCATCTCGGGCTTTTTGACCCGCATTCCTTATAAGTTTGCCCATCTGGTCTTCAAATGATGGACTGGGCGGTTTTGCATCAGGAACTTTTGCTGGCTCAGGATTAGCGTCCTCCCATTGAGCGTCCGCCTCTTCATCAAAGTCATACATAACATAATAGCTGTTTACTAGCTCCCGTTTCTTTGACCGGATGTACCCAAGCCCTTTTGTTTCTATTCTCCCGTTAGGCAGTTTGCATTGAGACCCGGGAACGTTCCAGAACTTTTCATAGAATTTGGCTTTTCTAACGGTCTGTGTGAAGGATATCCCCTGGCGTTTCAGCAGTTTCTTCAAACCTTCGGTATAATATCTGGGAAGACGGATAGGCTGAAGCCTGTCGAGCGTGGGATCCGCGCCATGCCAAATTTCTTTTTCCACCTTGTTTTCTTCAGAACGGTAGAATATGATTGCCTTCTCGCCTTTTCGTCCGGGAGGGATATAGAATGTCTGCAATTCTTCTACACTGTTGGTGTCGAGTGCATCCAGTTCTTTGTAATGTTCAAGCGGCACCATGGTTATCTGCAGACTTCGCTCTTCATCAGCGGAAACCCGTATTGAAGGCCGAGCAGGGAATACAGCATGAACTTCATCCTCTGAATCACTACCGAAGATCAATGAAGGAACGGATGGTCCTGGCCTGGTGGATTGGGATGGACCTGAATAAATTATATCCTCCTCCTCCTCGGTGTCACTGCCGAAGACAGGGATGGTGGCGTTGGTTTTGTTCTCCGGTTTGTGACACCTTTCCGTGTCTTCGAAACTCGGTATGAAGTATTTGGCATCTTCATACTTGCGAACTTCATTTACGGAAAACGGATTCAACTCTCCCGCCACTGTGTACTCGAGGCCATCCCTAGAATACTTCATGCACTGATGCTGTGTAGAAGGGATGATATTGTACTCGTGTAGCCATGGTCGGCCGAGCAGAGCATTGTAGCACGTCTTGGCGTCTATAACATGGAATTTGATGTCTGTGACGAGCAACCCGAAGCGTAGCGTCAATATCACAGATCCAAGAGTCTTTGAGGATTGAGAGTCGAAACCGGAGATAGTGATCTTGTCCCGGGCGAGGTGTTGGACGCTCATGCAAATTTCTTTTAACACCCGCACATTAAGTAGATTGACAGATGATCCGTTATCGACCAGGATTTTGCCTATCTTTATGTCATGGCAGTATCCTGAGACATAAAGGGGACGATTGTGTTCGCACGTCCCAAGGAGAAGGTCTTCATCGCCGAAAGCAACGTCGGCCGTGTGCACCTCTTCCAATTCATCCTTCATCTTTTGTTCGGTTAGGAAAGCTTGGAATTGGTCCGGATCTTGTAGGGCCTTAATCAAAGAATCCCTCGCCTCTTTTGACAGTAATAGGGCATCGAGAATGCTGAGTTGTGAGGGTAGCTTTCTCAGATGCGCCAAGACATTGTAATCCACTTCACTCCTCTTCGGCGGGTTCTTGGCGGTTAACTCTTCCGCAACTTGGTCATCCAAAGCGATGTCTTCAGAGACCTTCTCTTTCCCTTTGTCTTTCTTGTTTAAGGGTCCGAGATTCTTTTCGGGTAATGTTCGATTGCGTAGCTGTATATTTTCGCAAGCCTTCGGTTCTTCTTCTTTTCCCGAAGTGGATTCTTTGAAGAGGGGGCCAAGCTCTAGCTCCTCATCGGAATCGTTCCCAAATGTAGGCACTTGTGACCCGGCAGTGTTAACCATGTGACAATTGCTGGCAGTTCTTTCAAGCTCTTTGGTCGTGTTTCTTTGCTCCCGACGAATTTTACGCTTTTCCCGTTTAAAGCGTTGTTGATTAGCGACGTATCCTTGCCACCATCTATCGAAAGCCTTGCACTCTTGAGTGGGATGCGAGACCTTCTGATGATATAAGCAATAAGAGGGGTGCATTTCCACCACACCCGTCATTTTTCCTTCAGAGGATGGTAGCTTCATGCCCATCGATATGGCCTTAGCAAACCTCTTTTTTATCTTGAATTGGCTTTTGTCAGCGGTGGAGGCATTTTGCTCCAGCGGGATCATCTCAGCTCTTTCCTCAAGTCGCTGGCGCTTGGCCCTTTCGAATATATCCGTCTCGCGTCCTCGATCAGCTTTACTTTTCAATCGAGCTTCACTAAGAAACGCGTCAATCATTTCGATTGATAACTCCGGAACCCTTGACTTAGTATTTGCCCCCAGCGTTTTAGTGCCAGAAGTCCCTTCATCGTTCGTGGTCGAATGGGAGATCATATGACAGCTCGCCACATATTCCTCGGATTCATCCGATGAACTTTCTCCCTCATCTTCTTTTTGAAAGACGTGATCAAGGAAATCTTGGAGCGTAATGGGAGTCCGCGCCTTTTGGTTGTACTCATCAAGTGCGTCGATTTGCTTTTGTAAGTCCGTGCGCTTGTCGCCAGGCTTCACGGGCTTCTTAGATTTCATCTTCTTCTTTTTCGTAGATTTTGACGGCCGGCTGTGAACGCTTGAACTACCACCATCGGTCTTCGGAGTCGGTCGTGGCTTCAACATCCCCTCAATAACCTGCGGTTCCAAGGGGTTCTTCCACTTGACCGCTGGACGGTCTGAAGATCATTTAGCATTCTCCTCGTTTTGGCTGATAATACAACCTCCCAGGGTGCTTCTTCAATGACGGAACATGTTGCCCCCGGCGTATTCGTCCCCTTAGAGGTGTGGGGCTGCGGGGGATTTATCTTCCATTTGTCAGATAGCGCAAATTTGCCCTGACGGTACTGATTCTCAAGCCAATTCTTGAAAACGTAGCAATCCTCGATGGGATGGCCTAGCACTCGATGGTAAGGGCAGTAGTTGGGCTCGTTGATGTCGTTCGGTTGCAATGGACGTTTTGGATATGGCAGATTTATGAGTCTGTTGCGCAACGCCAGCTCGAATAGCCTTCTCGTTTTATCGCGGGGGAAGGAGTAAGGACGTCCCATCCTGTCCTCAAGGGGTACGTATGGGCGTGTATTGTTTGGACGAGCAACCGGCTTCGAGTCGCTCGGTTGTTGTTGGGCATTAGCGACAATGATCGCTTTTCCCTTTCCTTTATCGTTTCGGGAGTCTGGCTTCGGGAGAGGGGGTTTATGGCCCATCTGGTCCATCTGTGCTAATTTGTCGATCAAAGCCTGGAAGGTAGTTGGCTTGAAGAACATCATAAACTGTGAAATGGTTGCTTGTGGATCAAGGGTTCCAACAAACATTCCCACCGCAGGGGCTTCTTCTATGCGCTGTTCACACTTAGACCATAGATTACGCCACCGTATAGCGTACTGAACCCATGTCTCGCCGGGTTTTACCCTGGCGTTAATCAGCGCCGTCATCGGGGTACGCCCACTGGCACTTGCAAAACGTTGGCTGAAGAGCAGCTCCATCTCCCCGAAGGCTTTAATAGAGTCGTTGGGGAGCTCAGAATACCATTCGAACGCCGTATCTGATAGGCTTCCAAAGAACTGGCGAAGCAAAAGCTTGTCGTCGCCGCCGGTGTTACCGCAAAGCGCCCTGAACTGGGCAACATGTTGATGGGGATTGCCGGTCCCCTTGTAGACATGGAACTTGGGAATTGTGTAACCCGGCAGGTACTTGATTTGGTCATACCAGCCCGGATATGGCCGCCCCGTTTTTACGACGTGGCCGGCTGCTTCGGCCGCATGATGAACCTTTATTTGCTGGGCTATATATTCGTCCAGATCAGTCTTAGAGATTGTATCCTCTTTAACCGTTGATAAAACGGGCTGAGGGTTTGACGTTTCTCCCCTATCATCCCCAAGGACAATCGGGGGTTCTTCACTCGGGGGATCTTGTTGTATCATCATCCCTATCATGTCCTGGAAGAGGAGGCCCATACGCTGTATATTGGCTGCTTGTTCAGCAGCCTCTTTATCTCTCTTTTCCAGTACTCGGCGGAGGAACTCGGCGTCGGTCTCTTCCTCTTGGCGTTCATCTAAGGACGTCTCAGGATTCTCTTTTGGCTCCGTGAGTGCAGCCATTGTAGTCATCATCTCCTGGAGCTTTTGTTGCTGCTCCTGAGCCTTGGTCACTGATCGGGTAAGTGGTCGGTGACCCGTAGAAGTACGACTTTCTTCCTTTCTAGAAGCCATATAAACCGTATGAACTGTTATGCCCCCTGACTTGGGGCGTTTAGGTTCACCGCTTTTAAACTTTGTCAGTGTCACAGGAGCTTTCTCTGGCCTTTTTCTTTTGTGGACCATTGAGGTTGAAGGAGCCGTTGAAGTGGGCATCCTAGCATTTGTTGCCCCCTGCTGTTTAATGGGGCGGTTTTTGTCCTTTTCCACCTTTGCCTTTTTCTGGCGACGAAAGTGGTCTGAGTCAATCACGGAGTCTTGAACCCTCCGCCAAACTTTATAAATTTTTGACGACAGCCGTTGAGAGGGCTGTTCCTGCTTTGTCTCCGGAGCTTTTTCCATAGGCGGAGGAGATCTTTTCAATGTAGCAATTGGAGAGTTCTTTCTCACCTTCCTCAGTAATTCAAAGCTGTTCCCAGTTGGAACAGCAGCGTTGACCTCCACCACTGGAGCAGGTGGGGTTAGCCCTGAGGGGGAGTTGCCCCCTGCTTTCCTTACTCGTTGCCAATGGCGACGTCGCGCACGACGAGCCGTTGGGACTGGCTCGGAAATCGAGATGGTTTCTTGTTGCCCCCTGTTTGAGTATGGGGTAACTGCCGATGTCAGCCTATCGAAAACTGATGCCTTTTGACCAGCTGGGGGAGGAGTGGGAACCATCAATCTTGTGAAGACCGACTCTCTGATGGGAGAAGCCGCTTTAACGACTTCCAAAGTAGCGGCCGTTGCCCTCTTTGGGACGACCACTTTATAGTTCTGACCTAGCCTGGTGAAAACGGAGGCTGTCGGTTTAGTAGCGGGCGACCCGTTGACAGGGGTCGTGGTAGTAGTGAGCCGGTCGAACACCGACTTCTTGTTCGCTTCCGGTGCGGATATCGGCATAGAGAAGCTTGTAGGTGGGACCATGGTCCCGAAAAACAGGCCGGTGGTGGCCTGGGTCACCTGTTCTACCGGCAGAGCGAGGAAAGAGGCCGCTTGGGGCCCATATGTTACACCTCTCGGTGAGGTGGAGCGTCCGTTGCAGTGGTGCTTCGCGCATTTGGTGCAGTTAGAATCCATGGATGCTTGAGTTCTGCACCAGACAAAAGACCAAATCTTAGCAACTTGAAATCCAAAGGCAACCATTTAACAAACCGCGATTGGTTCGCGAAGACGACACACGAAGTGTGGAGTGGAAAGAGGAAAAGGTCCCACCGGGCGTGCCAGAATCTGTTCCCCTCCGAACGGCGACCGAGATGTTAGGACGTCTGTGCCTGAGATTCGGGGCAGATGCTAATAGGTGCTATCCGTCCACCTCTCCGAAGATGCCGAGTTGATTTACGGCACCGTGTATCGGAGGTTTAGGCGGATGCGGCCGATGTAGCAGACTTCGTCAGATTCCCCCTCAGGGTGAGGGGTTTTTTGATTGTGGGGACGCTCTTCCCTGCAGGCGCAAGCCCCTGCAGTTAATTACGCTACCGCATCGCGGTAACAACTTTCTCCTTCTCCAGAATTTCACTTCGTGTCGTGTGTGTTTGTTTTATTTGTGGTTGCCCGTGGATTGTATACGGAGACTGAGTGATGCCGTCGCCCGTAGGACGTGGATTAGTCCAAATCCGCATTTACTTAGATTTGGGTTTGGTGTTTTTAGTTTAAGGATGCATTAGTCGCGTTGCGGCTAAGATCGACTTAAACGTTCGTCAAGGATACGTTAGTCCTGTTTTGGACTAAGATCGACTTGACGTAATGATTGATTTAATATCTGGCCGTCGGGACTCGTCACCTCTCTGACGTCGTTGAGGGATTACAACGACAGGCGTCAGAGGAGTTCAGAGATGTACCCTTGAACCAAAGTTGATTTGGAGTTTTATCGTTTATTTAAATATCTAAGGACACATTAACCGTATTTGAGGCTAAGATCAACTTAGACGGGACCGTTTAGATCTGACAAAAGAGCGTTTGGGCCCTATTGTGCCAGTTTAGGGACGTGGTGGTCCGATATTAGTTTAGGGACATCTCAGTCCATTATTAGTTTAAGGACGTTTCGGTCCAATATTAATTTAAGGACGTTTCGGTCCAATATTAGTTTAGGGACGTTTCGGTCCGATGTTAGTTTAAGGACGTCTCGGTCTACGAGTTTAAGGACCCCGCAGTCCATATGGGTGTGTGGTCGTTGGGACCCGTCACCTCTTTGACGTCGTTGAGGAATTACAACGATAGATGTCAAAGGAGTTCGGAGATGTACCCTCGAACCAGACGTAAATTGATTTAGGAGAGCCATTTTGCTCAGTCAATTTAATTTAAGGACTTATGGCCACGATTGGGCTAAGTCCATTGCTTTTGCATTTCTTTTGCTTTTATTTGGGTTTTGCCCAAAAGGGATGCAGAGCATCAATTTTATTTGGGCCCAGCCCTTTTATTGCTTTGCAATTTATTCTGACCTGCTAGGTCTTTTTGACTTGGGCCTAGCCCTTCAATAATGCATTGCATTTGTGCAAAGCACCAAGAATCTTTTAGATTCAGGAAAAGAAGTGCAGAGCACTTTTTAATTTCTTGATCCAAATTTAGATCAAAGAAAAGAAAGAAATCTTTTCTTTCTTTCTGTTTCAGAGAACCAGAGGTTCATAGCAAGTGCAAGGCACTATTTTTATTATTTTTATTTATTTATTTATTTATTTATCTATTTATTGAAGATCACTGATCTTGTTTTCTAGATCAATGATCTATTCTTCAAGAGAATCTTCTCTTATCTCAAAGGTTTTTACCTTCTTTTTATGTTCTCCAGAAATTCTCCAGAGTTCTCTTCTTTCTTCTTTTTTTTTTAAAACCAGATGCCCTCCTGAAATGAGTTTTGGGGTCCTTTTTATAGTGCTCAAAAATTAGTTAAATTTGTTCAATAAATCTTTTCCTGAGTGATTTGGGGAATTTTTCCCACCGTTGGATCTTTGATCCAAAGGCCCCCTGTTTTACAGAAGAAATCTTCTTGTTTTAACAAGAACAGAAAAGATTTCCTTAAATTTTCATTCTGTTGTTGCGCAACTCACCAGCGCGTGACACGTGTCGCGCAGTAAGGCGCTTGCGTAGCTGTGCTTGCGCAACTGTGCAGACACGTGTCGCGCAGTGAAGCGCTTGCGCAACTGAGCTTGCGCAACTGCGCAGACACGGGTCGCTCAACGGTGCACTTGCGCAACAGTGTTTGCGCAACTGCGCAGACACGTGTCGCGCAGAGGTGCGTTTGCGCAGTTGTGTTTGCGCAACTGCGCAGACACGTGTCCCGCTGCAGTGCACTTGCGCAACAGTGTTTGCGCAACTGCGCAGACACGTGTCGCGCAGCGGTGCGCTTGCGCAGTTGTGCTTGCGCAACTGCGCAGACACGTGGCGCGCTGAGGTGCACTTGCGCAACAGTGTTTGCGCAACTGCGCAGACACGTGTCGCGCAGAGGTGCGTTTGCGCAGTTGGGCTTGCGCAACTGCGCAGACACGTGGCGCGCTGCGGTGCACTTGCGCAGTTGTGCTTGCGCAACTGCGCAGACACGTGGCGCGCTGCGGTGCACTTGCGCAGTTGTGCTTGCCCAACTGCGCAGACACGTGGCGCGCTGCGGTGCACTTGCGCAACAGCATTTGCGCAACTGCGCAGACACGTGGCGCGCTGCGGTGCGCTTGCGCAGTTGAGCGTTGCTTTTGCTTTTTAAAGAGCCTTGCTCTGATTGGACGCACTGCCTTGGGCGTTGTGCTGCCGAGTCAACTTCTGACACGTGGCAAATTGCGCGCAGCGCACGGGATCTGAAGCGTTGCTTCTCAATTTTGAATTTTCAAAATTCAAACAGAGCCTTGCTCTGATTAGGGGAACATCACGCTTGTATTATTAATGGATTTCATGTTGATTTTTGAGTTTCTTTTTGAGTTTTGATTCTCGCCCTTGGCGTTGTATATTATATTGCTTGCGTGGTTGTGACCGTCAATTGACAAAGAGCTAGCTCCCGCTTGGGGATACCTTTATTCATATTATGCATATTTTACCCTTTTGGGGCCAGTATTTACAAAGGAAACTCTGCCTAAATTTTCAGAAGACTCGATGTTTTAAAAATGTAATACTTCGGCTTATGTTATTTAAAACCACTTGCTTTAAAACATATTTTCTTCACTTCTTTCTTAAAATGGTTTAGATTTCTGGGATTTGTTGGTTTACTTGAATTAGATGGGGTCCTATAGATTTCGTATGATTCAAGTGCCAGTCACGTGCCATTTCGGGTCGTGACATAAACACTGAAGATTTGAAGCGCTCACGTGAAGTCACGTGAGGCGTTTGAAGTAGTGTTAAACACTGAAGATTTGAAGTGCTCACGTGAGGCGTTTGAAGTAGTGTTAAACACTGAAGATTTGAAGCGCTCACATGGAGTCACGTGAGGCGTTTGAAGTGGTGTTAAACACTGAACATTTGAAGCGCTCACGTGGAGTCACGTGAGGCGTTTGAAGTAGTGTTAAACACTGAAGATTTGAAGCGCTCACGTGGGGTCACGTGAGGCGTTTGAGATTTGGCACAACTTTTTTGAATTTGTTCCCTTTTTCTTTTCTGAGTGCTGAGCACTATTGGGGCACGTGGGATCACGTGAGGCGTTCCCAAAGACTGAAAGCTGCCTCTGTTTTATTCTCTTTTGAAAAGTGCTAAGCACTATTAAGGGGTTACGTGATGTCACGTGAGGCACCCTAAAATAGAAACTGCCTTGGGTTTATTCCCCCTTTTTCTTTTGAAGGGCTTGTTCACGGGTCATGTGGGAGCACGTGACCTGATCTCATTTGTTTTCTCTTCTTCAACAATGGTGCTCACGATTTGTCATTTATCATGTTGGGTGATAATCTCTTTTACGTGCATGGAGATCTTGAGTTAAATCCCCTGTTTAATAAGAATTAAATTCTTTTATAGGGTTGAATCCTAATTTTATTTAGAGGAATTAAATTCTTATATGTTGTAAGAATTAAATTCTTTGAACTCAGTTCTCCCCCTATGTCACGACCCAAATTTGGCCCGTAACCGGCACTTAAACTACGTAACGTCTAAAGGCGTACGCAACTTAAGTAAGCCGAAACCCAGAAATCTAAACCACCCAAAACTGGATCAACGGAGAAAAACATAGTTTTAAATATTCGGAAATTTTCAAGTAAAAAAATCTTTAAGTTTAGTTTTCGTTCTTAAAAATTTCGGCAACACCTCCTTTGTAAAAACTAATCCCGAAAACGGGTACAACATAGATAATAATAAAAGCATCCCAAACGGGAGCAAATCACGCCCAACGGTGGAGACAACCACCACAACATATATACGACGCCGAAGCGAAGAAATATAAAAGGAAACTGCATAAAGAAGTAAAACTTTTCAACAAAACCGGCTCCCACGAGCACGGCTCCCAAAGTCACCACAAAAGAACACTGAATCCTCACAAGTCGTCTCTAAGTCATATACAACATAATGGTAGATGGAGAATACTAGATCCAACAAAAAAATATACAAAGTACTAACAGATAACCGCAACCCACCTAAAAGCAAAGCTTCACAGCCAACCGTAGCGGTATCCGCAAAAGTAGAGAAGAAAAGATGCCCTGCCGCGACTACTCAGAGGGTAAGTCCTGCACAACACTGTGGCACAACGGGGTGAGTTGCCAACTCGTGAATAGTAAATAACATCATACAGTAATCGCAAGTATGCACGAACAGCGATCTATCTATCACAAGTAATCCGATAGCATAAGTATGATAAGTGAATATGCAACAATCATGTAAAGGTACATCATCAGGGTACTACAACTACATGAAACAATGCATATCAACATAATCCTGAGTGTGGGATGATATAATATAAAATCTCATGCACAAATCATCAGCATGGAAAAACACCAGTGTCCCTCACTGACACATCAAATCCCAATTCCTCAGGCACCGCATCCTAAGACCGGCCCTCAAATCCAGTATGTCTCACGAAAACCTGAGTGTCAATCACCGACACTCGAAACATCATGAAACCCGTGTCTAGCATAGACACATAAATCCTCATAACTCAGGCACTGTCACCATGACTAGCCCTGACGATATGTCATACCTCACTCCGGTCGGTATCTCCATGATAACCGCCGAGTCCAAATACAATCACCGGTAGGTAGTGGTCCCACCGTCAGGTTTATCGTCTACACCACGAAATCACCACTCACCCCGGGGTACCATACCGGGTCCACCATGTACCCGCAGACGGTGCATCCCGCTCCTCGAATCGGGTATCACAAGCCAAATCTCAGAACCGAGAAATCACATGGTGGACGCATCAAATATCATATCAAGAGAAACCGGGTTTTCAAACAATACAATGTTTTCTTGAAAATATCCCCCACGGTTCTCAAATCCATAAATCATATGAAATCCATATCTCAATGCGTAAAATCCGTATAAAACTGATATATGCAACATAAAACATCAATATGAGCATATAAAGGAAAAACCGCTCTTTAAATTGATTCTAACTTTAAAACACATCATGCGGTTCCCAATTCCTTCGAAAATAAATGCAGTATCATATGAAGTGTACATGTAAGTGTAGCAGGGTTTAAGTATCTACATGTAATCAAGTACGAGGGTGTACATGTCAATATGTATGCATGATGTATAGGTAATTATAACAAGATATAAGTGAAGTGGAATAGGGTTCACTACCTTAACTATTCCTCCCAATGCAATATCACGTATGTATGTGTCCACAGTATTTCATATGCACAATAGAATATGAGTTACTACTCTAATCATTCCTATCCACTATCATATCACATATGTAGGTGTTTGTGCGTGTCATGGCAATTACAGACGGTGTGGGTGTAGCATACAATTTAGTGCTCGTGCAACATGAACCGTCAGTAATGTGTTATATCTAAAGGTACGAGTCAAGTACAACAGATAATGCTATGCAATGACATTCATATGAAAGTAACTAATATGCAAATACATGCAGCTATCATATCATATTCGTCCCGACGCATAACGCCATACGGGCGATTTCCCCGTAGATGTTAAATCTGCTCACAGATGGTCTCGAGCTAAGAAAATCCGACCACCTGCTTCCCCTTGTCCGCAGCACCCGAAGTCCCTGCTTGCGAACCTAAAATTTCATAAATACAACACATAAGCTAAATATCCTATAATGACGGAAAGACAACGAAACGCGACGAAACCGTCCGGAAATTACACTGCGCGCATAGCGCATCTATCGCGCATGATACCGGCCAAAACCCTAATTGGGGTCGCTAAACTACAAAACACCACGTCTGGACCCTGATCATCCCGATCGCGCAACACAACACAAAAATTACGAGGAATACACTGGATATAACCTCGCAACTACCAAACAAACCCTACGTCGGAAAACCCCGAAATCTAGTAAGCAACCTATCGCAATATATCGCACTAGATTCAAGATAACACAAATCTAACAATTACAAATACCTTAAAATAGCTTAACTAAGCTATCTAAACCAATCCTATATTTTTAACACTCGCTAATTATGTTTTAGCAAAAATCTAGTAAGCAATTTTGCTTAATTAAACAAAATACTTATTAGCAAATTTTAACACTTTCTACTAGCTTATTCTTTTCCAAAACACAATTTAACACTTGAATTAAACACTTATCACTTAATCAAAATTTAACCCTAACATGAATTTCTTAAACCAAATATAATGAATTAATCATGATTTAAATACTAAACTAAGCACTTAACTAGTTAACTAAAAATGCTAGTTTAAAATTAAAGCAATTAATCATAGATTAAGGTAAGAAATTATACCTCCTCAAGAACACCAAAAAGAATTTAGATTCACCACTTTAGCCTCCAAAATCATGCTTTGATGATGATCCATGAAGGATTAGTGAAGGAAAAATGGTTTCATATTTATATAGGAATTGTTTTGGATTTATTTTTGGAATTCCTTTTGGGTTTTGATAGAAAATGAGTGAGAAATGAGTTTAGAAATGTTTAGGACAGAAATGGGGGGATAAGGGTCGGCCAAGGTGAGTGGGGGGGGGGGGGGGGTTTGTGTAATATTTTGTGAAGAAAAAGCAAGGAAAAAGAGAATTAAATGCTAATTAATGCATTTTGCCACCATTACACCCTTTTCTTTTAAATTTTAAAACACAACATTAGTCACCAAAAAATATCTAGATTTTTAAAAAGAACATTCTAAAATAATTCTAGTGACAAAATTAATTTATTCACAAAAATAAAAATTTTCCCGATTTACGTGCACAAAACACCGCTTAAAATAATATTTTTTTTCGGGAAAAAATCTATCTGAACCAAAACCTCCCAAATACTCCCAAAGTTCGCGCACAAGCTTTATTTTGGCCAAATTAGGTGTCGGTAAGCTTATACGGTCGTTTGATCGAAATCGGGTTAAAACGGGAAAAACCGACAATTTTGCCCTAAAACGGGAAAATTCGCAAAACGATTTCTAAAACGTTACACCCTAGGTTTTGAATCTGCATAACAAATCTTCCCGATAAGAATTAAATTCTTAACTTGTGGGGAGATATGCTTCTGCAGATTTTCAACCAGAGGAAGAACTAAGTTTTTTTTATAAGAGTTAAACTCTTATGAAAGTGAAGAAGAGAAAAAAATATTCTCTGTGTTTTTCTTCCTTCCCTTACCTAGGGTTTCTTTTTTCTCTGAGGGGATCTTCTTCTCTCTGGAGAATTCAATTCTTTTCTTTTGGCTTACGAAGGGTTTTTTTTCCTCTCTCCTTTTGTTTCTCCCTTTTTTTTGTCCCTTTGCTCTTATTTATAGGAGAAAGAAAAGAATCAATTTGTTCAAAAAATCTCTCATTGAGAAATTTTGATCAACCAAAATGATCTTTTAGATTAATTGGTGAATTTTATTCACCGTTGGATATTTAATCCAAGGACTTCTGTTTTAAGAAGAAATCTCTTTTGTTATTCTTAACAAGATTAGGAAGATATTTCTGCATACATAATTTTTCTGTAGATTGGTGATCTTTAATCACCATTGGATTTTTTAATCCAACGGCATTCTGTTTACAGAGCGCAATCTTTCTTGTTCAGAAAGATCCAAGGAAGTATTTTCCAAATAAGTCTTTTGATTCCTTTGTTTAGAATTTAATTCTATCTGTTCAGAAGGCATAGGAACCCTCACGTGTTGGCACGTGACCCCACCAATTAAGCATCTCCAATTTTTTATTTCATTCAACGCCTATAGACTTTGCCTATAAAAAGTCACGTGTCTGCACGTGAGGCCCGATCACGTGTGGGCACGTGATGCTTCACCTGGGGGCTTTCCTCGTTGCTTTATTCATATGTTTTATTCAGTTCCCATAAAGGAACAATTACATTACGATCTGTATATAATTTACAATGGTTTTAATAAGGAGACATGCGCGGTGAAATTTCAGATTTGACATAACTAAATAGTGGTATTATTTCATAGTGATAAAGTCAATATTTTTCTCTTAACTTCTTACACGTTATTCATTATCAGTAAAGGATTTCATTGGTCACAAATTCTGCCATTTTTAAATGGGTTTTGATTTAGAGTTTCGCATCAAACACTTAGTATGTGTATACGAGTGTCGATCGATAACGATTAATTCATATAAATTCTAAAATGATATCCATATGATTAATGGACCCGAGTTGGGTTTGATTCAATACAACAAATCATGATGGCTCAATGCACAAGAATTCAATCATCACTTAAGGCAACACACACATGCACGCGTGCGCACATATATATAGATATATACACTTATTTAACATTATTAATTAATTTATATCTATAATAGCATGATTAGAAAGAGATTGGTTTTCTCTTGCCTATGACGACAGCGATAGATGGAACGAACACGACAACAACACGACAACGACGATACTAACAACTAAGGTTCGGGGTGCTCGGCTCGGGCTCGGCTTGGCTAGGCAGTGTTGGTGGTTAGGTGGAAGAGGTGGCGACGACGAGGAGCTCAGGCGGCGCAACAATAAGGGTTGGAGGGTGTGAACTCGAAGAGGAAGGGGGTGATGTCTCGATGGCGGCGAAGGGAGGTGGCCGACGGAGTAGGCAGTGACGGTGGGTGCATGGAGGCGGAGAAGATGAGGAGTAGGAAGCACAGAGGTTGGTGGAGGTGGTGATGGCAGCCAAGGCTCGTGGATGTTGGGGCTTGTGTTGTTGGTGGTTGACATCGAGATGGTGTCGGCGACATCGACAATGGCTCTTAGGCGGCAATGGGGCCCTGGCGATGGCTAGGAGTTGGTTCGGGGCTCGGGCTTAGCTCAAGGTGCAGGAGATGGGCTGATGGGAGACCTGGGGCGTGGCTCGAGCTGAAGGAGGAGCTGGGGAGTTCGGGGTCGTCGGTGACTCGTCGTGCGAGATGCAGAGGAACGGGGTGGTGTTGTGATGATGTTGTTGAAGTAGAGCTTGAGTTGGACAATGGTGGAGTGGGGTTTGAGTTGGGAGTAGCGAGGAGAGGGAGCTCGATATGAGGTGGTAAGAGATGAAGTGGCCGGTCGCTCGGTTGTGGTGGTGGAAGGAGGCTTGTCAGAGATGTTCAGGGGTCGACCGACGATGTTGCAGGAGAGGGCTTCGATGGTGTGAGGGAGGTGGTAGTGTGGAAGGAGGTGACGAGGGTGGCAGTTAGTTGTGGTGAGGAGGTCGTGGTGGTGTGAGGTGGCTCCAGTGAGGTGAGGTGGAACTAAGAGGTGATCAACAGCGACCGGTGATGGATGTTGCAGTGGGGAAAACGAGAGAGAGAGTTAAAAATTGATCGAGAGAGATTTTGAGTGAGAAAGTGAGAGAATGAGGGAGATATAAGGAGGGGCTTGGCTGTTGAGAGAAGATGGGGAGTGGGCGAGGAAATCTCGAGAAGTCGTTGAGAGTGGGGCTCGATTGTAGGTAGGTACGAGTCTTGGGGACGAGGGATGAGGAATCGGGGGTTTGAGGAAGGAGGAAAGAAAGAGAAATAGAGAAAGAAAGAGGAAAGAAGAGGGAGTGGGGCTTGGGTTCGGTTGTGGGTTGTGGGTGTTTGGGTTTGGTTATTGGCTGGGCCCGAGGGCTTATGGGTTATGGGTTTGGGGAAAATTAAGAAGGGAAAGAAAATATAAGAAGAAATTGGATATATATATGTATATGTATATATATATATATATATATATATATATATTTATGAAATTATTTGAAAAAATATTTATTCAAATACAGATTCAAGTATAAAATAGGACCGGTTATTACACATCGCCTCCCTCATGAAGAAATCCTCCTAAATTTGGGGAGAGAAAGAGTGATCGGGGTAGAGGGAGAGAGGGGGAGAGAGAGAGGTTTAAATAAGGGTAACTGGGGGATTCTTTAAAATTTTCCAAGTAAAACTTCCAGTTTTCTCTATTGAGTGGGTGGTGACAGGGTATTTAGTGTTTAAGGGTTTTTTGCCAACAATCTTAGAGGCAGGGGATTTTTTACGGCGGGAAAAGTGGCGTGGTTTTTTTTTGACAATTTACCCTATTTTTTATGGTATAGCATACAAACGTCTCAAAATTTTTTGTTTTTTCTCAATATTATGCATGCTATATCACACGAAAATCATGAAATTTTAAAAAATTTCAATTTTTTAAAATTTCTTAAAAATATTTCGCACATTATATAGCACCTGACAATCGTGAATTTACTAACATCTCAAAATTATTTGTTTCATTCAAATTTACAATATTTCGCACTCTGCCACACGAAATTTGCGTAAAAATCTCAAACTTTTTTGATTTTTTTTGTTTTCAATATTTTTTGTTTATTATAGAGCACACGAAAATTTCAAAAGTCTTAATATCATCTATTTTCTTTCCTTTTTTTAAATATTTTATATACCATAGCATAAGAAAATCATAATTTTTTTGTTTTCTTTTATTATTTCAATATTATGCATACTGTAGCGTATGAACATTGCGAAAATTTCTGTTTCCTTTCAATTTTTTACTGTATTTTTTTCGACTTTTTAATATTTTGCATGTTATAGCGCACAAAAAATCATGATTTTTTTCAATATTTTGCTAGTAAAACCCAAATAGGAAGAGAAAATAGAGAAAGATTTTAAAGAAAGAGACCGATCAGAATTTTTTCACCATATAAGACTAACTGTATGGGATGAAAGAGTAATAATTATTGAGTAGATAGGAAATAAAAAAATTCTATGACCTAAACATAGTAAAAGAATTAAATAAGGGGCAGCTAACTATTTTTCTATTAATGTCCAAGCTGGATATATTATAATGAATATTATCTTATATAGCTTTATATATATATTATGTAATATGGACAAACATGAAAGGTTAATATTGAACAAATAAGTTAGGGAATCACTACTACAGAGTAGGAATTTGTTCACGGCTTAAACTGTGAACAAAAGTCATTTTTTTCACGGTTTACACTGTGACAGAACAGTGAGCCAAACCTGCGTAAGCAAACGATAGATCACGGTTCTGACCGTGAACATAAGACGAAACGTTCACAGGTGTAACCGTGAACGTTTTTAAGCATGAAAAGTTAAAAAAATCAGTTAGTTGGTGGGTCCCAGGTCACGGTTCTAATCGTGAACAAAACCAGTTATGTGTCACGGTTACAACCGTGAACAAAACTTGTAACCGTAATCTATAACACATACCTGCTCCAGATATTAGTATCTGGAGCAGTTTATTATTCACGGTTGTAACCGTGAACAAATGTATTTAATCACAGTTACAACCGTAATAAGTTATTTTGTTTCTTTTTAATAATCAAATTTTCCGCGCCCCACGCACGTTAATTTCAATCACAAGCAATATATAATTTTTATTCACAGGCATCAATATATAATCATCATTCATGCAATATATTCAAATCTCACGCAATTAATATACGATAATCAAATTAATATGCTCTGAATCGCATGCAAACATAAACAAAAATTATACATACAATCAATATGATCAATACTCTACTAATCAACAAATAAAAAAATGTATGTGTCAAAAAATCGTCCAATATGATCAATACTCCACAAAAGTCCTATTGTATGTGTCAACAAATCAAAAAATAGAACTAATGTCGTTGGGACGACGATCCACCTCCACCGTCCCGTGGCCTAAAAAATGCGCCCAACTCACTCCGTATGGCCTGCCGGACGGAATTGACGTTTGACTGCCTCATGTCTCGGATCTCTGTCCTAAATTCTTGAAGCTCCTGTCGCGTCTGATGATGCTGCTCCACATGCTCGCAGATGTAATGACTCTAAATTTACTGTACGAAAATTTTCAATTTAATATACAGAAAGGAGTTTACAAGTCTAAGTACAAGTTATAAGTTAATTTTTGTTTAAGAACAGCAAGAAGCCGCTTGTAGCTCACTAGTAAAGCCTTGCACTGTTGTGATATAACCCCTGTGTTCGAATCCCATCAGACACATTATTTTTCTGATTTTCTTTTTAAACCTTTTGGAAGCCCAAAAGTTTACACGTGCAATGTACATAAAAACGAAAAGACAGAGAAATCAAACATGTGCACAATGATTTAAATACAGAGAGGAACACGTGGCAAGAATCCACCGGCCTAACCCTTCAAATTGACCAACGGAATGCCTCAAAGGGCCGGCGGGGACGGGTGAACCGTGGCAAATGATGCCCGGGCTTTGCACACACGACTCCTTTCGATTCCCCATTTATCATTATTTTAATGCATTTTAATTCACCATTTTAACTCCACACTATAAATACTACCCCATACCCTAGCCCTTTATCATTCTGAAAATTATAGCCAAAATTCTTGAAATTTTCTAAGTACAAGAGGAGTAGAAGAGGAGTTAGCAATCGATCAAGTTCCGGTGAGGATCGAAGCAAATTCCGGCGATTCCACGACGCCACGACGGCAACCCATTCTTCTTCTATATTCTCTTATCCTAACTAGGTAATAAGTCCCCCCAATCTCTCTTCTTCTTCTTTCATTTTCAAAACATATGTCGGAAGTGGAGTTAATACCGACATCTTCTTCTAAAACTCTATAATTCCATTTTTTCTTACATATTCTTCATTCATATTCCTACACCTTGCTTATTAACATAAAACCAATGTTTAGAACCAATTTTTAATCAAAAATAACATGTAAGATAATTTTAATTTAACTTTTACATTAAAATACCATGAAGTTTGTATATATCATTTTAATTTGCTTTGCTTAAATATACCTTTAGAAAACATCACGGGGTAACGACCCACCCCTCACATACACACATGGTTTCCATAGCACGATACCCTTTGAACATATTTTTGTAATGAATACAAGATTATATTAAAATACCATTTACTATAAAAACGGTTTTCTTTTAAATTGTATTTTCAATTCCTTTGCAAATAAGCCTCTACAACCCTTTTAAGGGGGTCCACTATTGGATGGTGCGGATTACCGCACATCTTTGGGTTAGTAGATCGAGGTGCATACCTCCTCACGGAACATTCGGTCTCGAAAGGTTTTAAATACGGTTTTTAAGAAAAACACATTTTTTACGTAATTAAAAATTCAATTTTTAATAATTATATAAATATTAGCGATTCCTATATTTTAAAAATATAATAAAATTACATTTTTTTTCAAATTAAAGAATTACAAGTTTCATCAAAATACCATCAAGATACCAATAAAAGTCAAGATTTACAATAAAATACCATGAACTTTCCAAGCTAAGCTATTATCACTAAAATACCTTAAATCCCTAAAATTCACGTCCATGGAAACCCTAAATAATATAAATAATTTCTCGAGTTTATTTTGAAATATATATTAAAAATATTTTTCATAAAATCCATCGAGTTATATAAAACTATATTTAAGGATTTTAGTAAATATAGGTTTAAGCAGGATCAATTCTCTTGAGCCTTAGGGAGCCGGAGAAAGTGAGTGTTTGCCTATTTAAGGTAGAAAACTTAATGGTATTATCAATGGTAATTGTCTTGGAAAAAGACATAAATCCTGCCGTCCATGTGCAGCAGTTACCGATAACTCCCGAACCTAATTCAGGATCTAAATCAGTTACAAGTATCTGACTCCATCCGAGTCTAAATCAAAATGTGAATTCAAACTCAAATCAGAATCTAATTCAAATATGAATCCAAATTCTAACATGTATACTTGAACATGAACCTGAACATCAAACCTGAATACAAGACTTGACTTGACCGAACCATGACTATAACTTTACATGACTACAAGATTATATCCTGAACCTAACTACTTGAACAACTTGTATCCATGGTTTCGGCAAGACTTTTAAATATAATCTATACAATACATTACATGGGGTTAACGGGATAGATAGGTACGGAATGTATAGCGTGGCACGAGATGATCACTAAAAGACACCTACATGAACTCTCGTGCCATTGTCCCGTGGGTTTTGATGGGGCCTTGTAATACATGTTACTTTAGTCTATGGGGTAAGATGGACTTCTGTAACACCCGAGCCCAATAATACTATTTATATTTCTAGTTGAGTGTCATATATTGCTCATTTCCAATTATTCTGATTTTCTGGTGTTTATTGCTAAATTTTAACCGGTTAAGTCATTTTGGCACATAATAAATTTTAACTCCTAAAATGAAATTAAAAATGTCCATGTTGGCCTACTCGTCCCCGCTAGTCGCGTGGTAGTGTCCGCGTGTCGAGATTCCGTCCCGTTCGGCTAAACGGGCAAGTTTGGACGCCTACGCACGCGTACAAGTGTCCGACTTGGGGGCATGCATTTTAATCATTAAACACCTCTTTTCAAAATTTGGAACTCGCTTAAAATCCTATAATTTGAATTTGGAGCATTTGGGCGCAACCTGGGCGCGATTTGGAAATGTTTCATTTAGCGCCAAAAACGGCCCATTTAATTAAATATCTTAAAACTAAAATTATACGTATATTTATTCTTTAACAGTAAAATCCTTTCAAATCTTTACTTTAAAAATTCCCTTATCCTGGGCAGCCAATCACGAGGGATTTAAATCCCTCGTGGGCCCCCTTTCCCTCTCTCCCTCTCACTCTAAATCTTTCTCTCTCTCTCTCCAATCTCTCTCTCTCTCTTCCCCTATATAATTCCCTCCATGCAGCCGCCTCCCCTCCCCCTCTCGATCACGAGAAAACCCATGAGAACCCAAACCCTAGCCCCCTCGTACTCGCGCCGCCGACCTCCCCGCGACCTCGCCGTCGCCGTCAGCACCTCCTCAACCGTACTGCACCCTCTTCCTCCTTCCTCCGTTCCCCTTCCGTGCCTGCACCCAACCCCGACGCCGCCAACCACCGCAGGTCTCGTCGTCGACGTCGCCTCCAGTCACCGACGACGCCCGCGACTCCCTCTCTTCCTCCTCGTCCCTACCTCGTCGTCGCCTTCCTCCTCCCCTTGCCGGAACACCACCAGACCCGAGCCGACCCTAGCACCAATCCCTGGGTCGCCGGAAACCGTGCCGGCGACCCTCGTCGACGTCACCCGTGCCACCTCCGACCACCTCCTTTCCCCCTCGATCACCAGAGCCGACCACCACCCTCCTCTACTCGTCGCACTACCCTCTCCAGCGAACCCGAGGCTGTTCAAGCCTTCGCAGCCGCCGTCGCTGCCTCGCCGGCGTTCCAGCGCCGTCGAGCCCGCCGGGGTTACCCCTGGTGTCTCCCTGTAAGCACCCCTCATCTTTCCTTTTGTGCAAAATCCCCCCCCCCGCTGATCTTATTACGTATATCCTGTTGCTAACTCGTTGCCGATGACTTTTGCCGGAATCCGACCGTGCCGTCTTTTGAACCCGACGCTCCAGCGAAGTACCCTGGTCCGTGTGATCCCGTTGTTCTCTGTTGGGACTCGATCCGTGGCCCGTGCACCCGTCTCGTGTTTTCTGCCGACATTGCATCCGTGTTTTCCGGTTTGCGAAACCGTCGAGGCAAATATCCGAATACTTGCTTTAACATGCTAGTACACAATATCAAGTCTTGCTTTACTCTTGATTATCATATTAGTTTATAACTTAAAACCGACGGTCACAATAAACCTTAACATTAAATCAGTATGGTAGTTTCTTGTAACTAATCGGTATGCTATCAATCCACACTTTAACTAATTAAACCAATTAGAACGTCCTTGCTTAAATTGCTAAATCATCCTTGTAACGATTATTATGCTGTAGTTTTAATAGCTTCATTGCTTCGTGTTATTAATATTGTTTTACTCTGTGATTATTGCACCCCAAGGGTGCTTGAACCTGTTAATAAGAGAATACAAAGTATCACTGTGTTTACATGGAATAATATTGTTATTTGCTGTCCCTGTTGTTGTTCCTTATTCGTTACTATACCTGTTATCAGCATACACTTGATTGCATTACATATTGACCGATCTTGATACACCTGACACATATACTGATACACCGGACATGACACCCTGTATATATATCGACTCAACCTGTTGAAACGGAACCTGACCTGATACCTGATTTCATGCCTAATGCCGACCAACCTGACCATTCCTGCTGTCTATCCAGACAGACCTACTTTACCTGATTTTGTGTTGGCATTAGTCCTTGACTACTGAATACCTGACCTGACATACATAGCTTGGGGGTATGGGGAAATCAAAGGTGAAACCGACTTGTAACTCAACAGTTCGATACTTGTTCTGATCAGTCTTACGGGCTTGGCCAGCCCCGGAGTGGTGATGCTGACATCACTCGCCCATCTTGCTACCTATTACTGCTTAGCGGCACGTCTCGGATTCAGCCCCGAGGACCTTGACCGTGGTCCCGGGCACGCACGGGATACTATTGAGTTACATCGACGATTCATTAATTGATTTCAAAGACTATAGAGTAGAAACCTGATAGGACAGTTTAGTCACCACCGCACATTACCCTGCTCTGATATTCCATAGTACTGCTTTATACATGTTCATACCTGCATTGCTTATTACCATGTTCATATTATATTACTTGATGACATGACGCGCTGACGTCTGGGTTTTGCATGGCCCGGATTCCATACCACTGTCGACGACCGAGCAGGAGTACTTCAGCCAGCAGGCTGAACTGTGAGTTCCTTAGGGTTTAGTTTATTTATTTTCATTTCATTTCCAGATGTGAGCCCGCATTATGGGACGTACTGTTTATTTATTGTATTGGATCATTTGCTTCCGCACTCATTGTTTATTGATTCTTGTTATTATGGATTTGGGACATGTATTAGATTAGTTTATTTATCTTGTTCTTGATATCTCTACAACCGTAATGTGACTGTGGATGGATACATCCTACCCACAGGTAGCATGGTTGGCTATGTCTCGTGCCCAATCTTGCGTACTCTGGGAAGCGGGGCGTGACATGGTTCTTTTGGTATCAGAGCCATAGGTTAATTGGGTTGATTCTTTGTAGTTGGGTATTGCACCCGATACGCGAATCAGAATACCCGTGATTAGGAAACATGTCCTGCCACCTAGACCGTTTTACCATCCTTGAATCATTCTTCCGGATCATGTCGACATGCAAACTTACTTTGCATTGTCAACTCGAAAACCTAACTTCTTGTTATCTCTAGGACTTAGGCGACTTGGGTGGAGTTAAGTAATTGCGGCTATGATACCGCGGCATAGCTACAATGCAGTACTCTATTTAAGTATCTTGGAGTTCTAGCCTTGATTTATATATTGAATCTATCATCATGCTAATGTCGTTTGTTTTGATTTCAGGACCATGGCAGATAAGAATTTCAAGACGTATCAGAGGCGTGTGGATGAAGCCGCCATGTTAGGAGTGATACGTGGGATGTTAGAAAATCAGAAGAGGCAAACTGAGCTGATCCAGCAGCAAGCAGATTCATTTCAGGAAGGTTTGCAGGCTATTCAGCAGTCTGTAAGCACCGCTGTAGCGAAGCCAGTCGACCGAGTAGGAACCGTGGCAGATTTCAGACGGTTGGGTCCTACTACTTTCACTGGTCTGGAGGAGCCGTTACCAGCCGAGCAGTGGCTAGTAGACACGGAGAATTTACTGATTGCGGCACAGATCCCAGAAGACAAGAGAGTAGATGTGGTGCGCATTCAGCTGGTGGATTACACCCGAGAGTGGTGGCTTGTGGAGGAGACCCGCTTGTCCAAGCCAATCAGTTGGGTGGAATTCTCTAAAAGTTTCTTGGAAAAGTTCTTCCCGCGGACAGCACGGGAGGAAATGGAGGAGAAATTTATTGGGCTGAGACAAAATGGAGCAGCTGTGGATGTACATGCAGCGGAGTGGACAAGACTCAGCCGTTTCGCTGGACCCTTAGTCGCCAAGGAGGCAGACAGGGCGCGAAGGTTCTTGCGCAGTTTGGATGTGGACATCCAGAGGCAGATTGTCTCCCTGTGTTTGACCACTTTCTCGCAGGTTCTTACGGCAGCCAGAGAGCAGCAGAGTTTGTCGGGAATGAAAGGGAACCTACAGCAGACAGCAGTTGCGGCCAGGAAGCCTGCATTTGTACCTAACCGAGATCATGGGCGCAGAGGTATTCCAGTGGACCGTCGAGGTGTAGCGCCAATGAAGAAGCCTGTGATCGTTGATCGAAGGAAGAGCATGACTTGTGATTACTGCCGATTACCTGGGCACGTGCAGAAAGAGTATCGAAGGAGACTGGGACTTTGTCTGGTTTGTGGAGCAGCCGATCACGCAGTGGGTGCTTGTCCGTCGAAGATTCGCACGAGAGATGATATACGGAAGCCTCCGCAGAGACGTTCCAAGGGCAGAAACAGCTGACTCAAGGACCAAACCAGGCTCGAGCTTCACGTTGACAGCTGAGGAAGCCAAGGCATCAGGAGAAGTAGTTTCAGGTACTGTACTAGTTCGTGGTTTTCCCGCATTGGCATTATTTGATTCCGGAGCATCCCACTGTTTTATGTCATCCAAATTTATAACTACACACTCGATTACCTGCACGACCCTGTCTAGTCTCTGGGACATACACACTGGGAATGGGAAAATCATAGCTAGTAAGGAATGTAAAGATTGTACAGTTGTTGTTTGCGGACGGGAGCTTTTTGCAGATTTCTTGGTGATAGATACGGGCAGTTATGAGGTTGTCTTGGGGATGGATTTTCTTGGCGCTTTCCACGCCCACATTGACTGTAGGGCAAGGAAGGTAATTTTCCAGATTCCCGGACATCCTAAGTTTACTTTCACTGGAGGAAGCAGTTCTGTCGGGCCAGTCGAGTTTAGGGCTAGGCCGACAAACAGTGTTCTGGCAGCAATGGTAGTGGATAGTAATGAAGAGCCGTCAGTTGTTCGCGATTTTATGGATGTGTTTGAAGATATATCAGGCTTACCGCCGAAGCGAGATGTGGAGTTTGCGATTGACCTTATTCCTGGTGCAGCGCCAGTATCAAAATCTTATTATCCGATGGCACCGGTGGAATTGGAAGAAGTTAAGAAACAAGTGGGTGAATTACTCGAGAAGGGATGGATTCGAAGCAGCAACTCACCTTGGGGAGCTCCAGTTCTTTTAGTAAAGAAGAAGGATGGCATGAGAAGGATGTGCATTGATTATCGAGAATTGAACCGGGTGACTATTAAGAACAAGTACCCGATCCCTCACATTGGAGAACTTTTTGAGCAGCTTAGTGGCGCGAGGGTATTCTCGAAACTGGACTTGCGATCAGGATATCATCAGGTCCGAGTGAAAGCAGAAGACATTTGCAAGACGGCGTTTCGAACTCGATATGGACATTTCGAGTATCTAGTGATGCCCTTCGGAGTGACTAATGCGCCAGCAATATTTATGGATTTGATGAACAGGATCTTTTCACCGTTCTTGGACCAGTTTATTGTGGTATTCATTGACGATATTCTGGTGTACTCGAAGAGTCCGGAGGAGCATGCTGAGCACTTAAGGATCGCACTGCAGACGCTGAGACAAGAGAAGTTATTTGCGAAGATGAGTAAGTGTGAATTCTGGCTGGAAGAAGTGAAGTTTCTGGGGCATGTCGTGTCGGGCAATGGAATCGCCGTCGATCCCGAAAAGATTGCAGCAGTTCGAGATTGGCCTATTCCAAAGAATGTTGCGGAGATAAGAAGTTTTCTTGGACTCGCCGGATACTACAGAAGATTTGTGGAAAACTTCGCTCGTTTAGCTGAGCCGTTAACCAAGCTTACGCGCCAGGAGGTACCGTTTGTTTGGACGGAGGGATGTGCATTGGCCTTCGAGACGTTGAAGCAGAAGTTGATAACCGCCCCGATCCTGACCGTACTGGATAATTCAGGAGGACTGGTGATTCACAGCGACGCATCTGGAAAAGGATTGGGATGTGTTTTAATGCAGAATGGGAAAGTCGTCGCTTACGCATCGAGACAGCTGAAGACTCATGAGAAGAACTATCCGACTCATGACTTAGAGCTTGCAGCCGTGATCTTCGCCCTGAAGATTTGGATACACTACCTTTTGGGCGAGAGAGTCGAAGTCTTTACGGATCACAAGAGTTTGAAATATGTGTTCACTCAGAAGGAGTTGAACATGAGGCAACGCAGATGGTTGGAGCTGATGGCCGACTACGACCTTGATCTTAAGTACCATCCGGGAAAAGTTAACGTTGTGCCAGATGCGCTAAGTCGGTTACCAGCAATTCAGATATTGACTGCACAGAGGGAGATCATTGCAGATTTTCGGAGATTCGACTTGGAGGTTGTGCTACCCCATGCTACAGGACAGTTGATGCAGTTGCAAGTACAGTCGTCCTTAGTTGAGAAGATTAAAGCGGCACAATCGCAGGATCCTAGACTGCAAAAGTTTCGAGAGCAGGTTGGAGCCGGACTACGAACCGATTTACTGATCCATGAAGACGGTTCGTTGAGATATGGTAGCCGTGTGTGTGTGCCAAAAGGAGATGTGCGTGAAGAGCTTATGAAGGAGGCACACAGTTCAGCTTACTCTGTACATCCAGGAGGGACAAAGATGTACCGAGATATTCGACAGCACTTCTGGTGGGAAGGTATGAAACGGGAAATTGCTCGCTTCGTGGCTAATTGCTTGGTGTGTCAGCAAGTCAAGGCTGAACACCAAAGGGTTGCTGGTTTGTTACAACCACTTCTGATTCCTCAGTGGAAGTGGGAACATATAACCATGGATTTCGTGACGGCTTTACCGCGGAGTCCAAAGGGCAACAATGCCGTATGGGTGATTGTCGATCGCTTGACCAAGGCAGCTCACTTTATTCCTTTTCGGGTTGGTCAATCGACAGAGACTTTGGCAGAGCGGTACATGCAAGAGATTGTGAGATTGCATGGAGTGCCGGTAAGCATCGTGTCCGATCGGGACACTCGGTTCTTGTCGCACTTCTGGAGGAGTTTACAAGAAAGTTTGGGGACTCGATTGAAGTTCAGCACAGCCTATCATCCTCAGACTGATGGACAATCGGAGAGAACGATCCAGACCCTTGAAGATATGTTGAGGGCTTGCATGTTAGACTTCAAAGGTTCTTGGGAGGATCATCTACACCTGGTGGAGTTTTCGTACAACAATAGCTTCCAAGCGACAATTCAGATGGCTCCGTTTGAAGCACTGTATGGTCGTAAGTGCCGTTCACCTGTTTGTTGGGATGATGTTGATGAACGAAGGTTACTAGGACCAGATTTGGTGGTACAGACAGTCGAGAAGGTGAATACAATCAGGAAGCATATGATGGCAGCTCAAGACAGACAGAAAAGTTGGGCCGACACGTCAAGAAGACCTCTAGAGTTCGCCGTGGGTGATTTGGTATTCCTGAAGATATCACCGACTAGAGGGGTAATTCGCTTTGGAAGTCGGGGAAAGCTTAGTCCTCGATTCGTTGGACCCTTCGAGATATTGGAGCGTGTTGGAGAGGTAGCGTACCGTTTGGCGTTACCACAGTCATTGGCAGGAGTGCACGATGTGTTCCATGTGTCTCAACTACGGAGGTATGTTCGTGATGAGACTCATGTCTTGGATCATTCGGAGTTGACTGTACGGGAGGACCTAACCTTTGAGGAGCGACCAGTTGAAATCAAGGATCGAAGAGAAAAGGTTCTTAAGAACAAGGTTATCCTTCTTGTGCTAGTTTCTTGGGGTAATCGATCGCATGGAGAATCCACTTGGGAGCGAGAAGACGAGATCCGGCAGAAATTTCCTCACCTTTTCCAGTAGTTAGATATCTTGGATTCTTGGAATTTCGAGGACGAAATTCTTTTGTAGTTGGGTATGATGTAACACCCGAGCCCAATAATACTATTTATATTTCTAGTTGAGTGTCATATATTGCTCATTTCCAATTATTCTGATTTTCTGGTGTTTATTGCTAAATTTTAACCGGTTAAGTCATTTTGGCACATAACAAATTTTAACTCCTAAAATGAAATTAAAAATGTCCATGTTGGCCTACTCGTCGCCGCTAGTCGCGTGGTAGCGTCCGCGTGTCGAGATTCCGTCCCGTTCGGCTAAACGGGCAAGTTTGGACGCCTACGCACGCGTACAAGTGTCCGACTTGAGGGCATGCATTTTAATCATTAAACACCTCTTTTCAAAATTTGGAACTCGCTTAAAATCCTATAATTTGAATTTGGAGCATTTGGGCGCAACCCGGGCGCGATTTGGAAATGTTTCATTTAGCGCCAAAAAGGGCCCATTTAATTAAATATCTTAAAACTAAAATTATACGTATATTTATTCTTTAACAGTAAAATCCTTTCAAATCTTTACTTTAAAAATTCCCTTATCCTGGGCAGCCAATCACGAGGGATTTAAATCCCTCGTGGGCCCCCTTTCCCTCTCTCCCTCTCTGTCTCTCACTCTAAATCTTTCTCTCTCTCTCTCTCCAATCTCTCTCTCTCTTCCCCTATATAATTCCCTCCATGCAGCCGCCTCCCCTCCCCCTCTCGATCACGAGAAAACCCATGAGAACCCAAACCCTAGCCCCCTCGTACTCGCGCCGCCGACCTCCCCGCGACCTCACCGTCGCCGTCAGCACCTCCTCAACCGTACCGCACCCTCTTCCTCCTTCTTCCGTTCCCCTTCCGCGCCTGCGCCCAACCCCGACGCCGCCAACCACCGCAGGTCTCGTCGTCGACGTCGCCTCCAGTCACCGACGACGCCCGCGACTCCCTCTCTTCCTCCTCGTCCCTACCTCGTCGTCGCCTTCCTCCTCCCCTCGCTGGAACACCACCAGACCCGAGCCGACCCTAGCACCAATCCCTGGGTCGCCGGAAACCGTGCCGGCGACCCTCGTCGACGTCACCCGCTCCACCTCCGACCACCTCCTTTCCCCCTCGATCACCAGAGCCGACCACCACCCTCCTCTACTCGTCGCACTACCCTCTCCAGCGAACCCGAGGCTGTTCAAGCCTTCGCAGCCGCCGTCGCTGCCTCGCCGGCGTTCCAGCGCCGTCGAGCCCGCCGGGGTTACCCCTGGTGTCTCCCTGTAAGCACCCCTCATCTTTCCTTTTGTGCAAAATCCCCCCCCGCTGATCTTATTACGTATATCTTGTTGCTAACTCGTTGCCGATGACTTTTGCCGGAATCCGACCGTGCCGTCTTTTGAACCCGACGCTCCAGCGAAGTACCCTGGTCCGTGTGATCCCGTTGTTCTCTGTTGGGACTCGATCCGTGGCCCGTGCATCCGTCTCGTGTTTTCTGCCAACATTGCATCCGTGCTTTCCGGTTTGCGAAACCGTCGAGGCAAGTATCCGAATACTTGATTTAACATGCTAGTACACAATATCAAGTCTTGCTTTACTCTTGATTATCATATTAGTTTATAACTTAAAACCGACGGTCACAATAAACCTTAACATTAAATCAGTATGGTAGTTTCTTGTAACTAATCGGTATGCTATCAATCCACACTTTAACTAATTAAACCAATTAGAACGTCCTTGCTTAAATTGCTAAATCATCCTTGTAACGATTATTATGCTGTAGTTTTAATAGCTTCATTGCTTCGTGTTATTAATATTGTTTTACCCTGTGATTATTGCACCCCAAGGGTGCTTGAACCTGTTAATAAGAGAATACAAAGCATCACTGTGTTTACATGGAATAATATTGTTATTTGCTGTCCCTGCTGTTGTTCCTTATTCGTTACTATACCTGTTATCAGCATACACTTGATTGCATTACATATTGACCGATCTTGATACACCTGACACATATACTGATACACCGGACATGACACCCTGTATATATATCGACTCAACCTGTTGAAACGGAACCTGACCTGATACCTGATTTCATGCCTAATGCCGACCAACCTGACCATTCCTGCTGTCTATCCAGACAGACCTACTTTACCTGATTTTGTGTTGGCATTAGTCCTTGACTACTGAATACCTGACCTGACATACATAGCTTGGGGGTATGGGGAAATCAAAGGTGAAACCGACTTGTAACTCAACAGTTCGATACTTGTTCTGATCAGTCTTACGGGCTTGGCCAGCCCCGGAGTGGTGATGCTGACATCACTCGCCCATCTTGCTACCTATTACTGCTTAGCGGCACGTCTCGGATTCAGCCCCGAGGACCTTGACCGTGGTCCCGGGCACGCACGGGATACTATTGAGTTACATCGACGATTCATTAATTGATTTCAAAGACTATAGAGTAGAAACCTGATAGGACAGTTTAGTCACCACCGCACATTACCCTGCTCTGATATTCCATAGTACTGCTTTATACATGTTCATACCTGCATTGCTTATTACCATGTTCATATTATATTACTTGATGACATGACGCGCTGACGTCTGGGTTTTGCATGGCCCAGATTCCATACCACTGTCGACGACCGAGCAGGAGTACTTCAGCCAGCAGGCTGAACTGTGAGTTCCTTAGGGTTTAGTTTATTTATTTTCATTTCATTTCCAGATGTGAGCCCGCATTATGGGACGTACTGTTTATTTATTGTATTGGATCATTTGCTTCCGCACTCATTGTTTATTGATTCTTGTTATTATGGATTTGGGACATGTATTAGATTAGTTTATTTATCTTGTTCTTGATATCTCTACAACCGTAATGTGACTGTGGATGGATACATCCTACCCACAGGTAGCATGGTTGGCTATGTCTCGTGCCCAATCTTGCGTACTCTGGGAAGCGGGGCGTGACAACTTCTTTCGTATACACAAATATCTTCTGTACCAAGCTACAAACAACTACGTTAGAATATCAATCTTATACATGTACATCTTATCAGTTCAAATTCTCATTACTTGCTATATTTCTTTCTTTCTTTTGGGACTTACCGAGCGCTAGTTCGCTGACGACATTCCTGTCTATTTCTTTCTTTGGAATGTTCGTCAGGAGGACCGGACTCTCAGGGGATCGAGCCTAGCTAGGAGTACGTGGACCAGCTCACTGCCCAACAAGACTACTAGTTCATCTTGTACTTATTTCAGTTTGTATGCCATTGTTTAGGTATTGCTTATTATCATTGTATCTTTCCTTTTCAAAGCAGTTGTAATGTAAAGATGAATGTTAATAAAATTTGTTGTTTATTTTATATCTCTTGTCAATTCTTGTGCATTCAATACCGTTCTCCGCCGAAAACAGCGACGAGACCGCGTAGGTCGTCTTGCCTGAATTTAGGGGTATATGCTATTTGGTTTTATCCATCCACATCTCCGAAAATGCCAAGTTGATTTATGGCACCGTGCATCGGAGGTTTGGACAGATACGGCCGATGAAGCAGACTTCGTCAGATTTCCCCTTTTTGTGAGGGGTTTTTGATTGTGGGGACGCTCTTCCCTACAGGCGCAAGCCCCTGCAGTTAATTACGCTACCGCATCGCGGTAACCTCTTTCTACTTCTCCAGATGGTCACTTCGTGTCGTGTGTGTATTTGTTTTATTTTTTGGTTGCCCGTGAATTGTATACAGAGACTAATTTTTGTTGTCGCCCATAGGGCGTGGATTAGTCCAAATCCGTATTTTCTTAGATTTGGGTTTGGGTTGGGTTTAAGGATCGTTAATCTCATTTGAGACTAAGATCAACTTAAACGTTTATTAAGGATACGTTAGTCTAATTTTAGACTTAGATCTACTTAACAGGATCATTTAGATCCAACAAAAGAGCATTTGGGCTCTATTGTTTTAGTTTAGGGACATTGCGGTCCATAAGTTAAAGGACATCATAGTCCATGGAGTTTAAGAACATCATAGTCCATAGTTTAAAGACGTCATAGTCTGTAAAGTTTAAAGAAATCATAGTCTATGAATTTAAGGACCTCACAGTCCATGGTAGTTTAGAGACATCATAGTCTGTAAAGTTTAAGGACATCTTAGTCCATGAGTTTAAGGACCCCACGGTCCGTAATTAAGGACATCATTGTAACAACCTAGTTCATTTATACCAATTCCAGTTCTTGTATTTCCTTAATTGTGGTATTTTCCAGATTTATCGTGTTTTGGGTGCGAATAGTATTTTACATTTTACATTGCATTCGACCCGACCCGCTTACTTGAACTTATTTGATTCATATTTATGAATTATCCTGACTTGTTACGTAGACTGGTGCATTTTCATGTTTAGTGCATACTGGCATTTTATCTGGCATTTGCATTTTTATAATATAACATTTTAAGTCACATAAAATATTTTAAAAATACATTGCATGGCCTGCATGATACCCCTAGCCCCGTGGTAGCATCCGCGCATCTTGTTCTCGTCCCGTTCAGTGAAACGGACTTGTTTGGATGGCTACGCGCACGTGCGTGCATCCGTTCTTGGGGGTATGCATTTTTTCGTTATCCGGACATTCTTTTTTTATTTTGGTCGATATGTATATTTTTCGTATTTTAAAACTGAATTTTAGACCCGACCCGGGCATGTTTTGGACTATGTCTGTATTTATTAGAATATCAAATTTTATTTATATAATATTAAATTTATAAATTGATACAAATTAAAATTTAGTTAACTAATAAAAGATTTTTTTAAATTTGAATCTAAACTAATTTCCTAACAAACTAACAACCCTTTTCTCTCTCTCTCTCTCCCCTCTGCATATATATATATTTATATATATTTCATTTATTTAATTTTTTTCCTTATTTAATACATAGCCTCTTCTTCTTACTTCTTCTTCTTCTTTCTTCTTTCTTTTTCTTGATCTTGTTTCTTGATTCCGGTGATCACCGCCGGAGCCATGCTCGTCGCTGACGATCCGAGTGATCCAGTGAACGTACCTGACTTGCGTGATCACCCTCGTGCGTTGTTTGGAACCGTTCCGTGTACCGTGCGCGCGTCGCGACATTTCGCCGACGAAGGACGTTCCGTACACATACGTTCTTGTTTCGTCTAGGTAAGTTAATCTTGCTACATGCTATATAATTCATTATATACCTATTTAAATAAATACCACAGCTGTATTTTAAATCAAGCATCGCATGTTTCATATTACAGCCTTTCGACGTTCCGTTTACATTTGTATAGTGCATTTCAGATCTAGGGCATGCAAACCAATCTTAATTACATGCTGTATTAGTTTAGACGCATCTATTTTAACAATGGAATACCTGTATTTAAAATTATGCACCCCATATTTAGTTTTATAACTTTTCGATGTTCCGTTTGCATCCATTCATATCATTTCAGATCTAGGTCAAGAAAACTTATCTTGTTACATACTATACTATCATATACTGCATCAAATTGAATAGTTACATTTCATATTGCTTAGTTATATGTTCCGCACTTGTTAGTTTATCATTTTACGATTATGTGATACCCGTTTGCATCCATATCATTTAAAATATATATCGTCGTAATATTTCTTATTATTATCTTTAATTAGTTTATAATCTGCATTTTATAATGTTATACATTTGAAAATATTGTAGTTTACGCATGAAACATCGTCGCAAAGCGAATACGACAAATCTGAAATTTATTGTACACCTTACCTTATAAAATTCATTATAAATCATAGAAAAATTATTAGTATACGTTCTTTTGTTCGTTACGAAGCTAACTAAGAATAATATAACTCTATGAAATATTTACTTGCAAAATAAATTTTTTAAATTACGTAAATTGCAAATGAAAATATCTCTAAACTGCTGTCCAGGGAAATTCCAGCAGCAAACTTTCAACTTCGAATGTTCATAGATTTTTGTAGGGACAACCTGAGATGCTTATACTTATAAAAATGAAAACCTTATTAAATTATCTTTGTTTTGGGATAAGATACGTACCTTTTAGAGAACGTTTGTTATTTTTAAGCTATTTTACAAATCAGGGTGACGTTGAATTTCTGAACGGAACTTTCTTATACATGGTTAATCAATACCACTTTTTTAGTTATTAATCGGTTTGAATATATTATCCATGTTAATATTATTATATCAATATCTATTTAATAAATAATAGTGCTTGTGTTTTAATATTCAGCAAATTTTACCGATTTACAGTTTTATAGTATCCGTCTGTATCCGTACGGTTTATTACATATCTAGTTGCACACCGAGACCATATTATTTTATGTTACTGTTGTATTAGTGCACCATGCTTGATAATTGTGCATCCTACATAGTCATGATGTAACCCCTGACAAAATATTTGTGCATCCATGCTTTATCGTGCATCCGTACTTGCAACAGTTTTAGTATGAGCATCCGCTTGACACATGTGCACTATCTTTCATGACCTGATATACTACTGCTTGACTTGATACCTGATACACTACTATTTAACATGACTTGATACATGTACACTACCTGACATGACCTGATATATCACTACTTGACATGTTACCTGATCTTGTTCTAATGCCGACAATTCTGACATGTTGTCCCGATGGACATATCCTGTTGTCTGTACAGACAAACCTGTTCCTGCTTGATCCTGTGTTGGCATTAGTCTCAGATTTATAAATACCTGACTTACACACATAACTTGTGGGTATGGGGAAATCAAGAATGTAGCTGAACGTAACTCAAAGGGCTATTATATCGTTTTACCGTGGTCCCGTGGGGAATGAACGGGACATAGACTCACAGTCTGTTACATCATTTTACCGTGGTCCCATGGGGAATGAACGGGGCATAGACCGATGGATTACGATGAGGATTACATTCACTGATTTCGAATAACTTTAGAGTAGATCACCCTGTAGCACAGTTTAGACTACTCGCTGCACTTCACCTGTTTATATCCTGTTCACTGATTTATATTCATGTTACTATTACTTGTTATTGATGAATTGTTACTGTTCCTACTCATGCATGCATGACTTGTTACCCCCTGATTATATTATTGTTGATATTATGACGCACTGACGTCTGGGTTTTGCATGGCCCAGATCCTCTACCTTTGTCGCATGCTGATCAAGAGTATTTCCGCCGTCAGGCCGAGCAGTGAGGATCTTGTTAGTATCCAGTTAGTTATTTTCTTACTTTCCAGATGTTATTGTATTGGATCTTTTAGCTTCCACATTATTTTATTCTTGACTCGTTTTTCTGGCTCATGGACATGTATTAGATAGTTATTTATTATTTTTCTTGATATCTCTACAGCCGTAATGTGACTGTGGAGGGATATTTCCTATCCACAGGTAGCATGGTTGGCTCTGTCACATACCTATCTTAGCGTACTCTGGGAAGCGAGGCATGACAGGGTTTGTTTGGTATCAGAGCTATATGATTTAGGTTAATCGGGTTTGATTTTTTGTAGTTGGGTATTGGACCCAATACACGAATCAGAAAATCCGTGATGAGGAACATGTCCTGCCACATTGTTATCATGATTCTTGAATCATATCATTCTCTTGACCCCTGTCCTGATGATATGCAAACAACTTTGCATCTCGAGTTGAAATTCTTTTGGTTCCCTATTGTTTCTTCCGTCCTATTCCTTTGATTCTGATACTAGGATTTGGGCGACTTGAACAGAGTTATGTGATTGTAACTATGAACTGCAGCATGGTTACAATGCGGTACTCTATTTAAGTAACTTGGAGTCCTTCTCTTGATTCATTTCCTTGATTCATGGCCGTGAAATTCTCTTGGTTCTCTCAGTTTCATTGCTTACCAGTTTATGTTTTGCAGATTTCTTGGTGACCGATACCGGCAGTTATGAAGTTGTCTTGGAAATTGACGGTCTCACTTTCCACGCTCACATTCATTGTAGGGCAATGAAAATGATTTTCCAGATTCCCGGACATCCGGAGTTTGTTTTGCTGGAAGTAGCAGTTCTGTCGGGCTAGTCGAGTTTAGGGCTAGGCCGACAAGCAATGTTCTTTTGTCAATGGAAGTTGATAAGGAGGAAGCGCCAGCTGTAGTTTGAGAGTTCATGGATGTGTTCGAGGGCATCTCGGGTTTACCGCCAAAACGAGATGTGGAGTTCACGATCGATCTTATTCCTGGTGCAGCGCCAATCTCAAAGGCGTACTATCCGATGGCTCCAGTGGAGTTGGAAGAACTAAAGAAGCAGGTTACCGAATTGCTAGAGAAGGGTTGAATTCGCAACAATAATTCACCTTGGGGAGCTCCAGTTCTTCTAGTAAAGAAGAAAGATGGCACAAGGAGGATGTGCATCGATTATCGAGAATTAAACCGGGTGACTATTAAGAACAAGTACCAGATCCCTCGCATTGGCAAATTGTTCGAGCAGCTTAGTGACGCGAGGGTATTCAAGAAGCTGGATTTGTGATCCGGATATCATCAGGTCCGAGTTAAATCAGAGGATATTTGCAAGACTGCGTTCCGAACTCGATATGGACATTACGAGTATTTAGTGATGCCACTCGGAGTTACGAATGCACCGGCGATATTTATGGACTTGATGAACCGAATCTTTTCACCGTTCTTGAACCAGTTTATAGTGGTGTTCATTGATGATATTCTGGTCTACTCGAGGAGCATTGAAGAGCATGCAGAACACTTGAAGATCGCACTGCAAACATTGAGGCAAGAAAGATTATATGCAAAAATGAGCAAGTGCGAGTTTTGGCTTGAAGAAGAGAAGTTTTTGGGGCATGTCGTGTCCGGAGATGGAATCGCCGTTGATCCCGAAAAGATTGCAGCAGTTCGAGATTGTCCGATTCCGAAGAACGTAGCAGAGATCAGAAGTTTTCTTGGACTTGCCGGCTATTACAAAAGGTTCATGGAGAATTTTGCTCGTTTGGCTGAGCCTTTGATCAAGCTTACGCGCAAGGAAGTACCATTTGTGTGGACGGATAAGTGTGCGTCATCTTTTGAGGCGTTGAAGTAGAGATTGATAACCGCTCCTATTTTGACCGTACCAGATAGTTCTGGAGGATTGGTGATTCACATTGACGCATCTGGGAAAGGATTGGGATGTGTTTTGATGCAGCATTGGAAGGTTATAGCCTACGCATCGAGACAGTTGAAGACCCATGAGAAGAATTACCCAACTCATGATTTGGAGCTAGCAGCTATGATTTTCGCTTTAATGATTTGGAGACACTAGTTATTGGGCGAAAGGGTCGAAGTATTCATCGATCACAAAAGCCTGAAGTATGTGTTCACACAGAAGGAGCTTAATATGAGGCAGCGTAGATGGTTGGAGTTGATGGCTGACTACGATCTTGATCTTAAGTACCATCCGGGGAAAGTTAATGTTGTGCCAGATGCGCTTAGTCGGTTGCCAGCAATTCAGATGTTGACTGCACAGAAGGAGCTTATGGAAGACTTTCGGAGATTCGGGTTGGAGATCGTGCTACCGCATTCTTCAGGACAGTTGATGCAGCTGCAAGTACAGTCGTCATTGATCGAGAGTATTAAAGCAGCGCTGTCGAAGGACCCAAGATTGCAAAGGTTTCGAGAACAGGTTGAAGCTGGACTTCGAACGGACTTGTTAATTCATGAAGATGGTTCGTTGCGATATGGTAGCTGTTTGTGTGTGCCAAAATGAGATATTCGCGAAGAAGTTATGAAGGAGGCACACAGTTCCGCGTATTCCGTATATCTAGGAGGCACGAAGATGTACCGTGATCTACGACTGTATTTCTGGTGAGGAGGCATGAAAAGGGAGATTGCTCGCTGATTGTTATGAAAAGGTGTGTTTGTAGTTTAACCGCAATCAATAACGGTGTCGCACGTAGCTAGACCGAGATAAGTACGGGTTGTCCTCTGGGAAACGTGGAACCTTTTACTTTTACTTTAGATGTGTTGAGAAAGAGAGGAGGGATAAACAATCTTATAGAATGGTTTCTAGATCTACGTTAAACAAGAATGTAAAATATAGATCTAGATTATTTTAGAGCCTTAGATAATATAATAAGAAGGCTTGTAGGGTTCGTTAGGATTTAGTAGTTATGGACGATTAATTAAAAGTTACCCATTTTATCCATTAATAGATTTAGAACTAGAACGACGGTGATGCGTGTAGATTAGGGTTTCTAGAGGGAAAAGGAATCCCACTCTTAATCCTTATCTCGACACGGAACTCCGTTCATATCTAGCATTTACCAAAACAATCATTAATCTAATCTCTAATCGCGGTCGGAACTGGCAAAGAATTGCTAGCGCGCCCGATTAGGATGTTAATGATTCTTTTGATAAAGTTCCTAAACTTTATAGGACTTAAAAAGGGTTTAATTATTTTCATCGTCCATTAGCCTATCCTAATCCTACGAACCCTAACAAGCGGAGAATTACTCGCGCATGTTGGGAGAAGAAGATGAAAAGATAGAGAGGGAAAACATAATGTAAAATGCAAGAAAAACAATTAAATAAAATAACTACCTTTATTAATCGACTTGAACAAACTACACTTTTATTCCGTAGAAAATGATTACAAACTAGTTGCTTCTCGATCTTTCCTAAGGAGGTAGATGAACAGTTGATGATCAGCCTGGATGCGTGAGCGTCAGGGGCTTCGTGATTTCTTCGGCTTGATAACTTTTCCAAGAGGCTCTCGGTGCCATTTTATAGTGCAAAGCCAGAATCTTTTAGTTGGAAACTTGGTAAAATTCAGCTTTGATTCACCCCACAAAATCTTGTGCTCTGATTCCCTATAATTGCGGCGGATCCGCGGCCCAAGGGGGGTTTGGCCGCGGATCCGCGCTTGATGGTCGAGATCTCGTGACTGAAATTTTTGGGCTTGCATCTTTTGACATGTGGCAATCCTAGGCACCTTCAGAATCTGAAAATCTTTTCTCGGTTGCTTCCACACTTGGTCTCCAAGTTTTGCTTCTTAATTTGGCAAGATTTCTTCAACAACTTGATTTGTTTGATAAATTCTGCATAACAACTTGGAAAATTCTGCACAATAATCTCAAATAATATTTAGTAGGCTTATTTCTACTAGGATTTGGTCAATGGATTTATTTGCATACATTTTCCTACCAAATGCTAATTAAAATATATTAACACATGGAAAATGGTGTTTTAATACATAAACCCTCATATGTATAATATATTATATTAAAGTCCTTTTTTAATATGAAAATGGTAGGAAAAATGTAATACAAATGTGCAGTTTTATCAACTGAACAAATACCCCCAAACTTATCTTTGATCGTCCCGAGCAAACTAGTTTATTCAAGTGGAGAAAAAGAAAGGAGAAAACTAAGCACACTTTCGTAGGCAGACACGATTGCACTGAGCACGTGCAACAAGCCGTTAAACCTCTAGGTGTCCCTAGTAGGAGGAGTGTTGTCTCCTGAGGGTTTTCAGCGGATTACACCCACAAAATCCAATAACAAAAGAAAGATGGTGAAATTTACATATAAAGATAAGAACCATAAAAGAAAGGCCTTGAAAAGAAGAGTTTCCAACTATACTAGCTTTTCAGTTGTCATGAGCCCTATCTTAATAGTCATGAAAAAATGTTAGAAATCATATCATCCCTCAATAAAACATCGTCTTTATTCTTCATTCCTACTTTTCATCCAAACATTGATCATATAACCCCACGTGTGTGTAAAGAACATCCCTACACTCGGAGAATTCAATTCAAGCTATCATACTCTTGTCCATCTACCTTAGTACTTTTTAATTTGATGAATATTAAGATTTGCTCACACATTTTCATGCGACCGTTAATACTTCTTGAGGTACTAACCGACCGATTACTCATGTGCTTGCTGATCCAGTGATAATATTTTCCTCGTCTTGCACCACCTAAGGCTTAGCAGTGACTCCCAGACCAGTTGGCCTTAGGGCACTAGGTGAAGAGGCACCCTCGCTATATTTTTTTTATTGCTGCCTTGGCGATAACAAAACCAGTGTTCATTTTTTTCTTTTCACCATTTTTATATTTTCTTCATTTTTTTCATTTCCTTCATACTTTGGCTTTTAGACAAGAGCATTTCAAGGTATCCTCTACTATCCCGAGTTTCAAGACGTGTAAGTGCATATAGTAGGGTATCAACATTCAAATGTTTGGCTTCCAGAATAGAAACTATTTTTCAGACTTATTTTTATCCTCAGATTAGCGACTTCCTTCATCTTACTAACCTTTGGGACAACAGCTCATAACTACTTATTACTAGTTTGTTTAAGAAAACTTCTAATTTTCTTGGTTTTCTTAAACTATTCCTATCTTTTGGATGTAATTTTTTTCACTTTCTACCCTTTTGTTATAATTTTTTTTTAAATTTTTGAAAATGTTGTGCTTATGCAAAATATGATGCAAATTGATGTGTAAATAAGCACAAACCTCCCCCAAACCTGTTTACAGCAGTGTCCTCACTGATGTCATCCGTTAAGCTCAAAAAACCTGTAGACTTGGGAGGAAATTATTAATGGGGGAAAGAATATATGAAAGTGAAAATCCTCCCCCAAACTTATTTTAGGCTCGCAGTTTTGTAAAAATCATTTTCTTTCAAGAGCCAAAATATACCACCCCTCCCCCAAACTTGAGTTAAACAATTTTAATCTTTTAAAATCACATGAGGGGGTCAAGGTTATTGGTCAATGCCAATCTTTGCAAAGACCGAAGGTCAACACCAACCATTCAAAAATTTTATCGATGAAGCACCAAGGTTGGTGGAAGAACATGTCACCTATTGACGTGAAGAAGTGGGGAGGTGACAAGAGGTGTATTGGAAAAGGATTGCGTCTCAATTTGGAGAGACGACACAGTGATAGTAATGATGGATTACTCGCATTATCATGATTGTCCAAAAGAGGGGGTGGAGGTCCAATTTCTTCATCTTGGAGTTGATTCATCTCAACACCCGTGTCTTGTAAAAATGCGAGTTCATCAGCGAAAATTTCCTCAAAGCTTTCATCGATACCCCGAAAAATAATGTCATCAGAAAAAATGGGGTGATCGTCAGACTCAATATAAGGTTCGTCATTAGATGTTGACCCGGACAACTCGGTGGAAGAGTAAATGGTTGGGTCAAACAACAACATATGAAAAGAGTCTGTATCATGAGGTTGATCAAATTCGCTGCTGTCGACATCCATTAATTCGACAGAACACACATGAGCATAGGGTTTGGAGGGTTCACTTCCCAACTTGTAAATATTAAGCTCAATTGACTTCTTTCCAAAGGATAGGGTCATACAGCCGTTTCTACAATTAATTACTGCGTCGGAAGTGGCCAAAAAGGATCGACCGAGTATCACCGGGATTTGATTGCGTGGGTTTGCTACAGGTTGTGTATCTATAACGATAAAGTCCATAGGGAATATGAATTCCCCGACTTTGATTAACACATCCTCTAGCTCACCCCTTGGTTGGGTGATAGATCGATCGGCCATCTGAAGAGTGCAATGCGCAGGTTTTAACTCTCCGATCCCTAATTGCTCATACACAGAATACGGAAGCAAGTTAACACTAGCACCTAGATCGAGTAGAGCACGATTGATATTTTTACCCCCAATAGAAATTGAAATTGTAGGACTTCCGGGGTCCTTTCGTTTCTTGGATAGTTGTTGTGTAAAAGCAGTGCTCACATTACTCGTAAGGAAAGCTTTTTTAGGTACTTGAACTTTTCGCTTCCTAGTGCACAAGTCCTTTAAGATTTTCGCATATGACGGAACTTGTTGAATAGCATCTAGGAGAGAAATGTTTATGTTAACTTGCTTAAAAATTTCCACAATTTTCTTTATTTGTGGACTTGGTCTGTTGCCCCTCAACCTGTTTGGATAAGGTGCTTGATCAATAAGTTTTGGGTCCAACATTTGTGGAGAAGACTGTGGGGATGGATTCGATCCCAAAACTGGAGTGCGAATCGACTTAGATAGATTTGGCGAAATGGGCGAAGGGTTCGAGCCTTGGGAAAAATGGAGAATAGGCTCGGATGAAGGTGGGAGACTAGATGAATTAGGGGAAGAAGAAGAAGCTGGGGTATCATTGGTGTCACTATCATCACACTGCTCACCCACTCGGTCATTCAGCACTTTTCCCGATCTCAACGTGGTAACATCACTCACATTATAACTTTGTGAGTGGCCAGGATTAGGTATGGGTTGAGATGGGAGTTTCCCTTTCTCTCTCGCACTCATTGCGGCGTTTAACTGTGCGATTTGGTTTTCTATTGATTTGATACTCTCACCATGGGAGGAGGAGTTTTTCGTTAGGCTATCAATAGAAGACCTCATCTCAGCCGAAATTTGCATGGATTGTTTCATGAACATATCCAAAGTTTGTGCAAGTGAGTTGTCAGTACCGACCACTTGTGGTGTAGAAATGTTGGCCGGATTTTGGAAATTCTGTGACTGAAAGGGGGGCTGATTCTGTGGTTGTGGTTGCTGTGGAGGAGGTCTTTGATAATTGCTTTGTTGGTTTTGATTCCAAGAAAAGTTAGGATGATTCCTCCATCTTTGATTATATGTGGAAGAATAAGGATCGTTTCTAGGTCGCTGCTGAAAAGCAGCATTAGCTTGAAACGATGCATTCATAGGACATTCTTCCGTTAAGTGTGAAGGATCCGAACAGCAACCACAGACGGTCTTAGGAAGCGTGACCTGATTTAGGGAGAAAGATGAGAACTTGTTTTAAATAGCGTCGAGTTTCTTTTGTATCGCTGCCATTTCGGCTTTTACTGCAATAGAAACGTCGAGCTGGTGAATACCTCCCTTAGTTGAAGGTGGTCTTACGCTTTCCCACTGCAACGTGTGTTCAGCAAGGTCTTCCAGATATTTCCATGCTTCACCGTCATCTTTAGACATGAAATTGCATTGACACATTGTTTCAAGCATCTGCTTTGTCGCTGGATTAATGCCCTCATATATAATCCGACATAAATCCCATCTATTGATTCCATGATGAGGACATTGGACAAGAAAATCCTTGAAACGTTCAAAGCACTTCCAAAATGGTTCGTTGGGAAGCTGGGTGAACTGGTTGATCTTGCTTCTAACACGGGCAGTCTTATGGTTTGGGTAAAAATTCTTAAGAAATGCTATGACGAATTCATCCCAATTAGTGATAGAGTTTGCGGCAGTATTATAAAGCGATTTTTCTGCCAAGTCGCACAGTGTGAATGGGAGAAGACGTAAGCGCATAGCATCTAAAGTCAATTATAAAGTACCCATCATTGCGCATACGTTTTCGAATTTGGTGATGAAAACGTACGCGTCTTCCGACTCAAGCCCGTGAAATTTGGGCAGCAGGTTGATGTAGTGGGGTTTAATTTCGAAATTATCCCCGTTAGGTGGTGGAAGAGATAGACAAGTGGGAAGAGGACCACGGATAGGATAGCATCTCTCTTGGAGAGAGATGCGCGGTGGATTCTGCGCACCTTCGGGCGGTGGCAGCGTGGTGTTATAATCTGATGGAGTGCCGTCCATCTCGGTCGTGGTGTGTGGTGGGGGAAAAGAAGATGAAGAAGTACCGACTTTGGCGTCGATAGCAGGAACGCGGACAAGACGGGCACTAGGATCCCGTGTCCAGCCGAGCATGCACTAAGCGGGTTTAGTGCAAGTGGCAGCGTATGTATGATTTAAAATTGGCTTGTTTTGAAAAAGTGGGACTCAAGACAAATCTCCCTAAGATGCACAAGCAACCCTAGAACTAAGGTCACCTAGGTCCATTCTCTAGACTGGTCCTAGACTTCCAAAGGACAAGCCGCAGGATCAATCCTCTACCGCCTCCGTACTACCCTTGTAGCCAGGTAAGTGCCAGGTAAGCGGGAAGGAACCACAGTAGTGGGCCTAATTAAAAACCACTAGCCTTTGTCACACTTGCCTAGGCACTACAAAAGTAATGCGGATAAATGATAGATTACCCACGACCTTCCTCTGTCCTTATTGAGCGCGACAGTCCTTAAAGTCTGGTCTAGATATTTTTTAAATTAATGAGATCTATATGCTCGGTTTGTGATTTGTGGGGCTTAGGAAAGGTGATGAAATCCCCACCTAATCTTGATTTGGTCTTTGCCCCTTAGAGTCCGTATTAAAATATGCAAAACAAAACCAATCACAAAACTTTTGCAAAAAGATTTTTGAGCGGCGCTATTTTGCAAAGAATCCTGCAGAAAATAGATTTTATTGGATTTTAGAGGAGAGAGAAAGAGTTAAGAAAGATACCAGAGAAGTGTGAAACCCTAGATCTCCTGTTTCCTCAAGTCCGTGACTCCAGATTCCCTCGCAAAATTCACACACAAATCGTTAAATATGCAATTTGCAGTTTTGTTTTAATAATGATATGAATCGTCTAAGAATTCAACACAAATAGTAAGAATAAAAAATTACGCACGTATCCCCGGCAACGGCGCCATTTGATTGTTTGATTCGAAAGTGTGTTTGTAGTTTAACCGCAATCAATAACGGTGTCGCACGTAGCTAGACCGAGATGAGTACGGGTTGTCCTCTAGGAAACGTGGAACCTTTTACTTTTACTTTAGATGTGTTGAGAAAGAGAGGAGGGATAAACAATCTTATAGAATGGTTTCTAGATCTACGTTAAACAAGAATGTAAAATATAGATCTAGATTATCTTAGAGCCTTAGATAATATAATAAGAAGGCTTGTAGGGTTCGTTAGGATTTAGTAGTTATGAACGATTAATTAAAAGTTACCCTTTTTATCCATTAATAGATTTAGAACTAGAACGACGGTGATGCGTGTAGATTAGGGTTTCTGGAGGGAAAAGGAATCCCACTATTAACCCTTATCTCGACACGGAACTCCGTTCATATCTAGCCTTTACCAAAACAATCATTAATCTAATCTCTAATCGCGGTCGGAACTAGCAAAGAATTGCTAGCGCGCCCGATTAGGATATTAATGATTCTTTTGATAAAGTTCCTAAATTTTATAGGACTTAAAAATGGTTTAATTATTTTCATCATCCATTAGCCTACCCTAATCCTACGAACCCTAACAAGCGGAGAATTACTCGCGCATGTTGGGAGAAAAAGATGAAAAGATAGAGAGGGAAAACATAATGTAAAATGCAAAAAAAACAATTAAATAAAATAACTACCTTTATTAATCGACTTGAACAAACTACACTTTTATTCCGTAGAAAATGATTACAATCTAGTTGCTTCTCGATCTTTCCTAAGGAGGTAGATGAACAGTTGATGATCAGCCTGGATGCGTGAGCGTCAGATGCTTTGTGATCTCTTCGGCTTGATAACTTTTCCAAGAGCCTCTCGGTGTCATTTTATAGTGCAAAGCCAGAATCTTTTAGTTGGAAACTTGGTAAAATTCAGCTTTGATTCACCCCACAAAATCTTATGCTCTGATTCCCTATAATTGCGGCGGATCCGCGGCCCAAGGGGGGTTTGGCCGCGGATCCGCGCTTGATGGTCGAGATCTCGTGACTGAAATTTTTGGGCTTGCATCTTTTGACATGTGGCAATCCTAGGCACCTTCAGAATCTAAAAATCTTTTCTCGGTTGCTTCCAGACTTGGTCTCCAAGTTTTGCTTCTTAATTTGGCAAGATTTCTTCAACAACTTGATTTGTTTGATAAATTCTACATAACAACTTGAAAAATTCTGCACAATAATCTCAAATAATATTTAGTAGGCTTATTTCTACTAGGATTTGGTCAATGGATTTATTTGCATACATTTTCCTACCAAATGCTAATTAAAATATATTAATACATGGAAAATGGTGTTTTAACACATAAACCCTCATATGTAAAATATATTATATTAAAGTTCTTTTTTAATATGAAAATGGTAGGAAAAATGTAATACAAATGTGCAGTTTTATCAACTGAACACTTGCTTTGTAGCAAAGTGCTTGGTGTGTCAGCAAGTTAAGGCTGAACATCAAAGGGTTGCTGGTTTATTGCAACCACTTTCGATTCCTCAATGGAAGTGGGAACATATAACCATGGATTTCGTGACAGCTTTACCGCGAAGTCCAAAGGGCAACAATGCAGTTTGGGTGATTATTGATCGATTGACCAAGGCAGCTCACTTCATACCATTTCGAGTTGGTCAGTCAACGGAAGCGTTAGCAGAACGGTACATGCAAGAGATTGTGAGATTGCATGGAGTACCTGTGAGCATCGTGTCTGACCGTGACACCCTATTCTTATCACACTTCTGGAGGAGCTTACAGGAAATTTTGGGGACTCGATTGAAGTTTAGCACAGCTTATCATCCTCAAACAGATGGCCAGTCGGAGAGAACGATCCAAACTCTTGAAGACATGTTGAGAGCTTGCATGTTAGACTTCAAGGGTTCATGGGAGGATCATCTACACTTGGTGAAGTTTTCGTACAACAACAGCTTTCAGGAGACTATTCAGATGGCTCCATTCGAAGTATTGTATGGTCGCAAGTGTCGCTCACATGTTTGTTGGGACGATGTTGGAGAACGAAGATTGTTGGGACTGGATTTGATCGTGCAAACCGTAGAGAAAGTTAATACTATTCGGAATCATATGAAGGCAGCGCAAGATCGGCAGAAGAGTTGGGCCGACACATCGAGAAGACTTCTAGAGTTCGCTGTTGGTGATCTAGTATTCTTGAAGATATCACCGACTAGAGGAGTGATTTGTTTTGGGAGTCGAGACAAGCTTAGTCCTCGATTCGTGGGGCCTTTTGAGATTATGGAGCGTGTTGGAGAAGTGGCTTATCGATTGGCGTTACCATAATCTTTGGCGAATGCTCATGACATGGTATCTCAACTCCGTAAGTATGTTCGAGATGAAACACACGTGCTAGATCATTCGGAGCTGACTGTACGGGAAGATTTAACCTTTGAGAAACGACCGATGTCGATTGTGGATCGAAGAGAAAATGTTCTTAAGAACAAGGTTATCCCTCTCGTACTTGTTTCTTGGGGAAATCGCTCGCATGGAGAATCAACTTGGGAACGAGAAGATGAAATCCGGCAGAAGTTTCCACATCTATTTTTGTAGTTTCTTGATTGTCTATCCTTTCTTGTTCTTGGAATTTCGAGGACGAAATTTTTTTGTAGTTGGGTATAATGTAACAACCTACTTCATTTATACCAATTCCAGTTCTCGTATTTCCTTAATTGTGGTATTTTCCTGATTTATCGTGTTTTGGGTGCGAATATTATTTTACATTGCATTCGACCTGACCCGACCCGCTTGAACTTATTTGATTCATATTTAGGAATTATCCTGACATGTTACGTAGAATGGTGCATTTTCATGTCTAGTGCATACTGGCATTTTATCTGGTATTTGCATTTTTACAATATAACATTTTAAGTCATATAAAATATTTTAAAAATACATTGCATGGCCTGCAAGATACCCCTAGCCCCGTGGTAGCATCAGCGCATCTTGTTCTCGTCCCGTTCAGTGAAACGGACTTGTTTAGATGGCTACGTGCACGTGCATGCATCCGTTCTTGGGGGTATGAATTTTTTCGTTATCCGGATATTCTTTTTTTTATTTTGGTCGACATGTATATTTTTCGTATTTTAAAACTGAATTTTAGACCCGACCCGGGCATATTTTGGACTATGTCTGTATTTACCAGAATATCAAATTTTATTTATATAATATTAATTTTATAAATTGATACAAAATAAAATTTAGTTAACTAATAAAAGATTTTTTAAATTTGAATCTAAACTAATTTCCTAACAAACCAACAATCCCTTTCTCTCTCTCTCTCTCCTCTGCATATATATATTTATATATATTTTATTTATTTAATTTTTTTCCTTATTTAATACATAGCCTCTTCTTCTTACTTCTTCTTCTTCTTTCTTCTTTCTTTTTCTTGATCTTGTTTCTTAATTCCGGCGATCACCGCCGGAGCCGTGCTCGTCGCTGACGATCCGAGTGATCCAGTGAACGTACCTGACTTGCGTGATCACTCTCGTGCGTTGTTTGGAAACGTTCCGTGTACCGTGCGCGCGTCGCGACATTTCACCGACGAAGGACGTTCCGTACACATCCGTTCTTGTTCTGTCTAGACAAGTTAATCTTGCTACATGCTATATAACTCATTATATACCTATTTAAATAAATATCATACCTGTATTTTAAATCAAGTATCGCATGTTTCATATTACAACCTTTCGACGTTCCGTTTACATTTGTATAGTGCATTTCAGATCTAGGGCATGCAAACCAATCTTAATTACATGCTGCATTACTTTAGACGCATCTATTTTAACAATGGAATACCTGTATTTAAAATCATGCACCCCATATTTAGTTTTATAACTTTTCGATATTCCGTTTGCATCCATTCATATCATTTCAGATCTAGGTCATGAAAATTTATCTTGTTATATACTATACTATCATATACTGCATCAAATTGGATAGTTACATTTCATATTGCTTAGTTATATGTTCCGCACTTGTTAGTTTATCATTTTACGATTATGTGATACCCGTTTGCATCCATATCATTTAAAATATATATCGTCGTAATATTTCTTATTATTATCTTTAATTAGTTTATAATCTGCATTTTATAATGTTATACATTTGAAAATATTATAGTTTACGCATGAAACATCGTCGCAAAGCGGATACGACAAATCTGAAATTTACTGTACACCTTACCTTATAAAATTCATTATAAATTATAGAAAAATCATTAGTATATGATTTTTAGTTCGTTACGAAGCTAACTCAGAATACTATAACTCTATGAAATATTTACTTGCAAAATAAATATTTTAAATAACGTAAAACGCAAATGAAAATGTCTCTAAACTGCTGTCCAGGGAAATTCCAGCAGCAAACTTTCAATTTCGAATGTTCATAGATTTTTGTAGGGACAACCTGAGATGCTTATACTTATAAAAATGAAAACCTTATTGAATTATCTTTGTTTTGGTATAATATACGTCCCTTTTGGAGAACGTTTGTTATTTTTAAGCTATTTTACAAATCAGGGTGACGCTGAATTTCTGAACGGAACTTTCTTGAGCATGGTTAATCAATACCACTTTTATAGTTATTAATCGGTTTGAATATATTATCCATGTTAATATTATTATATCAATATTTATTTAATAAATAATAGTGCTTGTGTTTTAATATTCATACAGTTTTATAGTATCCGTTTGTATCCGTACGGTTTATTACATATCTAGTTGCACACCGAGACCATATTATTTCATGTTACTGTTGTATTAGTGCACCATGCTTGATAATTGTGCATCCTACATAGTCATGATGTAACCCCTGACAAAATATTTGTGCATCCATGCTTTACCGTGCATCCGTACTTGCAACAGTTTTAGTATGAGCATCCGCTTGACACATGTGCACTACTTGTCATGACCTAATATACTACTGCTTGACTTGATACCTGATACACCACTACTTGACATGACTTGATACATATACACTACCTGACGTGACCTGATACATCACTACTTGACATGTTACCTGATCCTGTTTCTAATGCCGACAATCCTGACATATTGTCCCGATGGACATATACTGTTGTCTGTACAGACAAACCTGTTCCTGCTTGATCCTGTGTTGGCATTAGTCTCAGATTTATAAATACCTGACTTACACACATAACTTGTGGGTATGGGGAAATCAAGAATGTAGCTGAACGTAACTCAAAGGGCTATTATATCGTTTTACCGTGGTCCCGTGGGGAATGAACGGGACATAGACTCACAGTCTGTTACATCATTTTACCGTGGTCCCGTGGGAATGAACGGGGCATAGACCGATGGGTTACGATGAGGATTACATTCATTGATTTCGAATAACTTTAGAGTAGATCACCCTATAGCACAGTTTAGACTACTCACTGCACTTCACCTGTTTATATCCTGTTCACTGATTTATATTCATGTTACTGTTACTTGTTATTGATGACTTGTTACTGTTCATACTCATGCCTGCATAACTTGTTACCCCCTGATTATATTATTGTTGATATTATGACGCACTGACATCTGGGTTTTGCATGGCCCAGATCCTCTACCTTTGTCGCAGGCTGATCAAGAGTATTTCCGCCGTCAGGCCGAGCAGTGAGGATCCTGTTAGTATCCAGTTAGTTATTTCCTTACTTTCCAGATGTTATTGTATTGGATCTTTTAGCTTTCGCATTATTTTATTCTTGACTCGTTTTTCTGGCTCATGGACATGTATTAGATAGTTATTTATTATTGTTCTTGATATCTCTACAGCCGTAATGTGACTGTGGAGGGATATTTCCTATCCACAGGTAGCATGGTTGGCTCTGCCACGTGCCTATCTTAGCGTACTCTGGGAAGCGGGGCGTGACAATCATAGTCCATGAGTTTAAGGACCCCACAGTCCGTGGAATGTCTAGTTGTTGGGACCCGTCACCACTCTGAAGACGTTGAAGGATTACAATGACAAATATCAGAGGAGTGAAGAGATGTACCCTTAAACCAAATGCCAGATTGAGAAGGAATGGGATGAACATTACTTCGAATGCCATCTGAGATCAATTTTGAAAGACCTGAACATAATTAGGGCTCGATTAAAAACAAGGTTTTGGCTTTGGGAGACTTAGCTAACTTGGGCTAAGATTGGCCTATTATAGTGTTAAACACTAGCATATGTTCGGCGCTCACGTGCTCTCACGTGAGGTCTTAAAGTATTGTTGAAGCATAAAAGATTTGAAGCGCTCACGTGGGGTCACGTGAGGCGCTTGAAGTAGTGTTAAACACTGAAGATTTGAAGTGCTTACGTGGGGTCACGTGAGGCATTTGAAGTAGTGTTAAACACTGAAGATTTGAAGCGCTCACGTGGGGTCACGTGAGTCGCTTGAAGCAGTGTTAAACACTGAAGATTTGAAATGCTCACTGGGGTCACGTGAGGCGTATGAAGTAGTGTTAAACACTGAAGATTTGAAGCGCTCACGTAGGGTCACGTGAGTCGCTTGAAGTAGTGTTAAACACTGAAGATTTGAAACGCTCACGTGGAGTCACGTGAGTCGCTTGAAGTAGTGTTAAACACTGAAGATTTGAAGTGCTCACGTAGGGTCACGTGAGGTGTTTGAAGTAGTGTTAAACACTGAAGATTTGAAGCGCTCACGTGGGGTCACGTGAGTCGCTTGAAGTAGTGTTAAACACTAAAGATTTGAAGCGCTCACGTGGGGTCACGTGAGTCGCTTGAAGTAGTGTTAAACACTGAAAATTTAAAGCGCTCACGTGGGGTCACGTGAGGTGTTTGAAGTAGTGTTAAACACTGAAGATTTGAAGCGCTCACATGGGGTCACGTGAAGCGCTTGAAGTAGAGTTAAACACCGAAAGTTCGAGGCGCTCACGTGAGGCGCCTGAGATTTGGCACAACTTCTTTGAATTTGTTCCCTTTTTCTTTTCTGAGTGCTGAGCACTATTGGGTCACGTGGGATCACGTGAGGCCTCCCCAAAGATTGAAAGCCGCCTCTGTTTTATTCTCTTTTGAAAAGTGTTAAGCACTATTAAAGGGTCACGTGATGTCACGTGAGACGCCCTGAAATAGAAACTGCCTTGGGTTTATTCCCCCTTTTTCTTCTGAATGGCTTGTTCAGGGGTCACGTGGGAGCACATGACCTGATCTCATTTGTTTTCTCTCGTTCAACACGGGTGCTCACGTGGGAACACGTGATCATGTTTGGGTGCTAATCTTCTTCTTTTTTTTACGTACATGGAGATCTTGAGTTAAGTCTTCTATTTGATAAGAATTAAATTCTTATATAGGGTTGAACCCTAATTTTATTTAGAAGAATTAAATTCCTATATGTTGTAAGAATTAAATTCTTTGAACTCAATTCTTCCCCTAGGTTTTGAATCTGCATAACAAATCTCCCCGATGAGAATTAAATTTTCAACTTGTGGGGAGATCTGCTTCTGCATATCTTCAACCAAAGGAAGAACTAAGTTTTTTTTAGAAGAGTTAAACTCTTATGAAGGTGAAGAAGAGAAAAAATGTTCTCTGTGTTTTTCTTTCTTCCCTTACCTAGGGTTTCTTTTTCTCTGAGGGGATCTTCCTCTCTCTGAAGAATTAAATTCTTTTCTTTTGGCTTACGAAGGGTTTTTTTTCTTCTCCCTCTCCTCTTTCTTTTTTTTTTGTCTCTAAAACTTGGCTCCTATTTATAGGAGAAAGAAAAGAATCAGTTTGTTCAGCCAATCTCTTATTGAGAGATTTTGATTGATTTTATAACCAACATGATCTTTTAGATCACTCGGTAAATTTTATTCACCGTTGAATTTTTAATCCAAAGACTTCTATTTCACATCAGATATTTCATTTGTTGTTCCTGGTAAATTTTAGGAAAATATTTCCTTGCACAGAATCTTCCTATAAATTGGTGATTTTTAATCACCATTGGATTTTTAATCCAATGGTGCTCTACTTTACAGAGTGCAATTTTTCTTGTTTGGAAAGATCTAGGGAAATATTTTCCAAAATAGAGCTTTTGATCCCTTTGTTTAGAATTTAATTCTATTTGTTCAGAAGGCATAGGAGCCATCACGTGTACTACGTGACCCCTCACAGAATTAATTTGGTTTGTTCGTATAAAGGAATCCAAACAGAGGGAAGGCATCACGTGGTAACACGTGAGCTTTTTTATTCTTTGTTTGTTTTATAACTGAGTCCCACACGTTTTGTGTGAAGGACGATCACGTGCTTGCACGTGAGGCTTTAGCTGCCACCTACTAAATGGATCCGCTTACTCTGCATACAGATGCATCACGTGCTTGCACGTGATGCTCCACTAGCGGGAATTTTTTTCTTTTCCTTTTCTGAGCCTCTTTGTAAGGGATTGATGATCACGTGCTTACACGTGATGCTTCCATTAGTGGGGAATTTTCCCCTTCCCTTTTTCTTTCTGAATTTTTATAAGGGAACATATACATATATTGCTTAATTATGCTTAACGTATTATTTCTTAGTAAATACGTTGCGGTCCCACAACGTCTTCTCTTCTGTATACTGGGAAGCGCGGCGTGACAGCAGAGCCGATGGATCTCCTGCTGCGACGTATCCGCTCGGGTCTGGGTCACAACGTACTAATGCACGGTCGATTGTCTATCGAAAAATCGATGTGCTTCGGGACCAACCTCGGGCTCATACCCACCATGATGCCCTCCGGATATCGAATCCATGACAGGGATAATGGCGGCGATCGAGTCGCCGGGGTTAAGTCCCAAGACGTCCGTCTGCTTTTGTCACGCCCCGCTTCCCAGTATACGGGCAGAGGACGCGACGAGAACGCTACGTATTTACTCTGAAGTAAATACTCTAAGCGTATATAAGCAATATAAAAGAAATGTACACAGGAGACAAATGTAATGAAATATCAACTTTATTTATTAACATTCTTTTGTACAATACATAGAAAAGTAAATATATCTGAATGAAAGCAATGCATAAATAGTGGCATAACAGAAATGGAAAGTACTGAAATGAAATAGGTACAAGTGGCTAGAGCTATGGGTCTTTCGGTGTACTGCTCAAGGGCCTACTCCGAATGCTCCTGAATGGTCTCGTGCTCTGGTGCTTCCGATCCATCTGACAACATTCCAAAAAAGAAAGAGAAGGAATGTCGTCAGCGAACAATCGCTCGGTAAGTCCCAAACATAAGGGAGAAGTAGAATAGATAGAGATAGAGAGAGTATAGTTTTTAAAGTTGTATTATTTTGTTATACTGTTGTATTTAGTGTTAACGCTGTTGTTTGTAGCTTGGTACAGAAGGATGCCAGTGTATACGGGAGAAGTCTCTATATGCCAGAGACTAATGCAAATGGAAGTACAAGGCTCCGTCGATAATATCACGGAATAACGGCATGGATGTAATTACGTCTTATGGTTGCTTTCTCGTGCCACTTCTAATACCTTCCGTACCAATCTACCCGTTAAACCCCGTGATGTCTTGTTTGTATTGTTTGTATTGTATCGCAACTTGTATTGTCTTGTAATATAGATAATTGGATGACTTGCCGAAACCATGATATCAGTAAATGGATGTAACTGGAGAATCATGGATGTAACTGGAGAATCATGTAAATGGAAATATATCCATGGTTCGGTTCAGTCAATATTGATTGAATAGATTGAATATATGGATTCATGAATTCATATTGAATAGTAGTTTGTAGATTGTACTTGAATCAAATTCAAGTCAGACTAATTATAAAGAGACTCAGTCTGAATCAGAACAATTAGAAAGAGAAATTGAAATCCTGAATTAAGTTTTGATGTTATCGGTAACCGCTGTACATGGGCGGCAGGATTTGTGTCTTTTTCAAAGACGATTGCCGTGTTGATTACACCGTTTGTTAAGTTGTCTACCTTAAAATAGGCAAGCATCCACTTCTTCGGCTCCCTGAGGCTCAAGAGATTGGTCCCGCTTAAACCTATATTTACTGGGGTCTTTATTGTAATTTATAGAACTTGAGGGGGTTTTATGTAAAAATAATTTTGTATACTTTTCAGAATACACCCCAAGTATTTAGTTATCGTCATTAGAGTTTTCTTAGGTGTAGATTTTATATGTGTGATATTTCTAGTGAAAATAACTTAATTTCATAATATATGGTATTTAATTGTAATCTTGAACTTGTATAGAAATTTCATGGTATTTTCATATAAAATGATTCTTGTGATTTAGAAAAGTAGGAATATTTATAATATATCAAAAATAGATATTTTGGTGATACATACATACATACATACATACATATATATATATATATATATTTATTTATAATATAATTTTAATTTATTATTTTTTAGAAATCACATTTTCTTAAGATATTTATATTTCAAATCTCTCGAAACCGAATGCTCCTTGCGGAGGTCTGCATCTCGCACTACTAAGCCCGAGGATGTGCGATAATCCACACCATCCTGAACGGGTTCTCCAAATGGGTTTTAGCGGCGCTTTGCATAGATTTGTGTAAAATACATATTTCTTGTGAAAATGGTTTTAATAATAAATGGTATATATAAGTAAAGTTTCGTTTTCCCGTATTCTATGTTCCCGAAAAGTATTGTGTTATATTGCATATGAGTGTTGTGAGGAGATAGGTCATTACCTCGTGATCTACTTAAAGGTATAGCAAGATTGTAACTTTTTAATGTCGAAATTAAATTACATGGTATTTTACTGAAAAAGTACGATAAAAATTGAAATAGAAATCCTTTGATATAGATCTTGTTCAATATGGCTTGTTAATATTTAATAGTCAACATGTAATGGTTTAGTATGATTGTATTTAAGAAAAAGTGAGATTTTTAGGAAGAACCGAATCGGAAATCGGATTAACTCCGATTCCATCGGGTTTTAGTAATATGAGTTTTTAGAAAAGAATAGAGAAGAGGGATGTGGGACTTACGGGTTTGTAGTATAAAGAAGAGGGAGAGGAAACGGTAGGAGGCGCCGGTGCGTCTTTTCGTCGCCGGGAGCTCCTAGGGTCGTCGTCGGAATTTCGCCGGAGTTTTGCCCTTCGCTACTCCACTTGTACACAAAATTTCTATAGAGTTTTCTTGAGAGTTTGGACAGAATTGTGAGTGAGGGGCGTGTGTCTAGGGGTGGTATTTATAGGGTAAAATTAAGGCTAGGGTAGGTGAAAGGGTGTGAGGAAAAAAATGTATTAAATTGTATTAAAATTGGATTTATTGAGATTTAAAGGGCTATGTTAATTTTCAGAAAATTTAAAGTGTACAGGAGAGGTTAGAAGACCAAAAGACAGAACTTTTATGTTGGACAATCGGTGATCCGGCCGAGTCCGGCCGGCGGCGGCGGGCCGAGTCGGCCGAGTCGCCGGCCGATCCGACCTACTCCGGACGGTTCCGGGGTGCCACGTGTTCCTCGTCGCATGGTGAAGCTCCTGGGTCAGTTTATTTTGTATGTGACGTTTTGTTTTTACGAGTTATGCACGTGTAGACTCTTGGCCTTCTAAAAATCTAAAAGAAAATAATATTAAACAATAATGTGGGTGATGTGATTTGAACTCTGGTGCTTTGTAACAGCAGTGCAAGGTCTTACCAATGAGCTACAAGTTCTTTCTTGCTATTAAAAAGCAAAACAAACTTACATCTTATGCTCAGGCAAAAGTACCCATTTCTGTATTTTTTTTTTGAAAAAATTGTACAGAAAGTTGTACAGAAAGTTTAGGATTGTTACAACTTTTGGAACTGGGTTTGTATAGAGTATATATACATGTATGTATGTATACATACACAGGTGCTAACTTAAAATACGTAATCAACTTGATTATATGAAACTTACCATGTACGTGTCCGTGCCCTTGTGTAACGCGGCCCACCCCTTGGCTTCATTGTAGTTGGCGGGGTCTTTCTTTCTCTGCGATGAAATTAGGATTTAGTTTAATAATTAATTAACGATATAGAAAACAGATGGAATTAAGCGTCGAAATACTCACCAAGTGCCACCGAGCATTGGTCTGCGAGCGTTTCTCTTGGATTGGGAAAGCGCGTTCTCGCACGTCGTTATTCCAGTTCTGCTTATTTCAAACTGATATCTTCTTGCAAAAATAAAGATTATAATATATTTTGGAATATGATTTCATGTTATATTTTTAAAATCTTAAAAATTAAATTGATACTTGTTCCCCTCCGAAAGACGGCGATGACGCGAGGACGTCTTGCCTGAGATTCGGGGCAGATGCTATATGGTTTTATTCGTCTACCTCTCCGAAGATGCCAAGTTGATTTATGGCACCGTGTATCGAAGGTTTAGATGGATGCGGCCGATATAGCAGACTTCGTCAGATTCCCCCTCGTTTGAGGGGTTTTTTGATTGTGGGGACGCTCTTCCCTGCAGGTGCAAGCCCCTGCAGTTAATTACGCTACCGCATCGCGGTAGCCACTTTCTCCTTCTCCAGAATTTCACTTCGTGTCGTGTGTGTTTGTTTTGTTTGTGGTTGCCCGTGGATTGTATACGGAGACTGAGTAATGCCGTCGCCCGTAGGACGTGAATTAGTCCAAATCCGTATTTACTTAGATTTGGGTTTGGTGTTTTTAGTTTAAGGATACGTTAGCCGTATTGAGGCTAAGATCAACTTAAACATTCGTTAAGGATACGTTAGTCCTGTTTGAGACTAAGATCAACTTAATGTAGTGATCCATTTAATATATGGCCGTCAGGGCTCATCACCTCTCTGACGTCGTTGAAGGATTACAACGATAGGTGTCAGAGGAGTTCAGAGATGTACACTTGAACCAAAATCGATTTGGAGTTTTATAGTCCATTTAAATGTTTAAGGATACGTTAGCCGTATTTGGGGCTAAAATCAAATTAAACGAGATCGGTTAGATCCGGCAAAAGAGAATTTGGAGGCTCTATTGTTCCAGTTTAGGGACGTAGTGGTCCATATTCCAGTTTAGGGACTTGGTGGTCCACTATTAGTTTTAAGGACGTTTCGGTCCATCATTAGTTTAAGGACATTTCAGTCCGATATTAGTTTAAGGATGTTTCGGTCCGATATTAGTTTAAGGACGTTTCGGTCCAATATTAGTTTAAAGACGTTTCGGTCCACGAGTTTAAGGACCCCGCAGTCCGTATTGATGTGCGGTCGTCGGGACCCATCACCTCTCTGACGTCATTGAAGGATTACAACGATAGGTGTCAGAAGAGTTCGGAGATGTATCCTCGAACCGGAGGTAAATTGATTCAGGGGAGCAATTTTGCTCAGTCAATTTAGCTTGAGGACTTACGGCCATGATTGGGATAAGTCCAGTTGACAATATTTGACGTTTTGTTTGCATTTGGCCTGTTAGGCCTTTGTTCGGGCTCTGCCCACATTTAAATAATGCATTGCATTACTTTTTATTTTTATTTGGGCTCTGCCCATAAAGGATGCAGAGCATCAATTTGTTTTGGGCTCTGCCCATTTATAAATGATGTAGAGTATCAATTTTACTTGGGCTCTGCCCTTTTATTGCTTTGCAATTTATTTAGGCCTACCAGGTCTTTTTTTTGATTTGGGCCTGGCCCTTTAGCAAAAGAAATGCATTGCATTTGTCAGGCGCTTTGCGCCAATCAAAGAGCGCAAGTGCTTATGGTGAGGACACGTGTCATGCAAGTGCGGTGCGCTGCGCCAATGCGCTGCGCTGCTGCTCTGCTGACACGTGGCGCGTTCTGAGGAGTTGCGCCAGTTTCAGAGAGCAAAGCTCTATCCTAAAGGCGCATAGCGCAAGTGAGTCAGATGCTGACACGTGTCACGTTCTGAGGAGCGCAAGCGCAACAGCGCAGTGTGCTGTGTCAGTGCGCTGCGCTGTTGCGCTGCTGACACGTGGCGCTCCCTGGTGGCTTGCGCTAACACAGGAGCGCAACAGTGCAAATTTTCAAGTGCAAAGCACTGTTTTATTATTATTTTTGATCGATTTTAAATCAAAGAAAACAAGTTTTTCTTGTTTTCAGAGAACCAATGGTTCATAAATGCAAAGTACAATTTTTTTTATTCATTTTTATCGAAGATAATTGATCTTGTTCTTAGATCAATGATTTACTAGAAGAAATTCTTCTCTTTTAAAGGTTTTTACCATTTTTTCTTCCTGAAATTTCTTCAGAGTTCTCAATGATGATCTTGATTTCTCACAAAATGTTGATGCCTTTGAATTGAGGTATAGGGTCCTTTTTATAGTGCCCACAAATTAGTTAAATTTATTAAAGAGATATTTCTCTGAGTGATTTGGGGAATTTTCCCCACCGTTGGATTTTTTATCCAAGGGCTTCTGTTTTACAGAAGAAAATCTTCTTGTTTTAACAAGAACAGAAAGATTTCTTTAGAATCTTGATTCTGTTTGGCGCAAATGCCCCAGCTCGTGACACGTGTCACGCAGCGCACAGCGCAGCGCAACTGTGCTGACACGTGTCGCGCAGCGCAAAGCGCAGCGCAACTGCTCTAGCGCATCTGCGCTGACACGTGTCGTGCAGCGTAGTGCTTGCGCAACTGAAGCGTTGCTTCCTTTAATTTTGCTTTAAATAGAGCTTTGCTCTGATTGGGTGCGCTGCTTTGGGCGCTGCGCTGATGTATCTGCGCCTGACACGTGGCGCGTTGAGCGCAGCGCAAAGAATTTGATGCGTTGCTTCATTTATTTTAACTTTAATTTTCAAGACAGAGCTTTGCTCTGATTGGAGGTAAACAGAAGTATTGCTTCTTTTCCCACCTTGGAATTTGTACAGAGCTTTGCTCTGATTGGGGTAAACAATACTTGCACATTATCGCGCTCAAAATAGGCGACAAGGAGCGGCCAACTCTCTCTCGGGATCTCCAGTGCTATGACATCCATCAAGTGCATCCGCTGATTCTCGGCCATCGCGGCCCAAAGAATGTAAAGTTCACTCTTCACTTTTCATCGGCGATATCGCTTGATCACTTGACACTGGCCTAGGAAGTGAGCGAGGGCGCGATCTATATCGAATGGCCTGTACACGGCATTCTCGCCGGACTCACCAACGAATCTATATTTCTTTCTGTTATAAAATTAAAATATATTAAACAAATAATTATATGTATATGTATATAACGACGATTGAAACTTAAATGTGTGAAAGGGTATGTCACACCTACTCCGACCCAAAAAACCACGTAGTACGCTCGGTCTGTGCCTTGTTCCACCGAATATGGAGCAGGTACTTGTAATAAGTACAGACCTCATGGCTAACATAATTCCCATACTGGGTCACGTGCTCTCCAACAGGCACAGTTGTCGCGTCAAAAATCAGATCCCGTGGCCCAGCATCCGCCCGCGGCCTGCAGCAGTCGGGCCCAGTAGGACCTCTAGTCCCAACACTGCTCGAGCCTGCCAAAAAATAGATATACATACACAATATTATAATATTTAGAATATGAATATAGAATTTGATAAATTTAAATTACAACCGTTATTTAAAAACTTTAGGAAATAACGATTACACCTGTTGTCTCCGAGGCGGTGCTAGAACCGGCGCCAGACGCCATCTCGCAAGTAGAATGTGGATCTGCCAACAATAAACTGTTAGATGATTCAATATCCACTTATATTGTAATGATGTGTCAAATTTTAAATGTGTAAACCGCGCACCATGCACCGGAGCGACGGGGATATGAGGACCCGTTGACGCACTAGTAGGGATAAGGGGAGGCTGCGACGCTGCGGATGATCTGGCGGTAGTAAGTGGAGCGCTACTAAGAATAGGGGACATTCGAGGATGATGCGGTGTAAGTAGAGGAGCCATGGAGGATGATGTGGCGGTAATAGGAGGAGCGCTACTAAGGATAGGGGGACAGTCGGGGGCGATGCTGTGTGAGTAGGGGCATGGGGGTGATGTTGCGGTAATAGGGGAGCGCTGTTAGGGAGAGGCGTTGCTGCTGCGGCTCCCGTTCCTGCTAAGGGTCCTGGGACAGTCTTATCGGCGGGTATGGATTAATTCAGAATGTCCTGTAGACGTTGTCTCTTATGGCGTTTAGTGCCTTTGCCTACGCCTATGATCAAATCCTACATATATATATATATATATATATATATATATATATATATATATATATAAATGTAATTTCATTACTTATATTCATTATACAATTTAGAACGTTCAATTTAACTTCATTACCTAACACATAAATCTGCATTATCTGAAGATTCGTTAGGTGGATTCTCAAAATCTTGATCCGTGACAATCAATTGGCCGATATCATTTCTTACAAATGTATGGATGGACGGCGCAGAATAGTTTGGATCTCTGGTACGCTCAATAGATGGACCGAGACATATTGTCGCGAGATCATCATCGTTGCTCTCATATTCAGAGCCATTCAATGTCGGCACGTTGTAAGAATCTCTCAGTTTCCAACGACAAACAACATCTCGGTCAACCTTCTAAAAGTCCCAAGAATAATATATTTATATTGCCATTGTGGGAAAAATAAAGCTGTCGTATTTTGGTAACATCCGTTTGGTGTTTACCAAAGTCAAACCGTATTGATCGACCTTCATACCCCGGTCAGTCTTGGTACCATCTGTATTGGAATATATGAAATGGGACAGTCATATGATGGTATGAGACCGCTATAACTTCCTCAAGAATATCGTAGTAGGGATTTCCATCCTCGTTAACGGTCGCAATACCAATATTTTGCATAGCCCTAATACGTTCCGTACTTTCTACCTCAAATTTATACGCAGATACCCCGTACCCGTTGTAAAACCTAGTTACAATCATTGGACCATTTAAAAGGTCGTGGACCTCTCTATCAATGAGCTCTCCACGATTCAATTGTTTGTTCATTTCTTTTGTAGACCAAGCGGAGAAAGTGTGCCTCTGTTCTTCTTTGATCCTATCATTCGACCAAGTCTTAGGATTCGATTTTGTGAGTATATCTTTGTGCGTTCTATTCATTAGTATACAGTTATATTAATTAGATTAAATTTAATTTCGAACATTTAAAATGATGAAATAATAAACACTTACTCTACATATTTAGCAAAACAATCGTTGTTTATCAAGATGTACGCATGTACACTGGTTGCGAGATCGTAAGACACGTTCTTTAGCCTTCCTGCTCCAATTGGACCATCAGGAACACTCGACGGTTTGTTCTTCTTCGTCTTGATATCGTCGTTCAGGAAACGAGCACAGAAAGACATGACTTCTTCTAGGAGATAATCTTGAGCAATCGAACCTTCAGGACGAAGCTTATTGCGGATATAGTTTTTTAAAGTTAACAGATATCTGTTGAAAATGAAATAGATTAATAATTCATGACAATTCTTTGCAATTTAAATGATGAATAATAAACGTCAATAATACCTCTCGATTGGATAGATCCAACGGTAATGGACTGGACCGACAATCCTGACCTCGGTTGCCAGATAGACGGACAAGTGAACAATAATGTCGAAAAAGAAAGGTGGAAAGATAGTTTCGAGCTTGCAGAGAATCAAAGGAATGTCTTTTTCGAGCTCTGCTATCTAATTGATGTCCACGTTTTTGGTACACAATTAGCGGAAATACGTGCAAAAGTCGTTAAGTGCGAGACCAAATTCTGGTTTTACCAATGCTCTGAGGCATAAAGGAAGAAAATGCTGCATCAATATGTGGTAATCATGGCTCTTGAGTCCTACAATTTTTCCGTTTTTTATCTGCACCTTGTAGGGTGTTTTTCGTCACCCCATTGAGATGGGAATATGCGCGCGCTTGTCAGGCGTATACTACAGATTCCCCCTGCCTGGGGTAGACCGGGGTTTAATGATTGTGGGGATCCAAATCTCCGGCAGCCGCGGACTAAGCTGCCGTTAATTACCCCTCGCCTTTGGAGCAAGGGAACCTCCGATTGACGGGTTAAACTGGTCATGCGAACTCAATGTGCAGTGTGCGTGTGTTGTGTTTTGGAGGGGGGTTTGGATATATCGGGAGCCACACAGAGTTTTTACGGGGTTCCCGCTATCCGGATAGCGGGCCGGGGGTCAAGAGGGCTAGCATCCCCCTTGCGGGGTGCGGGGTGCGGGGCAGCGCCCCGTTAGAAATTTTTTTCTAACAGGGACAGTGTCGTGGAGCACGTGTGTGTGCAAATATGTATACATATGTATATGTATATGTATGTACATAAAAAGAGGGAGAAAAGGCATCCAAAGGATGCGTGGGGCCAGCGCCTTGAGCGTTGTGCGCTTAGGTGCTGTGCGCTCAGGCGCAAGCGCGCCACGTGTCGGCACGTGGGGGCTTTGCGCTCGAGCGCAGTGCGCCTGAGCGCAAGCGGGCCACGTGTCGGCACGTGGGGGTTTTGCGCTCGAGCGCAGTGCGTCTGAGCGCAAGCGGGCCACGTATCGGCACGTGGGCACTTTGCGCTCGAGCGCAGTGGGCCACGCGTCGGCACGTGGGCGCTTTGCGCTCAAGCGCAGTGTGCCTGAGCGAAGCGCGCCACGCGTCGGCATGTGGGCTCTTTGCGCTCGAGCGCAGTGCGCCTGAGCGCAGCGCGCCACGTGTTGGCACGTGGGCGCTCTGCGCTCGAGCGCAGTGCGCCTGAGCGCAAGCGCGCCACGTGGGCGCTTTGCGTTCGAGCGCAGTGCGCCTGAGCGCAAGCGCGCCACGTGTCGGCACGTGGGCGTTTTGCGCTCGAGCGCTGGGCGCTGGCGAGACAAAGGGGCTTTTAGTCGCAGAACCAGAAGCTATGCTTCAGAAAGGAAATATTATATATATATATATGTAAATATATGGAATTAAACTCCTAAAATGTTTTGGTTGATGAAAGGGGTTCTTCCTCTTCCTCCTCAGTTGGCTGGACCTTGATGATCAAGAGATGTGAGATCTAAAAATCTCTCCTTTCTGAGATCTATTGGTAGATCCAAGTTCCCCTTTGTGGGTTTTGTGGTGGAAGACTTCTTAGTTTTTTAAAAGAAAGAGTAAAACTTTTGATTTAATTCAAAAGAAATGAGAAGGTTTAGAACCTTGGAGAAGGAGCAGGAGGCACAAAAGATCTCAGATCTAAAATTTTTGTGGAGAGAATTAAAAGTGTATGCTTTATTCACCATCATGTTGCCTTATATAGGCTTACATATTTACATATAGCCCCTTGGGCTTTTGCAAAATGGCATTTTGGCCATCTCATGGCTCATGTGCCATTTCATTTTTGCACATAAGCCATGGGCTTACAAAATATTGGCTTTACGCCCACTTTGTTTACATTCATGCATAAACAATTACATAAAAATTATTTATTACATGATTTTGTTGTTGACATGGGGAGGCTGGCTGCGGGCTCGACTTGGACATGGGCTCGCTTGACCTGGGCTTGGGCCCACCTGGCTTGGGGTTGACTTTGATTTTGACTTTGTCAACCGGGGTGTAAATTTTTACCCCAACAAATTGCCCCCATCAATAAATGCACACAGCATATGTGGTCGTGTGCATGAAATTAATGGATCTTCTTTTGCATGGAGGCGACTTGCTTTGGTTCCCACTTTTTGGGATGCACTGCCCTTTTTACGACATGGACGGTCGGCGCTTGACGCGTCTCCGAGATAGAGTGTTCGTGGTAGACGTTTCCCTAGCCCGGAGTGATTTCGTTGAGGTGCCCTCGGCGCGGAGTGTCGCTGGTCGACGTTTCCCCGAGGCGGGGTATCAGCTGGTTGACGTTTTCCCGAGACGGGGTGTCGCTGGTCGACGTGTCCCCGGCGCGGAGTGTCGCTGGTCGACGTGTCGCCAAGACGGAGTGTCGCTGGTCGACGTGTCCCCGGCACGGAGTGTCTGCTTGACGTTTCCCCGACACGGAGTGTCACTGTTGGACGTTTCCCCGATGCGGAGTGTCTGTGTTAGACGTTTCCCCGATGTGGAGTGTCTGTTGTAGGGCGTATCCCCGAGACGGAGTGCCTGTGGTAGGAAGTTTCCCCGATACGGAGTGCCTGTGGTAGGACGTTTCCCCGATAGGGAGTGCCTGTTGTAAGGCGTATCCACGAGACGGAGTGTCTGTTGTAAGACGTTTCCCCGATACGGAGTGCCTGTTGTAGGGCGTATCCCCGAGACGGAGTGTCTGTTGTTGGACGTTTCCCCGAGACGGAGTGCCTGTAGTAGGACGTTTCCCCGATACGGAGTGCCTGTGGTAGGACGTTTCCCCGATACGGAGTGCCTGCTGTAGGACGTTTCCCCGAGACGGAGTGCCTGTGGTAGGACGTTTCCCCGATACGGAGTGCCTGTTATAGGGCGTATCCCCGAGACGGAGTGTCTATTGTTGGACGTTTCCCCGAGACGGAGTGCCTGCGGTAGGACGTTTCCCCGATACGGAGTGCCTGTTGTAGGGCGTATCCCCGAGACGGAGTGTCTGTTGTTGGACGTTTCCCCGAGACGGAGTGCCTGTGGTAGGACGTTTCCCCGATACGGAGTGCCTGCTGTAGGACGTTTCCCCGAGACGGAGTGCCTGTGGTAGGATGTTTCCCCGATACGGAGTGCCTGTTGTAGGGCGTATCCCAGAGACGGAGTGTCTGTTGTTGGACGTTTCCCTGAGACGGAGTGCCTGTTGTCGATGTGCCCCCGGCACGGAGTGTCTGCTTGACGTTTTCCCGAGGCGGAGTATCGACTGGTCGACGTATCCTCGAGACGGAGTGTTTGTTGTCTGACGCAGAGGTCGATGTTGGAATTGGTTGGTTTGATTTGTTTGATTTGAGTTGACATCAGCATCGCTATATTGGAATATGGTACCAGGAGCGAATCATCATTTGTCATGAGAGAATTTTGGGATTTGTATTTTTGTCGGCATCTGCATTGCTGCACTGGAGTGATGCTAGGAGCAACTCATTATGTGCCCCGAGAGGATTTGGGAATTGGTGGCTTAGGAGACAGGTTTAGATCCCTGTCACCTAAGGCTTTTCCATTTTGTGAGCCGTAAGGGTCTCACAAAGCATTTTCTCCCTACGGGTCGTAAGGATCTCGTTGGTGTATTTTCTCCTTAGGAGTCATGGGGACTCCTAAGTGTGTTGCTCCTTTGTGAGTCGTAAGGATCTCACGCGGGAATTTTCTCCTCACAAAGTCAAGAGGACTTTGTGAGTGTATTTCATCTCTTTTTCACGTGTTTGCACCCTTTCGGGTTTACACAAACTCGCCGGCAGTCCTGCTGTTTTTACTCACGGAGCCCTTTCGGGTTTTCATCCGTGCCCATTTTGCTTGTGGACATACCGTTCTTTTTTTTTAATTATTTTTTTGAGAGATCGGGATTGTTTTACGCCCGTGGATTGTATACGGTTTTGCAGGATGTATGATCCAGACCGTTGGGCCGGAAAAATTTCAGGACTTTGTTGGCGTCTGCATCGCTGCACTGGAATGTGGTACCAGGAGCGACTCATCATTCGCTGTTGGGGTATGGGATTTGGAATTTGGTTGGCGTCTGCATCGCTACACTGGAATATGGTACCAGGAGCGACTCATCATTCGCCACTTTGGGGTTGGGGAGTGATGGCTTAGGAGACAGGTTTAGATCCCCATCACCTAAGACTTTTCAATTTTATGGGCCTTGAGGGTCCCATAAAAGCATTTTCTCCCTGCGAGTCGTAAGAATCCCGCAGGTGTATTTTCTCCTTAGGAGTCGTGAGGATTCCTAAGGGTGTTTTTCCTTTGTGAGTCGTAAGGATCCCACAAAGGTTTGTTCTCCTCATATATCGTGAGGACACATGAGTGGGTCTTCTCAATGGAGCATAATTCCAAAGGCGGAGACCAGCCGCGTAACTGGTGATTGTAGTGGGGCGTGAGTGTGATGAGAATTATTCAAGCCCGTGGATTGTATACGGTAGTCAATTTGGGGACTAACCGTAGGGCTTGGAGAATTTTGAGAAATTGGATTTTGGTTGGTGTCTGCATCGCTGCACTGGAATATGGTACCAGGAGTGACTCATCATTCGCCGTTGTTTTGTTTTTTTTTGTTTTGTTTTATTTTTGTTTTACCGCGATTGCTTTATCATTTCAGCTTTTCTTATCGCGAAGATCGCGATTGCCCTATCATTTCGGCTATTTATTCGCGGTTGCCCAATCATTTCGTCTTTATTTTCATTTTTATTTTCACTCGCTGATTTTTATTGCGAGTTGCCCCATCATTTCGGCTTTTCTTTATTTTTCTTTTATTTACACATTTTTTGTTTATTTACATTTTTTACATTCCCAGTTTAACGACTTAGAGGTCGATTGTTCCCAGTTTAATGACGTGGTGGTCGACTGTTCCCAGAGAAAGGCGGGTGTTTGAGAGAATCAAGTCCCTGAAGGACTTCGGTCCCCGTGTGTATGAAATTGGCGGTCGCAGCTTGATTGTTTGTTAACACGCCAGGGGACAATGATATTTCTCCCGCCTTGTATTGTTTCTCGACCCAATCCTTGAAGATGCAACAGTCTTCAATAGTGTGCCCCAACACTCGGTGGTATGGGCAAAAGTTGGGATGATCAGTCTTGTTCGCTTCACTTAGCCTTCTCGGTTCTGGTAGCCGCAGGCCATTCTTCAGAGCATCTTTAAAAATTTTGTGGACCTTGTCCCTTCGGAATGAGTAGACCTTATTTCTTCTTTCCTCCAAAGTTGGCTCTCGAGATTGGTCAGTTTTTGCTCTGCCCGTTCTCTGCTTATTTGGAGAATCGGTGATGTTAGAACTTCCGCCTTTTCGGTTGTCGTCCCTCCAAGGTTTCGGTCTGTTTGTGAACTGAAGATCCTGAGCAGACTCGGGCTTTGAGCGTTCCAACGTTTGGACCTTTTTGGTCAGCTCTTGGAATGTTTTGAGACCCGCGGTACATAGAAACGGGGCCATCCAGTTGTTGAGATTTCCGACAAGGAGGCTGACAGATTGGTCCTGCTCTATCGGCGGTTCGCATTTGACGGAGAGATTACGCCATCGGGTTATAAAATCCGTGTTGCTTTCGTCGCTCTTGGGCTTGATCCTTACGAGCTCGGCAATGGTAATCTTATCGCTGACGCTCATGAACCTCTGCCGAAACAGAGACTCCATTTGGACAAAAGTTGTGACGGAGCCATCCGGTATGCTCGCGTACCAGTCGAAAGCAACATCGGTCAGGCTATTAACGAACTGGCGGAGGAGAAGTGCATCATTGCCCCCAGTATTCCCGCATGAGGCTTTGAAGTGGGCGACGTGCTGATTCGCGTTTCCCGTCCCATCGAATCTTCCGAATTTAGGGATGACATAGCCGCTAGGAAATTCTACCAGATCATATTGAGCAGGATATGGTCTCCCGCTACTGCTGACATCTTTTTGCGCTTCAGCTTCGGCTACCAGTGTTTTGACTTTGCTGGCAACCAAATCCATGATTTGATCTTAAGTTAGCGGGCTACTGTCATCGGTAGCCAAGACATTTCCCGAGATAGGATGCGACTGATTTTCATGCGGTTCGCCCACTTTTGGATTTGAGGGAATAGGCATCGGCTGCGTTGGGACACCGTTTCCCGGTTCACGAGCAGAGCCCTCCGCTTGATTGGGAGGCTGAGAGGCAAGTCGGGCCGTGAGCTGCATCACGACATTCGTCAAGTCATCGATTTTGGAGTAGAGTTTGGCCATCTCCTTGTCTTTGTCTCTGAGCTGCTTTCGGAGCTCTTGAAACAGCTCTTGCTCTGCGGTCCTGGGGCGGAAAGTCGGCTCTTCTTCGCTTTCCGAGCCCGACTCCTCATGGACCGAAAGGTCTTTCTGCTTATCAGCCTCACTGGGAAGATCTTCATTACCTTCCAGAGGAGGCTGGCCTTGGGATGTGGCAGCCATATTCACGCCAGATTGGATTTGGGATGTAGTGGCCCCGTCCCTACTCTTGCTGCGCGTGCCCACCATGTAGACAGTGTGGACCTCATATCCAGTCATCTTTTTGTCATTGGCGGGGAGCTTAAAGAAGACACCCGATCGAGCAGTGGTCAAGAGCACCGCTGGAGCTTGCTCGGGACGCGTTGTAGCTTTGTTGGTATTGATGGCCTTGCCCCCAGCTGGGGCCAAGGAAAGTCATTCAGGCACCGACTTGTGTTTGGGTTGGGGCGCTCTTGAGATCACCACATTTGGTCTCCTGACTTTCGAGACCGGTTTGTCTGCCACCAGGGCTTGAGGAACTGGGATGGCGCCAACTGGCATGAACATAATAGAGCCTAATGGTAGCATCGGCTCCTCCCATTGTCGCCCGAGACTGGCCGGAAGGACCGTCCTAGAGTCTATCCTCATCGTGTAGGAGATGGGAGCTGAGTTAAACTTTAGAGACATTGTTGAAAGGTGATTGCTTGAAAACCTGCATGAAAAAGTATTATTTCAGTATAAATATAGGTATGTATATTGACTGAGTTCGCTTGAATGCTTAACCCGAAATATGGGAGGAGAGATTAGTCCCACCGGGCGTGCCAGAATCTATAGGGTGTTTTTCCTCACCCCATTGAGATGGGAATACGCACGCGCTTGTCAGGCGTATACTACAGATTCCCCCTGCCTGGGGTAGGCCGGGGTTTAATGATTGCAGGGATCCGAATCTCTGGCAGCCGCGGACTAAGCTGCCGTTAATTACCCCTCGCCTTTGGAGCGAGGGAACCTCCGATTTACGGGTTAAACTGGTTATGCGAACTCAATGTGCAGTGTGCGTGTGTTGTGTTTTGGAGGGGGGTTTGGATATATCGGGAGCCACGCAGAGTTTTTACGGGGGTCGTGGAGCACGTGTGTGTGCAAATATGTATACATATGTATATGTATATGTATGTACATAAAAAGAGGGAGAAAAGGCATCCAAAGGATGCGTGGGGCCAGCGCCTTGAGCGTTGTGCGCTTAGGTGCTGTGCGCTCAGGCGCAAGCGCACCACGTGTCGGCAAGTGGGCGCTTTGCGCTTGAGCGCAGTGCGCCTGAGCGCAAGCGGGCCACGTGTCGGCACGTGGGCGCTTTGCGCTCGAGCGCAGTGCGCCTGAGCGAAGCGGGCCACGCCTCGGCACGTGGGCGCTTTGCGCTCGAGCGCAGTGCGCCTGAGCGAAGTGGGCCACGCGTCGGCATGTGGGCGCTTTACGCTCGAGCGCAGTGCGCCTGAGCGCAGCGCGCCACGTGTCGGCACGTGGGCGCTTTGCGCTCGAGCGCAGTGCGCCTGAGCGCAAGCGCGCCATGTGTCGGCACGTGGGCGCTTTGCGCTCGAGCGCAGTGCGCCTGAGCGCAAGCGCGCCACGTGTCGGCACGTGGGCGCTTTGCGCTCGAGCGCAGTGCGCCTGAGCGCAAGCGCGCCACGTGTCGGCACGTGGGCGTTTTGCGCTCGAGCGCTGGGCGCTGGCGAGACAAAGGGGCTTTTAGTCCCAGAACCAGAAGCTATGCTTCAGAAAGGAAATATTTATTATATATATATATATATGTATGTAAATATATGGAATTAAACTCCTAAAATGTTTTGGTTGATGAAAGGGGTTCTTCCTCTTCCTCCTCTGTTGGCTGGATCTTGATGATCAAGAGATGTGAGATCTAAAAATCTCTCCTTTCTGAGATCTAATGGTAGATCCAAGTTCCCCTTTGTGGGTTTTGTGGTGGAAGACTTCTTAGTTTTTTAAAAGAAAGAGTAAAACTCTTGATTTAATTCAAAAGAAATGAGAAGGTTTAGAACCTTGGAGAAGGAGCAGGAGGCACAAAAGATCTCAGATCTAAAATTTTTGTGGAGAGAATGAAAAGTGTATGCTTTATTCATCATCATGTTGCCTTATATAGGCTTACATATTTACATATAGCCCCTTGGGCTTTTGCAAAATGGCATTTTGGCCATCCCATGGCTCATGTGCCATTTCATTTTTGCACATAAGCCATGAGCTTACAAAATATTGGCTTTATGCCCACTTTGTTTACATTCATGCATAAACAATTACATAAAAGTTATTTATTACATGATTTTGTTGTTGGCATGGGGAGGCTGGCTGCGGGCTCGACTTGGACATGGGCTCGCTTGACTTGGGCTTGGGCCCACCTGGCTTGGGGTTGACTTTAATTTTGACTTGGTCAACCGGGGTGTAAATTTTTACCCCAACACACCTGTTTGGAAATGTTTGATGAGAAACCGTCGGGGACTTTCAATTTTTTCAACACACGCAAGAACCGCCGCTTCTCCTCTTTGTTCATATTGTAGATTGCTGGTAGGATTTTGTAATAACCCGGTTTACCAGCCACATGCCGAGCTTGCAATTCTTTTCTAATGGAAACTATCCAAATTCGTCAAATCACGACGGGCGTTGAGATTGTCCTTCGTTTTTCTATCCTTACACAGCAGAAGATTGATGATGTGCTTGAAGACACCCTTCTCGATATGCATGTCATCTAAATTGTGGCGCAACGGTAGATCGGACCAGTACGGAAGCTGAAATAAACCACTATGTTTCTTCCAGCTAGATGTGTATGGCATTATATCTTTGTTCTGTTTCTTTCCGAATGTGATATTCTGATAAGCTCTCCATTGTTGCAGTATGTCGTTACCGGACAATGATTCAGGCGGTACACCAGTCTCCGTCTTGCCATTGAACATTTCTTTATTCCTTTTGAATCTGTGAGTTATAGACAAGAATAGTTGGTGACCCATAAAAGACTCTTTCCCGCTAAACTTCAAGCGTGCACTACTCTTGTGAATATGACAACCAGAGCAAGCAAGCTTACCTTGAGTTGTTCACCCCGACAGCATACTGTAGGCAGGAAAATTATTAATCGTCCACAACAAAGCAGCACACATATGAAAGAATTGTTTACCATCCACATCATAGGTTCTCACATCAGGTTCCCACAGCAACTTTAACTCATCGATCAAGGATTGAAGGTAAACGTCGATATTTTTCCTAATAGATGAAGGACCATCGATTAAAAATGCCAACATAAAATAAGACTGCGTCATAGCCCTCCATAGCAGCAGGTTGTATATAGTCACCACAAAAGGGCCAAGTACAATGAGTACGTCCGCCGTGAACCATCCTAAATGGACTGAAACAGTCGCTCGCAATCCCCAGCCTCATGTTATGAGGGTCTGCACTGAACGAAAGATGTTTTTCATCTAAAACTTTCCATGAAATCTAATCTCTAGAATGATTCATTTTTCTTTCTTCACGAGGCGTTTTATGGTGCCACTGCATTTTGGACGCCGTCTCCTCACATATAAATAACCGTTGCAGTCTCGGTATTAACGGAAAATGATGAAGAATCTTCACGGACACATCACTCGAACGGGAGTTTTTTTAGGTTTGAATCAGCTTTTCTCGCACAATAGGCAGTTTTTGAGTGCGGCATGTTCTTTCCAGAACAAAACACCGTCATTCTCGCATGCATGTATCTTCTTACACTTTAGGCCAATATTTGTGATTATCTTTTGCGTCTTGAACCAGCTCAGTGGTACTTCATTTTCGTCGGGAAAAACTTATTTCAGCAATGCTAGGAGATAGGTGAAAGACTGGTCACTCCATCTGTTCTTGCACTTGATCTGGAAGAGACGTACGAAAAAGGATAATGTCGAAAATCCTTTGCAATTTGGATATAGAGGGATTCTTGAGGAAGCCTTATACTTCTCCAATAACGCGGGTCCAGTGCTTTCCGCATCATATTGAAGTCCAGTGGCATTTATAAGCCCATCCATGTCATCGACTGGAGCGAACACAAAATCATCGTCTTCGGTGGCTTCGTCTTCTTTAAACTGCCATTCTTCTTCTTCTTCTTCTTCTTCTTCTTCTACTATCTCTTGCCACTTTTCGTTTTCCGCTTGTGATGGAGGTTATGATCTCCCTTAGATATTGTCCTCCGTCGATCTGGTGCGAGTGGTTTTTTGCGGCTGAGATTTACTTTGAGTGTTAAGTGTGTGGATCTCAATGGGTTGGTATTTACACCGAGCTATTTGCAAAGGAAGTCCCGGGATGGGTGACCACTGTAGGACCCTCCGACGATCAAGTTAGTACCGTGGAATAAGAGCAGAGTAGCAGCGTGTTGGAATTAATTTGAGTTACCTGAGTCGTATGAAAGAGGGGTTTATATAGTGGTCGCGTGGAACGAGCCGGCACGAGATTTTCGCCGTCAGTTACGCCCCCTCGTTACACCCGCGTTGATGGTGGGATCCGCTCATTAATGGGGGATCGCGCCCACATGGGACGCAGAACGTGGGGCGGCAGATATCTTTCTTTGGCGAGATACGTGGATCCGTTGCAGAGGCGCCTGAGCTCCGCGCTCTCGGTTGATCGGGGAAGTCGAGGAAGCTCGGCCTGTCAGAAGGTTCGGAGACGAGCTTTGGAGGCCGAAGAAGCTCGGCCTGTCAGATTTCTCGGAGACGAGCTGGGAGGTCGAGGAAGCTCGGCCTGTCAGATGGCTCGGAGATGAGCTGGGAGGCCGAGGAAGCTCAGACCTTGCAATAGCTTGGAGGCGAGCAAGGAGGCTATGGAAGCTCGATTGTAGGATTGTTCGAAGGTGAGCTGATGACACATTGCTAGGCGAATATGGAAGGTATTCCGGGGAGGTCTCCGAAAGGCCAGATGCAACCTCGAATGCGAGTTGCCGAGGAACATCTCCAATGCATCAGGATCATTCCAGCTCCATAGCCCCCAGGACACGTCATCCGCTACGTGTCATGATCTGGGGAATTCCCACCTGTTAGCATCATCATTAGCCCCCCACTCTCATTTCAACCTATTTATGGGTCGGGTCGAGAGTGGCCTGCCTGGTTTTCCCTGCTCAGCTTGGTGCCGAGATTCCTTCGTGGTGGATTGTCTGGGAACGACATGGCGTTTGGCTGTTGCGTCGTTCGATTTTCGAGTCTACATGGCGTCTTTCCGCATGCCTAAAATTTCGCGCGTATCCCTGATGACGTCGGCGGATCTGTGAAATGATTGCGCTTTAAAGAGGGGGCGCCGTTTCGCTCGATCGTCGGTTGGGCTACGGGCCATGTGTCCGACATTGGTTGGCGGGCGCGACAGGCTGTCGCTGACTCCTGTCACGAAGAGATGTCCCCAATAGCCGATCGCCACGTGGAGCCTCGACTGTCGCTACGTGCGACGGTTCGTTTTGGCAGGAGTTGATCTGGGTCTTATGATGTTCTCTTGGGAGTGTATAAATAGTAGGGGACCATCCTAGGGCCGACACTTCGCCGTAGTTGTCTTTCAATGTTTGAAGATTTCCCGGCGCACTTCTGCTTAGGTCGGATCTTCTACTGACTTTTCCTCGGTGAACCCTTTCTTTGAATCAGGTTAGATGTCTTCCTCCGAGGTGTCTTTAGATATAGTATGGGTAGATTCGGGCGATAAGGCTCCAGTTTTTGGGGCCGAGTCCAGCGGGTCTTCCTCCTCTTCGGCTTCAGATAGCTGAGAGGGTTATTCTACCGCGTCTTCAGTGTCGGGCTCGCCCCCTAGAGTCAGGGCCGCTCTTGTCACTCGCCGTCTGGCGGCGACAAGTGCTTCCAAGGTGCGCATCGGGAATACCCGTGATGCGCCCTCCGTATTGAATCGTATAGTCAAGCTTTTCGACATCTGGACTCGATTCCATATCCCCTCTGGCTATTCACTTCGTCTAGCCAGAGAGGGTGAGTGGGAAGACCAAGTGCGGGGCAAAGAGATTGCTCTATATCTGGAAGCATTTTGGACATGATCACGTCTGCCCTTCTCATCCAAGGTTTGTGCAGTGCTCCATTGTTTCTGTCTTGCCCATGGCCAGCTAGCGCCGAACTCGTGGAGGATCCTCCTCGGGTTTCTGGTCCAGTTGAAATTTAATCGGATTCCCTTCAATTTGATCTCCTCCTGTCTTTTTTTTGTTACAAAAATCATCCCGGGACTAGTAAGGAAGAGCCGAGTTGTGTGTATCTGTCATTTAAAAAAGGTAAGGGTAGGGCGGCCCGGTTTGGGTAGTGGTCGTCCCTTCTTTTATCCATGAGTGGAAGGAGAAGTTCATTTTCGTCGGTCCTCCGTAGGGTGAGGATTGGACTGTGCCCACCCAGTGGCACATGGCCGACTTCCCGAGGGTGAGACAGTCGAACGCCCTCGAGACGAAGGTGGTGTCCCAGTGGGAACCGATTCGGCGGGTTTATGTCCTGCTCTTCAAGCAAGTACTGAGCTGGGTCGGGCTTAGTCCTGCGTGTTTTTTTTGGGTAAGTTAGGGTTCTTGACGACCTGTTTAGACTTCGCCAAAATTCTTTCGCCGTTTCAGTGTTGCTGACATTTTTCTCATTTTTGCAGAGCCCATGGATCGATCAAAAATCATAGCTTCCATGGCCGCCAAGGCCCAAGGAAAAAAGACCGGTGACGCTAGCTCGTCCTGACCAGGTTCGAGTGCTGTTCCTAGGGCGGCTTCTCCGGCCAAGACTTCCGCAGTGCCCCCCATCCAGGAGGAACGCCGCGGGCGGGAGGGAGGGGGGACAGAAACAAGCGTGGGACCCGTCGCCTCGGGTCAGGGCGGAGGTGACTCCCCCCGCAGAATCCCCCCTTAAGAGACAGAAGCGGGTGGTTTCTCGGCCACCCCCAGTGCATGAGGGTGACTTCTCAAACGAGGTGCCCTCGGGGCTATCCGTGGCCGATAGCTTGCGGATATGGAGAAGGCAGCTGGGGCCAAGATTCCCTGGGGCACCATGAAGGCCTAAGTGGCCTCCATAGCTCAGGAGGCGGTTCAGGTCGGTAGCTTTCTATGAAAATTCCTTAGGTTTTACTTCCTCGGTTTCAGTTTTTAACACGTTTGCTGTTTTCTTCAGGCCCTTCAGCACTACGCTCTCCTTGTCGCCATGGAGTCCGAGGAGATAGCCCCGGCAATGAAGAAGGCGGGCGAATTCTTCTCACGAGAGGAAAAGCTCCTTCTTCAATTGCAGCAAGCTGAAGAGAAAGCGGCCTTTCTTGACTCAAGATTGGTCGCCGAGGGCCTGACGGACTCCAAGCTGAAGGAGTCCTATCGGCTCTTAACTGAATCCAACCGGGCTATCCAGGCCTAGATGGAGGAGTCGAACGACCTTTTCAACGCCATAAAAAGATCGAGGAACGCTATCAAGAAGGATGGATGGGCGGTTTTAGATGCAGCGAAGCTCGCTGAGAGCAGGGAGAAGAGGGCCGTGGAGGAATATAAGTCATCTGATCAGTTTTACATCGATATCGTCGACTCCGCGGCCATCGGGTGGCATAATGCCCTCGACGCCGTCAAAGAAGCTATGCCCGAGTTTGTCAAACGCGAGCTATGAGCCAGGTTTCCTCTCGCCGAGGAAGCGCCACAGGGCAGTGCCGAACAGGTCATGGATGCCGTTGTGGTCTGCGGAAGCGCCGAGCCCGAGGTCGCCGTTGTTGCCCCCGATGGAGGCGCAGAGCCAGGAGAGGTGGTGGCCGAGTGGGCAACCTGAGCTATTCCCCCTTCTTCTTTTTCTCTTTTTAGAATTTTTGTAAGCGTCTGGGCATTTTTTGTAAGGCTGAGGAGCCCACAATACCTTGTATATAATTTTGATCATAAATAAAGTACATACATTTTTCTTTGCTCAAGTGACTTCATTCTGCAAGTGCTTTTAGCTCGTCGGTCTTTTCATCTTACAAGTAATTTTAGCTCAGCATATATTTTTCTTTGCTTAAGTGTCTTTATTCTGCAAGTGCTTTTAGCTCGTCGGTCTTTTCATCTTGCATGTGTTAGGATGGTGTCCACCCTTTTTAGGTGATGGTCATGCCTCGAGTACGAGTCGAATGATAGCCAAGTGTAGGAAGGTCGGTATCCTCTTTTTCCCCGGAATCGAGGTGACGATCGCGCCTCGAGTACGAGTCGAACGATAGCCAAGTGTGGGAAGGATGGTATCCTCCCTTTTTCTGAAGTCGAGGTGACGATCGCGCATCTCGAATGAATCGATTGATAGCAAAGTGTGAATAGATCAGCGCTCTTCGATTCCCTCTTGGAAGAGCCGAGCATGAGTCTGTTTGGCGGGTCTTGGATCCATGTCTTTATAGGGCAGGAATCTACCCATTGTGGATGAACCGAGCAGGAACCTACCCGGTCGCCTCGTGATGAGGGCTTTGGATCCACAGCGTTGTTGGGCAGGAAGCTACCCATTATGGATAAACCGAGCAGGAATCTACCTGGTCGCCTCGTGATGAGGGCTTTGGATCCACGGTGTTGTTGTGCAGGAAGCTACCCAATATGGATCAGCCGAGCAGGAAGCTACCCGGTCACTTCATGATGAGGGCTTTGGATCCACAGCATTGTTGGGCAGAAAGCTACCCATTGTGGATGAACCGAGCAGGAAGCTACCCAGTCTCCTCGTGATGAGGGCTTTGGATCCACAGTGTTGTTGGGCAGGAAGCTACCCATTGTGGATGAGCCGAGCAGGAAGCTACCCGGTCGCATTGTGATGAGGGCTTTGGATCCGCAACGTTTGTAGGGTGGAAATCTACCGGCTGCGGATAAGCCGAGCAGGAATCTGCTCAGTGGCCTTGTGATGAGGGCTTTGGATCCACAGCGTTGTTGGACGGGAAGCTACCTATTATGGATGAACCGAGCAGGAAGCTACCCGGTCGCCTCGTAATGAAGGCTTTAGATCCACAGCGTTGTTAGGCAGGAAGAAATCCACTGTGGATGAACCGAGCAGGAAGCTACCTGGTCGCCTCGTGATGAGGGCTTTGGATCCACAACGTTGTTGGGCTGGAGGCTACCCATTGTGGATGAACCGAGCAGGAAGCTACCCGGTCGACTCATGATGAGGGCTTTGGATCCGCAGCGTTTGTAGGGAAGGAATCTACCCGCTTTGGATAAGCCGAGCAGGAATCTGCTCGGCGGCCTCGTGATGAGGGCTTTGGATCCACAGCATTGTTGGGCGGGAAGCTACCCATTGTGGATGAACCGAGGAGGAAGCTATCCGGTCGCCTCGTGATGAGGGCTTTCTGAACTCCATAGTGTCTTCGTAGGGCGTCGTTCAACCTTCCGTGGTCCATATAGGCGGTAATGGTGACCATCATGGACGACACGTGGCGGTACTATATCGGAAAGTGCGATATTTCGTGATTTGCGGCGTTGCGCGAGTAGATCTTGGTCATTGGAAGATATTTGTTGAGTCTATAAATACCGAAGGTGTTTAGGTTCCTTCCTAGTGTTGCATTCTCCGGAGATGACCGGTCACATGTATACCATCAGGGAGATCATTTCTTATGACGATATGTACTTTTATAACCTTGATCGTTCCGAGGAGACGTACGAGGCGGTGATAGGCCGCTTGGAGGGCCACTGTGGACGTTTACTTCTCCGGCGATCTCCTCTCCTCCAAGAGTTAATTTATGTAATATTGAGGACTTCCACGGTTCTATACAACACCTTATCTCCGCAGTTGATTGACGAGGCATTTGACAAGATGCATACGGTCCATGATCTTGGTATGGTCTCGAAGAGCAGACAGGATCGCTCGGTGGACCTTCTTCTTGAGAGTTTTCAGCAAAGGTTGGTTGTCGTCGCATCTTTCGCGGTGGACGAGATCCCCGGCGAGTTCGTGGCTTCTAGGGTCCACGGGTACCGTCAAAGGGAGCGGGCGGAGGCTGCTTGGGCTCAGCTGGAGGAGATCTCTTCTGAGTATCACCGGCAATGTTTTCTTAACCCTCGTCCTCCTCTGTTGTAATCATTGGAAGGCTGGGGAGCCCCTAATACCTCTGAAATGAATAAATTTGTTTTTGGTTGTCGTGTACTGTCTCTTTTCCTCCTCTAGGCATATTTTATATTTGATTTTAAACAAAAAAAGAAACAAAAACTCAGGGTACCGGAACCGAGAAAAGTAACAAAGGGCTGGAAGCAAAAGTCTCTTCTGTGAGAGGACCTTGCTTTGGAAGACTTAGTTTAATGCCAAAAGGAATTACATTATTTAAGAGACGGTACATGTTTATTTTTACAACTTAAGCTTTTCGGCGTTATAAGGCCGAAGAAAATTATGGCCCTCGACGTCCTGTAGGCGGAATGCTCCACCGGACAACGCTTCTGTTACGAGAAATGGTCTGTCCCACTTCGGAGAGAACTTATGCAGTCTCCCTTGGTCTATGAACTCGTTTCTTCGTAAGACCAAATATCCCGTCTTGAAGGCTCGATATTTAACTCGGGTATTGTAGTAGCGAGCGGTTTGTTGCTGATAGGCGACCGCTCTGATTTGCTCTCGATCCAGTTTTTCCAACAAGATGTCCAAGTTGCTTCAGAGCGCCGAGGTGTTGGCTTTGTCGTCAAAGTGTTCTACCCTATAACTGGGTAGTCCAATTTTCGAGGGGACCATTGCCTCGGTACCATAGCAGAGACTGAATGGGGTTTCTCCCTTGGGTGTTTTTTCGACGTCCGCAACGCCCATAGCACCCGTGGTAATTCCTCAATCCAGCTGCCTTGCCTTCTTTCCAAACGGGCTCTGAGTCCGCGGATGATGCCTCGATTCACTACCTCGGCCTGCCCGTTGCATTGTGGATGTGCGACCACGGCAAATTTCATCAGTATGTTGTAGTCGCTGCAAAACTCTTTGACTTTATCGTTTTCGAGGTTGGTCCCATGGTCGGTAACTATGCACCTCGAGATTCCAAATCGAGAAATTATGTTGTTTTGCAGGAACTTTATCGTAGAGGTTGCGTCAGGTTTGCTGATGGGCATGGCCTCTATCCATTTTGTAAAGTAGTCCACGGCGACAAGGATGTATCTGTGTCCGCCCGTGCCGGTGGGGAGCTGACGCACCATACCCATCTCCCATTGTACGAATGGCTATGGGGAACTGAGAGGCGTTAGTTCGGTGGCGGGAAGAAGAGGTATGCTGCCGATGAGTTGGCAGTTTTTGCAACTTCTGACCAGCTCCTCGGCATCCTGGTGTATTTTCGTCCAATAGTACCCTTGGAGTAGTGCCTTTTGGACCAGGGTTCGGGAATATATATACATGTATGTATGTATGTATGTATGTATAAATACACAGGTGCTAACTTAAAATACTATGAAATTTACCATGTACGTGTCCGTCCCCTTGTGTAACGCGGCCTACCCCTTGGCTTCATTGTAGTTGGCGGGGTCTTTCTTTCTCTGCGATGAAATTAGAATTTAGTTTAATAATTAATTAACGATATAGAAAACATATGGAATTAAGCGTCGAAATACTCACCAATTGCCACCGAGCATTGGTCTGCAAGCGTTTCTCTTGGATTGGGATAGCGCGTTCTCGCACGTCGTTATTCCAGTTCTACTTATTTCGAACTAATATCGTCTTGCAAAAATAAAGATTATAATATATTTTAGAATATGATTTCATGTTATATTGTTAAAATCTTAAAAATTAAATTGATACTTGCACATCATCGCGGTCAAAATAGACGACAAGAAGCGGCCAATCCTCTCTCGGGATCTCCGGCGCTATGACATCCATCAAGTACATCCGCTGATTCTCGGTCGTCTCAGCCCAAAGAATGTAAAGTTCACTCTTCACTTTCCATCGGCGATATCGCTTGATCGCTTGACACTGGCCTAGGAAGTGAGCGAGGGCGCGATCTATATTGAATGGCCTGTACACGCCATCCTAGCCGGGCTCGCCAACGAATCTGTATTTCTTTCTGTTATAAAATTAAAATATATTAAACAAATAATTATATGTATATGTATATAATGATGATTGAAATTTAAATGTGTGAAAGGGTATGTCATACCTCCTTCGACCTAAAAACCACGTAGTACGCTCGGTCTGTGCCTTGTTCCACCGAATATGGAACAGGTACTTGTAATAAGTACAGGCCTCCTGGCCAACATAATTCTCCTAATGGGTTGCATGCTCTCCAACAGGCACAGCTGTCGCGTCAAAAATCAGATCCCATGGCCCAGCATCCGCCCACGGCCTGCAGCAGTCGGGCCTAGTAGGACCTCTCGTCCTAACACCGCTTGAGCCTGCCAAAAAATAGATATACATACACAATATTATAATATTTATAATATGAATATAGAATTTGATAAATTTAAATTACAATCGTTATTTAAAAACTTTAGGAAATAACGATTACACTTGTCGTACCCGAGGTGGTGCTAGAACCGGTGCCAGACGCCATCCCGCGAGTAGAATGTGGATCTGCAAACAATAAACCGTTAGATGATTCAATATCCACTTATATTGTTGATGATGCTCTATATTGACGATCTCCCAGATCAGGACACGTGGCAGATGACGTGTCCCAGAACTCGGAAGAAAGAGCCCACAGGGGTCGGCCAGGCCACCCCTGTACCTGAACTGCAAGCACAAGCTGGCTCTTCTCAGGACCCCCTACAAATTGGCCTCCTCGGCCTCTCAGCTCGCCCCCGAGCTACCATAGGACCAAGATACCTCGGCCCTCCTGCTAGTTCCCGAGCTCTCTCGCCGAGGTCATCTTCCTCGGTCCCTCCGACTGACCAACTCCACCCCTCACAAGCGTAACCTATGCTCTGCAAATCTCGCCATGAGTAGATTCTCCGCCAGCAACATCCCACGTTCCACGCCATTACGATCCCCATTAACGGGCGATCCGCTTATTATGCGGGCGTGACGTCGGGAGCGTGACCGCCGGCGAGATTCTCGCGCCTGCTACTGCGTGCCGGCGCCGCTATATAAACCCCCATCACAGAGGGGTCAAGTAATCTTTTTTCACCCCACTTAGCCGTTACTCTGCTCGGATCTTGTGCTAACTTGATCGTCGGAGTGTCCTCGGTGGTACCAGACCACCCCGGGACTTCCTTGCAGGTACTCGGCGCAAACTCCTCAAACCACCAATCTCCTTAAAACCCATTGAGACCCACACGCAACAGAAGATCACCTCCAAAATCCACCGGGAGATCGACGGAAGACAACATCTGACGGAGACCCAAAAAGGACCGCCATTCAGTTGGCGCTGTCTGTGGGAAATTAAACTCCACAAAAACAAAGTTGGCCTTCTAATCTCCATCTACATGGCAAGCGATCACCCTAAAGATCCAGGTACCAGCCGCCGCCTCCCCCTCACCGGAGGCGCAGATGAACCTCCTCCGGCGACCGTCATCAATGCCCTCGCCAGCCGAATAGATCGGCTGCAGTCCCTCGTGGAGGCGCTCGTCCGCGTCCCAACGGCCGGACCAGAGCCCTAGATCGCCGCTCCTCCGCCTCCAGAAGGCTCTGCCCTCGCCGGAGAGGCTGACCACCAGCAAGTTACGACCCTTGGCCACAGATCTCACGGGCCGATACTCCCTGAGGCCCGGTGGGGCCCCACAGCTCCACACCAAGATCCGCCGCCAGAACGCCACACTTAGAGCCTCCTCGCGACCCTTATCCCCATGAGGAGATGTCGGTCACCTCGCCGGTCCACAGGCATGATCGACACCCCCACCCTCGACGGGGTCGCACAGAAGGGGCACGCCACGATGGCTCGAGGGCCACCTCGCCCCGGGATTTGTGGAACCTCATAGAGAGGAACCGGGGCTGTGCCCAGACGCAGGTCTCCCATAGCAAAGGCCAGGGATCACAAGGCACCAAATCCTCGGGGTACCACGGCCGACTCGATTCCCTCGAAAAGAAAATCGAGGGCATGCGCCAGGAAGGTCACCTCTCGGGCGACGGGGCTAACTACGCCGCTGACTCGCTCACTAAGACGTTCACCGAGGGACTACTCGTTGTCCACATCTCCTCATGCAACAAGCTCCCGAAGGTCTCTCTGTTTGATGGGAAAACCGACCCGAAAGACCATTTGGATGCTTTCACCGTGGGGATGAGCTTCCAGGACCATTCCGACGCCGCCCAGTGCAGGGCCTTCCCCACCACCCTCATCCGCTCTGGTCGGGACTGGTTCCGAGGACTCGAGCCTTGCTCAATCTCGACCTTTGACGAGTTGGCTACTCAGTTCCTCAGTCACTTCGTTGGGAACCGTCGGCAGAAGCGCACGGTCGACTACCTCTTCACAATTAAGAGCGGGGACAAGGAGACGTTCAAGGCTTACATCACCCGCTTCTACAACGCCCTCCTTGAGGATCCCGAGCACCGGGACAAGACCGTCATCACGACGCTCAGATCTGGTCTTAGGCACAAGGAGTTGTTGCGCTCTTTTGCGTTGGCACAGCCTAAGACCATGGCCGAGGTCAAGGCGTGGACCGAGCGCGAGGTTCAGCTGGAGTCTGAGGTGAACTCGAACCTCCCCGAGCAGAACGTTCCGACCAGAAGAAGAGGGCTCGGGAAGAGAGGCCGGAGTGTCAGCAGCCCTATCGCCCGAAGTTCTAGGAGTACACCCCGCTCAATGTCTCCCTCGCAGTGTTACTAGAGGAGGCCCAGGGTGATGGGTTCTTCAAGTTCCCTCCAATCCCGTGTCAGGCCTCGAAGCGAACCCGGGGCCCTTACTGCGCCTTCCACCGGACGCTGGGCTACAGCACGGAGGATTGTAAGCAACTCTGGGACTTCATAGAGGAGCTCATCCGATCGGGGCACCTCACCGCCTACTTGAGGGACAAACGGCAGGCCGACTGTGAGCAGGAGCGGCATCCCCCTCCCGCCGAGCTGACCATCGGCCAGATCATGCTCGTTTCGGCAGATGACCAGTCCGGCGCTCAGGGAGCCCCGTACCCGGTGCCAAGCAAGGAGACCAACAAGCCTCCGGAGAGCTCGGGCCACGTTAATAAGGTCATCTATTAGCATGTACTTTTCCTTTAGGGAAATGTAAACACTTCCTAGGGTCTGTTGTTAATTTAATAAAGATCAATGGAACATTGTGAAAAAGATGGAAATGTCACATTTATTCAAAAGGTATTATGGGCTCCTCAGCCAGACATACAAAAGAAAAAGAAAATTACAACAACGGGGGACGGGGGTGCAGAGAGCACTGCTCATGGTACTCGATAAAGATCTCCGCCAGCCGAGGCCTCGCGAGATCCAACCTCAGCCCTCGATTCCTCCGCGCGCATTGACCCCGAGCCACAGCTCGTAGCACTCACGGACGAGCGCCACTAAGCGTTCCAGCTGATTCGCGGAGATCAGGCAGAAGCGCCTCAGAGACCGCAGCTTGCCCACGGCCTCGTCGTAGAGCTGCTCAGATAAGGGGTTGTAAAGCCCCAGCGACACCCTCCAGATGGAGTACATCAGCAGTTGCAGCAGTGAAGAGCGCCGGGGGAGCAGCCGGCCGAAGTGGTCTTCGATGCTCCCATAGACCAACTTTACCGTGTCCTCGGTGCAGCTCTGGTCATAGAGGTATACGTCTTCGAAGTGGATGATATCGGGGATGGTAAAGGGGAAGTCTTGCATTCTCAACGATCTGTTTACAAAAGAAGGAAGGACCAGTGCTCATTCAGCCTTATATAGCCCACTGCGCCCCAACGGAACTCAACAGTCGCCTGCTTTCACCGAAAAAGTCGCTGCCACGCGGCGATCATCGAGCCTTCTCTGGCGGAATCGAAACGACGCGACCCTGGCGCTTTGCCTCCCCCCACATTCAATGCGCATGCTACACGCATGTTCGCTGCGACCGTTCTTGTTCCCCATACCTGCAACTGGATGGTCAGGCGAAACCTCATGAAGAATCAGCCGAGCAGCTACCCTGCTCGGTTATTCATGGTCGGTAGCTTCCCTAATCGCAACGCCAGGGATCAAAGCTCTCGCCAAGAGGCAACCGCGCAGCTTCACTACCCGGTTATCCTTAGCAGGCCTCCCGAGGCCCCTCCAACTCTAAGGATCAAACTCCTCCGTAGAGGCAGCCGAGCGGCTTCCCTGGTCGGCTATCCCCGGCCGATAGCTCCCCTACTCGCAACACCAGGGATCAAAGCCCTCGTCCAGAGGCAACCGCGCAGCTTCACTGCCCGGATATCCTTAGCAAGCCTCATACGGCCCCTCCAACGCTAAGGATCCAAGTCCTCCTTAGAGGCAGCTCAGCAGCTACCCTGTTCGGCTATCCCCGGCTAGTAGCTTTCTACCACAACCGACAGGGATCAAAAGCCCTCCCAGAGGCAGTCGAGCCCGACCCTCGCTCGGCTATCCTTCAGGACAAAAGCCCTCGCCAAGAGGCACCAGGCAGTAACCCTGCCCGGCCAAGGGTCCTTGGTAAGCTTCTTATAGCCCCTCCCGCGCTAAGGACCAAAGTCCTCCCAGAGGCATTCGAGCCCTTGCTCGGCTATCCCCGGCTGGTAGCTTCCTACCACAACCGACAGGGATCAAATTCCTCGCCAAGAGGCACTGGGCAGTAACCCTGCCCGGTCCCCGTCCTGAAGGATCAAAGCCCTCGCAAGAAGCAACCGAGCGGCTACCCTGCTCGGTCATCTCCGGCTAGTAGCTCCCTACCCATAACTCCAGGGATCAAAGCCCTCGCAAGAGGCATCCGAGCGGCTACTCGCTCGGTCATCCCAGGCAGGTAGTTGCCTACCCACGACGCCAGAGATCAAAGCCCTCGCCAAGAGGCAACCACGCAGATTCATTGCCCGGTCATCCTTATTGGGCTTCTTACAGCCCCTCCAACGCTAAGGATCAAAAGTCCTCCATAGAGGTTGCCAAGCGGCTTCCCTGCTCAGCTATCCCTAGCCGATAGCTTCCCTACTCGCAACGCCAGGGATCAAAGCCCTCACCGAGAGGCAACCGCGCAGCTTCACTGCCTGGTTTCCTTAGCAGACCTCTTACAGCCCCTCCAACACTAAGGATCCAAGTCCTCCTCGGAGGCAGCTCAGTAGCTACCTCGCTCGGCTATCCCCAGCTGGCTGTCGTTGCTCGCAACGCCAGAAATCAAAGGCCCTCGCCAAGTGGCAACCGAGCAGCTTCCCGGCTCGTTCATGCCCGACAGACGCTGCGGGCTTGTAGCCCTCATAGCGAGGCCTCTGAGCCCATTCATGCTCGGCACAAATATGGCGGACATCCCTCTGCCCATCACATGCAGAGGATCCGAGGCCCCAACAAGGGGCATCGGGTCTATCCAAGTCTGAACGATCCCCCCTCGACTTCGGGGCCATGGAGATGCCTCCTTCTCAGTGCAAGCAGAGATATTTTACGAGCATTCTTCACAAACAGAAGATAAAGTGCAAACAAATGAAACCAAAAGTTTTATTACCAAAGGCAAAGTCTTTACAAAGGGTATTTTGGGCTCCCCAGCCTTACAGACTGCCCGGAGGCTTACAAAAATTCCAGAAGCGACAAAATAAAAGGAGGAGGAAGATAGGGGATTTAGGCCTCGGGATCCTCGACATCCACCACAAGACGAGCAGGGTCCTCGGCCACCTCCTCATCAGGAATCTCTTCCCCCTGCTCATCGGCGTCCGTGAGGGGGTATTCAGCCCGGAGCTCTTCGTCGGCGAACTCCGGCATCCGGGCCTTAACGGCGTCGAGGGCTTCGTTCCAGATGCGGGTTGTGGCCACGGCTAGGTCATCATAGAAGTCCTTCGACTTCTTGTAGCCCTCCACCACCTTCGTCGCCGAGAGGTCGGCCAACTTCACCACCGAGACGTCGGCCATCTTCGCCGCCTCGGTCGCCACCCCCAGCTCCTTCCGGAGGATCCTCACCGTCTTCTTCAGGTTGCCGGTGAGCACCTGAGCGTCCTCAAGCTTGATCTCGGCAGCCACGACGGACTCGCGGTACCGAGAAACTTCCCGTTTCCCGGCCCCCACCTTGCCCTCTAGGGCGGAAACCCTCGCCGTCACCGCCTCCAGCTCCTGCTTGGAGCTCTCTTCCAGCGAGGCAAGCTGGCCCGCAGCCTTCATCGCCGGGGTTATCACCTCGGCCTCCATGCGCAAGGCAAGGGCAACGTGCTGGAGAACCTGAAAAATTGGAAAGAGATTAGAAAGATGAAGGAGGCACCGAATCTCACCAAAAACCAAACACTGACCTGCACGGACTCCTGGGCGATGGACGCCATCTAGGCCCTGAAGGTCCTCCCGGGGACCCTACCCCCGCCGATTTCTCTATTTCATGCAGCAGGCTATCCGCGAAGGATAGCCCCGTGGGCACCGCAAACTGGAGGCCCCCCTCCTCCACCATGATCGGCGAGGGTGGGCCCCGGGAAGACCTCTGGGAACCCCTCTTGAGCGGCTCCGATGGAGAGCCAATCTCCTCCTCCGAGACCGGGTCCTCCAGAATCTGAGCCCGCTTCTGGCCCGATGCTCTGCTAGGCCCCGGGGCGGGATCCGCCCCCGAACGCTCACGGGACGCGACCACCGGAGGAGAAGGAGCCGGGGCGGGCTTCGAGCGGGAAGAGCTGGCGCCTCCAGCTTTCGTGACCTTCCTTGACTGGCACATGGAGGCTTGGAGCTCGTCCATATCCATGGGTCCTACACAAAACCAAATGCAAACAAGTCAGCGACACAAGCAATATACAAGCCAAAAAGCAAGCCTAACTTACCGACGAACTCAAGAGGGCTGTGCCCGGCCCAACTCAGGACCCTCTCAGACAACAGCACGTCGAATCGGGGAACGGGCTCCCAAAACGCCACTTTCATCGCGGCGGGGTCGTTGGACTGGTTCCCCGGAAAGCATTTTTTCCTCGACCACTTGGTGGGCACAGGCCAGTCCTCGCCCTCGGGCGGGGAAACGAAGAAGAACTTCTTCTTCCAGTTGTGAATGGAAGAAGGCAGGACCACAACCCCTGTTTCGGCGGCATACCCTGTCGCTTTCTAAAAGAGAGGTAGACCCACCTCGGGTCGCCCGCTCGACCCCAGGATGATTTTTGAAAACGAGGGAAGAATCAAGGAGGGAGAGGCTGAAAGGAACCGTCTGTAATTTCAGGCGGATCAGGAACCCGAGGAGAATCTCCATGAGTTCGACATTAACTGGTCAGGGGCTAACCCGAAGAAGTTCAGCGCTTCGACGACCTCGGGAGAGAAGGGAAGGCGCATTCCACCCCAAAAAGCTTCCAAGTACAGGGCGATCTTGTTCAGTCAAAAATATCGCACTTTTTGATATAACATTTTTCTTACTTTTCTTAAATATTTAAAGGTGTTTATTATAAATATAGAACATATTTGGATTTATCTGCAAAATACTATTTACCATATGTTTATATATTATAATTAACATTATGAAGCAAAATATATGCATATTATATTTATATAATATTTTAGTAATTAAAATATGTATATCATATCAAATATTCTAATCAAGATTCTTAAAATATATAATATCATACAGATGGTTAGAATAATATTTCAAAATATATGCATAATATTTTAGTAATTAAAAGATGCATAGCATATTAAATATTCTTAATCAAGTTTCTTAAAGATTTATTACCATATATAGTGATTAAGATACTCTCTCTAATTTAATAAATAGTACTAACATTATTCATGCAGATATTGTGTAAGATTTAGCCCATGTCAAGGGATCAAGATGTTCAAGATGTCAGGATCAAAAATCTGCCAAAATCACAAAATCAATATTGACAGAGACTCAAAATCCAAGCAAGGAAATCACCATATTAGGAAATCACCATATTAGGCAATCACCATATTAGGTAACTTGGTGTTCTGATTTGAGAGCAATATAAAGGACCGAGGGCTAAAGTTAGAGGGCATCACCTTTTACACGAAGCAAATCACCATCAAAGAACAAGTGATCCACGACAGGTCCACGATTCGACGTGATAGGGCGACGTGAAAATCGACGGAGCATCTACTTCCTACGGGGCAGAGATCGAGAGCAACTTTTTTCTCTTGTAATCTAAATTCGTAGTATTTGTACTTGTGAAGTTGATTAATAAAGATAGATCATTTTGTTTAATTATTTATTTTCTGTATTATTTCTGCATTATGATTTCTTTAACTATCATTTCTTCTTCTATTCCCAACATGCACGAGTAATTCTCCGCTTGTTAGGGTTCGTAGGATTAGGGTAGATCAATGGATGATTAAAATCTTTTAACTCTTTTTACGTCCTATAAAGTTTATAAACTTTATCAAAAGAATTATTAACATCCTAATCGGGTGCTCTATCAATTCATTGGTAGTCACGACCATGATTTGAGATTAGTGTTAACAATCGTTTTGGTAAAGGCTAGACATGAACGGAGATCCATGCAAAGATAAGGGTTAAGAGTGGGAACCCTATTCCCTCCAAAAACCCTATTCTACATGCATCACCGTCGATCTAGTTTTAAATCTATTAAAGGATAAAAGGAGTCATCTTTATTAATCATCCATAACTACTAAATCTTAACGAACCAACAAGCCTTTTTCTTATATAATTTGCATCCGTAATTAATTTAGATCTTAAAATAAACTATCCTGTTCACTTCGTTTATTTTATTCAATACGTCTAAAGTAAGATAAAAAGATTCCACGTTTCCCTGCGGATGACCCATACTCATCTCGGCTAGCTACAAGCAACACAGTTATTGATTGTGGTTATTCTACAAACACTCTTTCACATCAATCAAATGGCGCCGTTGCCGGAGATACGTGCGTAATTTTTTATTCTTACTATTTGTGTTGAATTTTTATTCGATCATTATCATAAACAAAACAAAACTGCAAATTGTATAGTTAACGATTATTGTGTGAATTTTCCGAGGGGATCTGGAGTCGCAGACTTGAGGAAACAGAGAGCCAGAGACATTCATCAAGATCTAGAGGAGCACAGGAGGCCACAGAGCAAAAATCATCAAAAGATTCCCTCAAAGCAAGGCGGAAGCGCGGCAGAAAGGCTATTTTAGCGGCGGATCTGCCGCTTAAGTGAGGAATTAGGGTTCCAAACTTCTCTGGTGAAATTTTCAACTCATTCTCTCTCCTCTGAAATCCAATAAAACATCTTTTCTGCAGAATTCTTTGCAAAATATCGCCGCTCAAAAATCTTTTTGCAAAGTTTTGTTATTGATTTTTTATTTCATATTTTAATACGGATTTTAAGGGGCAAGACCAAAATTCAGATTAGGTGGGAATTTCATCACCCTTCCTAAGCCCCACAAATCACAAAACGAGTATCCGCATCAACCCTACATTAATTTAAAAAATATCTAGACAAGACTCTAAGGACTGTCGCGCTCAATAAGGACAGAGGAAGGTCGTGGGTAATCTATCACTTATCCGCATTACTTTTGTGGTGTCTAGGCAAGTGTGTCGAAGGCAAGTGGTTACTTAATTAGGCCCGCTATTTTTGGTGATTCGTATAGCGGATACCTCCCACTTACCTGGCACTTACCTGGACACAAGAGTAGTAAAGAGGTGGTAGAGGATTGATCCTGCGGCTTGTCATTTGGAAGTCTTGGAGCGGTCTAGATACTTGACCTAGGTAACCTCAGTTCTAGGGTTATTTGTGCATTTTTGTGTGATTTGTTTTAAAGTCCCACTTTTTTCAAAAAAAAAAACAAACCAATTTTAAATCATACACACGCTGCCACTTGTGCTAAACCCGCTTAGTGCATGCTCGGCTGAACACGGGATTCTAGTGCCCGTCTTGTCCGCGTTCCTGCTATCGACTCCAAAGTCGGTACTTCTTCATCTTCTTTTCCCCCACCACCCACCATATCGACCGAGATGGACGGTACTCCATCAATTTATAATACCACGCTGCCACCACCCGTAGGTGAGCAGAATCCACCATGCATCTCTCTCCAAGAAAGATGCTATCCTATCCGTGGTCCACTTCCCATTTACTTATCTATTCCTCCAGCCAATGGGGACAATTTTGAAATCAAACCACAATACATCAATATTTTACCAAAATATCACGGTCTCGAGTCTGAAGACGCATACGTCTTTATTACCAAATTTGAAAATATATGCACTATGATGGGTACTTCATAGCTTTCTGTGGATGCTATGCGTCTACGTCTTCTCCCATTCACTTTGTACGATATAGCCGAGAAGTGGCTTTATAACACAGCCGCACATTCTATTTCAAACTGGGGAGAACTCGTAACAGCTTTCCTAAAGAAATTTTACCCTAATCATAAGACAGCTCGAGTCCGTAGCGAAATAAATCAATTTACCCAGCTTCCCAATGAACCATTCTTGAAGTGTTTTGAACGCTTCAAGAATCTGTTAGTTCAATGTCCTCATCACGGAATTCCTAGATGGGATCTGTGCAGAATCATGAGGGCATTAATCCTACAACAAAACAGATACTTGAATCCATGTGTCAAGGCACCTTCATGACTAAAGATGATGGTGAAGCCTGGAGATTTTTAGAATATTTCGCTGAAAAAACTTTACAGTGGAAGAGTGTAAACCAACCATCGTCTAGGGGTGGTATTCACCAATTTGATGTTTCCATAGGAGTTAGAACTGAAATGGCAACAATGCAAAAGAAACTCGAAGTTATGGAACATAAATTTTTAGTAGCCTCCCTAAATCAGATGACACTCCCTAAAAATGTCTGTGGATGCTGTTCTGATCCATCACATCTTACGGAAGAATGCCCTTTGAATTCTCCGTTTCAAGTTCAAGAGCATACCAATGCCGCTTTTCAAAAAAGACCTAGAAACGATCCGTATTCTTCCACTTATAATCAGGGTTAGAGGAATCACCCTAACTTTGCTTGGAACCAACAACAAAATCAAAACACGGTTCCAAACCAAAACAACTTTCAAAGGGTCCATCCACCACAACAGCAACCACTTCAAATAAGTCAGCACCCCTACCAATCACAAAACTTTCAAAATCCGGTCAACACTTCCGCACCGCACAACAATTCTTTGCAATTGATCGGTACTAATAACTCCTCTTCACTCGAACAAACCATGAATTTGCTTCTGACAAATTTCATGCAAGTTTCGGCTGAGATGAAGTCTTCCGTCGATAAAATCCAGAAAAACTCTGACTCCCAAAGTGAGAGTATTAAATCGATAGAAGCACAAATTGCACGAATAAATGCCGAAATGAGTGCTAGAGAGAGAGGGAAACTTCCAGCTCAACCCTTACCCAATCCTGGATATGCACATCATGTGAATGTTATTACCACGTTGAGATCTGGAAGAGTGCTAGACAATCATGTCGGTGAAGAGATTGATAATAATGAAGAATCAATCGATGATACCCCGGCTGAGACTTTTCCTTCCACTTCTACTTTTACTTCTGACCCCAGTTCGTCTACCCCACCGCTTTCTTCCGAGCCTATTCTCCGTTTTCCCCACGGCTCGAACCCTCAGCACACTTCTTCTAGTCCACCAAAGACAATCCCCACTCCTATTCATGGATCTTTCCTACCCACACGATCTTCTCCAATGTTGGACCCCGCTATTATTGCTAAAGCTCCTTATCCGAATCGGTTAAGGGGAAACAGACCAAGTCCGCAAATGGAGAAGATCACTGAAATCTTTAAGCAAGTTAACATCAATATCCCTCTCCTAAATACTATACAACAAGTCCCGGCTTATGCGAAAATTCTCAAGGACTTGTGCACTAGGAAGAGGAAGACTTAAGTGCCAAAAAAGGTGTTCATGTTAAAGACTGTAGACACAACTTTTCCCCAACAATTATCTAGGAAACGTAAGGATCCTGGGTATCCTACTATTTCTATTTCTATTGGGGATAAACACATTAACCGTGCTCTACTTGACCTTGGCGCAAGTGTTAACCTGCTTCCTTACTCGGTTTATGAGCAGTTAGGGATTGGAGAGTTGAAACCAGCTCACTGCACTCTCCAGATGGCCGACCGATCAATTACCAAACCTAGGGGTGAACTAGAGGATGTGTTGATAAAAATCGGGGAATTTGTATTCCCTGTGGAATTTATTGTACTCGATACACAGTCTGTAGCGAACCCACGGAATCAAATTCTGGTGATCCTTGGTCGACCATTTTTGTCCACTTCCAATGCTATAATCAACTGTCGTAATGGCTCTATGACCCTATCCTTCGGGAAGATGTCAATAGAGCTTAACATATACAAGTTGGGAAGTGTACCCTCCTAACCTACCGCTCATGCATGTTCTGTCGAATTAATGGATGTCGACAGTAGCGAATTTAATCAGCCTCATGATACTGACTCTTTTCATATTTTGTTGTTTGACCCAACTATGTATTATACATACACGGACTCTTCCACCGAGTTGTCCGGGTCAACATCTAACGCTGATGAGGAACTTTTTATAGAGTCTGATGATCACCCTATTTTTTCTGATGACATTATTCTTCGGGGTATCGATGAAATCTTTGAGGAAATCTTCGCTGATGAACTCGCATTTTTAGCAAACACGGGTGTTGAGATGAATCATCTACAAAACAAAGAAATTGAACCTCCACCCCTTCTTCTAGACTATAAAGAGAATGCAAGTAATCCATCACAATCACTATGTCGTCTCTCCAAAACGAGATGCAAACACATTCTATTCCACCAGTTATCTTTTCTCCACTTCTTCCTGCCTCTCTACAACATATTCTTCCACCAACTGATACACTATACCGATAAAATCTTCGAATGGTTGGTGTTGACTTTCGGTCATTGCAAAACTTGGCATTGACCAATAACTTTAACCCCCTCTTGTGATTTTCAAAGCTTAACATTGTTTAACTCAAGTTTGGAGGGGTATAATCTGGCTCTTGAAAATAAAATTTTTACCTAAAATTGTGAGCCAAAAATAAGTTTGGGGGAGGATTTTCACGATCATATTTATTTCTCCCGTTAATAAATTTCCTCCCAAGCTTACTGGTTTTTGTGATCTAGCAGAAGACAATAGTGAGGACACTGCTGCAAAAAGGCTTGGGGGGAGATTTGTGCTTATTTACGCATTACTTTGCATTATACTATATATAAGCACAGAGAAAAAATTTTAATGATGAAAGTTTGAAAGTGAAAATTTACATATAAAAGATTAGAAAAATTTAAGAAAACCAAGAAAGTTAGAAGTTTTCTTAAACGAAACTAGTAATAAGTAGTTATGAGCCGTTGTCCCAAGCGTTAGTAAGATGAAGGAAATCACTAATCTGAGGATAAAAATAAGTCTGAAAAATAGTTCCTATTCTGGAGCCAAACATTTGAATGTTGATACCCTACTATTCGCACTTACACACGTCTTGAAACTCGGGATAGTAGAGGATACCTTGAAATACTCTTGTCTGAAAGCCAAAGTATGAAGGAAATTATAAATGGAAAATAAAAGATAAAATGGTGAAGAAAAATGAACACTGGTTTTGTTATCACCAAGGCAGCATAAAAACATATAGCGAGGGTGCTTCATCACCTAGTGCTTTAGACCAACTGGTTTGGGAGTCACTGCTAAGCCTTAGGTGGTGCAAGACGAGGAAAATACTAATACACCTAATCAGTAAACACATGAGTAATCGGTCGGTTAGTACCTTAAGAAGTATTAACGGTCGCATGAAAAACGTGTGAGCAAATTCCATCTAAATATTCATCAATTAAAAAGTACTGAGGTAGATGGACAAGAGTATGATAGCTTGAATTGAATTCTCCGAGTGTAGGGATGTCTTTTACACACGCGTAGGGGTATATGATCGATATTTGGAAGAAAGATAGGAATGAAGAATAAAGACGATATTTTATTGAGGGATGATGTGTTTTCTAACATTTTTTCACGACCATTAAGATAGGGCTCTTAGCAACTGAAAAACTGGTGTAGTTGAAAACTCTTATTTTCAAGTTCTTTTTGTTATAGTTCTTATTTTTATATGTAACTTTCACCATCTCTCTTTTATTATAAAATTTTGTGGGTGTAATCCGCTGAAAACCCTCAGGAGACAACACTCCTCCTAGTAGGGACACCTAGAGATTTAACGGCTTGTTGCACGTGCTCAGTGCAATCGTGTTTGCCTATGAAAGTGTGCTACTTAGGTTTTTCTTTTTCTTTTTCTCTTTCTCTTGAATAACTAGTTTGCTCGGGACGATCAAAGTTAAGTTTGGGGGTATTTGTTCAGTCAAAAATATTGCACTTTTTGATATAACATTTTTCTTACTTTTCTTAAATATTTAAAGGTGTTTATTATAAATATAGAACATATTTGGATTTATTTGCAAAATACTATTTACCATATGTTTATATATTATAATTAACATTATGAAGCAAAATATATGCATATTATATTTATAAAATATTTTGGTGATTAAAATATGCATATCATATCAAATATTCTAATCAAGATTCTTAAAATATATAATATCATACAAATGGTTAGAATAATATTTCAAAATATATGCATAATATTTTAGTAATTAAAAGATGCATAGCATATTAAATATTCTTAATCAAGTTTCTTAAAGATTTATTACCATATATAGTGATTAAGATAGTCTCTCTAATTTAATAAATAGTACTAACATTATTCATGCAGATATTGTGTAAGATTTAGCTCATGTCAAGAGATCAAGATGTTCAAGATGTCAAGATCAAAAATCTGCCAAAATCACAAAATCAATATTGACAGAGACTCAGAATCCAATTAAGGAAATCACCATATTAGGAAATCACCATATTAGGCAATCACCATATTAGGTAACTTGGTGTTCTGATTTGAGAGCTATATAAAGGACCGAGGGCTAAAATTAGAGGGCATCACCTTTTACACGAAGCAAATCACCATCAAAGAACAAGTGATCCACGACAGGTTCACGATTCGACGTGATGGGGCGGCGTGAAAATCGACGAAGCATCTACTTCCTACGGGGCAGAGATCGAGAGCAACTTCTTTCTCTTGTAATCTAAATTCGTAGGATTTGTACTTGTGAAGTTGATTAATAAAGGTAGATCATTTTGTTTAATTATTTATTTTCTGTATTATTTCTACATTATGATTTCTTTAACTATCCTTTCTTTTTCTATTCCTAACATGCGCGAGTAATTCTCCGCTTGTTAGGGTTCGTAAGATTAGTGTAGATCAATGGATGATTAAAATCTTTTAACTCTTTTTACGTCCTATAAAGTTTATAAACTTTATCAAAAGAATTATTAACATCCTAATCGAGCGTTCTATCAATTCATTGGTAGTCACGACCACGATTTGAGATTAGTGTTAACAATCGTTTTGGTAAAGGCTAGACATGAACGGAGATCCATGTAAAGATAAGGGTTAAGAGTGGGAACCCTATTCCCACCAAAAACCCTATTCTACATACATCACCGTCGATCTAGTTTTAAATCTATTAAAGGATAAAAGGAGTCATCTTTATTAATCATCCATGACTACTAAATCTTAACAAACCCTACAAGCATTTTTCTTATATAATTTACATCCGTAATTAATTTAGATCTTAAAATAAACTATCCTCTTCTCTTCGTTTATTTTATTCAACACGTCTAAAGTAAGATAAAAAGATTTCACGTTTCCCTGCGGATGACCCGTACTCATCTCGGCTAGCTACAAGTGACACCGTTATTGATTGCGGTTATTCTACAAACACTCTTTCACATCAATCAGATCTCCCTACCTCGTACTTGGTCTGCCCTCTCTCCCTGCTTGGCCAGACGAAGCATATAACGTGAGGGGATGTAGAAGCGAGCCCGAGTATTGGCGAGCTCGTCCTCATACCTCACCCAACACGACACGCCGGGGGCAGCGTCTACCGCCTCCTCCCTGGGGGCTGCCCCTGCCGCACGATCCCGGGAAGTGGATACGATCCCTGCTCCCCGGAAAGACTCAGGCTCAACTAGAGGGTCCCTAGAACCTACTCCTACGACATCTACAGACTCTACGAAAGAAGACATCTAACCTGGAGAAGAGGGATCCTCGGAAAACGAAAGCGGAAGAAAGAAGACGAGCGCCGAGCAACCAAGACTTAGAGCGGGGAAAAATGAAGAAGTAGGGGCCCTGGAGTGGGCCCTACCCCTATTTATCACTGCAAAACGACCTTATCCAACGGGGCCCTTCATTTCCCACCAAAATGCCTCCTCATGTCCAATGGCTCCGATCGCTCCACATGTCGTTCCCACACTGGGCCGCATCCCATCAGACGCTGCAGGCCTGCACACGTCGCGTTGGCCAACCGACGCTTGACACGTGGACCGTCGCTTCAGTGATAGGATGCATGAACCGGCACACCTTCCTTAAATGCAGAGATCTTGCCCTGATTCGCTGGCAGAAAAGACAACTGACAGCCCGGGGACGCATCCCGATGAAACCTTAGGAGGGAGCTTGCCCCGGGCGGCCCGGCAGTCCACTCCTGACCCGACCCGCTAGCAGGTCGAGAAAAGAGTGGGGGGCTAATGATGATTCTCTATATTGAGGATCTCTCATATCAGGACACGTGGCAACTGACGTGTCCCAGAACTCGGAAGAAAGGGCCCACAGGGGCCGGCCAGGCCACCCCTATACCCGAACTGCAAGCATAAGATGGATTTCCTCAGAACCCCATGCAAATTGGCCTTGTCGGCCCCTCAGCTCTCCCCCGATCTACCACAGTACCAAGATACCTCGGCCCTCCTGCTAGTTCCCGATCTCTCCCGCCGAGGTCATCTACCTCGGTCCCTCCGACCGACCGACTCCGCCGCTCACAAGCGTAACCGACGCTCCGCAAATCTCTCCATGCGCAGATTCTCCGCCAGCAAAATCCCACGTTCCATGCCATCACGATCCCCATTAACGGGCGATCCGCTTATTACATGGGCGTGACGTCGGGAGCGTAACCGCCGGCGAGATTCTCGCGCCTGCTGCTGCGTGCTGCCGCGCTATATAAACCCCCATCACAGAGGGGTCAAGTATGCTTTTTTCACCCCACTTAGCCGTTACTCTGCTCGGATCTTGTGCTAACTTGATCTTCGGAGGGTCCTCGGTGGTACCAAACCAACCCGGGACTTCCTTGCAGGTACTCGGTGCAAACTCCTCAAAACCCATTGAGACCCACACGCAACAGGAGATCACCTCCAAAATGCACCAGGAGATCGACGGAAGACAACATCTGACGGAGACCCAAAAAGGACCTCCATCAATTATAATGATGTGTCAAATTTTAAATGAGAAAACTGCGCACCATGCACCGGAGTGACGGGGATATGCGGACCCGTTGACACACTAGTAGGGATACGGGGAGGCTGCGACGCTGCGGGTGATCTGGCGGTAGTATGTGGAGCGCTACTAAGGATATGGGGATATTCGGGGATGATGTGGTGTGAGTAGGGGAGCCATGAAGGATGATGTGGCGGTAATAGGAGGAGTGCTACTAAGGATAGAGGGACAGTCGGGGGCGATGCTGTGTGAGTAGGGGGCATGGGGGTGATGCTGCGGTAATAGGGGAGCGCTGTTAGGGATAGGCATTGCTGCTGCGGCTCCCGTGCCATCTAAGGGTCCTGGGACAGTCTCATCGGCGGGTATGGATTAATTCAGAATGTCCTGCTATTGTGTGCTCCCGTGCCATCAAATCCTATATATATATGTGTGTGTGTGTGTGTGTGTGTGTGTGTTATTTCATTACTTATATTCATTATACAATTTAGAACATTCAATTTAACTTCATTACCTGACACATAAATGTGTTACACCATCTGAAGATTCGTTAGGTGGATTCTCAAAATCTTGATCCGTGACAATCAATTGGCCGATATCATTTCTTACAAATGTATGGATGGAAGGCGCAGAATAGTTTGGATCTCTGATATGTTCAATAGATGTACTGAGACATGTTATCGAGAGATCTTCATCGTCGCTCTCATATTCAGAGCCATTCAACGTCGGCACGTTATAATAATCTCTCGGTTTCCAACGACAAAAAACATCTCAGTCAACCTTCTAAAAGTCCCGAGAATTATAAATTTGTATTGTCATTGTGGGAAAGATAAAGCTGTCGTATTTTGGTAACATCCGTTTGGTGTTTACCAAAGTCAGACCGTATTGATCGACCATCATACCCCGGTCAATCTTGGTACCATCTGTATTGGAATATATGAAATAGGACAGTCATATGCTGGTATGAGACTGCTATAACTTCCTCAAGAATATCGTAGTAGGGATTTCCATCCTCGTCGATGGTTGCAATACCAATATTTTGCATAGCCCTAATACGTTCCGTACTTTCTGCCTCAAATTTATATCCGGATACCCCATACCCATTGTAAAACCTAGTTGCAATCGTTGGACCATTTAAAAGGTTGTGGACCTCTCTATCAATGTGCTCTCTAAGATTAATTGTTCATTCATTTCTTTTATAGACCAAGCGGCGAAAGTGTGCCTTTGTTCTTCTTCGATCCTATCATTCGACCACGTCCTAGGATTCGATTTTGTGAGTATATCTTTGTGTGTTCTGTTCGTTAGTATACAGTTATATTAATTAGATTAAATTTAATTTCGAACGTTTAAAACGATGAAATAATAAACACCTACTCTACATATTTAGCAAAACAATCGTCGCTTATCAAGATGTACGCATGTACACTGGCCGCGAGATCATAAGACACGTTCTTTAGCCTTCCTGCTCCAATTGGACCGTCAAGAACACTCTGCGGTTTGTTCAGCTTCGTCATGATATCGTCGTTCAGGAAACGAGCACAGAAAGACATGACTTATTCTAGAAGATAATCTTGAGCAAATGAACCTTCAGGATGAAGCTTATTGTGGATATAGTTTTGTAAAGTTAACAGATATCTGTTGAAAATGAAATAGATTAATAATTCATGATAATTCTTTACAATTTAAATGATGAATAATAAACGTCAATAATACCTCTCGATTGGATAGATCCAATGGTAATGGACTGGACCGACAATCCTGACCTCGGTTGCCAGATAGTCGGAAAAGTGAACAATAATGTCAAAAAAGGAAGGTGGAAAGACAGTTTCGAGCTTTTAGAGGATCAAAGGAATGTCTTTTTCGATCTCTGCTATCTCATTGACGTCCACATTTTTGGAACACAATTGGCGGAAATACGTGCAAAAGTCGTTAAGTACGAGACCAAATTCTAGTTTTACCGATGCTCTGAGGCATAAAGGAAGAAAATGCTGCATCAATATGCGGTAATCATGGCTCTTGAGTCCTACGATTTTTCCGTTTTTTATCTGCACCTGTTTGGAAATGTTTGATGAGAAACCGTCAGGGACTTTCAATTTTTTCAACACACACAACAATCGCCGCTTTTCCTCTTTGTTCATATTGTAGATTGCTGGTAGGATTTCGTAATAACCCGGTTTACCAGCCACAGCCCGAGCTTGCAATTCTTTTCTAATGGACAAACTATCCAAATTCGTCAAATCACGACGGGCGTTGAGATTGTCCTTCGTTTTTCTATCCTTACACAGCAGAAGATTGATGATGTGCTGGGAGATGCCCTTCTCGATATGCATATCATCTAAATTGTGGCGCAACGGTAGATCGGACCAGTACGGAAGCTGAAATAAACCACTATGTTTCTTCCAGCTTAATGGGTATGGCATTGCATCTTTGTTTTGTTTCTTTCCGAATGTGATATTCTGATAACCTCTCCATATTTGCAGTATGTCGTTACCGGACAATGATTCAGGCGGCATACCAGTCTCCGTCTTACCATTGAACATTTCTTTATTCCTTATGAATCTGTGAGTTATATACAAGAATCGTTGGTGACCCATAAACGACTCTTTCCCGCTAAACTTCAAGCGTGCGCTGCTCTTATGAATATGACAACCAGAGCAAGCAAGCTTACCTTAAGTTGTTCACCCCGACAGCATACTGTAGGCCGGAAAATTATTAATCGTCCACAACAAAGCATCACACATTTGAAAAAATTGTTTACCTTCCGCGTTGTAGGTCCTCACATCAGATTCCCACAACAACTTTAACTCATCGATCAAGGATTGAAGGTAAACGTCGATATTTTTCTCAAGAGATGAGGGACCATCGATTAAAAACGCCAACATAAAATAAGACTGCGTCATAGCCCTCCATGGGAGCAGGTTGTATATAGTCACCACAAAAGGGCCAAGTACAATGAGTATGCCCGCCATGGATCATCCCAAATGGACTGAAACAGTCGCTCGCAATCCCCAGCCTCACGTTATGAGGGTCTGCACTGAACGAAAGATGTTTTTCATCTAAAAATTTCCACGATATCGAATCTCTAGAATGATTCATTTTTCTCTCTTCGCGAGGCGTTTTATGGTGCCACTGCATTTTGGACGCCATCTCCTCACACATAAATAACTGTTGCAGTCTCGGTATTAACGGAAAATGACGAAGAATCTTCATGGACACATCACTCGAACGGGAGTTTTTCTTAGGTTTGAATCGGCTTTTCCCGCACACTAGGCAATTTTTGAGTGTGGCGTGTTCTTTCCAGTACAAAACACAATCATTCTCGCATGCATGTATCTTCTTACACTTTAGGCCAATATTTGTGATTATCGTTTGCGTCTTGTACCAGCTCAGTGGTACTTCATTTTCGTCGGGAAAAACATCTTTCAGCAATGCTAGGAGATCGGTGAAAGACTGGTCACTCCATCTGTTCTTGCACTTGATCTGGAAGAGACGTACGAAAAAGGATAATGTCGAAAATCCTTTGCAATTTGGATATAGAGGGATTCTCGAGAAAGCCTTATACTTCTCCAATAACGCGGGTCCAGTGCTTTCCGCATCATATTGAAGTCCAGTGGCATTTATAAGCCCATCCATGTCATCGACCGGCGAGAACACAAAATCATCGTCTTCGGCGGCTTCGTCTTCTTCAAACTGCCATTCTTCTTCTACTACTACTATCTCTTGCCACTTTTCGGTTTCCGCTTGTGATGGAGATTGTGATCCCCCTTAGATGTTGTCCTCCGTCGATCTGGTGCGAGCAGTTTTTTGCGGCTGAGATTTATTTTGAGGGTTAAGTGTGTGGATCTCAATGGGTTGGTATTGACGCCGAGCTATTTGCAAAGGAAATCCCGGGATGGGTGACCACTGTAGAACCCTCCGACGATCAAGTTAGTACCATGGAATAAGAGCAGAGTAGCAGCATATTGGAATTAATTCGAGTTACCTGAGTCGTATGAAAGAGGGGTTTATATAGTGCTCACATGGACCGAGCCGGCGCGAGATTTTCGCTGTCAGTTATGCCCCCTCGTTACGCCCGCGTTGATGGTGGAATCCGCTTATTAATGGGGGAACAAGCCCGCGTGGGACGCAGAACGTGGGGCGGCGGATATCTTTCTTTAGCGAGATACGTGGATCCGTTGCATAGGCGCCTAGGCTCCGCGCTCTCGGTTGATCGGGGAAGCCGAGGAAGCTCGGCCTGTCAGAAGGTTCGGAGACGAGCTTTGGAGGCCAAGGAAGCTCGGCCTGTCAGATGGCTCAGAGTTGAGCCGGGAGGTCGAGGAATCTCGGCCTGTCGGATGGCTCGGAGACGAGCCGGGAGGCCGAGGAAGCTCAGACCTTGCAATAGCTTAGAGGCGAGCAATGAGGCTGTGGAAGCTCGATTGTAGGATTGTTCGAAGGTGAGCCGATGACACATTGCTAGGCGAATATGGAAGGTATTCCGGGGAGGTCTCCGAAAGGCCGGATGCAACCTCGAAGGCGAGTTGCCGAGGAACGTCTCTAATGCATCAGGCTCATTCCAGCTCCATAGCCCCCTGGACACGTCATCCACTACGTGTCATGATCTGGGGAATTCTCACTTGTTAGCATCATCATTAGCCTCTACTCTCGTTTCGACCTATTTATGGGTCGGGTCGAGAGTGGCCTACCTGGTTTTCCCTGCTCAGCTTGGTGATGAGATTCCTTTATGGTGGATTGTCCGGGAACGACATGGCGTTTGGCAGTTGCGTCGTTCAATTTTTGTGTCCACTTGGCGTCTTTTCGCGTGCCTAAAATTTCGTGCGTATCCCTGATGACGTCAACGGATCGGTGAAATGATTGCACTTTAAAAAGGGGGCGCCGTTTCGCTCGATCGTCAGTTGGGCTGCAGGCCACGTGCCCGACATTGGTTGGCGGGCGCGACAGGCTGTCGCTGACTCCTGTCACGAAAAGACATCCCCAATAGCCAATCGCCGCGTGGAGCCTCGATGGCCGCTAGGTGCGACGGTTCGTTTTGGCAGGAGCTGATCCGGGTCGTATGATGTTCTCTTGGGAGTGTATAGGGGACCATCCTAGGGTCGACACATCGCCGTAGTTGTCTTTCAATGTTTGAAGATTTCTCGGCGCACCTCTGCTTAGGTCGGATCTTCTGCTGGCTTTTCCTCGGCGAACCCTTTCTTTGAATCAGGTTAGATGTCTTCCTCCGAGGTGTCTGTAGATATAGTATGGGTAGAGTCGGGCGATAAGGCTCCAGTTTTTGGGGCCGAGCCCATCGGGTCTTCCTCCTCTTTGGCTTCAGATAGCCGAGAGGGTTCTTCTACCGTGTCTTCAGTGTCAGGCTCACCCCCCAGAGTCAGGGCCGCTCTTGTCACTCGCCGTTTGGAGGCGACAAGGGCTCCCAAGCTGCGCATCGGGAATACCCGTGATGCGCTCTCCGTCTTGAATCGTATGGTCGAGCTTTCCGACATCCGGACTCGATTTCGGATCAGGCCTTCGCGGTGGTCCCCTGTCAAGAGAGAGCCGATCTTGACTGTCCGGCTGTCGACTTCCTCAGTGAGGGGGACTTCCGTCAGCGCTTCCACCAGGGCACCTTGAACTTCCTTTTGGTCGTCGCGGGTATCTAAAGACCCCTGGAAGTCCTGTGTGTCTTTAGAATCGTTGTCCTGCTCTCCGACGGGGGATGTTGAGGTGAGGAAAATCTTGGCGGTTTGCCGGTACCCATAAGCCCGGCCTATCCCCCTTTGATCTAAATGGAATTTGATCGCAAGGTGATAAGTCGAGATCTGAGCCCGAAGAGCGTTTAAGGTAGGGCATCCCAGGAGAATGTTATAGGATGAAGGGACCTTAGCGATGAGGAAGTTCACCGGTATGGTTCGCGTATTGCCCGCTTCCCTAATGTTGAGGAGGAGGGTGACCGATCCTTCGGATGGAACGAAATGGTTGGTGAACCCAGAGAGGACATGGGAGGTTGGCTGAAGGTCGGATAGTCCTAATCCCATACGCTTGAAACAGTCGTGGAATAGGATATCCTCTGATCTCTCTGAATCGACCAATATTCTCTGTACCTCGTAACGATGGACTCGGGCCGTTATCATGAGAGGGTCATTGTGAGGAAGCGATATGCCGTGGAGGTCTTCATCAGGGAAGATGCTCGGTTCGTCCTTCATGCACTTCTTATGAGGCGGATCGCTTACACCATCGATTGGGATGAGGCGGTAGTGCGCCTTATTTTCCCGAGCTAGATCCGAGGTAACGACCATGATTCGCCCGATCGTTAATTCCCCGGGAGGGGTTTGGTCCTTTTGCTCCCGTTCCGCCTGTCGTGTGTCCCGTAGGTATTTCGCCAGGTGGCCGGAGCGAATCAACTCCTCGATGTAGTCACGGAGTTGTTTGCAGTTCTCAGTCGGGTGACCCAGTGACTTGTGGAAGGCGCAGTATGGGCCGCGGAGTCCCTTGCCAGTTCTTTGGGTAACTGGCGGGAGCTTAAAGAACCTTTTGCCCTTAGCTTCCTCCAATAGCTCGGTCTGGGAAATGTTCAGAGGAGTGTACTCCTGGAACCCCTGTAACATTTCAAAATAATAAAATATTATTTTTGGGAATTTTTATAAATTAATATTATTTTAATGAATATTTTAATATTTCGGTATAATTAAATACAAATAAATAGGAAAAATTGTGGAAAAATTATGGAAAATTCTAAAATAGGGTATTTTAGGGAATTATGCCCTTTTTAAGTTTTTATGATTAATTATATGCTAATTTAGTGCTAATCGCGATTAAAAATCGCTAATCGGATTTTGGGGGTGTTTTGTGCAAAACATGCACATATCATTTTTCTACACTTGTGTTTTAGTTTCTACCATGTTGTTTGGGTTCACTATTTGAATGAGAAGGAATTATAGAAAAAGAAAAGAAAAAGAAATGGAAAAGGGATTATTATATGAGGTATGGTGTGAGAGAGAGAGGTATGGGCTTCTTTGACCAAAAGACTTAGTCATTTCCTCTTCAACCTTCACTCATTTCTCTCCCTCTCCCTCTTGTTGCTGCTGCTGCTCCTGCACCTCACCTCACCTCCCCTCTTCAAGCCCCAAATCATCTCACAAATATCACCAAAACCCCATATTCCTTTCATTAAAAGTGTGCACAAGCTCAAGATCTATACATTGGACTAAAGAAGCATGGATTTTGGCCACTAGGGGCAACTCAAGAAAATTCTTGAGTAGCCAAATGAGGTAATTACTAATCCATTAGCTTAGTTTTAGCATTACTTTTAACCCTATGTTAAGATTGAATCGATATCGGGTAATTTTGTGAACAAGGGAAAAACCCAGTTAGGGTTTGAGGAAATTGTGAGTTGTGGTGAGCAATTGAGCTCATTAGAGACTGAACAAACACTCTAGTGCTTAAATTAAGACCCAAACCTGAGACTTGAAACCCCAAAACACGGATTTAGAAACCCTGACATCGGATAAATGTGTGATTTTAGAGGGTATTTTGGAATCTGGAGCAACCCGGGGACACTAGAAATGATTTTGGGTTTACTGGGAGTCGTGCAGGCACCTAGGAAGCTACCACCAAGACCTGAGCCCCAAACCCCAACCCATGGCCGCAGATTTAATCATTCTGGCAATTTGCGGCCAGGGTAGGGTAGAATTGTTCCATTTTTGTTTCAGGGCTCCTTTTGCACTAAAATAGACCCCTCCTATATGCAGTTTTGGCTAATTGTCACCTGGGGAAAATCCGGGAGCATTTTGGTGTGTTTTAGGCTATGTTTTCCGTATTTTAAAATGCACTTTCATGATATTTGGATTTGCATTTGGTTGTCGGGTGTTCGTACATCGACAACATGGATTGTTTGATTGATTTGCACGTTTTGGCCATAGGTTCCAACCTATGAGCATACTGTGCGCTGTATCGGTTTTCTGCCTCGATGTTAATACGTATTGCGACTGTTTATTATTATAGGTACCCTCGCAAGGATTCCGAGGTGAAGAAGCACGGCGTCATTGATTTCGGCGAGCGAAAACCAGGTGAGTAGATTTTATCTACGGGGGAAGTCGGGTGGATGGCGTATAGCACCCCCGCAGTCCGTGGTGATGTATACGGATACGTATACACACGTATATTTTTTATGTGTTGTTTAAAATTATTGATGGTAATAATGGATTATAGATGATAAGATGGATTGGTTTAGTGTAGTGCGAAACCCTAGACTAGGGGTTGCACCCATACACACCCGCTCGCACACACTTGCATACATACTTTCTTTCGCATGTATATATGGGAATATATATATATATATAATTGTATGTGTTCACATGGGTATGGGACTATGTGTACATATATTGGATTATGAGGATAGTACTTGGGATGTGAGTTGAGTCGATGAGATTCGATTTGAGGCCGTGAGATCGGCGATACGACAGGATTCGCATGGGAGATACGACAGGTTGAGTTAGCGGGCCTTTGGGCATGTGTTTTACCCCACGTTCATACTTATGTAGATGGTATCGATTGTACTAGACTTAGATCTGTACCCCAGATTATGTGATATGATTGTAGTGATACCTGATATGTGATGAGATAATGTGATATTGACCGTACCCCGCTATTGGGATGCCGTACAAAGATTTACCGTACGAGCCTATATTGATGATAGATCCGCGCTCGTGACTCGAGGATATTATATTGTTGTGATACTATTGAGGCGGGATCACCGACTATTATATTTATATGTGTATATTGACTCAGATTTAGGTGGTTTCCATACCCCTCCTGATTGGCTTGATAGTTGGGTCCGTAGTTCGCACAGTAGGCGTTAGACTAGACCCGAGTCATACCTATTTTAAAACTAACGAATCGGGGATATTTTAAAGATAGGCAAAAAGGGATTCTACGGATATTTTCAAACGGCACATCTTTTCTTAAAACACCGTAGCCCTCATTTTACCAAAAACCCTGATTCGTCTTATTTCAAAAGGCAAGGCTGCATGATATAGTTATTGAGGTAGATTCTTCACTGTTGCGTCGATTAGTTGATTTCGCATATTCATGCTATTTGCATTGCATTGCTTGTGTGTATTGATATATTACTATCATGCTGTTAGGACACCAGCACCATTATCAATGATGCATATGTTCCACGTAAAGTGCTCGCCGGCTCACACATTTCATCATCGATAATTCCCATGTCACTACACAGTAGAATTATCGCATCGGGATATGACCTTGTATGTGCATACTATTATTCCATGTTGCAGGATATATTGTTGCTTGCATTTCATTTATATGTCACATACATCATGCTTTCTGATTTGCGCATTGAGATATGTTGTTTCTATGATATTTCTGGTTTTGAGAGAGGGCTGACCCGGACTGACGGATGCCCGATATATTGAGAGTGGGCTGACCCGGACTGACGGATGCCCGATATATTGAAAGTGGGCTGACCCGGACTGACGGATGCCCGATATATTGAGAGAGGGCTGACCCGGACTGACGGATGCCCGATATATGAGAGAGTGGGCTGACCCGGACTGACGGATGCCCGATATATGAGGATTTACGTGCCGATGCTAGGCACAGGTTTTCATGATGTTTTCGAGTGTCAATGCTAAGCACTCAGGTTCCATGCTTTTGGTTATATCCTCATATTTTCCATGCATATGCTTTATGACATTTACATGCATGATGCTTATTGTCATTGGGTGACGAGTGGATGGGATCCACGTACATGTAGATCGATTACATTAACCATACCTCATATTTATGATATGCAATTACTTGAGGCACTGGCACGAGCACTTGGCACTACACTCATGTATAGAGATTACATTGCCACTTTAGCTTGCTTCAAACTTATTCATATTGAGGTTTATATATATCTGATTGTATTGACCTAGGATGGGTCATACATTCGATCTCTGCTTGTAGATATTTTCTATTCACGAGTTGGAAACTCACCCCCGTTGTGCCACAGTTCTTGCAGGTTTTGCCGTACAGGTTTCATAGCGGCTTTTCTGGCACACTGCTTTCATACGGGTGACTTGCTTGGGTAGGTGGGTTCTTTTGTATCAGAACCGCCATTGTACTTGTACTATTTATTGTATCTAGAAATTCCATCAACCAAAACTTGTATATTATTTCAGACTTAGAAAACACAGTGATGTATTATTTCGACCTTAGAGTCGCGCTTGTAGTATTACGGTTTTCAGGCTGTTTGAGTTTCTTTTGAGTTTTGATCCTCGCCCTTCGGCGTTGTATAGTCTATCGCTTGCGTGATTGTGACCGTCGATTGACGAAGAGCTAGCTCCCGCTTGGGGATGCATTTTATCACTGCATTTATATATTATTCTTGTTGTACCCCGTTCGGTGCCAGTTTTTACAAAGGAAACTCTGCCGAAATTTTCAGAAAAGACTACACATCTTAAAAATGCATATTCGGCTTAGTTATTTAAAAAGATTGACTTCAAAACATATTTCTTTACTTATTAAAAACCAGTTTTCTTTACTTACCCCTTAAAATGGTTTTAGATTTCTGGGCTTTTGGCTTACTTGGATCAGATGGAGTCCTATAGACTTCAGATGGTTAAAGGGCCAGTCACGTGCTCTTTCGGGTCATGACAACCCTGGAGAGTAAGGTTTCGAACGATCGACTTTCTTTTTCTCTTCCCTGTCCCTTTTCTTTCGGTCCGCTTGGTCACCTATGGGTTGGGTAGAGTTCACCTCTGCCTCGAGTATGATTTCACGCTAGGTCCAGGCTTTCACTTCGGCCATGGTTTTAGGTTGCACTAAAGCAAAATAGCGGAGCCACTCTTTGTGCCTAAGACCCGACCTTAGCGCGGTGATAACTGTTTCATCGCGGTGCTCGGGAACCTCCAGAAGGGCAATATAGAAGCGAGTGACATACCCCTTGAAGGATTCTTTGTCTCCGTTCTTGACAGTGAATAGGTAGTCAACCGTTCTTTTCTGTCGTCGGTTTCCGAAGAAATGACCGAGGAATTGGGTAGCCAGCTTGTCAAAGGTCGAGATGGAACGTGGAGCGAGCCCTCGGAACCAGTCCTGGCTAGCTCGGATTAGGGTGGTGGGAAAAGCTCGGTATTGAGCCGCGTCCGAGTTATCTTGGAAGCTCATACCCGCCATAAATGCGTCCAAGTGGTCCTTTGGGTCGGACTTCCCGTGGAAGAAGGCCACTTTGGGTGGCTTGTTCCTGGATGAGACGTGCTCGGCCAACAACTCTTCTCTAAAGGGCTTTGTTAGCGAATCGGCGGAATACCTGGCCTCTTCCCTGGACATATGGCCATCTCGTCGCATGAATTCGATCTTCTTTTCAAGGGTTTCAATCCAGCAGTGGTACCCCGAGGATTCAGCACAGTCGGAGTAGTGGCTATCCCCGCTCCGGGTCTGCGTAAGGGGTATGGCTTCGATTCCGCTCTATCACATTTCTTAAATCCTCGGGCGAGGCCCTTCTTGAGTAATCCCGACATTCGCCATTTACACGGCCTTGGTGGGAGTAGGGGCATCGGTGGTGCCTGGAAGCAGGCGAACTGACCGACATATCCTCACGGGGTGTGAGTGCGCGGCGAGCATCGTAGCGACGGCCTAGTCTTCCCTGAGACCGGGGTGTGGAGCTGTCGAGCGCCCAGCGGGTCATGGAATCATTCACCGCATGCGGGTCATGGTTGTCGGAGTCGGCACGCCGGCGCTCAGTGACGCTGAGATGAGCGTGAGCGAGATCAAGGGCCCGAGCGTGCCCGTCTATCCTTCTGCGAACGTCGTTATCCCGGGGACGGGGAACTGCGGCTTGATGAGTAGGGCCTTCCGTTTGAACGCGGACGAGCGTATCCACCATAGCTGTGAGTCTGTCGATCCGGACGGATAAGACGCCGATGATGTTAGGAGGGGAGGAGAACTGCTCCCGCCTCCGTTATGGAGGGTGGGGCGGCTCGTATTGGGATTGTCGCGGTTGTCACTCGCTATCTGGTCGAGGGCAGAAGATCAATTTTATGGGTGGAGAAGCTTCTTGTGTTTCCCACAGACGGCGCCAACTGATGAAGGTTGCGATCTCCCTCAGATGTTGTCCTCCGTCGATCTGGTGCGAACGGTTTTGTGCGGCTGAGATTTACTTTGAGGGTCAAGTGTGTAGATCTCAATAGGTTGGTATTGACGCTGAGCTATCTGCAAAGGAAGTCCCAGGGTGGGTGACCACCATAGGACCCTCTAACAATCAAGTTAGTACCATGGAATAAGAGCAGAGTAGCGGCGTATTGGAATTAATTCGAGTTATCTGAGTCGTCTGAAAGATGGGTTTATATAGTGGTCGCGTGGAGCGAGCCGGCGTGATATTCTCGTCGTTAGTTATGCCCTCTCGTTACGCCCGCGTTAATGGCTGGATTCACTCATTAATGGGGGAACGCGCCCGCGTGGGACACAGAACATGGGGTAGCGGATATCTTTCTTTAGCGAGATACGCGGAGCTATTGCGGAGGCGCTTGGGCTCCGGGCTCTCGGTTAATCGGATAAGCCGAGGAAGCTCGGCCTGTCAGAAGGCTCGGAGATGAGCTTTGGAGGCCGAGGAAGCTCGGCCTGTCAGATGGCTCGGAGACGAGTCGAGAGGTCGAGGAAGCTCGGCCTGTCAGATGGCTCGGAGACGAGCCGGGAGGCCGAGAAAGCTCAGACCTTGCAACAGCTTGGAAGCGAGCAAGGAGGCTGTGGAAGCTCGGTTGTAGGATTGTTCGAAGGTGAGCTGATGACACATTGCTAGGAGAATATGGAAGGTATTCCGGGGAGGTCTCCGAAAGGCCGGATGCAACCTCGAAGGTGAGTTGCCGAGGAATGTCTCTAATGCATCATTCTCATTCCAGCTCCGTAGCCCCCGGGACAAGTCATCCGCTACATGTCGTGATATGGGGAATTCCCACTTGTTAGCATCATCAACTTCAATGAATTCGTTTCCGGTCTCTTGCATTGGCCATTTATCATCCTTTTCTCCGTGAATATCCCACTTAGTGTAATCTCTAATGAAATCGTTTTTCATAATGTATAAGTCAACATCCGATTTGTTCTGCAATCGCATGTTCGTACACTTATAGCAAGCGCAATAGATTTCGTGCTTTTTCGGTATCCCAAGACGTGCGTAGGCAAAATTGGTGAAAAAGTAAATATCATTAAGGAAAAAATCAGTGGCTCTCGAGAAAACGTTGTCATATATCCAACTCTTGTTGTGAAAGTACGGGAATACCATATTAGAAGAAAATGGAACGTAGCAAGATTCCTATAGATAAAAGTCATGGAATTAAAATTTCGTGACAAATACGAGATAGACGGATAATAAGAAGCGTTAGTGTTAGGTTTAATTGACGACTTTGTTAAGTTTGGTTTCAATTTTTATTGGATTGGGCTCTCCTCAAGCTCCTATCGAGAACTTTCTCTTTCTAATCTCAAAGCTCGAGAATTGGATTCTTCTTCTAAGAAAAATGATGATAATATTAAATGTTTTTTTATTGGATATCGAGGGTAATGGATGTAGGGGTAAGACACCTATCCCATTTAGAATGTATAAAGTATACACCTATTCACTTGTGCTTTCATCCGTTTCGAGAAAATTTTGGCAGCACATCCCCGTTGTTATTCGAGTACACTGTAATAGAAGAGATAATTGTTTTAATACTCTGAAACACCGTTAAAACGAATATCTGATCTATCGTTGTACACTGAGAACCAGCGGAAAGGGATCGACGAAATATCCCGAAACGAATGAAAAACACAAGTGAATGTAGGTGTCTGCTTTATACATTCCTAAGTTGTCCATACATGACAAATCTATCGGTTATCGTACGATCGAATATTAATTCTCATCACATAGACTACGTGACGGTTGTTAGAAACCGAATGATAATGTCCGGTGTTCAACAATTTTCATATAGTTTTATGTCACGATGAACACCGAACGTATGTTAACTGATAGATGGAAACTAAGTCACGTTTTCATTTTCACATATGATTAATTATCGATGAGAATATGAAAATTTCATATTATCATTGAAAATCATACACTTAGTTTAGAATTTGATTTCAATTAGTTTTACGTTTACGTTATAAGGTTTTGAAGTTTTAAATTTAGGGTAATTTTTTCTTAAAGATGAGAGTTTTCTTAATCGAGTTTAAAATTTTGGATTTAGGGTTGGTTTTAAGGTAAGATTTGACAAGAGTTTAATGTAGAGGAGAACGATGATGAATTAAGGTTTGGCATTGTTTGTATGTGTGTATGTATGTGCGCGCACACACGCTTATGTGTGTATGTGTATATGCATACATACACATAAGCGCGTGTACCTCGTTAAGCAACCCATTTCTTCCATTTTACTAAATTACACTCAATTACCCTTTAACTATTCTTGTGTTTTCACTGACTATCTTAAATTAAATAAATTACTATGAATTCCACTAAAATACCCTTAACTATTGTTTTTTACTAAACTACGTTAAAAATCTAACTAAATGATTCAACTTAGAAAATTAACTAAATTACTATAGATTTCACTAAAATATCCTTAAATTTTCTTGTTTTCACTAAACTATTATGAAAGTTTTTAATAAAAAACCCCATTTGATCAATGTTACTTATTTACACTAAAATACCCTAAATTATTGTTGTTTTCCATTAAAATACCCTTAACTGTTGTTGTTTTTCACTAAATTACCTTAATACTAACCCTAACCCTATCCCTACCCCTAACCTCAATCCCTAACCTTTTCCCTATCCCTAACCCAACCCAAACCATAATTCTCCCCCAACACCAATACCACCACCAACACCACCAACAATACACAGAAACAACTACAACACCACCACCAATAATAACATCATCAACAATAACAGCAGCAGCAGCACAACAGGGGAAATATGGGTAATTAAACTGGAAAAAATAAGAATTAAACCAAAAAACATTTAAAATTTACCTCTTAAGATGATGATGTCGACAAGCTTTGACGACAACGATGACGTAGGGCCCCAGTCAGATATGATGACGACCTAGAGCAAAAATTAAAATTAAACCAAAACAATTCAAAATTATTCTAATCCGAATCAATTTTACTTACCTCTAGAAGACGACGGCGATGACGAGCTTCGATGACGAGCTCAATCAGGTCTGGACCTTCGACGGAGAGCTCGACCAGGGAGGCTTCATCTTCTAAGAGGCCGGGCCTTGACTACGGAGGAAAGGCGGCGCCGACAGCGAAGGAAGCGAGGGGTGGGAGAATTGGGAACGATCGGGGGTAAATTTTTGGGGTATATTTTGTTTTATGGCTCCAGTGTCGTGGGGTCCGTTTTATTTTTGGTTTAGTCACGGATATAACCGTGAACATATCTTTTAAAACCGTGACTGAAAATAGATCATGATGGTAACCGTGACCACTTTTCCGTTAATATTAGCTATATCTGCAGTAGTGAATGCATGCATAAGAACTAAGGAAGATAATTAATGAGAGGCTAATACCAGTTAAAGAAGTATGAAATACTATAGTCATGTAAATTTGTGGCTTTCACAATTTAAATGAGCAGGAAATATTATTATCATAAAAATTTGTTAGAGACTGATATTAGGTAAGTGGTACGCACTTGTATCAGCCATATTATTATTATGGGACTTAATTTGGATGATGTTTCCTTCTTGGGTTTTCCAAATACTTAACTCGTTAAGTAGACTCATAATAGATCTCTTTCTCTCTATCTCTCTCACACACACAGGCACACACATAAATACAAGAGAGTGCTCTATTGCAAACCTGTCCGTATTTTTTAAAAATAGGAATTCTCGGTCTATGATATATTTTAATGATCGATCCGTTGAAGTCGATCATCCTACCCTCAAATGTATGTGTATGAAAAATCTAAAATATTTGAAGACCTCTAACCTATGCATCGATGGGTGCAAAAATGAACGTCATTCGATAATGCAACATAAACTTCATCCGATGCATATATTAGAGGTCTTTAAATCTGTTGATTTTTCATACACATGTATTTGAGGGTAGGGTGATCAACTTGAACGGATTGGATCGTTCAAATATGCCATAAACCGAGAGTTCCCGTTTTTAAAAAACGCGGACCGGTTTATGATAGATCACTCTCCTATATGTGTTTGTGTGTGTGTGTGAGAGAGAGAGGGAGTATGATATAAATTAAGAGGAAACTTCCTTCTTTTTGCTATCAAATACTTAGCTCAAAGTACAACAATAGATCAGATATATATAATCAGGAGAAGAAATAAAAAATTTAGATCCATGGATCAATTTGATTTGGATATTGTGAACATATATAGATAGATAAATACCTTAATAAGGATAATTAATACTCCTTTATGGATCAATCTAAACAAACATGAATAAAAGCAAAATTGAATATAATGTTTACTCTTGAAGTCGTTACAGTGCACAAAAGCTTTAAACGCTTTCCTTTTAGGTGGAGCATTTTCTCTGTGATTTGAAGCCGAAAGTCTTCTGCATTATTGACATTTTTAAGTATTCGACGCTTCACAAAACTCCGAAGCTATGTTCATTATTTTCATAATTTAAGAAACTAAATATAAGAAAATGCTTATGTAGTCAAAAAAATTGAAAAAGTTTGTTGTTGTTGTTGTCATGGAGGAGATTGCAGAGAAACCAGAACTTGTGTATTTTGTGGGGAGAGAGAGAGACAAAATTTCCTCAACTTATTGGCAACAAAACGAAGATTCATGCAAAATCATGAAGACCGCAACTACAGGCTGGAGTTGGGCTCAGTCCATTGCTGCTGAGCTCCTCATATAATTGTTTATATATATTCTATCTTCATAAAATATTAGAAACACCAACTATACCAAATATCTTCTATTTATTATATTGGACAAACAATCTAGGTATAGTTTCTCAAATTTTAGTATTTGTTGTCACATTCAAACTTAGCCAAATTTTATTTTTCTCATATAAAAGATCCCTGATGACTGATTCCTATAGTCTTCAAACTCTAGATTTTTCTTGAATCTTCTATCTTTCTTGCTTACTAACAAGAGAGCCGATATTGCATAAAGATTTTATATCACAATTAACATGTATAACAAGTTGTCACAAAATGGAACGAACAACCTAAGTTTTTTCTGTACCCATCCAATCTTATAACTCAAAGAATATAACTGATTTTGGAGAGATACCGGAAGACGAGGCAGATCAAACAGCGATCGCCACTATGCTTCATTACGAAGGCGGCAGAGAAAACAAAGAGATTTTTGTTGTTGGTGAGCAACTTATTGGATATTGTACCGGTACGTTTATTTTTTGAGAAAATGGATAAGCTCAGTAAATCCCCGGCGTAATAAAACATTTTATTGATACTATGAAATGAGACCTATCAGACATGAGAGCATAGGTCCGACGGTGGAAGCAAATGATTGATTGCAGATTATGAGTAAGAACTCTTCTCGTTAGCATTCTCTGGTCCGATGCATAAGGCCTTCCGACGATTAATTTTCGAATAAAATTGCTGCGTGGTGGAGTAATTCCAGTTGCTGTATCATGATGCTGCACAGCACAGCACAGACGTGCACAACGCCGCTGTTTCCTTGCATTTAAAAGTAACAATCAATTTCACTCGATGCGGCATCATCATGATGGCTGAAAAGGAGAGGCTCATTGAATTTTCATTATATGTAAACATCAAGAGTTGCAGTGAATTACAGGAACCGTTGGTTTTTCTACTTACATTGGTCACCGTCAAAGTACTAACTGATCTAATCTACTTCTTTTTATGCACCATTGGCCATAGGGATCTAACTTAGGGGCCCGTTTGTTTGTTTTGAAAGAATCGGATGGAAAACATCGCGGCAATCTTTTCATCCCGTTGTGAAATTGTAAACTGTTGTTTGATTTCAACGAGTGGAAGGGATCGATGGAAACTATGCGATCACATGATTCATCTAAGGAAAAAAAGGGTTGTTTGAGCCCGGTTCGTATAAGGTTATAACAGCATTCATATTTGACATTCTTACAAGAATGTATTACGCTATGAACGGTGGATAATCTGTTTCTACCAAAATAATGCCAGTCTAAAAAAAAGCCATATATTTTTTCATAAGAGGCAAATGGAAATAAACTAATTAGCTCTCAAACAAACAAACAAACAAACCAATCCAAAGTTGTTGATATTTTTATGTTCTCAACTTCACTTTCATGCATCCAAACACAGAGGTGATGATGATATGTCTACACTCCCATGTTCCAAGTACCCTGCTACCCCTTTCTCTTGTGTAAGTCAGCTTCGTTAACCTATTCACCCACATGGATCAAACTATTCAAGAATCAAGATCAAGTTGAAAAATATCTATTATAACCACAAGCAAGTTTTAGTTTAAGCTTCATCCATGTTTTGTTTTGATGTACCTATCAAACTTATATTTTCCATTATGAAATGCTTTGTTTCATAATTTCAACTGAAATTTTTTTTGAACATAGTCGTATTTACTTACCATATATCACCTTATCTCAAACTATTGGGGAGAGTAACCGAACATAGATTGAAAAAAAAAACATCCAAATCTGAAAAAGCAATTTGGTTTTATGCTAGAAAGCTCTACTATGAAGACGATTATTTATTAAGATGATTGATCGAGAAATATATAAAGAGAAGAGAGATCTACATATGAGTTTTATTGATTTAGAAAAGTTTTATGATAGGGTCTCTAGAAAGATATTATGGAAGAGTTTAGAAAAGAAACTGGTGTCTTATAAATATATTAACGTGATTAAATATATGTATAATGGAGCAATTACTAGAGTGAGTACCATTGTAGGTGAGATAGATCCATTTCGTATCACCATATGCTTACATCAAGGTTTAGCGTTATGGCCTTATTTCTTTCGTTAGTTATGGATGAATGTGCGAGAGAAATTTAGGTTGACGACTATGGTGTGTGTATGTTGACAATATTGTTTTAATTGATGAAAATAAAGAAGGGATAATTACTAAATTAGAGAATAAGATAGGGTGTTTTAGAATCTAAATAATTTAGAATTAGAAGAATAAAAACTGATACGTGGAATGTAATTTCAGCAAAATGGTACGAATAAATGAGCTTCGGTGTAAATTGAAGCCTTTCAAATATTAGGTTTAACCATTTTCGTTACATAAAATCTATAATTAATCATGTTGGAAAGATTAAAAATGATGTAACTCATAGAATTAAAACAGGATGGGCGTTGAAATGAAAAAGTGTTTCAGTAGTGTTATGTGATCGTAGATATCTTTGAAATTGAAAGGAAATTTTATAAGATGGCGATGCGTTTTTTTGGATCAAAATGTTGGGTGAATAAAAATATGATGTCCCAAAAATATGTATGGCTAAAATAATAATGATATGATGGATGAATGGTAATACTCTAAAAAAATAGGATAAAAAATCGAATATAGGATAAAAAAAAGTATTCATAATAAGATGATGTAGCTTTTATAGAGGACAAGATGCGAGAGAACCAATTCAGATGGTTTGAACATGTGCAATGGAGATCAATCAATACTCCGATTAGAAAAAATGACAGCATTATAGTTCATGGCGCAACTAAGGATAAGAGTAGACCTAAAGGAATATGGATATAGACAGTTATGAATAATATGTTAATTGTTAATTTAATCGAAAAAACAGTTCTTAACCGAGCAAAAAAGGAAAAGAAGGATTCATGTAGCTGATCCCAAAAAATTGAGATGAAGCCTTGTTATTTGTTATTGTTGTTTTCTTGTGACCATATATATATTCCGTTATAATCATTTGAATATAGATATGAATAGTTATCAGAAATGAAAAGTAATATTCATATTTGGTAAAAGTCCGATACCGAGTATGGATATAAGATGAATATTGAAAAGAATATACTTGATAAAGCAGAAAATTACTACTATTTTTTAATATTAGTTACGGATACGAGGTGCCACCATATCCGTATCGAGCGGAATTAAAATAACCATCCGTATAATACGATAAAATCCAGCTACATATGGAGTCAGCTCGAATACCCGTATCTGTTTTTTCTCTACTTTGATCCAAAAAGAATTTTTAATCCGATTCATAAAATATCTCATGATCTCTTGTCACCCCCACATTCATCAGCAAGTTGAATTAACTAATTTCTTAGCTACAACTTGTCTTCTCACAAATATTTTTTATCTTTTTCCCTCTTATCTTCCCTTTTGAATAAAATAGAGAAACCATGTTCTGCACCGAAATCAGATGTTAACAATTCCAGCATTTGAACCCCCACACAGTCCCTATTCAGTATGAAACCAAAAACAAATCCAATCATTTTTTAAAAACCCTACCTAACTTCCCTTCAAAAAATTTCATATAAATAGCCCATCACTCCCTTTAATTGCTTCCAAATTCATCAAAAAACAAAACTAAGAATCAACCACCCGATGTCGAAGAAAAAGTCTCTATCGACGCTTTTGCGCCTAGCCTTGCTTTGGGCACGAAAAGGCGGCTCGTTCAAGCATGGGCTAATGGCCAAGAGCGTCCGTTTCGCGTTCAGGAGTCTAAGAGCCAGCGTGAGCGGCACGCGTGCTCGTAGGTATATCGAGCATGAGTTCTCGTTCGATGAGTCGCCCGCGTTCAAGTTTGGTTTCAAGTTCAAGCTCCCTTGTTTCGATGACCCTATGGCCGATTTTGACAATGAGGATGATTGGATGTTTTTTAAGGACGAAAACGGAAAGCGCGACGACGAGAACAAAACCTATTTTAGTGAGGATGATGATGCTAGTGATTTCGAATGCAAGGAAACGGTTGAAGAGGAGGAAGAGGAGGAGATAGATTTGAAGGCGGAGGAGTTTATAGCGAAATTTTACGAGCAAATCAAAATGCAGAGGCAAGTTTCATTGTTGCAATATGAAGAGATGCTACATAGAGGAAGTAGCTAAAAGAATTGCCGAGTTTTTGGCATGACCCTAGTGTAGTTTCATAATTTGGTTGTGTTTAGGCTTGTGTTCTGTTTTAGTCCACACTGTAAATATTGGAAGAGATATTTTATTGAGCTTAATTTGAATTTCTGAATAAACAAAAACTAGTTTCAACTAGTTTCACTGGTTTACCGTAAAACTTTCATTTAATAAAATGCGGAGGCATTTCTTCTGCTCTTATAAAAAATCGTGGACCGGTCCGTTGATAGATGATGCTTTTTATGGTAGGGTATGTATGTCATGCCGTAGTAGAATACCCATGATGATATACAAGAGATATCTAATTGATGAGAGATATTTTTAAATATATTTTGATGTAGATTTGGTTTTGATTTTATTTAAAACCAAATCCGGCTATGAAAAGAATCGAGCCAAATATATAAAGCTATCGGCTGACTGTCGTTTGTTTGAGACATTGAAGATTTCTCGGCTAAGGTAATAAAGGTTCCCAGCCGAGAAGATTGGAACAATTTTTAGAAGAATCGACCGAAAAGACCGAGCGTGACACGGATCGTGGACAAGATCGAGGGAAATGATGTCGATCTCAACATGAATCAGTTGAATTGTGGGGGCCAAGAGAGGTACAAGGTGAGGAGTTATGGTACAATTCAAGGATGCAAGTGTGAAGGCCTTGTTTGGGAACACGGTTTAGTTTTTAGTAAATTATAGTTCAGAAAGTTTAGAAGGCTAAATTTCAAAATGCTAACTGATCCCGCTATTTTGAAGTTGAGATAACTACAGTTATCTTTCTCAGCCCAAAATTTGAGATAGCTGCAGTAGTTATCTCAATTCTAATCTGACCAGATTTTACAAAACTCCATTTTTGAAGTTTAAGGCTTGCAAACCACAGTTTGCATTCCCTCTACCTCTACTTAAAAATAAACATCGTTTATCCTAACTCTTTATCCAAACAGGGTCCAAGTGCTTACTCCTGTTGATAGTTGAATGCTTGAAGAGGTCAAGATCCGCTCTATATATTGGACCAAAACTCTACCGTTTTATGCCAAAATATTAGAAATAATAGCTCGCAGCCTGCAGCGCAGCACAGTCTCAGACCCACCATTCGGGAATTATTCGGCGAGCATTAAAATTCGGATTCGTAGAACTATTCAGAAAAAACCGGCAAGGTGTTCGGAAAAGATTCGGCAAGTATTCGGGAACTGTCAAGAAAGGATTCCGAGTAAGAAATTAATATATCAGGCGCTGGGTTTTGATGTTGCGAATTATTCGTTATTTTTGTGAACTATTCGCTATTTATTTGAATAATTCACGAATTATTCGAAGCGTCGGCCAGCGGCGATTAAATCGTCCGGTCAAAAATTCGTGTTATTCACGAATTCGCCGAATTATTCAGGAATTATGTGACTATGCCCTGCAGCCATAAGTACTGAACGCACATAAACCCCATCCTACCATCTTGGATCCATCTTAACCACGGTTTGAGCTCGTTTGGATGACCGGAAGCACAAGAAATGGTTATGAAGTGGCTTCCAAAAAGTTGTAACGTAAGTAAACCTAAAAATGTTTGTTTGTAATATTTTTTGAAGAAGGAAGTAAATAATGAAATAAATTCTTATGTTTTTTAATTAAGAAAAACAAAAGAAAAACTATTTTGTAATAATAATAAATTATTATATTTTGGATGTATTAAAAAAAAGTAATAAACAATTAATAATTTTTCTTGTTCTTGGCTTCTTCCTTGGCTCCAATATAAAGATGTGATCTAACTCAAACTATCATTAATTGTACTCACATATTTCAATTAAAAGATTGACAGGTGTTACCTCCTGACTTAAACACAAAGCAAACTTAATCAATATATATAGCTTTAGTTTATATAATTAAACTAGTACTTTTATACGGTCAATGCAAGTGCGTTAAAATAAAGGTTTGCTAATGATATCTTTTTTGTCTTATCCGGAAGCCTCTAAAATTTTATTATCTTCAAGCTTTTCAGATATTTTGGCTAGGATGCTTAATATGTATCCACATGCATTGCACGTATAAAAATTCAATAACGCCATCATCATACATATAATTCCATTAAAATAAATCATTTTATTATTGTTATCGTTATTATTATACAAATATTATGAGACATCTACATAATAGGCTTTGTTCGATACTGTCCGACAAAAACATCATGCTTAGTAATCTAATCACTTTAGTCTTCTCGAACTCTCCCACCCCCTCACGGTCCTCCCTCCCGCGGATCCGGAATGGCTGCTATTACAAGCATAATAACACCTATGCTATTGATCCAACGGTCCAGATTTATCCAAAATTGAAGCTAACGGTCGAGATTAGTGTAAAACAGGGCCTTGTGTATTGGTGTATCCTACGTGCTTTGCACGTAAGATGTGTGGCCATGATGATCTAATAGCACCCATACTATTAGATCATAATAGCAGCTACTCTTTTTCCCCTCCGGAACCGTCCCCCTCATTTTTTTGTTTATTATTTTTTATTATATATAAAGCTGACACCAGCCACCGAATTCATTGGTCAAGTCTTATAACAAAATAATAATAATAATAATAATTATTATTATTATTATTATACAAATGCGCGTTCTAAGAAGGTGTTGAGAAAATTAAAATATATTTTTGTTTTTTCACAATAGAGACAAAGGTATCCTATAATTTCTGTCCTTTCATCCATTTTCTTGGTTAATTTCTTGGCATATAAATACATTATAAAAAAAAAGGGAAACAGCCACCTCCCCTTGTCCATCTCAGCTATGTTTTGCATTTACATTATACAAAAAAAAAAAGTCTTAAAGTGGTACGTACCAGAATCATACCACATTAATTATGACTAATCATACATGTTCATAAAATGGATTCGAGAAAAAGAAGCTGTATAAAAGTTTAAACTTCAGTCCAGGCATGAATGAGTATATATTTCAGACCAACGTCTCGAACGTATCTCCTCGTCTGTTTTATAAATAGAGTTGGTTTTCTCTCTAGTGCTGATTGCATGTCTTTGAAATATATTTTGCCCGAATTCCGACCGAATTCCGACGTAATCAGCTACGTCCTTGTCCCTTGGAAGCTATATCCTTGTCCCTTGGAAGAACGTTAGAAAAATGCCTCTCAACGGCCTCATCACACTTCAAACTTTTGACGATGTGATGGTGAAAATGAATTTGATACAATATTTGGTTTAAGTGTATACTACAGGAAACTGGGCCTTATTGCGATGGTTTGGAGGGATATTTCGACGGTATTAAGGTGTCGAAATGGGTCAATATCACACGAAAAAATTGAAGATTTTGTTGACTACGGTCAAGTAATTTTCATCGCCAATCTCGCGTCGAAATAACTCCCCGTACCCTCAAATCCCCATATCCCCATTCTAAAAATTTATTTCCTTCCTATCATAATATCTGCTCCTCCTCACTCACCAGCCTTCGAGCACTCGACCGCACCCCAAGCCCCTCCAGCCGCCTTCAAGCCCTCTGAGCCCCTCCGAGCCAACTTGACCGCACCCCTTCGAGCCCCGGCCGTTCCGATCTACCACCACCTTGCCTCCAGCCTCCGCTCTAACGCCTCCGACCACAAAATCCGCGAGTAGTTTTATTAATTTAATTAATTAGTTTTTTTTTTAATTTAATTAATTTTATGCCTAGTGTTGGGATTAATTTCAGGGATAGTGTCAATTTTAGGTTTATGGGATGGATTAATTATAGGTTTAGGGTCAGGGTCAGGATCATGGTTAATTTTAGGTTGGTGTAAGGGTTAAGGTTAATAATTCGTTGATTTTAATTAATTCTATGGTTAGTGTTAAGGTTATTTTTATTTAGGGTTTGGGGTAATTTTTAATTATGGTTAATTTTAGGTTTAGGGTTTGGGTTAGGTTGCTAATTTTAATTAATTATAATTAGGAGTGTGTGTATATATATAACAACAATATATATATATATATATATATATATATATATATATATATATATATATTGTTGTTGTTGTTATTTATAAAGATGTATAGCATATGTAACTAAAAATTTGTGTGATTGTAGATTTGACGTCGGCGTGATTGCTCATGCTTCTTTGTATTCTATATATGCCAATTTCCGGTACACAACTTTATCACTGTACAATGTTTTTCGTCATCCTATTGAGATAAGAATACGCGTCTCTTGTCAAGCGTATTACAGATTCCCTCTGCCTTAGATAGGCCGGGGTTTATTGGTTGTGGGATTCAAATCTCCGGCAGTCGGAATAACCTGTTGTTAATTACCCATCGTTTTTGGAGTGAGAGAACCTCCGATTGATAGGTAAAACCAGTCATGCGAACTCAATGTGTGGTGTGCATATGTTGTGTTTTGGACGTATCGGGGGTTTCGCGGAGTTTACGGGGGTCCCGCTACCCGGATAGCGGGATGGGGGTCAAGGGGGTTAACAGCCCCCTTGCGGGATACGGGGCAGCTGTTAGTGATATGTATGCTCTTGAGGCCATTGTTGTACATTTATGTATATTATAATGGATGCTTGGACATATATATAGAGGACTTTCTTTCTCGACATGTTAGTATCATATCTGGTTACTCTTTATCTTAACATGTAGACTTATATTGTGATACTGTCTTACTCTCACGTACTGATAAACCCCTTAGGATGTGTACTTAACTACCAGGACTATGATAGAGATCATACTAGTGGGGCCAGGGTAGTCTACAAGTACATCCTTTAACTGCTCCTAGTCGAGAGTGTATCGAGACAGGGCATCGATATTCCAGAATAGACTAGCGTATACACTTCTTGACCCATATGATGGGCGATGGGTGATCCCACATCCATTGGTGTTTGACATCAAAGATAGTATACGGGTGCTCAGTGGAGACTGGGTACACTGAACAGGACTCGCCGATGACTCCTATGTGGTAGTATACCTATCGTCAGATAGCAGTCCTTTGGTGACACTGGTACAGATTAATCTGTAGACCCGAGATCGTCATAGAGTCTTGTGTGATTCCCACTGTGTTTTGATTTCCTCCCTACCACGGCTCAAAGGAGTCGTGCAAACAGGTGGATTTTGGGTACAGTCCCGAGTCACATGGAGGCAGTGAGCGATAGAAGGGGTTTCGTCTTTCCCGGTATAGGGGGTTGATGTCGCGCTGTGCTTGATTGGCCATGACAGCAAATCCCTGGCCAGGGTTGTCGAGATTTACTTATAAGAGTTATCAGTAGTTTCTCGAACCGTTATGAGCCATACATCAGCATGACTTATAAAGTTACTGGGGTCTGACGTTTACCACCCCTAGACTTCATATGCGACATATCAGACGAAGAGACCGGACTGTACGATAGTGTTACTGATAGGCTTCATGGAGAGTATGGACGAGCTTGCTTGTTGATCTTCATATCGCTCAATATCCGGATAGCCGTTACGTCCAGCTAGTACTACTGACGGCTTGTAGGCGACTGATGTGATTATCACCTACTGCCGGCGTATTGACGAGTCTTTAGAGTCCCACACAGAAGTTTCTTGGTTCGAGCGGAACGAAGTAGGACACATATGTGATATGTGCGTGGGCCTGATTAAATACGTGTATGTGATACCGTATTGTAATCTGGCAGTTTTCTGGTATCGGTTAGGTCATATGTGATATGACCAGATTATCGAATCAAGTGTTGATATGATAATATAATATTCAGATAAATGATATTAGTCGGTTATATGTGATATAACCGGATTATTAGATCAAGTGTTGATTTAATAATGTGATATATATTATATATGATATAATTATATCTTAACTAATATCATTAGCTCACTAATTGCTTTATATGTGTGTGTGTGTGTATTAATGTATATTTGATATATATATTATTATTATATGAAGTATGGCATGCTTTTCTATTTTTAGAAAATGGAAAAATGAGGTGTAAATTGTGGAGATATTTTAGGTATGGATGAGGCATGGGCTTATATGGTTTTTTATTCTTCTTGACTCACTATTCAAGCATGGTTGCAATTTAAAAGTGCAATTTATTCCATGATTGAATGAGTGGGGAGAGAGATGATTCATATTATTATTTCTACACTTGCTTCATGCTTAATGCCTTAGCCATTTTCTTTGAGCTTCTTCTTCCTCTTGATCTCTACAATTTCTTCATCTCACCTCAAAGCTCAAACCCTCACATGAAATATGAATTATTGAGCTTGTGAGACACCAAGTGAGCTTATCAAATCCCCTACTTCACCATCCCACACCAAACTAGCAATTTGGTGTGGTGTGTTTCATACACTAAAGAAGTTTTAGTGTAGAGTTAGCTTGATCTAGAGGAACTTCGGGTGGATCATCTTTGGCACGAAGATCACGAAGGAGGGTCGTTCAACTCAAGAGGAGCCTTGTAGAGTCGCGTGGACTTCAACCCGGAACTTTAGAAGAGAAGGACTCGAACTACAAAGGTTGTATACTTCTTTCCTTCTTGATGCAAACCATAATACTCTAGTTAAGATCTTGTTAGAATAACTTAGCACCTAATAAAATTAAAATTTGGCATGCTTGATGCCTCTTGAACCTCATTCTGGTGCTAAGGTAGATTTTCATGGTATCAGAGACAAGCTAGAGTGTTAGGCGATGATTGTAGAATTACGAAACCGAAACTGCTCCGAAACATGAAACGCTAAATCTCAGTTTCTGTCAAATTTTAAAATCGTCGGATTTTTTTTTTAAACAATTGCAAAATATTATATGAGATGTAACATGAACACAGAAGAAATACGAACACTTTTGGCCTGATTTTGGCCGAGCACATTGCTCCAAAATCCGAGGAGGCCGACCCATTTTAGTCCTCTGGGGTTCGTATTTTTTTGGTGTTCAGGTCTCTGGGTTTTGGTGTTACAGGTGTTGTTTGTTTTTGCTAAAATTTCATGAGATGTTAATTTTCTATAAAGGCAATTCGGAATGTTTCGTAGTCATAATTCTAACTATATTTCGGGATATTTAGACGGTGTTAAAAAGTTCGAACGGATATCTAATACCCATTTTAACCCTCGCTGGAAATTTTTTCAAGAGTTGGATTTTTTCATAGTTAAAGAACACTCAAATAACATGCAAATGATTCGATGGACCCTCTAGAAGAACGAAATCCTAACTCGATTCTATGACCATAAGAACCACCGCCAAACCCTCGGGTTTGCGGTAGTTCCGCGGTGCCATAGGTGAAACAAGGGTTGGCCCTTCTACGGTTGGTCTATAGGTACCGCGGCATGTTCTGAGCATAGTCACAAATTCGCCGTTCGGGAATAATTCGGCGAGGACGAAAATTCGGATTCGGAGAACTATTCGGAAAAAATCGGCAGGTATTCGGGAAAGATTCGGTAAGTGTTCGGGAAATGTTCGGGAAATGTTCGGGAAGGATTTCGAGCAATAAATTAATATATGAGACGCTAGGTTTTGATTTTGTGAATTATTTGCTGTTTTTTGAATTATTCGTTGTTTTTTCACATAATTCGGGAATAATTCGCGAATAATTCGGCCAGTTCGGCAATGGCGATTAATTCGCAAATTAATTCGTTTGATCAAAAATTCACGAATTATTCACGAATTCGGCGAATAATTCGCGAATTATGTGACTATGGTTCTGAGTATTTTTAAACTGTGCTCAAGTGTTGAGCTTTTTGGGAAATTTTGGGTGATTGTTGATTCGATCGGAATGTTTAATATCGTCTAGCTGTTTGATGACATGTGATGTTATGTGTTACTTGGATATGTTATATTGGATCGTCGTGTTTTGAATAGCCAGGGTTTTTTATGTGAGATGAGAGTTTTTATTTTCATTCATATAAAATTCATTGTATGTAATATTCTTTTATTGGGGCACTTCCGGGTTGAGGATGATGTCACCATTGTTGTATATTATTTACTTTTCCGCATTAGGATAGACCGAAGGAGGGGAGCACAAGTAACCGGGTTCTAGAGTCCAGTGGGAGACCAACTCGAGGAGTCGAGTCCGGGTCTCCTAACTCTAGAATTGGTAGGGTTGCTTGCAGCTCTTGCAAGGGTTTAGAGATATGGGTTTGGCTATTCATCACGACTGTAGAATCCGTGTTTTATCACTGGCTTAATTTAAAACACGGAATTCCTAGTATATCCAATATTTCATATTTCATATGTTATCTTCTACAGCTGATATTCTGTGATGTGGTCACTTTATATGCATGAGACGAATGCTTTATTATTGTATATATGATATATAATAAACGTTGCTTATATTTTGCACCCGTGCTAGTCCTGCCCCGCTATGCCGTTAGTTAAGTAACCTAACGGTGCATAACGGGACACTGTAGCGAATGCGGATGGCATAAGCGTACATTCTATTTTCGTTTCTTCTGTGATGCTTAGGAAGCCTAATTGATGGGACTTCATTAATGAGATTAATGAAAGAAAAGAAACCTAAAGATATTGTATAATCAAATTTTCAAAAAGGGTAGCTCTAGTTCTTGCTTTGCATAGCGGTATTCCTTGTAGAATATCCAGCACCTTATTCGATAAGGAAAGAGCCGAGATCCCTTCACCGGGAGTGACCTCTTTAGCGAAACTAGCAGATGCTACAACCCACTCGGTTTTGTTTTTGATCGCCTTTATAGTTCTTGCTTTGCATAGCGGTATTCCTTGTAGAATATCCAGCACCTCATTCGATGAGGAAAGAGCCGAGGTCCCTTCACCGGGAGTGACCTCTTTAGCGGAACTAGTAAAAGCTTCAAAAACACTCCTTTTCAAAATCACTCGATTCTACAACGATATCAAGTTCATTACGCAAAAGGTTTTCTAAAAACCTAGCGTAGCCCTCTGTCATTTCAGATAAGTACTATTTAGTATTCGTGCTGCGTTTGTTGACCTCTGTCAAGGCGTAGTGTGTGGTAGCCATTTAGCGCCTATCTGTAAAGTATGAGATGCGATTGGATTAGGGTAGTCATACGACCTTGTTGACTTCTGTCAAGGGTCGTACTGGTGGGTTTGATTCAATCATTAAATGACGGGTTGGACTTGACTAGTGCACTATGGTTTGTTGACCTATGTCAAGGTCATAGCACGCTAGGGGCAAAAGTATTATCGGGAATTTCAAGTGTTGAAATTTGCAATGAGATTGCATACCTTCTATATGATAGTTGGATCCGGATACCCACTGCGATTAAGAGTTACTCCTGGGAGAGTTTTACACATAACAATTAGCCGATCAAGTGGGTGTCTAGAAAGGTGTTAACAGGGTAAAACCCCTGGGAAAACGAGATTTATTTTAATTAGGTCAGTACGAAAGCACGGGGAACCTCCCTCAAAGTACCGGCACTAGCCTGGCTGAAAAATTGGTGAACTTGTAAGGTGTCACGCCCCGCTTCCCAGAGTACGCTAAGATGGGCACGTGACATAGCCAACCATGCTACCTGTGGATAGGAAAAATCCCTCCACAGTCACATTACGGCTGTAGAGATATCAAGAACAGGAAAGTAAACTAAACTATCTAGTACATGTTCATGAGCCAGAATGAATGAGTCAAAAAATAATGATAATATGCGGAAGCAAAGGATACAATAAATGAAACGCATGGAAAGTAAGACTGCATACCAACAGGATCTTCACCGCTCGGTCTAACAGCGACAATACTCCTGATCAGTCTGCAACAAAGGTAGAAGGATCTGGGCCATGCAAAACCCAGACGTCAGCGCGTCATAACATCAAGCAATAATATTAACAGGGGTAGTACGACATGCAGATATGAGTATGAGCAAGAATATAATGAGAATATATAACGGTGAATGTGTCAATATAAGTGACGTGCAGAGATATCTAAACTGTGCTACGGGGTTATCTATTCTAAAGTCTTCGAAACCAAGTAATGTAATCCTCATCGTAACTCGTCGGTGATTATTCCGTAACGCCCGGAAAGACGGCAAACAATAGGTATTCCGTAACGCCAGGAAAAACGGCAAACAATGGTTATTCCGTAACGCCCGGAAAAACGGCAAACAATGGGTATTCCGTAACGCCCGGAAAAACGGCAAACAATAGGATGGCCCTTTGAGTTACGTTCGGTTATAATACTGATTTCCTCATACCCCCAAGTTATGTGTTCAAGTCAGGTATTGATAAATATAGAGCTAATGCCAACACAGGATCAAGCAAGTACAGGTTTGTCTGAATAGACAACAGGAAATGTCCGTAGGGACCACAGGTCAAGATTGTTAGCATTAGTAACAAGATCAGGTAACAGGTCAAGCTATGGTATATCAGGTCAAGTCAGGTAGTATATACATATATTAAGTCATGTCAAGTAGTGGTGTATCAGGTATCAAGTCAAGTAGTGGTATATCAGGTCATAACAGGTAGTGCACATGTGTCAAGCGGATGCTCATACTAAAACTGTAGCAAGTACGGATGCACGGTAAAGTATGGATGCACAAATATTTATCAGGGATTACATCATGACTATGTAGGATGCACAAGATCAAGTATGGGATACTAATGTAACAGTAAAATGAAATAATATGGTCTCGGCGTGCAACTAAATATGTAATAAACCATACGGATACAGACGGATACTATAAAACTGTAAATCGGTAAAATTTGCTGAATATTAAAACACAAGCACTATTATTTATTAAATAGATATTGATATTATAATATCAATATGGATAACATATTCAAACCGATTAATAACTATAAAAGTGGTATTGATTAACCATGCACAAGAAAGTTCCGTTCAGAAATTCAGCGTCACCCTGATTCGTAAAATAGCTTAAAAATAACAAACGTTCTCCAAAACGGACGTGTCTTATACCAAAACAAAGATAATTAAATAAGGTTTTCATTTTTATAAGTATAAGCATCTCAGGTTGTCCCTAAAAAAAGCTATGAACATTCTAAATTGAAAGTTTGCTGCTGGAATTTCCCTGGACAGCAGTTTAGAGACATTTTCATTTTCATTTTACGTTATTTAAAAAATTTATTTTGCAAATAAATATTTTATAGAGTTATAGTATTCTGAGTTATCTTCGTAACGAACTAAAGAACGTATACTAATGATTTTTCTATGATTTATAATGAATTTTATAAGGTAAGGTGTACAGTAAATTTCAGATTTGTCGTATCCGCTTTTTCAACGACGTTTCATGTGTAAACTATAATATTTTCAAATGTATAACATTATAAAATGCAGATTATAAACTAATTAAAGATAATAATAAGAAATATTACGACGATATATATTTTAAATGATATGGATGCAGTATAATGTAATCTAGTATGTCACAAGATAAGTTTTCATGATCTAGATTTAAAATGATATAAACGGATGCAAACGGAACATCGAAACGTTATAAAATTAAACATGGGGTACTAGATTTAAACTATATGTAGCAAGATTAACTTGTCTAGACGGAACAAGAACGGATGTGTACGGAATGTCCTTTGTCGGCGAAATGTCGCGACGCGCGCACGGTATACGGAACGGTTCCAAACAGCGCACGAGGGTGATCACGCAAGTCAGGTACGTTCACTGAATCACTCGTATCATCAGCGACGAGCACGGCTCCGGCGGCGATCACCGGAATCAAGAAATAAGATCAAGAAAAAGAAAGAAGAAAGAAGAAGAAGTAAGAAGAAAAGGTTGTGTATTAAATAAAGAAAGAAAAATTAAATAAATAAAATATATATAAATATATATATATATATGCAGAGGAGAGAGAGAGAGAAAGGGGTTGTTCGTTTGTTAGGAAATTATATTTAAAATTTTAAAAGATTTTTAGATTTAAAATTTTAGATAAGAGGTTTCAGTTTGTTAAAGAAATCGTATGAACATATTTAAACTAAATTTTAAAATTAAATAAATTGAATTTTGGCGGGATACAAAATATTTCAAAACGCGCCCGGGTCGGGTCTAAAATTCAGATTTAAAATACGAAAAATATGTGCGACTTTCAAAATTCAAAATGAATGCTCAGGTAACGAAAATGCATACCCCTAAGAACGGATGAACGCACGTGCGCATAGCCATCCAAACACGTCCGTTTCACTGAACGAGACGAGAACAAGATGCGCGGATGCTACCACAGGGTTAGGGGTATCATGCAGGCTATGAAATGCAATTTTAATTTATTTTCCGTGACCTAAATTGTTATATAGTAAAATGTGCGATGCCAGATGAAATGCCAATATGCACTAAACATGAAAATGCACAGTCTACATAACAAGTCAAGGTAATCTATAAATATGGATCAACAAGTTCAAGCAAGCGGGTCGGGTCGAATGCAAAGTAAAATGTAAAATACCATTCGCACCCAAACACGCTAAATCAAGAAAATATCATGGATAAGTAAATACGGGAACTGGAATTGGTATAAATGAACTCGGTTGTTACATAAGGTCTAATTAATCCCGGCTAGTCTTATCTTTTAGGGTTTGAAGGAAGATTTGATAAAAACAGTGGGACCCATCCTGATTAGATAAGATAATAACCAATCTAATTTTGCAAGAGCGCACGCTAAAGCGTTTCCTTCTCTCTCTCTCTAGGCAGCAACCAATGTCACGCCTTAATCAAAATAATAATATGGATGTATTGATCGAACCCACTTGTTATACTGAGCAGTGGAAAGTTGGTTCCGCTCCAACTTATAGGTGTTATAAATCCGAGCAGGAAATAGGGACATATCCGGATTCCCATGCCACCCAAACGAAGAATAAACATGTTGATGTATCTTCTTCGGGTGTGTTAGTTACAGAGAACTGTTTCTCAGTACATTCTACGTCCTGGGTATTAGATACCAGATCGGGATCCCACATATGCAATTTGTTGCATGGGCTAAGGAAATGTAGAGAACTGGGAAAAGGTGATCATTCTCTAAAAGTAGGGAATGATGCAAGTGTTGCAGCCAAAACAGTTGGTGAGTATCACCTTGTATTGCCAACTGGGAATACATTGATCCTGAACGACTGTTATTACGTACCCTCTATGATATGCAATTTAATATTAGTTTCTTTATTAGATAAAGAAGGATATAACTTTGTAGTAGAGAATAATTTTATGAACATTTATCTAAATTAAGTGTTGATTGGGTTTGGTGCATTATGTAACGGATTATACGTTCTGAATCAAAACATAGTTCTTAACGTACAAAACACACACAAGAGGAAGAGTTCAGAAATGAACGAATCCTTCTTGTGGCATTGTAGACTAGGTTATATCAATGCGACACGACTGCCTAAGTTGCATAAGGATGGATATTTGAATCCGTTCGAATTTTCATCTTATGACGCTTGCTAGTCATGTCTCAAAGGGAAATGACCAAAACTCCGTTTACAGGACTCGGAGAAAGAGTTACGGAACTCTTGAGACTGATACATAGTGATGTATGCGGTCCCATGTCTACACGTGCCAGGGATGGTTCCTCGTACTTCATTACATTCACTGACGATCTCTCAAGATTCGGCCATGTGTTCCTATTGAAACACAAGTCTGAAGCTTTTGAGAAATTCCAAGAATATAAGCATGAAGTCGAAAACCAGACGAGTAAAAGTATTAAACTCCTTCAATCTGATCGAGGAGGAGAATACTTGAGCATGGAATTCCGTGACTATCTAAAAGAGAATGGGATTCTCTCTCAGCTTACTCCTCCATATACACCACAGCACAATGGTGTATCGGAGCGGAGGAATCGCACCCTATTGGATATGGTGCGCTCTATGATGAGCACCGCTGAGTTGCCTATTTCCTTTTGGGGTTATGCGCTTGAAGCAGCAGCATATCTATTGAATCAAGTTCCATCAAAATCTGTATCTACCACACCATATGAGATATGGAGTGGGAAGAGACCATGTCTTAAACGAGTTAAGATATGGGGTTGTCCGGCCTATGTCCAAAGGCAAAATCCGGACAAACTCGAGGCACGATCAGTTCTTTGTAAGTTTGTTGGATATCCTAAAAATTCAAATGGATATCTATTCTACCACAGTGAACAACAAAAGGTGTTTGTTGCTCAACATGCCACCTTTTTAGAAAATGAATTTCTTATAAAAGAAATTAGTGGCAAAGAGGTAGAGCTGGAAGAAGTTCCAGCAGAGTAAACTGCAACTGAAGATTTATTGGAACCAGAGTATTCAGTAGTTCCCAACGGACCCCAGCCTCTCCGCCGATCTAGTAGGGTTCCTCATCCACCTAAGAGATACTACGGTTTTCTCATTGATGGTGGGAGCGAGGATTGCATCATGGAAGATGATGACCCAACTAGCTTCGAGCAGGCCATCACGAGTGGGGACTCTGTGAAATGATTGGATGCAATGCGATCTGAGATGGAATCCATGTACACCAACAAAGTATGGACTTTGGAAGTGCAGGGTTACCTAAGACGGCAGCAAGGTTTTGGGAGGCATCATCCATGCCAAATTCAAAAATTTTCCGTTCTAGCTAACCCCAACTAAGAATCGTTAACTAGAAATCGACGGAATATAAATGTAAACACTTTTCAAGTCTAGTGAGCAAGGAATACAACCTTTGTAGACCGGTCCTTCAGTTCAATAGCTCCGTGTAGTAGTTTCTTTCGCTGCGATCGTGAACTCCGGACTCTAGAGAGGCTCCTATGAAGAAACGAACATGCTTGCTTCGAAGACTTCGAGGCCGAAGATGATCTACGTCGAGGAGACACTAACACAAGCTATCTCTTCACTAATTATGAAATTAGTGAAGCAAACACCCTATACTAAATGACAAGTAGTAGTGGATGATGAAGTAGGAAGTGGGCTCACTTTAGATTTGATTTTCTCACACTTTTTCATCACAAACCAAGAAGCTAGTAAGCTTCAATGAGAGGAAGAAGAAGATGAAGTTGTGATGAATGAAAGAGATGAACTCATGAGATTAGAAATGCAACCATGGTCAAATAATATCATGCCTAACCATTGTAGAGAATAAACCATGCACTAAGGTTAAGGGTTGGGTTAAATAAATGTCCTAAACTAGACAAAAGAGTTGACTTTGTCAAAGGTTATCCATAAGCTTTGTCCAAGCTTAACCATGATAAAATCTCACTCTTTTGAATTAGCTTAAAACAAATAAAAATCCTAACTTAACCCTACCATGGTATAAGTCTTATACATATATGTTGCATGTGTAACCTAGTATGAAACAAACATGTACACTTGCATATATCACATATATACAATATGCACAATCTAGTGCGAAATGAAATATTAAGTGAGCTAATACTAGTTAATGTAATGTAATATATCAAATATATAATTATACATTAGATTATCAAATCAACTCTTGATTTAATAATTCGGCTATATCACATATAACCGACTAATATCATGTGTAATAACTTATCGAATCAACACTTGATCCGATAGCCCGGCTATATCGCATATACCTGACCAATGTCACAATTCGCGAGAATAGAATACGGTATCTCATATCGTATCAATCTCGGTCCTGCACATATCACATATGTGCTCCTACTCCGTTTCGCTTGAGCCAGGAAACCCCTGTGTAGGACTCTGAAGACTCGTCAATATACCGGCAGTAGGTGATGATCATATCAAACACCCACAAGCTGCAAGCGGTCTGCTAAACGTAACGGCCACACGGGTATTGAGCGATCAGAAGATCAACAAGCAAGCCTGCTCACACTTCTGCGAATCCAATCAGTAACACTACCGTACAGTCTGGTCTCTTCGTCTGATATGTCGTATATCTCGTCTAGGGGTGGTAAACGTCAGACCCCAGTAACACGATAAGTCGTGATGATATGAGGCTCATAACGGGTCGAGAAACTACTGATAGCACTTAACAGTATATCTCTAAAGCAGCCCTGGCCAGGGATTTCCTGTTATAGCCAATCGAGCACAGCGCAACATCAACTCCCTATACCGGGAGAGACGAAACCCCTCCTATTGCTCATTGCCTCCATATGACTCGGGACTGTACCCAAAAGCCACCATTTTGCACGTCTCTTGAACGTGGTAAGGTGGAAATCAAAGCACGGTGGGAATCACACGAGACTCTATGACGATCTCGGGTCTACAGACTAACTTGTACCAGTGTCACTAGAGAACTGCCATCTGACGTTAGGTATAATACCATCTGGGAGTTCTCGGCGAGTCCGTTCAGTGTACCCAGTCTCCACTGAGCACCCGTATACTATCTCTGATATCAAACACCAATGGATATGGGATCATCCATCGCCCATCTATATGGGTCGAGAAGCTATACGCTAGTATACTCTGGTATATCGATGCCCTGTCTCGATACACCTATGACTAGGAACATTTGAAGGATGTACTTAACGACTACTCTGTCCCCACTAGTATGATCTGCATCATAGTCCTGGTAGTCAAGTACTCATCCTAAAGGCTTTATCAACATGTAACATAGAGACAATCAGTGTACATGTTAAGTTAAAGAGCAACCAGATAGCATACCATCATGTCGAGCAAGAAAGTCCTCCCTATATATGTCCAAGCATCCACTACAATATACATCGTATGCACAGTAATGGCCTCTAGGGCATACATATCACTAACAATCTCCCACTTGCACTAGGGCCATCTGTTGTAGTATCATATACCCAACAATCAACAGTGGTTGTAGTATCCCATACTCAACCATCCCATAAAAGTCTCTATTGGGAATAGGCCTTCGTGAGTAGATCCGCCGTGTTGTCTTCTGTTTCTACTCTCCTAACCTCGATCTCCCTGGAGATCATCCATCTCCATGATCAGGTGATACTGCCTAAGAATATATCTGGATCTCTAATGGGACAGGGGTTCCTAGGCCAAAACCACAACTCCATTGTCACACAAAGGTAGGAACGAAGTTTATCTCATGAACTAATATACATCCATACTACATCTTTGGTAGTATCCTTGGTAGCAATGTATCCAGCCTTTATCATCTAGTTTACCATGGTATCTAGCTTGGAACTCTTCCAACATACCGTCCCTCCACTGAGGGTAAAGACAATGCATGTGACTGACATTCAGTCGTCCTTACCATCCTGGAACCTATCCAGTGATTCTCCCCAGGATCGATTGAAACCATCTCATTACACCTAGTGAGAATCCTAACATCCACTTAGATCTATCTCATAGATCCAAAACCCAGGATTTAGGAGGTATCACCTTGATCCTATATGGAGAATTCTTGTGATAAGAGGAGATTGACCGAGTGTAGCATAGGAAACTCCTTTCCTATCAAGAATATGTCATCCACGTACAATACGAGTGGGGTGCCTTTACGACTATGATGTTCGGCCTCCTGCCCCTTAAGAACGGCTTGGCTATCTGGTTTGCTGGGATTTCTACTAGATGAGCGCTTCCGGCGGGATAGATGATAATGGAACCAAATTGGCGAGGTGGTTCCTCCCACTGCCGACTGAGGCTTGCGGGGAGAACTACGCGAGATCGGGGTTACATCGGAAGCTGAATTCATCTTAGAAGATATCGTCGTTAAAAGTTGATTGCTGCACAGAAAAGCATTATTTCAGTACAAATATCGGTATATATATTAAATGAGTTTGCATGAACGCTTGATCTGAGATACGGGAGGAGAGAAAGGTCTCACCTGCCGTGCCAGAATCTGTACAGTGTTTTTCGACACCCTATTGAGATAGGAATAAGCGTCGCTTGTCAGGCGTATTACAGATTCCCCCTGCCTGAGATAGGCCAGGGTTTATTGATTGTAGGGATTCGAATCTCCGGCAGCTACGGACTAAGCAGCTGTTAATTACCCCTCACTTTTGGAGTGAAAGAACCTCCGATTGACGGGTAAAACTAGTCATGTGAACTCAATGTGCGCTGTGCATATGTTGTGGTTTGGACGTATCGGGGGTCTCGCAGTGTTTACAGGGGTTCCTCTACCTGGATAGCGGGCTGGGGGTCAAGAGGGCTAACAGCTCTCTTACGGGATACATGGCAGCGCCCCGTTAAATTTGTTATCTAACGGAGGAGTTGTTTTGAGTGTGGAGCATGTGAGAAAAGAGAGGTGAAGAGTGTCTTAAGGACGTGTGAGACAACACATGACCACTGGGTGCCAGCGGATCGCGTGCGCGACATGCAGCCACCGGGCGCCAGCGGATCGCGTGCGCGACACCAACGGAAGAAGGGGCTAATCCCTTGGGCTTGGAGTTGAACTCCAGAACAGGAATTAGGTGTAGATTTGAAGTTAAACTTCCAAAAGATCTGGATTTAGAGTTAAACTCTTAAAAGATCTGGATTTGAAGTTAAATTCCTTTAAGAATTTGGATCTTTGAGTTGAACTCCTTACAAATCTTCAGAGATGATCAAAGGGGACCATTTTCTTCTCCCTTGAACCTTGGATCCTCTCAAAGTGGGATTTTGGGAGGTGGGACTTCCTCCTCCTCTTCTCTTTTTGCTGGATCTTAGGGAAAAAGGAAGGTGGGATTAAATATCTCCCTTTTAGAGATTTGATGGGAGATCTGAACTCCCCTTCGATGGTTTTATGGTAAAATTTTATTTAGTTTTGGGAAAAAGAGAACTAAACTTTTGATTTGGAAATGAAGAGAAAGAGGAAAAAAACTTGAGAAAGAAAAGATAGAGTCACAAACCTTAGAATTTTTAAGAGAATGAAAGTTGTTGATTTTCCCATCATTTTTGTTTTTTATAGCCTACACACTTTACATACAGCCCCTTGGGCTTTCCATATGGCACTTATGCCTCTTTATGCCTTTCCATGCCCCATGTGGTTATTTCTTTTTACACATAAACCATGAGATTTACAAAATTTTGGTTTTTTGCCCATTTCGCATACATTTATTTCTAAGAAAATTACATTAAACAAATTTATTGCTTCATTCATTGTCATGGGGCCGGTCTTTTCCATGCTCGGTCTTGACCTGGGCATGGGTCCACTTGGCTTGGGGTTGGGTCCGCTTGCTTAGGCATGGGCCCATTTGGCTGGGGATTGACCGACTTTGACTTGGTCAACCGGGATGTAATTTTTGCCCTAACAATCACTTTTAATTCTTAAGTTCTAAAATTATTCTAAGTCACCATACCTAAATTAAGTCACCAATTAAATATTAATTAAACCGAAAATATAGATACTTGACATGCCATAAACTAATTAGTTTTATGCATATTAAAGTTACCCTAAAGACATTTTTTTTGTGTGTGAGAGAGAGAGAGTGTGTGTAAAACTTACCTTTATGTAATTTTCGTTGTATGGAAGCGTGCTTATTTTAATGAATGTAGATACTTCGTTAATAATATCAATTATTTAAGAATTTACCATTCAAACTGAAAATTCCAAAACTTTAAACAAAATAGTTTAATAACCGATGATACTGAAATGATAACCGTTAAAACCAATCTAATTAAGTGCATGCTACTCGATGATGAAAAAAAGTAAACCGATACATATTGTCATCGAGTATCTCATATTGAAAAAATTTCGTGACTTAGAACTCGTCTATCAGTTATATGCGTACGACTATTTTCGTGATATAAAACTGAGCGTGTGTTGTTAATCTCGAACGTTAATCGTTCTTCGTTGACAACCATCTCGTAGTTTATGCGACGAGAATACAAGTCACACTATAACCGATAGATTTTTCCCGTTTTGGACAAGTTAAGAATGTATAACGTATACACTTCCTTGCATACTTATGCTTTTCATTCATTTCGAGATGGGTTTCGTCAGTACATTTTCGCTTGTTCTCTGTGTACAAATACAGTTGAGTTGATCATCTCAATACTGCTAGTATTGAGATGTTTATCTCTTCTATTGCAGTGTACTAAGAGAATAGCAGGGAGGTGCTGCCGAAATTTTTTCAAAGCGAATGAAAGCATAAGTCTAGAGGGTGTATGTGTTATACATTCTTAATAGGATAGAAGCCTTACCCCCAACAGCCGTTACCCATTGACATCCAAGATAGAAGCGTTAATATTATTTCCAGCTATGATAAATCACTTAAATGTATTTCCGAGACACTGTTGTCATTCTCTTCTTTATCTATAATCATCTCGTTCTTAGCTTTCTCACCGCGGTATAAAATTGTTAATATCGTGTATGATTTTAAAATATTTGTTATGATATAATAATTAATTGTGAACTGTAGTAGGTTTTACGTATCGGACAAGAATGGATAAGACTTGGATAAATAAGAACAAGTTTGGCTCTGAATTTAAAATCGGTGTAGAAGAGTTTATCCAATTCTCGTCAAGAGTGGGTGGTAGTCGGATCCCCTGTCCATATAAGAAATATTATAACGGTAGAAGTGATAGTCGAGGGGCGGTTCGACTGTATATACTTGCTAATGGATTCTGTGAAGGTTACACTATCTGGCACATATATGGAGAGGTCGTGGACTATAGACTCGATGCACATTATATGTTGCCGTCTTCTATGAGAACCCCATAAACCACAGGTTTAAATGATATGATAGACGAGTTATATGATGGCATAAACGATGATACCACTACGGATGATGCAATTTCAGATTCCGAATCTGCTAGTTTTTTTAAGCATATGGAGGATGCTAAGAAACTTCTTTACGAGAGTGCGACAATGACGATGTTGGATTGGATGGTTTGCATGTTTTATCTTAAATGCAAAAGAATATGGAGTAACAAATTAGTCGATGACTTTCTAAAGATAGAGAATGAGGCTTACCCGAATTCCGATCTCTCTGCAAATTTTCAAGAGATGAAGAAGATTATTGCCGATATCGATTTCAGTTTTCAAAAAGTTGATGCATCTCTAAATGAATGCATGTTACTCACGATAGATGATGACAAGAACTTAAATAAGTGTAGAACTTGTGGGGAATCGAGGTGGATATTAGATAAAAGACCCCCGAGAGATGAGGAGTCAATTCCAAAAATTCCTGTGAAGGTGTTGCGCTTTTTTCTATTAAGAAAAGACTACAGAGATTATTTCTGTTGTCTAAAACCACCGAACATATGACATGGCATGTAGATGGTCGTAGAAAGGATGGAGTCTTTTGGCATCCCGCTAATGGTGAAGAGTGGCAAAGTTTTGACGCTCAATTTCCCGCGTTCGCCGCAGAAGCTCATAATGTGAGACTTGGATTATTGGTTGATGGATTTGAACCGTTTAAAGGAGGTGCATCTCACAGTGTATGGCCCGTTACACTAGTAGTTTATGGCCTCCCGCCGTGGATGAGTATGAAACAATTTTACATCCAAATGCCTCTGTTGATCCTTGGAAGCAACTCTCCTGGTATTGATATCGATGTTTATTTGAAGCCGTTGATCGATGAGTTGAATGAGCTGTGAGAGACCGGTATCGTTGCTTATGATGTCTACAAAAAGGAGAGATTCACACCGCGTGTGGTGTTGCTTTGGACAATAAACGATTTCCTGGCATATACCATGTTGTCGGGATAGAGTACGAAAGGTTATCGTGATTGCCCCTGTTGTCAAGAGAACGTCATTTGTGAAATGCCAGTAAATCAGATTTTCTGTTATAGTGGACATCGTCGTTGGATAGATATTGAAAATTCTTATCGACACAATGGAATCAAGTTCAACGGTGAGCGGGATAATCAACCCCCTGCTCTTGAGCCAAATAGGATAAAGACGTTTGTGGACGTAGAGCACATCAATATTGTTTTTGGTAAGAAATATAAGCATATTATTCCGAATGAGATATCAAATAACTGGATCAAGAGATTTATATTTTATGATTTTCCGTATTTGCGTTTTCTTAATTTTCGCCATAACTGGGACATCATGCACATAGAGAAGAATGTTTATGAGCTCTTGCTGGGTACCCTGTTGAATACCAAATTCAAGAATAGAGACACACCAGCGATATAACAATGGTTTGCAACAAAGAATTTGCGGCCAGAATTGCATCCAACTCCGAAAGAGAATGGTAAATGGGCTATTCCACCAGCAAAGCACACAATATTCGATAATGAAAAGCTGAGTTTCCTTAAGGTACTTAAACAAGTAAGGGTGTCGGATGCATATTCCGCGAACATCAGTAAATGCGTAAACTTGAAAAAGAAAACTCTCGTCGGCTTGAAAAGTCACGACTGTCATGTGATCATGCAGCAATTGCTTCATATTGTTGTTAGGGCGTTACCAGATAACGATGTTGTATCAGTTATGACTAATTTGTGTCATTCTTCACAGAGTTATGCTCCAAACATTACTCGGCAAACGATTTTAGAACCCGGAAGAATAAAATACCTCGCATACTTTGTAGAATGGAGATATTGTTTCCACCTTCTATTTTCACCGTAATATTGCATCTCACGGTTCACCTTGCTCAAGAGGTACATTTAGGTAGTCCCATGAATTATCTGTGGATATATCCATTCGAGAGGTAAAACGAACATAAAAACTCTTTACTTTTCATAATAAATCGAATATATATAATAAAACGAATTAAATTTGTTTGCATCTGTCAGGTTCATGTACAAAATAAAACGGTATATCCGTAATAGGAGTCGACCTAAAGGGTCGATCGCTGAAGGGTTTCTCGCGGAGGAATGTATGACTTTCTGTTCTATATATCTAGAGCGTGTTGAGACTGCATTTAATAGGCCGAGATGTAATGAGGACATGCTTGACAATAGACCTGTAATATCCGTCTTCCAGGTCCAAGAAAAGGAACTGGGTAAAATGAAGTCGGGTCACATCGCATCTGAGCAGCATGGCATGATTCACCGTTGCGTTTTATTTAAATGTTCAAATGTGAACAGTTTTATCGGGTAAGTATTTATTACTTCTTTCTTAACATAATTATAGAAAATCTTCAAGTCAAAATTAAATGTTTATTTGCGATATATACAGCGTTAAGAATGCTCAATACCGTCCGCCTACTAAACGAATTCGGTAATGGGATATCGATAAGGAGCAACATAAACACTTTCCCGCTTGGTTGAAATCATGTGTAAGTTGTAAACTATAAAAACCAAACTACAACTCATGTTCATATATATATATATATATATATATATATATATATATATATATATATATAATTTAATCCATTTTACCCTAATAGGTTGAAAGAAATTCCAATGATAGACATGTTTCAGAAGATATAAAAGTGCTAGCTTATGGTCCAGATGAACAAACCAAGTATCTTTACGGTTACGTTGTTAATGGGTTTAGATTTCACACTAGAAAAGAGATCAAAATAAAAAGTTTCAGAATTGCGGCGTCTTTGTCACATCCACCGTTATTGGATATTCATTTTCTAGAGATTCAAATCTAACTACGGGAAAATTGGACTATTATGGGGTGCTTAAAAAAATAATTCGGGTGTGTTATCATGAACAGACCGTTGTCATGTTCAAGTGTCTATGGTACGATGCCTATCATGAATATATTGGGTTCAAATTTGAAAATGACATACTTTTTTTTATTCATCGAAACTCGCTTTTAGTGAAAAGCTTTATATTTTCGCCGGCCAAGCCCGCCGATGCTTTTATGTCGCAGACCTTAGGGATGCCCAGTATGATGTTGCTGTTGTGACGAATCCATGAGACTATTTCAATATGGGTGAAAGTGATGTAAGCGAGATTAATTGTCCTACAATCCGGGTTATATAAGATGATGCTATTCCTCTCAAATTCAACATCGGTTTATCAAGAACAGATATAGAGCCGGAAATAATTTCTGATGTGCCATCGGCAGTAGAAAAACAAGAAGTCTAATTGATATTTTAAACATCTTGATATATTAAATCACTCTTGTATGATACTCATAAGTTAAGTAATGTGAAACTTACAATTTATTGCATCTTTCTTTTCGCATATTATTTCATACATTTCATCTTTTTCCGCATATTATATTTTACAGTTTCGAATTTTAATGTACATAGATTTTCAAGTTAATTTATATATTAGGTTATATAAGCTGGTTATATGTATTCTGTTCTTGGGCCAGAATTCTAATGTCTTACATTTCATCGCTTTTCCCGCATATTATTTCCACCATTTATTACTCATGTATGATATTCTTTTCAGCAATAATTTTTACTATTATTTTTTATCTAACATACTAAACTATATTTCGTGAAGTTGTTTTAGATATGTTAGGTTCGGCTAGTAGGACCGATAAGTCTACCGGAGACGAGGGGTAGTCCTTTCAGAAAAAGAAATAGACTGGGAGAGGACCTACACGGGCCAGTGATATATGGAGGAGGATGCCACATGCCCCTGGCAAACCGATTGTATACCTTGCATTCAAAGGGAAAGTTGTGGCATGAGACAGCAAAGAAGTGAAGAAAATAATGTCGTCGATAGTGAATAACGAGGACCGCATGCCTCACTTGTTGAAGGACGAAGATGATGAATAGGAGGTTCTAGATTAGGACAGCAAAGTGTAAAGGCTATAAAACAAGACGCTATATAGGAGATAATGGTCAGATTTCTTTAAACAATTCAATAATGCACTTTTTTTATATGCACCCATGTACACACACATACGCGTAAATCACTCACACACATATACATTTACTAAATTACTATAAAATACCCATACAATGATAAATTATCCCGTTTCGCAGGCTCGGTTCGAGTTCTGGTGGGTTGGCATAGAGGGCCCCCAGGGGGTTTGCCATAAACGCGTAGTTTATGATAAGATGTGTAGTTATATGGCGAAAAATTGGAGAGGCCATAAGAACAAGATCTTTAGAAAGCTTGAAAATTGTGCTTCATCGGATGAGATGTACTCAACTAAGTCGGATCCAGATTGGTCCGACGAATACTGACATGCCTTTGTCGATCATTTCTTGTCCGGAGAGTTTAGGGTATGTCTTTGACGATACCTTTTTATTATTTTATCGTAACCCAGTAAACAATATTTGATATAACTACAGAAGAAGAGCGAGCGAGGTAAAATATATTGCGCTCAGCTGCACGATGTTTACAGGGGTGAGAGTAAGAGTTCCGAACAGTTTGCCATCGAACACGTAAGTATCGTATTTGATATTAATACGTTAAAATTATCTTAGAAATTTATGTATGAATTTTCTAAATGTTATATGCAGAAAGAAAACCATGGTGGAGAATCCCTTGATCGTATCGAAATCTACCGAGCTCAATTTGTACGGGATGACGGCGCGCCTGCATCGATTGAGATATAGAGGATATATGTAAGTCTCCACATATGCAGAGCTTTTTAATTATTTCACAATAATTATTATGTTGCTTTTAGAACGGTATTAATACATTTCTTCTATAAACAGGTGGCGATAGCGTCTGAGAGAGATCGATTGATCTAGACGATGGAGGCGGAACAGGGACACCCGGTTGATGACGCGCAGAGAGCATTCATCATAGATAGGGCTTTCACGGCATTTAGGCCGTATCGTCATAGGGGAGTACAGTGCTTGTCCTCCAAGATCACTCCACGTCAGTATAACACTCTTTTCCAGCCGACCGCGCATCCACCTCCTAAGTTTCAACCGGCAGACGAATCGGAATCGGAAATGCCAATACAGACCAGGGTCACTAGGATCAGGACCCCTGTGTTTCATGGATCGCCCCAGGAACGGACGCCGGAATCCAGCGGTTCCTCACGCCGACCGACTGCCGCTCTCGCTCCCGCTACCGATCTATTTGCTGGCTGGACTCTCGAGCAAAGGCTTAATTTTATCGACGCGTACGTCCAGGCTGGAATGCCAGTACCTTTGGCAAGTTCGATGACCCTTACATATACATATACATACACATACGTACATATCACATACACACAATCATACATACACATACACACATACACGCACAAGCATACATACGCGCACACATACAAAAGCATATTACATACACACACATGCACAAATCACATACATGTGTGCACACACATGCATGCATACGCGCGCCCAAGCATACAAATAAACAAACGCGCACACGTGTGCACAAGCATGCATACACACATGCACACAAATAAGCGCGTACACGCACATTTAATTAATATAAAACATCCATACCAATTCATGTATTTTAAATTTTTAATCGCAGGGGTTTTATCCTGGAAATCCATGAGCGCCTCCTTCATGATCGACTCTCCCTCTCGTGTTCGTTCTCCGTTGATTTTTCATTTTCCACTTTTGTAATTCATGATGTTAAGATTGTAATGGAACACGTAGCATGTATTGTAATCGTATTTGGATAATCGATATTTGAATAGAATGGATTTTGTATTAGAATCATTATTTGAATGGAATGGATTTTGTATTAGAATCGTTATTTGAATGAAATGAAATCGATATTAAATTGAAATGGATTGGATTGAAGATTTTCTCTGTTTTTTTAAATAAAATTTATTGTAATGCACTCTATTTCGACGAGCTAGTTCCGTCGAAATAGACTATTTCAACAGGAATTACCTGTCGAGATAGAAAAAATGATTTTTAAATGATTCCTGAAACAATATTTTAACTTTAAAAACTTATATATTTCGACGGGAATTACCCGTCAAAAAAAGACTATTTCGACGTAAAATAGCCGTCGAAATATTGTGACGAACGTTATCCGCGGAAATAAGCTATTGCGACACAACCTATTGTGTCGGCGTTTCTTCGTTGCTATTTGGTGTCTCCCGACGAGATAGATCTATTTCGACGGTAAATTCCCGTCGAAATAAATGTTTATTTACTGTAGTGGTAGCTGCGGTTACAATTAGAATTTAAAAAAGAAAAAGTAACAAATGTTTGATTTCAAGTAGTCACACTCCGGCCTGGCTTAAAGGAAAAAACATATGGTCAAAACTATACTTTAAGCGGATGAAACAAGATATCGGTGTTTCATTTTCTCAAAAGAAAAAAAAAACATATCAGTGTTTCAACTGCAGTAATTGGATCCGTAACACAACCTGTTACGGATGATTGAGATAAAATAGAAATAAAAATTAAAGCAACATAACCAAAAGATCAATCGACACAGCGAGACGCACAGAATTTTACGTGAAAAACTCAAATAGGGAAAAAACCAGTACAGCAACAGAAATCAATATCACTATTTTTAATAAAGAATTATACACAAATCGGTGGCTTTAAGCCTCTATAACCCCTTAAATAGTATTTAAGGTTTATTTAAAGAAAGATTTCCCAAAATACCACTCTACAGTTTCGAACACAAATACGGATAATACCAAAGAACAGATTCGTATATTTGTCCATCTTGCTTGAGCCATAACTTTTGATGCGTAGGTCCCATCCATATGTTCAGCAGCAATTTGAAAATGACAAGGCGAACTATATTAATCATGCCGAACAGGTCGCTCGAACTGCTGAAATGCTATTCGACATCTTTTAGAGGGTTTACGGACTCTCAGAAGTTTATGACCCCACTTATCGGATTCGTTCAAAATACCAGTGATAGATAAACCAACCGGCTCCTACTTCAACTCCAGGTCTCTAAACCGTGTGTGTCACATCAAACACGGCTCCAAGACTCCATTTCAATCTGTAATGGGCCCACACACAAAAACTAACTCAGATCAAAGCAACCGCGTACCTAAAACCCTAGATCTCTATATAAACCCCCCAAACCATTGCAACCAACACAAATACATACATAAAACAAAATCAATTAAAAAAAAGATCGAAATGGCGATGGCGAAGACGAAGAGATCATCGGTATCGTCTCGGGCATGGCGCCTTCTGCGCCTAGCCCTCCTCTGGGCACGAAAAGGCGGCGCGTTCAAGCTCGACCTCCGGATGCTCTTCAGGAGCGTCCGTCCTGCTAGAATCGGAGGAGGACACCGTTCGCACCGACTCCGACACACCGAACGCGAGCTCTCGTTCGAGAAGACGCCGTTGTTCAGATTCCCGAAAATGCGCCGGGCTAAGTCCCCGTGCATCGACGAACCGTCGGTTGATTTCGACGAGGGTGGTGATTGGATTTACTACTTCGAAGGCGAGAAAAAAGAAGAGGAATGTTTGGGCGATGATGAAGAGATTGAAGAAGTTGAAGAGGAGAGAGGGATTGATTTGCAAGCAGAGGAGTTCATAGAGAGGTTTTATAAGCAGATGAAGATGCAGAGGCAAATCTCTTTGTTGGAATATAATGAGATGATTTATAGAGGAATGTGATGTGTTGATACAAGATACATTTTTTTTGTGTGTGTGTGTGTTTTATGTTTGTTGATTTTGTTCATTATTTTGTGAGGCCTTGTTGTAAATGGTTTTTGAGAGAAATAGATATATTGAGAGAGTTTATTTTAGAATCAATTTGGAACTTTGAATTGTATCATTTATTATTTTGGGTTCAAGCTCTAATACTAGGGGCGGAGATTCATTTTTGTTCAAGAGAGAATGACTCTATTTTCTTAGACAAATAAAAATAAATCCAACATATATAGATTACACTTGGGTACTCTAAAGGGTATATTTCAAAAAGTTTGTTTTCATTTTCGATAAATTTTTATGTGAGTTTATAAACTAACGGCTACAGGGGTTCTGTGCAATGGAATAAAACAATTAATTAGGAGTTTTGGTGATAGGATTTAACCATGCACATGTTTTTTGGGCAAGCAATCAGCTAAAACATGTGGTGGTATTGGTAAAATAAGCCTATTAAAAAAAATCATGTTTCCTTCTTCTTCTTAAACCGCCATCACTATCGAGTACTTCGCAACTATGGGTTTTTAAAACGCCCTGATTACATGAAAAAGGGCCGGATGTGCTTTGCAATTGTGGCCGGTTTTGCAATTTTCTTCTTCATCAAACTCCCCAATTACATGATATTCGTAGTCTTGAACCGTATTTCAAATTTTAAATAAAAACCCTAATCAAATTGAAAGAATAAAAAAAACTAATCATATGATTACCAGTAAAATAAACCGACCCTAACCCTATACCCTTGAAGTTTTAATCAACAAACAAGATCAAGATCACAAACCTCTGATTTTGGGAGGATTGCCAAATTTCTGTAAGAAATATGTTGGATACTTTGATTGCGGACAAGAGAGGTTCGGATTTGGCTGAAAATGGCCGTTTCTCGGTTGTCTTTGTAGATCTGGGTTTTTGTCGAGAGCTTCCTTTAAGTGAAAAGATCAATGGTGTATTATTTAATTTAATTTAGATTAAGATACAATTTTCGTAAAAATAGGGATAGTCGGAGGTATTTTTATACGGTTTACCTTACAAAAATAAATTTATAGTTCACTTGCTCAATTCTCAACTCTTAACCTAATCATTGACAAAATTCCCTAAACTTGGAACCATCTTGCTTAAGTTGGCATCCCTAGATCTTCAACATGTCTTTTTTCTTTTCTGATCAAAGCTCATCCTTAGATGTCAACAGTTGTAGTCCTTATGTAAAACACCTGTACTCTTGCAATAATACAAAATTTGACCCAACTCCCAAACACTGCTTTGGTTGTTAGATCTCATCAATTATTCACAAATGAGTGGCTCCTCTATTAACATATAATAATAATTCACATATAATTAAGCCAAAACCGCGTATCAAAATCTTTTATATAAAGCCTCCCCCTCGTTGCCCCCATTCTATCACCATCTTATCAATCAATCAATCTCTCTCTCTCTCGTTCGAATCTGTTTATTCTAATACCATCTTAAAATCTCTATCACCGCATCAAAACAGACGAAATGGAGCTTAAAAAGGCTACATTTGCTAGACAAGCCTGGGGAGCGGTACGGCTCGCCCTTATTTGGGCTAAAAAGGGCGGTGCATTTGCCCGTGCCGAGCGGAAAAAGCTCAGAGCCAACAACAGATTCTACTCCAATCGGGTACAATATTTAGAGAGATGGTTTTCGATAGACGAGACCCCTGCATTCAGCTTCAAGATGCATCGGCCCTCGCCGCTCCGTTGGGTTCCTTCTTGTGTGAATCCGTCCGTTAACGACTTCGACGTATACGAGAACGAGAGAGATTTCTTTAAATGGGACAAGGAGAAAGATGGTGGATTTAAAGAGGTTGAGGGAGAATGTGTTGAGGTTGATGAATCGGATAAGGATGTTGATTTGAAGGCAGAGGAGTTTATAAAAAGGTTTCATGAGGAAATGAAGATGCAGAGGCAGATTTCTTTTTTGAAGTATAATGAGATGATTGAGAGAAGCATTTGAGTAGAAATCAAATCAAAATAAGAGCTTAGGGTTTTATTTGCTTCTGTTGTGTTTAAAGAATTTGTATTTTGCATGTGTGAATATGATGCACAAATATGTCTTAGAATTGCATAATTGATTTAGAGAGAAAGACCTAAACAATCGGAAACGGATGGATATAGGCAATTACAATATCCGTATCCAGCGACTATTTACTCCCAAAACCCACTTAGCAACTATTTTAAGAAAAGTTAAATTTGACATTAGATTTAGGCCCTTAATATGAGCCCATTAACTTGATCCAATACCCACTTAACAATAAAATTGGGCCGGACCCTGGAAAGGTGCACACCATGCATACACAATGGATTATAATAAACTACCTACAATACATTCATATGAATACAGATCTACACACGGAAAAACTTACGGCGATGCTGCGCGGCAGTTTCTATATTTTGTATTCTTTGAGAATCGTGATTGTACTTATGATGACCGACGAGGAACAACTAGGGTGTTTAGACCCTAACTGGTATTGGATGCACAAACCCTACATATCACAAGATGCCTCAAACTCTAAACATAGCCTCATATATATAGACTTAAGGGTTAAGCGAATAGATAGAGTAGATAGCCGTATCCGAACCACAACAGAATCCTAGTGCGCGCACTAGGATTTGGATTCGGACGAACCTACGGAAAACCCCGCACCCCTTGGTGCAGGCATTGCTTGGGCATGAACCCTAGTGGGTCGGGTCCCTGGCCCAACCATCCACCCAGTCAACGGGACGGGTTCAAGACGGTGGGACCTGATTCGCTAAATTACTTTTTGTCTGGTATTGCAGGTTTTGTAATGGTTCTTTATACAAACAAAATCAGCTAATGTTTGCTCTCTTGAGCATCAAGGACCAATAAATACAAATGTAATTTAAGGATACGGGGCCTAGAGTGTCACTGCAGCCCCCAACCACAGTGACAAAATTGATGAGTGATGAGACCTAAGGGGCTATTTGCAAAGTAGTTAGGGGCTTATCGATAAAACTACAGTGACATTTTAGGCCCCGTTTCCTTGTGTAATTTATCATCGAGGAAGTGACATTTTTTTGACTTAAAACAAAAGCTCTAAAAGCCCCAGTGTTTTATTAAAGGAGGTGTTTTATTAAAGGAGATTTTAACGAAACAATTGCAACAAGAAAAAAGAGAAAAAAACAACATACGAGAAAACAACAAAAGGTACAAAATCGGGGAACACCCCCCCCCCCCCCTACAGGCCAAGTACAGGACCGAAGAAAACCCTGTACATAAACCAAAAGCGAGGCTCTGTAAATCCCCAGTTTCTTCTAAATATTTTTGTTCCGTTTTCACACCCCCCCCAACCAAAATTTACCTATTATTTTCATATTTTCATATTTTTATTATTTTTTCCCTAATCTAATAACCCCGAACTCAACCCGACCCGACCCGTTTTCCCCACAACCCCTTCCTCTTCTTCTTCTACTTCTTTTTATTCCCTCCTTTTTCCCCACGTCCCTCTCCCTTCTCTCGCACTCGCTCCCGACCTCGTCCTCGCCATGCCAATGACACCCCGTGAACTCCGCGACCGCCGCCTCCATCCCCTCAACGTCTCCTCTCTCTCTCCTCTCTTGTTCTCTTGCCCAACGTCGTCTTCCTCTCTCGCAACGGCGCCCCCAAGACCCGCCCCTCACGACCTCACCTCCGATCCTATCCTTAAGAATCCTTCGCCGTTCCTTCTCTCTATCAACCAATCTCTCTCTCTCTCTCTCTCTATCTAAATCTCTCACACTCTCATTCGCTCCCTCACTCTCTCCTAAAAATCCTGCCTCTTTCGCCGACGAGCTCGAGCTCCTCCATCACCTCACACAACCGCTGCCACTGCCCACTCCCCTTCTCTTACCGACGACACCCCATACTTCCCCCCTCGAGCGCCACACTCCTCACTCCAGAACCCACCATTACTCCGAGCACGCCCCAAGTTCCCCGGCAACCCACAACCTTCGCCCTCACCTTCGATCTTACCAACTCGCACTGCATCACCGTCGATCGCTACCTCCTCTCACCTACGCCCCCACGAGCACTACCCTTCACACTGAGCCCACTACATCCCCGCCGCAACACCATTGTGCCAGGCTCCGTGCCCACTTCGAGCCACCTCGTGCCCACCTCCGTGCCACGACCGCACCACCGCCGTGCCCAGCCTCATGTCGCCCGCGTGTCCAGACGTGTCGCGGCTCGTGTCACGCCGTGCCACACCTATGCCACGCACCGGGTCAAGACCGTACCCAGTATCGTGTCACGCCGCGTCATCACTACGCCTACTACCGTATCATGCCCGCGTCACCACCGCGTCCAGTACCGGGTCATCGCGCATCACGCACGCGCCACGCACCGTGTCCAGTATCGCGTCGTCTCGTGTGTCGAGACGAATTCTGCACGTGGTATCGCTTCTATATCAGCCACCGAAGGCAAGTGAAACCTCACTTTCTTTAACATGCTGTGTATTTAGATCTATAAATACCTGTTAACATTATACTGGTTCCATTATTGCGAATCCGTATTGCGTAGTATGCTATCACATATATTTTGTATGCCATCATCGTATTAAATCTAAAGTGTTAGTTTTGAGCATAAACGGATCTAAACACGTCATGTTAACATCGCGTGGAAGTTGTAAATATTAGATACCGTTTTCACGGGTTAGGCAAAACCAAATTTAATTCGATAATTCTCGATATTGTGTTGTTAGTTTGATGTAGAGAAATGATCTTAAACTCCGTGGACCATGATTAAACCTTTTACCCATACTTTATTTTTCTGCTTATGAATGTCATGTAGAAAATTTAACTGTAAATGACGAAGTATCGCACGTGTAACGACGCCTTAAAAAGGAGACGTCAATTCTGTTTTTACTGTACATGTCGAGATATTAAATTTAATATAAAATTTGATACATGTCGGAATGTAATGTTCTATATCTCATATCGAAGCCGACTCGATAAGCTAGAACCTTCTATAGTTTATTCTTCTATACTGATAGATCACGGCAACGATAACTGACTGGGAATGCAGCTCTGGACAGCAGTCCAGAGCAGCATTCCACGATGATGCCTGATTTTATATGAATGTGTAGCGCTGTACGAACATGGAATTATGCGTAACCCTATACCGTTGTAAATATAATCCTGTTAGATAACTATTGGTTTTGGTTTCGTTTAATTTTACTACCGTTTGATATTTTAATTGCAATTTAAACTGTGGAAGTGTACCACAGTCCCAAGCAGGGACAGAACGTATGCCCTGACCTTGAACATAATGTATCTCCCAGTACACAGTGGGTATTGTCGATCCGTCTAGTACGTTGGAAACCTAATTAAAACATCTAAATTTTACTCAGCTGTAGTTTTGCCTAATTATGATTCCAACATGGTGAAAAGTGTGTGGCGGATTGGACTTTCAGTTAAAGAACTGAAATTTCAGCGATGAAAACTTAAAATGAAACGACCGTATCTCGCAAACCTGAAACCCGTTTAATATGGAACCAATTTTGTTAGATCGCTGTTGGAGTTTACTTTTTACCTCTTCTGTAGCATTTTGTATAAATATGATCGTGTAGTTTAATATAATTTTCTGAAAACATAAGGTGCAGTGTGTTTCATATCGTATGTGACTTGCTATGTTGCATCATTCTTGTATTTTACCCGACCATGATACCGTTAATGATAGCGAACGTTTATAGTGATTTTTAGTGAACTTTGTATTGTCGAACGTGAGTGGTATTGGATTAGTTGTATCAAGCATGCCAGTGAAAGGTGATTGATTAGTGAAAGTGAACAGTGCAGTGGAAGTGAGTAAGATCGTGAATTGGCGCGTGCTTGTATAAAAATAAATCCTATACTTATAGTTATTGTGACCTGGGAAATGGGGGAATCAAGGTGGAATTGAACTCATATTTAGCAAGGTACAGTGACTTAGAGGATGATCATTCGATATTAGTGACACACACACACACATACATATACATATACATTAGGTCGTGGGCCTAGCGGCACGGCTGTAGGGTTATGTCCCGGACAACAGTGGACCGTAGTCTCGGGCATGCACAAGACCCTTTTTAAACACAAGCATCTTTTCCACCGATTGATTTCATTTGACTTAGCGACTGATAGGTAATGACATACATATTGCATGAATTGCTGACATGATACATATACTGCGCTGTTCATATTCACTTGACGTTATTTATTCTCGTGTTATTGTATTCTGCTGTGCACTTCATGTTTATTAATATTCTACACACATTATATATTAATTGCTATACGTGTCGTCCTAACGACCTGAGTGTGCATGCTCAGAGAACAAAGTAGACCCAGGTAAGGAGCAGGACCTGCCATTCAAGATCGTAGAGGTTTAGACCGCGACATCGGCGCTATCACCATAAGAACGCTGTTATTTTTTGGTTAGTTGTTTCTTTTATGCAAATAAATGTATCATGAACTCTGTTATTTTAATGTAATAAAGTTGTGAAGTGTGATTTCCTTAACTCTAATGCTGTGTTTACTAATTACCATATAATACTAGAAGCCTAAGTATGACTACGGCGGGATTATTTCTTGACCGTAGGAGCATGGTTAGCCTAGTTACCCCTCGCATTCCGTATTTTAGGAAGCGGGGCGTGGCATGGTTTTGTTGGTATCAAAGCCAGGTTAGGATGAAATTACAGATCTGTCGAGGGATCCCTAGATTGAGTTACACCCATTATTTATGCTTTATTACATTTCATTTTCACTTTTCTAATCTTCATTGAATCATCGTGCAATCCTTGCTTGAATCTGATTCATTTTCTTGATCATCTTTCATAGATATGGACTCCTCAGGCAACTCCTCAGGTGCTGGTTCCCATGATCGTACCAAGAAGATCCTCAGCACACTAACGACCCTAGCACGGGCTCAGGAGAGGAAGGTCGATCTCTTGGCTGAGAGATTGAAGGCGGTGCAAGAGACCGCAATTACCGCTCTTGAGAGATCTATGACTATCCCCGCCGCCCCCAAGGGCACCCTCGTACCGGCTACACAGGCTAAGGTTGGTACCGTTTATGATTGTAGGAGGCTTCATCCAGTGGTTTTCACGGGATCAGCAAATCCACTCGAGGTCGAGCAATGGCTCATCAACGTGGAGAACCTTTTAACGGCTGCTCGAGTCCCTGACGATGACAGTGTGAGAGTGGTGAAGATTCAGTTAGAGGACGAGGCTCGCACGTGGTGGTCCGTAGAAAAAAGCCGGCTAGAGAAACCTATCGGATGGGACACGTTCTCCGCGTGCTTTCTAGATCACTAATCCCGGGCCACTGCCAAGGTCGAGATGGAGAAGAGATTCATCATATTGAAGCAAAATGGATGCTCAGTGGATGTCTACGCCGCAGAGTTTAACCGGCTGAGTCACTTCGCACAGTACATGGTAGCCACCGAAGCCGCCAGGGCTAGACGGTTTCAGCAGGGGCTCGATATCGAACTGCAGCAGCTTATCGCGTCTCTCGACCTACAGACCTTCGCTCAGGTATTGAACGCTGCTCGCGTACAGGAAAGATTGGTAGAGAAGGCCAAAGGCCAACGATCGGTGGACAGTAGATCCCATGTAGTTCCATCACGAGCTACCATTTCCCCTCGTGGAGCGATCCCAGTTCACAGGTCGGGTATTACGCAGATGAAGCGTACTTTCTCACCTCAGCAGCCGCAGCGGAAGGCTTTGATTTGCGACTATTGCCAGAGGCCAGGGCACATGCAGAGAGATTGTCGCAGAACCAAGAGACAGTGTTTGATTTGCGGATCCGGCGAGCACAGGGTCAGCGGGTGCCCCCAGAGATCCGAGCTGCAGGGAGGATCCGGGAAACAACAGCCGTCGTACGGCACTTCAGCTCAGAGGGGTCCACCTCTGGTATCCCAGCAACGATTATTCGATCAGAGGTAGACTGATACGAGTCGGAGTTAGGGGAGGGCTTTCACCCTGACCACCGAGCAGGCAGAGGCTTCTGGAGAAGTGGTTGCCGGTACTCTCCTTGTTTATTCTATAATAGGTAGAGTTCTTTTTGATTCGGGTACTTCGCATTACTTTATTTCTGCACGGTATGTTAACACACACTTTATACCTCACAAGCCATTGACCAAGAGTTAGAAGATACATACGGGTAATGGAATTATCGTGTCCAGCCAAAAGTGTAGGTTGTGCCCTGTGGTAGTTTGTGGCAGAGAATTTTATGCAAACTTCCTTTTGATTGGGACTAGTACCTACGACGCTATTCTGGGGATGGATTGATTGACTACATTCTATGCTGTTATCAACTGTCGGGCTAGGAGAGTGAATTTTTACATTCCTAATCATCCGGAGTTCGTGTTCATGGGTGGTAGCGAGTCTTTGGAACCGGCTAAGTTCCAAGCGAAGCCGAAGACCATGATCTCTATGGAGATAGACAAGAAGCCAGCACTGGAGGTAGTTCGAGAGTTTCTTGATGTGTTACCCGAAGATCTACCTGGTCTACCCCCGCCTCACTTATTGTGCTTCTCGGTCGACCTAATTCCAGGCACGGTGCCAGTCTCCAAGGCTCCCTACAGGATGGCGTCAGTTGAGTTGGCAGAATTAAAGAAGCAGATAGAAGATCTTCTAGACAAGGGATTTATCCGTCCAAGTGCTTCCCCATGGGGTGTTCCTGTGTTTCTGGTTAAAAAGAAGGACGGTTCCTTACGCATGTGCATCGACTACCGTGAGTTGAGCCGGGTGACCGTGAAAAACAAGTATCCCATTCCCCGCATCGACGACTTGTTTGATCAGCTGGATGGTGCTTGGGTATTTTCTAAACTAGACCTTCGGTCAGGGTATCACCAAATCAGGGTTAAGGCAGAGGATGTATGTAAGACGGCCTTCCGAACCCGATATGGCCACTATGAGTTTCCGGTGATTCTGTTCGGTGTTACCATTGCACTCGCTATATTTATGGACTTGATGAACAAGGTTTTCTCCAAGCACTTTCACCAATTTGTCGTTTTATTCATCGATGACATTCTCATCTACTCCAGGAGTCGAGAAGAGCACGTCGAGCATCTACGAATTGTATTGCAGGTTCTGCGGGAGGAGAAGCTTTATGCTAAGCTAAGCAAGTGCGAGTTTTGGCTCAACAAGGTATAATTTCTGGGGCATGTCATTTCGGGTGACGGCATTTCAGTGGATCCGACGAAAATTGAATCTATCAAAGACTGGCCAACACCGAAATCAATTGCTGAGATAAGAAGCTTCCTGGGATTGGCCGGGTATTATCAGCGGTTTGTCCAAGATTTTTCCAGAATAGCAGAACCCTTGACGAAACTTACACGGAAAGAGGTGCCTTATATTTGGTCGGAGGAGTGCACCCAGGCGTTCGAGTTGTTGAAACTGAAGTTGACCATGGCCCCAATCCTGACTGTGCCAGACAGCTCCGGTGGTTTGGTTGTTCATAGTGATGCGTCGGGAAAAGGTTTAGGTTATGTATTAATGCAGCACGGTCGAGTGGTGGTTTATGTCTCTCGTTAGCTGAAAACTCATGAGAAGAACTACCCCACGTATGACCTAGAATTAGCGGCCGTTGTGTTCGCTTTAAATATATGGAGGCATTACTTGTTAGACGAAAGAGTGGAGGTGTACACAGATCACAAAATTTTGAAATACCTGTTCACTCTGAAGGAGCTGAATATGAGACAACGCAGATGGTTGGAGTAGATGGCTGTCACACCCCGCTTCCTAAAATACGTAAACATGGCACGTGACAGAGCCAACCATGCTACCTGTAGCTAGGAATCATCCCTCTACAGTCATATTATGGCTGTCAATCGGATATCAAGAACGGTAAAATATATAATCTAGCTAACACATGTCCGTCTACCACAATAAATAAAACCAAGAAATAGGTGTAACGGAAACGAATCAAGATCCAATAAATAATAGTATCTGAATCACGTCCCAATATGGGCTCACATCAATAAACTAAAACTAAAGAAATAAATAAACTAATCATCTCTAAACTAAATAGCTAGCTCCTCATTGCTCAGCTTGATTGCTAAGTACTCCTGATCAGCTTGGGCCATGCAAAACCCAGACGTCAGTGCGTTATAATATCAAAAAAAATAGTAATAACCAGGATATGATGATATGATTAAACATTCGTATAAATAACTAACACAGGGGTAAAATAATGAGATATATGTATTTGATGTGTATCCTAGAGTTGGTGCTTCTAGGTTATCTATTCTACAAGTCTTTGAAATCAATTAATGTAATTCTCATCGTAACTCAACAGTATATATCACGTTCATTCCCCACGGGATCATGGTACAATGATTTATTCCATAACGCCCGGAATCACGGCAAACAATGATTTATTCCGTAACGCCCGGAATCATGGCAAACAATAATTTATTCCATAACGTCTAGAATCACGACAAACAATAATAATATGCTCTTGAGTTACGTTTCGGTTACATTATTAATTTCCCCTTTTCCCCCAAGGTTCTGTGTTCAAGTCAGGTATTGCCAATATAATCTAATGCCAACACAGGATCAAGCAGGTACCGATCTTGTCTATGCAGACAACAAGTCACGTCTGTCAGGAAAACAATCAGGATTATTGGCATTAGCAATAAGATCTAAATAACAAGTCTGGTAATATGTCGTGAACATGTCATATATTGTATATTAACCAAAATAAATACCAATGTAAAACTGAAATCAATATCGAAACACAATTAATGCCAGGATGCATATGTATCTATCTGTAATAACCGTTATACGTCCGTCACCATATATAATGCAATCTAGATAACATATTGAACTGTTATAGTAGTATAATAACATTGTGATATTCCGGCATGCAACTAGATAAACTATTATCAGTACGGATACAAACGGATGCTATAAAACTGTAAATCGGTAATTTCTGCTGAATAGCAAAACACATGCACTATAATTTATCAAATAAATTGTTGGGATTAAAATTTACACCCCGTGTTTCCGTCAAAAAAATTTCTGCGCAAAAGAGCCCAAGGTATCAAATGGCAGCGATACGCTTAAAAAAATATGAACCAGTATTTCCGGGCTGTATTTTGACAAACTTCCGAATGTAAAATAGCTAAATTCTGATGGTATCAAAAGCATCTCGAAAAAGCCTTCGATTTGATATATTATAGGCCTCATAATTCATCCGGGATCAGAAGTTATGAGCAAATATGCTATGCACGTGTAATCTAAGGAAGAAAATGTGAACTAGTATTTTCCGGGCTGTATTTTGACAAACTCCAAAATGAGAAATAGCTAAATTCTAATGATATCGAAAGTGTCTCGAAAAATCCTTCGATTTGATATATTATGGGCCTCATAATTCATCCGGGATCAAAAATTATGAGCAAATGTGCTACGCACGTGTAATCTAAATTACCGTCTACATGGGGAATGCATTTTTAGTCCCATATCGGGAAAAAGAGAGATCCCTTCTCTACCACTCCCATATAAATAAGAGAGGATAACTCTTAGAAAAGTATGAGTATTTCATAATACTCAAAAGAGATTATTTCTCCATAGGAGCTTGCTTCCCCCATAATGCGCATATGCGCAAGCGTCATGTACGCCACGTGCAATGCATGTGCGCCGGCCACATGCGTGCCACGTGCAACGCACGTGAGCCAAACACGTGCAACGCATGTGCCAAACACGTACAACGCATGTGGGAGTATTCCATAATACTCAAAGGAGATTATATCTCCATAGGAGCTTGCTCCCCCCATAATGCGCATATGCGCAAGCTCCATGTGCGCCACGTGCAAACATGTGCGCCCAACACGTGCGACGCACGCGCGCCCAATACGTGCGACGCACGTGCGCGAACGCAAAGAAACCTTTTTCAGCAGCGAGAAGCTTAAGCTCCAGCCTGTTCTTTCTCCCTAATGAGCGGGACATGGTTCAAACGGTACATCCCTCCACACCTTCGATATATGGCGCTGTAATCTCTCAGTGTCGTCGGAGAGGTGGTGGGTCCCAACGACCATGATCCTTCTTTTTTAAAAAAAGGAAAAGAAACAAAAAATAGACAGAGAGAAACAAACAGAGGAACCCCCTATACTTTGAGAAATCTCAGAAAGAAGAGCCAAGCTCTCGGTAGAAGAAGAACTTTTCTTCAAGGTAAAAAGAACAGAAAGACGAAATCGTCCCATATAAAAAGAAGAATTCACTTCTTTCTTTAATATCATAGATCTACAAGACCAAGGTCTTTTACAAAGAGATCAAAAGATCCCATCATAAAATAAGAAGAAGAACATAATTCTTATCACAGATCATAGATCTATAAAACTAAGGTCTTTTACACAAAGAGATCATGAACATCTCATTATAAAATAAAGGGGGCGGGGGAGAATAAGTCAATTCTCTTAGGATCACAGATCCATAAAGGCAAAGCCTTTCACCAAAATAAGAGATTGAAACATCTCCTATAAAATATAAGAAATTTGTTCTTAGAACCATGAGACAAAATCTCTTATAAGATTGAGAATTTAATTCTCGGGACGCAAACTGATCTAAGTTGCATAAAAGAAGAGCCTTAGCGCTCCACATCTAGTGCAAAGCGCTGCAGAGCCTTGGCGCTCTTAATTTTAAAGAGCTTTAGCGCTCCAAATATAGCGCACTGCGCTCATTGACTGGCGCTCAGCGCCAAGCGCGCCACGTGCTCCTCACGTGTGCGCTACTTAATAGAAGCGCCTCAGCGCTCCACATCGGGCGCCTCAGCGCTCCACATCTAGCGCCCCAGCGCTCTAAATATAGCGCACTGCGCTCATTGACTGGCGCTAACGCCAAGCGCGCCACGTGTTTCTCACATGTGCGCTGATAGAACATAAACTGTTCTTTAAAATAAAGCCCTAGAGCTATGATGAATGCTCAACATTCAGTAAAAGACAAAAATATTGTCAGAACTCAAATCAATGCTCAGTATTGTCAAATGTTTAACATTTTAACTGAATGGGCCGAGCCCAAGTTGGCCATAAACCTCTCATTCAGATTAATTGAGCCCATATGCTCATAAATATCAGATCTTAGTCCCAATTGGACTACAGATCTCCCAACCAAAATTGGTTCAAGGATACATCTCTGCACTCCTTTGATATATGTCATTGTAATCCTTCAACGTCTTCAGAGAGGTGACGAGTCCCGATAACCAAACATTCCGTGGAATGTGGGGTCCTTAAACTCATAGACTATGATATCCTTAAACTTTATAGACTATGATGTCTTTAAACTATGGACTGTAGGGTCCTTAAACCCATGGACTATGATATCCTTAACCTTAGACCGTGGCGTCCTTAAACCCATGGACTATGATGTCCTTAACCTTGGACTGTGGGGTCCTTAAACCCATGGACTATGATGTCCTTAACCTTGGACCGTAATGTTCTTAAACTAATTATGGACCGCAAAGTCCCTAAACTAAACAATAGAGCCCAAATACTCTTTTGTTGTATCTAAACGATCCTGTTAAGTTGATCTTAGTCTAAAATTAGACTAACATATCATTAACAAACATTTAGTTGATCTTAGTCTTAAATAAGACTAACGTGTCTTTAAACCCAACACCAAACCCAAATTTAAGAAAATACGGATTTGGACTAATCCACGCCCTACGGGCGACAACATAAATTAGTCTCCGTATACAATCCACGGGCAACCAAAAACCAAAACAAACACCCATGACACAAAGTGACCATCTGGAGAAGGAGAAAGTGGTTACCGCGATGCGGTAGCGTAATTAACTGCAGGGGCTTGCACCTGCAGGGAAGAGCGTCCCCACAATCAAAAACCCCTCAACGAGGGGGAATCTGACGAAGTCTGCTATATCGGCCGCATCCGTTTAAACATCCGATATACGGTGTCATAAATCAACTTAGAATCTTCGGAGAGGTGGACGGATAGCACCAAATAGCATCTACCCTCGAAATTCAGGCAAGACGTACATGCGCGGTCTCGTCTCCGTTTTCGGTGGAGAACAGATTCTGGCACGCCCGAAAAAACAGAAGATCAAATGGCTTTCAACTGCACAAGCTGCAACAATGGCAATAACTCTCACTCCGTCCCCGCAGGAAGAGTGACCTAGGGGCCTCAGGCGGCCTCCGTTTTTACCATGCCGATGGACCAGGTGACTCAGGCCACCACTGGACTATTCTTTGGGACCATGATCCCACCGATGAGCTTCAATGCCCCGCTGCTGTCACAAGAAGCCCCAAAGAAGTCGGTCTTTGATCGACTCACCACTGCCGCTGTCCCTCTCAACGGGTCGCCCAAATCCAATACCTCAGTTTTCAACAGACTGGGCCAGAACGCCAACAAGCCCGCGATACCTAAAGCAGCCATCCCAAAGCGGATAGCCATCCAGGCTCAAGCAGACGAAATTATCAGAGAGGCTTCTTCTGCCAAGAAGGCAGTATTCACAAGGCTGGCCGTTCCGGCTCCCGCTCCAGGCGAAGCTCTCAAAGCTGCTTCCCCTGCCCAGAGGTCTGTCTTTGACAGATTGGATATTGCTTCTCAACGGACATCGGTCTTCAAAAGGCTGACAACGACAACTTCCGACCAACACAGGGGGCATGAGGAAGTCACCCCTATAGTTGAGACGATCCCATCCACACGATACGCTCGACGTCGCCACTGGCGCCGAGTAAGGAAGGCTGGGGGCAGCTCCCCTTCTGGACTGATTCTGCCAGCTCCAACGGTGGAAATCGATGCTGTTGTTCCAACTGGGAACGGCTTTGAACCGCTAAGGAGGGTGCGAAAAAACTCTCCGACTGCCGTGCCGAAGAGATCTCCTCCACCTGTGGAGAATGCTACAAAGAAGAAGCCAGAACAGCCTCCTCAGCGGCTATCCTCCAAAATTTACGAAGTCTGGCGACAGATCCAGGAATCGGTGATTGACCAAGATTACTCTCGCCGACCAAAGAAGATTAAAGCTCGGCAAGAAAAGAGTCATCCCGTGGTACCACAGAAGATGTCATCTGTCTGGGTGCCCGCTGTAACGGCTCCCTCAACATCAACCGCTCACAAGAGAACGATGCCGGAGAAAGCTGCTGTAACCGCGACGAATCGAAAGACCGCTGAACCTAAACGCCCTAAGTCCGGGGGCATGGGGGTGCATACCGTCTACGTGGCATCCGGAAAAGAGGAAAGACGTGCTTCTACGGGTCATCGACCGCTTACTCGATCGATAACAAAGGCTCAGGAGCAACAGCAGCAAAAACTTCAAAAGATGCTGACTGCAATGGCCGCACTCACTGGGCTGAAAGAAAATCCAGAGACCTCAGAGTAGCGTTAGGAACAAGAAACTAATGCTGAATTCCTCCGAAGAATGCTCGAGAGGAAAGAAAAAGAGGCCGCGGAACAGGCGGCCAACATAAAACGAATGACTCTTTTGTTCCAAGACATGGCCAGGATGATGTTACAGCCGGAACCTCCAGCCGAAGACCTCCCGATTATCGTTGAAGACGACAGAGAGGAGACATCGAACCCTCCACCGGCTCTTTCAGCAGCCAAGGAGGAGACCATCTCCAAGGCCGCTCTGGATGACTACATCGCTCAGCAAATACGAGCTCACCAGGCGAGCGAAACGGCCGGGCAGATTGTTAAGACTGGACGACCATATCCAGGATGGTACGATCAAATCAAGTATCCGCCAGGATACACGATCCCCAAATTCCACGTATATAAGGGGATGAGAAATCTGCATCAGCACGTCGCTCAATTCAGAGCCTTGTGCGGCAACACTAGAGGTGATGATAAACTTCTGCTCCGCCAATTTGTCGGTAGCTTGTCGGAAACGGCGTTTGAATGGTACTCTGAACTTCCGAACGACTCTGTCAAGACATTTGTAGAAATGGAGTTGCTGTTTACCCAGCGTTTTGCAAGTGCTAGCGAGCGCACCTCGATCACAGCATTGATTAACGCTACGGTGAAACCAGGTGAAACATGGGTGCAATACGCAATACGATGGCGAAATCTATGGTCAAAGTGTGAGCAACGCATCGAGGAAGCGCCTGCAGTGGGCATGTTTGTGGGTACTCTCGATCCACAAGCGACCATCTCCCAATTTATGATGTTTTTCAAGCCGGCCACTTTCCAGTCCTTGATTGATAAGCTGGCCCAAATGGACCAGATAGGCCATGATCAGTCGAAAATACTGCATTTTTAACACGTCAATTTCCCTATCATTTGCACTCATCTAGAAGTGTTCGGTATTCATATTGCACATATTAGCAAAATAGTCGTAAAATAACAGATTGCATGTGTTATACTTTAAAACCGGCACTTTAAGGAAAATTGACTGTTTATCATGGCATCGCATCATTCTTGTGTAGCGCAACACCTGTTTCGAAGTCTGTGCAGGAAATTCCAGAAGAATGGTCAAATTTATATAACAGTGCTGTTAAAGAATACGCCAACTCAAGGATTTGAAATCTGGAAATGATCTAGAAGGAATTTAGGGAATCAATATATCAGAAAATACACCTGAAGACAGAAGAAGACAGTGCATGAAGTTTCAAGCCCTAAAGCTGCTATTGTGCCACGGATCCGCGGCAGGAGCCAGCTTGCGCCGCGGATCCGCGGTCATGTGACTGCCACGTCAACCCATTTCAGCTGCAGAAGTCTTCCCTCATTCAGAACACCTCATCAAGCCACTGCAAATTCTAGATTATTCCAGAACCTTCTGCCAGATCAGCAAACCTTGGGTTGAAAGCTAATGATGTCCAAGCTTCCTAAACAAGCTTCACCTAAACTACCTTAAGAGCCTAGAACCTTCTCCCTAACCTCCTAGCTTAAGCTAGAAGCTAAACCCTAACTAACTAATTCTAGAGGCTTCTACCTAACTAACTAGCTTACAAGGGAAGCTAACCTAGTCCAAGCTTCTTAAGGAAGCTAATCATTCCTAAACCTATAAAAAGGACCCTAGGCCTCACTTGAAAAGGTTGTTCAACAATTCTCCCCACAAGTTGAGTGACACGACTTGTGCCTCAAACCCTAATCCTAATCCAATTAAAAAGCCAAAAGTTCAAGATCATTGAGTTCAATCGAAGCAAGAATTCTTCAAAGCCTTTAGAAGCGAAGCCGGACTTCATCGGAGCAAGTGATCAAGCCGATCCGCGACTCAAGGAGCCGAAGCGACGCCAAAATTGACGATCTAGTTCCTTCCTTTTGTAAATTCAAGAGAGTTGTAACGAATTTGTCGATAAATAAAGGTGAAATTCTTTTATCTTGCTTTCTTTAAATTCAAGCATTATGATTCAATCTAGATTCTTGAATGTGTTCTTTGTGATGATGCTTGAGTAAACTCCGCTCGTGGAGGAGTCGAAACAAATCAATAGATGATGAAGTTGACGAATCTTTAAACATTTTCTTAAGTCCTATACCGTTTGTAAATTCTTGAAAATCGAATGATCGATGATCTAGTTTCGAGGCGAAATGCTTTCTTGATTATTTTCGCACGGAACTAGAGATCAACGATCGATCATTTGATTTCCTAGAAACTATCTTGTGAATGAGATTCATCGAAAGGACAAAGGATAAGATGAGGAAACCCTAATTCTTCGCAAGATCCTTAATCCTCGATAAATCGTCATCGATCTAGCATCAATTCGTTAATGGATAAGAAAAGGTAATTGCTAATCTTCTTCACATCTATAGATTTAATCGACTCCTACGAGCTTCACTTCAATTCTTGAAACTCAAATCGATTGGAATTCTATCACTTCTTGATTCTTGATTTTTAATGCTTTCTTGATTCTTGATTAGATCTAGTTGATTCTTGAAATTCATTGATATAAATCTTGAATCATTTTCTTTTCTTTTCTATTAAATTTTCAATTCAAACAAAACAAATACGAACGAATCTCACAATCCCTGTGGACGATCCGCACTTACTAACGCGCTACATTCGACACTGTTATTGATTGCGGTCAAAATATTTTTGGTTGTGATTTCTATACAATTTTCTATAAACCGACACAATCGGAAATCGTTTCAATCAGGTCACAAGCCTTCCTCTTCGAAGCCGGAGCCGCAGAATGAAAAAGGGAAAGGGAAAGCGACTTTCGTCGCCAATGCTCAACAGCAGCCCAGTGGTCCAAAATTAACAGATCGACTAGACGAGAGACGGCGATGCTATAATGAGAAAATAAAGCGCCCTTATTCGTTCCCCCGGGACAAAACGAGGAGGTTGTTTAGGCTAGCTGTGCGCAACAGGCTCATTAATTTTCCGAATCCAAAATGCCCATTGCAACCCGGTGAGGCCAATAGTCCCAATTATTGTCCCTACCATCAAGCGGTAAGCCATCCAATCGAAGATTACTTCGTCTTTAAAGGCTGGATCGAAGACCAATACCAACCGGGCAAGTTCGCATTGTCCGAGAATTGGAAAGTAAGCCTGCCGTAGCCGCACGCTCTCAAAAAGACGGACACACCGGTGGCATCATGCTCTTTTATCGAAGAAGCTCCATGGGAGGTCGCTCTTTCAGCCAAAACAAAAAGAATGCTGAAGGATCTCCAAACATGCCCGGCGATTAGGTGGAAGAATCCACTGGAACCCGAGATCATCAAGGGAATGCTGAAGCCGCGCCCAACTCCGAAAATTGGTGCTGATAGTCAAAGCGCCCACACCCAGCCGTCGAAGTCTTCAAAAAAGAAAAAGAAGACCAAAAATCCCGTGAAGCCTGGTGACAATCGCTCGGACCTGCAAAAACATATTGACGTGCTGGAAGAATATAACCAGAAGACGCGAACCCCGGTCACACTTTAAGAGTTTCTCAGCCACGTCCTTAAGGACGGAAATGACGACAATGGAGAAGACTCGTCGGATGAATCTGAGGATTATGTGGCAAGTTGCCATGTGATTTCTCACTTGTCAATAAATGATGAAGAAGCTCCTTATGCAGAGAAATTGGGGGCAGATCCTGAGCCGGAACTTCTAGGGCCATCAGACGAAATGATTGATGCATTCCTGAACGAAGCTCTTCTGAAAAGAAAAGCTATCGGGAGCGCGAGATGGCCATATTTGAAAATGCCAAATGCCGACGACTGGACGAAAGGGTTGAAATACTACCACCGGCTCAATGCAATTCCACCGCAAATAAAAGCAGGTTCAAGACGAGGAAAAGATTCACCAAGGCCATATCGATGGGAATGAAGCCGCCACCCTCCGAAGAAAACACTCCTGATGAAGCGGGTATACATCCTAGCTACTGCTTATATCATCGAAAGATTGCGCACCCCACCGAGGAGTGCAACGCTTTTAAAAGCTAGTGGCGGGGATATGTTGCTCACCGACAACATTTCAAACGGATGAAACGCAAAACTCGTCGGGAGCAAAGAAATACGACCGAGGAGCATAAAAGGACTACCGGCAACTGTCACATGGTCGACGCTGGGGGATTAAAAGTTCTTTCCTTCGGGAGCGATTCTGATGAAGAAATAGCCCTTGGCCCTCTCTTCAAAGAAACCACATCCGAAACGAAAGAAATGAAGACCTGTGAGAACATTCAGCTGCGTAATCGTAGGCTGCCCGAAAAGAATCTTGGGCCCACGAACAGTAGGTCGAATATAAAAGATAAGGGAAAAGAAAAAATCCCTGAGGACATCTCCCTAGAAGATCAAGTCGTCAAAGAGCTGACAGCCAAGGACCCGCCAAAGAAAAACAAGGTGGATTACAACGTTCTGGCACACTTGAGAAAGCTACCTTCGTAGACGAACATTCTCGATGCCCTCTTGTTATTAAAAGAAGCGAGAGATTCTCTAATCAAGGCGTTACAAGAGCCCGAACAATTCCAAGCTTTCCTCGCTGAAGAAAAGATGAAGGATGAGTTGGAAGAAGTGCACACAGCCGATATCACCTTCGGCGATGAAGATCTCCTCCTCGGGACATGTGAGCATAACCATCCCCTTTATGTCTCCGGATACTGTCATGACATCAAGATAGGCAAAATCCTGGTTGACAATGGGTCCTCCGTTAATCTCCTCAATGTAAGAGTGTTGAAGGAGATTTGCATGAGCGTTCAACACCTCGCCCGGGATAAGATCACTATCTCCGGGTTTGACTCCCAGTCATCACGGACGCTCGGGTCTGTTATATTGACATTACGCTTTGGGCTGCTAGTCACGGACATCAAGTTTCATGTCATTGACGCCAAGACTAGCTACAATGCTTTACTCGGCCGGCCTTGGTTACACGAGTACAACATTATCCCTTCTACACAACATCAGTGTATGAAGTACTTCAAAGATGGTCTTGAGTACACTGTGACAGGGGAACTAAACCCATTCTCCATGAACGAAGTCCGCAAATATGAGGATGCCAAGTACTTCCTGCCAGATTTCGAAGACACTGAAAGATGTCGCAAACCGGAGGACAAACAAAAAGCTATCACCACCATTCCAGTCTTCGGGAGCGATACCGAGGAGGGAGAAGAAATAATTTATTCAGGGCCGCCCCAACGCAATAAGCCGGGACCGTCCACCCCTATTCTGGTCTTCGGCAGCGACTCGGAAGATGAGGTCAATACCGTAGTCTCTGCTCGGCCATCGATACAAGCCTTCACTGATGAAGATCAAAGTTTGCAAGTTGCCATGGTTCCGCAAGAGCATTACAAAGAGCTCGATGCACTTGATACCTATAGTGTACAAGAACTGCAGACATTCTACATCCCTCCCAGGCGAAGAGGTGAAAAGGCGATCCTATTCTACCGATCCGGGGAAACCAAGGTGGAGAAAGAAATTTGGCATGGTGCTGATTCCACACTTGACAGGCTCCAGCCCATCCGATTGCCCAGATACTACACAGACGGATTAAAAATGTTGTTGAAGCGCCGAGGCGTACCCCTTAAGCAGACTGCTCGACAAGCTCAGTTCTATAACAGGATCTGGGATGTCCCTGGAACTCAGCAAAAACTGCCCAACGGGAGAGTGGAAACGATCGGACTTGGATATGTTCAATCCAAGAAACGGGAGCGATTCCACGGCTGCTACGTCATACACGACTTCGATGAAGAAGGAGATGCTCTGTGGGAAGATGCTAACCCTGAACCAAAACGAGCTCCCGTCGTGAAAATGCCAAGCCCGTCGTTCGAAGAACAAATGGACAAGCTTATGAGGGAAGCGGGTCAAAAGGTTCGAAACGACCATAATCGCGAAATAGCCATCTACGAGAAAGCCAGAACGTAGCGCCTCCTTCAGCAGGCTGCAAAAAGTGACGATGCCCTTCATTGCCAATCCGTCATACAAAAAACCCGACGCAGTGGAAAAAATAAACCAAAAGACGAAAAAAACGTTCGACAGCAGCATAGCAGATCTAAGAAGCCACGCGATCAAGAATCGAGCATCCGGGATCCGTCTCTTATAAAGAAGATGGATCGAGAATATTCTTTTCCCCAAGACAAGACAAAGAAGATATTCAATCTTGTCGTAAAACATCAGATGATGACACTCCCGGAATCCAAGCACCCCGAGCAAGCAAACGAGGTCTCTCATCCAGACTATTGCTCCTATCACCAAGCAATAGGACATCCTCTCGAAGACTGCTTCACCTTCAAGAACTGGGTCGAAGACTAATACCAACTCGGCAAGTTCGCTTTATCCAGCAGTTGGAGGGTAATCCCACCGCAGAAGCATGAACCGAAAGCCACAAGAGTAGAACCGGATCAACATCGGTCTTGGAAGCGATCCCGTACCTGTCACGTGATAACACTGTCAGAAGAAGAGCCCGAGGATATAGATGATCTCCCCTGGTGCTTCGAAAACGATGATGACGAGGTGATCTCCGAGTTTCCACCGGCGCCAAAAGAGCTGGAAGATGGGATACATACTACTGCAGATAACCTCAAGAAAATTGACTTGGGGAGGGCAAGTGACCCGTGGCCAACGTTCATCAGTGAACTGTTGTCTGAAGAAAAGGTGGCTACACTCAAAGGCGTGCTCATGCAGTATAAAGACTGTTTTGCGTGGAACTATTCCGAGATATCCGGATTGGATCAAGAAATTGTTGTCCACAAATTGGAGATTTCTCCAGACGTCAAGCCGATCAAACAAGCACCGAGATGAATGCGGCTCGAGCTTAAGATGAGCATCAATGCTGAGGTCAAGAAGCTAGTCGACTCCGGCTTTATCCAAGAGGTTAGTATCCTGACTGGATCGCCAATATCGTCCTGGTGATGAAGAAAAATAGGACGGTGCTCATGTGTGTGGACTTTCGGGATCTCAACAAAGCTTGCCCAAAAGACGACTTTCCAGTACCGGTCACCGAGCTGATGATAGATAATACGTCCACTCACGAAGTTTTCTCCTTCATGGACGGCTTATCAGGATACAATCAGATAAAGATGCATCCCGAGGATCATAAGCATACCGCTTTCCGGACCTCTTTAGGCATATTCTGCTGCAAGGTGATGCCTTTCGGTCTAAAGAACGCCGCTGCCACCTATCAGAGGGCCATGACGAAGATTTTCGATAACCTCATACATGAAATCGTCGAATGCTATATCGATGACCTCGTAGTAAAAAGCAAATCATACGAGGAACATTTAGAGTATCTGAAGATTGTGTTCCAGCGCCTTCGGAAATACAATTTGAAGATGAACCCTCTCAAATGCGCGTTCGGAATTCCTCGGGCAAGTTCCTAGGATTCGTCGTCCGACACCGAGGCATCGAGATAGACCCCTCGAAGATCAAGGCGATCATGGAAATGCCTCCGCCAAGGACTCTCAGGCAACTGCGGTCTCTCCAAGGAAAGCTCGCGTATATCCGGCGATTTATAGCCAACCTCTCCAGCAAGTGCCGCCCTTACAGTCACCTAATGAAGAAGGGAATCGTTCATCTGGGATTGCAAATGCCAAGGCACACTGGACGAAATCAAGCAATACCTACAGAATCCGCCAGTACTGGCCGCTCCCGTTAAAGGAAAAGCTCTCGTCCTGTATATAACAGTCCTCGAAGGTTCTTTAGGCGCGCTGTGGGCACAAGAGTATGACCAAGGGAAAGAGAGAGACCTTTATTAACTGAGTCGAGTTCTCCTGGGGGCAGAAAGCAACTACCCCCCATCGAAAAACACTGCCTGGCGTTGATCTTCGCGATAACGAAGCTCAGACACTATGCGTTGGCACATGAGGTCCATCTCATATCAAAGGTGGATCCTCTCAAGTATTTGATGTCAAAGGCTATATTAACGGGACGGCTTGCTAAATAGGCCCTGCTCTTGATGGAGTTCTCGATAACTTATCGTCCCCTCAGGGCAGTGAAAGGCCAAGCCATCGCTGACTTCCTCGCTGAACACCCGATACCCGCCGATTCTCCTTTGAACTGCGAATTGCCAGACGAACACGCGTTTGACATGATCGACGGGGAGAGAAGAGAAAATGATACCCAGTGGGAACTCTACTTCGATGGAGCATCTTCCATGAAGAAGCACAAAAAAAGCACCCCCATAATCAAATCTGGGGTAGGCATCATCTTCATAACTCCACAAAGGGGGATAATGCACTTCGCCTTCTCCTTAACAGAGCCGAGGACGAATAATGAAGCCGAATACGAAGCTTTGATAGCAGGTCTTGAGATCGCCGTTGACATGGGAATTGAGAACCTCCTAATATACGGAGACTCTCAACTGGTCGTTAGTCAAGTAAACGGTGACTATCAAACGTGCAAGCCAGAGTTGGTGAAATACGGCGAGAGAGTGCAGCAACTGCTGACTCAAATTCCTTCCTATACCCTGGAAAGCATACCGCGTGCGGAAAACAGCAAAGCGGATGCATTAGCCAAGCTCGCTAAGGAATTGGCCGACGAGAACCTCGATAGCGTAAGGATCGTCATGCAAAGCCGTCGGGTTCTTGCACCAGCAGAAATATCTCCGGAATCGTCCGAAGAAAAGGGAGCGACCGAGGAAGCAGCCCTACAAATAAAAGATCAGGAAAAGACTAAGGATTGGAGAGAAGTCTTTATAGACTACTTCAGATCCCGTCGAACACTTGAAGACGCATCCTCAAGGCATCAGCTCATGAAACGAGCTCTATCATTCGCCTTTGTTAATAATACTCTGTATAAGAGATCATTTGATTCTCTGTAGCTAAGATGCCTGGGACCTGAAGAGGCAAAGAGAGTCGTCCAAGAAACTCACGATGGACTCTGCGGTTCTCACCAAGCCGGGCCGAAGATGAAATTGAAGATCAAACGGATGGGTTATTATTAGCCCACGATGATCCAGGACTGCCTTGAATACGCGAAGCAGTGCTACTCGTGCCAAATTCATGGAGACTTTATTCACCATCATCCAAACCCACTACATCCAACGGTGGCTAGCTGGCCGTTCAAAATATGGGGAACCGACATAATCGGCCCCATCGAACCAGCGTCGTCCAGAGGACATCGATTCATTTTGGCGACAACCGATTATTTCTCCAAATGGGTAGAAGCAGTACCGCTGAGGGAGGTGAAGACGGAGAATATTCTCCATTTCTTCAAAACACACGTCGTTTACCGGTTCGGGAATCCGCGGCGGATTATCTCCGATAACGGGCCTGCCCACAGAAGCCACAAGATCAGCCGCTTCGCGCAATAGCATAACATAGACTGTAGATACTCTTCGGTCTATAATCCCCGAGCTAACGGTCTAGCTGAAGCTTTCAACAAGACCTTGACGAAGATCGTGAAAAAGACGGTGTCTCGAAATAAGAGGCACTGGCACGAGAGACTGCATGAAGCTCTCTGGGCGTATCGAACTACGTTCAAAACGGCCACAAACACAACGCCGTATGCAGTGGTATTCGGCATAGAAGCGGTACTCCCCCTCGAGATAGAGTTACCCTCTCTACGAGTGGCCGTTCACTACGAGCTAACAGACGAAGAAAATGCTCACCTTCGGCTTGAGGAGCTCGATGCCCTTGATGAAACCCGTCTCATGACGCAACAAAATCTGGAGGCTTATAAAACAAGGATGACGCGCTCATACGAAAGATTGACTAGGCCGAGAACATTCCGCCAAGGAGAACTCGTGCTAGTGGTCAAAAGACCTATGATCCCTAATCGTGCCAAGCGGGGGAAATTCGAGCCGAACTATGAAGGCCCGTATATCATAGACAAAGTTTACCAGGGTGGAGCCTATCTACTCATGGACATGCATGGCGAAAGACCTTTCAGGCCAATAAATGGTCGCTTCCTAAAAAAATACTACGCCTGACGAGTCACGGCCTAGGTCAATGATAGGTGACGAAGCCTATGTCCGCTCGCTATCTTCCTAAGCCCAAATTCCATAAGTAGTAGCCGGCAAACGGACCGAAACGTCCTTAAACTAACGACGGACCGAAATGTCCTAAAACTAACGACGGACCGAAACGTCCTTAAACTAACAACGGACCGAAATGTCCTAAAACTAACTTCGGACCGAAATGTCCTAAAACTAACAACGGATCGAAACGTCCTTAAACTAACGACGAACCGAAATGTCTTAAAACTAACAACGGACCGAAACGTCCTTAAACTAACGATGGACCACTATGTCCTAAAACTGGCTGTTGACCGAAACGTCGATAAACTACTACGGACTGCAGCATCCCAAGGCTGACACAAAAAAAAACGGCATGTCAATAAGCAAAAAGGGCACGGATGAAAACCCGAAAGGGCTCCGTGAGTAAAAACAGCAGGGCTACCGGTGAGTTTTGTGAAAACCCGAAAGGGCGCAATCTTGTTAAAAGACACTTGCAAGGCCCTCTCGACCTTGTGAGGAGAAACCACCTACGTGAGATCCTTACGACTCACAAGGGAGCTACACACTTAGGGATCCCCACGATTCTTAAGGAGAAATTACACTTACGAGATCCTCACGACTCGTAAGGAGAATTCCCCTTTGAGACCCTCACGGCTCATAGGATTCAAAAGCCTTAAGCTACAGGGATCTGAACCTGTTCTTAAGCCATCACAACCTCCAATTTTGCCCTACAAGTGGTTCAATATTGACCCTTGTATACAATCCACGGGCACGAATAAACATTTCCCTAAAAAAGTCCCTTCAGCGACTAGGGATATGCTCACACAGTGAACAACCCTTGTAAGTCCTCTTGACTTATAAGGAGAAATCACTCTTGTAAGATCCTTACGACTTATAAGAGACCATACACTTAGGAATCCTCATGATTCTTAAGGAGAAAACACACCTACGATATCCTCACGACTCATAGGGAGAAATACCTTTATGAGACCCTTACGGCTCATGAAGTCAAAAGCTTTAGTCGACAGGATCCTAACCCTGTCTACTAAGCCATCTTTGTTCGACATCGACGAAGGGAAACGATGATTCCCTCCTGGAAATATCCCAGTTGTAGCGATGCTGATGCCGAAATCGGTGTCCAAAATCGCAGCGAAAAGCCAGCAATCCACAAAATCAGCAAGTAAAAATGTATTCATACGAAACAGCCGAAATGATGGTGCAACTTGCAACAAAATCAGCAAGTAAAAATGTATGCATCCAAAATAGCCGAAATGATTGGGCAACTCGCAATAAAAAGCAACGAGTAAATAAAACAAATAGCCGAAATGATTGGGTTCCGCGAAGAATAGCCGAAATGATTGGGCAATCGCGACTTTCGCGATATAAAAGCTGAAATGATTGAGCATCGCGGAAAGAAAAATATATAAAATGAAACTTTTTGCCCTACAGGTCAGATCACATCGATCCCTGTATACAATCCAGGGGCACAAACAAAAAAGGAATCACACCTCCCCCCAGGCTCCATCCAAAAAAGAGCCAAGTCTCGACGGTTCACAGACAGCCTGGAGATCATCTCAATATTCGTCTCACTACCACATACGCAACATCAGCAAAACGGAATCGCGGTAACTCCCAGTTCCATGACTCGGCGGTGCACAGACAACCGAGAGTCAAGCCCCGACTCTGTGAAATGCGGATAAAGTCAACCCTTCCTGGTCCTTGCGGAACACGGGTATGTTAATCCTGACCGTGTGGGAAGCATCCAGAGCAAATCCTGGTCTAGTGGAACACGGCCTATGTCAATCCTGACCCCGTGGGAAGCGTCCAGAGCAGAACCTGGTCCTTGTGGAACACGGCTATATCAATCCTGACCCCGTGGGAAGCATCCAGACCAAATCCTGGTCTGGTGGAACACGGCCTATGTCAATCCTGACCCCATGTGAAGCGTCCAGAGCGGATCCTGGTCCTTGCGGAACACGGCTATGTCAATTCTGACCCCGTGGGAAGCATCCAGAGCAAATCCTGGTCTAGTGGAACACGGCCTATATCAATCCTGACCCCGTGGGAAGCGTCTAAAGCAGAACCTGGTCCTTGTGGAATACGGCTATGTCAATCCTGACCCCGTGGGAAGCATCCAGAGCAAATCCTGGTCTAGTGGAACACGGCCTATGTCAATCCTGACCTCGTGGGAAGCGTCCAGAGCGGATCCTGATCCTTGCGGAACATGGCTATGTCAATCCTGACCTCGTGGTAAGCATCCAGAGCAAATCCTGGTCTATTGGAACATGGCCTATGTCAATCCTGACCCCGTGGGAAGCGTCCAGAGCGGAACCTGGTCCTTGTGGAACACGGCTATTTCAATCCTGACCCCGTAGGAAGCATCCAGAGCAAATCCTGGTCTATTGGAACACGGCCTATGTCAATCCTGGCCCCGTAGGAAGCATCCAGAGCGGATCCTCGTCCTTGCGGAACACGGCTATATTAATCCTGACCCCGTGGGAAGCATCCAGAGCTAATCCCGGTCTAGTGGAACACGGCCTATGTCAATCCTGACCCCGTGGGAAGCGTCCAGAGCAGAACCTGGTCCTTGTGGAACACGGCTATGTCAATCCTGACCCCGTGGGAAGCATCCAGACCAAATCCTGGTCTGGTGGAACACGGCCTATGTCAATCCTGACCCCATAGGAAGCGTCCAGAGCGGATCCTGGTCCTTGCGGAACACGGCTATGTCAATCCTGACCCCGTGGGAAGCATCCAGAGCAAATCCTGGTCTTGTGGAACACGGCCTATGTCAATTCTGACCCCGTGGGAAGCGTCCAGAGCGGAGCCTGGTCCTTGCAGAATACGGCTATGTCAATCCTGACCCCGTGGGAAGTATCCAGAGCAAATCCTGGTTTCGTGGAACACGGCCTATGTCAATCCTGACCCCGTGGGAAGCGTCAAGAGTGGAACCTGGTCCTTACGGAACACGGCTATGTCAATCCTGACCCCATGGGAAGCATCCAGAGCAAATCCTGGTTTCGTGGAACACGGCCTATGTCAATCCTGACCCCGTGGGAAGCGTCTAGAGCGGATCCTGATCATTGCGGAACACGGCTATGTCAATCCTGACCCCGTGGTAAGTATCCAGAGCAAATCCTGGTTTCGTGGAATATGGCCTATGTCAATCCTGACCCCGTGGGAATCTTCCAGAGCGGAACCCGGTCCTTGCAGAATATGGCTATGTCAATCCTGACCCCGTGGGAAGCATCCAAAGCAAATCCTGGTTTCGTGAAACACGGCCTATGTCAATCCTGACCCCGTGGGAAGCGTCCAGAGCGGAACCTGGTCCTAGTGGAACATGGCAATGTCAATCCTGACCCTGTGGGAAGCGTCCAGATCAAATCCAGGTCTAGTGGAACACGTCTATGTCAATCCTAACCCCGTAGGAAGCGTCCAGAGCGGATCCTGGTCCTGTGGAATACGGCTAATGTCAATCCTGACCCCGTAGGAAGCATCCAGAGCAAATCCTGGTCCCATGGAACACGGCTAAAGTCAATCTTGACCCCGTGGGAAACGCCCAGAGCAACTTCTGACTCCGTGAAATGCGGATAATATCAATCTCATCATTCACTTACGGGTCCTCTCGACCCGTAAGGAAGAAAATTCTCTTGTGAGATCCTTACGACTCCTAAGAGAAAACACACTTAGGAATCCTCACGATTCCTAAGGAGAAATTAGACCTGCGAGATCCTTTCGACTCGTAGGGAGAAAAGTCTTTATGAGACCCTCACGGCTCATAAAGTTGGAAAGTCTTAGGCAACAGATCCTAACCCTATTTCCTAAGTCATCGCTACCTTATAAAGAGTTCAAGATGAACTGTTATCTACCATCTATAGGCCACACTTGCCAAAGCTACATGCCACTGAAATGAAGAAGTTACTCATGAGCATATAAACTACTTCACGCCAGAGTAAAGCATAAAGAAATAGAAGGGTGCGGCTCATGGAGCTGAGGGTTTGGAACTATATCCTTTAAGAGTCGAGATTTGAGTCAATGATAAATGACGACGCTTGTATCCGCTCGTTATCTTCTCAAATCGAGATTCTGAAAATTATATACCAACCCGAAACTGGTCATACGCTATGAATTACTCTGCACTACTTTACCCACATATATATACTTACGTGGGAAAAGTAGTGTGGGGCATTTGTTCCCGCCAAAAAAATTTCTGCGCAAAAGAGCCCAAGATATCAAATGGCAGCGATACTCTTAAGAAAATATGAACCGGTATTTTTTGGGCTGTATTTTGACAAACACCCAAATGTGAAACAGCTAAATTCTGATGGTATCGAAAGCATCTCGAAAAAGCCTTCGATTTGATATATTATGGGCCTCATAATTCATCCGTGATCAAAATTTATGAGCAAATATGCTATGCACGTGTAATCTAAGGAAGAAAATGCGAACCAGTATTTTCCGGGCTGTATTTTGACAAACTTTCGAATGAGAAACAGCTAAATTCTGATGGTATCGAAAGTGTCTCAAAAAATCCTTCAATTTGATATATTATGCACCTCATAATTCATCCGGGATCAAAAGTTATGAGCAAATGTGCTACGCACGTGTAATCTAAAGTAATGCTCTACTACATGGGGGATGCATTTTTAGTCCCACATCACGAAAAAGAGAGATCCCTTCTCTACCACTCCCATATAAATAAGAGGGGATACCTCTTAGAAAAGTATGAGTATTCCATAATACTCAAGGGAGATTATTTCTCCATAGGAGCGACGAGCTTGTAAGGCAAGTGTTGTTTGTAGTGGCGAAAAACGTGTGGTCTATTGAGGAGACGTGTTGGGGCTTCCATCGGAAATGAGATTGTGGGTTGCTTGCAGGTAATGTGTTTGTCTCCGAAAAAGACATGTTTTAGTAGAACGAGCTCGTATGCCTAAAAAAAGTGGACAGGGGATCTCCCGAAGCACTCTAAAATCGACTCGTGTTTGCAATTTATTATTTCTCATTTACTCATTAACTTAGAAATTGCATGCTATCTCTATATGCTCATTACTCTTTCTTGATTACAATTTATCACTTGTTTGGTATATGCTATAGTTTCACAATTGCTACTTGTGCTTAGCTTGTATCTATATTTGCTCATTTTTTTGACTAAGTTTGCAATTGTGGTTTGTTTATCAAGTGTTAATAGTTTAGAATTTTTAATTTGGGCATATCGGTAGTTTATTCCTATTCACCCCCCTTTAGGAACAATTTCACCATGTTCAATCCTACGACTGCTCTGCCGTAGCCAATTAACATATGGTGTATTGACGTCTTCCTGTGGTTGTCATGACATGCATGATTTAGGCTAAATTGTGATAGTTAATTCATTCAAACATTTTTTTATATGATATAATGCTGCCTGGATTTTCCTGCGCAACGTGTACAAAATGCAGCAGAACACCGTGCTATGATGTTCATTCTGATCTGAGTCCTTAATAAGAAATGTCATACACAAATACACGCACATTTTTGCAGTAGATCATGTTTCCTGATAACGAAATTTCAATTGTGTTTAAAAACCCCTAAGGTTAGAGTATGTGTTGTGCGAGTCCTTGAACTTTACAAGCAGTGACCATTAAAACGCATGTAACTTGCACTTATAGTATCCAAATGCTTTGTTTCTTTTTTTAAAAAACAATAGCAGAGAATTTCCTAAAATTTTTATGCTAAACTTTTTATCTAAATCCAAACCGAAAGCAATGATATCTTCAGTTTATTTTCCTTGTGTGTTTCTGGTCTGCTGGCTGAAATTTAGTGACACTTTTGTATTAAAACTTTTCTATAAAATCCATCGCAATAGGTTTTACAAATCCATAGGAGCTTTCTCCCCCCATAATGCGCATGTGCGCCACGTGCAATGCACGTGCGCCGGCCACATGCGCTCCACGTGCAACGCACGTGAGCCAAACACGTGCAACGCACGTGGGAGTATTTCATAATACTCAAAGGAGATTATTTCTCCATAGGAGCTTGCTCCCCCCATAATGTGCATATGCGCAAGCTCCATGTGCACTACGTGCAAACATGTGCGCCCAACACGTACGACGCACGTGCGCCCAACACGTGCAACGCACGTGAGCGAACGCAAAAAAGCCTTTTTCAGCAGCGAGAAGCTTAAGCTCCAGCATGTTCTTTCTCTCTAATGAGTGGGACATGGTTCAAAGGGTACATCCCTTCACACCTTCGATATATGGCGCTGTAATCTCTCAGTGTTGTCGGAGAGGTGGTGGGTCCCAACGAACAATGATCCTTCTTTTTAAAAAAAAAGGAAAAGAAAAAAAAAGAGATAGAGAGAAACAAACAGAGGAACCCCCATATACTTTGAGAAATCTCAGAAAGAAGAGCCAAGCTCTCGATAGAAAAAGAACTTTTCTTCAAGGTAAAAAGAACAGAAAGACGAAATCGTCTCATATAAAAAGAAAGGCCTTTCACAAAGAGATCAAAAGATCTCATCATAAAATAAGAAGATCATAAATCTATAAAACTATGGTCTTTTACACAAAGAGATCATGAACATCTCATTATAAAATAAAGGGGGGAGAATAAGTCAATTTTCTTAGGATCACAGATCCATAAAGACAAAGCCTTTCACCAAAATAAGAGATTGAAACATCTCCTATAAAATATAAGAACTTTGTTCTTAGAACCACGAGACAAAGTCTCTTATAGGATTGAGAATTTAATTCTCAGGACGCAAACTGATCTAAGTTGCATAAAAGAAGAGCTTCAACGCTCCTAATTTAAAAGAGCTTCAGCGCTCCACATCTAGCGCAAAGCGCTGCAGTGCCTTGGCGCTCTTAATTTTAAAGAGCCTTAGCGCTCCAAATATAGCGCACTGCACTCATTGACTGGCGCTCAGCGCCAAGCATGCCACGTGCTCCTCACGTGTGCGCTACTTAACAGAAGTGCCTCAGTGCTCCACATCTAGCGCAAAGCGCTGTAGCGCATCAGCGCTCCAAATATAGCGCACTGCGCTCATTGACCGGCGCTAGCGCCAAGCGCGCCACGTGTTTCTCACGTGTGCGCTGATAGAACATAAACTGTTCTTTAAAATAAAGCCCTAAAGCTATGATGAATGCTCAACATTCAGTAAAATACAAAAATATTGTCAGAACTCAAATCAATGCTCAGCATTGTCAAATGTTTAACATTTTAACTGAGTGGGCCGAGCCCAAGTTGGCCATAAACCTCTCATTCAGATTAATTGAGCCCATATTCTCATAAATCTCAGATCTTAGTCCCAATTGGAATACAGATCTCCCAACCAAAATTGGTTCAAGGGTACATCTCTGCACTCCTCTGATATATGTCATTGTAATCCTTCAACGTCTTCAGAGAGGTGACGGGTCCCGATAACCAAACATTTCATGGACTGTGGGGTCCTTAAACTCATGGACTATGATGTCCTTAAACTTTATAGACTATGATGTCTTTAAACTATGGACTGTGGGGTCCTTAAACTCATAGACTATGATGTCCTTAACCTTGGACTGTAGGGTCCTTAAACCTATGGACTATGATGTCCTTAACCTTGGACCGTAATGTTCTTAAACTAATTATGGACCGCAAAATCCCTAAACTAAACAATAGAGCCCAAATGCTCTTTTGTTGGATCTAAACGATCCCGTTAAGTTGATCTTAGTCTAAAATTAGAATAACGTATCCTTAAGAAACGTTTAAGTTGATCATAGTCTTAAATAAGACTAACGTATCTTTAAACCCAACCCTAAACCCAAATCTATGAAAATACGGATTTGGACTAATCCACGCCCTACGGGCGACAACATAAATTAGTCTCCGTATACAATCCACGGGCAACCAAAAAACAAAACAAACACCCATGACACGAAGTGACCATTTGGAGAAGGAGAAAATGGTTACCGCAATGCGGTAGCGTAATTAACTGCAGGGGCTTGCGCCTGCAGAGAAGAGCGTCCCCATAATCAAAAACCCTCAACGAGGGGGAATCTGGCGAAGTCTGCTATATCGGCCGCATCCGTTTAAACCTCCGATATATGGTGTCATAAATCAACTTGGCATTTTCGGAGAGGTAGACGGATAGCACCAAATAACATCTGCCCTCGAAATTCAGGCAAGACGGTCCTGTGCGGTCTCGTCTCTGTTTTCGGCGGAGAACACCCCGGTCAACCAAGTCAAAATCAAAGTCAACTCCAAGCCAAGCGGGTCTAAGCCCAGGTCAGGACCGAGCATGGAAGGGACCGGCCCCATGACAAAAGGAATGAGGCAATAAATTGGTTTAATGTAATTATTTTATTTTTATAAAACAAATGTATGTAAAATAGGTAGAAAGCCAAAATTTTGTAAACCCGATGACTTATGTGCGAAAAGAAACAAGCACATAAAGCATGAGGTGGCACAAGCGTCATTTGGTAAGGCCCAAGGGGCTGCATGTAAAGTGTGTAGCTTATAAAGGCAAACATGGTGAAAATATTTAAAAAACTTTTTCATTCTCTAAAATTCTAGGGTTTGTGCCTCCTTCTTCTTTCTCAAGATTCTAAAACCTTCCCCCTTTTAAAATTAAATCAAGAGTTTAACTCTTCCCTGTTTCCAAAAGGAAATAGTTTTTCACCACAAAACCCTTGAAGGGGAGCTCGGGTCTTCAATCAGATCTCGAAAAGGGGAGACTTTTAGGTCTCGCCCCCTTTTCTCCAAGATCCAGCCGATCAAGAGGAGGAAGAAGGAGAGCCATCTCCAAAAATCCAACTTTGGACAGATCCAAGGCTCAAAAGAACCTCCAGGGCTAAAGAGAGAAGAGAGGGGTCCCCTTTGATCACCTCTGAAGATCTTTGGGGAGTTCAACTCCAAGACCCAAATCCTCAAAGGAGTTTAACTCCTATTCCAAATCATTTAAGAGTATAACTCCAAATCTAAATCTTTTGGAGTTTAACTCCACTCAAAATCCTTTGGAAGTTCAACTCCTAGCCCAGGGACTAAGCCCCTTTTTCGCTAATGTTTCCAGCGGTCGCATACCATGCACGTGACCTATGGGTATCTAGCAGTCGCGTGCTGCGCATGTGACCCACGGGCGCCCAGCGGTCGCGTACAGAGCACGTGACCCGCGGACGCTCAGCGCCCATGTGCACCTCACGCGACCCCCGGGCGCTTAGCGTCCAGCGGTCGCGTGCTGCACACGTGACCCACGGGCATCCAGCGATCGCGTGCAGCGCACGTGACCCACGGGCGCCCAACGGTCGCGTGCAGAATACGCGACCAGCGGACGCCCAGCGGTCGCGTGCAGAGCAGGCGACCCGCGGACGCTAAGCGTCCACGTGTGCCTCACGCGACTCGTGGGTGCTCAGCGCCCACGTGCGCCTCACGCGACTCGCGGGGGCTCAGCGCCCAGCGGTCGCGTGCTGCACACGTGACCCGTTGGTGCCCAGTGGTCGCGCGTCGCGCACGTGACCCGCGGACGCCAAGCACCCACGCGCCGCGCACGCGACCCGTGTGCGACCAGTGCCCACGTACCATACACGCGTCTTTAAGACGCTCCTCACCCCTCATTTTTCATACACTCTACACTCAAAATACGTCCCCTGCTAGGAAATTTTTTCTAACGGGGCGCTGCCCCATACCCCGCAAGGGGGCTGCTAGCCCCTTTGACCCCCAGCCCGCTATCCGGATAGCGGGACCCCCGTAAACTCTGCGAGGCCCCTGATATATCAAAACCCTTTCAAAACACAACACACGCACACGGAACATTTAGTTCGCATGATCAGCTTAACCCGTCAATCATAGGTTCTCTCGCTCCAAAGGAGATGGGTAATTAATGGTAGCTTAGTCCGCAGCTGCCGGAGGTTCGGATCCCCACAATCAATAAACCCCAGCCTCTCAGAGATAGAGGGAATCTGTACATGCCTGATAAGCACGCGCATTCCCATCTCAACGGGATGACAAAAAACACCCTACATAGATATTGATATAATAACATAGCATGTTGCAAATTTTGAACTTGCATGATTGAATCTCACGTCAAGATACGGATGTCACGTTCCGACGTTGAAATAAAGTCAAGACGCAAACTTACGTGCGCAGGACTGGACTTGGCTGAGCGGCTGCATGACGTGGTAACTGGGCTAAACGATGATGGTGGCTGGGTCGTCTGAATCGTCGGCGACGTGCGCAACTCCGGCAAGACAATCAAGGATCAAGAAAAGAGAATAAAGAAGTAGAAGAGAGGAGGTGGTCGTTGGGGTTCTGGGGTATGTGACGGCAGAGGAGAGATGGGCGACGAGGTGACGGTCGACGGCGGCGAAGTCGTCGTGGCCGTGAGGGGTGAAAGGTGATCGGGAGAAGAGTAGAAGAGGAAGAAGAGAGTGTTATAATTTTATTATATATATATATATATATATATATATATATATTATAGAGAGTGAGAGAAGAGAGAGTGAGAGACGAGAGAAAGAGACAGAAAGAGAGATTATTATAAAAAAATTTAATTAATATATATTATATACAACACTTTATATTATATTAGTTATATGAAATATTATATATATATATATATATATATATATATATATATATATATAGTGGGAATTTACAGATAATACCTGATTGCTCCGAATATTACCCGTATCCATTCAAAAATCTAGTTTTTCAATATGGAGAATATGCGTAAGAATTTAAACCATAATGCGATATCCGGTAATTAAAAACATATACCCCCGATACGGATCTACGTAAATATACGTAGCGATAAAAAAACGAGTCTGTTTAACAATTAGGGTATGAATCATGATATATGGGCGCAACCACATGATATTGGGTGCTATGACATGTAAGGCTAGATAAGAAAATATGTTATTTGATTTTTATATTGTATTTTAAAAGATATGCGGATACTAAAATATATTATATATGTTTATAAAATCTAGATTTGTATGGATATTCTGTACTAGCAAATATTTGATGTAATTTTGAACCATGATGGTTTTCAAATATGCGGGCCGGGTCAGATAATAACCACAACTGCTGATAGCACCAATCGGAACCCAAAAGCAACAATAATAAAGAATTTTGCCGCAAGATTTGAAATAACAAAAAAAAATAGTATAACAGTACTAGGGTGTTACATTATATCCAACCACAAATGAATTTCGTCCTCGAAATTCCCAGAACAAGAAAAGATACAATAAGAAACGGATTTAAGAAAAGAGGTGTGGAAACTTCTGTCGGATCTCGTCTTCATGTTTCCAAGTAGATTCTCCGTGCAAACGATTCCCTCATGAAACGAGTACTAATGGGATAATTTTGTTCTTGAGGACTTTTTCTCGTCGATCCACAATCGTCCTTGGTCGCTCTTCATATGTTATATCTTCCCTTACTGTCAGTTTTGAGTGATCTACGACGTGCGTCTCATCTCGAACATACTTGCGGAGTTAAGATATATGAAACACATCATGAACACCTGCCATGGATGGTGGTAAAACCAATCGATAAGTTACCACTCCAACGCGCTCGATAATACCGAAAGGCCCCACGAATCGAGAACTAAGCTTGCTTCGACTACCAAATCGGACCACTCCTCTGGTCGGTGATATCTTCAAGAATACCAGATCACTAACTACAAATTCCAAAGACCTTCTTCCAGTATCAACCTAACTTTTATATCGATCTTGTGCCGCCTTCATATGATTTCGGATCATATTAATTTTCTCTACCGTTTGCACAATAAGATCCGATCCCAATAATTTTCTTTCTCTAATATCGTCCCAACAGACACACGAGCGACACTTATGACTGTATAATACTTCAATTGGAGCAATCTGTATAGTCGCCTGAAAACTGTTATTATAAAAAAACTCCACCAAGTGCAAATGATCCTCCCATGAACCCTTGAAGTCTAACATGCATGCTTTCAGCATATTTTCAAGAGTTTGTATCGTTCTTTCAGATTGGCCATCTATCTGAGGATGATAGACTGTGCTAAACTTCAAGCGAGTTCCCAAACTTTCCTGTAGACTCCTCCAAAAGTATGATAGAAATCGAGTATCACGATCCGAAACGATGCTCACAGGTACTCCATGTAATCTCACAATCTTCTGCATGTACCACTCTGCCAAAACCTTCGTCGACTGACCAACTCAAAATGGTATAAAATGAGCTGTCTTGGTCAATCGATCGACAATCACCCAAACTGCATTATTGCCCTTTGGACTCCGCGGTAAAGCAGTCATGAAATCATAGTTGTATGTTCCCGCTTTCATTGAGGAATCGGAAGTGGTTGCAACAAACCAGCTACCCTTTGATATTCAGTCTTGACTTGCTGACACACCAAGCACTTCGATATGTAGCGAGCGATCTCCCTTTTCATGCCTTCCCACCAGATGTACGGAATACTCGGAACTATGAGCCTCCGTCATGACTTTTCACGAACATTTCCTATAACACCCGAGTTCATTTATGCCATCCAGTTCTCGTATTTCTTTATTCGTGATATTCTTGGTTTAAGTATTGTGGGTTTGATTGGCATTTTACACTTTACATTGCATTCGACCCGACCTGCTTTCTTGAACCTGTTTGATTCTTATTTATAGATTACCTTAACTTGTTGCATGGACACGTGCATCTCATGATTAGTACATACTGGTATTTTATCTGGTATCGCATCTTTTATCATATAACATTTTAGGTCTCAGAAAATAATTTAAAATTTCATTTCATAACCTGCATGATACCCTTAACCCCGTGGTAGCATCCGCACATCTTGTTCTCGTCCCGTTCAGTGAAATTGACGTGTTTGGATGGCTACGCGCACGTACGTGCATCCGTTCTTGGGGTATGCTTTTTCTTTAACTGGGCATTCATTTTGAAATTTGGAAGTCGCATATATTTTTCATATTTTAAATCTGAATTTTTGGACCCGATCCGGGCATATTTTGGAATACTTTTGTATCCCGCTAAAATTCAAATTATTTAAACTTTTAAATTTCGTTTAACCTATTCCAGAATATATATTTTACCTAACCAAAATATTTTTAAACCTACAAATATTTTTTCAAATTAAAATCCAAATCTATTAACAGACACACTCTCTCTAACCTCAGCCCCACCTTCCTCTATCCCTCTCTCAGCCTATCTCTTTCTCTCTCCCTTTCTCTCTCTCTATCCCACAAAATCCAATTTTCTTTCTCCTAACTATTCATCTCCCTCTCTCTCATCTCGATCTCTCTCTATCTCTTTCTCTCTCCCTCTCTCTCTCTTCTCGGCCTCTCTCTCTGTCTCTCTCTCCCTCTCCCTATCTCTCTCTATCTCCCTCTCTTCCTTTTTACATATGAATTCTTTTTATTAAAACTCATTCATTTTTCCCCACGTCCTCATCTTCTTCTCTAACTTCTCCTTTCGCTCCTCACCTTCGCTCGCGTGAGCCGCGCTCTCACCTCGTCGTCTCCACCACTTAGACCCCGTGGCTTCACCGACGACCTCCACCACCTTTCTCTCCTTCTCCTTCTCGTCCTCTTCTCTCTCTCCATCTTCTTTATTTCTTTTCTCCCGCCACTTGCTCATGAAATCCAAGCCCTAACCCACGCCTTCTCCCGCGTCGCCGTTGCTGCATCATCCTCGCCACCATCCTCACCTCTCTTGTCTCCTCTTCTCCTTCGAGTATCTATCTCTCTTTCTATTTTTCCCGAGCCCCCAAAACCTTGTGCGAACCCATGAACCCATCGACTCGCCTGTCCCCTGCCGTCGCCGGAGCCACCTTGTCGACCTCCCCTCATCCCCATCACCTCGACCTCATCATCTCCTCCTCTCCTTCCTCCTTTCCCTGCAAGAACCCTAGCTTTTCCCTCGCATGAAACCATAGAGGCCCTGGCCTCGCCTGCACACACCGCCTCATCGCCGGTGACCACGTAGTCGTCACCTCATCCTTACCCTGTCAACCTCACCTCACCACCACCTCTCTCATTTCCTCCCCTGCAAGCCCACGACCCCTGCACTGAACCCCAAGAACCCAGGAAAAACCCCACTGCATTTACTCACTGCCTCGTCGGCAAACCCCATCGCCGGCGACCCACTACCTCGTCTTCGCCCCTCGCCTGCACCTCCTCTGTCCCAAACAAAGAGCCAAACCCTGTGGATCACCACAGCCTCTTCTCTTCATTCTTCTTCTTCTCTTTTTAGTTTCTTGGTTTTCCGATCATCGCCGGAGTCGTGCCGCTGCCGACGATCCGAGCAACCCTGTGGACGCTCCTAACCGGCGTGGTCACCCTCTTGCATTGCCTGGTTCTGTTCCGTACGCACGAGCGTGCATTGAGACTGTTACCGACATTGGACGTTGCGTACGTCTTTCGTTTTGCGATCCATCAGGCAAGTGAAACTTACTACATGCTAATTAAATTACTATATAACCATTGAGTGCATGTTAATTCTGTAGTTTACATTTAATGCCATAGTTTCCATTTTAACAGTTCGACGTCCAGTTATATCATTTTAGATTCATCGTTCGAAACATACCATATGGCATTTAGTTCTATTATACATGGTACCTACAATCCTATTTAAATCATATAACAAGTATTTGCATAGTCCACAGTACCCTTTTATGTTTTATACCCTGTTGGACACCCGTGGGTTTCTTTAACCGGTTTTAGTTTTAATTGCATCTTTTGAACCTATTATACAGGTTAGTGCATCTCTAAATTACGTAGTGCATGTTAACATGATTCTAACATCCATATTTGTATACGGTAGATAAGTAATGATGAACGTGCATCGATATAACGTAATATGTACCTACTTGCTTACCATATTACCTGATCTAGTTTATTGTTCTGATAGTATTCATTTATAATCTTGTTTATGTTAGTTTGATTATGAGTACCCACATGACATCTTGTGCTCCCGACATGACCTGATGCACTGCCTACTTGATATGACATGGTACCGTACACTCCTGACATGACATGACACCTTTATATTACCTGGCTTGACCTGATGTACCATGGCTCGACCCGTTACCTGATCTTGTGTCTAATGCCAACAAACCTGACATGTAGTCCTCACGGACCGTTCCTGTTGTCTATCCAGACAAACCTGCTCTTACATGATCCTGTGTTGGCATTAGTTCTTGATTACGGAATACCTGACTTGACACATATAACTTGGGGGCATGGGGAAATCAATGATGAAATCCTGACTTGTAACTCGACAGTTGCTCGCTTATACTGATCAGTTTTAGAGGCTAGGCCCGCCTCGTGACGATGCTGCTGACATCGTTGGCCTGTACTCCTTTCCTGTTAGTGCCTAGCGGCATGTCTCGGTTTCAGCCCGAAAGTCTGTAGACCGTGGTCCCGGGCATGCACGGGATACTATTGAATTACATTGATGATTCATCAAATTGATTTCAAAGACTTGAGAGTAGATAACTGTTCATATCAGATTTTTGCATTTTCATACCGCCCAATTTTTATCACATTGCATATCGGTAGATACTCTTGAGCCGTGTTTGCTAGTCAATTGCAGGATACAGGTTCTCGGTTCTAAAATGGTGAAATTCATGGAAAACACGACAAAATCCGGGTTCCTGCCAACCACAGATAAAACACGGTCTCCGCTCTTCATCCGTATGTTGCCAGATACCAGTTTAGGAAGACAAAATGTCAAATCAATGTCACTCTCATGCACAAGACTCAATGGTAGCACAAAATCCAAGAGATCTACGCGGAGCTCGAGGCAATCATGATAAAATCTTGACAAAAAGTCCACCTTTCCCTCAACAGAAATTCTGGAAGAAATATGGAAGTATTTTCAGAAAATATATGAACCAGAAAACAGAGCACAGTAAACCAGGGGACCACAAGAAAACGCATGCCCCAACTCCTCCAAAGGGCCGCGGATCCGCGGCCAAAGGGGGGTTTAGGCCGCGGATCCGCGGCCGTACTGGCGCCACATGCGCAGGGTTTTTGGGGGGTATTTTGGTCATTGTACAAGTGTCTGGTGGTTGCCCTAGATTTCCATTCTCCAGCCTATAAATAGCCCAGAAGTTTGAGAAGGAAAGGGTCCATTCTTGTATTTCTTTTTGCTAGGTTTTAGTTTACATGTTCTTCTTCCTCTTCTCACCTCTTCTCCATTAAACTTGTAGTGAGCTTTTGAGTGAACAGTGATGAATAAAGAAGACCATTTTATTATCATGCTTGTCTCCTTATCTTTATGCTTGTTGTAATTTTAATTCGTTAAGTAGTTGTTGTTATTTCCTTGTTGTTTATTTCTTCTCTCTTTTTCTTTATCATTCATACGACAATGATACTTACGCTCGATCCTCGCCAAGGTGAGATCGCAAATAGTTAGTCGTATTCTCCTAATCTCCTTCTTTCTATCTTCCTCTTTTGTTTTGTTTTGTTTTTCCTTATCATGAAGTGTGAGTAGTTTTATACTTGTTAGGGTAGGATAAGGGAAGTTTGAGAGAAGGAAATCTCTCTCACTCTTTCCTTGCCCAACAACTTAAATCGACTCCCGTTAATTGAACCACAATCCGCTCCTTACGGCACCCTATCCTACATGATAGCGGTGATTCCATGGTGAGACCGGTTGTGGTTGAATTAACCTGAGGTTATGGATAAGAGCCAAGAACGGACGGACAAGCACCAAAAGGAAGGACTATGCGTTGGAAAGCCTAGCTTATACTCGCAAGTTCCTTCCTAGTCGTGCTAATCCCCGTTGTTGCCGATTACCGTAACACCGATATTAAGAGGGGCAACGAAAGATGTGGAGACTCCTAACTCAAACTAACCTAATCCTAACCCTAACAAGCTCTCTTTAAATATCAACTTAACACTTAGATAACCACAACAAAATCTGAACTTTCGGACTTAACTCGTTAAAACACATTGAAAAAGACTCCCATCTCCCTGCGGACGACCCGTACTCAACCGGCTAGCTACAAGCGAAACCGTCTTGATTGCGGTATTTAAACTAGAACTTGAACACGCACGTACCATAACAATAAAATGGCGCCGTTGCCGGGGAGACGGTAGTTTATTTCTTTGTGAAATTTCGGGTTAATTTGTAAGTATAACTCTAACCGAAAAAAAAAAATACATTGTAAACAAAACCATCTTGTTATTTTTGATTAGTTTTTGTGCAAGTGTGAAGGAAAATACAAGTTCGAGTTCAGTGGCCAAGACGTTGAAAATACGGAGTTCAAGTACAGTGCCAAAGACGTGGGAAGATAGACCCACATTTCGCGGCTACACCGCGACGGACAAAACGAAGCATCCGGTCTACTGTAAAAATCTGGAGCAGATACAGTGAGTAAATTCAACTATCAGGACATCCAGGCAACCAGAGGACACCCAAAAGAACCCACACAAGAAAAATGATGCATCCACTCCTCTTTACAGCCGCGGAACCGCGGCATTAGAGCTCTTTTGCCGCGGAACCGCGGCCACTTGGGGAGTTCTCTGTGCCAAACTCTCTGTAAGTGTTCCTCTCCTCTCTCCCACTCCTCTGAACTCCAATAAACTGTGTTTTCTGCAGCCTTCTTTGCGCAACTTCTTCTCCCCCTTCCAATAAACTGTTCTTGTGCAGGATTCTTTGCGCCGCAAATAAAAATTGTTTGCAGTTGATTTGTTACTGTTTTGCATTCTTTAATACGGACTTAAGGGGCTTGAAACCAATCCAGATTGGGTGGGGATTTCATCACCCTTCCCAGGACCCCAAAAATCACTAAAGCATATGCATTGTCCATTGTAAATTAAAAAATACTAGACTTCAGCCCTAAGGACTTCGCGCTCATTAGGAGAAGATAAACCGTGTTTAGAACCTCGCTTAACAGTATATTGTTTACGGGGTGTCTAGGAAAGTGTTAAAGGCGCAACCGCCGAAAGAGAAAGGGTTATTTAATTAAGGAACTTCGCGAAAGCGTTGGACAACCTCCCCTTATCTCTGCACTTACCTGGCCTCATGATCAGTGTATTTTTAAGCCCGTTTCTCAACACTGTTTAACTTCGACAATCAAGTTCAGGAGCAGGTCTAGCAGACCTAGGTTACCCTAGATCTAGGTGTGATTGTGCATATCTTGTTTGTGATTGCTTAAGCCGTATTTCCGTACATATTTCTCTAAAAAATCTTTCTAAAAAAAAAAGAAAAAATCAAAAAACTTTTATAAAAACTTGCCCCTTTGTCGCCAAATCCATTTTTCACCCACCACCCATCGCCTTTCTCCATTGACGTTTTCTTACCCTCACCTTCTCCGCTTTGACTATACTAAACTCGTTTAGTGTATGTCCGCTTGGACTCGGGACACTAGCGCCCGTCTAGTCCGCGTTACGTTAGTCGCGACCGACTACGCGATCGACTCCGAAGTCGATACTCCGTCCACTCCTCTTTCACCCCTTCCTTTGCCGGCCAACTCCGACGTTGACCGGAATTCTGTTCATACATCTTCACCTTCACCTTCACCTTCACCAACCTCTTCTTCCGCGATGTCGGGATTTAATCCGAACATCTCTTTGACACCCGCTGGATTGGATCCACCGCCTACGGAGACCAATCTCCCACCACCTCCGCCTGTTGTAGCGCCGCAGCGAATCGCGCTCCAGGATCGTTTCTACCCCACCCGTTCTGCACTTCCCACCTGCCTTTCTCTTCCTCCGGCCAATGGGGACAACTTTGAAATTAAGCCCCATTTCATCAACATGCTTCCACGTTTTCATGGGCTTGAATCTGAAGATGCCTATATCTTCATCAATAAATTTCAAAACGTCTGTGCCATGATGAAAACCACCCAGCTGTCGGACGATGCTATACGTCTACGGGTCATTCCGTTCACTTTATGCGATCTCGCTGAAAAATGGCTGTATAGCACCGCTTCCCACTCAATCACCAGCTGGGACGAGTTTGTTAAAGCGTTTCTGAAAAAATTCTATCCAAATCATAAGACCGCAAGAATTCGAAATGAAATCAACCAATTCTCCCAGCTTCCTTCTGAACCCTTCTGGAAGTGCTTTGACCGATACAAAGACCTTCTTGTTCAGTGTCCTCACCACGGTATAGAGAAATGGCAACTCTGCCAAACCTTATACGAGGGACTGAACCCAGCAACGAAGCAGTTGCTGGAAACCATCTGTCAGGGCCACTTCCTATCGAAATCTGACGAGGAAGCGTGGCAGTTCTTTGACGATCTTGCGGAGCAAACGCTACAGTGGGAGAGCACCAGACCGACTTCTTCTTCTTCTACCTCCACTTCTACCGGTCAGTCTAGGGTAGGAATCCACCAACTCGATGTCTCTATTGCGATGAAAGCTGAAATGGCTGCAATAACGAAAAAGCTTGAAGCAATAGAGAGCAAATTTTCTGCTCCTGCCCCCGCCCCTGTTCTCCCCCTTCGTACCATCTGCGCTTGTTGTTCCGATCCTTCCCACTTGATCGAAGAGTGTCCTTACAATCCACCCTCGCAAGGACAGGATCAGGTTAATGCTGCCTTCCAGCAAAGACCGAGGAATGATCCATACTCTTCCACCTACAATCCCGGTTGGAGGAACCACCCCAATTTCGCCTGGAATCAGAATCAAAATCAATTCCAAGGCAATAATTTCCAAAGGGCCCCTCCGCCGCAACAACAAGCGCAGCAACAAACTCAACACCAATATCAGCAGCCCTTCCAACCCCAACCTTTCCAAAATCAGACGAACAAATTTGCACCAAACAATTCTTTTCCACCAAACAACAACTTTGTTCCGTCAAACCACGATAAGGTTTCCTCGCTCGAGCGAAGTCTGGAGGCGTTTTTTAAACAATCGACTCAATCCACCGCCAACATCCAGTCTTCGATTCAGTCTTTAGTGCAACACACTGCCGCACACGGGCAAAGCATCAGGACCATCGAGGCCCAGATTGCACAGCTGAACGCGGCCTTGAGCGAGCGAGAAAAGGGGAAGCTCCCGTCCCAGCCACTTCCAAATCCCGGTCACCCACATAATGCACATGTTGCTCTTGAACAACAAAACCATAATGTGAGTGCCGTGACCACACTAAGATCGGGAAGGACGCTGCAAAACAACATTGGCAAACGGATCAACGATGACACCCCGGCCGCTTCTTCTTCTTCTTCTTCTTCTTCTTCTTCGTCTTCTGAGCCTATTCTCCGTTCTTCACAAGGCTCCCCTTCCTCTTCTTCTGCTCTAAACGGACCCACTTCTCACTCCACGAAAACACCTATTCTGGGATCCGTTCCAACTCCACAATCTCCTCCTCCAGCATTAGACTCAACCAATTTTCAAAATGTTCCATTTCCAAACCGGTTGAGGTCTAACAAACAAAATCCACAAATGGAGAAGATTTTGGAGTTATTCAAGCAAGTTAACATTAACGTTCCTCTTTTAGATGCTGTCCAACAAGTCCCGTCTTACGCGAAAATCTTAAAGGACTTGTGCACGAAAAAGAGGAAGTCTTAGGTACCCAAGAAAGTTTTCTTGGCTAGTGCTGTGAGTGATGCCCTTACCCAATCTTTAAAACGGAAGGACCCTGGCTGTCCTACGATTTCAATTACCATTGGGGATAAGAACATCAACCGCGCACTATTAGATCTTGGTGCCAGTGTTAACTTGCTTCCGTATTCAGTATACGAGCAATTAGGCGTCGGAGAGTTGAAACCCACACACTGCACTCTCCAAATGGCCGACCGATCGATCACCCACCCTAGGGGTGAGCTAGAGGATGTGTTGATAAGAGTCGGGGACTTCATATTCCCCGTTGACTTCATTGTATTAGATACACAGCCTGTAGCTAACCCCCGGAATCAAATTCCGGTGATACTCGGTCGCCCATTTCTCGCAACCTCAAATGCTGTGATCAATTGTCGCAACGGTTCAATGAACCTCTCTTTTGAAATATGACGATTGAACTCAACATTTTTAGGTTGGGGAATCAGCCCGCCGAACCTAATGCTCATGTACTGGATGTCTGCTCGATCCAGGAGATCACCCCCGAAGAGTGTGAATTCGAGGAGTTTCTGTTTGATCACGATAATCTTGACGCCACTAGTGCGTTTCTCTTCGAACCCGCTGCTGTTTCTGCGCCCGACAACGACTACGAGTGTTTCACGTTCTCAAACGATCTTAGCTGCGCACAACCCGAGTTTGAATCCTTCGACTTTCCGGATGAGTTACCTGAACCATCCGACTCGGTTGCCTACACTCGTTTTGAACCTTTGCTGGAGTCCTTTGAGTTCGAGACCTTTGCACCAATCTTGCCTTCTATCGTTTCACCTCCAACGCTCGAACTCAAGCCGTTGCCGTCTCACCTTAAGTATGCTTACTTAGGTGAGAACGAGACCCTTCCTGTCATCATCTCGGCTTCTCTAGCTCCCGAGCAAGAGAAAGCCCTTCTCGCGGTCTTGCACAGCAACAGGCAAGCTTTTGGCTGGTCCATGGCGGACATCAAGGGGATTAGTCCCCTAATCCTTGAGCATCACATTCATCTGATGGATGATGCCAAACCAGCTCGGGATCCACAAAGACGTCTTAATCCAGTCATGAAGGAGGCTGTGAAGAAGGAGATCGTCAAATGTCTAGATAGTGGTATCATTTACCCTATCTCTGATAGCCAGTGGGTTAGCCCCATTCACGTTGTCCCCAAGAAGTCGGGCATCACGGTCATAACCAACGAGGCGAACGAGTTAATCCCTACTCGCACCCAAACTGGATGGCGAGTTTGCATTGATTAGAGAAAACTCAACGCCGCAACGTGGAAAGACCACTTTCCGCTACCCTTCATTGACCAGATGCTTGAACGATTGGCCGGACATGAGTACTATTGCTTTCTAGATGGCTACTCTGGCTACAATCAAATTCCCATCGCCGAAAAAGACCAGGACAAGACCACTTTCACTTGTCCTTTCGGCACGTTTGCATATCGACGCATGCCCTTTGGGTTATGCAATGCGCCCGCTACCTTCCAGCGGTGTATGATGGGAATTTTCTCCGACATGGTGGAAAAATTTCTGGAGATTTTCATGGATGACTTCTCCATCTTCGGCGACTCCTTTGACGAGTGTTTGCTGCATCTTGACGCTGTCCTTACCCGATGTAAGGACAAAAATCTCACTTTGAACTGGGAGAAATGCCACTTCATGGTGCGCGAAGGTATTGTCTTAGGACATATCATCTCGCAAAATGGCATAGAGGTTGACAAAGCAAAGATTGAGGTCATTTCCAATCTGCCTCCTCCCCGATGCGTCAGAGATATCCGAGCCTTCCTTGGCCATGCCGGTTTCTATAGACGGTTCATTAAGGACTTTAGCAAGATTGCTAGGCCCTTGACTCTCTTGTTGGCCAAGGATACACCTTTCGACTTCAACTCGAGCTGTGTGACTGCCTTCGAGTCACTAAAACGCTCTCTCACTTCTGCTCCCGTTCTTTCCTCACCTGACTGGACGCACCCCTTCAAGATTATGTGCGATGCATCCGACTTTGCCATTGGTGCTGTCCTTGGACAGCACATCAACAAGATGCCGCACATAATCTATTACGCTAGCCGAACCCTGAACGACGCCCAACTTAACTATACAACAACTGAGAAGGAATTCTTAGCTGTTGTATTTGCTTTAGAAAAGTTCAGACCCTACCTCATCGGCTCTCCAGTCATTGTCTACACGGACCATTCAGCTCTGCGCCATCTTTTTGCAAAGAAAGATGCAAAATCTCGGTTAATACGCTGGATCCTCTTGCTTCAAGAGTTTGACTTTGTCATTAAGGACAAACGAGGATGTGAAAACGTAGTTGCCGACCATCTCTCACGACTTCCTTCTTCGCCTTCGCTTCCAATTCCGATCAACGACGTTTTTCCGGATGAACAGCTCTTGACAGTATCGTGCGAACCCTGGTTCGCGGATATTGTGAACTATTTGGCCACGGGATTAATACCGACCGAATGGTCACGTCAGGACAGACTTCGCTTCTTATCCCAAGTAAAACACTTTTATTGGGACGAACCCTACTTGTTCAAGTACTGTCCCGACCAGATTATTCGTCGGTGTGTCCCTGATGAGGAATTCAAGAGTGTGCTGTCATTTTGCCACGATCAAGCGTGTGGCGGGCATTTTGGGCCCAGAAAGACAGCTGAGAAGATCTTGCAATGTGGTTTCTACTGGCCACAACTTTTCAAAGACGCTCACAACTATTGCAAGACTTGCTCCCGGTGCCAACACATGGGCCGGATATCCCGGAGGAACGAGATGCCGCTCCAACCGATCTTGGTTGTGGAGATTTTCGATGTTTGGGGGATAGACTTCATGGGGCCGTTTCCCAGCTCTTTTGGGAACTTGTACATCCTTCTAGCTGTTGATTACGTCTCTAAATGGGTCGAGGCTGTGCCCAGCCGGACTAACGACAACAAGATTGTCGTTAGGTTCCTTAAAGAAAACATTTTCTCCCGGTTTGGGCACCCCCGAGCGATCATTAGTGACAATGGAAGTCATTTCTGCAACAAAACCTTCGAGGCCTTGATGCGGAAATACTCCATAAATCATAAGCTTTCTACGCCCTACCACCCCCAAACCAGCGGGCAGGCCGAAGTTTCTAATCGGCAAATCAAGCAGATACTGGAGAAGACGGTTTCCAAGAACCGTAAGGATTGGTCTCTGAAACTCACTGATGCCCTTTGGGCATTTAGAACCGCTTATAAGACCGACCTTGGCATGTCTCCCTATCGGCTTGTGTACGGAAAAGCCTGCCACCTTCCTGTCGAAATCGAGCATCGCGCATTTTGGGCGATTAAGGAGCTGAATCTGTCTCTTGAGGATGCGGGCAGCCATCGGAAGCTGCAGCTGAACGAACTGAACGAGCTTAGGGATGAGCCTTACGATAACGCGGTTGTCGTTAAGAATCGAACGAAGGTGTTTCACGATAAACACCTTTTGCGCAAAACCTTCGTACCTGGTCAGCAGGTACTGCTTTACGACACCCGACTTCACTTCCATCCAGAAAGCTCAGATCTCGCTGGAAAGGGCCGTATTTTGTGCGGAATGTGTATCCGCAGGGCGCTGTGGATTTGGAAAATCCAAAGGACAGTTCAATTTTCAAAGTGAACGGACACCGATGCAAACCGTACCTTAGCGCTGAACCAACAGAGGAGCTCCTGTTCCTACAGGAGCCGGTTTACCCTGAATGATCTTCCTCTGCCTACCTCCAAACTTCGGTTATCCAGCCAAGAACAGCAGACACTGTTCCAAATAAGTTTGGGGGTATGTACAAACCATTTTGTATATATTTGTGTATATTCCTTTTCTTTTCTTTAAAAACAAAAACAAATAAAAATTTGTGATTCACTAACCGACAATTTTGAACCTTCCTACTGCTCTCTTCATGCTACGACAGTGAGGACACTGTCCAGTTTAAGTTTGGGGGTACGCTCGGTACGCATTTCTTACCTTCGCATTCATATGTATATTTTGCATCTGCATATTAAAATCCATAAAATCCATAAAAATTTGAAAATTTTCTAAAAATATAAAAACTTTTTTGTCAAGTTAGCTTGTGGAAGAACTCTGATTCAACATTCGACGGTTTTTGTTTGAAAAAATAGGAATAACTAAATCTTATGTTTGGATTTTGAAAACCTGAAAGATAACTCTCCTTTGAAGTTAACTATAGCTGATATACGTCTTTACATCACACTACACGTGTCGTAAGATTTTGGGAATTAGATGACAAGTCTTTCATGTTTAAACTTTTAAACAGATAGATGATTTTCTGAGGATCAAATAGGTTTGTTCTGAAATAAGTAATGTCAAGAATAGTTTATGAAGTAAAGCGAATATGAAGGAATGTTATTGATGCCATAATTAGGAGCTAAGTCTGAAAAATAACCCATCGGAAACTTGATTGGAATGATTACACACCAAACTCACTAAACATGTCTTTTATCCAAAAAAAATAATTGAACTAACCGGTTATATCTCCGTTCGTATTAAATCATCTGATTTTCACGCCAAACTGTCTTTTGTTTTTTGGACCTAGGTAACTTGAGTAATTAAGTCCGCTGGGGTGTTTCTACACCTAATGCCCTAAAACCAACTGGTTTGGGTGCATTGGCCCAAAGCTCGCTAAGAAGCCTAGAAAGTCCAGTTTTAAAACAAAGTCAAGCAAGTGTTCTCTCCGAGTTAAAATTCCTAACGGTTCTTTATGTGAGAATAATCTTGATAAAAGACAGGCTTTTATAAAAATTTTAGCGGAGATATGGAGGTTTTATTCTATGATAAAGACTATTGCACGTTCACAGAGGTGTGTATGAAATGAAAACAAGAAAAAGGTGGAGTGAAAAACACGACTTAGTTTCCTGTTATGGAAGATAGAAATTCTGAAGTTGAAACCTTACTGGAAAACGAAACTTGAAAAATGCTTAACTCTTTATAAAACTTATGTGATCCTTTTTAAATTGTTATCTGGGCTTTATTGTGCGACATGATGACTTTATTCGACCTTTCGGGAACTTAACGACACTATACGCACTGCACGTAACGACATATAAAATCTGTAGTTAAATAAGAAGCGAGGTGTGAAAAATAAAGGTCCGATGGTCTAGACTTAGGATTATAGAATTGTTATTTTCTAAAACAAAACTTTAGGGTTTGAAGCTTAGTTATTTTACAAAACCAACTTGACCGGATTTTGTGGGTAGTATCCGCTGAAAACCCTCAGGAGACAACACTCCTCCTACTAGGGACACCTAGAGGTTTAACGGCTTGTTGCACATGCTCAGTGCAATCGCGTTCCCTGCGAAAGTGAGGTTAGGAAATTTTTTTGTGAATAAATGGGCTTTGCTCGGGACGAGCAAATGATAAGTTTGGGGGTATTTGTTCATATCAGATTTTTGCATTTTCATACCGCCCAATTTTTGTCACATTGCATATCGGTAGATACTCTTGAGCCGTGTTTGCTAGTCAATTGCAGGATACAGGTTCTCGGTTCTAAAACGGTGAAATTCATGGAAAACACGACAAAATCCGGGTTCCTGCCAACCACAGATAAAACACGGTCTCCGCTCTTCATCCGTATGTTGCCAGATACCAGTTTAGGAAGACAAAATGTCAAATCAATGTCACTCTCATGCACAAGGCTCAATGGTAGCACAAAATCCAAGAGATCTACGCGGAGCTCGAGGCAATCATGACAAAATCTTGACAAAAAGTCCACCTTTCCCTCAACAGAAATTCTGGAAGAAATATGGAAGTATTTTCAGAAAATATATGAACCAGAAAACAGAGCACAGTAAACCAGGGGACCACAAGAAAACGCATACCCCAACTCCTCCAAAGGGCCGCGGATCCGCGGCCAATGGGGGGTCTAGGCCGCGGATCCGCGGCCGTACTGGCGCCACATGCGCAGGGTTTTTGGGGGGTATTTTAGTCATTGTACAAGTGTCTGGTGGTTGCCCTAGATTTCCATTCTCCAGCCTATAAATAGCCCAGAAGTTTGAGAAGGAAAGGGTCCATTCTTGTATTTCTTTTTGCTAGGTTTTAGTTTACATGTTCTTCTTCCTCTTCTCACCTCTTCTCCATTAAACTTGTAGTGAGCTTTTGAGTGAAGAGTGATGAATAAAGAAGACCATTTTATTATCATGCTTGTCTCCTTATCTTTATGCTTGTTGTAATTTTAATTCGTTAAGTAGTTGTTGTTATTTCCTTGTTGTTTATTTCTTCTCTCTTTTTCTTTATCATTCATACGACAATGATACTTACGCTCGATCCTCACCAAGGTGAGATCGCAAATAGTTAGTCGTATTTTCCTAATCTCCTTCTTTCTATCTTCCTCTTTTGTTTTGTTTTGTTTTTCCTTATCATGAAGTGTGAGTAGTTTTATACTTGTTAGGGTAGGATAAGGGAAGTTTGAGAGAAGGAAATCTCTTTCACTCTTTCCTTACCCAACAACTTAAATCGACTCCCGTTAATTGAACCACAATCCGCTCCTTACGGCACCCTATCCTACATGATAGCGGTGATTCCGTAGTGAGACCGGTTGTGGTTGAATTAACCGGAGGTTATGGATAAGAGCCAAGAACGGACGGACAAGCACCAAAAGGAAGGACTATGCGTTGGAAAGCCTAGCTTATACTCGCAAGTTCCTTCCTAGTCGTGCTAATCCCCGTTGTTGCCGATTACCGTAACACCGATATTAAGAGGGGCAACGAAAGATGTGGAGACTCCTAACTCAAACTAACCTAATCCTAACCCTAACAAGCTCTCTTTAAATATCAACTTAACACTTAGATAACCACAACAAAATCTGAACTTTCGGACTTAACTCGTTAAAACACATTGAAAAAGACTCCCATCTCCCTGCGGACGACCCGTACTCAACCGGCTAGCTACAAGCGAAACCGTCTTGATTGCGGTATTTAAACTAGAACTTGAACACGCACGTACCATAACAATCAATAACCTAATAGAACAGTTTAGTTTACTCACTGCACACTACCCTTCACTGCTCTGATTTACATTACTGTTACATCTGCTTTTCATTCATGATTATATTTGCATTGCCTGTTACCCTGTTTATATTTTATTGCTTGATGACGTGACGCGCTGACGTCTGGGTTTTGCATGGCCCAGATTCTTCTACCTTGTTGCAGACTGATCAGTAGTTTTGCCGCTGTTAGACGAGCGGTGAAGTTCCTGTCGGTATGTAGTTCACTTCCAGATGTTTCATTTATTGTATCTTTTGGCTTCCGCATATTGTTATTTCTTGACTCTTTTACTCTGGCTTATGGACATGTACTAGATAGTTAGTTTACTTTCCTGTTCTTGATATCTCTACAGCCGTAATGTGACTGTGGAAGGATGTTTCCTATCCACAGGTAGCATGGTTGGCTATGTCACGTGCCCATCTTAGCGTACTCTGGGAAGCGGGGCATGACATTTCCTTTGGGCACATATAAACAACTACCATATCGTAGCGAACCATCTTCATGAATCAACAAATCTATTCGAAGTCCTGCTTCTACTTATTCTCGAAACTTCTGCAATCTTGGATCGTGCGACTGCACTGCTTTAATGTTATCGATCAAGGATGACTGTACTTGCAATTGCATCAACTGTCCCGAAGAATTTGGTAGTATAATCTCCAAATCAAACCTTTGAAGACCAGCTATAATCTTTTTCTGTGCAGTCAATATTCGTATTGCTGGCAACCGACTGAGTGCATCCGGCACTACATTAACTTTCCCCGGATGGTCTTTTAGATCAAGATCATAGTCAGCCATTAGCTCTAACCATCTATGCTGCCTCATGTTGGGCTCTTTCTGTGTGAACACATACTTTAGGCTTTTATGATCGGTAAATACTTCTACCCTTTCGCCCAATAAGTAGTGTCTCCAAATCTTCAAAACAAAAATCACTGCTGCTAGTTCCAAATCATGAGTTGGGTAGTTTTTCTTATGAGTCTTCAATTGTCTCGACGCATAAGCTATGACCTTTCCATGCTGCATTAGAACACATCCCAAGTCTTTCCCAGATGCGTCACTGTGAATAACTAACCCTCCGAAATCATTCGGCACTGTCAGAATAGAAGCTATGGTCAATCTTTACTTCAACCATTCAAAAACTGACGCATATTTCTCAGTCCATACGAACGGTACCTCTTTTCGTGTTAGCTTGGTTAATGGTTCCGCTATCCGAGCGACCTTCTCCACAAACCTTCTATAGTATCCGACAAGCCCAAGAAAACTCCGGATCTCCCCTGCATTCTTTAGAATTGGCTCGGGATCAACGACAATTCCATCTCCGGATACAACATGACCCAAGAACTTCACTTCTTCGAGCCAAAACTCGCACTTGCTCATCTTAGCATATAGATTTTCTTGTCTTAATATTTGCAGTGTGATTTTCAAGTATTCTGCATGCTCTTCTTTGCTCCTTGAATAAACTAGAATATCATTAATGAATACCACCATGAACTGATCTAGAAATGGTGAAAAAATTCGGTTCATCAAGTCCATAAATATTGCCGGTGCGTTATTAACTCCAGATGGCATCACTAAGTACTCGTAATGCACATATCAAGTTCGAACATAATCTTGCAAATGTCTCCTTCTTTCACTCGAACTTGATGATACTCTGATCGTAAATCCAACTTCGAGAATACTCTCGCGCCACTGAGTTGGTTGAATAATTCGCCGATGCGAGGGATTAGGTATTTGTTCTTAATTGTAACACCTTAGTGCATTTATACCATATTTTATTTGGGTTTTTCCTAATTGTGCGACAGTCTTCTTCTTTATTATTGTTTTGGGTGCGGATTATGCATTGGTATCTATGGATAGTATCCGACCCGACCCGCATACTTGAAACCCATCTTGGTACTAGATTACGTCATATATTTGCTAATATAGAAAATCAGTGCACATCTTTGTTCTAGATACATGTATAATATGTTTGGTATCTGCATATCTTTAAATAATACAAATTATAATCAAATAATATATTTTAATATTTAGCATGGCCTGTCATCATATCCCATATTATATGCTTGCATCCAAATATCATGTTCTTGTCCATATTGATAAAACAGACTCGTTTGAATCGCTACGTGTATTTACGTGTATCCATTCTTGGGGGTATGAATTTTATTTAACCAGACATCACATTATGGTTTTGGCTGATATGTATTTTATTCATATTTTAAAACTAGAATTTTAGAAAGGACCCGGGTATTTTTCGGAGTATTTTTGTATTAGCTATATAATCCAAGAAAAATATATTATAATATTTTTATATATTAACACTTTAAATCGAATATTATATATATATATATATATATATATAAAAATGAAATTATATAGTATTTCCTCACTATCTCACTCTCCCTACACACTCACCCTCTCTCCCTCCAATCCCATTGTCTCTCTCTCTCCTCTCTCTCTTATATATATAACCAAATATAATATTTACCCTAATATTTTTTAAACCTCTCCCTTTCTTCCTCCTATGCCTCTCTCGCGACGAACCCCGTGAAATCTAAACCCTAGCCTGCACCCACCCCTCGCCTTCGCCGCCGACCATCCCAACCTCATTACCTCCCCACAACCTCGCTACCATCGTCACCTTCTTCTCCTCACCTCTTCTCCTCTCCCCAGTAACCCAGCAACTTCACCCGATGAACCCAACACCTGCAACCCCCGACGCTCACGCCTTCAACCCTCACTTCACCGACGATCATCTCACCACCCCGACCTTGACCATCCTAGCCACATCCTCTTCTCTTCCTTCACCCCTGACGAGATCCCTGCACCTGAGAACACCCTGCACCCAAAAGCCGATAAGATCCTTGCACCTTACAAACCCCTCATCACCATAGACCTCGTCGTCGACCTTATCCTGTCACCCTCATCCCCACACCACCCCTCATTACCTCCTCCTTCTCCTCACCTCTCTCCTCTCCCCGATAACCATCCCTATAACCATCCCTACAACCCGACATCAACTTTCCAGCAACCCCTTCAACCCAAGAATCCTACTGCCCTCGCCGTTGCCCATCGTCGCCGTCGCCACTCCCTCCTCTCCTCTGTCCCCAGCTCAGAGCCAAAACCACAACCCTATTCCTCTTCTTCTCCTTCTTCTCTTTCCTTCTTTCTTCTCTATTCTTTCTTTCTTGCTTTCCGGCCGTCTCGCCAGAGTTGCGCACGTCGCCAATGATCCGGACGACCCAGTCATCGTCGTCATCCAGCATGGTCACGTCTTGGATTAGCCAAGTCCAGTCCTGTACGCATGTGGTTGCATCGCAACGTTTATCCGGCGTCGAACGTGACGTACGTACCTCGACATGAGATCCGATCAGGAAAGTTTATCTTGCAACATGCTATGTTCTAATATATCTATTTATATATGAATAAAAATAATACATGTATGATATTATGCATCCAATGTTATATATTTACTGTTTTTTTATATCTGTTCGTATCCGTACTGACAATTGCATATCTAGTTGCATGCTGGAACATCATTATACCATATTACTTCTATATAAGTGCAACACGCTATCTAGTTATATAATACACAGATATAGATACGTATACAGGTTATTACAGATAGGCGCGTATGCATCCTGATATCCGTCGTGCTTACCGTGTTTAGATATTCGTTACAGTATTACATTTGGTAGCTATCTGATACATTTGCATCACATGACATATTCATGAGATACTACTTGACTCGTTTCTTAGATCTAGTTACTAATGCCAACAATCCTGACTTGTTGTCCTAACGGACGTTACTAGTTGTCTGCTGTTTACCCCAATCAGAGCAAAGCTCTGTTCAAATTCCAAGGCGGGAAACAAAGCAATGCTTTTGCTCCCCCCAATCAGACTAAAGCTCTGTTTTGAAAATTAAAGTGAAAATTAAAATTAAAATAAATGAAGCAACGCTTCAGCTGACTTGCGCTCTGCGCTGCGCGCCACGTGGCAACGCAGTTGCGCTGCGTGACACGTGTCAAGCGCAGGTGCGTTTGCGCCAAACAGAATTAAAATTCCAGTAAGATCTTTCTGTTCTTGTTAAAACAAGAAGATTGTCTTCTGTAAAACAGAAGCACTTGGATCAAAGATCCAACGGTGGGGAAAATTCCCCAAATCACTCATAGAATGATCTCTTTAACAAATTTAATAAATTTATGGGCACTATATAAAGGCCCCTAGACCCCAATTCAAAAACATCAACATCAAGATAAAAAACAACAGCTCAGAGAATAGAGAGAACTCTGAAGAATTTTGAGAAAAAAACTCAAGAAGAGAAAAAAAGGTAAAAACCTTTATAAAAGAAGAACTTCTTCTGAATAGATCATTGATCTAAGAACAAGATCAATGATCTTCAATAAAAAATAAATAATAATAGTGCCTTGCACTTTTTTACGAGCCATTGGTTCTGGAATCTTAAAGATTCTTTTCTTGAATCCAAAATTGGATCAAGTTATTGAAACAGTGCCTTGCACTTGCAAAAACTGCACTGTTGTGCTCCTGGGTTGGCGCAAGCCACCAGAGAGCGCCATATGTCAGCACCAGAATAACTTGCGCTATGCGCTTTTAAGATAGAGCATCGCTCTCTGAAATTGGCGCAACTCACCGGAGCGTGCCACGTGTCAGCAGCGCAACAGCGTAGCGCACTGCGCTTGCGCTCACCCGAGCGTGACACGTGTCACCTCCATATGCGCTTGCGCACAATAATTGGCGCAAAGCGCCTGACAGGCCACATGGCCACTGTCAGTTTGATTAATGCACTGCATTATTTACAGAAGGGCCAAGCCCAATTAAAAAAGGCCTAACAGGCCAAATTAAATGCAATGCATTACTTTAAAAAGGGCAGAGCCCAAACAATGACAGATGCTCTGCACCATTTAAAAAGGACAAAGCCCAATTAAAAGGGCCTAATAGGCCAGGAAAAATGCATTGCATTATTAAATAAAGGGCAGAGCCCAATCAAAGGCCTAATAGGCCAGACACAGATAAAAACGTTGAATATTCTCAACTGGACTTAGCCCAATCATGGCCGTAAGTCCTCAAATTAAATTGACTGAGCACGGCTGCTCTCTTAAATCAATTTACATCCGGTTCAAGGGTACATCTCCGAACTCCTCTGATACCTATCGCTGTAATCCTTCAATGACGTCAGAGAGGTGACGGGTCCCGACGGCCACAAATAAAATGGACCACCACATTCCTAAACTGGAACGTAGACCACCACGTCCCTAAACTGGAACACGGACCACTATGTCCCTAAACTGGCAATGGACCCCCACGTCCCTAAACTGGAACATGGACCATTATGTCCCTAAACTGGCAATGGACCACTATGTCCCTAAACTGGAACAATAGAGCCCCTAAATGCTCTTTTGTCGGATATAAACGATCCCGTTCAAGTTGATCTTAGCCTCAAATACGGCTAACGTATCCTTAAACCTTCAAACATACTTTAGTCCCAAATTGGACTACAGGTCTCCCAACCAACTTTGGTTCAAGGGTACATCTCAGAACTCCTCTGACATCTGTCGTTGTAATCCTTCAACGTCGTCAGAGAGGTGATGGGTCCCGACGGCCATACATTCAATGGACCACTACGTCCCTAAACTGGAACAATAGAGCCCCTAAATGCTCTTTCCGTTAAGTTGATCTTAGTTTCAAATTAGACTAATGTATCCTTAACGAACGTTTAAGTTGATCTTAGCCTCAATATGGCTAACGTATCTTTAAACTAAATACCAAACCCAAATCTAAGTAAATACGGATTTGGACTAATCCACGTCCTACGGGCGACAACATAAATTAGTCTCCGTATACAATCCACGGGCAACCACAAACAAAACAAACACCCACGACACGAAGTGAAATTCTGGAGAAGGAGAAACTTGTTACCGCGATGCGGTAGCGTAATTAACTGCAGGGGCTTGCGCCTACAGGGAAGAGTGTCTCCACAATCAAAAATCCCTCAAGCGAAGGGGAATCTGACGAAGTCTGCTACATCGGCCGCATCCGTCTAAACCTCCGATACACGGTTCCATAAATCAACTTGGCATCTTCGGAGAGGTGGACGGATAAAACCATATAGCATATGCCCTGAATCTCAGTGCCAGGACTTCGCAGTCTTGTGTGCCGTCATTCGGAGGGGAACATCTGCATAGACGAAAACCTGTACCTTCTTGATCCTGTGTTGGCATTAGATCTATATTGGCAATATCTGACTTGAACACAAACCTAGGGGTAAAGGGGAAATCAAGAATGTAACTGAAACGTAACTCAAAAGGCTATTATTACATGTTTGCCGTTTTTCCGGGCGTTACGGAATAATCCTGTTTGCCGTTTTTCTGGATATTGCGGAATAATCCTGTTTGTCGTTTTTCCGGGCGTTACGAAATACCTACATGTTTGCCGTTTTTCCGAGCGTTAAAGAATAATCATGTTTGCCATTTTTCCGGGTGTTACGGAATAATTCTGTTAGCGTGGTCCCATGGGGAATGAACGGGGCATAGATCGATGGGTTACGATGAGGATTACATTAATTAATTTTGAAGACTTTTAAAATAGATAACCTAGAAGCCCAGTTTTAAGTTACACATCACATACACACACGTACCTCACTGTTATATTTATGTTGTAGATTTATATTCATGTTTACATATCTTGTTACATCCTGGTTATTACTGCTATTTTGGTATTATGACGCACCGACGTCTGGGTTTTGCATGGCCCGATTCCTCTATCTCTATCGCAGGCTGAATAGGAGTACTTTAGCCGTCAAGCCGAGAGTGAGGAATTAAATTTATAGATGCTTAGTTTAGTTATTTTTCCGCAGCTTTATTTCTTGAAGTGAGCCCATATTGGGACGTATTTTCAGATGTTATTTATTGGATATTAATTCGTTTCCACTTATACATTTTCTTGACTCTTTTATTGTGGCAAACAGACATGTACTAGTTAGTTTTTATATTTTACTGTTCTTGATATCCTATAAACAGCCGTAATATGACTGTGGAGGGATAATTCATATCCACAAGTAGCATGATTGGCTCTATCACGTGTCGTAGTTAGCGCACTCTAGGAAACGGGACGTGGCAGAGTTTGTTTGGTATCAGAGCCATACGATTTAGGATTAATCGGGTTTGGTTCTTTTGTAGTTGGGTATTAAACCCAATACACCAACTAGGAAACCCGTAATTAGGAACATGTCCTTCCACATTACTACCTTGCCAGTCTTGAATCTATAACTATCTTGTTTATTGAATCATGTTTACCATTGCTAATCCTCTTCAATGTCTTGGCTTCATAATCATGGCGGATAGAGATTTGCAATCATACCAGAGGCGTGTTGATGACGCCGCATTGCTTGGAGTCATACGTGGAATGCTGCCAGAAGTGACAAACCGAGATGAATCAACAGCAAGCCGAGGCTTTACAGGAGGGTCTGTAAACAGTCCAGCAGTCCGTAGACGCAGTAGCACCCAGGCCAGCTATAACAACTCCAATTTCAATGTATAGAAAATTGTTTAAAAGTTAATGTACAATTGGGGTATTTGCAATCCTATGTATACTATAAGTATTTGTTTTAATTTAGAACAGCAAGAAAGTACTTGTAGCACATTGGTAAAGTCTTGCACTGCTGTGACGTAGCCCCTGTGATCGAATCCCCCCAGCCACATTATCTTTTTATTTAAATTTCTTTTAATCTTTTAGAAGCCCAAGGGTTTGCACGTGCACTACACGTATAATGAAGAGTCACAGAATATTTAAACATGTGCACGAGGTTAGTTAAAGCGACAGGGACACGTGGCAACAACCCCAACCCCACCCGTCGGTAAAGGATCGGCGAGATGCTTGAAAATGCCGACACCGTCGGGCCCCTCGTGGGCAATGCCCCCCGTCTTTTCACCCGAGCACCTCTTCAGCTACTCCACTTTTCTCACAATACTTATTTCTTCTGCATTTATCCAGAGAGCAATAAAACACCATTTAAATCCAAATTTTAATGCATTCTTTCACCCCCTAAACCCTAATTTCTCCTATAAATACCATACCATATTTCATCCCTCCTCACTTAGAAATTCCCTGTCAAAACTTTCCAAAATTCTCAAGTCCCTTTTTGTGTGCAAGTGGAGTTAGCGAAGGACGAAGTTCCGGCGATGTTCCAAGGAGTTTCCGGCGACGAAAAGACGCCCCGACGATCCCTAAACCTTCTCCTACCTCTCCCCTTTCCTTAAAGCCAGTAAGTCCCCTCTTCCCTTCTCTTCTTCTACTTTAAAAAGTTCTATTTCTGAAACCCGACGGAAGCGGAGTTAATCCGACTTCCGCTTCGGTTTTTTCTATAAAACTCTATTTTTCTTAATCAATAAAATTCCATACTATCACATAATGTTTAACAAATATTAACAAACACTTTAAAACAAGTTTCATATCAAAATATTCCTTTATACAATTTTTATTGTATTTTTTCGGTAAAATACCATATACTTCATTTACGACATAAAACAACACAAAACTTGTATTACCTTTAGATAACTCATGAGGTAATGACCTACCTCATCACAACACACGTCTTTGATATAGCAGGATGAAGTTTTGGGAATATATTCATGGGATAACATGACTTTACAAATAAATACCATCAACTTATAAAACCATTTCTTTAAAAAAATGTATTAAACAATTCCTTGCAATTGCGCCTCTACAACCCACTTTTGGGGACCTTGTTCAGGATGGTGTGGATTATCGCACATCCTCGGGTCTAGTAGAGCGAGATGCAGACCTCCGAAAGGAGCATTCAATCTCGATGGAATTTTAATGCATTTTTCTTTAGAAAATGAGATTTCTATAAGAAAATGAATAAAATTTATTTTTAAATGTATATATATATATATATATATATATATTATCAAAATATCTATTTTAAATATATTATATAAATATTCCAAGTTTTCCAAATCAAAAGAATTACCATTACATGAAAATACTATCCAAATACAAAACAATTCCAATATTTCTAGAAAATACCATATACTATGAAAACTGGGTTCCACTCACTAGAAATTTCACAATTATAAACTATACATCTATGAAAACCCTAAAGACGATAATTAAATATTTGAGGTGTATTTTGAAAACATATCAAAACTATTTTTACATAAAACCCCCTCAAGTTAAGCTAAATTACAATAAGGACCCTAGTAAATATAAGTTTAAGCGGGACCAATTCTCTTGAGCCTCAAGAAGCCGGAGAATATGGGTGCTTACCTATTTAAGGTAGACAATCTAACAAACGGTGTTATCAACATGGTAATTGTCTTGGAAAAAGACACAAATCCTGCTGTCCATGTGCAGCAGTTACCGATAACATCAAAATAAATTCAGGATTTCAAGTTCTTTTCAAAATTGTCTGACTCAGACCGAGTCTCAATATAATCAATCTGACTTGAATGTGATTCAAGTATAATACTACAAATGCAACATAAATCCATGAATATGTCTATTCAATCTATATCAATCTATATTGACTGAACCAAACCATGGATATACTCCGTCTATATGACTCTCCATTTATATCCATTTCATTTACTGATATCATGGTTTCGGCAAGTCATCCATCTATATAACAAAACCATACAGTCAATATACAAGAAATCGCAGGGTTTATAAGGGGTAGATTGGTTCGGAAGGTGTTAAAAGTGGCACGAGATTATAACCATAATACACATAACCTGAATATCCATTGCCGTTGTACCGTGGCTGAATGGTTCCTTGTGCTCCGTATACCTTAGTCTCCGGAATAGTGGGACTCCTCTCATATACACTGGCATTTTCTGTACCAAGCTACAAACAACAGCGTTAACAATATAATCAAACATTATAAGATATACACTTTTCTGTCTATTCTATCTCTACTCACTGGGACTTATCGAGCGATTGTTCGCTGGCGACATTCCTTTCTTCTTTCTTTGGAATGTTGTAAGGTGATTCGGACTCATTGGAGATCGAGCCCAGCACTGAAGATTTGGAGCAGATACCTTTTGACCCAGAGTTGTAAGCACTTGTACATATTTATTTCATTTCAGTTATGCCATTGTTTAGGCATCAATTTCTATTCATGTACTTTCATTTCAGTTGTACTTGTAAAAAAATGTTTAATAAATAAAGTTGTTGTTCATTTGCATTCCTGTCTTTTGTATACTTTACTTTATATTGCTTAGTTACGCTTAGAGTGTTTACTTCTGAGTAAATACGTAGCGACCTCGTCGCGTCCTCTTGCCGTACTCCGGGAAGCGGGGCATGACACCAGCACAACGTAAGAGCACCGTGGCGGACTTCAGGAGGCGTGGTCCGTCCATATTTACTGGATTGGAGGAACCATTGCCAGTGGAGCAATAGCTAGTTGACACGGAGAATCTGCTTGTCGCCGCGCAGATTCCAGATGACAAAAGGGTGGATGTAGTACGCATCCAATTGGTGGATTACGCTCGCGAGTGGTGGCTCGTAGAGGAGACCCGCCTGCCCAAGCCGATCAGTTGGGCAGCGTTTTCACTAAGTTTCTTAGAGAAGTTCTTTTCGCAAACTACTCGAGAAGAAATGGAAGAAAAGTTTATTAACTTGAAGCAGAATGGCGGATCTGTTGATGCGCATGCGCTGAGTGGACTCGGCTCAGTCGATTTGCGGGACCTTTGGCTGCCGACGATGCAGATAGGGCACGAAGGTTCATGCGAAGCTTGGATGTAGAGATTCAGAGACATATTAAGGGCAGCCAGGGAGCAGTAAAGCTTATCGGAGAAAGCGATGAGTACGCAACAACAAGCCGTCGCAGTGCGGAAGCCGGCGTTTAAGACAAACCGAGCTCTTGTATGCAGAGGCATCCCGATGAACAGGCGAGAAATTGTGCCTATGAAGAAGTCCATTGTACCCGATCAGAAAGTAAGGGTGTTTTGTGACTACCGCCAACAACCGGGGCATTTCCGGAAAGAATGTTGAAGGAGACCTGGACTCTGTCTTATTTGCGGATCAGCTAACCATACCATCAATACTTGTCCTTCAAATCTACGATTGAAGGACGGTGTTTAGAAGCCACTGCAGAAGAAAATGCATAGGCAGAAGCTGTAACGACTCTGTTTTAATGTACAAAATTTTCTTAAAGTTAATGTACTGAATGGAGTATTTGCAAGCCTGGGTATACTTTAAGTATTATTTTGTTTGAAAAACAATAAGAAACTACTTGTAGCTCATTGGTAAAGCCTTACACTGCTGTGACATAGCCTCTGTGTTCGAATCCCATCAGCCACATATTATTTTTTAATGATTTTTCTTTAAACTTTTTGGAAGCTCAAAAGTTTACACGTGCAATACACGTAAAAATAAAAAGTCACTAAAATCAAACATGTGCAATATGATATATGAACAGCCAAGAACACGTGTCACCAATCCAAACCCCATCCCCACTTGATCGACCGGCGAGATGCTCAAAAGGGCCGACGCCGCCGGGTTTGACCGTCGCAAATGCCTCCAAATTTTTAACCCTAACCCCTTGGCCTCCCCTACTACTCTTCTTCTGTTTGTTTTTCCTGCAATTAACAAGAGGATTAAAAATCACCATTAAAACCAAATTTTTATGCATTTTAATTCTCTTTTTAATTCTCAAAACCCTAATTCTATTCTATAAATACCACATCACACCCTAGCCCTTTTCATTCTGAAATCCATTATCAAAAATTCTCAAATTGTTCCAAGTCAAAGAAGTGTACAAGTGGAGTTAGCCCAAGGCCACTTTCCGGCGACAATTCGGGACAATTCCGACGACACCGCGACTCCACGAAGTTTCCATCTTGTTCCCATACATCCTCTCTCTCTTTTCAAACCGTAAGTCCCCTCTCTTCTATTCTTTTTACATTTCAAAACTATCTCTTTTCAAATGACGTCGGTAAGTGGAGTTATCCGACTTTTAAATTCTATTCTCTTTAAAATAACATTTTTTCTTAGGAAACAATTATTCAAATTATATACCTTGCTTGTTAAACATTAACTAAAATCTTAGAAATCAATTTCACTATAAAACTTCATGTAAAACAATTTCTATTACACTTTTACGGTTAAATACCACAAACATTATATTCGACATCTTTTATCATATTTGCTTGAATTACCTTTAGAAAAATCTCACGGGGTAATGACCTACCTCTCACAACACATATCTTGACACAGCACGATTGCTTGAAAACAATATTTTTTGGACAAATACGAATTTACATTTAAATGCCATAAACTATTAAAAACCGTATTTTTAAATTGTTTTAAATTAAATTCCTTACGATTACGTCTCTACAACCCACTTTTGGGGAATCCGATTTGGTTGGTGCGGATCATCGCACACTCATCGGACTAGTAGGGCGAGATGCACACCACCTCACAGAGCATACGATCTCGATGGAATTTTTAATACAATTTTTAAGAAAACGTGATTTTCTATTTAATAAATAAATTCTATTTTTAATAATTATTTATTTATAAATATTATCAAAATATCTATTTTATATTTATATAAATTCCATGTTTTCTAAACACAAGAATCACATGTTTCATGAAAATACCATCAAGAATCCAAACAAGTCAAATTTACACAAAAATATCATATATTATTCAAGCTACGTATTTATTCACTACAATACCTCACTTTTAAAATTTACATCCATGAAAACCATAAATATGATAAATAAATACTTGAGGATTATTTTGAAATTATACTTAAACTATTTTTTCATAAAATCCCCTCAAGTTATATTAATTTACATTAAGGACCCTAGTAAATATAGGTTTAAGCGGAACCAATTCTCTTGAGCCTTAGGGAGCCGGAGAAAGTGGGGATTTGCTTATTTAAGGTAGAAAACTAAAACGGGGTTATCAATGGTAATTGGTTTGGAAAAAATCACAAATCCTGTCGTCCATGTGCAACACTTACCGATAACTCCAAAACCTAATTCAGGAATCCAATTCTGTTTAAGTGTCTGACTTAGCCAGAGTCTCAGTCTAATCTGAATACAATTTCAATCTACATACAATTCAAATATAACTCCAGTACAACATGAATTCATATATACTTGAACTTGAACATGAATACCAAAATACTATCAAATATCAACATGACTCGAATGGTCCGAACCATGGATATATATTGACTTGACTACATGACTATCCATTTACATCCTTATCTATTTAAATGAACAATTTATTCCATGGTTTTGGCAAGTCTTATATAATAAATCATTACAATCAATACAATATGCATTACGGGGTTTTTAAAGGATAGACTGGTACGGAATATGTTAAAAGTGGCATGATGATGGTCACTATAATACACCTAACCTGAACATCCGTTGTCGTTGTCCCATGGGTTTTGACGGGGCCTTGTACTCTATATACCTTAGTCCACGGAGCAAGTTAGACTTCTCTCGTATACACTGGCACATTCTGTACCAAGCTAGAAACAACTACGTTAACATAACAAATATAACCATATATACTTTACATGTTCTATTCTCTGTCTATTCTTCTTTATCTTTTAGGACTTACCGAGCAATTGTTCGCTGACGACATTCCTTTTCCCTTCTTTCTTTGGAATGTTGTCAGGAGGACCCAACTCTCTGGAGATCGAGCCCAGCCAGGACGATTTGGAGCAGTTCATTGAGGACCCAGAGCTCTAGTTCACTTGTATATACTTTTACTTTCATTTCATACCATTGTTAAGGCATTGCTTTCCAGTATTGTATTTAATTTCCAGTGTATTGTAAAGAATGTTTAATCAATTAAAAGTTGCTATTGATTTATATCTTTTGTCATTTCTTGTGTACATTTATTATATTCCTTATTTATGCTTAACGTGTTTACTTCTGAGTAAATACGTCATGGGCCTCGTCGCGTCTCCTTACCCGTACTCTGGGAAGCGGAGCGTGACAGGTTTTGTTGGCGGCCCATGCAGGTCAGTTCTGCATGAAGTCATACCATGCAGGGTCAATTCTGCATGGAAACCTAAGCAATATATCATAAGGATTATAAGAATCAGTAACTAAACGTTCTTTACATTCCATATTCTTTGAATCTATCATAACCCTATTTTTCTTTCAAGGTATTGGATTCTCCGAACAACACGAGCACCAACGTGAACGGCAACACTGTTTCCCCCAATCAGAGCAAAACTCTGTTTGAATTTCAAAAATTCAAAAATTGAAGCAACGCTTCAGATCCTCTGCGCTGCGCGCAGGGCGCCACGTGTCAAAATCAAGCACGCCGGCACAGAGAGCGCAGTGCCCGAGGCAGCGCGCCTAATCAGAGCAAGGCTCTATTTAAGAAAAAATTAAAAGAAGCAACGCTTCAGTTGAGCAAGCACTGCGCTGCGCGACACGTGTCAGCGCAGTTGTACAAACGCAGTTGTGCTGCGCTGTGCGCTGCGCGACACGTGTCAGCGCAGTTGCGCTGCGCGACACGTGGCAGCGCAACCCGAAGCGCACAGCGCAGTTGCGCTGCGCTCTGCGCTGCGTGACACGTGTCAAGCGCTGGGGCGTTTGCGCCAAACAGAATTAAAATTCTAATAAGATCCTTCTGTTCTTGTTAAAACAAGAAGATTGTCTTCTGTAAAACAGAAGCCCTTGGATCAAAAATCCAACGGTGGGGAAAATTCCCCAAATCACTCAGAGAATGATCTCTTTAAACAACTTAACAAATTTATGGGCACTATATAAAGACGCCTAGACCCCAATTCAAAATGGATGAACATTGAGAACATCAAGAACTTCACAGAGAGAACTTTGAAGGATTGTGAGAAGAATTCAAGAACAAAAAAGGTAAAAAAACCTTTATTCAAGAAGAACTTCTTCTGAATAGATCATTGATCTAAGAACAAGATCAATGATCTTCAATAAAAACTAAATAATGACAGTGCCTTGCACTTTTTTATGAACCATTGGTTCTGGAATCTTAAAGATTCCTCTCTTAAATCCAAAATTGGATTAAGTCATTAAAACAGTGCCTTGCACTTGCAAATCTGCACTGTTGCGCTCTTGGGTTGGCGCAAGCCACCAGAGAGCGCCACGTGTCAGCTCCAAGACCACTTGCGCTATGCGCTTTTAAAATAGAGCATTTCTCTTTAAAGTTGGCGCAACTTATCAGAGCGCGCCACGTGTCAGCAGCGCAACAGCGCACTGGCGCAGCGCACTGCGCTTGCGTGACACGTGTCACCACTACAAGCGCTTGCGCTCAACAATTGACGCAAAGCGTCTGACAACCCACTGTCAAGTAATTAATGCACCGCATTATTTACAGAAGGGCCAAGCCCAATTAAAAAAAGGCCTAACAGGCCAAATTAAATGCAATGCATTATTTTAAAGAAGGGCAGGGCCCAAACAGATGCTCTGCATCATTTATAAAGGGACAAAGCCCAAATCAGAATGGCCTAGCAGGCCAAAATAAAATGCAGTGCATTATTAAACAGGAGCAAAGCCCTAGCACAGGCCTAATAAGCCAAAGATAAATAAAAACGTTGAACATATTCTCAACTGGACTTAGCCCAATCATGGTCGTAAGTCCTCAAATTAAATTGACTGAGCAAGACTGCTCTCCTAAATCAATTTACATCCGGTTCAAGGGTACATCTCTGAACTCCTTTGACTCCTATCGTTGTAATCCTTCAACGACGTCAGAGAGGTGACGGGTCCCAACAACCACAACATATTCTCAACTGGACTTAGCCCAATCATGGCCGTAAGTTCTCAAATTAAATTGACTGAGCAAGAATGCTCTCCTAAATCAATTTACATCCGGTTCAAGGGTACATCTCCGAACTCCTCTGACACCTATCTTTGTAATCCTTCAACGACGTTAGAGAAGTGACGGGTCCCGAAAACCACACATCGATACGGACTGCGGGGTCCTTAAACTCGTGGACCGAAACGTCCTTAAACTAATATTCGTCCCTAGATGGGAATGTTGGACCGAAACGTCCCTAAACTAATATTCGTCCCTAGATGGGAATGTTGGACCGAAATGTCCTTAAACTAATGCTCGTCCCCAAATGGGAATGTTGGACCACCATGTCCCTAAACTGGAAATCGACCGCAACGTCATTAAACTAAACAATAGAGCCAATTGCTCTCTTGTCGGATCCAAACGATCCCGTTAAGTTGATCTTAGTCTGGAGGTTAGGCTAACGTATTCTTAACGAACATTTAAGTTGATCTTAGCCTCAATATGGCTAACGTATCCTTAAACTAAAACATCAAACCCAAATCTAAGTAAACATGGATTTGGACTAATCCACGTCCTACGGGCGACGGCATCACTTAGTCTCCGTATACAATCCACGGGCAACCACAAACAAAACAAACACACACGACACGAAGTGAACATCTGGAGAAGGAGAAAGTGGCTACCGCGATGCGGTGGCGTAATTAACTGCAGGGGCTTGCGCCTGCAGGGAAGAGCGTCCCCACAATAAAAAAAACCCTCAAGTGAGGGGGAATCTGACAAAGTCTGCTACATCGGACGCATCCGTCTAAACCTCCGATACACGGTGCCATAAATCAACTTGGCATCTTCGGAGAGGTGGACGGATAAAACCAAATAGCATCTGCCCTGAATTTCAGGCAAGGCGCCCACCGCGTCTCCGCCGCGTCATTCGGAGGGGAACCGATTCTGGCACGCCCGGTGGGACCTTTTCCTCTTTCCACTCCACACTTCGTGTGTCGTCTTCGCGAACGAATCGTGGTTTGTTAATGGTTGCCTTTGGATTTCAAGTTACTAAGATTTGGTCTTTTTCCTGGTGCAGAAATCAAGCATCAATGGCCTCCAACTGCTCAAGCTGCTTAAAGTGCCAGTGCAACCAACGCTCCGCCTCACCTAGAGGTGTAGCTTATGGGCCTTAAGTGGCCTCCATCCTTGCCATGCCGGTGGACCAGGTGACCCAGGCCACCACCGGTCTATTTTTCGGAACCTGATCCCGCCTGCAAGCTTCACCATGCCAGTGCCCGCACCAGAAGCAAACAAGAAGTCAGTTTTGATCGGCTTACTGCTACAACGGCCCCTTTCAAAGGGTCGTCCAATATCAAGCCGGCAGCCTCTGTCTTTGCCAGGCTGAGCCAGAACCCTGATGGGCCCGCCAAGAAGCCCATGAACCCTGAAATGGCCGTCCCAAGGAAGAGAGCCACCCCTACTCCTGAAGTCATCAAGGCGGCTTCTCCTGTTAAAGAGTCAGTCTTTTCAAGGCTGATTGTTCCGGCTCCTGCTCCTGCTCGAGGATCTGTCTTTGACAGATTGAACATCGTCCCTCAAAGGACAACATCAGTCTTTAAGAGGCTGACACCAGCAGCACCTCATTCGGACAGGGGGCAAGAAGAAGCTGTCTCGATCGCCGAGCCAGTCCCAACGGCTCGTCATGCTCGACGTCGCCACTGGCGCCGAGTAAGTAAGGCCCGGGGCAACTCCCCCTCAGTGCTAACTCCACCTGCTCCAGTAGTGGAAGTTAATGCTGCTGTTCCAACTGGGAACAGCTTTGAACCACTTAGGAGGGTATGTAAGAACTCTCCAACTGCTATGCTAAAAAGATCTCCTCCACCTGCGGAGAGGGTCCCAGAAACGAAGCTGGAGCAGCCCCCTCAGCGGCTATCCTCTAAAATTTATAAAGTCTGGCGGAGGGTTCAAGACTCCGTAATTGACCAAGGTCACTCTCGTCAGCAGAAAAGAGCGAAAGTGCAAGAAGAAAAGAACCGTCCGGACAAACAGCAAAGGACGACCACCACCAGGGTGCCTGCTGCAACGGCCCCCTCAACTTCAACGGCCCATAAGAGAAGGAGGCCGGGGAAAATTTCCACTCCTACAGCAAATGCCAAAGGCGGCGAGCCCAAATACCCTAAGTCCGGGGGCATTGTAGTCCATACCGTCTACATGGCGTGTGGCAAAGAGGACGGCCGTGCATCTACAGGTCATAGACCGCTTACACGGTCAGTGACCAAAGCTTAGGAGCAACAGCAAAAGCTCCAGGAGATGATGAACGCGATGGCCGCACTCACTGGGCCAAAAGAAAGCCCTGAAGCGTCCTCGGATGAACGCCAAGAGCAAGAAACTGATGCTGAATTCCTTCGTCGGATATTGGAGAAAAATGATAAAGAGGCTGCTGAACAAGCAGCCAACATAAAGCGAATGGCCCTCCTGTTCCTGGACATGGTGGGAATGATGATCCAACAAGATCCTCCAGCTGAAGATCCCCCGATCGTCCTTAAAGACGATAGGGGAGAAACGTCAAATCCTCCACCGGCTCTGTCAACAGCCAAGGAGGAGACAATCTCCAAAGCTGACTTGGACGAATATATAGCCCAACAGATACGGGTTCATCATGCGACTAAGGCAGCCGGTCAGGTCGTAAAAACAGGACGACCATATCTGAGCTGGTACGATCAGATAAAGTACCCGCCGGGCTATACAATACCCAAATTCCATGTCTATAAGGGGACGGGTAATCCCCACCAGCATGTTGCCCAGCTCAGGGCGCTTTGCGGCAACACCGGCGGTGATGATAAATTGTTGCTTCGCCAGTTCGTCGGTAGCTTGTCAGATATAGCATTCGAGTGGTACTCCGAACTCCCAAATGACTCTATCAAGACATTTGCGGAGATGGAACTGCTGTTTACCCAGCGTTTCGCAAGCGCCAGCGAACGCACACCGATGACGGCATTGATTAATGCCAAGGTGAAGCCGGGCGAGACATGGGTCCAATATGCTATACGGTGGCGGAACTTATGGTCAAAATGCGAGCAACGCATAGAAGAGGCTCCGGTAGTAGGCATGTTTGTGGGAACCCTCGATCCACAAGCGACCATCTCGCAATTCATGATGTTCTTCAAGCCGACTACCTTCCAGGCCCTGATCGACAAGCTAGCTCAAATGGACCAGATAGGCCATATGCCGCCTCCTCCAAAGCCGGATTCTCGAAACGAGAAGGGGAAGGGAAAAGCGATCGTTGTCGCTAATGCTCAACAACAGCCGGGCAACTTGAAACCGGCTGTCCGTCAAAATAATATGCCTCCGCACGTACCCCTTGAGGAGAGGCTAGGACTTCCTTACTCGTTTCCCCGAGATAAAACGCGAAGATTATTCGAGCTGGCGTTGCGCAACCGACTCATAAATCTGTCGGATCCAAGACGTCCGTCGCAGCTGAACGACGTCCATGATCCTAATTACTGTCCCTATCACCGAGTACTGAGTCATCCGATCGAAGATTACTACGTCTTCAAAAATTGGATTGAAGACCAATACCAACAGGGCAAGTTCGCGTTGTCCGACAGATGGAAGGTGAATCCGCCGCAACCTCACACCTCTAAAAGGATGAATACACCGGGGGTAACGTGCTCTCTCGTTGAAGAAGCTCCATGGGAGGTCGTGCTATCAGCCAAAACAAAGAGGATGCTGAACGATCTTCAAACATGCCCAGCGATCAAGTGGAAGAACCCGTTGGAACCTCAGATCATTGAGGCGATGTTGAAGCCGCGTCCAACTCCAAAGACCGATGGTGGTGGCCCAAGCACTCACAACCAGCCGTCAAAATCTTCGAAGAAGAAGAAGAAGAAATCCAAGAAGCCTGTGAAGCCTGGCGACAAGCGCACGGACTTACAGAAACAAATTGACGTGCTGGAGGAATACAACCAGAAAGCACGGACTCCCATTACGCTCCAAGAGTTTCTCAACCACTTCTTTCAAGAGGAAGATGAGGGAGATAGTTCGTCGGATGAATCTGAGGAATACGTGGCGAGCTGTCATATGATCTCCCATTCGTTTACGGACGATGAGGAAACTCCTTGCACTGAAAAGCTGGGGGCAGATCCTGAACCGGAAGTTCTGGGGCCATTGGATGAAACAATTGACGCATTCCTCAACGAAGCTCTATTGAAAAGTAAAGCTGATCGGGAACGTGAGACGTCTATATTTGAAAGGGCCAAGCGCCAGCGACTTGATGAAAGAGTTGAGACACTCCCGCCGGAGCAAAATACATCCACTGCGGATAAAAGCAAATTCAAGACGAGGAAAATGTTTGCTAAGGCCATATCAATGGGTATCAAGTTACCATCCTCTGAAGGAAGCATTGCTGGTGAAGTGGAAATGCACCCCTCCTACTGCTTGTATTATCGGAAGATTTCGCACCCCATCGAAGAGTGCAAAGCTTTCAATAAATGGTGGCAGGGATATGTCGCTCACCGGCAACATTTTAAGCGGGAAAAGCGCAAAACTCATCGGGAGCGGAAAAATACGACCGAGGGGCTTAACAGAACTACCGACAATTGTCGCATGGTTAACGCCGGGGGATCGCAAGTGCTCACATTCGGGAGAGATTCTGACGAGAAGCTGGCTCTTAGCCCCCTCTTTAAAGAGTCCACCTCGGGAAAAAAAGAAGAGCAGAAAGTCTGTGAAAATATCCGGCTGCATAATCGGACGCTGCCCGAAAAGAATCTCGGGCCCTCAAACAAAAAAGATAAAGGGAAAGAAAAGGTCTCTGAGGATATCGCCCTAGATGACCAAGTCATGGAAGAGCTAACTGCCAAAGACCCGCCGAAAAAAGATAAGGTGGATTACAACGTTCTAGCGCATCTGAGGAAGCTACCCTCGCAGCTTAGTATTCTTGACGCCCTTTTACTATCAAAAGAGGCTAGAGATTCATTAATCAAGGCACTACAGGAGCCGGAACAATTCCAAGCTTTCCTGGCCGAAGAAAAGATGAAGGATGAATTGGAAGAAGTGCACACGGCCGATGTCGCTTTTGGCGATGAAGACCTTCTCCTTGGGACGTGCGAACACAATCGCCCCCTCTATGTCTCAGGATACTGCCACGATATAAAGATAGGCAAAATCTTGGTCGACAATGGATCCTCCGTTAATTTCCTCAATGTGCGGGTGTTAAAAGAAATCTGCATGAGCGTCCAGCACCTTGCTCGGGACAAGATCACCATCTCCGGGTTCGACTCCCTATCATCAAGAACTCTTGGGTCTGTGATACTGACGCTACGCTTTGGGCTACTCGTCACGGACATTAAGTTCCACATCATAGATGCCAAGACATGCTACAATGCTCTACTCGGCCGACCATGGTTACACGAGTATAATATCATCCCTTCTACACAGCATCAGTGTATGAAATATTTTAAGGATGGTCTCGAGTATACCGTGACGGGAGAACTGAACCCGTTCTCCGTGAACGAAGTCCGCAAATACGAAGATGCCAAATACTTTTTACCGGATTTCGAAGACACGGAGAGGTGTCACAAGCCGGAGAACAAAGCTAATGCCACCATCCCTGTCTTCGGCAGTGATACCGAGGAGGAAGAGGAGATAGTTTATTCGGGTCCGCCCCAATACAACAAGCCGGGACCATCTGCTCCTACGTTGATCTTTGGTAGTGACTCGGAAGATGAGGTCCATGATGTATTCTCTGCTCGACCTTCAATACAAACGTCCGCTGACGAAGAGCAAATTCTGCAAGTCGTCATTGTTCCACTTAAACACCAAAAAGAGCTGGATGCGCTCGATACCTGCAGTGTAGAAGAGCTGCGAACATTCTATGTCCCTCCCAGGCGAGAAGGCGAAAAAGCAATTCTATTCTACCGCTCAGAGGAAACCAAAGTGGAGAAAGAAATCTGGCACGGTGCGGATCCTACGCTTGACAGGCTTCAGCCCATCCGTCTCCCCAGATATTATACAGAAGGCTTGAAAAGGCTGTTGAAGCGCTAGAGGATATCCTTCAAACAGACCGCTCGAAAATCCAAATTCTATGATAGGGTCTGGAACGTCCCCGGGACTCAGCATAAGTTGCCAAGTGGAAGGATGGAAACAATCGGGCTTGGTTACATTCGGTCCAAGAAACGAGAGCTACTCCACGGTTGCTACGTCGTGCATGACTTCGATGAAGAAGCGGATGCTCAATGGGAGGACGCTAATCCTGAACCAGTGAAAGTTCCTAATGCAAAAGTGCCCAGTCCATCGTTCGAAGAGCAAATGGACAAGCTTATAAGGGAAGCTGGTCAAAAAGTCCGAGACGATCATAACCGCGAAATGGCCATCTACGAGAAAGCCAAAATGCAACGCCTCCTCCAACAGACTGTGAAAGATGAAAATGCCGCTCCCTATCAACCAGTTATAAAAAAGGTTCGACGCAGAGGCAGAAATAAGTCGAGAGGCGAAAAAGGCGCTCAACAGCAACAAAGCGAGACTAAGAAGCCACGCAAGCGGGAATCGAGCTGTTTCGATCTATCCCTCATAAGGAAAATGGGTCGAGCGTACTCTTTTCCTCGGGACAAGACAAAGAAAATACTTGACTTCACTCTAAAACATCAGATGCTTACACTGCCGGAGTCTAAACACCCCGAACAAGCAGGCGAAGTTTCTCACCCAAACTATTGCTCTTATCACCGAGTAATAGGGCATCCTCTCATAGAATGCTTCACCTTCAAGAATTGGGTCGAAGATCAGTATCAGCTTGGCAAGTTCGCTCTGTCTGACAACTGGAGGGTAACGCCGCCACAGAAGCACGAACCCGAAGCAACGAGAGCAGAACCAGTTCCATATTGGGCTTGGAAGCGAATTCGTACTTGTCACATGATATCAATATCAAAAGAATAGCCCGGGAACATGGATGACCTTCCCTGGTGCTTCGAAAACTGCAACGATGAGGTGATCTCAGAATTTCCACCAGCATCGAAAGAGCTGGAAGATGGAATACATACCACTGCAGATAACCTCAAGAAAATTGAGTTGGGGACGACGAATGACCCGCGACCAACATTCATTAGTGAACCGCTGTCTGAAGAGAGGGTGGCTTCATTAAAAGACCTACTTATGCAGCATAGAGATTGCTTCGCATGGAACTATTCCGAAATGCCGGGACTAGATCCAAAAATTGCTGTGCACAAATTGGCAATATCTCCGGACGTCAAGCCGGTCAAACAGGCGCCAAGAATAATGCGGCTCGAGCTTGAGATGAGTATCAATGCTGAGGTCAAGAAGCTTATCGACTCTGGCTTCATCCAGGAGGTTCAGTATCCCGAGTGGATCGCCAACATCGTCCCGGTGATGAAGAAAAATGGGACGGTGCGCATATGCATGGACTTCCGGGATCTTAATAAAGCTTGCCCGAAGGACGATTTCCCAGTGCCAGTCACCGAACTGATGATAGACAATACGTTCACTCACGAGGTTTTCTTCTTCATGGATGGCTCATCAGGGTATAATCAGATAAAGATGCATCCCGAAGACCAGAAGCACACCGCCTTCAGGACCCCTTTGGGTATATTCTGCTACAAGGTGATACCCTTCGGTTTAAAGAATGCCAGTGCCACCTATCAGATGGCCATGACAAAGATCTTCAATGACCTTATACATGAAATCGTCGAATGCTATATCGACGATCTCGTGGTTAAAAGAAAATCATACGAGGAACATCTCGAGCATCTGAAGACCGTATTTCAACGCCTTCGACAATACAACTTGAAGATGAACCCTCTCAAGTGTGCATTTGGAGTTTCCTCGGGCAAATTCCTGGGATTCGTCGTCCGACACCGAGGTATTGAGATAGATCCGTCAAAGATCAAGGCAACATGGAAATGCCCCCGCCAAGAACTCTCAAACAGCTGCGGTCTCTCCAAGGGAAGCTCGCGTATATACGACGATTTATAGCCAACCTTTCAGGCAAATGCCGTCCTTACAGCCACCTGATGAAGAAGGGAACCCCGTTCGTCTGGGATCATAAATGCCAAGACGCGCTGGACGAAATCAAGCAATACCTCCAGAATCCGCCAGTGTTAGCTACTCCGATTAAGGGAAAACCTCTCATCCTTTATACAACCGCCCTCGAAGGTTCCTTAGGCGCATTATGGGCGCAAGAGAACGATCAAGGGAAAGAAAGAGCACTCTACTACTTAAGTCGAGTTCTACTGGGGGAAGAAAGCAACTACTCCCCCATTGAAAAACACTGCCTGGCGTTGATCTTCGCGATAACAAAGCTCAGGCACTATGCGTTGGCGCATGAAGTCTATCTCGTTTCGAAGGTGGACCCTCTTAAATATTTAATGTCGAAGGCCATATTGACGGGACGACTCGCTAAATGGGCCCTGCTCTTGATGGAGTTCTCGATAACATATCAACCTCTCAAAGCAGTGAAAGGCCAGGCCATCGCCGACTTCCTCGCTAAGCATCCGATACCCGCCGATTCTCCTCTGAATTGCGATCTTCCAGACGAACATGCGTTTGATGCGATCGACGGTGGTGATACTCGATGGGAGCTTTATTTCGATGGAGCATCTTCCATGAAGAAGCGCAGACAAAGTACCCCTATAATCAAATCGGGGGTAGGCCTTATCTTCGTGACTCCACAAGGAGGGATAATGCGCTTTGCTTTCTCCTTAACCGAGCCGAGGACAAACAATGAAGCCGAATATGAAGCTTTAATAGCAGGCCTCGAGATCGCCATTGACATGGGAATTGAAAACCTCCTCATATACGGAGACTCCCAGCTGGTCGTTAGTCAAGTAAACGACGACTACCAAACGTGCAAACCAGAGCTGGTGAAGTACGGCGAAAAGGTGCAACAATTGTTGACCCAAATTCCCTCATACACTTTGGAAAACATACCGCGCGTGGAAAACAGCAAATCGGACGCATTAGTCAAGCTCGCTAAAGAACTGGCTGACGAAAATCTCGATGACGCCAGAATCGTGGTACAAAGCCGTCGGGTGCTTGCCCCAGCAGAAATATCTCCGGAATTACCCGAAGAGAAGGAAGCGACTGAGCAAATGGCTATGCAAATAAAAAACCGGAAAAAGGCCGAGGATTGGAGGGAAGTCTTTATAGACTACTTCAAATACCATCGAACGCCCGAAGATGCGTCCTCAAGACATCAGCTTATGTAACGAGCTCTGTCTTTCGCTTTCGTCAATGATACTCTATACAAGAGGTCGTTTGATTCTCTGTGGTTGAGATGTCAGGGACCTGAAGAGGCAAAAAGAGTCATTCAAGAAGTTCACGACGGACTCTGCGGTTCTCACCAAGTAGGCCCAAAGATGAAATTGAAGATAAAACAGATGGGTTACTACTGGCCCACGATGATTCAGGACTGCCTTGAATATGTGAAGCAATGCCACTCATGCCATATTCATGGGGACTTTATCCATCAGCATCCAAATCCACTCCATCCAACGGTGGCTAGCTGGCCATTCGAAATGTGGGGAACTGACATAGTTGGCCCCATCGAACCAGCATCGTCTAGAGGACATCGTTTCATCCTGGCGACGACTGCCTACTTCTCCAAATGGGCAGAAGCAGTACCGCTGAGAGAAGTGAAGACGGAGAATATCCTCCATTTTTTCAAGACCCACGTCATATATCGGTTTGGAACTCCGAGACGGATCATCTCCGATAACGGGCCAGCTTACAGAAGCCACAAGATCAGTCGCTTCGCGCAACAACACAATATAGACTGGAGATATTTCTCAGTTTATAATCCGCGAGCTAACGGTCTAGCTGAGGCCTTCAACAAGACCTTGACAAAGATCATGAAGAAAACGGTGTCCCGAAATAAGAAGGACTGGCATGAGAGGCTGCAAGAGGCTCTTTGGGCGTATCTAACTACGTTCAAGACGGCCACGAACGCAACACCATATGCGTTGGTATTCGGTACAGAAGCAGTACTCCCCCTCGAGATAGAGTTACCCTCTCTGCAAGTGGCAGTCCACTACGAGCTGACGGACGAAGAAAATGCTCACCTTCGGCTTGAGGAACTTGATGCCCTTGATGAAACACGGCTCATAGCGCAACAAAATCTGGAGGCTTATAAAGCAAAGATGACGCGCTCATATGAAAGATTGACCCGGCCGAGGACATTCCGCCAAGGCGAACTCGTGCTAGTGGTCAAAAGACCTATGATCCCCAATCATGCCAAACGGGGAAAATTCGAGCCGAACTATGAAGGCCCGTACATCATAGACAAGGTCTACCAAGATGGAGCCTATTTACTCATGGATTTGCACGGTAAAATGCCTTTCAGGACAATAAATGTTCGCTTCCTAAAGAAATACTACGCTTAGCGAGTTACCGCCTAGGTCAATGATAGATGACGACGACTATGTCCGCTCGCTATCTTCCTAAGCTCAAACTTTATAAGCAGTAGCCAGCCTTCTCCTGGACGGACCGAAACGTCCTTAAACTAACGACGGACCGAAACGTCCTTAAACTAATGGCGGACCGAAACGTCCTTAAACTAACGAAGGACCGAAACGTCCTTAAACTACTACCGCAGCATCCTTAGGCTGACGAAATGAATAAAAAAAATATATAATAAAAAAATATATTAAAAAAATATAATAAACGGTATGTCCATAAGCAAAATGGGCAAAGATGAAAACCCGAAAGGGCTCCGTGAGTAAAAACAGCAGGGCTACCGGCGATGTTTGTGAAAACCCGAAAGGGCGCGGACTCGTTAAAAAAAAACGGTACGTCCATGAGCAAAATGGGCACGGATGAAAACCCGAAAAGGTTCCGTGAGTAAAAACAGCAGGGCTACCGGCGAGTGTTTGTGAAAACCCAAAAGAGCGCAACCTCGTTAAAGGACACTTACAGGGTCCTCTCGACCTTGTAAGGAGAAACTACCCGCGTGAGATCCTTACGACTCACAAGGGAGCAACACACTTAGGGATCCCCACGATTCCTAAGGAGAAAATACATTTGCGAGATCCTCACGACTCGTAAGGAGAACTCTCTTATGGGACCCTCACGGATCATAAGATTTGAAAGTCTTAAGTTACAGAGACTTAAACCTGTGTTTAAGCAACCTCCACAACCTTCGATATTGCCCTACAAGTGGTTCAATACCGACCCTTGTATACAATCCACGGGCGCGAATAAACATTTCCCTAACCAAGTCCCATCCGTGACTGGGGATATGTTCGCATGACCCTTGTAAGTCCTCTCGATTTACAAGGAGAAAACCCTCTTGTAGGATCCTTACGACTTACAGAGGAACATACACTTAGGAATCCACATGATTCCTAAGGAGAAAATATACCTACAAGATCCTCACGACTTGTAGGGAGAAATACCTTTGTGGGACCCTTACGGCTCATGAAGTCAAAAGCCTTAGTCGACAGGACCTTAACCCTGTTCGCTAAGCCACCTTTGTTCGACATCGACAGAGGTAAATGATGATTCGCTCCTGGCAATATCCCAGTTGTAGCGGTGCTGATGCCGAAACCGGTGTCTAATGCCAGGCTTACGGTGAAAAGCCAGCAAGCCGCACATGCATACAAAATAGCCGAAATGATAGGGCAACTTAAAATAAAAAAGCAGCAAGTAAAAATGTATGCACACAAAATAGCCGAAATGATTGGGCAACTCGCAATAAAAAGCAGCGAGTAAAAATAAAATAAATAGCCGAAATGATTGGGCAACTCGAAAAATAGCCGAAATGATCGGGCAGTCGCGACTTTCGCGATCAAAAGATGAAACGATAGAGCATCGCGGAAATAAAACAATAAAAATGAATGAAACTTTTGCCCTACAGTTGAGATCACATCGATCCCTGTATACAATCTAAGGGCACAAACAAAGACGGAACCATACCTTCCCAATAGGATCAACCAGAAAGCAAAGCCAAATCTCGACGGTTCACCAATAGCCTAGAGATAACCGCGACATTCGTCTTGATGCAACAGACGCAGTGCCAGCAAGCGAAGCGAAGATCTAATTCCTAGCTTCACGGTTTTGACGGTAACTCATATGGAACCCGAAAGACGACCACAGATCAGTTCAATCCCCAGGGAAACCAGTGTCCCTAGCAAATACCTCAATTCAGGGAAACTAGCGTCCTTGATGAGAGCCTCCTGAGGAATACTCCGATTCGTTTCAACCCCGAAGAAACCGGTGTCTTCGATAAAATCCTTCGACTCAGGGAAACCAGTGTCCTTGACGAGAACATCCTGATTCGCGTCGACTCGCAGAGAAACTAGCGTCTTTGCAGGAATACATCGATTCGTTTCAACCTCGAAGAAACCAGTGTCTTCGGCCAAATCATTCGACTCAGGGAAACCAGTGTCCTTGACGAGAACATCCTGGTTCGCGTCGACCCGCAGAGAAACTAGCGTCTTTGCAGGAATACATCGATTCGTTTCAACCCCAGGGAAACCAGTGTCCTTGGCAAATACCTCAATTCAGGGAAACTAGCGTCCTTGATGAGAGCCTCCTGATTCGCGTCGGCCCGCAGAGAAACTAGCGTCTCCACAGGAATACTCCGATTCATTTCAACCCCGAAGAAACCAGTGTCTTCGGAGAAATCCTTCGACTCAGGGAAACCAGTGTCCTTGACGAGAACACCTCGATTCGCGTCAACCCGCAGAGAAACTAGCGTCTTTGCAGGAACACCTCGACTCGTTTCAACCCCAGGGAAACCAGTGTCCTTGGCAAACTCCTTAACTCAGGGAAACTAGCGTCCTTGATGAGAGCCTCCTGATTCGCGTCGGCCCGCAGAGAAACCAGTGTCTCCGCGAGAACTTCCCGATTCGTCTCAACTTGCAAGATAAAGCCTTAGGCAACAGGGATTAAAAAACTTGTTTCCTGAGCACTGGGACCCTGCAAGTCGGTCTAAAACGGTCTCTTGCATACTATTCACGGGTCCCACTCTCCAAAGTCGAATCTCGACATGGAGGGAAACAACCGCTTACGGGTCCTCTCGACTCGTAAGAGGGAAAATTCTCTTATAGGATCCTTACGACTTATAAGAGAAAATGCACTTAGGAATCCTCACGATTCCTAAGGAGAAAATCCACCTACGAGATCCTCTCGATCCGTAGGGAGAAAAGTCTCTATGAGACCCTCACGGATCATAGAGTTGAAAAGTCTTAGGCGGCAGATCTGAACCTGCGGCCTAAGCCATCGCTATTTCTTGGAAAAACTAAGATACTTACTCTATTATCTGTCAACCATGTTTATTAAGACAACATGCTGATAATAAGAGAAAGGGAGAAAGCAAAAGAGCATACAAGACATTGCAAAGGAAAAAATGTGTATCTTTGTTTATTAATTCAATCAAGTACAAGGTGAATCGCACAAAAGAATAAAGAATGCATACATCTTATTTGAAAAAGAAAAATTTTACAAGTATATTGATACAAAGGCAGCTACTGGGAAGGAAGCGTCTTAAATAGCCCTATCAGTTGTTCGCGCACTTCCTTCCATGCCTTTTCCTGATTGGCCACCACCGCCAGTTCCGCCTCCACTTGAGCCCGTTGCTGCAAGAAGGATGCAAGCTGCTCTCCAACGGCCTGCTGAGCTGCTTCACGGCCTTGGGCATTACGCTCGGCAGCATCGAGTTTCTGCTTCAGGTTCAACCCATTTGAGATGCGTTCCAGGAGGCCCTCGAAGATAGCCTTCACTTAGGCAGCGTTCGCCTCAACCTCAGCGCGCAGACTAGCCGTCTCATTTGAGGTCTCTTCGCATTCCCTCAGCCTTAAAGCCGTTTCCTGCTCCAGGTGACGGAAGTAAGAAGCGCTTTGCTCGATCCATGCTTCTCTTTGATTGCTTACGGCTAAGGTCTCAGGAGCAGGGCGCATAAACTCCGACTGATGCAGGCGGACCTCGATTTCCCTGCAGTGATTGACCCAAAGCTCGACGACGCCTCCGTCATGAAAAGTCACAAGTGCTGCCAACATCGGGTTAACCTCCGCAGCGAAATCCGCAGCAGATGGGAGAGCGTCTTCGTCAAGCTCCTCGACGTATCCGCTCAGCATGCCCAAGCTCATTACAGCACCCTTTGAAGACGGACGTCTCAGGAAGGGGCCTGCCGGCATTATAACGTGAGATTCAAAGGGCGCTGGGATTGGAATGACAGCTGAAAGAACAAAATACGATTAGATGACAGTTCAAGAAATAAAAAAGGGGGTCATTGATAAGATAGTTTAATATACCAGCTGCAGCGAGCGGCAAGGCCGGAAGGGCCGGTGGCGCGACCGATCTCTCATCCCCCCCTTCAATTTGTAGCACTGCAATCAGGACAAGGGAAAGTTAAAAATAATTCCATCACTAAAAAAGGAAAGACATTAGTTGGAAACTATACTCACTAGCGCCACTGGGGGAAGAAGCGAGTTCAGATGGGAAGGAGAAATGCGGGTGCAACACCTGATAGAGATGATCAAAAAGCACTCCTGAAAAGATGCAATAGTACGACATTAGTACATAAATTATACGGCTGAAAGATAAAACTAATGGGTTGCAAATCCATACCTTCCAACATCTTTGATGGTGCAAGGGAAGGCTGAGAGGTGACCACCGCCAAGGCAGTAGTTGACGGTGCTCACTCGAGCAATGGAGCATCGGCGCTGGCCGCACCTGCGTTAAAAATAAAGATAAACTTGTCAGAAAGAATCGCAAGATATAAAAAAAGGGGACAATAACTCGAAATTTATCTGATGAGCCGCCAGTCAAAACGGAGGCGTCTCCCTCCTCCATTGATACGAGTCCACCTCCCGTGGCCTCATCACCAGACTCTACGGGGGCCGTCGTCGTGCTCGCAAGGCTACGAGATAGCGGAGGACCGTAAGCGGGGAGAGCAATGATCGGAGCATTGCCAGACTCTTAAGAAAGAGCGGCCGGCTCGTCCTCAGAAATCATCCCCGCCTCACCCGCTACTCCCTCGGGCTCGGCGGTCGCCATTGTTTCATCCGCCGTCACCATGGGGTCGCCGGCCTCAGGCGCCTCATCCGCCGCTTCCCCAGGCTCAGTTATAGCGGTCGTCTCATTTGCCGCCACCTCAGGCTCGGCATCAACGACCTTCTCTGGTGCAGCTCCCTCAGCTCCCAGCTCAGGCTCAGCAACCCCGGCGACGTTGCCCACCGTCAACTCGGGTTCGGCCGGTGCCTCTTCCTCTGTCCCCTTAGGTTCGACGGTCTCCGCCTTCCCGTCGGTTGGACTTGGCCCTGCAGGACAAGATATATAAGAACCGACAAGTTTACAATTCTTACAAACAAATCTTGCATGATACATTACCTGAGGCAGACTTATCATTTGCCCCGCGAGCTGCACGTGCCACCTGCCTGCGAACTGTGAACAAGGTGACCCGGAGCTCTTCTGAAGGGGTATCAGCACGAGGGACGGTGCTCGGGCCAGCTCCCACGGCCAAAGCAGCCCTGCGTGCCTTTGCATTGCGCCTTAGCCGCTTTCTCTCCTCCTGAGCCGTTGAGACAGACCTCTTCAAAGCCTCCTTCATTGAGACGTCCTCGTCTGTGAACAGGGATGCCTCCAAATCCTTCAAGGCATCCCTCGTCGACTTGTCGAGTTGAGGCTCTCGGGGCAACCCCGAGGAGACTGGGACTTCAGTAGCGGGCCCGGAAAGAGTCCCCGCATCAGCTGGCGCAGCCCCTGCAAAGAAGCAAAGGAAGAAGGTTAGGTTGACCATCAGAAAAGAGGATAAAAAACTTAATAGGGCGATACGTACCAATGCCCATTAAAGCATGCTTCTCTTCCTCCTCCTGGAAGGTTTTTAAAGAGGCGGCAACGGCTTCTTCGGTAGTGACACCTGTTAAAAAGGGGAAAAGCATTAGTCGAAGATAATAATAAAAATGATATGAAATGACGAAGAGTACAGCTAATGATTACCTACTTGAGCGATTTTATCCAACCACGCTTCGAGCCTCGCTGATCGCGCTGAAGCCACAATGGCAGCCGCCAGGTCAGTGTCTGCAGGGTCTACCAAGAAGCCTTTATTGCTGCCATACTCGCTTATACCTTCGGTAAGAGGGGCCTAAGGCTCTAAACCAAGGATCACATTGAGAGAGAGGAGCGACTTCTTCTTCCTCTTCTGCCCACCAGCCCTGGGTGCACCTGAGATCGACTTGCGCTTTGCAGGCACCCTAGGGCGGTGGGTCCCGATATCCGCGCCCATGCCGGACTCCGGCGAAACCACATCTACCGTCTCCACTGGAGCATGGGGCGCTGGTGGTGCATCCATAGTACCACGGAGCGGCAGTCCACGAGGAGGGCTCAACACGCACGGTGGCGCGGTTCCGGCATCTTTCAGCGGAGGAATGACCGGGGTCCTTGGCTTCAAGGGAGCCTTGCGATCGCTGCCGGGAGGCGCACCCTTGTGGTCAACCAGCATGCGCTTCTCCATAAGGATAACTGGACCCATTGCATGCGCATACCAAGCCACGTACGCGTTGAGCACCTTGGGGACGCAGCTCGGCTCGCTGATGAAGAAATAGGAACCCGTGTTAAGCCGCATGAAATGGTGTATTGCATTCCTTATCCCCTCTCGGCTGGCCACGGGCTTTTCCAAGAAAGCTTCCATCGGGATCCCCTGGTGATAGCTCGATTGCTGAGCGAACCGGTGAGGGTTATACCTCATGAAGAGTGCCGTCTCATTCTGCCTAAACACTAGGTAGCCCGGCCGAATAGAGTAGAGGTGGAGGATCTCCCGAGCTTTCAATATGGAGGCCCCGTCCTTAAAATCATCGCGCAATGGCACTACCGACTTGGTGGTCTCCGAGCCTATGGTTATGACTTTATCCAAAAAAGAAAACTTCGCTCCGACCAGGTGTGGACGAAGGAGCAGCCCCTTAGCCTCCCGCGGAGGTGCAACCACGATTGAAGCGCCGACCAACCGCATGACTCTTGGGAGTCTGCACTTCTCAAAAAACAGAGGGATCTTATAGGCGCCGAACACTCTGTGCACATGCATTTCCATCCAAGAGGTGAAGTAGTGCATCGGGAAGTTAGCAGGCTGCACCCCAGGCTCATTAGCGCCCGCCGCTACGCTGAGTCCATTATACAGGTGAGCCAGCCCGGCGATTCCTACTGTTAATTGCAGACCAGCCACAATCCGATGCGCTGGATAGAAAACAGATGGCCGCATGTGGCATGGGTGTGTGGGGAGCGCAAAGCTGCACAGCCACAACCCCAGGAACCCTACAAAAAAGGACTCCTCATCCATGCCCGGGATGGCGATTTCTGAAAAGGGCATGACGGCGGCGCCAGGGAGATAAATATCCTTGTGATCATCCTCCGATATGGGTCGGCGGTCCAAGCCAAAGCCAAAAGGGTCATCAAGCTGGGCGAACTTCTCGCTCCGCTCCGATAGGAACTCTGGTCGAATAAAACGGACGATAAAATCTGTGAAACTGACTCCCCGGACACCCGATTCCAGATAGAGCCCTTCATAGATCTCCAGCACCTTCACCAAGCCCGGAAACTGGTGCTGAATAGCGTTCTCCGGCGTCAGATCAAACACCAGCGGCTTGGTAGCAAAGACGTATTCGTCAGGAGGAAGCAGCTCCTCGTAATGCTCCCCCCTCATCGGCAAACCCGAGATTTCAGCAAATTCCTCCAAGGAGATAGAGACTTCCATGTTCGTCATCAGGAAGGTGTGGGTAGGAATATTCCATTGTTCAATAAAAGCCTTAACCCACCACGTTGGAGGAGAAGGATACTCAAAGAGCGAGACGTAGATGGCCGAATACAAACCGATCTTCATCAGATAAGTCCTCTTCGCTGATAAAATATATCGAGCCCACTGTAAATATCCGGCAGGCGGTCGCGGGATCAATCCAATGTTATAGGCCTGTCCCTAAGGGCGTGCTTCACCCTGATAGATTCGCCTCCCCAAAATATCTATTGCCGGCGGCGGCTGCACGGGAATAGCCCCAATTGCATGCCAGGTCATCCGAATTCCAATTTTTGACCTCCACGGCATACTTCACCGGGGGTTCATCCGCATAGGGATCGAAAATATTGGCTCGGATGGCGTAGCAAAACCGAAGCTTCGGCGACCCTGAATGATATCGTTATACCACCTACCCCACAAGTGAAGGTTCTTATGCTCGGGGTCATGATCCTTGATGAGGGTGAGCACCTCTCGGTCCACTGGTGCCTGGGGAAAACCTCCCTCCGAGCGAACGAACGGGAATGATAGGTCAGCAGGCATGTTTCCTGTGGAGGGACAAAAATTAGCCGTCAGTGTTGTAATTCCAACGCTTAGCATTTTAAAAATTTACACCACACTGCAATGCAGTGGGTAGGGGACCAAATGGGGACCCACAAAATCTGGACGACAGTACATCAGTTAAAAGGACAACCCCATCATTGGATGAGACTGTCAATCAATCCTCAAGAGAATATTCTCATTAATAAAATCCCTAGAGACAAGGAGAAAATCTCCTCTTTCAGAGCAAAACTCTGTCACAGAGTGACACTTGTCAAACTCTGGTCTCAAGGGAATAAAATTCCTTAAAAGAGCCTATCTCTGTGGTAATGATGAGAAAATTTATTAAAGGAAAAAATTTCTTTAAACTCCTAAAGATTAAAATTTTTTGGGGATTTTAAAGATCCATGAAAACTCTTAGGAGTTCTTCATTTTCAGATCAAAAAAGTCTGCATTTGATCCAAGAGCAAAGCTCTGTTCATGGGTTAAAACCCATGAGACAAGATCTCTGTAGATCTATGAACTCTTGAGAGTAAGGCTCTGTTGGTGAAACCCCAAAGGGGTTTTTCTTTAGATCAAAGATCTATAAGAGCAAGGCTCTGTTAATTAAATTTAATTCAATTTGATTTAAATTTTACCTAAAATGATTCTAAGTTTTGAACTCTGGAGTTCTTGGAAAGAAACGAGAGCAAGGCTCTAAAATTCTTAAGCAAGAGCAAGGCTCTGAAAATCAAGATTCTTGAAAATGGTAAAACATTTACTAAGGACCAAGGGTCCTATTTATAGGCGCCTGCGTCCCTTCAACTCACCCGTTGATCCAACGGCTAAGATCTTGCCACCGCTGCACTCACGTGCGCACCACGTGAGCGCAACGGTGGGGGGGCATTTGTTTCCCCCAATCAGAGCAAAACTCTGTTTGAATTTCAAAAATTCAAAAATTGAAGCAACTCTTCAGATCCTCTGCGCTGCGCGCAGGGCGCCACGTGTCAAAATCAGGCACGCCAGCACAGAGAGCGCAGCGCCCGAGGCAGCGCACCCAATCAGAGCAAGGCTCTATTTAAAACAAAATTAAAGGAAGCAATGCTTCAGTTGCGCAAGCACTGCGCTGCGCGACACGTGTCAGCGCAGTGGCACTAGCGCAGTTGCGCAGCGCTGTGCGCCACGCGACACGTGTCAGCGCAGTTGCGCTAGCGCAGATGCGCTGCGCTGTGCGCCGCGCGACACGTGTCAGTGCGACACGTGGCAGCTGATTAAGAGAGGTTTTGTCGATCAAAAATATTTACCGCAATCAAGAACGGCGTCGCATGAAGCTAGCCGGTGAATACGGGTCGGTCCACAGGGATGTGTAAATCTCCTTTAAGTTCTTACGAGTTAATTTCAAATGGTGTTTGGATTTATAATTAAGCCTAAAAATTAAAGTTGTATGATACTAGGATTAGAAATTTGCTAGGATTAGGTTTAGGGAAAATTTGGTAAACAAAGATCTACATCTCTTTCCATTGCCTTTATTTAAAGATTTCATATTAGTGTTATGGTAAATCTTAACAAAGGGGATTAGGATGATTGGGAAGATTGATTCTCCCTCTAGATCCTTGTCCTTCCTTTCTTAATCTTTACCCTAACCTCCATGGAAAACCTTAAAATCCGGGCCTTTAGACTACGGAATCACCGCTACCTTGAGGGTAAAAGTGTCGTAGGGAGCGGAATAAGAAGGTATGCATGGAGTTCTAATGTTCATAAAAGTTTGGTAACAAAAAAAGATGAGAGATCTTCATCTCTCAAATCCTTCCCTATTCCTAACCCTAACAAGCGAGGAAACTACTCGCTCATTGAGGGGATGAAAAAAGACATGATTTTATTAAAGAGAGAAAACATCGATTGCAAGTTAATAAAAGCTAAACTAAATTAAACTAAGGCGAGAAAATAATTTACCTAGAGCAGATATGAAAAACTACAACTATTGCAAGGAAAATAACCTACTTACTTTTGATGCGCTCTAACTTCAAGAAAACAGAATTTTATTCATGAGTATAGGCATAAGAAAATACAAGGCTTTGGGTTCTATTTATAGGACATAGAAACCCTAGGTTTACAATTTCTCCGCATGTCTACAATTACAAATATACCCCTATAAAATCTTTCCAAAGCCTCCTCAGAATTATGGTAAAATTTTCTTCGTGCACGGGCACTAGACGGCCGCGGAACCGCGGCATGGGTAGGCATTGGGCCGCGGTTCCGCTGCCCTTTGAGGAGTTCACTTCATGAATTTTTCTGGGCTGCATCATGGTTCTTTGGTCTGTTTATTTCTTCAGTTTATTTCTCTGTTTGTCTTCTGTATTAATTCCAGATCTTCAGTGAACACTTCGCAATGGATCTTTTAACCGTCTTTCTTGCAAGTTTGGATCTTGCGTTGCCTTGTTGATGGTGAACCGTTCTTTTGCTAGGCTTTACTATGATCTTCCTAATTGTTGGTCAAAAGTCCTTCTTTTGTGTCATCTTTTGTGTTTTTCACTGTTTTTGCTCCAAGAACCTGTAACCTGTAACATGTAGTAGACATGGGTCAAAAGCACCTGTTTTCATTGTAAAATGCATAAGAATGGGGAATACAAAATGCAATATTATGTTATGAACAAATACCCCCAAACTTATCATTTGCTCGCCCTCGAGCAAACTTTTTATTTATTTTCGATAAAAATCTAACCTAGCCGCACTTTCGCAGGGAAACGCGATTGCACTGAGCACGTGCAACAAGCCGTTAAACCTCTAGGTGTCCCTAGTAGGAGGAGTGTTGTCTCCTGAGGGTTTTCAGCGGATTACACCTACAAAATCCTATCAATTTGGTTTTTCGACTTTTATTTTCTAACTAGGTTTTCTAACAAGGAAATCTATTATCGTCGACCCGCAAATTATTCACCCATATTCTTCACACTTCCTCATTATTTAACTTAAGATTATATATATCCTATAGAATTACCTAGCTTTCGGCATTTCTTAAGTTTTCCTTCTAGGGTTCCATCTCCACTTAGGAATTTCTCTCAACTCTATTAAAGATACAAGTTTTATTCTTTATTCCTTTCTCTTATCTAAACTCTAATCACATATCCCCACGTGTGTGTAAATATCACCCCTACACTTGAAAATTCAAATCAAGCAATCGTACTCCCGTCCGTTGTCCAAAGCACTTATTAATTGGTGAATTTTCGCTTTCACCTCCTTCATGGGACTGTTAATACTTCTTGAGGTACCAACAACCGATTACAAGATGCGTTAGCATTTTAAAGCGTACTTCCTAGTTTTTGCAACACCCAAGGCTTTTAGCAGTGGCTCCCAAACCAGTTGGTCTAAGGCACTAGGTGATGAAGCACCCTCGCTAAATATTTTTCTATTTTTTCGGCCTTAAGTAATCACAAAAACCCGTGTCCATTTTTTTTCTTTATTCACTTTTTTTTCTTTTTATTTTCACTGTGCTAAGGACTTTAGACAAGAGTATTTCAAGGTCTCTTCTACTAATCCAAGTTTCAAGGTGCGTGTTTGTGCATTTTGTAGGGTATATGTTTCCAGAATCTAGACTTAAGCTAGGAACTATTTTTCAAACTCATTCTCTAATAAGAACATCAATACTCTTCCCTCATTTTGATTTAGCCCAAGAAGTGAACCCAAAATTTGCCTATTTCTAAATAACCTACAAAGACATATACTTTCCACCGTTAAACTCTAAGGAAGGTTATTTTTAGGGTTTTTAATTTGCTAAGTCTAAGATTTAGTTTTTCCTAGCCAGTTAACCTATTTATCAAACTCAAGTCAATTAACCAGAATTGAATACATTAATTTTTATAATTTTTGAATATTTTCAATTTTTATGGGTTTTTCTGTTTTCTAAATTTTTCTATTTTCTCAAAATTTTCAAATTTTTATGATTTTTATAAAGATGCAATGCAGAAATTAAATATGCAAAAAGGGAAAGAAAAATATATACAATATGCAATGCAAAGGATAACTATATACACTACCTTCTCCCCCAAACTTGAGCAAAGCAGTGCCTTCACTGCCCGGCCCCAAATTTTGATTTTTTTTATTTTTTATTTTTTATGGTATTCTGAGAATATATATTTACAAATTATATACACACCCCCAAACTTATTTGAAATACTATTTTGGAAAAAAAAAAGAAATTTGGGGGTGAAAGTGGAGGAAAATTACTCAGTGTAGATCGGCTCCTGCAGGAACAGGAGCTCCTCCGAAGGGTCCGCTGTGAGGAACGGTTTCAAACGATGCCCATTTACTTTGAAAAGCGTACCGTCCTCCGGGTTTTCCAGATCAACCGCACCGTGCGGATAAACGGTGCGGACTACAAAAGGTCCTTTCCATCTAGAACGGAGCTTGCCGGGATGAAAATGTAACCGAGTATCATATAATAAAACCTGTTGACCTGGTTTAAATGTCTTTCGCAAAAGGTTTTTATCATGAAATACCTTAACTCGGTTCTTAGCAATTACGGCATTATCATATGCCTCATCCCGCAGCTCTTCTAGTTCATTTAACTGCAGCTTTCGGTTGCTGCCCGCATCTTCTAAAGATAGATTCAGCTCCTTAATGGCCCAAAATGCCTTGTGCTCAATTTCTACTGGAAGGTGGCAAGCCTTCCCGTAGACAAGCCGGTATGGAGACATGCCAAGATCGGTCTTGTATGCAATACGGAAGGCCCATAATGCATCGATTAATTTGAGTGACCAATCTTTACGGTTTTTAGAAACCGTTTTCTCCAAGATTTGCTTAATTTGCCGATTCGAGACCTCGGCTTGCCCACATGTTTGGGGGTGGTATGGCGTTGACAGCTTATGGATGATAGAGTATTTGCGCATTAGAGACTCAAAAGTCCTATTGCAAAAGAGATAACCATTATCACTTATTATCGCGCGAGGGTGCCCAAATCGAGAAAAGATGTGTTCTTTAAGAAATCGAACGACGACCTTGTTGTCATTTGTTCGACTAGGCACAGCCTCGACCCACTTTGAGACGTAGTCAACAGCCAAAAGAATATACACATTTCCAAAAGAGTTAGGAAATGGTCCCATAAAATCTATACCCCAAACATCAAAAATATCAACAACCAAAATTGGTTGGAGCGGCATTTCGTTTCTCCGCGATATCCGGCCCAAGTGTTGGCACCGGGAGCAAGTTTTGCAGTATTCGAATGCATCCTTGAAGAGTCGTGGCCAATAGAAACCACATTGCAAAACTTTCTCGGCTGTCTTCTTTGGGCCAAAGTGCCCGCCACAAGCTTGATCGTGGCAAAAAGATAGCACACTCTTAACCTCATTTTCTGGCACACACCGACGAATGATTTGGTCGGAACAATATTTAAAAAGATAAGGTTCATCCCAGTAAAAATGCTTTACTTGGGACAAAAATCGTAGTTTGTCTTGTTTCGACCAATCTTTAGGTATCAAGCCGGTGGCTAAGTAGTTTACAATATCGGTGAACCATGGTTCGCAAGAAACGGTCAAGAGTTGGTCATCGGGAAAATCATCAGTGATTGGAAGTTCAAGTGTAGGCGAAGAAGGAAGTCGTGAAAGGTGATCGGCCACTACGTTTTCACATCCTTTTTTGTCCCTTATGATAAGGTCAAATTCTTGCAGCAAAAGGATCCAACGTACTAGCCTAGACTTAGCATCCTTCTTCGCAAAAAGGTGGCGAAGAGCTGAGTGATCCGTGTACACTATAACTGGAGAGCCGATTAAATAAGGCCGAAATTTTTCAAGGGCAAAGACAACCGCTAAAAACTCTTTTTCTGTTGTTGTGTAGTTTAATTGGGCCTCATTTAATGTTCGGCTAGCGTAGTAAATTACATGCGGCATCTTGTTAATGTGCTGTCCAAGAACAGCACCAATGGCAAAATCTGATGCGTCGCACATAATTTCGAAGGGATGCGTCCAGTCTGGAGATGAAATGATGGGCGCAGAAATGAGTGAGTGTTTCAAAGACTCGAACGCTTCCATGCAAGTTGAGTCGAAAACAAAAGTAGTGTCCTTGACCAGTAAGAGAGTCAAGGGTCTAGCAATCTTGCTAAAGTCCTTGATGAATCGTCTATAAAAACCGGCATGGCCAAGGAAGGCTCGGATATCTTTGACGCATTTAGGAGGAGGAAGATTAGAAATGACTTCGATTTTAGCTCTATCAACCTCTATGCCGTTTTGCGAGATGACATGTCCTAAGACAATGCCTTCTCGTACCATAAAGTGGCACTTCTCCCAATTCAAAGTCAGGTTCTTTTCCCTACAGCGGGTGAGAACTGCGTCAAGATGTCGTAAACACTCATCGAAGGAGTCACCAAAAATGGAGAAATCATCCATAAAGATTTCCAAAAACTTCTCCACCATGTCCGAAAAGATCCCCATCATACACCGCTGAAATGTAGCGGGTGCATTGCATAACCCAAAGGGCATGCGACGATAAGAAAAAGTGCCAAAGGGACAAGTAAATGTAGTCTTGTCTTGATCCTCTTTGGCTATGGGGACTTGATTATAACCGGAATAGCCATCTAAAAAGCAGTAGAATTCGTGCCCCGCCAATCGTTCTAGCATTTGGTCAATGAATGGTAAAGGAAAGTGGTCCTTCCTTGTCGCGGCATTGAGTTTTCGGTAGTCGATGCAAACTCGCCACCCAGTTTGGGTGCGAGTGGGAATTAACTCATTTGCCTCATTGGTGATGACCGTGATGCCCGATTTCTTTGGCACGACATGAATGGGGCTAACCCATTGGCTATCCGAGATAGGGTAAATGATACCGCTATCAAGACACTTAACAATCTCCTTCTTGACCGCCTCTTTCATAATGGGGTTGAGGCGTCTTTGTGGATCCCTTGCCGGCTTGGCATCATCCATCAAGTGTATATGATGTTCGACTATGAGGGGACTAATCCCCTTAATGTCCGCCATAGACCAGCCGAAAGCTTGTCGATTATCGTATAAGACCGTTAAAAGAGCCTTCTCTTGCTCAAGAGCTAGAGAGGCCGATATGATAACTGGTAAGGTCTCATTTTCACCTAGATAAGCATATTTTAGGTGCGACGGCAAAAGCTTTAGTTCAAGTTTAGGTGGTGAAACAATAGATGGTAACAATGGAGTAACTGTTTCAAACTCGAAGGATTCCATCAAAGGTTCAAATCGAGTGTACGCTACCGAGTCGGATGGTTCAACTAACTCATCCGAAAAATCAAAAGACTCAAACTCGAGTGGAGAGTCTTCAAGATCATCAACAAAGGTGAAACACTCATAATCTTTGTCCGTCGTGAAAGCTGTGTCGGATTCTAGGAGGAACGCACTAGTGGCGTCAATATTGCTGTGATCAAACATGAAATTCTCGAACTCACAGTCCTCCTCCGCGATCTCATTGATCGAGCAAACATCAAGTACGCTAGAATTAGGCTCGCAAGGCTGACTTCCTAACTTGAAAATGTTGAGTTCAACTGTCATCTTGCCAAAAGATAGATTCATTGAACCGTTACGACAGTTGATTACCGCGTTAGAAGTCGCGAAGAATGGTCGACCAAGTATCACCGGAATTTGATTACGGGGGTTAGCGACAGGCTGTGTATCCATAACAATAAAGTCAACGGGGAAAATGAAATCCCCTACTCTAATTAACACATCCTCCAACTCTCCCCTAGGATGGGTGATTGATTGGTCGGCCATTTGGAGAGTGCAATGAGTAGGCTTAAGCTCTCCAACGCCTAATTGTTCGTACACCGAATAAGGTAGCAAATTGACACTAGCACCAAGATCTCATAGTGCTCTATTGATGGTCCTGTTCCCAATTGTGATCGAAATAGTAGGACAATCGGGGTCCTTGTGCTTTGGGGGTAAAGAATTGACAAGAGCATCACTAACAGCACTAGCCACGAAAACTTTCTTTGGTACTTGTGACTTCCTCTTTTTGGTGCATAAGTCCTTTAAGATTTTTGCATATGAAGGAACTTGTTGGATTGCATCCAAAAGAGGGATATTTATGCTAACCTGTTTGAACAACTCTACAATCTTCTCCATCTGTGGAGTTGGTTTATTGGATCTCAACCGATTTGGAAAAGGAACATTTTGAAAAGTTGTTGAGTCCAATTTTTGCGGATCAGATTGTTGAGTTGGAACGGAACCCCGTGTAGGTGTGTTCGTGTTGTGAGAAGAGGGTCCGTTCGAGCTAGAAGAAGTAGAGCCATGTGAAGGATGGAGAATAGGCTCTAACGAAGAAGAAGAGGAAGATGAAGAAGGAAAAGATGAAGAAGATGAAGAACCACCGGCCGAGGTGTCATGGTTAGTACCCACATTGTTTTGCAGCACTTTTCCGGATCTCAACGTGGTCACAGCATTCACGTTATGATTCTGCTGTTCATGTGCAACATGTGCGTGACCAGGATTTGGGAGTGGTTGAGACGGAAGCTTTCCTTTCTCTCGCTCTTTCAATGCTGTGTTGAGTTGTGCAATTTGTCCCTCAATAGCTTTGATGCTTTGATCATGTGAGGCACTATTTTGCACCAAAGATTGAACAGAAGTCTCTATCCTAGCTGTGGACTGTGCAGATTGCTTTAGGAATGCTTCTAGACTTCTTTCAAGCGAGCTAACAGCATTTTGAGGGGGAACAAAATTTTTGGGCACAAAATTGTTCATCTGATTAGGGTAAGGTTGCTGTTGGAGAGGTTGCTGAAATTGAGGTTGTGGAGGTGCTTGTTGTTGTGGAGGAGGACCCTTTGAAAATTGTTGTTTCCTTGGGATTGTTGATTTTGGTTCCAAGCGAAATTAGGGTGGCTCTTCCAACCCGGATTGTATGTTGAAGAGTATAGATCATTTCTTTGTCGTTGCTGAAAGGCAGCATTGACTTGATCTTGTCCTTGAGTGGATGCAGTGTAAGGACACTCTTCAGTAAGATGTGATGGATCCGAACAACAAGCACAAACAGTTCGTGGGGGCACAACAGGGGCAGGAGAAGGTGCTGAGATTTTGGTCTCAAGCGCTTCTAGCTTTTTCGTAAGAGCGGCCATCTCGGCCTTCATAGCAATTGACATCTCTACTTGATGTATGCCTGTCCTAGGTTGACCAATAGAAGAAGATGATGATGTGGTCTTGGTGCTCTCCCACTGAATTGTTTGTTCACTAAGATCCTCAAGAAACTGCCACGCTTCCTCACTAGATTTGGACAGAAAGTGACCTTGACTAATGGTTTCTAGCAACTGCTTCGTTGCCGGGTTCAATCCCTCGTATAATGTTTGGCAAAGTTGCCATCTTTCGATCCCATGGTGAGGGCATTGAACGAGTAGGTCTTTGAATCTTTCAAAACATTTCCAAAATGGTTCGGCAGGAAGCTGTGAAAATTGTATAATCTCATTACGGATTTTAGCAGTTTTGTGATGAGGATAGAACTTTTTAAGAAAAGCTTTCACAAACTCGTCCCAATTTCTAATTGAGTGTGATGCGGTGCTGTATAGCCACTTCTCGGCTATGTCACATAAGGTGAAAGGAATGACCCTTAGCCTTATAGCGTCATCACTTAATTGGGTAGTTTTCATCATGGCGCAAACGTTTTGGAATTTGTTGATAAAGATATATGCATCTTCGGATTCCAAACCATGAAACTTAGGCAGCATATTGATGAAGTGGGGTTTGATCTCAAAATTGTCCTCATTAGCCGGTGGGAGGGAAAGACAAGTAGGAAGGGCGGTGCGGATGGGGTAGAAAAGATCCTGGAGCGCGACTCGTGTGGGTGCTTCAACAGGCGAAAGATTCGGATTATTCGCACCTAACGGAGGTGGAATCCTTCCCGTCGGTAAGGTGTTGTTAGGATCGTATCCCGACATACCTTCGGAAGAATGTGATGGTGAAAGTGAAGAAGTGGACAAGATTTCGACTTCGGAGTCGAAAGTTTCGTCGGTCGGTACCAACGAAACACGGACTAACCGGGCGCTAGGGTCCCTAGTCCAACCGGACATACACTAAAAGGGTTAGTGTAGTCGAAAGTTGAAGGACAGAATGTGAAGGTAAGAAAACGTCAATGAGAAGAAGTGGTGTGAGTGAGTGCAAAGATTTCTTTAGCGACAAGTTGCAAGTTTTGAAAAGATTTTCCTTTTTCTTTTTAAGTGAGCTTTTGCAAATAGATTTTTGAAAAGAGACTTGTGACACAAATGCAATTAACCACACATGCACAATCAGGCCTAAGTCTAGGGTCACCTAGGTCAGCTAGACGGCTCCTAACTGTTCCAAAGGGCTAGAGATAGGACCTCAAACCGCCTCTTCACCGTCTGTTACGGCCAGGTAAGTGCCAGGTAAGTGGGAAGGAACCACGCTGTGGGCCTAATTAAAAACCACTAGCCTTGACACACTTGCCTAGGCACCGCAAAGACATGTTAGGATAAACGGCTGATGCCTATACTAGTCCTCTGTCCTATTGAGCTCGACGTCCTTAGGGCTGAGTCTAATATTTTTTAAATTAAAAGTGGTCAATACAAATGCTTTAAGTGATTTTTGGGGTCCTGGGAAGGGTGATGAAATCCCCACCCAATCTGAATTGGTCAATAGCCCCTTAAAGTCAGATTAAAGTATGCAAAGCAGTAAATCACTTGCAATCAATTTGCTTTTTAGCGCGGCGCAAAGAATCCTGCAGAAAATCAATTTATTGGAAGGGGGAGAAGATTTTTAGCGCAAACAATCCTGCAGAAGATTTGACAGAAGATATATGGGGTTTTGCAGAGGAAGGAGAAAGAAATCAAACCATGCAATTTTTTCACAGAGAAGGCTTCAGAAGACCGCGGTTCAGCGGCAGGAGACGGCTACCGCGGCGGAAGCGCGGCGAAATGGAGGCTTCAGGTGTCCAACTTTCTTCAGCTGCTCTGTACTTTCAATCTCCTGCTGTTTTGATATACCCTTTTCTGATTTGCCTTCTGTGTTGTTTCAGATCCGTCAAACCCTGCAAAGATTCACAAAGAAACCCTTCAAACAATAAAAGATGATAAATTTTTTTTTATTTTTGGAATTTTTCAGATTTTTATGATTTTTTAGATTTTATATTAACCCGAAATTACAAAAAGAAAATTTTACGCCATCCCCGGCAACGGCGCCATTTGATTAAGAGAGGTTTTGTCGATCAAAAATATTTACCGCAATCAAGAACGGCGTCGCATGAAGCTAGCCGGTGAATACAGGTCGGTCCACAGGGATGTGTAAATCTCCTTTAAGTTCTTACGAGTTAATTCCAAATGGTGTTTGGATTTATAATTAAGCCTAAAAATTGAAGTTGTATGATACTAGGATTAGAAACTTGCTAGGATTAGGTTTAGGGAAAATTTGGTAAACAAAGATCTACATCTCTTTCCATTGCCTTTAATTAAAGATTTCATATTAGTGTTATGGTAAATCTTAACAAAGGGGATTAGGATGATTGGGAAGATTGATTCTCCCTCTAGATCCTTGTCCTTCCTTTCTTAATCTTTACCCTAACCTCCATGGAAAACCTTAAAATCCGGGCCTTTAGACTACGGAATCACCGCTACCTTGAGGGTAAAAGTGCCGTAGGGAGCGGAATAAGAAGGTATGCATGGAGTTCTAATGTTCATAAAAGTTTGGCAACGAAAAGAGATGAGAGATCTTCATCTCTCAAATCCTTCCCTATTCCTAACCCTAACAAGCGAGGAAACTACTCGCTCATTGAGGGGATGAAAAAAGACATGATTTTATTAAAGAGAGAAAACATCGATTGCAAGTTAATAAAAGCTAAACTAAATTAAACTAAGGCGAGAAAATAATTTACCTAGAGCAGATATGAAAAACTACAACTATTGCAAGGAAAATAACCTACTTACTTTTGATGCGCTCTAACTTCAAGAAAACAGAATTTTATTCATGAGTAGAGGCATAAGAAAATACAAGGCTTTGGGTTCTATTTATAGGACATAGAAACCCTAGGTTTACAATTGCTCCGCATGTCTACAATTACAAATATACCCCTATAAAATCTTTCCAAAGCCTCCTCAGAATTATGGTAAAATTTTCTTCGCGCAAGGGCACTAGACGGCCGCGGAACCGCGGCATGGGTAGGCATTGGGTCGTAGTTCCGCTGCCCTTTGAGGAGTTCACTTCATGAATTTTTCTGGGCTGCATCATGGTTCTTTGGTCTGTTTATTTCTTCAGTTTATTTCTCTGTTTGTCTTCTGTATTAATTCCAGATCTTCAGTGAACACTTCGCAATGGATCTTTTAACCGTCTTTCTTGCAAGTTTGGATCTTGCGTTGCCTTGTTGATGGTGAACCGTTCTTTTGCTAGGCTTTACTAAGATCTTCCTAATTGTTGGTCAAAAGTCCTTCTTTTGTGTCGTCTTTTGTGTTTTTCACTGTTTTTGCTCCAAGAACCTGTAACCTGTAACATGTAGTAGACATGGGTCAAAAGCACCTGTTTTCATTGTAAAATGCATAAGAATGGGGAATACAAAATGCAATATTATGTTATGAACAGCAGCGCATTTGCGCAAACGCAGCTGCGCTGTGCTGTACGCCGCGCGACACGTGGCAGCGCGACACGTGGCAGCGCAGTTGCGCAAACGCAGCTGCGCTGCGCTGTGCGCTGCGTGACATGTGTCAAGCGCTGGGGCGTTTGCACCAAACAGAATTAAAATTCTAGTAAGATACTTCTGTTCTTGTTAAAACAAGAAGATTGTTTTCTGTAAAATAGAAGCCCTTGGATCAAAGATCCAACGGTGGGGAAAATTCCCCAAATTACTCAGAGAATGATCTTTTTAACAAAATTAACAAATTTATGGGCACTATATAAAGACCCCTAGACCCCAATTCAAAAGGGATGAACATTGAGAACATCAAGAACTTCACAGAGAGAACTTTGAAGGATTGTGAGAAGAATTCAAGAACAAAAAAGGTAAAAAACCTTTATTCAAGATGAACTTCTTCTGAATAGATCATTGATCTAAGAACAAGATCGATGATCTTCAATAAAAACTAAATAATAACAGTGCCTTACATTTTTTTATGAACCATTGGTTCTGGAATCTTAAAGATTCCTCTCTTAAATCCAAAATTGGATTAAGTCATTAAAATAGTGCCTTGCACTTGCAAATCTGCACTGTTGCGCTCTTGGGTTTGCGCAAGCCACCAGAGAGCGCCACGTGTCAGCTCCAAGACCACTTGCGCTATGCGCTTTTAAAATAGAGCATTGCTCATTAAAGTTGGCGTAACTTATCAGAGCGCGCCACGTGTCAGCAGCGCAACAGCGCAGCGTACTGGCGCAGCGCACTGCGCTTGCGTGACACGTGTCACCACTACAAGCGCTTGCGCTCAACAATTGACGCAAAGCGTCTGACAAGCCACTGTCAAGTAATTAATGCACTGCATTATTTACAGAAGGGCCAAGCCCAATTAAAAAAAGGCCTAACAGGCCAAATTAAATGCAATGCATTATTTTAAAGAAGGGCAGAGCCCAAACAGATGCTCTGTATCATTTATAAAGGGACAGAGCCCAAATCAGAAAGGCCTAGCAAGCCAAAATAAAATGCAGTGCATTATTAAACAGGGGCAAAGCCCTAGCACAGGCCTAATAGGCCAAAGATAAATAAAAACGTTGAACATATTCTCAACTGGACTTAGCCCAATCATGGTCGTAAGTTCTCAAATTAAATTGACTGAGCAAGACTGCTCTCCTAAATCAATTTACATCCGGTTCAAGGGTACATCTCTGAACTATTTTGACTCCCATCGTTGTAATCCTTCAACGACGTCAGAGAGGTGACGGGTCCCAACAACCACAATATATTCTCAACTGGACTTAGCCCAATCATGGCCGTAAGTCCTCAAATTAAATTGACTGAGCAAGACTGCTCTCCTAAATCAATTTACATCTGGTTCAAGGGTACATCTCCGAACTCCTCTGACACCTATCGTTGTAATCCTTCAACGACGTTAGAGAAGTGACGGGTCCCGATAACCACACATCGATACGGATTGCGGGGTCCTTAAACTCGTGGACCGAAACGTCCTTAAACTAATATTCGTCCCTAGATGGGAATGTTGGACCGAAATGTCCTTAAACTAATGCTCGTCCCCAAATGGGAATGTTGGACCACCATGTCCCTAAACAGGAAATCGATCGCAACGTCATTAAACTAAATAATAGAGGCAATTGCTCTCTTGTCGGATCCAAACGATCCCGTTAAGTTGATCTTAGTCTGGAGATTAGGCTAACGTATCATTAACGAACGTTTAAGTTGATCTTAGCCTCAATATGGCTAACGTATCCTTAAACTAAAACACCAAACCCAAATCTAAGTAAACACGGATTTGGACTAATCCACGTTCTACAGGCGACGACATCACTTAGTCTCCGTATACAATCCACGGGCAACCACAAACAAAACAAACACACACGACACGAAGTGAACATCTGGAGAAGGAGAAGTGGCTACCGTGATGCGGTGGCGTAATTAACTGCAGGGGCTTGCTCCTGCAGGGAAGAGCGTCCCCACAATCAAAAAACCCTCAAGCAAGGGGGAATCTGACGAAGTCTGCTACATCGGCCGCATCCGTCTAAACCTCCGATACACTGTGCCATAAATCAACTTGGCATCTTCGGAGAGGTGGACGGATAAAACCAAATAGCATCTGCCCCGAATTTCAGGCAAGGCGCCCACCGCGTCTCCGCCGCGTCATTCGGAGGGGAACAAACACCACACCACCACCTCTTCCCCTTACACCCACTGTAGCAGGTTCTATTAATGAGCAGACGGTATTGCTCGAGGTGATCAAGAGCCTCTTAGAGGGACAGCAGCAGCAGACTGCTATTCTAATGAACCGCCCCGAAGCTGAGGCATCTGGAGTGAAACAATTCCAGGCATTGCACTCTAAACAATTCTCTGGGAAAGATAGCCTTTTGGAAGCAGAGGAATGGGCCCAGTCGATCGAAGACGATCTGGCAGCAGCATAAGTTCCAGAGATCGCTTCGGTAAGAGTTGCAAAGCTGCAACTAACTGACAATGCCAGGGTATGGTGGAAGGCGGAAGAAAGCCATCTTGCCCAACCGATCGAATGAAGGATTTTTTGCGAGATGTTCGACACGAAATATTTTCCCGAGACTTCCCACTTTGATATGGAGCAGCAATTCATCCACTTGCAACAATGTTCAATGTGGACCAAATCTGTGGATGAGTATGATACTGAGTTCACCATGTTGAGCAGGTAAGATATGTTTTAAATTTTCGAATTTCTAATATCATATACTACACAGCTAACACAAGGCCGTAATAGGTTTGTGGTCCATCTCATACCGACTGCTGAGATCAGGACCAGATGATTTCAACAAGGGTTGGACCCGGAGATCCAAGCTGCATTAGCTACAGGGGATTTTCGAGCCCATGATTTGACTTTGAAGGCTGCCTGAAGATATGAGGCGGTTGTGAAGAAGAAGGGCAGACCTCAATCTGCCGGTATGAAGCGCCCTGCTACTCAGATAGCAGGAGGAGTCTCTTCCAGGCCACCGTTTGTATCCAGGAGACCGGGAGTACCTTTTAACCGGCCCATTCCAGATTTCTGCTTCTATTGCAAAAGAAATGGACACCTGGCAAAGGATTGCAGGCGTGCAAATTGCCTATGCTTAGTCTGTGGCTCATCCACACACGATATTGGATCTTGTCCTCACATACTCAATCAGAATCATGCATACAGACCAGCAATCACCTATCCGCAGCGGCCAGCTATCCAGGCACCTGCTCCTCGTCTTGCTCTCCCAGCTCCACCTCCTCATGGACTTACTACACCTCCTCCTCTTTAGTTTCATCATGCACAATGGAACCTACCTCAAGGACAGAGGAATGGACAGAGGAATGCTCCCCCAGTAAGGAGGAATGTACCTAGGCGACATGCTTTCACAATGACTATGAAAGAAGCTGAAGCCACTGGCCAAGTTATCACTGGTAGCTCCCTTTCTTTCAAACTTTCTTTCAACCTTTATACATATCAAAATATCATTCCTTATACCTAAACATATTCCACACAACTTAGGTACAATCTTGGTAACCTCACTTCTTGCACTAGCACTTTTCGATACTGGAGCATCTCATTGCTTTATGTCGCAACGGTTCGTCCAAACTTACGTGATTCCAGTTAAACCGCTCGTATCCAGCTGGAATGTCAGTTCAAGGAATAACGTTCTAAAGGCAACTTTGGGATACGACCTGTGTCCAGTGGTCGTCTGCAGCATAGAATTTTATGATGACTTCAAGGTGCTGGACATACCGATTTTTGATGTAGTCTTGGGTATGGATTTAAAAGAAAACATCAAAAAGATCTAATCGTAAAAAAATAAAAAGAAGTAAAATACTTCACTCACAGATCTTTTGATCTATAAAGGCAGAGCCTTTTATAAAAACAAGAACTTTTGTTCTTTGATCTTGAGGCAAAGCCTCCTTTGAAGAACATAAATTTGTTCTCTGATCATAAATTTGATCAAGTGCGCTTTGCGCCTTTGAACAGTGCCTTGCACTCATGAACTGCGCACTTGCGCTCCTTGGACTGGCGCTCAGCGCCAAAACATGTCGCGTGTCAATCATAGACACAATCTGCACTTTGCGCTCCTGAAACAGAGCTATGCGCTCATGGGCTGGCGCTCAACGCCAAGCGCGCCACCTGTCACTCACTGGCGCACCCACAAACTAGCGCAGTGCGCTCATAAATTAAAAGCGCAATGCACTAACAAACTAGCGCTTAGCGCTAAGCGCGACACGTATCCTCCTCGTGTGCGCTACCCAACAGAAGCGCAATGCGCTCTTTTCTTGGCGCAAAGCGCCTGACGCGCCACGTGGTGCACTGTCAGAACATACTTTGTTCTGATAAATTCTATGCATTCAATACAAGACAAAAATGTCAGAGCCCAATGCTTAGCATTATTAAAAGGGCCAAACCTAAATAAAGGCTCAATAGCCAGAACAATAAAATGTTTAACTCATATCAACTGAGCCCATATGCTCATAAACCTTTAAACAGACTTTAGTCCCAAATTGGACTATGGATCTCCCAACCAACATTGGTTCAAGGGTACATCTCTGAACTCCTCTGATATTTGTCGTTGTAATCTTTCAACTTCTTCAGAGAGGTGACGGGCCCCGACAGCCATACATTTCACAGACTATGATGTCTTTAAACTGGACTGTGGGGTCCTTAAGCCCACGGACTATGATGTCCTTAACCTCGATCGTGATGTCTTAAAACTAATACTGGACTGTGGAGTTCTTAAGCCCATGGACTATGATGTCCTTAACCATGATTGTGAGGTCTTTAAACTCACGGACTATGATGTCCTTAACCTCGACCGTGATGTCTTAAAACAAACATTGGACTGTGGGGTCCTTAAACCCACAGACTATGATGTCCTTAACCTTGACTGTGAGGTCTTTAAACTCACGGACTATGATGTCCTTAATCTCGACCGTGATGTCTTTAAACTAACATTGGACTGTGGGGTCCTTAAACTCATGGACTATGATGTCCTTAACCTCGACCGTGATGTCTTAAAACTAACAACGGACTATGATGTCCTTAACCTCGACCATGATGTCTTAAAACTAATATCGGACTGTGGAGTCCTTAAACCCACGGGCTATGATGTCCTTAACCTCGACCGTGATGTCTTAAAACTAACATTGGACCGAGATGTCCTTAAACTACCAATGGACCGAGATGTCCTTAAACTAATTATCGACCGCAATGTCACTAAACTAAACAATAGAGCCCAATTTCTCTTTTGTTGGATCTAAACGATCCCGTTAAGTTGATCTTAGTCTAAAGTAAGACTAACGTATCCTTAACGAACGTTTAAGTCGATCTTAGTCTCAAATGAGACTAACGTATCCTTAAAACCCAAACCCCCCAAACCCAAATCTAAGAAAGATACGGATTTGGACTAGTCCACGCCCTACGGGCAACAACACAACTTAGTCTCCGTATACAATCCACGGGCAACCAAACACAAAACAAACACTCACGACACAAAGTGACCATCTGGAGAAGGAGAAAGTTGTTACCGCAATGCGGTAGCGTAATTAACTACAGGGGCTTGCGCCTGCAGGGAAAAGCGTCCCCACAATCAAAAGCCCCTCAAACGAGGGGGAATCTGACGAAGTCTGCTACATCGGCCGCATCCGTTTAAACCTTCGATACATGGTGCCATAAATCAACTTGGCATCTTCGGAGAGGTGGACGGATAGCACCAATTAGCATCTGCCCCGAAATTCAGGCAAGACGTACATTGCGTCTCCGCCGCATCTTTCGGAGGGGAACAGACCCGTCACCTCTCTGAAGACGTTGAAGGATTACAACGACAAATATCATAGGAGTTCAGAGATGTACCCTTAAACCGATGTGGGTTGAAAGACCTGTAGTCCAATTGGGACTAAGATCTGTGATTTATGAGCATATGAACTCAATTAATCTGAATTGAGGACTTATGGCCAATTTGGGCTAAGTCCATTCAATTTGTTTTTAGAGTTGTTAGATGTTTGTTTGAGCCCAATCCCTTTAAAAATGCTAAGCATTGATTTAGTCTCTGACAACGTTTTGTCTTTAATTGAATGTTGTGCATTTATCATAGCCCCAGGCTTATTCAAAGAACAGTTTATGATCTGTCCAAGCGCACATAAAAGCATGTGGCGCACTTGGCACTAGCGCCAGATATAAGATATGAATCTCTAATGCGCTTAACGCTTTGCGCTAAATGAAGAGCGCTGATGAGCTTAGCGCTAGATGTAGAGCGCTGATGCGCTTTTAGTTGAAGCGTTGAGGCGTTTGGCGTTGGTGTCATGTAATGAGCACAGAACGCTTTTAGTAATGCGGCGGACACGTGAGGAGCACGTGGCGCGTTTAGCGCTAGCCAATGAGCGCAGTGCTGTGTGTCTGAAGCGCTATGGTGCTGCAGCGCTTTGCGCTAGATGAAGAGCACTAAAGCACTTTTGAATTAGGAGCGCTTAGGCTCTTATTAGATTAGGAGCGCTAAGGCTCTTCTTAGGTTAATTTTGCGCTCTGTAGATTATTTGTCCTTTGATAAGAGACTTCGTCTCAAGATTCTAAGAACAAAATTCTTGGTTCAATCTCTTTTTTTATGAAATGCTTTGCCTTTGTGGATCTGTGATCCTAAGAGGATTGAATAATTCTCCCTCCCTTTATAATGAGATGTTCATAATCTCTTTTGTGAAAGACAATTTTGTCTTATAGATCTATGATCTGTGAAAGAAGTAAATACTTCTGTTTATATTGAGACGATTTCTTCTGTATAATTTTTTTACCTTGAAAAAGAATTGTCTTCTTTTGCCGAGAGTTTCTTCTTCTTCTTGAGATTTTCTCAAAGTTTATGGGGGGGTTCCTCTGTACAAGACTTGAAGTCTCGGGTCCTTTATATAGGGGAGGCTGGTTTGTTCAATCAGTTAAGGAGATCTTTTCTCTAATTGATTTGGGAATTTCCCCACCGTCGGATCTTTGATCCAAAGGCTTCTGGTTTGCAGAAGATAATCTTCTTGTTTTAATAAGATTGAGAAATCTTTCCCCTTTACAGAATTTGTTCTGTATTTTAGTGATTTTCAATCACCATTGGATCATTGATCCAACGGTGTTCCAAATTCAGGGCACAATCTTTTCTGTTTGGAAAGATTCAACAGAATCTCATTGTTGTTAATTGATGATTTAATCATATCCGTTGGATATTTGATCCAACGATGAGGAAAATTTAGTTCCAGCGCTAGCGCTTATGCGCTCTGCCCATGATGCGCTACTTGGAGCGCAGCGCTCTTAGCGCTAGCGCACACGTGCTTTGCACGTGGTGCGCTACTTGTAGCGCGGCGCATCTGGCGCTAGCGCCCATGTGCTTTGCACGGGGTGCGTTAGTTGTAGAGCAGCGCTTTTATAAAAGCGCGGCTTTAATTAAAATTTTGAATTCTGAACAGAGTTTTGCTCTAATTGGGAAAACAAATGCCCCTCACCGTTGCGCTCACAGGACCCACACGGGGGTGCAGCGGTGGCAGCATCTCCATTCTTGGATCAACCGAGGAATTGAATCGGCGCTTAGTGCCTATAAATAAGACCCTTGGCCCTTGAGATGACTTCTGTTCATCTTCAATACTTCTTGAAAATTTATTTTCTTCTTCAGAACGCAGCTCTTCTTTTTAAGAATTTTCTTAAGGAGGGCAGATTTTTTTTAGGTAAAGATAAATCTTTGAAGGGATTAGTTAATAATCTAGAGTTTTTTGCTCTACTTAGATCATATATCTTCAAGAAAACCTTTTTAGGGTTTCTTAACAGGGCTTTGCCCTTGTCAGATCTTAGATCCTAAGAGAATCTTTTAAGTATTCTGATGGGTTATTCCATCATCTTTACAGAGCATGGATCTTAGAGTTCTCGGGGAATTTTTAATTCCCTTCATAATTGACTCCTTGGCCCGAGGGACCTTTTTATTAAATACGAAATTCTCTTTAGGATCTCTCTCTTAACTTCACAAAATTAAATCCATCGGGTAATTTAATTAGCACTTATTCCTACCTTGGGGATGTCAAGAGTTGTTTAAATCCCGTATCTGTTTCAATAAGCTTTTCTTAATCCGTCTATCCACTAACTCTCACCGATTTTCCTTTTTAGACGTTAAGGACGTTCACATATATGATATCGACGAGATTATTTCTTACGGGGACATTCGCGCACTCGGCCGTTCCCAAAACCAAGAATTCACAAATGCCCAGTGTGCTGAAATTATGGGCCGCTTCGATGCATACAATGGTCGGTTGCTTTCTCGTCGTTCCTCCCTTTTGAAGGTTATCCTGAGAGCGATCTGGGAGGCGCTCCCCTTATTTTGTCCAGGCATTCCGCTTAAGGCATTGGACGACGCCGAAGATAAGGTGCACTCAGTATATCTAATGGGCCTAATCTCAAAGAGAAGGCGAGACAACTTTGTCGATATCCTGTATCAAGCTTTTCAGCAGGCGGCGATACTTGCTGCCTATCGAAGGGTGGAGGATATCAGTGGGGATCCTGATGCTTGTGATCGTGAAAGGATGCTCACAAAGATGGTCCGAGAGGCTCGAAAATTTTTGGATGGGCTTACCTTTGAATTTCTTAACCCGTATCCTGGATTTGATGTCTTGCCATTGTAATCATTTTGATGATGTTTTCGTTTACCGCTTTCACTATTGTAAGAGATTTTCTAAATATGAATAGCAAATTCCTTGTTTCCGTGTGTTTTTCTTACGCACTAAATCTTTTGCACATGCATGAATGGGTATGCTTTAAACGTTTAACCGAATGCAAATCGAATATTCTCCTTGTCGCTTTCTTCTCTTTTCTCTATTGCCAGCGTGTTACCTTAGTAAGCATAGCCTGTAGATGATAGAGAGAACATTCCGTTTGAATTCTTCGAGAGGTAGTGATGGCTTAGAAAGTAGGTTTAGATCTGCTACCTAAGGCTTTTCAACGTCATGAGCCGTGAGGGTATCATAAAGACTTTTCTCCCTACGAGTCGAGAGGATCTCGTAGGTGTATTTTCTCCTTAGGAATCGTGAGGATTCTTAAGTCTGTTTTCTCTTATAAGTCGTAAGGATCTTACAAGAGTGCTTTCTTCCTTACGGGTCGAGAGGACCCGTAAGTTATTGATGGTGTTGCCATTATCCGCACTTCACGGAGTCAGGAGTTGCTCTAGGCGTTTCCCACGGGGTGAAAGTTGACTTTAACCGTGTTCCATGGGACCAGGATTTGCTCTGGATGCTTCCCACGGGGTCGGATTGACATAGCTGTGTTCTGCGAGGACCAGGCTCCGCTCTGGATGCTTCCCACGGGGTCAGGATTGACATAGGCCGTGTTCAGCGAGGACCAGGATCCGCTCTGGATGTTTCCTACGGGGTCAGGATTGACATATGCCGCATTCCACGAAACCAGGAATTTGCTCTGGATGCTTCCCACGGGGTCATAGCCGTGTTCTGCGAGGACCAGGCTCCGCTCTGGACGTTTCCCACAGGGTTAGAATTGACATAAGCCGCATTCCACGTGACCAGGAATTTTCTCTGGATGCTTCCCACGGGGTCATAGCCGTGTTCTGCGAGGACCAGGTTCCGCTCTAGACGTTTCCTATGGGGTCAGAATTAACATAGGTCGCGTTCCACGAAACCAGGAATTTGCTCTGGATGCTTCCCACGGGATCATAGCCATGTTCTGCGAGGACCAGGATCCGCTCTGAACGTTTCCCACGGGGTCAGGATTGACATAAGCCGCGATCCACGAAACCAGGAATTTGCTTTGGATGCTTCTCACGGGGTCTGATTGACATAGCCGTGTTCTGCGAGGACCAGGCTCCGCTCTGGACGTTTCCCATGGGGTCAGGATTGACATAAGCCGCGTTCCACATGACCAGGAATTTGCTCTGGATGCTTCCCACGGGGTCAAGATTGACATAACCGTGTTCTGAGAGGACCAGGCTCCGCTTTGGACGTTTCCCACGGGGTCAGGATTGACATAAGCCGCGTTCTATGTGACCAAGAATTTGCTCTGGATGCTTCGCACGGGGTCAGGATTGACATAGCCGTGTTCTGCGAGGACTAGGCTCCGCTCTGGATGCTTCCCACGGGGTCAGGATTGACATAAGCCGCGTTCCAAGAAACCAGGAATTTGCTCTGGATGCTTCCCACGGGGTCATAGCCGTGTTCTGCGAGGACCAGGATCCTCTCTGGACGTTTCCCACAGGGTCAGGATTGACATAAGCCGCGTTCCACGAAACTAGGAATTTGCTCTGGATGCTTCCCACGGGGTCATAGCCGTGTTTTGTGAGGACCAGGCTCCGCTCTGGATGTTTCCCATGGGGTCAGGATTGATATAAGCCGCGTTCCACGTGACCAGGAATTTTCTTTGGATGCTTCCCACGGGGTCATAGCCGTGTTCTGCGAGGACCAGGCTCCTCTCTGGACATTTCTCACGGGGTCAGGATTGACATAGGCCGTGTTCCACATGACTAGGAATTTGCTCTGGATGCTTCCCACAGGGTCTGATTGACATAGCCGTAGTCTGCGAGGACCAGGATCCGCTCTGGACGTTTCCCACGGGGTCAGGATTGACATAAGTCGTGTTCCACGAAACCAGGAATTTGCTCTGGATGCTTCCCACGGGGTCTGATTGATATAGACGTGTTCTGGGAGGACCAGGCTTTGCTCTGGGCGTTTCCCACGGGGTCAGGATTGACATAAGCCGCGTTCTACGAAACCAGGAATTTGCTCTGGATGCTTCCCATGGGGTTTGATTGAAATAGCCGTGTTCTGCGAGGACCAGGATCCGCTCTGTACGTTCCCACGGGGTCAGGATTGACATAGCCTGTGTTCCACGTGACCATGATTTGCTCTGGATGCTTCCCACGGGGTCAGGATTGACATAGCCGTGTTCCATAAGGACCAGGAAGGATTGACTTTATCCGCATTTCACGGAGTCGGGAGTTGACTCTCGACTATCTGTGCACCGCCGAGTCATGGAATTGGGAGTTGTTGAGGTTCCGCTTTGCTGATGTTGCGTCTTTTGAAATGAGACGAATGTTGAGATGATCTCCAGGCTGTCTGTGAATCGTCGAGATTTGGCTTCTTCTTCTGATGGAGCCTGGAGAGGAAAGGTATGATTCCTTCTTTGTTTGCACCCCTGGATTGTATACAGGGATTGATATGATATCACCTGTAGGGCATAAATTTCATTTTTTTTATTTCTTCCCGCGATGCTCTATCATTTCAGCTTTTATATCGCGAATGTCGCGATTGCCCAATCATTTCGGCTATTTTTCGTGGTGCCCAATCATTTCGGATATTTTTTTTATTTTTACTAGCTGCTTTTTATTGCGAGTTGCCCAACATTTCGGCTAATTTTATATGCATACATTTTTACTTCCTGATTTTATTGCAAGTTTCCCCATCATTTCAGCTATTTCGTATGCATGTGTGGCTCGTTGGCTTTTCACTGCAAGTTTGGAATTAGATACCGATTTCGGCATCAGCACCGCTATAACTGGGATATTGCCAGGAGCGAATCATCATTTACCTCTGTCGATGTCGAACAAAGGTGGCTTAGCAAACAGGGTTAAGATCCCGTCGACTAAGGCTTTTGACTTCATGAGCCGTAAGGGTCTCATAAAGGTATTTCTCCCTACAAGTCATGAGGATCTCGTAGGTGTGTTTTCCTCCTTAGGAATCGTGAGAATTCCTAAGTGTGTGGTCTCTTATAAGTCGTAAGGATCTTACAAGAGTGCTTTCTCCTTATAAGTCGAGAGGACTTACAAGGGCTGTTCACTGTACAAACATATCCCTAATCACGGATGGACTTTGTTAGGGAAATGTTTATTCGCGCCCGTGGATTGTATACAAGGGTCAGCATTGAGCTGCTTGTAGGGCAAAATTGGAAGTTGTGATGGCTGCTTAAGAACAGGTTCAGATCCCTGTAGCTTAAGGCTTTTAAATCCTATAAGCCATGAGGGTCTCAAAGGGGTAATTCTCCCTACGAGTCGTGAGGATCTTATAAGTGCATTTCTCCTTAGGAATCATAGGGATCCCTAAGTGTGTTTCTCCTTTGTGAGTTGTAAGGATCTCACGCAGGTGGTTTCTTCTCATAAAGTCGAGAGGACCTTGCAAGTGTCTTTTAACGAGGTTGCTCCCTTTCGGGTTTTCACAACACTCGCCGGTAGCCCTGCTGTTTTTACTCACGGAGCCCTTTCGGGTTTTCATCCGTGCCCATTTTGCTTATGGACATACCGTTTTTTTTTGTTTTTTTTTCAGCCTTGGGATGCTGCAGTCCACAGTAGTTCATCGACGTCTCGGTCAACAGCCAGTTTTAGGACATAGTGGTCCATTGTTAGTTTAAGGACGTTTCGGTCCGTTGTTAGTTTTAGGACATTTCGATCCATTGTTAGTTTAAGAACATTTCGGTCCGAGAAAAGGAAGCCGGCTACTACCTACAGAGTTTTGGCTTAGGAAGATAGCGAGCGGACATAGGCGTCGTCATCTATCATTGACCTAGACCGTGACTCGTCAGGCGCAGTATTTTTTCAGAAAGCGACCGTTTATTAGCCTAAAAGGTATTTCACCATGCATGTCCATGAGTAGATAGGCTCCACCCTGGTAGACTTTGTCTATGATATACTGCCTTCATAGTTCGGCTCGAATTTCCCCCGCTTGGCGCGATTGGGGATCATAGGTCTTTTGACCACTAGCACGAGTTCGTCTTGGCAGAACGTTCTCGGCCTAGTCAATTCTTTATATGAGCGCATCATCTTTGCTTTATAAGCCTCCAGACTCTGTTGCGCCACGAGCCGGTTTTCATCAAGGGCATCAAGTTCCTCAAGCCGAAGGTGAGCATTCTCTTCATCTGTTAGCTCGTAGTGAACCGCCACTCGTAGAGAGGATAACTCTATCTCAAGGGGGAGTACCGCTTCTGTGCCGAATACCAATGCATACGGCGTTGTGTTCGTGGCTGTTTTGAACGTACTTCGATACGCCCAGAGAGCTTCATGTAGTCTCTTGTGCCAGTCCCTCTTATTTCGAGACACCGTCTTTTTCACGATCTTCGTCAAGGTCTTGTTGAAAGCCTCAGCTAGACCGTTAGCTCAGGGATTATAGACCGAAGAATATCTCCAGTCTATATTATGCTGTTGTGCGAAACGGCTGATCTTGTGGCTTCTATAGGCTGGCCCGTTATCGGAGATAATCCGTCGCGGAGTGCCGAACCGATAAATGACGTGTGTCTTGAAGAAGTGAAGGATATTCTCCGTCTTCACTTCCCTCGGCGGTATTGCTTCTGCCCATTTGGAGAAGTAATCAGTTGTCGCCAAAATGAATCGATGTCCTCTGGACGATGCTGGTTCAATAGAGCCAATTATGTCGGTTCCCCACATTTCGAACAGCCAGCTAGCCACCATTGGATGTAGTGGATTTGGATGCTGATGGACAAAGTCCACGTGAATCTGGCACGAGTGGCACTGCTTTGCCTATTCTAAGCAGTCTTGGATCATCGTGGGCCAATAATAACCTATCTGTTTGATCTTCAGCTTCATCTTCGGCCCGGCTTGGTAAGAACCGCAGAGTCCGTTGTGAGTTTCTTAGACGACTCTCCTTTCCTCTTCAGGTCCTAGGAATCTTAACCACAGAGAATCAAATGATCTCTTATACAGAGTATCATTGACGAAGGCGAAAGACAGAGCTCATTTAATAAGCTGATGTCTTGAGGACGCATCTTTAGGTGTTCGACGGGATTTGAAGTAGTCTATAAAGACTTCTCTCTAATCCTCAGCCTTTTCCTGGTCTTTTATTTGCATAGCCATTTGCTCGGTCGCTCCCTTTTCTTCGGACGACTCCGGAGATATTTCTGCCGGTGCAAGAACCCGACGGCTTTGCACAATGATCCTCACGTCATCGAGGCTCTCGTCAGCCAGTTCTTTAGCGAGCTTGGCTAACGCATCCACCTTGCTATTTTCCGCACACGGTATGCTTTCCAGGGCATAAGAAGGAATTTGAGTCAGCAGTTGCTGCACTCTCTCGCCGTATTTCCCTAACTCTGGTTTGCACGTTTGATAATCGCCGTTTACTTGACTATTGACCAGCTGGGAGTCTCCGTATATGAGGAGGTTTTCAATTCCCATGTCGAAGGCGATCTCAAGACCTGCAATCAAAGCTTCATATTCGGCTTCGTTGTTCGTCTTCGGCTCTGTTAAGGAGAAGGCAAAGCGCATTATCCCTCCTTGTGGAGTCACAAAGATGAGGCCTACCCCTAATTTAATTATAAGGGTGCTTTGTTTGTGCTTATTCATGGAAGGCGCTCCATCAAAATAGAGTTTCCACCGGGTATCATTCTCTCTTCTCTCCTCGTCGATCGTGTCAAACGCGTGTTCGTCCGTTAATTCGCAGTTCAAGGGAGAGTCGGCAGGTATCGGATGCTCAGCAAGGAAGTCGGCGATGGCCTGGCCTTTCACTGCCTTAAGAGGCCGATAAGTTATCGAGAACTCCATCAAGAGCAAGGCCCATATAGCGAGCCGCCCCGTTAATATGGCCTTTGACATCAAATACTTGAGAGGGTCTACCTTTGATACGAGATGGACCTCATATGCCAATGCATAGTGTCTGAGCTTCGTTATCGCGAAGATCGACGCTAGGCAGTGTTTTTCAATGGGAGGGTAATTGCTTTCTGCCCCCAGAAGAACTCGACTTAGATAATAAAGGGCTCTCTCTTTTCCTTGGTCGTTCTCTTGTTCCCATAATGCGCCTAGAGAACCTTCGAGGGCTGTTGTATACAGAATGAGAGGCTTTCCTTTGATTGGAGCAGTTAGCACCGGAGGATTCTGCAGATATTGCTTGATTTCGTTCAGTGCGCTTTGGCATTTGTGATCCCAGACGAACGGGGTTCCTTTTTTCATCAAGTGAATATAGGGGCGGCACTTGCCGGAAAGGTTGGTTATGAATCGCCGGATATATGCGAGCTTTCTTTGGAGAGATCGCAGCTGCTTGAGAGTCTTTGGTGGGGGCATTTCCATGATCTCCTTGATCTTCGACGGGTCTATCTCGATGCCTCGATGTCGTACGATGAATCTTAGGAATTTTCCCGAGAAAACTCCGAACTCGCATTTGAGAGGGTTCATCTTCAGGTTGTATTTCCGAAGGCGTTGAAACACAATCTTCAGATGCTCTAAATGTTCCTCGTATGATTTGCTTTTTACTACGAGGTCGTCAATATAGCATTCGACGATTTCAGGTATGAGGTCATCGAAAATTTTCGTCATGGTCCTCTGATAGGTGGCACCGGCGTTCTTTAACCCGAAAGGCATCACCTTATAGCAGAATATACCCAAAGGGGTCCGGAAGGCGGTATGCTTTTGGTCCTCGGGATGCATCTTTATCTGATTGTAACCTGACGAGCCGTCCATGAAGGAGAAAACTTCATGGGTGGACGTATTGTCTATCATCAGCTCGGTAACTGGCACTGGGAAGTCGTCTTTTGGGCAAGCTTTGTTGAGATCCCGAAAGTCCACACATATGCGCACCATTTTTCTTCATCACTGGGAGGATATTGGCGAACCAGTCAGGGTACTGAACCTCTTGGATGAAGCCGGAGTTGATTAGCTTCTTGACCTCGGCGTTGATGCTCATCTCAAGCTCGAGCCGCATTCTTCTCGGTGCTTGTTTGATCGGCTTGACGTCCGGGGATATTACCAATTTGTGTATAGCAATCTCTGGATCTAATCCTGGCATCTTGGAATAGTTCCATGCGAAGCAATCTTTATGCTGCATGAGCACGTCCTTAAGCGTAGCCACCCTTTCTTCAGACAACAACTCACTGATGAATGTCGGCCGAGGGTCACTTGCCGTCCCCAAATCAATCTTTCTGAGATTGTCTGCAGTAGTATGTATCCTATCTTCCAGCTCTTTTGGCGCCGGTGGAAACTCTGATATCATTTCATCATCATTGTTTTTGAAGCACCAAGGGAGGTCATCCGTATTCTCGGGTTCTTCTTCTGACAACATTATCATATGACAAGTACGAGATCGCTTCTAAGACCTATGTTGATCTGGTTCTACTCTCGCTGCGGGCGCGGCTTTTGGTTCATGCTTCTGTGGCGGAGTTACCCTCCAACTGCTGGATAGAGCGAACCTGCCTTGCTGATACAGGTCTTCTACCCAGTCTTTGAATGTGAAGCAATCTTCGAGAGGATGTCCTATTGCCTGGTGATAGGAGCAATAATCTGGATGATTAACTTCACCTGCTTGCTCGGGGTGCTTGGACTCCAGGAGGGTAATCATTTGATGTTTTACGGCAAGATCAAGTATCTTCCTTTTCTTGTCTTGGGAGAAAGAATACGCTCGACCCATCTTCTTTATAAGAGACGAATCCTGCTTGCTCGATTCCCGATCCCGTGGCTTCTTGGTCCTGCTTTGTCGCTGTCGAACGCATTTCCCGCTTTTTTATTTATTTTTGCCTCTGCGTTGGGCCTTTTGTATGACGGGTTGACAAGGAAGAGAATTTTCATTTTTCGCAACCTGCTGAAGGAGGCGCTGCGTTCTGGCTTTCTCATAGATGACCATTTCGTGATTATGATCGTCTCGAACCTTTTGACCCGCTTCCCTTATAAGCTTGTCCATCTGTTCTTCAAACGACGGACTTGGAATTTTCACGGCGGGAGCTCGTTCTGGTTCAGGGTTAGCATCTTCCACAAAGCATCTCCTTCTTCATCAAAGTCATGTATGACGTAGCAGTCGCGGAATAGCTCCCGTTTCTTGGATCTAACACATCCAAGCCCGATTGTTTCCATTCTCCCGTTGGGCAACTTTCGTTGAGTTGCGGGAACGTTCCAGATCCTGTTATAGAACCGTGCTTATCACGCAGTTTGCTTAAGGGGTATACCTTGGCATCTCAAGAGTCTCTTTAGTCCGTCTGTGTAATATCTGGGCAAACGGATGGGCTGGAGCCTGTCAAGTGTAGAATCCGCACCATGCCAAATTTCTTTCTCCACTTTGGTTTCCCCGGATCGGTAGAATAGGATCGCCTTTTCACCTTTTCGCCTGGGAGGGGCGTAGAATGTCTGCAGTTCTTCCACACTGTAGGTATCAAGCGCGTCTAGCTCTTTATGATGCTTTGGCGGAACCATGGCAACTTGCAAACTTTGATCTTCATCAGCGACGGCTTGTATCGATGGCCGAGCAAAGAATACGGCATTGACCTCATCTACCGAGTCGCTGCCAAAGATCAACATAGGGATGGACGGTCCCGGCTTGTTGCATTGGGGCGGCCCTGAATAAACTATCTCTTCTTCCTCCTCGGTATCACTCCCGAAGACCGGAATAGTAGTGATGGCTTTGTTCTTCGGTCTATGACATCTTTCCGTGTCCTCAAAATCTGGTAAGAAGTATTTTGCATCTTCGTATTTTCGGACGTTGTTCATGGAGAATGGGTCCAGCTCTCCTGTTACGGTATACTCGAGACCATCCTTGAAATACTTCATACATTGATGTTGTGTAGCAGGGATGATGTTGTACTCGTGTAACCAAGGCCGGCCGAGCAAAACATTGTAACAAGTCTTGGCATCAATGACGTGAAATTTAATATCCGTGACGAGTAGCCTGAAGCGCAGCATCAGTATCACAGACCCGAGCGTCCGTGATGACTGGGAGTCGAATCCGGAGATAGTGATCTTATCCCGAGCGAGGTGTTGAACGCTCATGCAGATTTCCTTCAACACTCTCACGTTAAGGAGATTGACGGAAGACCCATTGTCAACCAGGATTTTGCCTATCTTGATATCATGACAGTATCCGGAGACATAAAGGGGACGGTTATGCTCGCATGTCCCAAGGAGGAGACCTTCATCGCCGAAGGTGATATCGGTTGTGTGCACTTCTTCCAGCTCGTCCTTCATCTTTTCTTTGGCGAGGAAAGCTTGGAATTGCTCTGGCTCTTGTAACGCCTTGATCAACGAATCTCTTGACTCTTTGGATAGCAGAAGGGCGTTGAGAAAACTGAGCTGCGAGGGTATCTTCCTCAGGTGTGCAAGAACATTGTAATCCGCCTTACTTTTCTTGGGCGGGTCCTTGGCTGCCAGCTCTTCGACGACTCGATCATCAAAGGTGATATCCTCAGGGATTTTTTCTTTCCCTTACCCTTTTTGTTCAAGCCCTTATTTGCAGGTCCGAGATTCTTTTCAGGTAATGTGCGATTGCGCAGCTGAATGTTCTCGCAGCTCTTCGGTTCTTCCTCTTTTCCCGAGGTGGATTCTTTGAAGAGAGGGCCAAGAGCTATTTATTCATCAGAATCGCTCCCAAAGGAGAGAACTTGCAATCCCTCATAGTCAACCATATGGCAATTGCCGACAGTTCTTTTGTGCTCCTCGGTCGTATTTCTTTGCTCCCGACGAGCTTTGCGTTTCATCCGCTTGAAATGTTGTCGGTGGGCAACATATCCCTGCCACCATCTTTTAAAAGCATTGCACTCTTCAGTGGGGTGCGCAATCTTTCGATGATATAAGCAGTAGGTAGGATGTGTTTCCGCTTCACCAAGAGCATTCGCTTCGGTGGGTGGCGGCTTCATTCCCATCGATATGGCTTTGATGAACCTCTTCCTCATCTTGAACCTACTTTTATTTGCGGCGGACGTACTTCGATCTAGCGGGAGTGTTTCAACCCTTTCGTCCAGTCGCCGGCGTTTGGCTTTTTCAAATATGGACATCTTACGCGCTCGAGCAGCTTTTCTTTTAAGAAGAGCCTCGTCCAGGAATGCATCAATCATTTCGTCTGATGGCCCTAGAAGTTTCGGCTTAGGATCTGCCCCCAGTTTCTCTGTGTAAGGAGCTTCTCTATCGTCTATCGATGAGTGAAAGATCACATGGCAGCTTGCTACATAACCTTCAGATTCATCCGACGAGTCTTCTCCATTGTCATCATCTCCATCCTCAAGGACGTGGCTGAGAAATTCTTGAAGTGTGACTGGAGTCCATGCTTTTTGATTATATTCTTCCAACGTGTCAATCTATTTTTGCATGTCCGTGCGCTTGTCACTAGGCTTCACGGGATTTTTGGTCTTCTTCTTCGAAGACTATGACGGCTGGGTGTGAGTGCTTTGGCTATCACCACCAATCTTTGGAGTTGGGCACGGTTTCAGCATTCCCTCGATGATCTCGGGTTCCAGTGGATTTTTCCATCTGATCGCCGGGCATGTTTGGAGATCCTTCAGCATTCTTTTCGTCTTGGCTGAAAGAGTGACCTCCCATAGAGCTTCTTCTATGAAGGAGCATGATGCCCCTGGTGTACCTGTCTTCTTGGGAGCGTGTGGCTGTGGTGGGTTCACTTTCCAGTTCTCAGACAGGGCAAATTTGCCCTGTTGATACTGGTCTTCGATCCAGCCTTTATAGACGAAGCAATCTTCAATTGGATGGCTTACCATTTGATGGTAGGGTCAATAATTGGGACTATTAGCCTCGCTGGGTTGCAACGGTCATTTTGGATTCGGCAGATTGATGAGCCTGTTGCGCACCGCTAGCTCGAACAATCTCTTCGTTTTGTCCCGGGGAAACGAATAAGGGCGCTTCATCTTCTCATTATAGAATTTCCGCCTCTCGTCTAGGCGATCAGTTAGTTTTGGGCCACTGGGCTACTGTTGAGTATTCGCAACGAATGTCGCCTTCCCTTTACCCTTTTCATACCACGGCTCCGGCTTTGGAGGAGACGGTCTATGACCAATCTGGTCCATCTGGGCCAATTTGTCGATCAAGGCCTGGAAAATGGTCGGCTTGAAGAACATCATGAATTAGGAAATGGTCGCTTGAGGGTCAAGAGTGCCCACGAACATTCCCACTGCCGGCGCTTCTTCGATGAGCTGCTCGCATTTCGACCATAAATTCCGCCATCGTATTGCGTATTGAACCCATGTCTCCCCAGGTTTCACCCTGGCATTGATCAATGCCGTTATTGAGGTGCGTTCACTAGCACTCGCGAAACGCTGGGTGAATAGTAGCTCCATCTCTGCAAAAGTCTTGACAGAGTCGTTTGGAAGTTCAGAATACCACTCGAATGCCGTCTCCGACAAGCTACCAACAAACTGACGGAGCAGAAGTTTATCATCACCCCCGGTGTTGCCGCACAAGGCTCTGAATAGAGCGACATGCTGATGTGGATTCCCCGTCCCTTTATATACATGGAATTTAGGGATCGTATATCCCGGTGGGTACCTTATTTGGTCATACCAGCCTGGATATGGTCGCCCAGTTTTAACAATTTGGCCGGCCGCTTCATTCACCTGGTGAGCTCGTGTTTGCTGAGCAATGTAATCATCTACAGCGGCCTTGAAGATTGTCTCTTCTTTGGCTGCTGAAAGGGCCGGAGGAGGGGTCGATGTCTCCCCTCTGTCGTCTTCAATGATAATCGGGAGGTCTTCAGCTGGAGGTTCCGGCTGTAATATCATCCCAGCCATGTCTTGGAACAAAAGAGCCATTCGTTTTATATTGGCTGCCTGCTCCATAGCCTCTTTTTCTTTCCTCTCGAGCATTCTTCGGAGGAATTCAGCATTAGTTTCTTGTTCCCGATGCTACTCTGAGGTCTCTAGATTTTCTTTTTGCCCGGCAAGTGCGGCCATTGCAGTCAGCATCTCCTGAAGTTTCTGCTGCTGTTGCTCCTGAGCTTCGTTATTGATCGTGTAAGCGGTCGATGACCCGTAGAAGCACGGCTTTCCTCTTTTTCGAAAGTCATATAAATGGTATGTATTACTATGCCCCCAGATTTGGGGCGTTTAGATTCAACGTCTTTGCGGTTTGCCGCATTCACGGGGGCTTTCTCTGGCCTCCTTCTCTTGTGAGCAGTTGAATTCGAGGGGGCCGTTGCAGCGGGCACCCAGATGGATGACGTCTTCTGTGGTACCACGAGATGGTTCTTTTCTTGCTGAGCTTTAAGCTTCTTTGGCCGGCGAGAGTAGTCTTGGTTAATCACCGATTCCTAAACCTGTCGCCAGACTTTATAAATATTGGAGGACAGCCGCTGAGGGGGCTGCTCCAGTTTCTTTTCTGTAGTAATCTCCATAGGTGGAGGAGATCTCTTCAGCACGGCGGTCGGAGCGTTCTTACGAACCCTCCTAAGCGGTTCAAAGTTGTTCCCAGTTGGAACAGCATCATTGATTTCCACCATGGGAGCTGGCAGAGTTAGCCCAGAGGGGGAGTTGCCCCCGGCCTTCCTTACTCGGCGCCAGTGATGATGGAGAGCATGTCGTGCGGATGGAGTTGATTCAGTTGTAGGGGTGACTTCTTCATGCCCCCTGTTTTGGCGAAGGGTTGTCGCCGGCTTCAGCCTCTTGAAGACCGAATTCCGTTGAGAAGCAATGTCCAATCTGTCAAAGACAGACTCTGGGCGGGGGAAGCAGCTTTGATGACTTCGCCTGGAGCGGGAGCTGGAACGGCCAGCTTTGTGAAGACTGAATTTTTGGTAGGAGAAGCCTTTCCAATGATTTCGTCCGCTTGAGCCGGGATGGCTATCCTCTTTGGGATGGCTGCTTCAGGTATTGCGGGCTTATTGGCATTCTGGCCCAGTCTGTTGAAAACTGAGGCGTTAGACTTGGGCGACCCGTTGAGAGGAGCCGCAGCAGTGGTAAGTCGATCAAAGACCGACATCTTTGGCGCTTCTTGCGGCAGCATCGGGGCATTGAAGCTCATGGGTGGGATCATAGTCCCAAAGAACAGCCCAGTGGTGGCCTGAGTTACTTGGTCCACCGGCAATGTGAACAGGGAGGCCGCCTGGGGCCCGTAAGTTACACCTCCAGATGAGGCGGAACGGGAGTTGCAGTTGCAGCTGGAACATTTTGTGCAGGTAGACGCCATTGATCTTTCATTTTCTGCACCGAACAAGACACCAAATCTTAGTACCTCGAACCCAATGGAAACCATAGCAAACCGCGATTTATTCGCGAACACGACACACGAAGTGTGGAGTGGAAAGAGGAAAAGGTCCCACCGGGCGTGCCAGAATCTATTCCTCGCCGAAACACGGGGACGCGACCGCGCAAGTCCGTCTCGCCTGAATTTCACGGCAGATGCTAATTGGTGCTATCCGTACACCTCTCTGAAGATGTCAAGTTGATTTATGACACCATATATCGAAGGTTTAAACGGATGCGACCGATATAGCAGACTTCATCAGATTCCCCCTCATTTGAGGGTTTTTTTATTGTGGGGACGCTCTTCCTTGTAGGCGCAAGCCCCTGCAGTTAATTACGCTACCGCATCGCGGTAACCACTTTCTCCTTCTCCAGATGGCCACTTCATGTCATACGTGTTTGTTTTGTTTTTGGTTGCCCGTGGATTGTATACGAAGACTAATTTATGTTGTCGCTCGTAGGGCGTGGATTAGTCCAAATCCGTATCTTCTTAGATTTGGGTTTGGGGGTTGGGTTTAAGGATACGTTAGCCTCATTTGAGACTAAGATCAACTTAAACGTTTAAGGATACGTTAGTCTCATTTTAAACTAAGATCAACTTAACAGGATCATTTAGATCCAACATAAGAGCATTTGGGCTCTATTGTTAGTTTAGAGACATTGCGGTCGATTAGTTTAAGGACATTACGGTCCAAGGTTAAGGACATCATAGTCTGTGAGTTTAAAGACCTCACAATCAAGGTTAAGGACATCATAGTCTGTGAGTTTAAAGACCTCAAAGTCAAGGTTAAGGACTTCATAGTCCGTGAGTTTAAGGACCCCACAGTCCATGAAATGTATGGTTGTCAGGACCCGTCACCTCTCTGAAGACGTTGAAGGATTACAACGATAAATATCAGAGGAGTTCAGAGATGTACCCTTAAACCGATGTGGGTTGAGAGACCTGTAGTCCAATTGGGACTAAGATCTGTGATTTATGAGCATATGAACTCAATTAATCTGAATTAAGGACTTATGGACAATTTGGGCTAAGTCCATTCAATTTGTTTTTGGAGTTGTTAGATGTTTGTTTGAGCCCAATCCCTTTAAAAATGCTAAGCATTGGTTTAGTCTCTGACAATGTTTTGTCTTTAATTGAATGATGTGCATTTATCATAGCCCTAGGCTTATTCAAAGAACAGTTTATGTTCTGTCCAAGCGCACATAAAAGCATGTGGCGCACTTGGCACTAGAGACAGATATAAGATATGAAGCGCTAATGCGCTTAGCGCTTTGCGCTAAATGAAGAGCGCTGATGCGCTTAGCGCTAGATATAGAGCGCTGATGTGCTTTTAGTTGAAGCGTTGAGGCGTTTGGCGCTGGTGCCATGTAATGAGCGCAGAGCGCTTTTAGTAATGCGGCGCACACGTGAGGAGCACGTGGCGTGCTTAGCGCTGAGCGCTAGCCAATGAGCGCAGTGCGCTGTATCTGAAGCGCTATGGCGCTGCAGTGTTTTGCGCTAGATGAAGAGCACTAAGGCACTTTTGAATTAGGAGCGCTAAGGCTCTTCTTAGGTTAACTTTGCGCTCTGAAGATTATATGTTCTTTGATAAGAGACTTCGTCTCAAGATTCTAAGAACAAAGTTCTTGGTTCAATCTCTTTTTTGATGAAAGGCTTTGCCTTTGTGGATCTGTGATCCTAAGAGGATTGAATAATTCTCCCCCCTTTATAATGAGATGTTCATAATCTCTTTTGTGAAAGACAACTTTGTCTTATAGATCTATGATCTGTGAAAGAAGTAAATACTTCTGTTTATATTGAGACGATTTCGTCTGTATATTCTTTTTACCTTGAAAAAGAATTGTCTTCTTTTGCCGAGAGCTTCTTCTTCTTCTTGAGATTTTCTCAAAGTTTATGGGGGGGTTCCTCTGTACAAGACTTGAAGTCTCAGGTCCTTTATATAGGGAGGCTGGTTTGTTCAATCAGTTAAGGAGATCTTTTCTCTAATTGATTTGGGAATTTCCCAACCGTCGGATCTTTGATCCAAAAGCTTCTAGTTTGCAGAAGATAATTTTCTTGTTTTAATAAGATTGACAAATCTTTCCCCTTTACAGAAATTGTTTTGTATTTTAGTGATTTTCAATCACCATTGGATCATTGATCCAATGGTGTTCTAAGTTCAGGGCACAATCTTTTCTGTTTGGAAAGATTCAACAGAATCCCATTCTTGTTAATTGATGATTTAATCATATCCGTTGGATATTTAATCCAACGGTGAGGAACATTTAGTTCCAGCGCTAGCGCTTATGCGCTCTGCCCATGATGCGCTACTTGGAGCGCAACGCTCTTAGCGCTAGCGCACACGTGCTTTGCTCGTGGTGCGTTACTTGTAGCGCAGCGCATCTGACGCTAGCGCCTATGCGCTTTGCACGGGGTGCGCTAGTTGTAGAGCAGCGCTTTTATAAAAGCGCAGCTTTAATTCAAATTTTGAATTCTGAACCGAGTTTTGCTCTAATTGGGGAAACATAAGTTCCATAAAATAAAAGAGAATTTAATTCTCAAGTTTAAGAGTTTAACTCTTCTGAATAAGAATTCAGTTCTTTCTTTGGTTGAAAATCTGCAGAAGCAGATCTCCCCACAAGTTGAAAATTTAATTCTCATCGGGAAGATTCTGCCATGCAGATCCAAGACCTAGAGGGAGAATTTGAATTTAAGGAATTTAATTCCCCCAAATTCATAGGAATTTAATTCCTCCAAATAAAACTAGGATTTAACCCTATATGAGAATTTAATTCTCTCAATTTCATAGGAATTTAATTTCTCCAAATAAAAATAGGGTTCAACCCTGCATGAGAATTTAATTCTCCCCATATTCATAAGAATTTAATTCCTCTAAATGAAATTAGGGTTTAACCCTACATAAGAATTTAATTCTTCCACATACATAGGAATTTAATTCCTCTAAAACAGAATTAGGGTTTAACCCTACAGAGAATTTAATTCTTAAAACAAGAGACTTAAAGCTCTCCATGCACGTAAAGAACTTGGTCACGTGGTAACACGTGACCCCCATTCTCAAAGAGCAGAAAAGGAAGAACAAAACTAGGTCACGTGTTCCCATGTGACTCTTAAACAGACTCCCCAAAATGAGAAGGAAAAAAGCTTGGAGGCAATGCCTCACGTGCTCATACGTGACCCTCATAAATGAAGAGAACAAAGTCGAAGGCAGTACTGATTTTGGGCGCCCTCACGTGCCCTCACTTGACCCCTAATAAACATTTTAAAAATCAATGCATGGGTACTCCTCAGGTGCCCACACGTGATGGCCGTGGAGACTTAAGTGTTTAACACCTATTTGAATAAAATAAGGGAAGACAGAAGAATTGAGGCCCAACGCAGAGGCATTGTCATGTGTCCACACGTGATGATTTCAAAGACTTAAGTGTTTAACACTTATTTGAATATTCTGAGAACAAGATAAAAGGAGGTCTGGCCCCATCTCCAGACGCCTCACGTGACCCCACGTGACCAATTCAATTTTAGTGCTTAACACTACTTTAAGCGCTTTGTCCTTAGTGTTTAACACTATTTCTAGCACATCACGTAGGAACACGTGACCATCAAATATATGCTAGTGTTTTTTCACTGTATTCAAATCAGTCCCAGCCCAAATTGGCTAAGTCCTTCTGAGGCAAGACTTCCCTTTTTACCGAGCCTCAAGTGCATCCTTGCCTTCCAAAATTAATCATCTTATATGGCATATGAGTGCTTCAGCACTCAACAAAAGATAAAATGTTGTCAGACCCCTGTTTAGCATTGCTAAATAATAGGGGGACTGAACCCAGACAAATGTTCAACAGGCCAACAAAGGGCCAACATTTCAAGCTTAATTGGACTTAGCCCAAATTGGCCATAAGACCTCAACTCAGATTTAACTAAGCCAATGCGCTCATAATCTAATTCATTGATCTTAGTTCCAAGTTGGATTACAGATCTCCCAATCAACTTTGGTTCAAGGGTACATCTCTTCACTCCTTTGATATTTGTCGTTGTAATCCTTCAACATCTTCAGAGAGGTGACGGGTCCCGACAACCACACATTCATAGACTATGACGTCTTTAAACTAGACTGTGGGGTCCTTAAACTCATGGACTATGATGTCCTTAACCTCGGACTGTGGGGTCCCTTTAAACCCACGGACTATGATGTTCTTAATCTCGGACTGTGGGGTCCCTTTAAACCCACGGACTATGATGTCCTTAACCTTGGACCGTAATGTCCTTAAACTAACTATTGACCGTAATGTCCCTAAACTAAACAACAGAGCCTAAATGCTCTTTTGTTGGATCTAAACGATCCCGTTAAGTAGATCTTAGTCTAAAATTAGACTAACGTATCCTTAACAAACGTTTATGTTGATCTTAGTCTCAAATGAGACTAACGTATCCTTAAACTCAACCCCCAAACCCAAATCTAAGAAAAAAACGGATTTGGACTAATCCACGCCCTACGGGAGACGACATAAATTAGTCTCGTATACAATCCACGGGCAACCAAAAACAAAACAAACACACACACGACACGAAGTGGCCATCTGGAGAAGGAGAAAGTGGTTACCGCGATGCGGTAGCGTAATTAACTATAGGGGCTTGCGCCTGCAGGGAAGAGCGTCCCCACAATCAAAAACCCCTCAAATGAGGGAGGATCTGACGAAGTCTGCTACATCGGCCGCATCCGTTTAAACCTCCGATACATGGTGTCATAAATCAACTTGGCATCTTCGGAGAGGTGGACGGATAGAACTAATTAGCATCTGCCCCCAAATTCAGGCAAGACGTTTGTCTTCCCGGTTTTCGGCGGGGAACAGATTCTGGCACGCCCGGTGGGACCTTTTCCTCTCTCCACTCCACACTTCGTGTGTCGTGTTCGCGAACGAATCGCGGTTTGATATGGTTGCCCTTGGGTTCGAGGTACTAAGATTTGGTGTCTTGCTCTGTGCAGAAAACAGAAGATTAATGGCTTCAACCTGCGCTAACTGCAACTGCAACTCTCGCTCCATCCCGTCCGGAGGAGTAACTTACGGTCCCCAAGCGGCCTCCATCTTCGCTATGCCGGTGGAACAAGTCACTCAGGCCACCACTGGATTGTTCTTCGGGACAATGCTCCCGCCGACGAGCTTCAGCGCTCCTGTACCAACACAAGAAGCTCAGAAGAAGTCGGTCTTTGATCGGCTTACAACTACTGCGGCCCCTCTCAATGGGTCGTCCAGCTCTAACGCCTCGGTCTTTGACAGACTGGGCCAAAGCTCAGTTGGACCCATGAAGAAGCCCGCGATACCAGAAAGGGTTATCCCAAAAAGGATAGCCATCCCTGCTCCCGAAGTCGTCAAGACGGCTTCCCCTGCCAAAGGGTCGGTCTTCACAAGACTGATTATTTCAGCTCCTGTTCCAGGCGAAATCGTCAAAGTTGCTTCCCCTACTCGGAAGTCTGCCTTCGATAGATTAGCCATCCCCACTCAGCGGACATCAGTCTTCAATAGGCCGACAACGACAACTTCTGACCAATACAGGGGGCATGAGGGAGTCACCCTACAGCTGAGACAGTCCCATCCGCACGACATGCTCGTCGTCGTCACTAGTGCCGAGTAAGGAAAGCTGGGGGCAGCTCCCCTTCTGGACTAATTCCGCCAGCTCCCATGGTGGAAATCAATGCTGCTGTTCCAACTGGGAACAGCTTTGAACCGCTTATGAAGGTTCGCAATAACTCTCCGACCGCCGTGCTGAAGAGATCTCCACCACCTATGGAGATTACTACAGAAAAGAAGCCGGAGCAGCCCCCTCAGCGGCTGTCCTCCAAAATTTATAAAGTCTGGCGACAGGTCCAGGAATCGGTGATTAACCAGGACTACTCTCGCCGGCCAAAGAAGCTCAAAGCTCAGCAAAAAAAGAGTCATCTTGTAGTACCATAGAAGACGTCATCCGTCTGGATGCCCGCCGCAACGGCTCCCTCAACGTCAACCGCTCAAAAGAGAAGGAGGCCAGAGAAAGCCCCCGTGAATGCGGCAAACCGCAAGGACGTCGAATATAAATGCCCCATGTCTGGGGGCATGGTAATACATACCGTTTATATGGCTTCCGGAAAAGAAGAAAGCCGTGCTTCTACGGGTCATCGACCGCTTACCCGATCGATAACGAAGGCTCAAGAACAACAGCAGCAGAAACTTCAGGAGATGCTGACTGCAATGGCCGCACTCACTGGGCCAAAAGAAAATCCAGAGACCTCGGAGCAGCGTTGGGAACAAGAAATTGATACCGAGTTCCTCCAAAGAATGCTCGAGAGGAAAGAAAAAGAGGCTGCGGAGCAGGCAGCCAATATAAAACAAATACCTCTTTTGTTCCAAGACATGGCTGGGATGATGTTACAGCCGGAACCTCCAGCTGAAGATCTCCCGATCATCATTGAAGACGACAGAGGGGAGACATCGAACCCTCCTCAGGCTCTTTCGGTAGCCAAAGAGGAGACCATCTCCAAGGCCGCTCTGGATGATTACATTGCTCAGCAAATACGAGCTCACCAGGCAAACGAAGCGGCTGCACAGATCGTTAAGACTGGACGACCTTATCCAGGCTGGTATGACCAAATAAGGTACCCGCCGGGATATACGATCCCTAAATTTCATGTATATAAAGGGACGGGGAATCCACATCAGAATGTCATTCAATTCAGAGCCTTGTGTGGCAACACCAGAGGTGATGATAAACTTCTGCTCCGCCAGTTTGTTGGTAGCTTGTCAGAGACGGCATTCGAGTGGTATTCTGAACTTCCAAACGACTCCGTCAATACTTTTGCAGAGATGGAGCTATTATTTACCCCGTGTTTCGTGAGTGCTAGTGAACGCACCCCAATAATGGCATTGATCAATGCCAGGGTGAATCCAGGTAAAACGTGGGTGCAATACGCAATACGATGGAGAAATTTATGGTCAAAATGTGAGCAGCGCATCGAGGAAGCGCCGGCAGTGGGCATGTTCGTGGGCACTCTTGACCCTCAAGCAACTATTTCCCAATTCATGATGTTCTTCAAGCCGACCACGTTCCAGGCCTTGATCGACAAACTGGCCCAAATGGACCAGATGGGTTATAGACCGTCTCCTTCCAAGCCGGAGCCGCGGAACGAATAGGGTAAAGGGAAAGCGACCTTCGTCGCGAATACTCAACAGCAGCCCAGTGGCCCAAAACTAACTGATCACCTAGACGAGAGGCGGCAATTCTATAATGGGAAGATGAAGCGCCCTTATTCGTTTCCCCGGAATAAAACGAAGAGATTGTTCGAGCTAGCGGTGCGCAACAGGCTCATCAATCTGCCGAGTCCAAAACGGCCGTTGCAACCCGGCGAGGCTAATAGTCCTAATTATTGCCCTTACCATCAAACGGTAAGCCATCCAATTGAAAATTGCTTCGTATTTAAAGGCTGGATCGAAGACCAATATCAACAGGGCAAGTTTGCGCTGTCCGAGAATTGGAAGGTAAACCCACCACAGCCACACGCTCCCAAGAAGACGGACACACCGGGGGATTCATGCTCTTTCATAGAAGAAGCTCCATAGGAGGTCGCTCTTTCAGCCAAGACGAAAAGAATGCTGAAGGATCTCCAAACATGCCCGGCGATCAGGTGGAAAAATCCACTGGAACCCGAGATCATCGAGGGAATGCTGAAACCGTGCCCAACTCTAAAGATTGGTGGTGATAGCCAAAGCACTCACACCCAGCCGTCAAAGTCTTCGAAGAAGAAGAAGAAGACCAAAAAGCCCGTGAAGCCTGGTGACAAGCGCACGGACCGGCAAAAACAGATTGACGCGTTGGAAGAATATAATCAAAAAGCGCGAACTCCAGTCACACTCCAAGAATTTCTTAGCCACGTCCTTGAGGACGTGTTCACACCATAATATTGCATTATTATATTCCTCATTCTTATTCTTTTTATAAATAAACAGGTGCTTTTGACGCATGTCTGCTACATGTTACAGGTTACAGGTTCTTAGACAGAAAACAGTGAAAACGATGTAAAGACGATGAAAAAGTGGACTTTGACCAACAAATAGAAGACTCTTGATCAAGGCTACATCAAAGATAAAATTCACAAAGTACAAGGCAATGCAAGGTCCAAGATTACAAAGCGAACGGTTAAAAGTCCACCGCAATTATTCACTGGAGATCTGGAAGAAACATAGAAGCTATTTTAATAAAGAACCAAATAATAAGGAAGCCCAAAGATCCAAGGCCCAATACTTTCTTTAAAGAGACAGAGACATAAAATTTTACCAAAACTTGAAGTCTACTTTGACTAGGTCTTCCTAAGGATATTTTGGTAAATGTAGACATGCAAATCAATTGTAACCTAGGGTTTCCTATTCTCTATAAATAGGAACTCTACTCATTATAATTTCTTATGCCTCCCTATGCCTCCTTTTAATAATAAAAATTCAGAAATCCTTTTTGGAGAGCATCGGTGTTTCTTTTCAATTCATGAATTCAGATCTGACAACCCTGCGTTGATGATTGGAGAGATGCATCTGTAAGTAGATTTAATTCCTTGCTCTAATTTAGATTTCAATTCTTGCCCTAGGTAATTTTTATTCTCTGCCCTAGATAAATGTATTTCAATTCCCTAATGAGTGAGTAGTTTTCTCGCTTGTTAGGGTTAGGAATGGAGAAGAATTTGAGAGACGAAGATCTCTCATCTCTTTTCTTTTCCAATCTTTTATGAAAATTAGAACTCCATGCATACCTTCTTATTCCGCTCCCTACGGCACTCTACCCTCGAGGTAACGGTGATTCCGTAGTCTAAAGGCCCGGATTTTAAGGTTTTCCATGGAGGTTAGGGTAAAGATTAAGAAAGGAAGGACAAGGATCTAGAGGAAGAATCAATCTTCCCAATCATCATAATCCCCTTTGTTAAGATTTACCATAACACTAATATGATATCTTTAATTAAAGGCAATGGAAAGAGATGTAGATCTTTGTTTACCAAATTTTTCCTAAACCTAATCCTAGCAAGTTTCTAATCCTGGTATCATACAACTTCAATTTTTAGATTTAATAATTAATCCGAACACCCTTCGGAATTAACTCGTTAGCGCGATTAGAAAATTCACAACATCCCTGTGGACCGACCCGTACTCACCGGCTAGCTGCAAAGCGACGCCGTTCTTGATTGCGGTTACAAATATTTTTGATCTATCTTTTAGAAAGCGCAAGCACGATAAAATCAACCAATCAAATGGCGCCGTTGCCGGGGATGGCGTAGAACTTTTCTTTTCGCGATTTCGGGTTAATCAAAATTAAAAAAAAAATCATAAAAGTCTGAAAAATCCAAAAAAATATAAAAATATATCATCTGTTATTTTTGGAAAGGGTATCTTTGTGTGAATTTTGCAGGATCTACGCACAAATTCGGATCTGGAAATCTACAGAAAGCGAAACAGCAAATAGACGATCATATCAACAGAAGATTGCAACAACAGAGGAACAGAAAAAAATTCAGAGGACCGAGTCAAAAAGTTAACCGCGCGATCTGGTGCTGCAAAAAAAAAAAAAACGACGCTGCCTTTCCGGCCGCGGAACCGCCGCGCGACCCAGCTTCTGGCCGCGGAACCGCCGCGGCCTGGTCGGGTTAAAAAAAAAGAAAAAAAAGAAGAAGAAAAACCAGAGACAGAAGCGCGGTAAAAAAAAAAAAAATCAGTAAGTCTTCTGATCTCCTCCTCTGCAAATCTCCGATATATCTTCTGAAAAATCTCCTGCAGGATTCTTTGCGCTTTAAAAATCTTTCTCTTTCCAAATAACAAATCTTGTGCAGGATTCTTTGCGCACGTTTAAAATAAAAATTGATTGCAAGTGATCTTTTCTGATTTGTATAGCCTTAATCTTTTTGCTAAATATATCTTTCCAAATTAAGAGCAAGAAAAAAAAAAAGAAGGAAAATTTTAATTAGAAAACTTGCAAATTTTGAAATTCACAAAAAAGATTTGATTACAAGTGATTTACTGTTTTGCATATCTTTAATCGGACTTTAAGGGGCTTTTGACCAAATCAGATTGGGTGGGGATTTCATCACCCTTCCCAGGACCCCAGAAAACATCTAAAGCATTTTGCATCGACCACAATTAATAAAAAATACTAGACTCAGCCCTAAGGAAATCGAGCTCAATAGGAAAAGGACTAGTATAGGCATCGACCGTTTATCCTAACTGATTTTGCGGTGTCTAGGCTAGTGGTTTTTAATTAGGCCCACTGTCGTGGTGGTTCCTTCCCACTTACCTGGCCACAATTGGCGGGGAAGAGGCGGTTTGAGGTCCTATTTCTAGCCCTTTGGAACAGTTAGGAGCTGTCTAGCTGACCTAGGTGACCCTAGATCTCGGACTGATTGTGCATTTCTGGTTATTTGCATTTGTGTCTTAGCCCTTTATCGAAAATTTTTGCAAAACAAATAAAAAAGAATAATAAGAGGAATTTTTTTTTAAAAAAATACTTGCAACTTTTGTCGCTCGGAAATCCTTGCACCAACAAACTTTCTTTCTTTCTCCCTTTCTTCTAACATGGGTACCCCACATAACAAATCACTTGCCGAACTTTGGTATCCCGAACCTAATTTTGCGTCGTTCGGCAATTTGTTCGATCAATTTAAAGACGATCCTTCCATGCCTAAAATATCTTTGAAAGATCAAATAGAGGCGTCTAGGAGAAACAATTCGACTTTTCAACCCACTTTGTGTCAACCAAGTCAATCTTTACCACCTCCATATGTTGATACCACTTTTTCAAGTCCTTCTGTCACTCCTAAGCCGATATCCATTGCTGAGCATATTGCTCAATCTCGTAGCCGATCTTTCACCCCTCTCCACTCATCCAGTTCTAGGGATCAACACGACTATACACCTTTTTATCCATATGTTGACCCTACCCCTGCCCAACTACCCACTTCCTACCAGTCTTACCCGACTTTCCCACCGTCACTAGACCCTGTTTCTACACAGCCTTTTGGGAGTTTCACATATCCAAACAATTTCGAATGTTTTGCCGAAACCCCTTTACCACCAAAGTCTAGTTTGGAAGAGGCGTTGGAGGCGTATATCACAGCAACAAACAAAATGGTTAGGAATGTGGAAGCGTCCGTGGCCACCCTTATGCAACCTGCTGAACCAGAAGCTAGTTTCCCGCTAGCCCTGAATTTTTCAATGTATGAGGAGGCGGTTGGACAGAATGAGAATGTGAGAGGATTTCCAAATCAAACCTACCCTTACCCAATTGAAGCCCACAACTCCAGTTTTCCATCGAATGTCCTAAATGATTCACAAGTTCAAAATAAAAACGAGTTGTGCGACTTTGTAGTATTTGATTTGCCAAATTGTGAGGAACCCCCTTCGAGTGAAGCATCACCTAATCCGTTTGACCTTTACACTTCCACTCTAGAACCTACATTGATAAATATCCATGCTTTTGAGGAGGTGTCTAAAGAAATTGACTTTCACTTGATTGAGGATATAGACGCCGGGAATATTTCGGATGATGAACCTGTCGATTTAATTGAAATTTTATGTTCAAATCATCATCCCGAGTTATTAAATGTTTCTCCCGAATCTCATATGCATCTTGATTTTGATGATAATGGCATGGATGAGTTGAATATTGAGGAGAATTATGAGGATAATATTGAGGAGAGTGGTGAGGATCATATTGAGGTTGAATCATTTTTGTTTGATGTGTCGGATTTTCCAATTCATCATCTTGAACCTTTACCTAAATCACCCTCCCTCTTTTCCATCGTTCCGACCACACTTCATTTCACGCTTGACGACTGTGAGCTTGAAAACTTTTCCTTTGAATCTGACACAATTCTCACAGACGATAACACCTACGAGTGTTTCACTTTTTCGGACAATGCTGATGACTCACCGCCCGAGTTTGAGTCCTTTACATTTTCAGATGAGCCATCAGACTCGGTTGATTATAGTAGTTTCGAACCATTAATGGAATCTTTCAAGTTCGAAACAGTTTACTACGGTGAGAAAGATACTATCCCTAATTCACTCCCTTTCGTCTCTCCTATTGTCCTGACCGTACAAATGACCGTTACGCTTTCATCTCCTATACCAAGTTCGGTGTACCCATGTTTTCTTGCGAATCTTGAGGGATTTGATCCCATTTCTCGACGAGTTGGTAGGTTAGCGCAATCGCTTTTAACACTTCGGGCATCACAAATTGCGTTGATTTATTCACTCAATTTACACCCTCAAGATCGCACTCCACTTCTTTCTTCTTTCCTTCTTTCTTCTCCCCCACCGAGACCATATTCTACCATTCTTCTTTCCACACGGTCTCGCGTGCTTTTCATCTCTTTTCTTTCCATCCCACTTTTGCACCAACTCTACCATTACCATGATAAGATTTTTGAATGGTTGGTGCTAACATTTGGCCTGTGTAAGGCCAAGCTTAAGTTTGGGGGGGGGACCTTTGTATATATGTATATATCCTTTTGTTTTGTTTTTTTTTATAAAAAATAAAAAAAAATTCAAAACATTAAAAATACAAAAAAAAATGTAAATAAATAAACAGGGGAGTGCCGACATTTTGACCCTCTTGGTTCAGCATGACAGTGAGGACACTGTCAAGTTCAAGTTTGGGGGTATGCTCGGTACGTCTTCTTCCTTCGCATTCATTTGTACATATTTTTGCATTTGCATACTTATTTGAAAACCTATAAAAATTGAAAAATTTCAAAAATTATAAAAATATTTGTATTCAATTTTGGCTAATTGACTTGAGTTTGACGAATAGGTTAACTGGCTAGGAACAACTAGATCTTTGACTTAGTGAATTAAAAACCCTAAAAATAACATTCCTTAAAGTTTAGCAAGGGAAAGTATATGCCTTGTAGTTTACTTAGAAATAGGCAAATTTTGGGTTCACTTCTTGGGCTAAGTCGAAATAAGGGAAAAGTATTGATGTTCTAATTAAAGTATAAGTTTGAAAAATAGTTCCTAGCTTAAGTTTAGATTCTGAAAACGTATACCCTACAATTTGCACATTCACGCACCTTGAAACTTGGAATAGTAGAAGAGACCTTGAAAGGCTCTTGCCTAAAGTCCTTAGTTTGAAAAAGTGTGAATAAAGAAAAAAATGGACACTGGTTTTTGTGATTACCTAAGGCTATAAAAATAGAAAAATATTTAGCGAGGGTGCCTTATCACCTAGTGCCTTAGACCAACTGGTTTGGGAGTCACTGCTAAAGTCTTTGGTGTTGCAAGGACTAGGAAGTACGCTTTAAAGTGCAAACGCATTTTGTAATCGGTCGTTGGTACCTCAAGAAGTATTAACGGTCGCATGAAGGATGTGTAAGCAAATTTCATTTAAATTCACCAACTAATTAGTACTTTGGACAATGGACAAGGGGATGATTGTTTGAATTGAATTTCCGAGTGTAGGGGTGATCTATACACACACGTAGGGATATGTGATTAGAGTTTAGATAAGAGAAATGAATGAAGAATAGAACTTGTATCTCTAGTAGAGTTGATAGAAATTCCTAAGTGGAGATGGAACCCTAGAAGGAAAACTTAAGAGATGCCGAAAGCTAAGTAAATCCACAGGATATATATAATCTTAAGTTAAATAATGAGGAAGTGTGAAGAATTTGGGTGGATAATTTACGGGTCGAGGATAATAGAATTCCTTGTTAGAAAACCTAAATGAAGAACAAAAGTCAATGGGCCGAGTTGATAGGATTTTGTGGGTGTAATCCGCTGAAAACCCTCAGGAGACAACACTCCTCCTACTAGGGACACCTAGAGGTTTAACGGCTTGTTGCACGTGCTCAGTGCAATCGCGTTTCCCTGCGAAAGTGCGGTTAGGATATTAGTGAATAAAAATAAGTTTGCTCGAGGACGAGCAAAAGATAAGTTTGGGGGTATTTGTTCACACCATAATATTGCATTATTATATTCCTCATTCTTATTCTTTTTATAAATAAACAGGTGCTTTTGACGCATGTCTGCTACATGTTACAGGTTACAGGTTCTTAGACAGAAAACAGTGAAAACGATGTAAAGACGATGAAAAAGTGGACTTTGACCAACAAATAGAAGACTCTTGATCAAGGCAACATCAAAGATAAAATTCACAAAGTACAAGGCAATGCAAGGTCCAAGATTACAAAGCGAACGGTTAAAAGTCCACCGCAATTATTCACTGGAGATCTGGAAGAAACATAGAAGCTATTTTAATAAAGAACCAAATAATAAGGAAGCCCAAAGATCCAAGGCCCAATACTTTCTTTAAAGAGACAGAGACATAAAATTTTACCAAAACTTGAAGTCTATTTTGACTAGGTCTTCCTAAGGATATTTTGGTAAATGTAGACATGCAAATCAATTGTAACCTAGGGTTTCCTATTCTCTATAAATAGGAACTCTACTCATTATAATTTCTTATGCCTCCCTATGCCTCCTTTTAATAATAAAAATTCAGAAATCCTTTTTGGAGAGCATCGGTGTTTCTTTTCAATTCATGAATTCTGATCTGACAACCCTGCGTTGATGATTGGAGAGATACATCTGTAAGTAGATTTAATTCCTTGCTCTAATTTAGATTTCAATTCTTGCCCTAGGTAGTTTTTATTCTCTGCCCTAGATAAATGTATTTCAATTCCCTAATGAGTGAGTAGTTTTCTCGCTTGTTAGGGTTAGGAATGGAGAAGAATTTGAGAGACGAAGATCTCTCATCTCTTTTCTTTGCCAATCTTTTATGAAAATTAGAACTCCATGCATACCTTCTTATTCCGCTCCCTACGGCACTCTACCCTCGAGGTAACGGTGATTCCGTAGTCTAAAGGCCCGGATTTTAAGGTTTTCCATGGAGGTTAGGGTAAAGATTAAGAAAGGAAGGACAAGGATCTAGAGGAAGAATCAATCTTCCCAATCATCCTAATCCCCTTTGTTAAGATTTACCATAACACTAATATGATATCTTTAATTAAAGGCAATGGAAAGAGATGTAGATCTTTGTTTACCAAATTTTCCCTAAACCTAATCCTAGCAAGTTTCTAATCCTAGTATCATACAACTTCAATTTTTAGATTTAATAATTAATCCGAACACCCTTCGGAATTAACTCGTTAGCGCGATTAGAAAATTCACAACATCCCTGTGGACCGACCCGTACTCACCGGCTAGCTGCAAAGCGACGCCGTTCTTGATTGCGGTTACAAATATTTTTGATCTATCTTTTAGAAAGCGCAAGCACGCTAAATCATTCAATCAGGACGGAGATGATGACAATGGAGAAGACTCGTCGGATGAATCTGAAGGTTATATGGCAAGTTGCCATGTGATCTCTCACTCGTCGATAGACGATGAAGAAGCTCCTTACACAAAGAAACTGGGGGAAAATCCTGAGTCGGAACTTTTAAGGCCATCAGACGAAATGATTAATGCATTCCTGGACGAGGCTCTTCTTAAAAGAAAAGCTGCTCGAAAGCGTGAGATAGCCATATTTGAAAAAGCCAAACACCGGCGACTGGACGAAAGGGTTGAAACACTCCCGCCAGATCAAAGTACATCCGCCACAAATAAAAGTAGGTTCAAGAAGAGGAAGAGGTTCGCCAAAGCCATATCGATGGGAATGAAGCTGCCACCCTCCGAAGGAAACACTCTTTATGAAGCGGAAATACATCCTAGCTACTGCTTATATCATCGAAAGATTGCGCACCCCACCGAAGAGTGCAACGCTTTTAAAAGATGGTAGCAGGGATATGTTGCTCACCGGCAACATTTCAAGCGGATGAAACGGAAAACTCGTCGGGAGCAAAGAAATACGACCGAGGAGCGTAAAAGAACTACCGGCAACTGTCACATGGTCGACGTTCGGGGATCGCAGGTTCTCACCTTCGGGAGCGACTCTGACGAAGAAATGACTCTTGGCCCTCTCTTTAAAGAATCCACCTCGGGAAAAGAGGAAGAACCGAAGACCTGTGAAAATATTTAACTGCGCAATCGTACGCTGCCCGAAAAGAATCTCGGGTCCTCGAACAGTGGGTCAAATAGAAAAGATAAGGGGAAAGAAAAGGTCCCTGAGGATATCATCCTTGATGACCAAGCCGTCGAACAGCTGACAGCCAAAGACCCGCCAAAGAAAAGTAAGGTGGACTACAACGTTCTGGCACACTTGAGAAAGCTACCTTCGCAGCTAAGCATTCTCGACGCCCTTCTGCTATCCAAAGAGGCGAGAGATTCTTTGATCAAGGCACTACAAGAGCCCGAGTAATTTCAAGCTTTCCTTGCCGAAGAAAAGATGAAAGACGAGCTGGAAGAAGTGCACACAGCCGATATCACATTTGGCAATGAAGGTCTCCTCCTCGGGACGTGCGAGCATAACCGTCCCCTTTATGTCTCCGGATACTGTCATGATATCAAGATAGGCAAAATCCTGGTTAACAATGGGTCCTCCGTCAATCTCCTCAATATGAGAGTGTTGAAGGAAATCTGCATGAGCGTTCAACACCTCGCTCGTGATAAAATCACCATCTTCGGGTTTGACTCCCAGTCATCACGGACGCTTGGGTCTGTAATATTGACACTACGCTTCGGGCTGCTTATCACGGACATTAAGTTTCATGCCATTGACGCCAAGACATGCTACAATGCTTTGCTCGGTAGGCCTTGGTTACACGAGTACAACATTATCCCTTCTACATAACATCAGTGTATGAAATATTTCAAGGATGGTCTCGAGTATACCGTAACAGGGGAGCTGAACCCATTCTCCGTGAACGAAGTCCGAAAATACGAAGATGCAAAATACTTCTTACCAGATTTTGAGGACACAGAAAGATGTCACAAACTGAAGAACAAAGCCATCACTACTATTCCGGTCTTCGGGAGTGATACCGAGGAAGAGGAAGAGATAGTTTATTCAGGGCCGCCCTAATGCAACAAGCCAGGACCGTCCATCCCTATGTTGATCTTTAGCAGCGACTCGGAAGATGAGGTCAATGCCGTATTCTCTGCCCGGCTATCGATACAAGCCTTCGCTGATGAAGATCAAAATTTGCAAGTTGCCATGGTTCCGCGGGAGCATTACAAAGAGCCCGACGCACTTGAAACTTATAGTGTGCAAGAACTGCAGACATTCTACATCCCTCCCAGGCAAAGAGATGAAAGGGCGATCCTATTCTACCGATCCACGGAAACCAAAGTGGAGAAAGAAATTTGGCATGGTGCGGATTCTACACTTGACAGGCTGTCTAGATATTACACAGAAGGCTTGAAAAGGCTGTTGAGGCGCCAAGGTGTACCCTTCAAACAGACCGCTCGACAAGCTCGGTTCTACAACAGGATTTGGGACATCCCCGAAACTCAGCACAAGTTGCCCAACGGGGGAATGGAAACGATCGGGCTTGGATATGTCCAATCTAAGAAACGGGAGCGAGTCCATGGTAGCTACGTTATACATGACTTCGATGAAGATGAAGACATCCTGTTAAAAGGCGCTGACCCTAAACCAAAACAAGGTTCCGCCATCAAAATGCCGAGTCCGTCGTTTGAAGAACGGATGGACAAGCTAATAAGGGAAGCGGGTCAAAAGGTCCGGGATGACCATAACCGCGAAATGGCCATTTACTAAAAAGCCAGAACGCAGCGCCTCCTTCAGCAGTCCGCGGAGAATGACAATGCTTCTCATCGCCACCCCGACATACAAAAGACCCGGCGCAGAGGCAAAAATAAACCAAAGAACGGAAAAAACGTTCGACAGCAGCCAAGCGGGTCTAAGAATCCACGCGAACAAGAGTTGAGCAGCCGGGATCCGTCCCTTATAAAGAAGATGGGTCGGGAATATTCTTTTTCCCAAGATAAGACAAAGAAGATATTCGATCTCGTTGTAAAGCATCAGATGATGACACTCCCAGAGTCTAAGCACCCCGAGCAAGCGAACGAGATGTCCCACCCAGACTATTGCTCCTATCACCGAGCAATAGGACATCCTCTCGAAGACTGCTTCACCTTCAAGAACTGGGTCGAAGACCAATATCAACAAGGCAGGTTCGCTCTATCCAGCAGTTGGAGGGTAAGCCCGCCACAGAAGCATGAACCGAAAGCAACGCGTATAGCGAGAGCAGAACCAGATCAACATCGATCTTGGAAACGATCTCGTACCTGTCACGTGATAACGCTGTCAAAAGAAGAGCCCGAGAATATGGATGACCTCCCCTGGTGCTTCGAAAACGATGATAGCGAGGTGATCTCAGAGTTTCCACCGGCGCCGAAAGAGCTGGAAGATGGAATACATACTACAGCAGATAACCTCAAGAAAATTGATTTGGAGACGGCAAGTGACCCGCGGCCGACATTCGTCAGTGAGCTGTTGTCTGAAGAAAGGGTGGCTACGCTAAAGGACGTGCTCATGCAGCATAGAGACTGCTTTGCATGGAACGATTCCGAGATGCTGGGACTAGATCCAGAGATTGCTGTGCATAAGTTGGCGATATCTCCGGACATCAAGCCGATCAAATAAGCACCGAGAAGAATGCGGCTCGAGCTTGAGATGAGCATCAATGCCAAGGTCAAGAAACTAATCGACTCCGGTTTTATCCAAGAGGTTCAATATCCTGATTGGATCGCCAACATCGTCCCGGTGATGAAGAAAAATGGGACGGTACGCATATGTGTGGACTTTCGAGATCTCAACAAAGCTTTCCCAAAGGACGACTTTCCAGTACCAGTCACTGAGCTGATGATAGATAACACATCCACTCACGAAGTTTTCTCCTTCATGGACGGATCATCAGGATACAATCAGATAAAGATGCATCCCGAGGACCAGAAGCACACCGCTTTCCAGAACCCTTTGGGCATATTCTGCTACAAGATGATGCCCTTCGGTCTAAAGAACGCCGGTGCCACCTATCAGAGGGCCATTACGAAGATCTTCGATGACCTCATACATGAAATCGTCAAATGGTATATCGATGACCTCGTAGTTAAAAGAAAATCATACGAGGAACATCTAGAGCATCTGAAGATCGTATTTCAACGCCTTCGGCAATACAACTTGAAGATGAACCCTCTCAAATGCGCGTTCGGAGTTTCCTAGGGCAAGTTCCTAAGATTCGTCATCCGACACCGAGGCATCGAGATAGACCCGTCGAAGATCAAGGCGATCATGGAAATGCCTCCGCCAAAGACTTTCAAGCAACTGCGGTCTCTCCAAGGGAAGCTCGCGTATATCCGGCGATTTATAGCTAATCTCTCAGGCAAGTGTCGTCCTTACAGTCACCTGATGAAGAAGGGAACCCCATTCGTCTGGGATCGCAAATGCCAAAGCGCACTGAATGAAATCAAGCAATATCTGCAGAATCCGCCTGTATTGGCTGCTCCCATTAAAGGAAAACCTCTCATCTTGTATACGACCGCCCTCGAAGGTTCTTTAGACGCGCTGTGAGCACAAGAGAATGACCAAAGGAAAGAGAGAGCCCTTTATTATCAGAGTCGAGTTCTCCTGGGGGCAGAAAGCAATTACTCTCTCATTGAAAAACACTGCATGGCATTGATCTTCGCGATAACGAAGCTCAGACACTATGCATTGGCACATGAGGTCCATCTCGTATCAAAGTGATGGAGTACACGTTAACTTATCGGCCTCTTAAGGCAGTGAAAGGCCAGGCTATCACCGACTTCCTCACTGAGCATCCGATACCTACCGACTCTCCCTTGAACTGCGAATTGCCAGACGAACACGCGTTTGACATGATCGACGGGGAAAGAAGAGTGAATGATACCCGGTGGGAACTCTATTTTGACGGAGCATCTTCCATGAAGAAGTGCAAATAAAGCACCCCTATAATCAAATCAGGGGTTGGCCTCATCTTCGTGACTCCACAAGGAGGGATAATGCGCTTTGCCTTCTTCTTAACAGAGCCGAGGATGAACAATGAAGCCGAATATGAAGCTTTGATAGCAGGTCTCGAGATCGCTATCGACATGGGAATTGAAAACCTCCTCATATACGGAGACTCCCAACTGGTCGTTAGTCAAGTAAACGGCGAATATCAAACGTGCAATCCATAGTTGGTGAAGTACGGCGAGAGAGTACAGCAACTGCTGACTCAAATTCCTTCCTACACCTTGGAAAGCATACCTCGTGCGGAAAATAGTAAGGCGGATGCGTTAGCCAAGCTTGCCAAAGAACTGGCAGACGAAAACCTCGATGATGTGAGGATCGTGGTACAAAGTCATCGGGTTCTTGCATCGGTAGAAATATCTCCGGAATCGTCCGAAGAAAAGGGCGCGACCGAGCAAGCAACCCTACAAATAAAAGACCAGGAAAAGGGTAAGGATTGGAGGGAAGTCTTTATAGATTACTTCAAATCCCGTCGAACACCTGAGGATGCGTCGTCAAGACATCAGCTCATGAAACGAGCTCTATCTTTTGCCTTCTTCAATGATACTCTGTATAAGAGATCATTTGATTCTCTATGGTTAATATGCCTGGGACCTGAAGAGGCAGGGAGAGTCATCCAAGAAATTCATGACGGACTCTGCGGTTCTCACCAAGCCGGGCCGAAGATGAAGCTGAAGATCAAACGGATGGGTTATTATTGGCCCACAATGATTCAGGACTGCCTCGAGTACGCGAAGCAGTGCCACTCATGCCAGAATCATGGGGACTTCATCCATCAACATCCAAATCCACTACATCCAACGGTGGCTAGTTGGCCGTTCGAAATGTGGGGAACTGACATAATCTGCCCCATCGAACCAGCATCGTCCAGAGGACATCGATTCATTTTGGCGACAACTGATTACTTATCCAAATAGGCAGAAGCAGTACCGCCGAGGGAAGTGAAGACAGAAAATATCCTCCATTTCTTCAAGATGCACGTCATTTATCGGTTTGGAACTCCGCGACGAATCATCTCCGATAACGGGCCGGCCTACAGAAGCCACAAGATCAGCCGCTTCGTACAACAACATAACATAGACTGGAGATACTCTTCAGTCTATAATCCTCGAGCTAACGGTCTAGCTGAGCCTTTCAACAAGACATTGACGAAGATCATGGAAAAGACGGTGTCTCGAAATAAGAAGGACTGGCACGGGAGACTGCATGAAGCTCTCTGGGCGTATCGAACTACGTTCAAAATGGCCACGAACACAACGCCGTATGCGTTGGTATTCAGAACAGAAGCGGTACTTCCCCTCGAGATAGAGCTATCCTCTCTGCGAGTGGCAATTCACTACGAGCTAACAGACGAAGAAAATGCTCACCTTCGGCTTGAGGAGCTCGATGCCCTTGATGAAACCCGGCTCATAGCGCAACAAAATCTGGAGGCTTATAAAGCAAAGATGACGCGCTCATATGAGAGATTGACTAGGTCGAGAACATTCCGCCAAGGCGAGCTCGTACTAGTGGTCAAAAGACCTATGATCCCTAATCGTGCCAAACGGGGGAAATTCGAGCCGAACTACGAAGGCCCGTATATCATAGACAAAGTTTTCCAGGGTGGAGCCTACCTACTCATGGACATGCATGGTGAAAGACCTTTCAGGCCAATAAACGGTTGCTTCCTAAAAAATACTACGCCTGATGAGTCATGGCCTAGGTCGATGATAGATGACGATGCCTATGTCCGCTCGCTATCTTCCTAAGCCCAAACTCTGTAAGTAGTAGCCGGTTTATGGACCGAAACGTCCTTAAACTAACGATGGACCACTATGTCCTAAAACTGGCGACGGACTGAAACGTCCGATGGACCGCTATGTCCTAAAACTGGCTGTTGACAGAAACGTCGATAAACTACTACGGACTGCAGCATCCCAGGGCTGACACAAAAATAATAATAAAATAAAAAAAAGAAGAAAAAATAGAAGAAAACGGTATGTCCATAAGCAAAATGGGCACGGATGAAAACCCGAAAGGGCACCGTGAGTAAAAACAGCAGGGCTACCGGCGAGTTTTTGTGAAAACCCGAAAGGGCGCAACCTCGTTAAAAGACACTTGCAGGGTCCTCTCGACCTTGTGAGGAGAAACCACCTGCTTGAGATCCTTACGACTCACAAGAGAGCAACACACTTAGGGATCCCCACGATGCCTAAGAAGAAATTACACTTGTGAGATCCTCATGACTCGTAAGGAGAACCCTCCTATGAGACCCTCACGGCTCATAAGATTCAAAAGTCTTAAACTACAGATATCTGAACCTGTTCTTAAGCCATCACAACCTCCAATTCTGCCCTACAAGTGGTTCAATATTGACCCTTGTATACAATCCACGGGCGTGAATAAACATTTCCCTAACAAAGTCTCATCCGGGACTAGGGATATGTTTACACAGTGAACAACCCTTGTAAGTCCTCTCGACTTATAAGCAGAAAGCACTCTTGTAAGATCCTTACGACTTATAAGAGACCATACACTTAGGAATCCTCATGATCCCTAAGGAGAAAACGCACCTACGAGATCCTCACGACTCATAGGGAAAAATTACTTTATGAGACCCTTACGGCTCATGAAGTCAAAAGCCTTAGTCAACAGGATCCTAACCCTATCAACTAAGCCACCTTTGTTCGACATCAACGAAGGCAAATGATGATTCGCTCCTGGCAATATCCCAGTTGTAGCAATGCAGATGCCGAAATCGGTGTCAAATCCCAAAATTCGCAGCGAAAAACCAGCGAGCCACAAATGTATACAAAATAGCCGAAATGATGAGGCAACTTGCAAACAAAATCAGCAAGTAAAAATGTATGCATTCAAAATAGCCGAAATGATTGGGCAACTCGCAATAAAAAGCAGCGAGTAAATAAAACAAACAGCCGAAATGATTGGGCACCGCGAAAAATAGCCGAAATGATTTGGCAATCGCGTCCTTTGTGATATAAAAGCTGAAATGATAGTGCATCACGGAAAGAAAAATATATAAAATGAAACCTTTTGCCCTACAGGTGATATCACATCAATCCCTGTATACAATCCAGGGGCGCAAACAAAGAAGGAATCACACCTTCCCTTTCTAGGCTCCATTAGAAGAGGAAGCCAAATCTCAACGGTTCACAGACAGCCTGGAGATCATCTCAACATTCGTCTCATTACAACAGACGCAACATCATGCAAAGCGGAACCGTGGCAATTCCCAGTTCCATGACTCGGTGGTGCACAGATGACCGAGAGTCAAACCCCGATTCCGTGAAATGCGGATAATATCAACCCTTCCTGATTTCGTGGAACATGGCCTATGTCAATCCTGACCCCGTGGGTAACTTCCAGAGCGGAGCCTGGTCCTTGCGGAACACAGCTATGTCAATCAGACCCAGTGGGAAGCATCCAAAGCAAAATCCTGGTTTCGTGGAATGCGGCCTATGTCAATCCTGACCCCGTGGGAAACGTCCAGAGCGGATCCTGGTCCTCGCAGAACACGGTTATGTCAATCAGACCCCGTGGGAAGCATCCATAGCAAATTCCTGGTCACGTGGAACACGGCCTATGTCAATCCTTACCCTGTGGGAAACGTCCAGAGCGGAGCCTGGTCCTCGTGGAACACGGCCTATGTCAATACTGACCCCGTGGGAAACGTCCAGAGCGGAGCCTGGTCCTCGCAGAACACGGCTATGTCAATCAGACCCCGTGGGAAGCATCCAGAGCAAATCCTGGTTTCCTGGAACGCGGCCTATGTCAATCCTGACCCCATGGGAAACGTCCAGAGTGGAGCGTGGTCCTCGCAGAACACGGCTATGTCAATGAGACCCCGTGGGAAGCATCCAGAGCAAAATCCTGGTTTCGTGGAACGCGACCTATGTCAATCCTGACCCCGTGGGAAACGTCCAGAGCGGAGCCTGGTCCTCGCAGAACACGGCTATGTCAATCAGACCCCGTGGGAAGCATTCAGAGAAAATCCTGGTTTCGTGGAACGCGGCCTATGTCAATCCTGACCCCGTGGGAAACGTCCAGAGCGGATCCAGGTTCTTGCAGAACATGGTTATGAGACCCCGTGGGAAGCATCCAAAGCAAAATCCTGGTTTCGTAGAACACGGCCTATGTCAATCCTGACCCGAGGGAAACGTCCAGAGCGGAGCCTGGTCCTTGCGGAACATGGCTATGTCAATCAGACCCCGTGGGAAGCATCCAAAGCAAATCCTGGTTTCGTAGAACGCGGCTTATGTCAATCCTGACCCCGTGGGAAACGTCCAGAGCGGAGCCTGGTCCTCGCAGAACACGGCTATGTCAATCAGACCCCGTGGGAAGCATCAAGAACAAAATCTTGGTTTCGTGGAACGCGGCCTATGTCAATCCTGGCCCCGTGGGAAACGTCCAGAGTGGATCCTGGTCCTCGCAGAACACGGCTATGCCAATCAAACCCCGTGGGAAGCATCCGGAGCAAATCCTGGTTTCGTGGAACGCGTCTTATGTCAATCCTGACCCCGTGGGAAACGTCCATAGCGGATCCTGGTCCTCGCAGAACACGGCTATATCAATCAGACCCCGTGGGAAGCATCTAGAGCAAAATCCTGGTTTCGTAGAACACGGCCTATGTCAATCCTGACCCCGTGGGAAATGTCCAGAGCGGAGCCTGATCCTTGTGGAACACAGCTATGTCAATCAGACCCCGTGGGAAGCATCCAGAGCAAAATCTTGGTTTCATGGAACGCGGCCATGTCAATCCTGACCCCGTAGGAAACGTCTAGAGCGGAGCCTGGTCCTCGTAGAACACGGCTATGTCAATCAAACCCCGTGGGAAGCATCCAGAGCAAAATCCTGGTTTCGTGGAACACGGCCTATGTCAATCCTGACCCCGTGGGAAACGTCCAGAGCGGAGCCTGGTCCTTACGGAACACGACTATGTCAATCAAACCCCGTAGGAAGCATCCAGAGCAAAATCCTGGTTTCGTGGAACGCAGCCATGTCAATCCTAACCCCGTGGGAAACGTCCAGAGCGGAGCCTGGTCCTTGCAGAACACGGCTATGTCAATCAGACCCCGTGGGAAGCATCCAGAGCAAAATCCTGGTTTCGTGGAACACGGCCTATGTCAATCCTGACCCCGTGGGGAACATCCAGAGAGGAGCCTGGTCCTCGCAGAACACGGCTATGTCAAACCGACCCCGTGGGAAGCATCCAGAGCAAATTCCTGGTCACGTGGAACACGGCCTATGTCAATCCTGACCTTGTGGGAAACGTCCAGAGCGGATCCTGGTCCTCGCAGAACACGGCTATGTCAATCCTGACCCCGTGGGAAACATCCAGAGCAAATTCCTGGTCACATAAAACCCGGCCGATGTCAATCCTGACCCCGTGGGAAACGTCCAGAGTGGAGCCTGGTCCTCGCAGAACACGGCTATGTCAAACCGACCCCGTGGGAAGCATCCAGAGCAACTCCTGACTCCGTGAAATGCGGATAATGTCAATCTCGTCCATCACTTACAGGTCCTCACAACTTGTAAGGGAGAAAACTCTTTTGTGAGATCCTTACGACTCTCAGAAGAAAATGCACTTAGGAATCCTCACGATTCCTAAAGAGAAATTACACCTATGGGATCCTCTCGACCTGTAAGGAGAAAATTCTTTATGAGACCCTCACGGCTCATAAAGTTTAAAAGTCTTAGGAGGTAGATCTTAACCCTGAATCCTAAGCCATCGCTGTCCTACAAAGAAATCAAAATAAATTATCCACAGAATGCACTTATTAAAAGGGACACACCATCATGAAGCAAAATATGTCTTTTATTCATGAATCAAAATGAATACAAAGTACAATTTATGAAAGAATAAAAAAATATACTCTCATTCAGGAGTATGTACAAAAGAAGAATAAAAATATATATATACAAATCTTCAAGCCAGCGAACGATTTAGTAGATTTGCCAATTCATCCCTTTTCCGCTGGGCCTCGGCTTCATGATTCATTATCGTCAAAAGACGGGCCTCCGCTTGAGCCTGTTGGGCCTAGTATGAGGCCAGCCGACTTTCAAGCTCTTTTTCAGTAACCTTATGGGTTTCGACCATTTCGCGGGTAAAAATGACGGCCTTATCAATGGCTACCACCTCCTTGATATCCTCTTGAAGCACCCGCCAAAGTTCATATGCCCTAGTGGTCTTGGCCGTAAGATTGGCTTGAAGCTCCCTCAGCGCTTTGGAAGCCAGCTCCCTCTCTGAAAACTTGCGGCTGGGCCTCTTCTCGCATGATATCATGTTCGCAGCGCACCGCTCAATCAACCCCCGTAAGCTCGCCTTCGCGGCCACATCCTCTGAAGGAAGGCGTGTACATTCAAGAATATGCAAGCAAGCCTCCATCTGCCGATAAAACTCAGCCCAAACTTGCACCAATGTTTCACTATGGTAGGTGGCAAGAAAGGGAAGAGAACCGTTGGCTTCAGCGGCAAACGCTTCGGCCGTGATCAGACTGCTGGCACGAAGGTCTTCAATCATGGCTGATAAGGAGTGAAGGCTTAGCTTTGCCATCCGTTCCGAGGTACGCAGAGCATAGGGGCCGGGTGGCATGACGATGCGAGATTCCAGTGTGGTAAGAACGGGCAAAGCTGTTAAGATTTATAAACAATCAGCGAGACTTGTAAGCAAAGAGCATATGGAACAACGTTGAGACTTTACTTACCCACAATCATATAAGAGGGGTCTGAAGGCTTCCCAGGTCCGTCAAGAATCTCAACCTCATCATCGACTTCCAGAACTGTAGAAGACATCAATGCCATTATATAGAATAACAATAATGTCATGAGGAGAGGGCAAACGACATTAACCTTTCCTGTAAGAAATGACGATGCGTTGAGGAGATATCGCCTGCGGAGCGGCCATCTCCAACAAGTGCTGAAAAGACTTCCTGGGAGACAGATCAGCAATAGACGCCGCCAATCCGCGCAATTCTGAAAAGACAGAAAGGTGGAGAAATTATTAATATAAAATATAGAAAGCTACCTTCGATGCTTCTCCCATTCTGGACTGGAGGGATAGCGGCTTCGGCGGCCTCCTCCGTGCCCCCAGGCACATCATCGGGGACGTGGGCCGGTATAACAACTTCCGAGCGAGGAGCAGTGGCCGCCACTGCAGGCTTCAGCGGATGGATGGTATCCTCGACTACCTGTCCCCTAATCTCCAGGCCATCCCCAAAAAGATCCCTTGAATCGGCGACCAACGAAGATGCCTGTTCCGAGAGAGCAAACACTTAGGGAGCGAGAATCACAGAGGGAAGCTCCATCACAGGAGCAACAGTTGCATCGACCCCCTTCATACTGATTAGTGTTTCATTGGGGATATTGGCGGAGTCTACAGTCAAAGCGCGACTCGAAATCAGATCCTCCACCATCGCCGAAGTCCCTGCAAAGTTTGTAAGAGGATAAGGATATGTATATATATACAAGCAGTGCAAAATACTAGAAAAAGATATATGAGTATACCGATGCGCAAAGGAGCTTCTAGTATAGCTTGTTCAAGACGACGCTCCTTCCTGAGGAGGTATGCTCGCCGAGGTTCGAGAGTAGACTCGTGGCCACCGGTCCACAACGAAAGTGCATCTTCGGTGTCGGCTGAGACAGCCTGCTTAAGGGCCCTCTCGCCCCATTCTTCCAAAGGGCCTATGAATAGCCGCCGTATCGATGGAGGGTCTTTGTAAAAAATGACGGCAGGATAAGGCCTCTTCGGATCCTTACATTCTCGGATTCATCTTGTGAGCATCTTATAGCCTTAGCCAATTGTACGGCTTCCTCGGCAGATGAACCCGAAAAGTAGACCCCTATCTGATTCCTGCATGGCTAGTGGTTCGTCTTGGAGGATAGGCTCTGATTCCACTAAAAAGTCGAGTAGATTGGTGACTGTTTTCTTTTGCCTCTTGGATCCAGAACTAACTGCAGAAGACGATCGCCTTTTTCCCCTCGATGCTTTAGCGCGACGTTGACCCACTTCGCCTTCAATATCCTCACTCGGCGGTGCCACCGACGACGAAACTGCCATTGCTGACGCCGCAGCTGATGATACTACTACCGGCGCCTTATTAGCCCCTGATTGAGCTCTAGTTCGCGGAGGCATACCAGCTGTGGGAGTTAAATCCACTTCCGCCGCATCCGGAATAAGCACGACGCTGGTATCTCTCAAGGGAGGGCGAACCGCTGCACACGGTCGCGGTGGAACTCCCGTGACCTGGATCAGAGTAGGAGCCCTATATCCGAGGAGCACCCTCCTCTCCTCAGCAATAATGGGACTGACTCGGTGGAGGTACCATCCCGTGAAGGACCCCACACATCGAGGAATATGATCAGCTTCAGGAATCACGAAGCGAGAGCCAGTGTTCAGCCGCATGAAGTGATGAGCGGTGTCACGAACAACTTCTGACGACGGGCTAGGCTCCACTATAAATGCCTCAAAGGGGACACCCTGGTCATATCCGAGTTGCCGAGCAAAGCGGTGTGGGTTGTACCGAATAAAAAGGGTCACACCGTTCTGACGAAATACCAGATAACCTGGTCTAATCGAATATAGGTGCATGGCTTCCCTGGGCTTCAGAGAAGGTACTCCTTCTTTTGACGAGTCGCAGATCTGTTGAATCGGTCCTGAGGGAGCAGAGAGGACTCGATCGTTGAATACCATCCCGCCTGTATTGGCATAGGAATTAATCAGCACGTGAATAGCCCCAGACTGAGTCAGGTCAGGAGCAGAAGCGTCCACCAGCCGCATGAGTCGCGGAAAAGTGTAAGCGTCATAAAAGCTGGGTCTTTGGTGCGCAACAAATGCTCCCAGCACATGCATCTCAATCCAGGACGTAAAGTAATGAAGAGAGAAATTTACCACATCTACGCCTGGGGTTAAGGTATTAGCCGCAGCGCTTAGCCCATGATATAGATACGTCATCCCTGCAATACCCACAGCTAGTCGCGTCCCCTCGGCAATGCGATGAGCGGGGCAAATAAATGAGGCTCTCATGAAATGAAGGCGCATGGGAATGGCGAACCAACTGAGCCAAACACTGATGAAGCCCACGAAGAAAGTCTCCTCATCCATACCAGGAGCTACGATCGACTCGAAAGACACGGCCGACATGATGGGAATGTAGAACTGTGGCAAGTCCTCTTCTTTAGCAGTCCGCTTATTTAAACCAAACCCAAAGAGGTCGTTGATGTTTGCGAACTTCAGAGCCGTCTTTGATAGAACGTCTTCGCGAAGGAAGAAGGTGATAAAGCTTTTGAAAGTGACGCCCTGCTCCTCTGACTCTGTGAATAGCTTCTCAAAAATGCTCAGAGTCTTGATCAAACTTGAGCGCTTGTGGCGGACAGCATTCTCGGTCGACAGGCCGTCAAGCATGGCAGGCTTGGTTTCGAAGACATACTTATCGGGAGGCAGTAGTTCTTCATAGAGTGTCCCCCTGACCGGCAACCCTGAGATTTCGCGAAACTCTTCCAGAGAAATTGAAACTTCGCGGTCCCCTAGAAAGAAGGTGTTGGTGGAAAGATTCCATTGGTTTAAGAAGGCCTTAACCCACCAGACATGGGGAAACTGATAGTGGAAAAGAGATGCATATACTGCCTGATAGAGCCCGACCTTCTGCAGTCGCGCACGATGGGCGGACAGGATATAACGGGCCCAGAGAAGGTAGCCCGTGGGATGTCGAGGGATAAGCCCTATCTTGTAAATCTGTCCCCATGGTTGGGCTTCACCTTGGCAAATGCGGCGCCCTAAAATGTCTATAGCCGGCACAGGATGGTTCGGAATACCAGTTGTTGTGGCTCAAGCCATCCCATAGGGTTCCAATTCAGCATCTCCACAGCAAAGGCGGCCCGTAGATGATCCATCGGCAAAAATGGATAGGTAGGCTCTGTAGGTATCTCGCAAAGAAAGCTGCGGCGACCGCGGATGATATGACCGTACCAGGTCCCCCATAAAAGTAGATTGGTGCAATTCGGGTCATGAACCATGATCATCGCCATCACCTCTTCATCAGACGGTGACTGAGGAAAGGCAGCCTCCGAGCGGGTAAAAGGGAAGTACGGAAGAGAAGGCATTGTTCCTGAAATAAAAGAAGGGGAAACTGTTATGCGAAGCCAACACGTGTATATATATATGTTTATAAATGTGTGTGTGTATATATATATATATAAATACAGTGGATGAAAGCGACAAAGGACTTATTTTATGGGACCATTGGTTACAAAACATATGGGCCCCACAAAATCAAGATGGCGGCTCACTAATAATGAGGCCAAGCAATCATCATGAGAATAAAGGAAAGATTCTCAATGAATTCAAATGACTCTACACATTCTCCCATAGGGAAACCCATCTTGGACTCTGCGAAAATCAAGTAGAATCTCTACTGCAATTTTTTCTGTAAGAACAACTCAGGAGGAAAAATCCTAAGAAGTTTTCTTTTAAAGAATTAAGTTCTTTAGAGAAATTAAATTCCTTTTAAAAAGGGGAATTAAATTCCCAGAAAACATTTTCAGAACTAAGATTCTTTGGAATGGAATTAAATTCCAGAGAAAGGTTAAGTATTGCCATTGATCTCTGAGATCAAAAGAGCCCTAACAAAAGGGATTTATTATTTAAAGATTGAGCAGTTTTCTTTGTAAAGAACTTGAAAAAAATGGGTTCTTGTTAAAGGGAAAACCCCTTGGTGTGGATTTAAAATCCAAATTTCTACAAGGAGTTCCTCAGCCGTTCAAGATTCTTACCTGAAAAAAAGGAAATCTTTGTTGACAGAGTTAAACTCTGGAAATTTTTGAATCAGAGAACTAAGCTCTGGGAAAGAGAATTAAATTCTCAGAGAAAAAACGAGCAAGAAAGAAGATGGAAAAAGTGGAGGTGCTTCTGAGGGGACTCCTGCATTTATAGGATGTGATGGGGGACAGTTCATCACCCATATTCCCTAGACAGATCCAACGGTCACAAAGGTGATAGCGTTGCACTCACGTGCAAACACGTGAGAACAACGTTGTGGGGAAATTTGTTCCCTGATAAAATATCAGGAAATTCCCCAATGGGGTATCACGTGCTCACACGTGACCAAGGGTCACGTGCTGACACGTGATGGTTTACTGGGACTTTGTTATAATAGAATTAAATTCTAATCAAAAAATCAATCGGTGGAGTCACGTGTCCACACGTGATGGGCCTTTAAACCCACTAAAAAGAATAAAAAAATATAATAAAATAATAAGGAAAAACCCCAATGGGGCATCACGTGCTCACACGTGACCAAGGGTCACGTGCTGACACGTGATGATTCCTTAGTTCTTTAAAAAACAACAGAATTAAATTCTGGTTAAATGCTTAATTGGGGAGTCGCGTGTCAACACGTGATGGGTTCATATGCTCTTTAATTAATAGAATTAAATTCTATTTAAATGATCAAACAGCAGGTCACGTGCCAACACGTGATAGACTCTTAAACATTCTGAACTAATAGAATTAAATTCTAATTAAGGGAAATCAAAGACCCTAACTGGAAAAATATTTCTTTAGATCTTTCCAAACAAAAAGATTGTGTTTTGTAAAGTGGAGCACCGTTAGATTAAAAATCCAATGGTGATTAAAAATCACCAATTTATGGAAAGATTTTATACAAGGAAAGATTTCCCTAAAATTCACCAAGAATAACAGACAGAATATCTTTTAGATTAAAAATCCAATGGTGAATAAAATTCACTGAGTGATCTAAAAGATCATGTTAATTACAGAAACAACCAAAATCTTTCAATGAAAGATTGATTAAACAAATTGTTTCTTTTCTTTCTCCTATAAATAGGAGCTAAGAGGAGAAGAGAAAGGATTTTTTTGGAATTTTGATTTTCTGGAGAAAAAACAACAACAGAGAGAAAAGAGAGGAGAATTCAATTCTCAAGAGAGAAAAGAGACCCTAGGTGAGAAATGGGAAAGAGATCTAAGCTCCATAAAATAAAAGAGAATTTAATTCTCAAGTTTAAGAGTTTAACTCTTCTGAATAAGAACTTAGTTCTTCCTTTGGTTGAAGATCTGCAGAAGCAGATATCCCCACAAGTTGAGAATTTAATTCTCATCGGGGAAATTCTGTCATGCAGATCCAAGACCTAGAGGGAGAATTTGAGTTTAAGGAATTTAATTCCCCCAAATTCATAGGAATTTAATTACTCCAAATAAAACTAGGGTTTAACCCTATATGAGAATTTAATTCTCTCAATTTCATAGGAATTTAATTCCTCCAAATAAAACTAGGGTTCAACCCTGCATGAGAATTTAATTCTCCCCAAATTCATAAGAATTTAATTCCTCTAAATGAAATTAGGGTTTAACCCTACATAAGAATTTAATTCTTCCACATACATAGGAATTTAGTTCCTCTAAAACAGAATTAGGGTTTAACCCTACAGAGAATTTAATTATTAAAACAAGAGACTTAAAGCTCTCCATGCACGTAAAGAACTTGGTCACGTGGTAACACGTGACCCCCATTCTCAATGAGAAGAAAAGGAAGAACAAAACTAGGTCACGTGTTCCCACGTGACCCTTAAACAGACTCCCCAAAATGAGAAGGAAAAAAGCTTGGAGGCAATGCCTCACGTGCTCACACATGACCTTCATAAATGAAGAGAACAAAGCCAAAGGCAGTACTGATTTTGGACGCCCTCACGTGACCCCTAATAAACATTTTAAAAATCAATTCATGGGTACCCATCATGTGCCCACACGTGATGGCCGTGGAGACTTAAGTGTTTAACACCTATTTGAATAAAATAAGGGAAGACGGAAGAATTGAGGCCCAACGCAGAGGCATTGTCACGTGTCCACATATGATGATTTCAAAGACTTAAGTGTTTAACACTTATTTGAATATTCTGGGAACAAGATAAAAGGAGGTCCGGCCCCATCTCCAGACGCCTCACGTGACCCCACTTAACCAATTCAATTTTAGTGTTTAACACTACTTTAAGCGCTTTATCCTTAGTGTTTAACACTATTTCTAGCACATCACGTGGGAACACGTGACCATCAAATATAAGCTAGTGTTTTTTCACTATATTCAAATTAGTCCTAGCCCAAATTGGCTAAGTCTTTCTGAGGCAAGACTTCCCTTTTTACTGAGCCTCAAGTACATCCTTGCCTTCCAAAATTAATCATCTTATATGGCATATGAGTGCTTCAGCACTCAACAAAAGATAAAATGTTGTCAGATCCCTGTTGAGCATTGCTAAATAATGGGGGGGCTGAACCCAGAAAAATGTTCAATAGGCCAACAAAGGGCCAGCATTTCAAGCTTAATTGGACTTAGCCCAAATTGGCCATAAGTCCTCAACTCAGATTTAACTGAGCCAATGCGCTCATAATCTAATTCATTGATCTTAGTTCCAAGTTGGATTATAGATCTCCCAATCAATTTTGGTTCAAGGGAACATCTCTTCATTCCTTTAATATTTGTCATTGTAATCCTTCAACGTCTTTAGAGAGGTGACGGGTCCCGACAACCACACATTTCACAGACTATGACATCATTAAACTGGATTGTGGGGTTCTTAAACTCATGGACTATGATGTCCTTAATCTCGGACTGTGGGGTCCCTTTAAAACCCACGGACTATGATGTCCTTAACCTCGGACTGTGGGGTCCCTTTAAACATTGGACCGTAATGTCCTTAACCTTGGACCGTAATGTCCTTAAACTAACTATTGACCGCAATGTCCCTAAGCTAAACAACTGAGCCCAAATGCTCTCTTGTTGGATCTAAACGATCCCGTTAAGTAGATCTTAGTCTAAAATTAGACTAACGTATCCTTAACAAACGTTTAAGTTGATCTTAGTCTCAAATGAGACTAACGTATCCTTAAACCCAACCCCCAAACCCAAATCTAAGAAAATACGGATTTGGACTAATCCACGCCCTACGGGCGAAGACATAAATTAGTCTCCGTATACAATCCACGGGCAACCAAAAACAAAACAAACACACACATGACACGAATTGACCATCTGGAGAAGGAGAAAGTGGTTACCGCGATGCGGTAGCATAATTAACTGCGGGGGCTTGCGCCTGCAGGGAAGAGCTTCCCCGCAATCAAAAACCCCTCAAATGAGGGGGAATCTGACGAAGTCTGCTACATCGGCCGCATCCGTTTAAACCTCCGATACATGGTGTCATAAATCAACTTGGCATCTTCGGAGAGGTGGACGGATAGCACCAATTAGCATCTGCCCCCAAATTCAGGCAGGACGTTTGTCTTCCCGGTTTTCGGTGGGGAACAGGGTTATTGTGGATCGACTCACAAAGTCGGCTCACTTCATCCTATTTCGAGTTGGCCAATCTACCGAGACACTAGCAAAGAAGTACATGAAAGTAAGTCTGAATCTAAGTAAGATTTAACTCTTCAAAGTGTACTATTTCTGATACCCATGAACTCATGCAGGAGATCGTGAGATTATATAGAGTACCGGTTTGCATTGTCTCCGATCGTGACACCAGATTCCGATCACAGTTTTGGCAGAGTCTGCAAGCTAGCTTGGGAACGAGTCTGAACTTCAGCACAGCTTATCATCCACAAACAGATAGTCAGTCTGAGCGAACAATTCAGATCCTTGAAGATATGCTAAGAGCATGTATGTTAGACTTCGGAGGATCGTGGGAAGATCACCTACATCTTGTGGAGTTTTCATACAACAACAGCTACCAAGCGAGTATTGGAATGACACTGTTCGCAGCTCTCTATGAAAGGAAGTGTCGTTCACCATTAAGTTAGGACGACATCGAAGATAAGTAACCCCTTAGACCAGAGATGATCGTAGCAACTATGGATGTAGTTCACACGATCAGAGAAAGAATGCGCATAGTCCAAGACCGACAGAAGCACTGGGCTGATGCAAAACACCGACACTTAGAGTTCCAACTGGGAGATCATGTGTTCTTAAAGATCTCTCCAAACCGTAGAGTGATTCGCTTTGGAAAGAGGGGTAAGCTCAGTTCGAGATTGGACCGTTCGACATACTAGAACGAGTCAAAGAAGTGGCATACCGATTGGCCCTTCCACCATCATTGGAAAGAGTGCACAATTTGTTCCACATATCACAGCTTCGAAGATATGTGAGCAACCCCAGCCACATCCTTGATCACTCCGAGCTCACTGTACAAACAGACTTATCTTGTGAGCAGCAACCCGTTGAAATCTTGGACAGAAAGGTAAAGTCACTTAGGAACAAGAAAGTAAACTTGGTCCAAGTGATGTAGAGAAAATATTCACCAGGAGAATCAACGTGGGAAAGGGAAGACGACATGCGTGCAAGATATCCTTACTTGTTTGTAAATTAGTCCTTAGATATTTGTAAATTTCGAGTACGAAATTTTTATAAGAAGGGTAGAATGTAATGGCTCTGTTTTAATGTACAGAATTTTCTTAAAGTTAATGTACTAAATGGAGTAATTGCAAGCCTGAGTATACTTTAAGTATTATTTTTTTTTGAAAAACAACAAGAACGCACTTGTAGCTCATTGGTAAAGCCTTGCACTGCTGTGACATAGCCCCAGTGTTCGAATCCCATCAGCTACATATTATTTTTAATGATTTTTCTTTTAAACTTTTTGGAAGCTCAAAAGTTTACATGTGCAATACACGCAAAAATGAAAAGTCACTAAAATCAAACATATGGAATATGATATATGAAAAGCCAAGAACACGTATCACCAATCCAGACCCCATCCCCACTTAATCGACCGGCGAGATGCTCAAAAGGGCCTGCACCGCCGAGCTTGACCATCACAAATGCCTCCAAATTTTTAACCCTAACCCCTTTGCCTCCCCCCACTACTCCTCTTCTGTTTGTTTTTCCTGCAATTAACCAGAGTATTAAAAATCACCATTAAAACCAAATTTTAATGCATTTTAGTACTATTTTTAATTCTCAAAACCCTAATTCTATCATATAAATACCACATCACACCCTAGCCCTTTTCATTCTGAAATCCATTATCAAAAATTCTCAAATTGTTCCAAGTCAAAGAAGTGTACAAGTGGGGTTAGCCCAAGGCCACTTTCTGGTGACAATTCGGGACAATTCCGGCGACACCGCGACTCCACGAAATTTCCATCTTGTTCCCATACCTCCCCTCTCTCTTTTCGAATCGTAAGTCTCATCTCTTCTATTCTTTTCACATCTCAAAACTATCTCTTTTCAAATGACGTCGGTAAGTGGAGTTACCCGACTTTTAAATTCTATTCTTTTTAAAATAACAATTTTTCTTACGAAACAATCATTCAAATTATTATACCTTTCTTTTAAACATTAACTAAAATTTTAGAAACCAATTTCACTATAAAACTCCATGTAAAACAATTTCTATTACACTTTTACGGTTAAATACCACAAACTTTATATTCGACATCTTTTATCATATTTTCTTGTATTACCTTTAGAAAAATCTAACGAGGTAATGACCTACCTCTCATAATGCACATTTTAGCTTAGCACGATTGCTTGAAAACAATATTTTTTGGACAAATACAAATTTACATTTAAATACCATAAACTATTAAAAACTGTATTCTTTAAATTGTTTTAAATTAAATTCCTTACGATTACGTCTCTACAACCCACTTTTGGGGAATCTGATTTAGTTGGTGCGGGTTATCGCACATCCATCGGACTAACAGGGCGAGATGCAGACCTCCTCACGGAGCATATGATCTCGATGGAATTTTTAATACAATTTTTTAGAAAACGTAATTTTCTATTTAATAAATAAATTCTATTTTTAATAATTATTTATATATAAATATTATCAAAACATCTATTTTATATTTATATAAATTCCATGTTTTATAAACACAAGAATCACAAGTTTCATGAAAATACTATCAAGAATCCAAACAAGTCAAATTTACACATAAATATCATATATTATTCAAGCTAGGTATTTATTCACTAGAATACCTCACTTTTAAAATTTACATCCATAAAACCATAAATACAATAAATAAATACTTGAGGATTATTTTGAAATTATACTAAAACTATTTTTTCATAAAACCCCCTCAAGTTATATTAATTTACATTAAGGACCCTAGTAAATATAAGTTTAAGAGGGACAAATTCTCTTGAGCCTCAAGAAGCCGGAGAAAGTGGGTGCTTGCCTATTTAAGGTGGAAAACTAAAACGGGGTTATCAATGGTAATTAGCTTGGAAAAAGTCACAAATCCTGCCGTCCATGTGCAGCAGTTACCGATAACTCCAAAACCTAATTCAGGAATCCAATTCTGTTTAAGTTTCTGACGCAGACAGAGTCTCGGTCTAATCTGAATACAATTCCAACCTACATACAATTCAAATAAAACTCCAATACAATATGAATCCATATATACTGAAAGTTGAACATGAATACCAGAATACTATCAAATATCAACATGACTCGACTGGTCCGAACCATGGATATATATTGACTTTACTACATGACTATCCGTTTACATCCTTATCCGTTTACATGAACAATTTATACCATGGTTTCGGCAAGTCTTATACAATAAATCATTACAATCAATACAATATGCATTACGGGGTTTTTAAGGGGTAGACTGATAAGGAATGTGTTAAAAGTGGCACGATGATAGTCACTATAATACACCTAACCTGAACATCCATTGCCGTTGTCCCGTGGGTTTTGACGGGGCCTTGTACTCCATATACCTTAGTCAACAGAGAAGTTGGACTCCTCTCGTATACACTAGCATATTCTGTACCAAGTTACAAACAACTACGTTAACATAACAAACATAACCATATATACTTTACCTATTCTATTCTCTGTCTATTCTTCTTTATCTTTTGGGACTTACCGAGCGATTGTTCGCTGACGACATTCATTTTCCCTTCTTTCTTTGGAATGTTGTCAGGAGGACCCGACTCTCTGGAGATCGAGCCCAGTCAGGACGATTTGGAGCAGTTCATTGAGGACCCAGAGCTCTAGTTCACTTGCATATACTTTTACTTTCAGTTCATGCCATTGTTTAGACATTGCTTTCCAGTATTGTATTTACTTTCCAGTGTATTGTAAAGAATGTTTAATCAATAAAAAGTTGATGTTGATTTATATCTTTTGTCATTTCTTGTGTACATTTATTATATTGCTTATTTACGCTTAACGTGTTTACTTTTGAGTAAATACGTCGTGGGCTTCGTCGCGTCTCCTTACCCATACTCTGGGAAGCGGGGCATGACAGAAGCAGATTACTCAGGTGCCTAATCAAGCACGAGCTTTTACTTTGACGGCCGAGGAGGCCAAGGCTTCAGACGAAGTCGTTTCAGGTATCCTACTCGTTCATAATTTTCCCGCATTAGCATTATTCGATTCAGGTGCATCCCATTGTTTTATGTCGTCCAAGTTTATTACTGCACACTCGATTCTACATGCTGCCCTGTCTAGTTGCTAGGACATACATACTGGGAATGGGAAAATTATATCTAGTAGCGAGTGCAAGGATTGTCCGATTGTTATTTGTGGACGAGAGTTATTTGCGGATTTCTTGGCGATCGATACTGGCAGCTATGATGTCGTCTTGAGAATGGACTTTCTTGGCACTTTCCACGCTCACATCGATTGTAGGGCAAAGAAAGTGATCTTTCAGATTCCCGGACATCCGTAGTTTATATTTTCAGGAGGTAGCAGATCTGTCGGGCCAGTTGAATTTAAGGATAGGCCAACAAGCGTCGTTCTTTTGTCAATAGAAGCAGATAAGGAGGAAGCGCCAGCAGTAGTTCGAGAGTTTATGGATGTGTTCGAATACATCTCGGGTTTACCGCCAAAACGAGATGTGGAGTTTGCGATTGATCGTGTTCCTGGAGCGGCGTCGATTTCAAAGGCGTATTATCCAATTGCGCCGGTGGAATTGGAAGAAGTAAATAAGTAAGTCACCGAATTATTAGAGAAGGGTTGGATTTGCAGCAGCAATTCACCCTGGGGAGCTCCAGTTCTTCTAGTTAAGAAGAAAGATGGCACGCGGAGGATGTGTATCGACTATCGAGAATTAAACCGGGTGACTATTAAAAACAAGTACCCAATCTCTCGCATCGGCGAATTATTCGATCAACTCAGTAGCGCAAGGGTATTCTCAAAGCTGGATTTGTTATCCGAATATCATCAAGTTCGAGTGAAATCAGACGATATTTGCAAGACAATGTTCCGAACTCAATATGGACATTACGAGTACTTAGTGATGCCATTTGGAGTCATGCACGCACCAGCAATATTTATGGACTTGATGAACCGAATCTTTTCACCGTATTTAGACCAGTTCATAGTGTTTATTGATAATATTCTGGTCTATTCGAGGAGCCAAGAAGAGCATGCAAAATACTTGAAGATCGCACTACAAACGTTGAGGTAAGAAAGGTTATATGCTAAGATGAGCAAGTGCGAGTTTTGGCTCGAAGAAGTGAAATTCTTAGGTCATGTCGTATCCGGAGATGGAATTGTCGTTGATCCTGAAAAGATTGCAGCATTTCATGACTGTCCGATTCCAAAAAATGTAGCAGAGATAAGAAGTTTTCTTGGGCTTGCCGGATATTATAGAAGGTTCGTGGAGAATTTCGCTCAAATAGCAGAACCATTGACCAAGCTAACATGAAAGGAGGTACCGTTCGTATGGACGGATAAATGTGCATCATCTTTTGAAGCGTTGAAGCAAATATTGACCACCGCTCCTATCTTGACAGTGCCAGACAGTTCCGGGGGTTGGTTATTCACAGCGACATATCTGGGAAAGGTTTGGGATGTGTTCTAATGCAGAATGGGAAGGTTATAACCTATGCGTCAAGACAATTGAAGACCCATGAGAAGAATTACCCAACTCATGATTTGGAACTAGCAGTGGTGATTTTCGCTTTGAAGATTTGGAGACACTACTTATTGGGCGAAAAGGTAGAAGTATTTACCGATCACAAGAGCCTAAAGTATATGTTCATACAGAAAGAGCTCAATATGAGGCAGCGTAGATGGTTAAAGCTGATGGCTGACTATGATCTTGATCTAAAATACCATCCGGGGAAAGTTAATGTAGTGCCGGATGCTCTAAATCGGTTGCCGGCAATATGGATGTTGATTGTACAGAAGGAGCTTATAGATGATTTTCATATATTCTAATTGGAGATCGTATTATCGCATTCTTTGGGACAGTTTATGCAGCTACAAGTACAGTCGTCTTTGATTGATAATATTAAAACAGCGCAGTCGCACGATCTAAGGTTGCAGAAGTTTCGAGAACAGGTAAAAGCGGGACTTCAAACGAACTTGTTGATTCATGAAGATGGTTCGTTACGATATAGGAACCATTTATGTGTGCCGAAAGAAGATATTCGTGAAAAAGTCATGAATGAGGCTCATAGTTCCGCATATTCCGTACATCCGGGAGGCACGAAAATGTACCGAGATCTACGACAACATTTCTGGTGGGAAGGAATGAAAAGGGAGATTGCTCGCTACATATCGAAGTGTTTGGTGTGTCAGCAACTCAAGGTTGAACATCAAAGGGTAGCTGGTTTATTGCAACCACTTCCGATTCCTCGGTGGAAGTGAAAACATATAACCATGGATTTCGTGACAGCATTACCGCGGAGTCCAAAGGGCAGTAATACAATTTGGGTGATTATTGATCGATTGACCAAGACGGCTCATTTCATATCATTTCGATTTGGACAGTCGACGGAAGCTTTAGCAGAGCGGTACATGCAAGAGATTGTGAGATTGTGTAACAACCCTAAAACTTCTGTACAATTTTTTTTGTAAAGTACAGAAAGGAATAGTTTATCCTGAGCACAAGTTATAAATTTAAATTACTTTTGAACAGCAAGAAACAACTTATAACTCAATGGTAAAGCCCTTGCACTGCTGTGACAGAGCCCCTGTGTTCAAATCCCCCCAGTCATATAATATTTTTATTGATTTTTCTTTTAAAATTTTAGAAGCTCAAAAGTTTGCACGTATACTACACGTAAAATAAAAAGTCACACTAAAACCAAACATGTGGAAATTGGTATTTAAACAGCCACACGTGGCTTCAATCTAGACCACAACCCCCTCACCTTGGCTGGCGAGATCGAGCATGGGGTCAGCACCGTCGAGCCCCCCGTTGCAAATGCTCCTAATTTTTTTTCTAGCACCCATTGGCCTACCCCACTACCCCCATACTGTTTGATTTCCCTGCATTTATCCAGAGAGTGATAATTCACCTCTTTAATCCATTTTAATGCATATTTTTAATTCCATTCTTCATTAACCTAAACCCTAATTTCTCCTATAAATACAACCCTGCATTTTGTCCTTCCTCATTCTGAAATCTATTGCCAAAACTCTCTAAAATTCCTAATTCCAAAAGTTGTGCAAGTGGAGTTAGCCAAGGTCAAAGTTCCAGCGACGTTTCGGGAAGAATCCGGCGACACCGCGACTCCCCGACACCTCCAAAAGTTCCCTCTACCCCTCCCTTTCCTTTCAACCAGTAAGTCTCTTCTCCCCTCCTCTCATTCTAATCTAAAACTTTCTCATTTCAAAACTCGTCAGAAGCGGAGTTATTCCGACTTCTGATTCTCTTTTCTTTAAAAACCTAAATTTTCTTAATTATAAACCTACCAATTCTTTATATATTGTTTAGCAATCATAACCAAACACTTTAGAATAAGTTTCATCTCAAAATAACATGTTATGCAACTTTTATCACATTTTTACGATTAAATACCACAAACTTTACATTCTACATATTTTATCATATTCCTTTGTATTGCCTTAGAAAACTCACGAGGTAATGACCTACCTCATCACAACACTCATTCTTGATATAGCATGATGGCTTTTGGAACATTAGTTTGTGGGATAATTACAAGTGTACAATAAAATACCCTAAACTATTACAAAACCGTATTCTTTAAATTGTCTTATTTAAATTCCATACGATTAAGTCCTTACAACCGATTTTGGGGAATCCGACTTGGTTGGTGCGGGTTATCGCACATCCATCGTACTAGTAGGGCGAGATGCAGACCTCCTCACGGAGCATACGATCTCGATAGAATTTGTATTATAATTTTAAGAAAAACGTGATTTCTATTAATAAATAAATTCTATTTTTTATAAATATATATATATATATTATCAAAATATCTACTTTAAATATATTATATATATTCCATGTTTTTTTTAAATCAGAAGAGTCACAAAAGATCATGAAACTACCATCACACTCAATACAAGTCAAATTACAAGAAAATACCATATACTATTCAAAGTTAGGTTTTATATCCATTAGAATATTTCATTTTACAAAAATTACAACTATGAAAACCCTAAAGATGATAAATAAATACTTGAGGTTTATTTTGAAAATATATCAAAACTATTTTTCATAAAACCCCCTCAAGTTATATTAATTTACAATAAGGACCTTAGTAAATATAGGTTTAAGCGGGACCAGTTCTCGTGAGCCTCAGGGAGCCGGAGAATATAGGTGCTTGCCTATCTAAGGTAGACAACCTAAAAACAGTGTTATCAATACGGTAATTGTCTTGGAAAAAGACACAAATCCTGTCGTCCATATGCAGCAGTTACCGATAATATCAAAACTAATTCAGAACTTCAATTATGTTTAAGTGTCTGACTCAGGCAGAGTCTCGGTCTAATCTGAAATCAATCAATCTATCCTTGAATATGATTCAAGTATAACTTTTATTCAACATGAATCCATTTATACCAGAATTCAATCTATATCAACATGAACATGATTTGACCGAACCATGGATATACATTTGACCGGTCTACATAATTATCCGTCTATATCCTTTCCATTTACATGAACTACTGATATCATGGTTTCGGCAAGTCCAACATCTATTAAACAAAAATAATAAAAATCAATACAAAATACATTACGGGGTTTTAAAGAGGTAGACTGGCACAGAATGTGTTAAAAGTGGCACGAGATGGTCATTAAAAGACGTAACTATACATCCATTGCCATTGTTCCATGGTTTTATCGACGGAGCCTTGTACTACGGGTTACCATAGTTCACGGTGTAAGTTGGACTCCTTTCGTATACACTGGCATATTCTGTACCAAGTTACATACAACCGTGTTAGCATAACAATCAAACATTATACCAGTTACATCCTCTTATCTGTCTATTCTATTTCTATCTCTTTGGGACTTACCGAGCGATTGTTCGCTGACGACGTTTCTATTTCTCTTTTTTCTTTAGAATGTTGTCAGGAGGACCCGACTTTGAGAAATTTGAGACCAGCCAAAAGCACTTGGAGCAGACCACTAAGCAGCACGACCATTAGGCTTTACTTGTACTTACTTTTATTTCAGTTCATGCCATTGTTTAGGCATTGCTTTCCATTCTTGTATTTACATTTTCAGTTGTATTGTAAAGAAATGTTTAATAAATAAAAGTTGTTGTTCAATTATATCTCTTGTCATTTTTCTTGTGTACTTTATTATATTGCTTATTTACGCTTAGCGTGTTTACTTCTGAGTAAATACGTGGCGGGCCTCATCGCGTCTCCTTACCCGTACACTGGGAAGTGGGGCGCGACAGATTGCATGGAGTACCTATGAGCATCATTTCCGATTGTGATACCCGATTCTTATCGCACTTCTGGAGGACAGGAAAGTTTGAGGACTCGATTGAAGTTTAGCACAGCCTATCATCCTCAGACTGATGGCTAGTCAGAAAAAACGATCCAAACTCTTGAAAATATGTTGAGAGCATGCATGTTAGACTTCAAGAGTTCATAGGAGGATCATTTACACTTGGTGGAGTTTTCTTATAATAACAGTTTTCAGGCGACTATACAGATGACTCCATTCGAAGCATTATATGGTCGCAAATATCGCTCGCCCGTCTGTTGGGACGATATTGGAGAAAGAAGATTATTGGACCGGATCTTATTGTGCAAACCGTGGAGAAAATCAACGTGATCCGAAATCATATGAAGGCGGCACAAGATCGACAAAAAAGTTGAGCCGATACAAAACGAAGACCTCTGGAGTTCGTAGTTGGTGATCTTGTATTCTTGAAGATATCACCGACCAGAGGAGTGATTCAATTTGGTAGTCGAGGCAAGCTTAGTCCTCGATTCGTGGGTCATTTCGGTATCATCGAGCGCATTGGAGAAGTAGCTTATCGATCGGCTTTACTACCATCCTTAGCGAGTGTTCATGACGTGTTTCATGTATCTCAACTCCGCAAGTACGTTCGAGATGAGAAGCACGTCCTAGATCACTCGGAACTGACAGTAAGGGAGGACTTAACATACGAAGAACGACCGATAGCGATTATGGATCGACGAGAAAAGGTCATCAAGAAGAAGGTTATCCCTCTAGTACTTGTTTCATGGGGAATCGTTCACACGGAGAATCAACTTGGGAACGTGAGGACGAGATTCAACAGAAGTTTCTACACCTCCTTTCTTAGATTCATGTTTTCCTGTCTTTTCTTGTTACGGGAATTTCGAGAACGAAATTCTTTTGTAATTGGGTATAATGTAACACCCTAGTGCATTTATACCATATTTTATTTGGTTTTTTCCTAATCGTGCGACAGTCTTCTTCTTTATTATTGTTTTGGGTGCGGATTATGCATTGGTATCTATGGATAGTATCCGACCCGACCCGCATGCTTGAAACCCATCTTGGTTCTAAATTACGTCATATATTTGCTAATATAGAAAATCCGTGCACATCTATGTTCTGGATACATGTATAATATATTTGGTATCTGCATATCTTTAAATAATACAAATTATAACCAAATAATACATTTTAATATCTAGCATGGCCTGTCATCATATCCCATATCATATTTTTGCATCCATACATCATGTTCCTGCCCAGATTGATAAAACAGACTCGTTTGGATCGCTACGTGTATTTACGTGTATCTGTTCTTAGGGGTATTTATCGCATTATGCATTTGGCTGATACGTATTTTATTCATATTTTAAAACTAGAAGTTTAGAAGAGACCCGGGTATTTTTCGGAATAATTTTTATTAGCTATATAATCCTAGAAAAATATATTATAATATTTTTATATATTAACAGTTTAAATCGAATATATAATATATATATATTAACTAAATTATATAGTATTTCCTCACTCTCTCTCTCCATGCGCACTCACTTTCTCTCTCTCTCCTCTCTCTCTTATATATAAAACCAAATATAATATTTACCCTAATATTTTTTAAACACCTCTCCCTTTCTTCCTCCTCTGCCTCTCTCGTGACAAACACCGCGAAACCCAAACCCTAGCCCGCACCCACGCCTCGCCTTCGCCACCGACCATCCCAACCTCATCACTTCCCCCATAACCTCACCACCATCATCACCTTCTTCGCCTCACCTCTTCTCCTCTCCCTAAGAACCCATCAACTTCACCCGACGAACCCAACACCTGCAACCCCCGATGCTCACACCTCCAAGCCTCATCTCACCGCCGAGCATCTCACAACCCCGACCTCAACCACCCTAACCACCTCCTCTTCTCTCCTTCACCCCTGACGAGATCCCTGCACCCGAGAACACCCTGCACCCAAAACCCGACGAGATCCCTGCACCCTACAAACCCCTCATCGCCGGAGACCTTGTCGTCGACCTTATCCCGTCACCCTCATCACCACACCACCTACATGACCTCCTCCTTCTCCTCACCTCTCTCCTCTCCCCGACAACCATCCCTACAATCCGACGAAAACTTTCCAACAACCCCTTCAACCCAAGAATCCTACTGCCATCGCCATTGCCTATCGTCGCTGTCGTCACCCCCTCGTCCCCTCTGTCCCCAGCCCAGAGCCAAAACCACAATCTTATTCCTCTTCTTCTCCTTCTTCTCTTTCCTTATTTCTTCTTTATTCTTGCTTTCTTCCTTTCCGGCCGTCTCGCCGGAGTCACGCACGTCGCCGATGATCCGGGCGACCCAGTCATCATCGTCATACAGCGTGGTCACATCTTGGATTAGCCAAGTCCAGTTCTGTACGCGCGTGGTTTCATCGCGACGTTTATCCAACGTCGAACGTGACGTACGTACCCCGACGTGAGATCCGATCAGGCAAGTTTATCTTGCAACATGGTATGTTCTAATATATATATTTATATATGAATAAAAATAATACATGTGTGGTATTATGCATCCAATGTTATATATTTACCGTTTTTCGATATCCATTCGTATCCGTACTGACAATTGCATATCTAGTTGCATGCCGGAACATCATTATATCATATTACTTCTATATTAGTGCAACACGCAATCTGGTTATATCATACACAGACATGGATACGTATACAGGTTATTACAGATAGGCACGTATGCATCTTAATATCCGTCGTGCTTACCGTGTTCAGATATTCGTTACATTATTACATTTGGTATCATACATATGAATCACATGACATGTTCACGACCCACTACTTGACTCATTACTTGGATCCAGTTACTAATGCCAACAATCCTGACTTGTTGTCCTGACGGACGTTACTTGTTGTCTGCATAGATGAAAACCTGTCCTGCTTGATCCTGTGTTGGCATTAGATCTATATTGGCATTACCTGACTTTAACAAAAACCTGGGGGTAAAGGGGAAATCAAGAATGTAACCGAAACATAACTCAAAAGGCTATTATAACATGTTTGCCATTTTTCCGGGCGTTATGGAATAATCTTGTTTGTCGTTTTTCCGGGCGTTATGGAATAATCCCGTTTGCCGTTTTTCCGGACGTTACGGAATAATCTTGTTTGCCGTTTTTCCGGGCGTTACGGAATACCTACATGTTTGCCGTTTTTCCGGGCATTACGGAATAATCCCGTTTGCCGTTTTTCCGGGCGTTACGGAATAATCCATTACCATGGTCCCGTGGGGAATGAACGGGGCATAGACTGATGGGTTACGATGAGAATTACATTAATTGATTTCAAATACTTTTAGAATAGATAGCCTAGAAGCCCAGTTTTAGGTTACACATTACATACACACACGTACTTCACTGTTTATATTTATGTTGTTGATTTATATTCATGTTTACATATCTTGTTATATCCTAGTTAATACTGCTATTTTGGTATTATGACGCACCGACGTCTGGGTTTTGTACGGCCCAGTTCCTCTATCTCTATCGCAGGCTGAACAGGAGTACTTTAGCCGTTAAGCCGGGCAGTGAGGAATTAAATTTATCGATTCTTAGTTTAGTTATTTTTCCGCAGCTTTATTTCTTGATGTGAGCCCATATTGGGACATATTTTCATATGTTGTTTATTGGATATTAATTCGTTTTCGCTTATACATTTTCTTGATTCTTTTATTGTGGCAAAGGGACATGTACTAGTTAGTTTTTATATTTTACTGTTCTTGATATCTTATAGACAGCCGTAATTTGACTGTGGAGGGATGATTCCTATCCACATGTAGCATGGTTGGCTCTGTCACGTACCATAGTTAGCGCACTCTGAGAAGCAGGGCATGACATTAATAGTTACCTGATTTAACTCTCGATAGTCAATGCACATCCTTCGCGTGCCATCTTTCTTTTTGACTAGAAGAATTGGAGCTCCCCATGGTGAACTGCTGCTGCGAATCCAACCCTTCTTTAATAATTCAGAAACTTGTCTATTTACCTCTTCCAGTTCTACCGATGATATCGGATAGAAGCCTTCGAATTGGCGCTGCTATAGGAATAAGATCAATCGCGAACTCCACATATCGTTTAAATGGTAAACTCGAGATTTCCTTGAACACGTCCATGAAATCTCGAATTACTGCTGGCGCTTCATCTGTGACTTGTTTACAAACTTCACCCTTCAGTAAACGGTTCTCTTCATCATGAATTTGCAAGTTTGTTCTAAAACATGTGGATTATCAGCCCACCTCTCCTCCGCTGCGCTACTCTGATAATCTGAGGCAGATTCGTCAAAACTTCTTCAATCAAACATCTTATATCTGATCGGCCTTGAAGCAGTCTGTACCAGCACCCACGGGGGTTGATCTCGAACTACTGCAATCATCAAAAACTTCTCCTGTGTTTCTCCTTTTTCTTCGAAACGCAAACGGATTGGTTCGAGAGGAAAGATATAACGCGGTTGCTGGATTCAAGCTCACAATAAGGCATAAACTCGTAAGCAATGAAACTGAGAGAAATAAAGTAGTACAACGACCATAAGTCAAGAAAATGAATCAAAATAGGACTCCGATTACCTAAATAGAGTACACCATTGTAACCATACCGTGAAATATAGTTACAATCACATAACTCCATTCAAGTCGCTCAAATTCTACTATCAGAATCGAGAGAATAATATAGGAGAAACAATAAGGAATCAAGAGAATTCCAAGTTGAGATGCAAAGTCCTTTCCACATCGTCAAGATAAAAGAGTTAAGGGAAAGATAAGATTCAAGAATTTGAATGACAAAACGATAATGTGGCAGGATGTATTCCTAAAATTCTAGGTTTCCTGGTTAGTGTATTAGGTCCAATACCTAACAATAAAAGAAACCAAATCCAGCTAACCTAAAACTTATGGCTCTGATACCAAACAAACCCTGTCACGCCCCGCTTCCCAAAATACGTAAACACGGCACGTGACAGAGCCAACAATGCTACCTGTGGCTAGGAATCATCCCTCTATAGTCACATTACGGCTGTCAATCGGATATCAAGAACAGTAAAATATATAATCTAGCTAACACATGTCCATCTGCCATAATTAATAAAACCAAGAAATAGGTGTAGCGGAAACGAATCAAGATCCAATAAACAATAGTATCAGAATCACGTTCCAATATGGGCTCACATCAATAAAATAAAACTATGGAAATAAATAAACTAATCATCTCTAAACTAAATAGCTAGCTCCTCATTTCCCGGCTTGATTGCTAAGTACTCCTGATCTGCCTGTGATAAAGGTAAAGGAACTGGGCCATGCAAAACCCAGACGTCAGTGCATCATAATTTCAAAACAATAGTAATAACTAGGATATGATGATATAATTAAACATTCGTATAAATAACTAACACAGGGGTAAAACAATGAGATATATGTATGTGATGTGTATCCTAGAGTTAGTGCTTCTAAATTATCTATTCTACAAGTCTTTGAAATCAATTAATATGATCCTCATCGTAACTCAACAGTATATATCCCGTTCATTCCCCACGGGACCACGGTACAATGATTTATTCCATAACGCCTGGAATCACGGCAAACAATGATTTATTCCGTAACTCCCGGAATTACGGAAAACAATGATTTATTCTGTAACGCCCGGAATTACGGCAAACAATAATAATATCCTTTTAAGTTACGTTTCGGTTACATTCTTGATTTCCCCTTTTCCCTCAAGATTCTGTGTTCAAGTTAGGTATTGCTAAAATAATCTAATGCCAACACAGGATCAAGCAGGTATCGGTCTTGTCTATGCAGACAACAAGTCACGTCCGTCAGGACAACAATCATGATTGTTAGCATTAGCAATAAGATCCAAATAAGAAGTCTGGTAATGTGCCGTGAACATGTCATGTACTGTATATTAACCAAAATAGATACCAATGTAAAACTGAAATCAATATCGAAACACAATTACTGCCAGGATGCATATGTATATATCTGTAATAACCGTTGTACGTTTGTTACCATATATGATGCAATCTAGATAACATATTGAACTTTTATAGTAGTATAATAACATTGTGATATTCCAGTATGCAACTAGATAAACTATTATCAGTATGGTTACAGACGGATGCTATAAAACTGTAAATCGGTAATTTCTGTTGAATAGTAAAACACATGCACTATAATTTATCAAATAGATATTGATATAATAACATAGCATGTTGCAAGTTTAGAACTTGCCTGATCAAATCTTATGTCGAGATACGGATGTCACGTTCCGACGTCAAAATAAAGTAATGACGCAAACTTACGTGCACAGGACTGGACCTGGCTGAGCGGTTGCATGACACGGTAACTGGGCTAGACGATGACGGTGGCTGGGTCGTCTGGATAGTCGGCGACATGCGCAACTCCGGAGAGACGATCGGGGATCAAGAAAAGAAAAGAAAGAAGAAGAAGAGAGTAGGTGGCCGTTGGGGTTCTGGGGTATGTGACGGTAGAGGAGAGATGGGCGACGAGGTGACGGTGACGAGGCGAAGTCGTCAGCGGCGAGGTCGTCGTAGCCGTGAGGGATGAAAGGTGCTCGGGAGAAGAGCAGAGGAGGGAGAAGTGGGTGTTATAATTTTATTATATATATATATATATATATATATATATATATATATATATATATATTATAGAGAGAGCGAGAGAGAAGAGAGACGAGAGAGAGAGATTATTATAAAAAATTAATTAATATATTATATATAACAGTTTATATTATATTAGTTATATGAAATATATTATATATATATGTTGTGGTATTTTACAGATAATACCAGATTATTCCGAATATTACCCGTATCCATTCACAGATATAGTTTTTCAATATGGAGAATATACATAAGAATTTAAACCATAATGCGATATCCGGTAATTAAAAACATATACCCCCCAAATACGGATCTACGTAAATATACGTAGCGATCAAAAACGAGTCTTTTTAACAATCAGGGTATGAATCATGATATATGGGCGCAACCACATGATATGGGGTACTATGACATGCAAAGTTAGATAAGAAAAAATGTTATTTGATTTTTATATTGTATTTTAAAATATATGCGGATACTAAAATATATTATATATGTTTATAAAATCTAGATTTGTATGGATACTCTGTACTAGCAAATATTTGATGTAATCTTAAACTATGATGAGTTTCAAACATGTGGGTCAGATCGGATAATAAGCACAACTGCTAATAGCACCAATTGGAACCCAAAATCAATAATAATAAAGAATTTTCTCACAAGATTTGAAATACCTTAAAAAAATATAGTATAACAATACTAGGGTGTTACAATGGCAGACTACGATATTGATCTACAGTATCGCCCGGGGAAGGTGAATGTCGTTCCTGATGCTCTCAGTCGTAAACCGTCAGCCACGTTGCTGACTTCTCAAAAGGGGATTCTCGATGACCTTCAGAGACTCGAGTTGGAGGTAGTTACACCGGATGTGCCCGGACAGCTCTGGCAGTTGCAAGTTCTGTCATTGTTTATAGATCGCATTAAAGCTGCACAGGATGGAGACTCTCGGTTGTAGAAGTTTAGAGGGTTAGTTGAAGCTGGTTTGAGGACGGATTTGCAGATTCACGAAGATGGTTCCCTGAGATTTGGCAGTCGACCGTGTGTTCCAGAGGGGGTATTCGAGATAAAGTTCAAGCTGAGGCACACAGTTCCGCTTACTCGGTGCACTCAGGAGGCACCAAGATGTACAGAGATCTGAGGCAACATTTCTGGTGGAACGGAATGAAGAAGGAGATTGCTCGCTTTGTTTCCAAGTGTCTGGTATGCCAACAAGTGACAGCCGAGCATCAAAGAATAGCTGGGTTGTTGCAACCGCTTCCAGTACCAGAATGGAAATGGGAGCACATCACCATGGATTTTGTGACGGAACTATCTCGAAGTCTAAGGGGTAACAATGATGTCTGGGTTATTATTGATCGTCTCACGAAGGCAGCACATTTCATACCTTTCCGAGTCGGAAAATCGACGGAGTCGCTTGCGGAGAAATATATGCAGGAGATTGTGAGACTGCACGAAGTGCCCGTTAGTATCGTGTCTAATCGAGACACCAGGTTCATTTCCTATTTCTAGAAGATCCTGCAGGAGAGTTTGGGCACTCGTCTCAAGTTCAGTACGGCCTATCATTCGCAGAAGGACGGGCAATCCGAGCATACTATCCAGACACTCGAGAATATGCTGAGGGCATGCATGCTTGATTTTCAGGTCTCGTAGGAGGACCACCTCCATCTGATAAAGTTTTCGTATAACAACAGCTACCAAGCTAGCATCCAGATAGCACCATTCGAGGCTCTGTATGGACGGAAGTGTCGATCCCCTCTTTGTTGGGATGGCATGAGTGAACGAAGGTTGTTGGGCCCTGAGCTCATAGCACAGATAGTAAGCAAGGTTCAGACGATCAGGCAACGTATCAAAGCTGCTCAAGACCGACAGAAGAGTTGGGCAGATGCTGGCAGAAGATCGTTAGAGTTTGGTGTTGGTGACCACGTGTTTATGAATATATCACCCACTTGGGGAGTGATCAGGTTTGGTAGTCGGGGGAAACTCGGTACCCGATTCATCGGACCTTTTGAGGTGCTAGAGCGAGTAGGAAAGGTAGCTTCTCGACTTGCCTTGCCTCCATCGCTAGCTGGTATGCACAATACTTTCCATGTATCTCAGTTGAGACGCTACGTTCGGGATGGCAGCCATATCTTGGACCATTCAGAGTTAGCGTTGGGCACCGATCTATCTTACGAGGAGCAGCCTACCACCATTCTCGATCATCGGGAAAAAGTGCTAAAGAACAAAGTCATTCCCTTGGTTCGAGTTTCTTGGGGTGGTCGTTCTCCAGGAGAGTCTACCTGGGAACGCGAGGAGGACATCCGTCCACGATTTCCATATCTGTTTGAGTAGTTGTTTGTTCCGTTGTTTTCATTCTTTAATTTTGAGGATAAAATTTTTATAAGAGGGGGTATGATGTAAATCCCCAGTTCCTTGTATATATTTTTTCCATTTTTTTCCTACAATTTTCCTATTATTTTCCTATTATTTTCCTATTTTTATTATTTTTTCCCTAATCTAATACCCCCCGACCCGACCCGTTCCGTTTTCCCCACTCCCCCTTCTTCTTCTTCTTCTACTTCTTTTTCTTTTTCCCTTCTTTTTCCCCATGTCCCTCCCCCTTCCCTTGCGCTCGCCCCCGACCTCATCCTCGCTATGCCAATGACCCCCCGCGATCTCCGCGGCCGCCTCCTCCATCCCCTCAACATCTTCTCTCTCTCCTCCCTCGTTCTCTTCCCCAACGTCGTCCTCCTCTCTCGCAACGGCGCCCGTAAGACCCGCTCCCTCATGGCCTCACCCCCGATCCTATCCCCGAGAATCCCTCACCGTTCCTTCTCTCTCTCAACCGATCTCTCTCTCTCTCTAAATCTCTCACACTCTCATTCACTCCCTCACTCTCTCCTCAAAAACCTGCCCATTTCCCCGACGAGCTCGAGCCCCTCCATCACCTCACACCACCGCTGCCATCGCCCACTCCCACTCCTCTTGCCGATGACACCCCCTGCCTCTCCTCCCTCGAGTGCCACACTCCTCACTCCATAACCCACCACCACTCCGAGCACGCCCCGAGTTCCCCGGCAACACACAGCCTTTGCCCTCACCTCTGATCTCACCAACTCTCACTGCATCACCGTCGATCGCCACCTCCTCTTGTCTATGCCCCATAAGCACCACCCTTCTCACCGAGCCCACTGCATCCCCGCCACACCACCACTGCGCCAGGCGACGTGCCCACTTTGAGCCACCTCGTGCCCGCCTCCGTACCATGACCGCACCACCGCCGTGCTCAGCCCCGTGTAACCCGCGTGCCCGAACATGTCGCGGCTCGTGTCACGCCGTGCCGCACCTATGCCACGCACCGGGTCAAGACTGTACCCAGTACCGTGTCACGCTGCGTCATCACCACGCCTACTACCGTGTCAGCCCGTGTCGCCACCGCATCCAGTACCGGGTCACCGCGCATCGCGCATGTGCCACGCACCATGTCCGGCATCGTGCCGTCTCTTGTACCGAGACGAATCCTGCACGTGGTGTCGCTTCTATATTAGCGACAAAAGGCAAGTAAAACCTCACTTGATTTAACATGCTATGTACTTAGATCTATAAATTCCTGTTAACATTATACTAGTTCCATTATTACGAATCCGTGTTGCATAGTATGCCATCACATATATTTTTTATGACATCACATATATTTTGTATGCCGTCATTGTATTAAATATAAAGTGTTAGTTTTAAGTATAAACGGATCTAAACACGTCATGTTAATATCGTGTGGAAGTTGTAAATATTAGATACCGTTTTCACGGGTTAGGCAAAACTAAATTTAATTCGATAATTCTCGATATTGTGTTGTTAGTTTGATGTAGAGAACCGATCTTAAACTCCGTCGACCATGCTTAAACCTTTTACCCATACTTCCTTTTGTTTCTTATGAATGTCACGTAGAAAATTAAACTCTATATGACGAAGTATTGCACGTGTAACGACGCCCCAAAGAGGCGACATCTGTTTTTACTGTTGATGGAGGTCCTTTTCAGGTCTCCTTCAGATGTTGTCTTCCGTCGATCTCCTGGTGGATTTTGGAGGTGATCCCCTGTTGCGTGTGGGTCTCAATGGGTTTTGAGGAGATTGGTGATTTGAGGAGTTTAGCGCTGAGTACCTGCAAAGAAGTCTCGGGGTGGTTTGGTACCACCAAGGACCCTCCGACGATCAAGTTAGTATTAGATCCGAGCAGCGTAACGGCTTAGTGGAGTACAAAATGGCTTACTTGACCCCTCTGTGATGGGGGTTTATATAGCGGTGGCGGCACGCAGCAGCAGGCGCGAGAATCTCGCCGGCAGTTACGCTCCCGACGTCACGCCCGCGTAGAGAGCGGATCGCCCATTAATGGGGATCGTGAAGGCGTGGAACGTAGGATGTTGCTGGCGGAGAATCCTGGCGAGATTCGCGGAGCGGTGGTTACGCCTGTGAGCGGTGGAGTTGTTCGGAGGACCGAGGAAGACGGCCTCGGCCGGGGGGGCTCGGGAACAAGTGAGAAGACCGAGGAGTCTTGGACTTGTGGCGGCTCGGGGCGAGCTGAGGGGTCGAGGAGGCCAATCTGCAGGGGGCCCCGAGGAGGGCTAGCTTGTACTTGCAGGTCGGATACAGGGGTAGCCTGGTCGGCCTCTGTGGGCCCTTTCTTCTGAGTTCCGGGACATGCCATCTGCCACGTGTCCTGATCTTGGGGATCGCCAATATTGAGCATCATCAACTGTACATGTCGAGATGTTAAATTTAATATAAAATTTGATACATGTTGAAATGTAATATTCTATGGCTCATATCGAAGCCGACTCGATATTCTAGAACCCTCTATAGTTTATTCTTCGATACTGATAGATCACGGCAACGAGAACTGACTGGGAATGCGGCTCTGGACTGCAGTCCAGAGCAGCATTCCACGATGATGCCTAACTTTATATGAATGTGTAGTGCTGTACAAACATGGAATTATGCGTAACCCTATACCGTTGTAAAGATAATCCTGTTATATAACTATTGGTTTTGGTTTCGTTTAATTTTACTACTGTTTGATATTTTAATTACAATTTAAACTGTCGAAGTGTACTACAGTTCCAAGCAGGGACAGAACGTATGCCCTGACCTTGAACAGAATGTATCTCCCAGCACACAGTAGTTATTGTCAATTTGTATGGTGCGTTGGAAACCTAATTAAAAGATCTAAATTTTACTCAACTGTAGTTTTGTCTAATTATGATCCCAACAGGGTGAAAAGTGTATCGCGAATTGGACTTCAGTTCAAGAACTGAAATTTCAGCGATGAAAAGTTAAAATGAACGACCGTATCTCGCAAAACTAAAACCCGTTTGATATGAAACCAATTTTGTTAGATCGCTGTTGGAGTTTACTTTTAACCTCTTCTATAGCATTTTGTCTAATTACGGTCGTGTAGATTAATATATTTTTCTGAAATCATAAGGTGCAGTATGTTTCATATCGTATGTGACTTGCTATGTTGCATCATTCTTGTATTTTACCTGACCATGATACCGTTCATGATAGCGAACGTTCATAATGATTTTTAGTGAACTTTGTATTGTCGAACGTGAGTGGTATTGGATTAGTTGTATCTAGTGTAGGGTTGCTAGGCACTGCCACAAGGGTCTATGAGGCATCAACCATGCCCGATTAAAAATTTAGCCATGCCGAACAACCCGAAGCTGGATCTTTAAACTAGGGTTTAAGCGAAAACATGCATGTTAAACTCTTTAACACTAAGTGAGAGGGATTACAAACTTTGTAGATCCAGTCCTTCACTTCTTAAGCTCCGTGTTGAGGTCCCTTCGCTGCGATCATCGTGTTCCGGACTCTCGAGAGACTTCACGAAGAGAAAGATGCGGTCTTGCTTCGGATCTTCGATACAAAGATGATCTACCTTGAAGTTTCGTTAACACAAGCTAACACTCATAATATGAAGTGAACACCCTCATCTAAATGGCAAGGATAGATGAAGATGATGAAGTAGAATTTTTGCTCTCATTTGTTTTCTATTTCTCACTCATTTTCATCACAAAGATTAAAGCTAGAAAGCTTTGCAAGCAAAGAAGAAGGAAGAAGATGATGAAAAATCAATAATCCTTTTGTGATGAATAATGAAAAGATGATAATGATGAATTATGCAACCATGGTCAAGTAACCTTTGTAGAGATTGAACTAGGGTTAAGGGGTGTGGTTGGGTTAAGAAATATCATGCAAAAATATCTAAACAAATATCTTTGCACAAAACAAAAAGAAATCTTCTAGAAACATCTAGAAAGGTTTAACCATAATCAAACCCTAACCATGTTTAATCTCTACTAACATGTTGCATTAGTAATCATATCATGTTACAATATTATATATCACATATATAATATTTATCGTAACAAAATAAAATAATACATTTAACATATATCGCATATATATCAATGTATTACCCGAGTGAGAAAAAGAATCTTTTAGTGAGCTAATATTAGATAATGTAATTTAATATATCATATATATTATTATACATTAAATTATCGAATCAACACTTGATCCGACAATCCGGCTATATCGCATATAACCGACTAATATTTATCCATACCGATTCATCGAATCAACACTTGATCCGATGACGCGGCTGATATCAAATATCGCGAGAATAGAATACGGTATCTCATATCATATTATCCTCGGTCCCGCACATATCACATATGTGCTCCTACTCCGTTTTGCCTGAGCCAAGAAACCTCTGTGTAGGACTCTAAAGAATCGTCAATACGCCGGCAGTAGGTGATGATCATATCAAACACCCACAAGCTGCAAGCGGTCAGCTAAACGTAACAGCTACCCAGGTATTGAGCGCTCAGAAGATCAACAAGCAAGCCTGTACATTCTCCTGTGAATCCAAACAGTAACACTCCCGTACAGTCCGGTCTCGTCGTCTGATATGTTGCATATCTCGCCTAGGGGTGGTAAACGTCAGACCCCAGTAGCTCGATAAGTCGTGTCGATATGAGGTCTATAATAGTTCGAGAAACTACTGATAACACTTACCAGTAAATCTCAGCAACCCTGGCCAGGGATTTCCGGTTATAGCCAATCGAACACAGCACAACATCAACTCCCTATACCGGGAGAGACGAGTCCCCTCCTATCGCTCATTGCCTCCATGTGATTCGGGACTGTACCCAAAAGCCACCTTTTTGCATGCCCACTTGGATATGGTATGATGGAAATCAAAGCACAGTGGGAATCACACAAGACTCTATGACGATCTCGGGTCAACAGACTACTCTGCATCAGTGTCACCGGAGAACTGCCATCTGACGTGAGGTATAATACCATCTGGGAGTTCTCGGCGAGTCCGTCCAGTGTACCCAGTCTTTACTGAGCACCCGTACACCATCCTTGATGTCAAACACCGATGGATATGGGATCATCCATCGCCCATCATATGGGTCAAGATGCGTATACGCTAGTCTACACTGGTGCATCGATGCCCTGTCTCGATACACCCTCGACTAGGAACAGTTATAGGATGTACTCGTCGACTACCGTGGCCCCACTAGTATGATCTCATCATAGTCCCAGTAGTCGAGTACATATCCTAAGGGCTTTATCAACATGTAACATAGAGACAATCAGAGTACATGTTAAGCCAAAGGGTAACCAGATAGCGTACTATCATGTCGAGAAAGAAAGTCCCCCTATATATGTCCAAGCATCCACTACAATATACATCGTATGTACAGTAATAGCCTCTAGGGCATACATATAACTAACAATCTCCCACTTGCACTAGGGCCAACTGTTGTGGTATCACATACCCAACAATTAGCTGCGATTGAAGTATCTCATACTCAACCATCCCATAAAAGTCTCTACTGGGAAAAAGGCCTTCGTGAGTGGATCCGTGTTGTTGTCCTCTGTGTCTGCTCTCCTAATCTCGATCTCCCTGGAGATCAACCATCTCCATGATCAGGTGATACTGCCTAAGAATTATATCTGGATTTCTGATGGGACGGTAGTTCCTTGGCTAAAGCCACAACTCCATTATCACACAATGGTAGGAACGAAGTTCATCTCATGAACTTATATAAATCCAGACTGCCTCTTTGGTAGCATCCTTGGTAACGATGTATCTTGCCTTTAATCGTCTAATAAGTCACGGTATCTAGCTTAGAACTCTTCCAACATACCGTCCCTCCACTGAGGGTAAAGACAATGCCTGCGACTGACATTCAGTCGTCCTTATCACCCTGGAACCTTTCCAGTGATTCTCCCCAGGATCGATTGATACCATCTCACTACAACTAGTAAGAATCATAACATCCAATTAGATCTATCTCATAGATCCAAAACACAGGATTTATGAGGTATCGCTTTGATCCTATATGGAGAATCGTTGTGATAAGCGGAGATTGACCAAGCGTAGCATAGGAAACTCCTTCCCTATCAAGAGTATGTCATCCACGTACTCTACGAGGATCACCACCATACTCCCTACTGCCTTTTTGTATATACAAGGTTCATCTACCATTTTGATGAAGTCAAACTCTTTGACTACCACATCAAAACAGATGTTCCAACTCCGCGATGCCTGTTTTATCATATAAAACATCTTGCACACGTTTCCGCTGCTCCCACTGTCTACGAAGCCCTCTGGCTGTGTACTTATAGACGCTCTCTTCTTAAACATCATTTAGAAAAGCAGTCATGACACCCAACCACCAGATATCATAGTCATGGAATGTAGCAGTGGCAAGTAGGATCTGGATGGACTTAAGCATAGCTTTGAAAGTCTCAACCTTCCATGTACACCAAGTAATCTTCTCAAGATATACTTGCTCCTGATGGGGATTTAACCCTTCAGATAAAGTAACCAAAGTCCATACTTTGTTGGTGTATAAGGATTCCATCTCAGATCACTAAGCACCCAGCCATTCTTACAGAGTCCCACTCCTGATGGCCAGATCGAAACTAGTTGGGTCATCATCTCATGATGCAATCCTCGCTCCCACTGTCATAGAGAAACCAAAGTATCTCTCAGGTGGGTGAGGAACCCTACTAGATCGGCGGAGAGGCTGAGGTTCGTTGGAAACTATTGAGTCCTTTGGTTCTACCAAATCACCAGCTGCAGTTTGTATAGCTGGAACAATTCCAATTCTACATAATAGACCTTGCCTCGAGCTTGTCCGGATTTTGCTTTTAGACATAGGCCGGACAACCCTAAATCTTAACAAGCTTAAGATATGGGCTCTTCCCTTTCCATATCACATATGAAGTGGTAGGCAACTGATTTGATTTGAACCCTATTCAATAGGTATACAGCTTCTCAAGTGTATAACTCCCAAAAGGAAATAGGAAACTCAGTAGTGCTCATCATAGAGCACACCATATCAAATATGGTGCTATTGCTCCGCCCCGATACACCGACGTGCTATGGTGTATACGGAGGAGTAATGCTGAGAGAGAATCTCATTCTCCTTTAGAATAGTCCAGGAATTCCGTGCTCAAGTATTCTCCTCCTTGATCTCATCAAAGGACATAATACTTATACCCGCTGTTGGTTCTCTACTTCTAACCTATATTCTGTGAACATCTCAAAAGCTTCGGACTTGTGTTCCAACAGGAACATATGTCTGAATCTTGAGAGATCATCAGAGAATGTAATGAAGTACAAAGAACCGGTCTTGGCATGTGTAGACAGGGGACTTTCATACATCAGCATGTATCAATCCCAAGAGTTCACTAACTCTTTCTCTGTTTCCAATAAACAGAGCTGTGGTCATTTTATCTTTGTGACATGACTGGCAAGTTTCATAAGATGTAAATTCAAACAAATTTAAATATGCATCTAAATGTAACTTTGCTAGTCGGGTCGCATTGATATGACCTAGTCTACAATGCCTCAAGAAGTATCCGTTCATTTCTGAACTCTTCCTCTCGTGTGTGTTCTATATACTAAGAACTGTAGTTTGATTTAGAACGTCAATGCTTTTAGATTACGTGCCTGAACCGATCAACTCTTGATATAGGAAATGTTCAAAACATTATCCAACAATACAAAATTATATCCTTCTTTACTAATAAAGAGACTGATATGATATTGTATATCAGGTTCGGTATCTAATAACATTTGTTCAGAATCAATGTATTCTGATAATACAGGGTGATAGTGACCAACAGACTTGGCTGCAACACTTGCACCATTTTCTATCTCATGAAACTTATCACTCGTTCTCAGTTCTCTACCTATCTGTAGCCCATGTAACAAATTACATATGTCGGATCCTGATCCGGTATCAAATACCCAGGACGTAAAGGATACTGAGAAACAGCTCTCTGTAATGAACATACCCGAAGAAGATGCATCAACATGCACTTTCTTCGTTTGAGCGGCATGGGAAATCTGGTATTCCCCAATTTCCTGCTCTGTCTTATAACAATTATAAGTTGGAGCGGGACCAACGTTCCTCAGCTCAGTATAACAGGCGGGTTCGGTCAATACATCCGTATTATTATCTTGATTAAGGCGTGATATAGTCGCTACCTGGAGAGAGAGAGAAGAAAACACTCAGCGTATGCTCTTGCAAGATTAGATTGGTTATCTAATATATCTAATCAGGATGTCTCCCACTGTTTTAGTCAAATCTTCCTTTAAACCCTAAAAGGAAAGACTAGCCGGGATTAATTTCACGCTACAAGTTCGCCAATTTTTCAGCCAGGCCAGTGTCGGTACTTTGAGGGAGGTCCCCCGTGCTTTCGTACGAACCTAATTAAAGTAAACCTCGTTTTCCCAGGGGCGTAACCCCGTTAACACCTTTCTAGACACCTACTTGATCAGCTAATTATAATATGTAAAACTCTCCCAGGAGTAACTCTTACTCGCAGCGGGTATCGGGATCCAACTATCTCATAGAAGGTATGCAATCTCATTGAAAATTTCAACACTTGAAATTCCCAATAATATTTTACCCCTAGCGTCCCATGACCTTGACGCAGGCCAACAAACCACAGTGCGCTAGTCAAGTTCAACCCGTCATTTCTTGATTGAATTAAACCCACCAGCACGACCCTTGACGCAAGCCAACAAAGTCGCACGACTACCCTAATCCAATCTGCATCATATACATAAACACATAAATACTAGTTAGCTACCGCACACTACGCCTTGACGCAGGCCAACAAACGTAGCACGAATACTAAGTAGGACTTATCTGAAATGACGGAGGGCTACGACAGGTTTTTATGAAAACCCTTTGCGTAAGGAACTTGATATCGTTGTAGAATCGAGTGATTTTAAATGGAATGTTTTTGAGACTTTTCTAGTTTTGCTAAAGGGGTCACTCCCGGTAAAGGGATTGTCGGCCCTTTCCTCATCGAATAAGGTGCAGGGTATATCAAATATACCGCTGTGCAAAGCAAGAACTATAGAAGCAATCAAAAGACAAACTGAGTTTGTAGCATCTGCTAGTTTCACTAAAGAGGCCACTCCGGGTGAAGGGATCTCGGATCTTTCCTTATCGAATAAGGTGCTAGATGTTCTACAAGGAACACCGCTATGCAAAGCAAGAATTAGAGCTACCAGTTTTTAAACAAGTTTCAACAACATCTTTAGGTTTCTTTTAGTTTCATTAATCTCATTAATGAAGTCCCATTTTATTGTGCTTCACAAGCATCACATTTGAAACGAAATCTGCAATATAACATATATCTCATATATATAATATAAACATTCGTCTCAGGCAGTAATATAATCTCATCACAGAACATGGCAGCAGAAGAACATATATGAAATATTGGATATACTAGGACGTCCGTGTTTTTAATACGAGCCTGTATAAAACACGGATTCCACGGTCGCGATGAATAGACAAACCCACATCCCTAGACCCCTACGAGAGCGGCAAGCAACACTGCCAATTCTTGGGTTAGGAGACCCGGTCTCGACTCCTCGAGATGGTCTCCCACTGGACCTCAGAACCCGGTTACTTGTGCTCCCCGCCTTGGGTCTACCTAATGCGGAAAAGTAAATAATATACAATGGTGACATCATCCTCAGCCCGGAAGTGCCCCAATAAAAGAATATTACATACAAATGAATTTTACATGAATGAAAAAAAACTCCCATCTCACATAAAACCCCCGGCTATTCAAAACGCGACGATCCAATATAACATATCACAGCAACACATAATATCTCATATCATCAACGTAAGCAAGTATGCGTATCCCAATTGTCGTTGATGTATAGCAACGAAGCCGGCGATGCACCACATACTACACTTACGGTCACAGAAAAGAAAGTGTAAAACTACAACAGTTGGAATCCGCAACCTCCTTAGACATCGCATGCCTAACCAAATGAATTCCTTAGACATCGCATGCCTAACAATTATAAACCCCACATTTTAGTCTTATTATTGAAAATTCTTTTTAATATCAAGTCGGGCAATTCAACAAGATTCCCGACATCCTGATCGAATGCTCATCGCAAACTTTAGTAGACGGCCGCACCCCCGGATGCCGTCGACGAAGTGCACTAAGGCGGAACACCGCTGCCGCGAGCACCCGAATGGATGCTTTTGGTGACGGGGTTCTCCTACAGTCACTTGGTCGGGGCTATGGGGCGTGGCTGTCTATTAAGTTTACCCGGCGAGTATCCGCATACGCTACGTGATCACGACGGACTTTTGATCACATCAAAATTCCGTGGCAACCGATCATCAGAGACTAAACTGCTATGTTTATAACATTCAAATTAGTTATCTCATAACTACCTGTGGATTCCAAATATTGTATCACATTCCAGATAAATAGACAATGTTAAACTTTCTGATCGAATAATCAAACACCCAAGATTTCCCCAATATATCTCAACACTTGAAATCAGTTTAAAAACATCCATCACATGCCACAGTACCAATGGTCCAGCCGTAGAAGGGTCAAGCCAACGCCTCACATGTGGCACGCCGTACTGCCCCAAACCCTAAGGTTCAAAAGACAATTCAAGACGGTCACATAATCGAGTTAAGGTTTGTTGTCTTCTCGAGGGTCCACCGCGTTACATGCACGACTTAAAACGTTCTTAAACTCGAGAAAAAGTCTAACTTTTGAAAAAATTTCCGACAGGGGAAAAAGTGAGTTATTGATATCCGTTCGAACTTTTTAACAGTTTCTAAAATTATCCGGAAAAACTAAACAAAGTTAAATTATCCGATCGAATCAACGAGTCCCCAATACAACCCTAGAAAACACAACACTTGAGTGGAATTAAAAAATTCACAGAAAAAATTGCCAAGAAAGGACCTAAGAATAAATAAGTGAAATTCCAGGGACTAAGTCCAAATTTTGGCCGCGGAACCGCCGTAAAAACCATGGTTTGGACGCGGTTCCGCGGTCAAATTGTTGACTCAGAGATCCATACTTCACAGTAATTCTTAGTTTTTCCTGCTTGTCTTTCTGAGCATTTTTAATTCAGAAAAAAACAACTTTTTGAAAATTATCCAGAGAAGGGGTTTTATCGGGGTTCTCGGGTTCGATCGGACTTTAAACTTCGTCTAGACTTCGCCTAAAACTCTAGCTTGGCTCTGATACCACTGTAGGGTTGCTAGGCACTGCCACAAGGGTCTACGAGGCATCAACCATGCCCGATTAAAAATTTAGCCATGCCGAACAACCCGAAGCCGGATCTTTAAACTAGGGTTTAGGCGAAAACATGCATGTTAAACTCTTTAACACTAAGTGGGAGGGATTACAACCTTTGTAGATCCGGTCCTTCACTTCTTAAGCTCCGTGTTGAGGTCCATTCGCTGCGATCATCGTGTTCCGGACTCTCGAGAGGCTTCACGAAGAGAAAGATGCAGTTTTGCTTCCGATCTTCGATACAAAGATGATCTACCTTGAAGTTTCGTTAACACAAGCTAACACTCATAATATGAAGTGAACACCCTCATCTAAATGGCAAGGATAGATGAGGATGATGAAGTAGGATTTTTGCTCTCATTTGTTTTCTATTTCTCACTCATTTTCATCACAAAGATTAAAGCTAGAAAGCTTTGCAAGCAAAGAAGAAGAAGGAAGAAGATGATGAAAAATCAATAATCCTTTTGTGATGAATAATGAAAAAATGATAATGATGAATTATGCAACCATGGTCAAGTAACCTTTGTAGAGATTGAACTAGGGTTAAGGGGTGTGGTTGGGTTAAGAAATATCATGCAAAAATATCTAAACAAATATCTTTGCACAAAATAAAAAGGAATCTTCTAGAAACATCTAGAAAGGTTTAACCCTAATCAAACCCTAACCCTGTTTAATCTCTACTAAACATGTTGCATTAGTAATCATATCATGTTACAATATTATATATCACATATATAATATTTATCGTAACAAAATAAAATAATACATTTAACATATATCGCATATATATCAATGTATTACCCGAGTGAGAAAAAGAATCTTTTAGTGAGCTAATATTAGATAATATAATTTAATATATCATATATATTATTATACATTAAATTATCGAATCAACACTTGATCCGACAATCCGGCTATATCGCATATAACCGACTAATATTTATCCGTACCGATTCATCGAATCAACACTTGATCCGATGACGCGGCTGATATCAAATATAGCGAGAATAGAATACGGTATCTCATATCGTATTATCCTCGGTCCCGCACATATCACATATGTGCTCCTACTCCGTTTTGCCTGAGCCAAGAAACCTCTGTGTAGGACTCTAAAGAATCGTCAATACGCCGGCAGTAGGTGATGATCATATCAAACACCCACAAGCTGCAAGCGGTCAGCTAAACGTAACAGCTACTCAGGTATTGAGCGCTCAGAAGATCAACAAGCAAGCCTATACATTCTCCTGTGAATCCAAACAGTAACACTCCCGTACAGTCCGGTCTCGTCGTCTGATATGTTGCATATCTCGCCTAGGGGTGGTAAACGTCAGACCCCAGTAGCTCGATAAGTCGTGTCGATATGAGGTCTATAACAGTTCGAGAAACTACTGATAACACTTACCAGTAAATCTCAGCAACCCTGGCTAGGGATTTCCGGTTATAGCCAATCGAACACAGCACAACATCAACTCCCTATACCGGGAGAGACGAGTCCCCTCCTATCGCTCATTGCTTCCATGTGATTCGGGACTGTACCCAAAAGCCACCTTTTTGCACGCCCTCTTGGACGTGGTATGATGGAAATCAAAGCACAGTGGGAATCACACAAGACTCTATGACGATCTCGGGTCAACAGACTACTCTGCACCAGTGTCACCGGAGAACTGCCATCTGACGTGAGGTATAATACCATCTGGGAGTTCTCGGCGAGTCCGTCCAGTGTACCCAGTCTCTACTGAGCACCCGTACACCATCCTTGATGTCAAATACCGATGGATATGGGATCATCCATCGCCCATCATATGGGTCAAGATGCGTATACGCTAGTCTACTCTGGTGCATCGATGCCCTGTCTCGATACACCCTCGACTAGGAACAGTTATAGGATGTACTCGTCGACTACCGTGGCCCCACTAGTATGATCTCATCATAGTCCCAGTGGTCGAGTACATATCCTAAGGGCTTTATCAACATGTAACATAGAGACAATCAGAGTACATGTTAAGACAAAGGGTAACCAGATAGCGTACTATCATGTCGAGCAAGAAAGTCCTCCCTATATATGTCCAAGCATCCACTACAATATACATCGTATGTACAGTAATGGCCTCTAGAGCATACATATAACTAACATCTAGCACGCCAGTGGTAAGTGATTGATTAATGAAAGTGAACAGTGCAATGGAAATGAGTAAGACCGTGAATTGGCGCTCGCTTGTATATAAATAAATCCTATACTTATAGTTATTATGATCTGGGGAAATGAGGGAATCATGGTGGAATTGAACTCGTATTTAGCGAGGTACAGTGACTTAGAGGATGATCATTCGATATTAATGATACACACACACACGCATTAGGTCGTGGGCCTAGCGGCACGGCTGCAGGGTTATGTCCCGGGCAACAGTGGACCGTAGTCTCGGACATACACGAGACCCTTGTTAAACACGAGCATTTTTTCCACCGATTGATTTCATTTGACTTAGCGACTGATAGGTAATGACATACATATTGCGTGGATTGCTGGCATGATACATATACCGCATTGTTCATATTCACTTGACGTTATTTATTCTCGTGTTATTGTATTCTGCTGTGCACTTCATGTTTATTAACATTATACACACGCTATATATTTATTGATATACGTGTCGTCCTAACGACCTGAGTGTGCATGTTTAGAGAATGAAGTAGACCCAGCTAAGGAGAAGGACCTGCCATTCGAGATCGTGGAGGTTTAGACCGCGACATCAACGTTATTGCCACAAGAACACTGTTATTTTTTGGTTAGTTGTTTCTTTTATGCAAATAAATGTATCCTGAACTTTGTGATTTTAATGTAATAAAATTGTGAACTGTGATTTTCTTTACTCTAATGTTGTGTTTACTGATTACCATGTAATACTAGAAACCGAAGTGTGACTACGGCGGGATTATTCCTTGACCGTAGAAGTATGACTAGCCTAGTCACCCTTCGCATTTCGTATTTTGGGAAGCGGGGCGTGACAAGCTCTAAAACCAAAATATGAGGGGAAGTAAGCCTGACCGAGAAGAGCCAGACCAACTGCCCTAGCATAGCCAACTTGTCTATCTCTGACTCCGGCTGCTGTCCTCCCTCTACATGGTCTGTATTACCTCGTCTAGAGGCTGTACCCTCCGTAACGTGCAGTCTTGCCCTCTTACTCACGCCCTCTGATGCTGCCTCTGACCAAAATAGCGTTGCCGTATCAATCCAATTGCCAAACCAAACATGAGATCTAAATTTGTTATTAAAGATTCTATCGTTTCGTTCTATCCAGATGAGCCAGCACGTGGCTGGCGCCCAAATATCCCAAAAGATTGGTCTATACAACTAATAGCCTGATCCCAGAAAGTGCCATTTAACAGAACCAAACTTAGGATTTTGTTGTTGGGGGTGACTAAAACCACTGACATGAAGCCTTTTTGTTTTATGAACCAAATTTAGGATTGATGCGTAATTATCAATTAATCGCCACCTTCCTTCATTAGAGCCTTAAAGTTTATTTTTAGCTAGTGTCTTGAGTTTTCAACTCAGCCGCTGGTTACAGGGGTACTTCAGTCATATCACCTGTCAAGTTACCGTTGCGGTTTGAATTTCAAATAAGTGTCCGTTGCCAATTCCATCTCAAACAAGAGAGAGAGAGAGGAACAAGAAGCAGAAGAGCCCTAATAACACTCAATTACATCCGTGTTTAATAGGCGTCCGGTGGGAATCGAACATGAATCGCTCTAATACTATGTAAAATGTCCGTTCCACTCCATCAAGAATCCGAAGTTGTGATGAAGGGTTAAGAGATTTATTTTTATATCCTAACACTTATTGATATGCTATTACTCCAGATAAATCATAATACTTCGTAAATAAGTTTCAACTGCACCATATCCCCGAAGTTATAACGATGGGGTGTTATTATTTCATATTCTAACATGCCCTCCACTGCTCGAAGGTCTTTTAGGCCTAAGACTTGGATTTTTGCATAGTAGTGCAGGTTTCTTCCACTGCATCGTAACTTCTTCGAGGTTACAATTAGAATCTATGGCTATTATTGTATATTCTATTAGTAATGCAAGTTCTTTACATGGTTGATATATCATGCAGGAAGGAGAAGAAGCTCAAAGAATCAACTATCAAGCATGCTCCATTACCAAAAAATCAACACATGAGTCCTCTTGTTCCTCCATTGAAGTATGCACCAAAGAACATCATGGCTCTAATGGCGCGAATCCGAAGGGGCCGCAAAGATATCACACAGGATGCAACCATCGATGATCCTCACATAATCCCAAGGGAGTTTTCAGAACAAAAAGATCGTCCGAATGAAAGAAGAAGAATGAGCTTTGCTTATCCTTGTGATTTGAGAAATGAATCTGTAGATTTAAGAGAGACAATTGGAATGAAGAGAAGGCTGCCTGGGACTTGCAATCAAAGGAGACATGGGAAACAATTTAGGAAGTGAAATTTAGTTGACATGCCAACTAATTTCTTATATTTTGGTTAATTCAGGCTTATATGTTGATAAGCTAAAAGAAAATAGTAGGAATTTGCTCAAAAAATACCTACAGCTAGAAATTTTACAGAATGTAGCATTTTGGTTGAAAACTTATGGTTGATTTTAATTTAAGAGAAATGGGTTTTTTTGGTGATTTTTTTTTGTGGTGAGAGGAAAACTCATCATTTAATCTCTTACATGTTGAATTCTGTATTTGGAAATATTTCATTTATTATTTTAATAATGGGATAAAGTGCCTTGCCTTGCCTTTCTCCATAAAGCACATAAAAAAAAGTAGGAACCTCCAAGATTTTCTTTTTGAAACGTTTCGTATGGCCTTCCTGTTTTCCGCTGTATTGTCTTTGCCTTCGGCTGTGCAGAAAATCATACGGTGCTGTAATAATTCTAAATTTTCTGTACAAAATTTTCCAAAATACAGAAAGAAATACCTAAACCTGAGCACAAGTTATAAATTTGATTTGCTTTTGAATAGCAAGAAAGCACTTGTAGCTCATTGGTAAAGCCGTGCACTGCAGTGACGTAGTCCCTGTGACCAAATCCTCCCAGCCATATATATTTTTTAATTGATTTTCTTTTAATATTTTAGAAGCCCAACAGTTTGCACATGCACTGCACGTAAAATGAAAAGTCACAGATTAAATAAACACGTGCACTGAGTTATACCAAACCACGGGGACACATGGCAAAATCCTACACACCCATCGCCAGAAATTAGCCGACGAGATTCTTGCCAAGACCGGCACCGTTGGGCCCTCCGTAGGGGATGCTCCCCAATATTTAACTCCACACCTCTTGGTCTCCTCCCTTAACCCATGTACCGTTTGTTTTTATTAAAAATAAACAAAAAATTAAAAAGTAGCATTAAACCAAATTTTAATGTACATTTTAATTCTCAAAATTCATTACCCTAAACCCTAATTTTCCCTATAAATACCACACCACATTTCATCCCTTCTCATTCAGAATTCTATTACAAAAACTCTATAAAATTTCCAAGTCCTAAGTTGTGGAAGTGGAGTTAGCAAAGGGCGAAGTTCCGACGATATTTCAAGAAGATTCCAACAACGAAACGACGTCCCGACGGTTCCAAAATCTTTCCCTATCTCCCTTCTTTCTTTATAGCTTGTAAGTCCACTCTTCCTTTCTCAATCTCTAGTCTAAAACTTTCATTTTTCAAAACTCGTCGGAAGCGGAGTTATTCCGACTTACGATTCACTTATCTTTAAAAATCCAACTTTTTCTTAATAACAAACCTACCAATTTTTAATATATTATTTAGAAATCATAAACATACACATTAGAACAAGTTTCATCTCAAAATAATGTATTATACAACTTTTATCGTATTTTTTACGGTAAAATACCATACACTTTACTTTCGACATAATTCAACATATTTCTTGTATTACCTTTAGAAAACTCACGAGATAATGACATATCTCATCACAACACTCATCTTTGATATAGCATGATGGTTTGTAAAATATTCCTTTGGGACAAAATATGACATTACATTTAAATACCCTAAACTTATAAAACCGTTTTCTTTAAAAAGTGTATTAATTAAATTTCTTGCAATTGTACCTCTACAATCCATCTTGGGGAACCCCGATCGAGAGGGTGCGGGTTATCGCACATTCTCGGGCTTAATAGAGCGAGATGCAGATCTCCGCAAGGAGCATTCGACCTCGATAAAATTTTGATGCAATTTTTAAGAAAAATGTGAATTCTATTTAATAAATAAATTCTATTTTTATAAATATATATATATGCTATCAAAATATATATTTTAAATATAATATATAAATATTCCATGTTTTCTAAAGTAAGAGAATCATAATTTCATGAAAATACCATTACAATTCAATACAAATTCCAATATTTCATTAAAATACCATGTACAATGAAATCTAGGTTCTCTTCATTAGAGAATTTCATTTTTATAAAATATAAATTTATGAAAACCCTAAAGACGATAATTAAATACTTGAGCTTTATTTTGAAAATAGATCAAAACTATTTTTCGTAAAACCCCCTCAAGTTATACTAAATTACAATAAGGAACCTAGTAAATATAGATTTAAGTGGGACCAATTCTCTTGAGCCTTGGGGAGCCGGAGAATATGGGTGCTTGCATATCTAAGCTAGATAATCTAATAACGGTGTTATCACACGGTAATTGTATTGGAAAAAAACACAAATTCTGCCGTCCATGTGCAGCAGTTACCGATAACTCCAAAACAATCAGGACTTCAATTTTGTTTAAAAGTCTAACTCAATTTAAGTCATGGTCAAATCTGAAATCAATCTATCTTGAATTTGGTTCAAGTATAACTGCAACACAACATGAATTCATGAATGCCAGAATACAATCTATATCAACATGAACATGACTGAACCGAACCATGGATATACTCTGTTTACATGACTATCCATTTATATCCATTCTGTTTACTGATATCATGGTTTCAGCAAGTCTTCCATTTGCTACAAGACAATACAATATAATCAGTACAATCAATACAATCAATACAGTAAATATTATGGGGTTTATAAAGGGGTAGACTGATACGGAACATGTTAAAGGTGGCACGAGTGGTCACTAAAAGACTTACATCCATACCGTTGTTCCATGGTATTTTCGACGGAGCCTTATACTATGGGTTACCATTGTTCCGTGGTATAAGTTGGACTTCTTTCGTATACACTGGCATATTCTGTACTAAGCTACAAACACTACGTTAACATAACAATCAAACATTATACTAAATATACTCTCTTTTCTGTCTATTCTACTTCTCTTTTTCTTTGGGACTTACCGAGCGATTGTTCGCTGACGACATTCCTATTTCTCTTCTTCTTTGGAATGTTGTCAGGAGAACCGACTATGAAGAGTTCGAAACCAACCAGGAGCACTTGGAGCAGATCCCTGAGTAGTACACTGAAGACCCCGAGCTATAGTCACTTGTACATATTTTCATTCAGTTCATGCCATTGTTTAGGCATTGCTTTCCATCCATATATTTACATTTCCAGTTGTACCTGTAAAAGAATGTTTAATAAATAAAGTTCATGTTCATTATATTCATGTCTCTTGTGTACATTTTTTGCTTTATATTGCATAGATAAACTTGGCGTATTATTTCGGAGTAAATACGCCGCGTGACCCGTCGCGTCTCCTTACCGTACACCGGGAAGCGGGGCATAACCGATTTCGTTGGCGATCCATGCAGGCCAGTGCTGCATGGAACCCTACCATGCAGGTCAGTTCTGCATGGACATGTAGGTCAATTCTGCATGAAGTCCTAAGCAATATAACACAAAAATCAGCAACTAAACGCATTCTTTACAATTCATATTTCTTGAATCTTACAATTTTATATTCTTTGAATCTATCCTAACCCTATTTTTATTTCAAGGTTATGGATTCTCCAAACAATACCAGCACCAACTTCAACAATACACCACCACCTCTACCGCTTACGCCTACCATTGCTGCTCCGATCAATGAGCAGACGGTACTGCTTGAGGCGATCCGAAGCCTCCTGGAAGGACAGCAGCAGCAGACTGCTATTCTGATGAACCGTCCATAATTGAAGCGCCCGGAGTGAAGCAATTCCAGGCATTGCACCCAAAAAAATTTCGGGAAAATTGAGCCCTCTGGAAGCTGAAGAATGGGCTCAAAGTTTTGAGGATGATCTGGCAGCGGCACAAGTACCAGAGATCACTTGGGTTCGAGTTGCGAAACTGCACCGACAACGCCCGAGTATGGTGGAAGGTGAAAGAAAGTCTTCTTGCCCAACCTATCGAATGGAGGACTTTTCATGACATGTTCGACGCGAAGTACTTCCCAGAGACTGTCCGATTTGACATGGAACAACAATTCATCATCTACAACAGGGGTCGATGTAGACCAAATCAGTGGATGAGTATGATGCTGAGTTTACCATGCTCAGTAGATTTGCGGCACACTTGATACCAAACGCTGAGATCAGGTCCATACGATTTCAGCAAGGGTTGGACCAGGAAATCTAAGCTACCTTAGCTACAGGGGATTTCCCAACCCATGACCTGGCCCTGAAAACTGCCCGTCGATATGAGGCAGTGGTGAAGAAAATGGGCAGACCCCAATCTGCCGGAGTGAAGCGCTCTGCCACTCAGATGGCAGAAGGAGTCTATTCAAGGCCAACTTTTGGACCCAGGAGACCGGAAGAAACAAATAATCGGCCAAGTCCAGATCTTTGCTTCTATTGCAAGAGGGATGGACACCTGTGGAAGGACTGTAGGTGCATAAAAGGCCTGTGCTTAATTTGTGGTGCATCCAATCATGGAATTGGAACATGTCCTTATAGGCGCAACACAGTACCAACTCACAACACTTATCCACAGCGGACAGCTATCCAGGCTCCTGCATCTCGTCTTGCTCTCCCAGCTCCACCTCCACATGAACCTCCTGCACAGCCTAATCGCCTATTCCATTAGGCACCGAGGAACATGCCTCGAGGGCAGAGAAACATGCCCCAAGGACAGAGGAATGTGCCTCCAGCTAGAAGGAATGTACCCCGGCGTCAAGCTTTCACTTTAGCAACCGTAGAAGATGAGATTGTAGACCAAGGTAGCCCTGGTAATTCCCTCACATCTTCTTCAATCATACCAAAACTTTTGCATTCTTTCATTTCTCCAAATATTTTTCATGCACAATCAATAGTTCTATCACCAAAATTTTCTTCAATCTATTACACTTTCCTTCTACAAATTTCGAAGACGAAAATTTTATAAGGAGTGTAGAATGTAACAACCCTAAACTTTCTGTACAAAATTTTCCATAATATAGAAAGGAATACTTAAGCCTGAGCACAAGTTATAAATTTGATTTGCTTTTGAACAGCAAGAAAGCACTTGTAGCTCATTGGTAAAGCCTTGCACTGTTGTGACGTAGCCCCCGTGATCAAATCTCTCCATCCACATATATTTTTTAATTGATTTTCTTTTAATATTTTAGAAGCCCAACAGTTTGCACGTGCACTACATGTAAAATGAAAAGTCACAGATTAAACAAACACGTGCACTGAGTTATACCAAACGACGGGGACACGTGGCAAAATCCCCCACACCCATCGCCGGAAATTGACCGGGGAGATTCTTGCCAAGACCGGCACCGCCGGGCCCCCCGTAGGGGATGCTCCCCAAAATTTAGCTCCACACCACTTGGACTCCCCCCTTAACCAATGTACTGTTTGTTTTTATTAAAAATAAACAGAGAATTAAAAAGTAGCATTAAACCAAATTTTAGTGTACATTTTAATTCTCAAAATTCATTATCCTAAAATCTAATTTTCCCTATAAATACCACACCACATTTCACCCCTCCTCATTCAGAATTCTATTACAAAAATTCTATAAAATTTCCAAGTCCAAAGTTGTGCAAGTGGAGTGAGCATAGGGCGAAGTTCCGACGACGTTTCGAGGAGATTCCGGCGACGAAACGATGCCTCGATGGTTCCAAAATATTTCCCTACCTTCCTTCTTTCTTTATAGCTTATAAGTTTCTTCTTCCCTTCTCAATCTCTAGTCTAAAACTTTCATTTTTCAAAACTCGTTGGAAGCGGAATTATTCCGACTTTCGATTCGCTTTTCTTTAAAAATCCAACTCTTTCTTAATAAAAAACCTACCAATTTTTAATATATTGTTTAGAAATCATAAACAAACATATTAGAACAACTTTCATCTCAAAATACTGTATTATGCAACTCTTATCGCATTTTTACGGTAAAATACAATATACTTTACTTTCGACATAATTCAACATATTTCTTGTATTACTTTTAGAAAACTCACGAAGTAATGACCTACCTCATCATAATACTCATCTTTGATATAGCACGATGGTTTGTAAAATATTCTTTTGGGACAAAATACGACATTACATTTAAATATCCTAAACTTACAAAACCGTTTTCGTTAAAAAGTGTATTAATTAAATTTCTTACAATTATGTCTCTACAACCCATTTTGGGGAATCCCGATCGGGATGGTGCGGATTATCGCACATCCTCGGGCCTAGTAGAACGAGATGCAGACCTCTACAAGGAGCATTCGATCTCGATGGAATTTTGATGCAATTTTTAGTAAAAATGTGATTTCTATTTAATAAATAAATTATATTTATATATATATATATATATAAATACTATCAATATATCTATTTTAAATATAATATATGAATATTCCATGTTTTCTAAAGTAAAAGAATCACAATTTCATGAAAATACCATTACAATTCAATACAAATTCCAATATTTCATTAAAATACCATGTACAATGAATCTAGGTTCTACTCACTAGAAAATTTTATTTTTATAAAATATACATCTATAAAAACCCTAAAGACGATAATTAAATACTTTAGCTTTATTATGAAAATATATCAAAATTATTTTTCTTAAAACCCTCTCAAGTTATACTAAATTACAATAAGGACCCTAGTAAATATAGGTTTAAGCGGGACTAATTCTCTTGAGCCTCGGAGAGCCAGAGAATATGGGTGCTTGCCTATCTAAGATAGATAATCTAATAACGGTGTTATCACACGGTAATTTTCTTGGAAAAAGACACAAATCGTGTCGTCCATGTGCAGCAGTTACCGATAACTCCAAAACAATCAGGACTTCAATTTTGTTTAAAAGTCTGACTCAGTTCGAGTCATGGTCAAATCTGAAATCAATCAATCTTGAATTTGATTCAAGTATAAGTGCAATACAACATGAATTCATGAATGCCAGAATACAATCTATATCAACATGAACATGACTGAACCGAACCATGGATATACTCTATTTACATGACTATCCATTTATATCCATTCCGTTTACTGATATCATGGTTTCGGCAAGTCTTCCATTTACTACAAGACAATACAATACAATTAGTACAATCAATACAATCAACACAATAAATATTACGTGGTTTATAAAGGGGTAGACCGATACAGAACATATTAAAGGTAGCATGAGTGGTCACTAAAAGACGTAATTATATCCATACCGTTATTCCGTGGTATTTTCAACGGAGCCTTATACTACGGGTTACCAAAGTCCACGGTGTAAGTTGGACTTCTCTCGTATACACTGGCATATTCTGTACTAATCTACAAACACTAAGTTAGCATAATAATCAAAAATTATACTAGATATACTCTTTTTCTGTCTATTCTACTTCTCTTTTTCTTTGGGACTTACCGAGCGATTGTTTGCTGACGACATTCCTATTTCTCTTCTTATTTGGAATGTTGTCAGGAGAACCCGACTATGAAGAGTTCGAGACCAGCCAGGAGCACTTGGAGCAGATCCCTGAGAAGTACACTAAAGACCCCGAGCTACAGTCACTTGTACATATTTTCATTTCAGTTCATGCCATTGTTTAGGCATTGTTTCCATCCTTATATTTACTATAACAACCCTAAAATTTCTGTACAACTTTCTGTACAATTTTTCAAAAAAATACAGAAAATGGTTGTTGGGGTAAAAATTTACACCCCGGTTGACCGAGTCAAAGTCAAGGTCAACCCCAAGCCAGGTGGGCCCAAGCCCAGGTCAAGTGGGCCCATGCCCAGGTCGAGTCCGAAACATGAAGCGACCGACCCTCCCCATGCCAAAAATGAAATCATGTAATAAATAATTTTTATGTAATTGTTTATGCATGAATGTAAACAAAATGGGCATAAAGCCAATATTTTGTAAGCCCATGGCTTATGTGCAAAAATGAAATGGCACATGAGCAATGGGATGGCTAAAATGCCATTTTTGTAAAGCCCAAGGAGCTATATGTAAATATGTAAGCCTATAAAAGGCAACATAATGATGAATAAAGCATACACTTTTCATTCTCACAAAAAACCTAGGGTTTGTATCTCTTTTCCTTTTCTGAAGGTCTCAAACCTTCTTCTTTCTTTTGAATTAAATCAAGAGTTTTACTCTTCCTTTTTAAAAACAAAATAGTTTTTCACCACAAAACCCACAAAGGGGAACTTGGATCTGTCATCAGATCTCAAAAAGGAGAGATTTTGAGATCTCACATCTCTTGATCTTTAAGATCCAGCAAACAACAGGAGGAAGAAGAAGAACCCCTTCCATTAACCCCAAAGACACACTCAGGAGTCCAACTCCTCTCTGATTTCTCTTTCGAGAAATCTTTTTTTAGGCTAAAAGCCTCTTTTTCTCGCCGGCGCTCAAGCGCAGAGCGCCCGCGTGCCGACATGTGGCGCGCTTGCGCTCCAGCGCTCGAGCGCAAAGCGCCCACGTGCCGACACGTGGCGCGCTTGCCCTCAAGCGCAAGTCCCCCCGGTGTCGACACGTGGCGCGCTTGCACTCAAGCGCAAGCGCTCGAGCGCAAGCCGTCCCCGTGCCGACACGTGGCGCGTTTGCACTCCAGCGCAAGCGCTGCAGCACAAGTCGTCCCGGTGCCGACACGTGGCGCGCTTGCGCTCCAGCGCAAATCGCCCCCGTGCCGACACGTGGCGCACTTGCGCTCAAGCGCCCAGCGCTCAAGCGCAGAGCGCCCACGTGCCGACACGTGGCACTCTAGCGCCTGAGCGCACAATACCTAGGCGCACAGCGCCCAAGGTGCTGCCCCACGCATCCTTTGGATGCCTTTTCCTCCTCTTTCTTTTATATATATATATATACATATATACATATATATACACACATATGTATACATATTTACACACACACATACTCCGCGACACTGTCCCTGTTAGAAAAAAAATTCTAACGGGGCGCTGCCCCGCACCCCGCAAAGGGGCTGCTAGCCCCCTTGACCCCCAGCCCGCTATCCGGGTAGCGGGACCCCCGTAAAAACTCTGCGTGGCTCCCGATATATCCAAACCCCCCTTTCAAAACACAACACACGTACACTGCACATTGAGTTCGCATGACCATTTTAACCCGTTAATCGGAGGTTCCCTCGCCCCAAAGGCGAGGGGTAATTAACGGCAGCTTAGTCCGCGGCTGCCGGAGATTTGGATCCCCACAATCATTAAACCCCGGCCTACCCTAGGCAGGGGGAATCTGTAGTACGCCTGATAAGCGCGCGTGTATTCCCATCTTAATGGGGTGACGAAAAACACCCTACAGATTCTGGCACGCCCGGTGGGACCAATCTCTCCTCCCATATTTCGGGTTAAACGTTCATGCGAACTCAATCAATATACATATCGATATTTATACTAAAATAATGCCCTTTCATGCAGGTTTTCAAGCAATCACCTCTCAACGATGTCTCCAAAGATGAACTCAGCTCCCGTCTCCTACACGATGAGGATAGACTCTAGGACGGTCCTTCCGGCCAGTCTCGGGCGACAATGGGAGGAGCCGCTGCTACCATTCGGCTCTATTATGTTCATGCCAGTTGGCGCCATCCCAGCTCCTCAAGCCCCGGTGGCAGACAAACCGGTCTTGAAAGGCAGGAGACCAAATGTGGTGATCTCAAGGGCGCCCCAACCCAAACGCAAGTCGGTATCTGAACGACTTTCCTTGGCCCCAGCTGAGGGCAAGGCCATCAACACCAACAAAGCTACAACGCGTCCCGAGCAAGCTCCAGCGGCACCCCTGACAAATGATCGATCGGGTGTCTTCTCTAAGCTCCCCACTGATCAACTCACAATGGCTTCCCGGGTAGCGGATGCCTGCCAGGCCTTCAAAATCGAGAAGCTGAGGGAGAAAAGGCTCAGATATAGAGCCAACAAAAGGGCTAGGGCTCCTGCCAGGCTGAACCTCATGAGGTTCGAAGAACAGGGTTACCCCGCTGAAGATGAGGAAATGGCTGGGTATGTGGTCCACACTGTCTACACGGTGGGCACGCGCAGCAAGAGCAAGGACGGGGCTACCACATCTCAAACCCAATCTGGCTTGAATGTGGTGGCCGCTTCCCAAGAACAGCCGCCTCTGCTGGGTGATGAAAACCCTCTTGATGTGGATGATAGGCGGAAAGACCCTTCGGTCCATGAGGAGTCGGGCTCGGAAAGCGAAGAAGAGCCGACTTTCCGCCCCAGGACCGCGGAACAAGAGCTGCTTCAAGAGCTCCGAAAGCAGCTCAGAAACAAAGATAAGGAGATGGACAAACTCTACTCCAAAATCGATGACTTGACGAATGTCGTGATGCAGCTCACGGCCCGACTTGCCTCTCAGCCGCCCAATCAAGCGGAGGGCTCTGCTCGTGAACCGGGAAATGGTGTCCCAAAGCAGCCGACGCCTATTCCCTCAAATCCAAAAGTGGGCGAACTACATGAAAACCAGTCGCATCCTATCTCGGAAAATGTCTTGGCTACCAATGACAGTAGCCCGCTAACTCAAGATCAAATCATGGATTTGGTTGCCAGCAAAGTCAAAACATTGGTGGCCGAAGCCGAAGCGCAAAAAGATATCAGCAGTAGTGGGAGACCATATCCTGCTCAGTATGATCTGGTAGAATTTCCTAGCGGCTATGTCATCCCCAAATTCGGAAGATTCGATGGGACGGGAAATGCGAATCAGCATATTGCCCACTTCAAAGCCTCATGCGGGAATACTGGGGGCAATGATGCGCTTCTCCTCCGCCAGTTCGTTAATAGCTTGACCGATGTTGCTTTCGACTGGTACGCGAGCATACCGGATGGCTCCGTCACAACTTTTGTCCAAATGGAGTCTCTGTTTCGGCAGAGGTTCATGAGCGTCAGCGATAAGATTACCATTGCCGAGCTTGTAAGGACCAAGCCCAAGAGCGACGAAAGCAGCACGGATTTTATAACCCGATGGCGCAATCTCTCCGTCAAATGCGAACCGCCGATAGAGCAGGACCAATCTGTCAGTCTCCTCGTCGGAAATATCAACAATTGGATGGCCCCGTTTTTATGCACCGCGGGTCTCAAAACATTCCAAGAGCTGACCAGGAAAGTCCAGATGCTGGAGCGCTCAAAACAGGAGTCCTCCTCGGATTCTCAAAATAACAATAAGTCCTGGAGAAACCGGAAGGACGATAATCGCAAAGGCGGAAACTCCGATGATTCTGAATCTTTCAACACTTCGGCTAACCGAAATAAGCAAGGGATGAGCGGAACTAGCGCCAACCAGCCTCGGAAGCCAATGTACGGAGAGGGAGGAGAGTCTCCACTTAAAGAGAAGCTGGATAAGGTCTATTCCTTCAGAAGGGACAAAATCCGTAAAATATTCAAAGACGCCCTGAAGAACGGTCTACAACTGCCAGAGTCAAAAAGACCGCAGGAAGCGAATAGGACCGACGACCCCAAATACTGCCCCTATCACAGAGTGATAGGTCATGCCATTGAGGACTGCTTCGTCTTCAAAGATTGGGTCGAAAAGCAATACAAGGCAGGAGAGATAGAACTGTCCAAAGGAGTGTTAACAAACAGTCAAGCTGCAACCGCCAATTTCATACAAATGGAAACCGAAGTTCTTCGTGAAACCGATTCTCTCAGGTATCTGCCTTTCTCTGAAAACAATCGACCACCACGTCATTAAACTGGGAACAGTCGACCTCTAAGTCGTTAAACTGGGAATGTAAAAAAAAATGTAAATAAAAAAAAAGTGTAAATAAAAGGAAAATCAAGAAAAGCCGAAATGATGGGGCAACCCGCAATAAAAATCAGCGAGTAAAATAAAGATGAAAATAAAGAAAAGCCGAAATGATGGGGCAACTCGCAATAAAAATCAGCGAGTAAAATAAAGATGAAAATAAAGCCGAAATGATGGGGCAACCGCGAATAAAAGCCGAAATGATGGGGCAATCGCGACCTTCGCGATAAGAAAAGCTGAAATGATAGAGCAATCGCGGTAAAACAAAAAATGCAAAAACAAAAAAGATAAGGCGAATGATGAGTCGCTCCTGGTACCATATTCCAGTGCAGCGATGCAGACGCCAACAAAAATTTAAATTTCCAAAATTCTTCCTGCCCTACGACCAGTCCCCAAATTGACTGCCGTATACAATCCACGGGCTCAAATAATTCTCATCATACTCATGCCCCACCGTAATCACCAGTTACTCGGCTGGTCTCCCCCTTTGGAATTATGCTCCATTGAGAAGACCCACTCATGTGTCCTCACGATACATAGGGAGAACAAACCTTTGTGGGATCCTTACGACTCATAAAGGAAAAACACACTTAGGAGTCCTCACGACTCCTAAGGAGAAAATACACCTGCGGAATCCTTACGACTCGTAGGGAGAAAATGCTTTTATGGGACCCTCACGGCCCATAAAATTGGAAAGCCTTAGGTGATAGGGATCTAAACCTGTCTCCTAAGCCATCGCTTCCCAACCCCCATGTGGCGAATGATGAGTCGCTCCTGGTACCATATTCCAGTGCAGCGATGCAGACGCCAACCAAATTCCAACTCCCATACCCCAAGTGGCGAATGATGAGTCGCTCCTGGTACCATATTCCAGTGCAGCGATGCAGACGCTAACAAAGTCCCGAAATTTTTATGGCCCTACGGTCTGGATCATACATCCTGCAAAACCGTATACAATCCACAGGCGTAAAACAATCCCAATCTCTCCAAAAATAAAAAAACATAAAAAAATAAAAAAGGTATGTCCACAAGCAAAATGGGCACGGATGAAAACCCGAAAGGGCTCCCTGAGTAAAAACGGCAGGACTGCCAGCGAGTTTGTGAAAACCCGAAAGGGCGCAAACTCGTGAGAAAGAGATGAAATGCACTCACAAGATCCTCTCGACTTTGTGAGGAGAAAATTCCCGCGTGAGATCCTTACGACTCACAAAGGAGCAACACACTTGGGAGTCCCCACGACTCCCAAGGAGAAAATACACTTACGGGATCCTTACGACCTGTAGGGAGAAAATGCTTTGTGAGACCCTTACGGCTCACAAAATTGAAAAGCCTTAGGTGATAGGGATCCAAACCTGTCTCCTAAGCCATCGCTCCCCAATCCCCAAGTGGCGAATGATGAGTCGCTCCTGGTACCATATTCCAGTGTAGCGATGCAGACGCCAACCAAATTCCAAATCCCATACCCCAATGGCGAATGATGAGTCGCTCCTGGTACCATATTCCAGTGTAGCGGTGCTGATGCCAAACAAAAAAACCAGTTCCCAAGTCTTCCCGGGGCAAATGATGAGTTGCTCCTGGCATTATTCCAGTGCAGCAATGCAGATGCCAAACCAAAACCGAAATCCTCAAATCCACTCATAGAAAATGATGATTCGCTCCTGGTACCATATTCCAGTGTAGCGATGCTGATGTCAACCCAAATCAAATCAAACCAACAACCTCTACGGCGGAATCATGCTCCGTCCCAGAATGCACCCCGTGTCGAAATCATGCTTCGCCTCGGAATATCTACCTTCCCTGCCGGAATTATGCTCCGCCTCGGAATTAAATCAACCAACGACCTCCTCGTCGGAATCATGCTCCGCCTCGGAATCAAGTCAACCAGCAAGCTCTGCGTCGGAATTATGTTTCGTCTCAGAATGCACCCCGTGTCGAAATGATGCTTCGCCTCGGTGTACCTGCCTTCCCAGTCGAAATTATGTTTCGCCTCGGGATCAAGTCAACCAACAAGCTCTGCGCCGGAATCATGCTCCGTCTCAGAATGTACCCCGTGTCGAAATCATGCTTCGCCTTGGAGTATATGCCTTCCCCGTCGGAATTATGCTTCGCCCGGGAATCAACCTCTGCATCGAAATTATGCTTCGATCAGAATATCTGCCGCCCTTCGGAATGATGCTCCGACACCCTGGAATCATGCTCCGCTCTTCGGAATGATGCTCCGAATCCTTGGAATCATGCTCCGCCCTTCGGAATGATGCTCCGAATCCTGGAATTATGCTCCGCTCTTCGGAATTATGCTCCGATACCCTGGAATCATGCTCCGCTCATCGGAATGATGCTCCGATCCCTGGACTCATGCTCTGCTCATCGGAATGATGCTCCGATCCCTGGAACCATGCTCCGCTCATCGGAATGATGCTCCGATCCTTGGAATCATGCTCCGCCCTTCGGAATGATGCTCCGAATCCTGGAATTATGCTCCGCTCTTCGGAATTATGCTCCGATACCCTGGAATCATGCTCCGCTCCTCGGAATGATGCTCCGATCCCTGGAACCATGCTCCGCCCATCGGAATGATGCTCCGATCCCCTGGAACCATGCTCCGCTCATCGGAATGATGCTCCGATCCCTAGAACCATGCTCCGCCCTTCGGAATGATGCTCCGAACCCCTGGAATCATGCTCTGCATTTCGGAATGGTGCTCCGATCCCCGGAAATCATGCTCCCCGAGGGATATTCCGACCCTGGAATTATGCTCCGCGAATCAGAATGATACTCCGATCCCCGGGAATCATGCTCCCCGGGATGATGCTCCGCCCCCGGAATGATGTTCCACCTCGAAGTTCAGTTTCAAGATCCATCAATTTCATGCACACAACTCAAATGTGCGGTGTGCATTTATTGATGGGGGGCACTTTGTTGGGGTAAAAATTTACACCCCGGTTGACCGAGTCAAAGTCAAGGTCAACCCCAAGCCAGGTGGGCCCAAGCCCAGGTCAAGTGGGCCCATGCCCAGGTCGAGTCCGAAACATGAAGCGGCCGACCCTCCCCATGCCAAAAATGAAATCATGTAATAAATAATTTTTATGTAATTGTTTATGCATGAATGTAAACAAAATGGGCATAAAGCCAATATTTTGTAAACCCATGGCTTATGTGCAAAAATGAAATGGCACATGAGCAATGGGATGGCTAAAATGCCATTTTTGTAAAGCCCAAGGGGTTATATGTAAATATGTAAGCCTATAAAAGGCAACATAATGATGAATAAAGCATACACTTTTCATTCTCACAAACAACCTAGGGTTTGTATCTCTTTTCCTTTTCTGAAGGTCTCAAACCTTCTTCTTTCTTTTGAATTAAATCAAGAGTTTTACTCTTCCTTTTTAAAAACAAAATAGTTTTTCACCACGAAACCCACAAAGGGGAACTTGGATCTGTCATCAGATCTCAAAAAGGAGAGATTTTGAGATCTCACATCTCTTGATCTTCAAGATCCAGCAAACAACAGGAGGAAGAAGAAGAACCCCTTCCATTAACCCCAAAGACACACTCAGGAGTCCAACTCCTCTCTGATTTCTCTTTCGAGAAATCTTTTTTTAGGCTAAAAGCCTCTTTTTCTCGCCGGCGCTCAAGCGCAGAGCGCCCGCGTGCCGACACGTGGCGCGCTTGCGCTCCAGCGCGCTTGCGCTCCAGCGCTCAGCGCTCGAGCGCAAAGCGCCCACGTGCCGACACGTGGCGCGCTTGCCCTCAAGCGCAAGTCCCCCCGGTGTCGACACGTGGCGCGCTTGCGCTCCAGCGCAAGCGCTGCAGCGCAAGTCGTCCCGGTGCCGACACGTGGGGCGCTTGCGCTCCAGCGCAAGCGCTCGAGCGCAAGTCGCCCCCGTGTCGACACGTGGCGCGCTTGCGCTCAAGCGCAAATCGCCCCCGTGCCGACACGTGGCGCACTTGCGCTCAAGCGCAGAGCATCCACGTGCCGACACGTGGCACTCTAGCGCCTGAGCGCACAGTACCTAGGCGCACAGCGCCCAAGGTGCTGCCCCACGCATCCTTTGGATGCCTTTTCCTCCTCTTTCTTTTATATATATATATATATATATATATATATATACATATATACATATATATATACACATATGTATACATATTTACACACACACATACTCCGCGACACTGTCCCTGTTAGAAAAAAAATTCTAACGGGGCGCTGCCCCGCACCCCGCAAAGGGGCTGCTAGCCCTCTTGACCCCCAGCCCGCTATCCGGGTAGCGGGACCCCCGTAAAAACTCTGCGTGGCTCCCGATATATCCAAACCCCCCTTTCAAAACACAACACACGTACACTGCACATTGAGTTCGCATGACCATTTTAACCCGTTAATCGGAGGTTCCCTCGCCCCAAAGGCGAGGGGTAATTAACGGCAGCTTAGTCCGCGGCTGCCGGAGATTTGGATCCCTACAATCATTAAACCCCGGCCTACCCTAGGCAGGGGGAATCTGTAGTACGCCTGATAAGCGCGCGCGTATTCCCATCTCAATGGGGTGACGAAAAACACCCTACAATGGTACTTTTGCATGAGCACAAGTTATAAGTTTGTTTTGTTTTTTAATAGCAAGAAAGCGCTTGTAGCTCATTGGTAATACCTTGCACTGCTGAACTAAAGCACCAGAGTTCAAATCACATGCCCCACATTATTTTTAATATTATTTTATTTTGAATTTTTAGAATACCAAGGGTTTACACGTGCATAACTCACAAAAACTCCACTATATATGGAAAACTAACTGTACCAGGGGACTAATGAAACGACAAGGAGGACTCCGACCATCCGAATCGGCCGGCAAACTGGCCGACTCGGGCCACCACCGCCGGCCGGACTCGGCCGGACCGCCAAGTCATCAACATGACTGCACCCCTGTACACTTTATTTCTTCAGACCGGTAACAGAGACCCCTTTAAAACCCTAATTACTCCATTTTATTATATTTTATCACATTTTTTTTCAATTAAACCTTTCACCTAGCCTAACCCTAGCCTTAATCTATAAATACAAGCCCTACACACACACCCCTCACTCCAAAATTCTGATCAAAACTCTCAAGAAATCCCTAAACTCTTAGTGTAATTTTGGAGTAGCGAAAGGCGAAAGCTTTGGCGAAATTCCGACGACAACCCTAGGAGCTCCCGGCGACGAAACGACGCACCGGCGCCTCCTCCCGTCTCATATGCCTCATCCCTAACTTCTAAACCCATAAGTTCCCCTCTCTCTTCTCTAATCTTGTTCTAAAAATACGAAATTTCAAAACCCGACGGAATCGGAGTTAAACCAATTTCCGATTCGGTTCTTTCTAAAAATCCAACATTTTCTTAAATACAATCACACAAAACTCTTACATGTTAACTATTAAACATTAATAAACATGTTGATCAAGTTCCATGACAATCTAATTCATTTTGTAACTTTTACCGTATTTTTTCACTAAAATACCATATAGTTTCATTTCGACATTAAAACATCACAATCTTGCTATACCTTTAAGTAGATCACGAGGTAATGATCTACCTCCTCACAACACTCATATGCAATATAGCACAATACTTTCGGGAACCTAGAATACGGGAAAACGAAACCTTTCAAATAAATACCATTTACTAATAAAAACCGTTTTCTAAAAAGATTAAGTATTTTACAAATCTTTGTCAAAAGCCGCTACAACCCATTTTGGGGAACCCGACTGGGATGGTGCGGATTATCGCACATCCCTGGACTTAGTAGTGCGAGATGCAGACCTCCGCAAGAAGTATTCGGTTCAGAGAGATTTAAAATACGAAAATCTTAAAAAAATGAGATTTCCAGAAATATAATATATATTAAAAATTTATTTTTATATAAATGTATATATATATATATGTATCATTAAAATATCTATTTTTTGATAATATAAATATTCCAATTTTTTTCTAAAAAACACAAGAATCACTTTAAATTAAAATACCATGAAATCCATACAAGTTCAATATCACAATCAAATACCATGTATTATGAAAAATATGTTATTTTCACTAGAAATGTCACAAATATAAAATCTACATCTATGACAACTCTAAATACGATAATTAAATACTTAGGGTGTATTTTAAAAATTTTACAAAAGTATTTTTACATAAAACTCCCCTCAAGTTCTATAAATTACTCTAAGGACCATAGTAAATATAGGTTTAAGCGGGACCAATCTCTTGAGCCTCAGGGAGCCGGAGAAGTGGGTGCTTGCCTATTTAAAGTAGACAACTTAACAACGGTGTTATCAACATGGTAATCGTCTTTGAAAAAGACACAAATCCTGCCGCCCATGTGCAGCGGTTACCGATAACATCAAAACCTAATTCAGGACTTCAATTTCTTTTCTAATTGTCTGACTCAGACTGAGTCTTATTAATAATCTGACTTGAATATGATTCAAGTACAATTTACAATTCAACATGAATCCGTGAATCCATATATTCAATTTATCAATCTATACAACTTGACCGAACCGAACCATAGATATACTTCCATTTACATGATTATCCAGTTACATCCATTTACATGATTCTCCAGTTACATTCATTTACTGATATCATGGTTTCGGCAAGTCATCTATACAATTCAATTTTCAAGACAATACAATACCATCATACAATCATTACTATCAATACAATAAATACACGGGGTATTGGGATAGTTTATTCGTGAATCCAACAGAATCTCAAGAGCCCCCCTAAATCATGAATCCATGTCTACTAACACAAGCAAGTTATCATGAGGGCCCGTGTTTCCATACTCCTGGATTACAGTCTGTTGAGTTTGGAATACTTCGACGACGGTCGAAGTCCCGTTACTAACATTTGATTTGAGCCCGTGGTTCCTTACCCCTGAATTACAGCCTGTTGGGTTCGAGAACACTCTTGAAATTGGTTGACATTCACTCTTGAACTTACGTTAATAACATCATTAACACTAAATACAACAGTATAACAAATAATACAACTTTAAAAGCTATACTCTCTCTCTCTGTGTGTGTTTATTCTACTTCTCCCTTATCTTTGGGACTTACCGAGCGATTGTTCGCTGACGACATTCCTTCTCTTTCTTCTTGGAATGTTGTCAGGTGGATCGGAAGCACTAAAGCACGAGACCATTCAGAAGCATTCGGAGCAAACCCTTGAGCAGTACATCGAAGACCCCGAGCTGTAGCCATCTGTACCTATTTCATTTCAGTACTTTCCATTTCTGTTATGCCACTGTTAGGCATTGGTTTCATTCAGATATATTTACTTTTCCATGTATTGTACAAAAGAATGTTAATAAATAAAGTTGCTGTTTAATTATACCATTTGTCTCTTATGTACATTTCTTTTATATTGCTTAAATACGCTTAGCGTATTTACTTCAGAGTAAATATGTAGCGGCTTCGTCGCGTCCCCTTCGCCGTAAACCGGGAAACGGGGCGTGACATTTACATTTCCAGCTGTACTTGTAAAAGAATGTTTAATAAATAAAATTGCTGTTCATTATATTCATGTCTCTTGTGTACATTTTTTTATTTATATTGCTTAGATGCACTTAGCGTATTTACTTCGGAGTAAATATGTCTCGTGACCCGTCGCGTCTCCTTACCGTACACCGGGAAGCGGGACGTGTCAGGTGCTATTCCAAATTCTATCTGCATATTTGAAGATTTAAAGCATACAAAAATTGTTGTATTTTGTGGTGGTTTAAGAGGAGTGCACTTCTGGTAGAATCCTTATTTGATGCCAAAAGTTCGAAACGGATTATCCACTGTCCATGGTGTAATAATCAAATCCGAATGAACAAAGTGTTGAATTGAATTGTAATACACGGACGGTTGAGATTTTTAAAAAAACAATTGCCTCAAAATTAGGTGCTGATTTTTTTCTTCTTTAAATCTTAACCGTTCATGTATTACACTATGGACGGTGAATAATCTGTTTCGATCTTTTTGCATCAAATGGAGATTCTATCCGAACCACATTAAAGAGTGTGGGCTGAATTATTGAAAAGAAACAAAATCATTATTTATTGATTATGTATTGATGCACATACAATTGGAACACATGGCTGGACCACAATATCGTCCACTATTTGTGAAAGCTAGATTGACTTTGATACTTGCATATGCCCTAGATTATTAACAAGCACTAGGGCTACTATATCTTTGGCATCTATCAACTTTATTATCATCATTATAATTACTGAGAATGATATATCATTTCAAAAATTATGTCCACTTGTGGTGCGTCTTTTTTATTTAAAAAAAAAAGATTATCACTATTTATAAGAAAATAAAATATTCACTCACATTTAGAACTTATAATTTCACATGGGGGAGGACTTGGATCCATTAGAAATCGGCTAGACCTAGAAACCCTCTCTTTGGTACCGGATTTTTGTCACTTTAGGTTGAACAACTTGCACTTCATCCCATCCGTATATGACTTTTATACAGAAGATAGCATTCTTATGATTGTAGACCAACTCAATCTCTTTTTCTTCTTCTTTTCCAAATCCGCACTTTATTGAATCCATGAGAAAAAGAGACAGGCGGCATGCAGAATTGAATTGGAGATTCTGGAAAAGAATAAAAAAAATTAAGAGGGGAATGGGTGAGAGAAATTTGAAAAAGAAAGGTTACAAGGGCATTTACGGAAAAAATACACAGAGAAAACTAACGGTGTTAAATGTGTGAGATGAATGGCAGGTTTTTTCAAGTTATGAGGGCTTGTATATGAGCTATTTTTGAGCTAAATATCATATTGTCAATCAAACCTTATTGAATTTGGATTCTTAAATTTTCTCGTGTATGTGTAATTCTTTATACGGGATTGCAAATCTAAATTTAAAACTGGGATCGATTCACACGCAACGCAACGTTCTTTTCTATTAATCTGTCATCTCTATGGATCTTGTTAAGCGACCGTCGACGAAAAATCGAGATTTAGATTAAAAATATCCAAATATAAACAGCCTCCATATCTGATCTAAGACAGTGAAGAAAAAGTCTATCATCATCCCCACCACTCTGCGACCAATTAATTAGTAAACCTAGTATTTATTAATCTTTTAAGAACTAATTAATCAAATGACTTATATTAAACTACATTCAAGATCCATTCCGTTGAATGCCATCCGTTGGATCACACAATCAACGGTCCAGATCAGTCCTCATCTGAATCTAAATAAGCGGGGGCCACGAGCAACCGCTGGGCGTTAGATCCAGCTTTGAGTCGCTCGCGGGCCCCACAGACGCCTCGTGGGGCCTCCCATCACAACGGGAAAAATCCAGTCAATGAAATAATCGCTGAGTATCATAGAACACCAAACAGCAAATTACACCAATCGAATGAGGCAATATCTTGGGGCCCACTTTAAAATTCTTCTGCCACGTCATAAAAAGAGACGTTAGTTTATTTTTTCCTGCAATTTTTTATTTTATTTTATTACTTTTTACCATCTCAATTGTTTTTTTTTAAAAAATCACTGATATTTGAAAATAGTTGCAGTTATTTATTCACGCGGAGAAATTAAATCCCCTCTCTCTCTTTCTCTCTCTCACAGCGAGCACTCGCCATTAATTTTTTCAACCACGCACCTCTCGATCATTGATTCGCTTCGTCTTCTCTGTGGAAACCCTCACCCTAGCCCCAAACGAGCAGCGGATCTTGCTTGATGCTTCGGTTCTCGATGTCGAGGTTCGGATCCCTTTGCTTAAAGTTAGGGTTTTGTTTGCTGAAATTAGGGGTTTTGGGGATTTTGAGTTGAATGTGGGTCGATTTGTAGCGATTAGAATGTTTTTCACTGATTTCTTGGTTGCATTTCCCAACAATTTTTGATAAAGTTGTCTTTTGCTGAGAGATTGATTTGTTGGTTTAGTGCAGCTTGTTTGGCTTGGGACTTAGTTTGATAAAGGCGGGATCTTTGGATGAATGGAAGTGTGTTAATGCTTGCTGTGTGTGAAGACAGATGAAATTTGACGCGGATTAAAGGAAATTAGCTGTGTTTGTGACTTCGTTGATCGAAAGATTGAGAATGGGTGCGGAGAAAGGGGGTACCAAGAGTGGTGGTTTCTTTCACCTGTTTGATTGGAACAAAAAATCTCGGAAGAAGTTATTCTCGGTTTCGCCTGGTAATTTTTCGATCTTTGACTAAATTCTTAAGGGTTATTGCACAAAACACACCTGTAGCTTCTCATTGACCCGAAACCCTTGAAAAGCACTTAAATTATACTCTAAGCACCATAAAAAGTTATAGGGTTGTGGTATATGGGGTAAACTTCAGTGAATATGTGTGCAGTTAACCTAAATTTTAATTTGTTCTAAGTGAAGACATTGGAGAAGTGAGCAATTGAAAGGAAGCGATTATTCTTACATAGCATTTCCACTTGCAGAGAGAACGAAACAGGAGAAAAGAGGAGTAGATAATTTGGCAACATCACATCTACATTTGGTACGTAAATTTCCGTTTCTGTATGTTTTATTCTCTTGCCCCTTCCACTACTGCACCAAAACACCCGAAGTTATAATGATGGTTGAGGGTTGTTATTTTATATTCTACTATGTTCTAGCATGCCACACATGTTGAATCTAGGGTTGAGGGATGTATTTTTTTATATTCTAACCCGCCCTTGCATATCGAGTGCCATTTTTGCGGGTTTGAAAATCAACTGGATTTACTTAAGCCGTTTCAAAGTGCGCCAAAGAGATCTGAACTTTTTTTGCTCCATACCATTGGAGGTCACGCCAAAACACTGAAGTTATGGTGAGGGTTGAGGGGTGATTTTATGTTTTGAGATATTGGCTATGATGGATAAGTTTTAGTGGTGAATCATAATCTCTACGTTTCTTAGTTGTTCTAATATAATTTTGTAGGTTGATGAAGATGAGATTGTTGGAGTATCAAGTGGAAAGGGAAGTAGCGACTTCAGTTGTGCATCATCAGTTACTGATGAAGAAGGAATTGCCCTTAGGGCCCCGGGAGTAGTAGCTAGGCTTATGGGTTTGGACTCGATGCCCACATCAGGCAACTCTGAACCCAGTTCCACCCCATATTTTGACACACGATCTCTTCGAGAGAAACAAAGCTATAAAAGAAGTCCTGAATTTTACATTAACGATCAGTTCAGTAACATTGCCCACAGAGCTGACGGTTATGCTAAGAGGCTAATGGAGATGAGATCTCAAAGAATGCCAAGCAGCCCAATTGAGAGGTTTCAGACAGAAACATTACCTCGGAGGACGGCTAAGTCTATCCCAATAACCCACCACAAGCTGTTATCGCCGATTAAAAACCCTGGATTCGTATCTGCTAAAAACGCAGCTCATATAATGGAGGCAGCTGCAAAGATTCTTGATCCACATCCTAATACTACCAGGGCTAAAGTTTCTTCATCGGGGCCATCTTCTTCTCCGTTGAGAGTTCGTGATTCAAAGGACAACATGTTAATTTCGCAGTCTCAGAGAACGTCTAAGATTCTAGAGTCAGCTAGAACCCCTGTTGATTCAACTGATTTTAGGTATCTTAGAGGGCAGCATTCCTTGAATAGGAGTTGGAATGGTTCAGAAAATAATGCAGTTTTGAGATGCTCTCATGATTCCAGTGATTCTAATTCAGGTGATGGCAAAGGTAAGGGCAAATCCATCTCTTTAGCTATTCAGGCTAAAGTTAACGTCCAGAAAAGGGAGGGTTTAAGTTCTTCCTCTAGGAACTCATTAGTCCAGAAAGATCATAATGACTGTAGTTATAACCAACCTTTCAAGAGCCAACCAAACAGCCAAAAGAATAAGCAGCAGACGAAGCCATCAGCAACCAATGCATCAGGTGTTCTCAGACAAAATAATCAGAAGCAGAATTCAATATCAAACAAAACCAAGTTATCTTTAAAGCAATCAATCTCTAATCAGCATGGTAGAAAAGCTCTAGCAGGGGATGCATCTTCTACGAAGAACAAAACTGTAAATAAGATTTCTGGAAACTCAAGAGTTGGCAGCAGAAAGGAAATTTCAGAGACCACCGACTTTGAAATTGAAGGATCATCATCAAGCCACAGGGATTTTCCTCAGAAGAAAAGATTGATTGAGCGAAGCTTTGTCACCGAGAAAAGTGTGTTTAGAGATAATGTCTTGGTGGAGAGGAACCACAAACGTATTCAGCCAAATGTTGTAATTGATGAACACTCGCATCTAAGGCCGAAGGAAGATAATAGAAGTGTCGGAGCGGATGTAGTATCTTTTACATTCACATCTCCCTTGATTAAACCAACAGGTGGAAGTCGGTTTTCCAAACAAGCAGTTGACAATATCAACAAAGGGAACATGTATTGCTTTGATACTCATAACCAGAAGAAGGGTGAAGATTCAAACTATAAGAAATTAACCTCACATGGGCTGAATGTGATAAGTGGTGATGCTTTGAGTGTTCTCCTGGAACAGAAATTGAGGGAATTAACATCTGGGGTTGAGCCATCTTATACCAGTCTCAAAGCTGGTGGCTTTTCAACTTCCAGTTCGCAGGAACCTGTATCTGATCTCGATTCCATTGACACTTCCACAGTAGAACAGGAAAAGGAGTTCCATTATGGTTCACATAGGGATAATCCCCGTAGTGTATTTGGCTATGGCATTTCTTCAATCAATGGTCAGGTTGACGGAACAAGCAAGCTGCAGGTATGTTGTGCTTTTCCTACACCTGTTTGTCCTCGAACTCGTTTTTGTCAGTATTGTATAGTAAGGTTTTATCCATTTTGTTTTCCTATACCATATCAGAAATCTGTTTAACTCTGTTAGGAGGCCACGTTAACATGTCTTAGTTTGAGGCATCCAGCTTTCTGCCATTAGATATTAGAAGTAAGTTTCCCCCAAAAAATAGCGGTGAATTCTGTAATTTTGAATCTTGTGCAAGGCAAAATTGGGTGCTAAACATTTTTATAGACTCAAAGAAAAGAAAACCACCACCTACTACCGTTAGGCGAGTCTATTACAAATGTGATAGAGGAAGACAATTTTACTATCAGTAAATTTTTTTTATTAGGGAATTCATGTGTCTTTATGTAACTGGGTGATAAAACATCATTTGATGATAAATCTTGAGCTGACAGATCATTTTATTTAGTTTTTTTCATTACTGTAATTATTCTCATAAGCAAAACTGTAGTTATTGATTAGATCTTTACTTTGTGTGCTGAAGGCATTGGTATTTGATTTCCAAGTTATGGATCAGAATTTATATTCCATGGAAGTTACCTGATCCCATAAGAAAAGAGTAGATAATAGTCGGATGTCTACTATACTCTTTATAGTCATTGCTGAGACATGAATCATAAGTTAGAATATGGAGTGATATGCTGCTCTATTATCACTTTGTGTCGTTCATTGTGATACCTACGACCTTAAGTCGCTAGAGTTTGATCCACTAGATTTAGTTATATCTTCCATGTAACACTTTCACTTGTGAAGATTTTTTCTCATATTGGTTGGTCCATCAGAGTCCATCAGAGTACCTCTTCTACCGACAAACTGTGCTCCGAGATGTGTTCTGGTGAAGAAAAGAAACGAATTCTCTAGTGGGTTCAAGATTATTAATATGAATAGAAATGTTCATTCAAGTTCAGGATGTAGTAAAGCGAGAGGTTCAATCACCTTAAAACATATTGAAGATCGACTGAATATGGATATTTTGCTTATAAGTTGACTTAAATCCTATGCATTAGATACGGGTAAAACATTTCAGACCCATATACAGAAAAGAGAACACTTCCGTACTTAGAAATGAAGCATTTAATAGAACCCTTACCCTTAAATGTCGACAATGTGTAGAACCAGATCTGAAGGATTTCTATAGAAACTGCTAGAAGGTACTTTATGGGTTCTTGAGATTCATTATTCATGGTTCAATCACCTTAGAATATTTAATTCCGGTAATAGAATTATGGATCTCTTGTGTCCAGTATGTTTCACTGCTTCTCATTAGCAAAAAACAAGACAACCCGTTTGCAATTTTTCTTAAAGTAAGGCTTTACATGGACAATTCACTTCTATGCACTGTGGTGGTACGATGAGTCTTTCCTTCTCAACCAATAACAGTGCATAATCTACTAGTTGAGTAGAAACATTGATCTAATTTATTGTGGGAATATGTTTTAAGGCTTATTTTTCCATAAAAGGGTTTAAATTGTCAAAATAGCTTAATTTGTGGGGGTTCCCTATGAAGTATCGATTCAAGATAAAAGCATGATTTGTTGAACAGTACCTGCAAATTTTTCATGCACATCTTGTCATCCTATATACGTTTCATAGCTGTTTTTTTTTGGAAGTTTCCGTATCAGATTCTTCTTGACATTAGGCCATTTAAACATGTTATGTTCAAGTGATATTGATATGGGTACCGATAGTACTGTCATTCATAAACACAAATTTAAGTGTTTTGGCTGTTGTGTTTTTGGAAGTTTTTGTTTAAGATTCTTCGGGGCTCCAAGGGCATTTGCACCTGTTTTGCATGTTGAACTATGTATTGTTATAAGTTAATAGTTTTACGCCATTAATATATTCAAAATATTTCATTTTTCCTTATTACTATAGGGAATTTAATTTTTGGTATGAGGAATATTTATTTTACTTGCTAACAAGTTTGTTTAGTTCAAATTGTTAAAAGTTATTAACGAACAATGCACAATATACTTGCTGATTAAAAATTTGAAAACAAGAGAAATATATAAGTACTGTAAACCCTAGAACTTAGAAGCAAATTCGTTGTTGATACGAGTACTGGTAATATGAGAATATGAATTAAGACACACACACACACACACACACACATGATTTTAAATAAATGCACTGCTTACAAATTATAATGTTAAGTAAGTTTATTATTTTAAACATACACAGATTATAACAGGGCGGGAGGGCATTCTTTATGAAGGAGAATGCATAACTAAACAATTCATAACAATTGAGTGAACTGCAGTTTCCTCCCAAAAACTATGATATTTTTTGAACGGCCCCATATAATCATACAATTGGCCTCCCTTGAGATGATCCTATTAATGGCGATTTTCTTATAAATATACTAGGAAAATCCTAAAGTAACGGTTCTCTTATGGGTTTTATGCAGCTAAAGCGACACAACATAATTCTTATAGTGCACTCTAAATTTATTTTTCAGGCAGTGGAGGAATGCAGCAGCATCAGTGATACCCGAAAGGAGATTGACCATCAACATACAAGTCCCTTCTCCATACTCGAAGCCTCTTTTTCAAATGAAAGCTATAACTTGACTGAAAGCTCGACCAGCACCGATGGTAATGGCAACAAACAAACTAGCTATGCTCTTCCACACAATTCTTTTTATAGAGTAAATGGGATCTATAGTAAATGTAATGTTGTAGGCTTACAGCTTCAATTATGGAGCCAACACCGCATTGGAAGTTATCCATTATTTAAATTGGCATGACGTAGAATGAATGGTCTATTTAGAGGTGTGGGTCACATCGGAGTAGATAATGAGCTACGTCAGCATCGTTGTAGAGTGCAACCTACTGTGTCGCTGCAAATCCCATTTCCCCGTTGCATTTTATATTTTGTGTGTAATCATTAAATCTTTTTTCCAATTAATGAATTTGGCATGACGTAAAATGAGTCACTTATGAATAAGAAGTGTGAATCACATCATTTTACATAATTAACAACACACAAACACAAAATGTAATGTTTTTATATCAGCGCCATTGTTGTGTGCAACAACCTATTGTGTCACTGTGAATACATTTGATCGCAGTTTTATTTTTATATCTTGCGTCTAATCACTAAATATTTCACTTACCAGGAAGCAAAGCATGCTCATCTTCGATCCAAGCTCAAAACAATGTGAGCTTTAACTCATCGACTAAAAATCCATCCTCAGATAAAGCCGATACGGAGTTATCAGACTCAGCATCTTCTACTCTAACAGAAATTTCAGACACATCACAACGTAGCAAAACACGGCATATAAAAGCAAGCAACAAAGATTTAGATTTCGTGAAAGAAGTGCTATACAATACAGCATCAGTGTCAGAGGATTCACCCCTTCTTCGGTTGGATCTTTGTCTTTTTGACAAGTTGGAACATAAAAGAAGGGGCAAGGACAAAGATGGTAAATTGATGAGAAAAGTGTTGTTTGATTGTGTGAATGAATGCTTGGATATGAAATGCAGTAAATATTTTAAGAGTGGATATCAAGCGTGGGCGAAAGGTGTGGTGCTTGTCAAAAAGGAATGTTTGTCGAAAGAAATTTACGATGAAATTTCAGTGTGGAAGAGTATGAAGGATTTGGATGTAGATGAGCTAGTCGATAAGGATATGAGCAGCCATTTGGGGAAGTGGCTGGATTTCGAGATTGAAGCATTTGAAGCAGGGCCGGAGATTGAGAGAGAGATTTTAAATTCGTTGGTCGATGAAGTGGTTGCCGATTGCTTGTAATATGGAAAGTTTCTTATCATCGAATGTAAGTTTAAATGATTATATTTCTCCTCTCTCTTATATTTATTTTTGAGTTGTAAGTCTGTTGGATAACTTTTTAAATCATAATTAGTCATTGAATATCACAAAAATGCTGTTGGCTCACAACTATAAATTTGTTTTCACTTTCAGCTTTCCAACAAGAAATGCAAAATGTTCTTTGTTTCAGATATAATGAAGTCTCCTGAAGTCGCTTCATATTTTAGCTAACTACCAATTATAATTATTTCTGCAATAGCTGCTTTCTTTTTTGTAGAATTGAAAGTTGTGGGATGTGCAGTTAATTGCTAGCTGTTGGAGTTGTCTGTTGATTATTAATTTGCATGCATTTATAACTATTAGAGTTGATTTGTTGTTGTTCAAGCATAGTGTTTGTTTGGTTTCTTTCATTGTGGCACATGGTGTTTGATGTTGTGATCAATCTTTTCTTTGTATCAATGATTAGAGCTTAATATCCTGTTCTAACTATTATTCCTATGTTTGGTTATTTATATTTGGAGATGCCATGCAATGTTTGTAGTGTTTAGTCTAGAATAAACTGATGTTTTTGAGAAGAGAAAGACCAAGGTTAATACTATATTTCAATTTTTTCTTAGAATGCAGCACAAGCCACACGTATTGACTGGTAAAAATTTGAATCATGTGCATTGCAGGTATATGTATGTGAAAAGTGGGCCTGGAGAACTCGCAGCCCTTCCTCAAGAACTCAGGCATAAGGTGTTTGAGTACAAATCCATACATTACTCACAAATGTTAGATGTTATGAACATGTAAGTAAGCGTCGTAAATAAATTGAAATACATAACCATTTTCTTCTAGCTAGAACCGATTCCCATTAAATGGAGGTTTTATGTATTGTAAATTTTCTCCATGAACACCCATGTTTTTTTATTCAAAATAGAGTTAAATTTATTTCTAGTTTTGTATGAATTATTAAGTATATAATATCTTATTAGTTTTGATGAAAAAATAATTATTGAATGTAATTTATAAAATAATAATTATATACTGCATATTATGCATGATATAATCTAATATGGTTTAAAATAAAACTTAAGAAAAATGTTTGTGAAAATACATATGGTAAAGATTTAGTAAACCTTATTATATCTATTCATCTTTTTTATCATTTTACAATAAATGAAATATGGTATAGTATTGGAGATGTCAAAACCTAGTGAAATTTTATTTTATAAAAATACTAGTTAGGTTCATTGTATTTATTTGCAAGCTTCAAGCATCTATTTAGTGAAAATATGTATATAAGTCATGATATTTAAGTAAAATTTAACCATGTTTTTAATATAATCCCATTTACTTTGTGACTTGTAAGCAGACACCAAGAACAATCATGATATCTAAATGAGCACCATGATTCAGTGTTTTCGATTTATAATTTACTAAAGCAAACTTCAAGTTTATATTATGCATTTTGATTATGAACCAATGCAAGAAATAAATTATGTCAATAGTTTAGTTAAGAAATTCTTTTTCCATGAAATCATATCCAATAAATTATTAAACAACGATAGTTATTTGCATCGTGAAATTTAATTAGCATCGACTTTAAAGCAAGTATAGTTTTATAAGCAAATATAAAACAGCTTTTCTTATTTGAAAAATTATTGTTTTCATCATGTTTGAATAAAGATACATGATATTATTAGTTATTAGATATAAACATTATTATTTTCTTCTATTATTTCCCCCTAAATTCCTGTCAATTAAACCCTAAGGTTAGGTTAGGGAATATAAAAAAAACAAGGGCAACAAGGAAAGTAGAAAAATAGAGCTTTAACAAAAAAGATACTTTCACTTGCAAAAATCTTCCTTTTTTTGTCTAACTTTTTATTAGATATATGGATAGTAGAAACATTTCTATATTTTGATGAAAATGTATGATGCTACGAACAACATTAAGCCTATTAGAACTAGCTACCAGCGATTTTGCCACGTGTTTTGCATGTAATTATAGAAATTTTAATTGATAATTTTTTTATTTATTTAACTGCTTGCATCGCGTTTCTAAAATAATAATGGCATGACAATTTAATTGCATGCATCACACTTAAAAAATAATAATGACGTAGTATTTAATTACGTGCATTGAACATAAAATAATGATGTTTTTTTTTGGCTTTCACTAAAATAAAATAAGAAGTCATTAATTAATTTCAAAATTAAATGAACCATTCAATTTGCTCAGATATAAAATAATCCTTAATCCTTAGACCCATTTTTATAACTATGGTGTAGTTGAAAGTACATTCAAAAATAGCTGTTAGCAAGATAATCATGCTTATAACAATCCACTTATTAAAGGCTATATTGAGTGATATACATCATCCATCTGTCCGAAAGAGAGGAAAGGCATGCTTAGTGAGGTTCTCATATATATTTTATACTCACGTGTATCTCATATTATTTTTTCCTACACACCGTCTCATGTGCAACCACGACTTTAATTTAATTTTTTTTTTCCTTTTTTAATTATAAATTTTGGTTGCCGGTGCTATAAGAGCCTCCAAGATTAAGCTGGGCTCTGATACCATGAAACTGGAATTGAGAAGGTGCGTAGGATGTTGGGCTCATGTGAGAGCCCATGGGCTCATAGACGGAGCATGACTGCATATGGACCTTCGATATATTTAAGAATTTATCCAACCAAAAGGCTTAAACCGTCGGGTGGGGTTCTCATCTATATTTTATGCTAGAAGTGATTAGCTACTCTGTTATAATTAGTAAGCATGTAAATAAAGAGTTTTCAAAAAACTAGAAAGGTAATAACTCTAGATTATGATCTGGCCCAAAATATTAAACTTGAAACTATAACTAAATAAGAACGAAGTGTTTCATTCAAGCATAGGATTTGCTTACATCTTCAAAAGTTAAGAAGAAGTGTGTTCTTGACTGCTTGATCAAACTTGAAATAATCTTCTTGGGCCTAAGATGATTCATCTTGAGATGACTCAAGCACAGGATTTCACTTCACAAACTAAATAGAAAGTAAAGTAACTATCTAAACCAGTTTACTAAAATTGTTTAGTTGAATGTCATAGGAATTATAGTTCTTTATTTTTCTTCTCCTTTCTTTTCTTTCTTTTAAAAAAATTCTCAAGAGAGGAGATGAAGAAAATGAAGATGAGAGAGAATGAACCTAGAATTGTGAAAAGAGTTGCAGAGATTTAGCCATGATTATCTCTTAACACAAAACAAGAATGAGTTCTATATTCACACATCCAAATAAAATGACTCATTATTTTCATATTAAAAAATAAATAATTAATCTCTTAATTTTTATCTCAGTTCTAATGTAATTCTCATACACCCATCTTTCATGTATCATCAACCATGCCACACTCATACATATGTATATAAGAATAAAGAGAGCATGATATTAATACACACACGCATATTTAATTATTAAATCAACACTTGACTTAATAATCCGGTTTATCATATATAATCCGGCTAATATCAATAAACGTCCGATTATAATACATGTATCTCATACACGTGCATAATCGAACTCCAGCATGTATCCCTATACGTGCCCTGCATGGTTTCGTTTGTGCTGTGAAATCTCTATGTGAGACTCTAAAGACTCGTCAATGCGCTGGCAGTAGAATATGATCATATCAAAATCCCACAAGCATGTCAGCGGTACTAGATGTACGTAATGACTACCTAAGCATTGAACGAATAGGAAGATCGACAAGCTAGCTCGTCCGAAATCCAACGGAGCCTTGTAATGGCGGTCTCCGTACAGTCCGGTCTCTTCGTCTGAGAGTGTCGCATATCAAGTGGTGGTATTCATCAGACCTCTAATGACTGATAAGTCATACCCATCAGTATCCTGTTCCTAGTCGCTCGGACTCTTATTTTATTGTGAGCCTTGAAAATCTGTAATCTCTATAGATACAACTGATAACACTTATCATTTTATCTCATCCGTCCTGATCAGGGACTTAGGCTTACAGTCGATCAAGCACAACACGACATCAACTCTCGATATCGGGAGAAACGAAACCCTTCCGATCGCTAATTGTCTTTATGTGTTTCGGGATTGTACCTAACTAAAACCTGTTTGCACGACTTTTTAAAGCAGTGATAGGGTAATAATCAAAGCATAATGGGAAACACACAAGACACTCTAACGATCTCAGGTCTACCGACCACTCTGTACTTATGTCACCATAGAACTGCTATTTGACGGTATATATAATACCATATAGGAGTTCTCGATGAGTCCGTTCCGTGTACTCATTCTTTAATGAGCACCTGTATACAATTTTTGGTGTCAAACACCAACGGATATAAAATAATCTATCGTCTCATACAGGGTCAAGAAGCATATACACTAGTCTAATTTGTGACATCGATGCCATGTCTCGATATCCCCTTGACTAGGAATATTGAAGTATATGCTTATAGACTACTCAGGGCCCACTAGTATGATCTGCATCATAATCTTGGTAATCAAGCAAAGATCTTAGGCGCTTTATCAAAATGTATTAGCGACGGTAATAACAAGTAGAACCATAAAAATGAATGATAAAGTCAAACCAAATAACATACTATCATATCGAGAAAGATTGTCATATATATATATATATATATATATATATATATATCCAACGATTACAATAATTACGATCTTGAGCATACATATCTAACATTTTATACTCATGTGTATGTGATATTATTTTCAATGCCTGATTATTCCCGATACCTCTCTACTTCCAGCACCCCCCTTCCATGTAATCAGGACTTTGATGATTTTTTTTACTTTTTTCCTTGCGGTTGCGTTGTGGTTGCCCGTGGATCACGAAGCACGTGTAGTACGCAGACGGCTCTTATAGAGCTGCTAAAGGTGCCTGATCTCATGAAATTGAAATTGAAAAGATATTTGGAATGTTGGGCTCTTATGAGAGCCCCTGAGCTCAAAAGACTGGGTATGACTGTATATGAGCTTTCAATATGTTTAAGAACTTATCCAACCAAAATGCCTAAGCCAATTAGTGTTGTTCTCATCTATATCTTATATTCATGTGCATCTCGTATTATTTTCAATATATGATTATTCCCAAGAGTAATACTTTACCTACCGGGTTTGAAATCCACCACAATCCACCCAAGAGATAAAATGGTGTGACCCACAATACCTAGATACTAATGCCAAACAAGCGGGTCATGGTTTTTGTCTCTTGGATGGATTGTGATGGATTTCAAGCCTGATAGGTTAAGCATTTTTCTATTCCCAACGACTTCCCCCATTTCCAACATAGAGAAGGAACTTAAGAAGCAGCTCCATGACGAAGTATATAAAAGCTCGATCTTGAGTTGTCATCTTGTAATGGGCTTAATTTTATTTTATTGTACTTGGTTTTCTTTCTGTAATGTCTTTTATCTTAAATGTATAAAAATTTAGGGTTTTTTTTTTGTCTCCCACGGAGTTGAGCAACGCAATGGTTGCATATCATTATATATCTTAAACTTTCATCAAATGCCGCTACAGTCAGCTCCCTTGCTTTTGTTACCATATGGGCAACAAAGTAATTTAGTTTCAACTCCATGTGTGAGTCCAAAGCTACACTGGTTTGAGGGCCCATTCGCTACGGCCGCTCAACCTCTCGCAGCGTCCCATTTGGAGGTGGAAGGTGAGGGAGGAGGAGCTTTTCTCACCGCTCAATTTGAGCGTTGGATAAGATTGTGGCTCTTCTTCTTAAATTTTTTTGTTATTTTAATTAGGAAGGGGAAGATGGTGGGCCTCCTCTTAAAAATTTTCTTAAAAGATGGTCTTTCTTACTTTATTTTTTTAAATATATTAATTTTTTTAAAAAAATTATATTTGAAAAATCATGGTTTCACATCATTCATCCGAACACATCCTAAAATATAGCTTAGATATAAAATCATGGTTTCATATCGCTCATCCAAACTAGCATTTCGAACTCTGTTTCATTTAAATGAGGTGGCAAAATTTTATTGAAAAGAAAATGGATCCCACTGGCTGGCGTTTTGGAATCAGGAAGTTTTGACGTCACCTTTCCAATTGAGTGCTCCACACGTTAGAAAACCTAATCCAAGGGTGCAAAGGTTGACTTTAAAATTAAAAAAATCTAATTAAACTTTTGCCGGATATGCAGGATTCTTGTTTCTGAAATTGTGGTTTTGTAGGAATTCAAAACTAAACTTCAAATTTGTAACCAATATCAATTTATCAACCAAAATAGGATTTTCCAACCCGCGGTTTCAAAAAAAATTTTTGGAGGCACGAAACCCTAATTTTCTAAACTCCAAAAAGACTTATGGTTATAAAATTTGAGCTGGACCTCTCTATTTCTCTCTAATCCCTTCCCCCTACAGATTTCTATCTTCACAAAACTCTAATCTCTTTTCAAATCTCGTAGATCCTTTTTCCCACTCTGTTTGTTGTTTTAATAATAAGCTGCTTTATTATCAATGAACATTAGGTTTACAACCATCTAATGCAAAAGCAAAACATGTATGGAATTTGTATAATGTACTTATGTATCCATGTTTTTTTAGAACATGAAAATCAAGATGAAAATGACGCAGACATGTAGGGTTGATAATCGACCGATCAAAATGAAATTTAGCGCCATCTATTATCATTGTAAAATTCATAGGGATTGGACACGTGGCGGATGATTGACTCTACTAATTGGAACAGTACGACCTCCATGTACTGCAGCGTATTGTCACGTCCCGCTTCCCAAAATACGGAATGCGAGGGGTGATTAGGCCAGCCATACTCCCACGGTTAAGGAATAATCCCGCCGTAATCACATTTCGGCTTCTAGTATTACATGGTAATCAGTAAACACAGTACTAGAGTAACGGAAAGCACAGTTCACAACTTTATTATATTAAAATAACAGAGTTCGGGATACATTTATTTGCATGAAAGAAATAACTAACCAAAGAAATAACAGTATTTTTATAGCACGCAGAAGGCGATAGCGCTGATGTCGCGGTCTAAACCTCCGCGATCTCGAATGGCAGGTCCTGCTCCTGAGCTGGGTCCACTTCGTCCTCTGAACATGCACACTCAGATCGTCAGAACGACACATATAGCAATAAATATATAGTGTGTATACAATGTTATTAAACATAAAATGTGCGGGAAAATACATAAACATGAGAATAATGAATATCAAGTGAAAATAAACATTATGGTATATGTATCATGTCAGCAATCCACGCAATATATATGTCATTACCCATCAGTCGCTAGGTCAAATGAAATCAATCGGTGGAAATGATGCTCGTGTTTAACAAGCGTCTCGTGCATATCCGAGACTACGGTCTACTGTTGTCCGGGATATAATCTTGCAGCCGTGCCGCTAGACCCACGAATATATATATATATATATATATATATATATATATATATATATATATATATATATATATATATATGAGGTTAATGGAGGAAAGGCGCCATAGGAGGGGATTTCCTCCTATGGCGTCTGAAAAATGCACCCTCCATGATATTTTTCGACGATCGACATACATCACCTCCATTTTTATCATCTAAAATGTAGATACACCATATTTTATGTGATTATACCAAATTTTCACCGTTGATTTATTTGGTGCAAAATTAATGGTTTATTGACAATAGAACTTTTTACATTGCTAATTCAACGGTGAAAAAGTGGTGGAATCACATGAAATTTGGTGTATGTACATCTTAGATGATAACGATGGTGGTGATGGATGCCGATCGTCGGAAATAATGGTGGGGATTGTATATTTTCGACGCCATAGGAGGAAATCCCCTCCTATGGCCTCTTTTCTCTATTATTCTCTCTCTCTCTCTCTCTTTATATATATATATATATATATATGTTAGTGTATATGCCCTAGAGGCCATTACTGTATCATACTAGTTTGTATATTACTTAATGGAACCTTGGGATATTCACCTTGTATAGACAATCTTGCTCAATATAGTAGTATGCTACTTGGTTTGTTTCTACTTCAATGTGTACATGTGTTTATTTTTGTATATCATCTATACACATTAGTGGAGCCCTTAGGATCTTTGCTTGATTACCAGCGTTGTGATGGCAGTCACACTAGTGGGGGCTGGGTAATCTATAAGCACATCCTTATGCAGGTCCCTAGTCGCAGGACTATCGAGACAGGGCATCGATACTCCGGAGTAGACTAGCGTATGCGCTTCTCATCCCAGTGTGGGAGATGGTCTGTCCCACAGCCATCAGTACGTCGTACTGGAGATAGTATGCGGGTGCTCGTTGGGTTACGAGTACACTGGACAGGACTCGTCGGGAACTGTTTGTTGGTACTATACCTATCGTCAGTTATCAGTTCCTAGGTGATATGAGTACAGCTTAGTCCGCTGACTTGATACTGTCACTTCGCCTCGAGTGTGTTCCCACTGTACTTAGATTACTACCCTACCACGGATCAAAGGAGTCGTGCAAACAGGTAGTAGTTGGGTGCAGTCCCGAAGCACTTGGAGGCAGTGACGGTTAGACAGGATTCGTCTCTCCCGGTATTGGGGGTTGACATCGCGCTGTGTCTAGGAGAGCCATTACACGAGTAGTCCCTGACCAGGGCAAGCGAGATATACTGGTAGGTTTCCAGTGTTATCCCAGGGTGTTCTGGGTTTCACTCCGACACGACTTGTACCGCTATTAGGGGACTGACGTTTACCGCCCCTAGGCCCGCCATGCGATGTATCAGACGAACAGACCGGACTGTACAGAGAGATTGTCACATTCAGACTCAGTAGGAGTTCAGATGGGTTTCACCTCGTCCGTCTTCTTGTCGGCATCTACCTGGGGACCGTTACGCACAGCTAGTGCCGCTTGCGGTCTGTGGTTAAACCCACTGCCAGCGTAGTGTCGAGTCTTTAGAGTCCCACACAGAAAGCTATTCGCCTTTAGGCAAAAGAGTAGAGGTTGCATGGTTTTGCGACAGGTCGCATGGTTTCGCGACAGGGTTCGGTCACATCCGTGCACTTGTGCACGTACAGTGTCCGGACAGTTAACACTAGCGGGCTTTGGTTTAAGCCAGATCCTAGTGTACGTTTTGGGATTGGTTTTATCTCGTTTGTATTCGTGTTCCTCGGAACGCGGATGCGGGTGTGTATGCACAGTTGACAGAGAGACAGAGGCAGAGGATTCTCATTGGGGTTATTGACTGTTGACCGTTGACCATTGACTTTTGCTTAACCCTAATGAGAATAAGAAATATTATTAACATTAATATTAATTAAGTATTATAGTGACATGGTTGTTGAGGGGTTGACTTTGTTGACTTGTTGACTTTGTTGACCGGTTGACTAGGTTGGACTAGTTGACCATCATCATGACAATGGCTATCATTCCATGGCAAAGACTTTTGCTTGCTTGTTTATTTATGCAAAATGAGTTCATGAAATGATATAGCCATTTTGACTTAAACCATCACACAATACTTGATTACTATTTTTGTTATGATGGCTTTTGGATTATGAGAGGTGAGAATGAGAAAAGAATGGCTCATTCTTTCATTTGCTTTCTCTCTCTTGAGCTCTCTCATTCTCAAGCTCTCCCTCTTCCTCTTGCTCTCTCTAGCTCAAGGCAAACCATTCTCATGTGTTAAGACTCATTGCCTTAGAGATAAAAAGACACCAAAACATTCCTCTACTCATTCTAGTTCACAAGGCCTAGCAAGCCAAGTGATCTAGTTTCTTCAAAGATCGAAGAAGAAACCAAAAGTAGAAGCTTTCGGGTGGATCCATCTTCGGAGCAAGGAGACGACGAGGTGAGGCCGATCCGTACACCGGGAGGAGTTGAAGACGAAGGAGTTCAAGAAAGGTATAGCCCCCTAACCGAGTAGGTAAACTCTTGTTAGGTTGTTAGTTAGTCGTTTAACAAAGATCCGTATTGGTAGTCCATGTTACCACCCTCTTGAAAATCGTTTTTCACCACTTCCGCAACCCCGTAAGAACCGGGGAAGGGTGGCATGGACTTACAATATATATATATATCGCTAATATCGAACGATCATCCTCTAAATCACTGTACCTCGCTAAATACGAGTTCGATTCCATCTTAATTTCCCCATTTCCCCTAGGTCACAATAACTATAAGTATATGACTGATTGTATATAAGCACGCGCCAAATCACGGTCTTACTCACTTTCACTGCACTGTTCACTTTCACAAATCAATCGCTTATCACTGGTATACCTGACACAACTAATCCAATACCACTCACGTTCGACAACACAAAGTTCGCTATAAATCACTATGAGCATTCGCTATTGTTGGGGTCAAAAATTACACCCCGGTTGACCAAGTCAAAATCAAAGTCAACCTCAAGCCAAGTAGGCCCAAGCCCAGGTCAAGACCAAGCATGAAAGGGACCGGCCCCATGACAGAAAGAATGAAGTCATAAATTAGTTTAATATAATTCTTTTTTTAGAAATAAATATATGTTAAATGGGCAGAAAGCCAAAATTTTATAAACCCCATGGCTTATGTGCAAAAGGAAATAAGTACATAAGGTATGGGGTGGTACAAGTGCCATTTGGCAAAGTCCAAGGGGTTTTATGTAAAGTGTGTAGCCTATAAAGGCAAACATGATGAAAAAATTAAGGACAACTTTTCATTCTCTCAAATTCTAGAGTTTGTGCCTCCATCTCCTTTCTCTCAAGTTCTCCCTTTCCTTTTATTTTCCAATTAAATCAAGAGTTTAACTTTTCTTTTTCCAAAAAAAAAAATAGTTTTTTACCATAAAATCTTTGAAGGGGAGTTCAGATCTCCCATCAAATTCCTAAAAGAGAGATTTTTGATCTCACCTCTCTTTTTCTCCAAGATCCAGCAAAAAGATAGGAGGAAGAAGACCCGCCTCCAAAAATCCCACTTCGGGAGGATCCAAGGCTTTAGGGAGAAGAAATGGATCCCCTTTGATCATCTCCGAAAATCTTCGAGGAGTTCAACTCCAAGATCCAAATTCTCAAAGGAGTTTAACTCCACATCCAGACCTTTTAGGAGTTTAACTCCAAATTCAAGCCTTTTAGGAGTTTAACTCCAAATTCAAGCCTTTTAGGAGTTTAACTCCAAATCCACATCCAATTTATTACATAAGAGCTTAACTCCAAATTCAAATCTTTTGGGAGTTTAACTCTAAATTTATACCTAATTCCTGTTTAGGAGTTCAACTCCAAAGCCTCTCGGGAGTTCAACTTCCAGCCCAGGGGCTAAGCCCCTTTCTCTGCCGGTGTTTCCAGCGGTCGCGTGCCGCGCACGTGACCCGCTGGTGCCCGCGTGCAGGGAACGTAACCCACGGGCGTCCGGCGTCCGCGCGCCCCTCGCATGACCCGTGGGCGCTCACGTGACCCGGGACGCCCAACGCCCATGCGCCACCCACGCGTCCTTACGACGCACCTCACCTCTCTTTTTCTTTTATGCTCCACACTCAAAACACGTCCCCCGTTAGAAAAAATTTCTAAAAGGGCGCTGCCCCACACCCCGCAAGTGGGCTGCTAGCCCCCTTAACCCCCAGCCCGCTATCCGGATAGCGGGACCCCCATAAACTCTGCGAGGCCCCCAATACCTCTAATACCCCCTTCAAAACACAACACACACTGCATATTGAGTTCGTATGACCAGTTTTACTTGTCAATCGGAGATTCTCTCGCTCCAAAAGCGATGGGTAATTAACGGAAGTTTAGTCCATGGCTGCCGGAGATTTGGATCCCCACAATCAATAAACCCCGGCCTATCCGTAGGCAGGGGGAATCTGTAATGTGCCTGACAAGCGGCACGTATTCCCATCTCAATGGGGTGACGAAAAACACCCTAAAGTTTCTGGCACGCCCGGTGGGACCTTTTCTCTCCTCCCATATTTCGGGTTAAACGTTCATGCGAACTCAATCAACATATATATTGATTGCCTGTATTGAAGTCCTTTTTTGTGTGTACAGGTTAACAACTTTAAGTCACAATCTCGAACTCAACAATCATGTCTCCCAAGATGAGCTTCGTTTCTAACGCCACTCCGATTCCCTATATGGTCATGATCAATGTCCGCGTGGTTCTCCTTACAAGTCTCAAGCGCCAATGGGAGGAACCGTCCTGTCAATTTGGTTCCGTCATTGTCTACCATGCTGGAAGCGCTCATCTGACGGAGGCCCCGGCAAACCAAGCGGCCAAACCGACCTCAAGCGGCAGGGGGCCGAACGTTGTGGTCGCCAAAGCATCCCACCCCAAATGCAAATCCGTATTCGAACGGCTCTTCACTGTTCCGACTGGGGGCAAGGCCGTCAACACCATGCAGGGTTCCCTAGGGCGGCAGCAAGGTTTCGGGAGGTATCGTCCATGCCAATTTCAAATTTTTGCCGTACTAAAGAACCCTAACCTAGAATCTTAACTAGAAATTTAGACGAATCAAGCATGCAAACAACTTTACATACAAAGTGAACAAGGAATACAACCTTTGTAGACCGGTCCTTCACTTCAATAGCTCCGTGTAGTAGTCCCTTCGCTCCAAGTAGTGAACTCCCGGACTCTAAAAAGGCTCCACAAGATGAACAGAACAAGCTTGCTTGAAGTCTTCGAGGCCGAAGATGATCTACGTCGAGGAGACACCAACCCAAGCTACCTCTTCACTAAATTAAGGTTTAGTGAAGCAAACATCCTAAACTAAATGGCTAATATAGTAGAGGATGATGAAGTAGGAATTTTGCTCACTTTAGACTTATTTTTCTCACAATATTTCTTCACTTTGAGCAAATGTCAGAACTTGCGGTGGCTTAACAAGTGATTTTCCGATTACTATTGGTTTACATCAAGGATCTGCATTAAGTCCTTTCCTGTTTACCATCGTGATGGATGAGCTTACTAGAACTATCCAAGATGAAGTCCCTTGGTGCATGCTATTCGCTGATGATATTGTTCTAGTAAATGAGACGAAAGCAGGGGTTAATGCCAAATTGGAATTATGGAGACAAACATTGGAATCTCGGGGATTCAGATTGAGCAGGTCCAAGACAGCATATATGCACTGCAAATTTAGTAGCCAGAGAAATCAGAACCATATTGGTATAACATTGGAAGGGCAAGAGATATCACCGAGCGACCAGTTTAGATATCTAGGTTCCATCATCCAAAGGAATAGGGAGATCGATAGTGATGTTAATCAAAGGATCCAAGCTGGTTGGTTGAAATGGAGGAGTGCAACAGGGATTTTGTGTGATCGTAACTTTCCGTTAAAATTGAAAGGGAAGTTTTATCGGAGCGCTATTCGGCCTGCCTTATTATATGGTACAGAATGCTGGGCTCCTAAGAAGCATCATACACAGAAGATGCACGTAGCGGAGATGCGCATGCTTCGTTGGATGTGCGGTAACACTAGAAAAGACAAGGTACGAAATGAGGATATTCGTGCAAAAGTTGGTGTAGCACCCGTGGAGGAGAAGATGCGGGAAAACCGGCTTAGATGGTTTGGTCATGTGCGACGCAGACCTATGGAAGCACCGGTTCGACAAATAGATACTCTCGATATGGGTAATGGCAAAAGGGCAAAAGGGAGACCGAAGAAAACATGGATGGAGGTGATACGAAACGATATGGTTGCCAAAGGACTTAATGAAAGTATATTGTTCGATAGAAGTGAGTGGAGACAGAGGATTCATGTGTTGGACCCGGCGTGATTCTCATGTTGGTTCATGTAGCCTACCCCTTATGCTTGGGATAAAAGGCTCAGTTGTTGTTGTTGTTGTTGTGATTTCTTCACTTTGAGAAAAGCTTGCAAGCTTTCTTTTGATGAAGAAGAAGATGAAGTGGAGAAGAGAATGAAACTCATGAAGTGAGAATAGCAACCATGGATGAGTTAGTGTCATACACTAACTCATGTAGAGAATAAACCATGGCTAAGCATAATGGTTAGGTTAATAAATATCTTAAGTAAAAATAAATTAGTGAACTAAGTTAATGAACACTACAAGCTTCTACAAGCTTCAAGCCATGACAAAATCCCACCAATTTGTAAATTACTAAATAAATAAAAACCCTAGGATTATCATAAGTATGGTGTAAATCTCATACACCCATGTAGCATGTATCATCTAGCATGACACAAAAAAATGTACATTAATATATATCACATATATATACTATATGCACACAAGTGAGAAAAAGAAATGTTTAAGTGAGTAAATATTAGTTAATGTAAATTAATATATCAAATATATAATTATACATTAAATTATCAAATCAACACTTGATTTAATAATCCGGCTATATCACATACAACCGACTAATATCAAATGTAACAATCTATCGAATCAACACTTGATCCGATAACCCGGCTATATCACATATAACCGACCGATATCACATATCGCGAGAATAGAATGCGGTATCACATATGCGCATTAATCTCGGTCCTGTACATATCACATATGTGCTCCTACTTCGTTTCGCATGAACCAGGAAACCTCTGTGTAGGACTCTAAAGACTCGTCAATACGCTGACAGTAGGTGATGATCATATCAAACACCCACAAGCCGCAAGCGGTCTGCTAAACGTAACGGCCACCCGGGTATTGAACGATCAGAAGATCAACAAGCAAGCCTGCTCATACTCCTGCGAATCCAATCAGTAACACTATCGTACAGTCCGGTCTCTTCGTCAGATATGTCGCATATCACAGCCTGGGGGTGGTATAACGTCAGACCCCAATAGCCTGATAAGTCATCCCGATGCAAGGTCCATAACGGTTCGAGAAACTACTGATAACACTTACCATTAGATCTCAGCAACCCTGGCCAGGGATTTCCTGTTATGGCCAATCAAGCATAGCGCAACATCAACCCCCAATACCGGGAGAGACGAAATCCCCTCCTATCGCTCATTGCCTCCATGTGACTCGGGACTGTACCCAAAAACCACCGTTTTGCACGATCTCTTGAACGTGGTAAGGTGGAAATCAAAGCACAGTGGGAATCACACAAGACTCTATGACGATCTCGGGTCGACAGACTAACCTGTACCGGTGTCACTAGAGAACTGCTATCCGACGATAGGTATAATACCATCTAGGAGTTCTCGGCGAGTCCGTTCAGTGTACTCAGTCTCCACTGAGCACCCGTATGCCATCTCTGATGTCAAACACCAATGGATATGGGATCATCCATCGCCCATCATATGGGTCGAGAAGCGTATACGCTAGTCTACTCTGGAATATCGATGCCCCGTCTCGATACTCCTACGACTAGGAACATTTGAAGGATGTACTTACTGACTACCCTGTCCCCACTAGTATGATCTGCATTATAATCCTGGTAGTCAAGTACTCATCCTAAGGGCTTTATCAACATGTAATAGAGAGACAATAAGTGTACATGTTAAGATAAAGAGCAACCAGATAGCATACTATTATGTCGAGCAAGAAAGTCCTCCCTGTATATGTCCAAGCATCCACTACAATATACATCATATGTACAGTAATGGTCTCTAGGGCTTACATATAACTAATAATCTCCCACTTGCACTAAGGCCATTTGTTGCAGCATCTCATACTTAACGTCCTATAGAAGTCTCTATTGGGAAAGGCCTTTGTAAGTGGATCCGCCGTGTTATCCTTCGTGTCAACTCTTCTGACCTCGATCCCTTGGGGATCAACCATCTCCCTGATCAGGTGATACGTGCCTCAAAATATGTCTGGATCGCTGATGGGACCGGTGTTCCTAGGCTAAAAGACACAACTCTATTGTTGTCACAATAACAGTTATTGGACGCTCAATGGTAGGAACCTTGTTCATTTCATGAACAAGAAATGTCCATACAGCCACTTTGGTAGTATTGTTGGTAGCGATGTATTCAGCCTTTATCGTCTAGTATGTCACGGTATCTAGCTTGGAACTCTTCCAACATACTGTCCCTCCACTGTGGGTAAAGACAATGCCGGTGACTGACTTTCAGTCGACCTTATCACTCTGGAAGCTCGAACCAAGAACATTCATTTAGTGCTTCTCAAGTACTTAAGAATGTCCTCCACAGCTGTCCAGTGATTCTCCCAAGATCTGATTGATTCCTGATCACTACACTTAGTGAGTGATGTACATCTGGTCTGGTACATAACATCGCATACATGATAGAGCCTACTGCCGAAGCATAGGGTATTTCTTGTACGCGAGCTCTCTCCAAATCAGTCTTGGAAGACATCTTTTTGGAGAGAGTGATTCATGAGTAAGTGGGTGAACCACCATGCTTAGAATCTTCCATACTAAACCCCTTTAGTATGGTGTTAATGTACTTGGATTTGGGACAATCCCAACATCTACTTAGATCTATCACCATAGATCATTATCCACAAGATGTAGTAGGTATCATCCAGATCTTCTATTGAGAATCCTCGTGATAAGAGGAGCTTGACCGAGTGTAGCATAGGAAACCATTTCCTATCAAGAGTATGTCATCTACACACAATACGTGTATGACAACCTTACTCTCTACAACCTTCTTGTATATACAAGATTCATCTACCATTTTGATGAAGTCAAACTCTTTGACTGCCACATCAAAACAGATGTTCCAACTCCGCGATACTTGCTTTAATCCCGATGGACTTAAGCATAACTTTGAAAGTCTCAACTTTTCCATCTACATCAAGAATCTTCTCAAGATCCACTTGCTCCCGATGGGTTTTACCCCTTTAGGTACAACATTCAAAGTCATACTTTGTTGGTGTATATGGATTCCATCTTTGATCGCATAGCATCCAGCCATTTCACAAAGTCTCCACTTATGATGGCCTGCCTGAACCTAGTTGGACCATCATCTACCATGATGCAATCCTCGCTCCCACTGTCACCGAGAAAACCGTAGTATCTCTCAGGTGGATGAGGAATCCTACCAGATTCGCGGAGAGGCTGAGGTTCGTTGGAGACTATTGAATCCTTTGGTTTCATCAAATCATCAGTTGTTAGTTTGTCTAGCTGGAACTCCTTCCAGTTCTACCTCATGACCACTAATTTCTTTACAAGAAATTCCTTTTCTAAAAAGGTGGCATGCTGAGAAACAAAACTCCTTTTGCTCCTCAGTGTGGTAGAAGATATTCCCTCGCAAATGTTCGGGATATCCAACAAGCATACAGAACTGACCTTGCCTCGAGCTTGTCCGGATTTTGCTTTTCAACATAAGCCGGACAACCCCATATCTTAACACGTTTAAGACAAGGTCTCTTCCCATACCATATCTCATATGGAGTGGTAGGCACTGATTTGGATGGAACCCCATTCAATAGGTATGCAGCTTCTCAAGTGCATAACACCAAAAGGAAACATGTAACTCAGCAGTACTCATCATAGAGCGTACCATATCTCATAGGGTGCGATACCTCCGTCCCGATACACCGTTGTGCTGTGGTGTATTCGAAGGAGTAAGCCGAGAGAGAATCACATTCTCCTTTAAATAATCCAGGAACTCCATGCCCAAGTATTCTCCTCCTCGATCACATCGTAGGACATTAATACTTCTACCCGTATGGTTCTTAACTTCAAGCTTATATTCCTTGAATTTCTCAAAAGTTTCAGACTTGTGTTTCAACAGGAACATATGTTCGAATCTTGAGAGATGATCAGTGAACATAATGAAGTACAAAGAACCAACCCTAGCACTAATAGACATAGGACCGTATACATCATCATGTATCCGTCCCAAGATTTCAGTAACTCTTTCTCTGTTTCCAGTAAACAGAGTATTGGTCATTTTACCTTTGAGACAAAACTGGCAAGTATCATAAGATGAAAATTCGAACAGATTCTCATATTCATCCTTATGTAACTTAGCCGGTCGTGTCGCATTGATATAACCTAGTCTATAATACCGCAAGAAGGATTCATTCATTTCTGAACTACTCCTCTTGTGTGTGTCCTACATACTTTGAACTGTGGTTTGATTTAGAACGTATATGCCATTACATAACGTGCCTGATCCAATCAACTTTTGATTCAGGAAAATGTTCACAACATTATCCTCCAATACATAATTATATCCTTCTTTAACTTAATAAAGAATCTGATGTAATGTTGTATATCAGGTTCGGTATGTAATAACATTTGTTCAGAATCAATGCATTTACTATTTGGTAATACAAGGAGATATCTGCCAACTGACTTGGCTGCAACAATTGCACCCTTCTCTAACACTTAGAGATATATCACATATTCTCAGTTCTCTACCTTTCTGTAGCCCATGTAACTCTTACATATGTGGGATCCTGATCCGGTATCTCATACCTAGGACGTAGAGGATACTGAGAAACAGTTCTTGGTAACGAACACACCCGAAGAATACGCATCAACATGCTTTTTCTTCGATTGGGTGGCATGGGAATCCGGATATTCCCCTATTTCCTGCTCGGACTTATAACAATTATAAGACAGAGCGGAAACAACATTCCCTAGCTCAGTATAATAAGCAGGTTCGGTCAATGCATCCATATTATTATCTTGATTAAGGCATGACGTGGTCGCTACCAGGAGAGAGAGAGAGAAGAGAACACTCTGCGTGCGCTCTTGCAAGATTAGATTAGTTATTATTTTATCTAATCAGGATGGCTCCCACTGTTTTTATCAAATCTTCCTTCAAACCCTAAAAGGTAAGACTAGCCGGGATTAATTACACCCTACAAGTTCGCCAATCTTTCGGCCAGGCCAGTATCGGTACTTTGAGGGAGGTTCCCCGTGATTTCACACGGACCTAATTAAAATAAACCTCGTTTTCCTAGGGGCGTAATCCTGTTAACACCTTTCTAGATACCTACTTGATCGGCTAATTATAATGTGTAAAACTCTCCCAGGAGTAACTCTTACTCGCAGTGGGTATCAGGATCCAACTATCTCATAGAAGGTATGCAATCTCATTGTAAATTTCAACACTTGAAATTCCCGATAATATTTTGCCCCTAGCGTCCTATGATCTTGACGGAGGACAAACTACCCATAGGGCACTAGTTAAGTTCAACCCGTTCATTTCTTGATTGAATTAGACCCACCTGCACGACCCTTGACGGAGGCCAAACAACGCCGTACGAATACCCTAATCCAATCGCATCTCATGCTGCAGATAAGTACTAATCAGCTACCGTACACTACGCCTTGACGAAGGCCAAACTACCGTAGCACGAATACTAAATACTATTTATCTGAAATGACGGAGGGTTACGACAGGTTTTTAAGAAAACCCTTTGCGTAATGAACTTGATATCGTTGTAGAATCGAGTGATTTTGAAAAGGAGTGTTTTTTTAGGATTTTACTAGTTTCGCTAAAGAGGTCACTCCCGGTGAAGAGATCTCGACTCTTTCCTCATCGAATAAGGTGCATGATATTTCACAAATACCACTATGCAAAGCATGAACTAAAAAAGCAATCAAAAGACAACACCGAGTGGGTTGTAGCATCTGCTAGTTTCGCTAAAGAGGTCACTCCCGGTGAAGGGATCTCGGCTATTTCCTTATCGAATAAGGTGCTGGATATTCTACAAGGAATACTGCTATGCAAAGCAAAAACTAGAGCTACCAGTTTTTAAACAAGTTTCTACAACATCTTTAGGTTTCTTTTATTCCATTAATCTCATTAATGAAGTCCCATCAATTATGCTTCCTAAGTATCACAGAAGAACGAAAGCAACAATATTTATTATATATCATATATATAAAATATAAGCATTCGTCTCAACATATCAAGTGATCACATCACAGAATATCAGCAGCAGAAGAACACATATGAAATATTGGATATACTAGGAATTCCGTGTTTTAAATTAAGCCAATAAAAAACGCGGATTCCACGGTCGCGATGAATATCCAAACCCACATCCCTAGACCCCTACGAGAGCGGCAAGCAACCCTACCAGTTCTAGAGTTAGGAGACCCGGTCTCGACCCCTCGAGATGGTCTCCCACTGGACTCTAGAACCCGGTTACTTGTGATATCCTCCTTGGGTCTATCCTAATGCGGAAAAGTAAATAATATATATCAATGGTGACATCATCCTCAACCCGGAAGTGACCCAATAAAAGAATATTATATACAAGCTTTTACATGAATGAAAATGAAAAACTCTTATCTCACATAAAAACCCCCGGCTATTCAAAACATGATGATCCAATATAACATATCACAGCAACACATAATATCACATGTCATCAACGTAAGTAAATATGCGTATCCCAATTGTCGTTGACGTATAGCAACGAAACCGACGATACACCACATATTACACTTACGGTCACAGAAAAGAAAGTGAAAAACTACAACAATTGGAATCCGCAACCACCTTAGACATTATAAACCCAATGTATCACATACATTGGATTTCATGCCCAACCAAATAAATTCCTTAGACATTGCATGCCTAACAATTATAAACCCCGCATTTTAGTCTCGACATTGAAAACACTTTTCAATAACCAGTCGGGTAATTCAACAAGATTCCCGACAACCTGATCGAATACTCGTCGGAAACTTTAGTAGACGGCCGCACCCCCGATGCCGTCGACGAAGTGCACTAAGGCGGAACACCGCGGCCGCGAGCACCCGAATGGATGCTTTTGGCGACGGGGTTCTCCTACTGTCACTTGGTCGGGGCTATGGGGCATGGCTATCTAGTAAGGTTACCCGGCGAGTATCCGTGTACACTACGTAATTGCGACGGACTTTTGATCCTCATCAAAATTCCATGGCAACCGATCAAATGAGACTAAACTACTGGATTTATAAAATTCAAACTAGTTATCACATAACTAATTATTGTGGATTCCAAGTATTGTATCATAATCACAGATAGCTAAACGATGTTAAACTTTTCGATCGAATAAATAAACACCCAAAATTTCCCAAAGAGCTCAACACTTGAGCGGAGTTGAAAAAGTACCCAGAACATGCCACAATACCTATGAACCATTCGTAGAATGGCCGACCCATGCCTTACTCATGTCGTCACGGAACTGCCGCAAACCCTAGGGTATGACCGCGGTTCCGCGATCCAAAAAGTCGAGTTTGGGTATCGTTCTTCTAGAGGGTCCACAGAATCGCTTGCATGATTTTCTGAAGATTTCAAACTTAGAAAAAATCCAACTCTTGGAAAATTTCCAACGAGGGAAAATATGAGTTATTGATATCCGTTTGAACTTTTTAACGTCGTCTAAATAACCCGAATAGATGTTAGAATTACGACTACGAAACACTCAGAATTGCCTTTGCACAAAGATAACATCACATGCAAATTTAGCAAAAAAAAGCAACACCTGAAACACCAAAACCCAGAGACTGGAACACAGCAGAAAATTGAAGCCAAAACGATGCAGGAAAACCGAGCATGCCGGTTTTAACCTCAATGTGGCTGGCCAAATTCCGGCGAGAGGGGTTCAATTTTCTTATATGTTCATGTCACATCACATGTAACATTCTGCAGTTGCTTAAAAAATTTTAGAGGCCATTTAAAAATCGACAGAAACTAGATTTTCTTGTTTCAAGTTTCGGAATAGTTTCGGTTTCGTAATCTAACAAACAACGTTTAAATCTCTAGCTTGGCTCTGATACCACTGCAGGGTTCCCTAGGGCGGCAGCAAGGTTTCGGAAGGCATCGTCCATGCCAATTTTAAATTTTTGCCGTACTAAAGAACCCTAACCTAGAATCTTAACTAGAAATTTAGACGAATCAAGCATGCAAACAACTTTACATACAAAGTGAACAAGGAATACAACCTTTGTAGACCGGTCCTTCACTTCAATAGCTCCGTGTAGTAGTCCCTTCGCTCCAAGTAGTGAACTCCCGGACTCTAGAAAGGCTCCACAAGATGAACGGAACAAGCTTGCTTGAAGTCTTCGAGGCCGAAGATGATCTACGTCGAGGAGACACCGACCCAAGCTACCTCTTCACTAAATTAGGATTTAGTGAAGCAAACACCCTAAACTAAATGGCTAATATAGTAGAGGATGATGAAGTAGGAATTTTGCTCACTTTAGACTTATTTTTCTCACAATATTTCTTCACTTTGAGAAAAGCTAGCAAGATTTCTCTTGATGAAGAAGAAGATGAAGTGGAGAAGAGAATGAAACTCATGAGGTGAGAATAGCAACCATGGGTGAGTTAGTGTCATACACCAACTCATGTAGAGAATAAACCGTGGCTAAGCATAATGGTTAGGTTAATAAATATCTTAAGTAAAAACAAATTAGTGGACTAAGTCAATGAACACTATAAGCTTCTACAAGCTTCAAGCCATGACAAAATCCCACTAATTTGTAAATTACTAAATAAATAAAAATCCTAGGATTATCATAAGCATGGTGTTAGTCTCATACACCCATGTAGCACGTATCATCTAGCATGACACAAAAAAATATACATTAATATATATCACATATATATACTATATGCACACAAGTGAGAAAAAGAAATGTTTAAGTGAGCAAATATTAGTTAATGTAAATTAATATATCAAATATATAATTATACATTAAATTATCAAATCAACACTTGATTTAATAATCCGACTATATCACATATAACCGACTAATATCAAATGTAACAACCTATCGAATCAACACTTGATCCGATAACCCGACTATATCACATATAACCGATCGATATCACATATCGCGAGAATAGAATGCGGTATCACATACGCGCATTAATCTCGGTCCTGCACATATCACATATGTGCTTCTACTTCGTTTCGCATGAACCAGGAAACCTCTGTGTAGGACTCTAAAGACTCGTCAATACGCCGACAGTAGGTGATGATCATATCAAACGCCCACAAGCCGCAAGCGGTCTGTTAAACGTAACAGCCACCCAGGTATTGAGCGATCAGAAGATCAACAAGAAAGCCTACTCATACTTCTGCGAATCCAATCAGTAACACTACCGTACAGTCCGGTCTCTTCGTCAGATATGTCGCATATCACAACCTGGGGGTGGTATAACGTCAGACCCCAATAGCCTGATAAGTCATGCCGATGCAAGGTCTATAACGATTCGAGAAACTACTGATAACACTTACCAGTAGATCTCAGCAACCCTGGCCAGGGATTTCCTGTTATGGCCAATCAAGCATAGCGCAACATCAACCCCCAATACCGGGAGAGACGAAATCCCCTCCTATCGCTCATTGCCTCCATGTGACTCGGGACTGTACCCAAAAACCACCGTTTTGCACGATCTCTTGAACGTGGTAAGGTGGAAATCAAAGCACAGTGGGAATCACACAAGACTCTATGACGATCTCGGGTCGACAGACTAACCTGTACCAGTGTCACCAGAGAACTGCTATCTGACGATAGGTATAATACCATGTAGGAGTTCTCGGCGAGTCCGTTCAGTGTACCCAGTCTCTACTGAGCACCCGTATACCATCTTTGATGTTAAAAACCAATGGATATGGGATCATCCATCACCCATCATATGGGTCGAGAAGCGTATACGCTAGTCTACTCTGGAATATCGATGCCCTGTCTCGATACTCCTACGACTAGGAACATTTGAAGGATGTACTTACCGACTACCCTGTCCCTACTAGTATGATCTGCATCATAATCCTGGTAGTCAAGTACTCATCCTAAGGGCTTTATCAACATGTAATAGAGAGACAATAAGTGTACATGTTAAGATAAAGAGCAACCAGATAGCATACTATAATGTCGAGTAAGAAAGTCCTCCCTATATATGTCCAAGCATCCACTACAATATACATCGTATGTACAGTAATGGTCTCTAGGGCATACATATAACTAACACACCAATGGAGCCACAAGGCATCTCCGGCAATCTTAGACGGTGCCCTTGACAATCGTGCGAGCAGGCGTATTTTCTGGACTCTTTGTCAATCGGTCTATGGTGTCTTCCTAAAGGGCCGAAACTTACCAAGTGATCAAAACAGAAAAATTGAGGCAGAAGCAGCTCAGATATAGATCCAACAAAAGGGCCAGGGCTCCAGCCAAGTTAAACCTTATGAGATTCCAAGAACAAAAGGGCCAGGGCTCCAGCCAAGTTACCCCGCAATGACAGCTGAGTCGGCCATAAAAGTCAGCAATTCCTTCGAACCTCTGAAGTGGGTTCAGAAAAACGCCATGACCGCTAGAATCAAAAAGACAGCAACCCGAACGATGCTACAAAGAGACGTGTCCTATCCCCATTATAGAAAGCATGGCACCGTTTCTTCAAGAGTCTATCAGGCGCAGCGCGAAAGTAGTGGGGCAAAGCCAGAAAAAAAGCACCAGCACCATTCAAGAACCCGGTCGGGCCAGTCGTCATCAATCGATTGCCCGTTTCCGAAACAGAAAGACCACGACAACTGTCCACGAAGTCAGCCGTCGGTGGTGAAAAGATGGCCAGATGTATTATCCACATGGTCTATATGGCGGGCGCATGTCTCAGCGACAACTTGCGCAACAAAAGCAAGGAAGGGGCCACCACAGCCCAAGCCCAATCTAACTTGAATGTGGTTGCCATTTTCCAAGATCAGCCACTTCCGCTGGACGATAAAAACCCTCTTAATGAGGCCAATAGGCAGAAGGACCCCTTATTCCATGTGGAATCAAGCTCAAACAACGAAGAAGAGCCGACTTTCTGCCCCAGGACCGCAGAGCAGGAGCTGCTTCAAGCGCTTCGAAATCAGCTCAGGAGCAAAGATGAAGAGATGACCAAGCTCTACTGACCCGACGAATGTTGTGATGCAGCTCACGGCTCAAATTTATCGGGCGCCTTCCAATCAAGCACATGTCTCTACCTATGAGACGGGCGACAATGACCCGAAGCAACTGATGCCTGTACCTTTAGGTCCTAGTTTAGGCGAGCTGCACGAAAGCCGTCCACATTCCACTTCTGGGGCCGCCTTAGCTCTGAATGGCACCATCCCACTAACACAAGATCGGATAATGGATTTGGTCACCATTAAGGTTAAAACATTGGTGGCCGAAACCGAAGCTCAGAAAGAAATTGGCAGTAGTAGGCGGCCATATCCCGCACAGTACGATCCGATCGAGTTCCCGAGCGGCTACGTCATTCCTAAGTTTGGAAGATTTGACGGGACGGGAAACATAAATCAACATGTCACCCACTTTAATGCGTCGTGCGGAAATACAGGGGGCAATGATATACTCCTTCTTTTTCAGTTTGTCAACAACCTGACCGATGTCGCTTTCGACTGGTACGCGAGCATACGAGACGGGTCCGTCACCACTTTTGCCCAAATAGAGTCTTTATTTCGACAAAGGTTCATGAGCGTCAGTGATAAGATCTCCATTGCTGACCTTGTGAGGATCAAGCCGGGGAAGTACGGAAGCAACATGAAATTTATTGCCTGATGGCGTAATCTCACGGTCAAGTGCGAACCGCCGCTGGAGCAGGACCAATCTGTTATCCTTCTCATTGGGAACCTCAGCAATTGGATGGTCTCATTCTTATATACAGCAGGCTTCAAGACTTTTCAAGAGCTGACCAAGAGAGTATAAATATTGGAACGTTCGAAACAAGAGTCTACCCCGGACTCTCAAGGTGACAAGTCTTGGAAGAGCAAGAGGGAAGACAACCGTAGAAGCGGGAATTACAGCAATACCAATGTCTTTAATGCGTCCGACAATGAAGACAAGAGAAAGGCAGACGAATCCAAAACCAACCGTCTCGAAAGCCAGTGCTGGGAAGAGAAGGGCCTTTCCTAGAGGAGAAAAGAACAAGGTTTACTTTTTCAGAAGGGACAAGGTCTGCAAGATATTCAAAGATGCCTTGAATAACGGTCTACAATTGCCAGAGTCGAAAAGACCCCACGAAGCAAAAATGACCGACAATCCTCTATATTGCCCTTACCACTGAGTAGTGAGCCATTCGATCGAGGATTGCTATATTTTCAAAGATTGGGTCGAGAAGTAGTACAAGAATTGGGAGATCGAACTGTCCAAGAGTGTGTTGGTGAACAATCAAGCTGTGACCACCAACTTTATACAGACAGAACCTAAAGATTTCTGAGATCAGACGGCTGCATCTGCTGCCCCGGGAAATGAATCCGACTCGCCGCAGCCTCCATGGAGTATGAACATATCTAATAAGACGAAGAAAATGCTAAAGCTACTTTAGAAAGAGCCCACAACAGAATGGGAGGGGCAGAAGGAGCCCACCGTTCCAGCTACCACTTTGGCTCAATCAGGCTCAAAATCCACAAAGCTCAAGAAGAAGAAAAGTGTAGCTCGACGCGAAAAAGAGTCTGCAGGGAGATCGACCATTCAAAAATATATCGATTCCCTTGAAGACTATGAACAAAAGGAAAGAACTCTAATTCAATTAAAGGAGTTCTTTCCCGTAGAAGCGGCTGAGATTCTGGAGGAGCTAGAAGAAAACTCCGATGACGAGATCTTTATAGTGACCTGCTATATCTTCCACCTTGGTAGCGACTCTGAGAAGAACTTTGTTTTCGTGAAGAGGACGAGGAGCTCACCACGAAGGCTAACCAAATTCAGCTCAAAAGCGGCAAAGCTCTACCGCCAAATCAGAGCAACGCCCCAAAAGGAAAGGAAAAACAAGTCGCTAATGAAGAATATGGCGGAGATCCGGCTCATGAAAACTCGAGTCCTTCCTCAGCGGACTATAATGTTTTGGCTCATCTCCGGAAGCTTCCGTCTCTCCTGAGTATCTACGATGCCTTGGTCATATCTAAAAAGCTTAGAGATGTTCTCATTCACGCTCCACAAAACCCCGAGCGGTACCAGGATCGCTTTGCGGAGATTAATATGAAAGAAGCCCAATATACTTTGCATGCCGCTGCGGTCACGTTTAAGGATGAAGACCTGCTACTGGGAATGACTGAGCATAACCGGCCGCTTTACGTGACCGGGTATAGCGACGGAGATCAGATTAATCGTATATTGATTGATCCAGGATCCTCAGTGAACATCATGAACTTGTGGACTTTGAAGAGTTTGTCAATGGACGTCTGACACCTGTCAAGGCTTCAATCAAACTTGCCAGCAAGTTCTGAGATCCATAGCTCTGCCGATCAGGTTCGGGGACCTACAAACCGAAGCCAAGATATACGTGATCGACGCCGACACGTCTTATAAAATTCTCCTAGGACGGCCGTGGCTCCACGATTACGACATCGTTCCGTCAACTCTCCATCAGTGCATGAAGTATACCAAAAATTGCGAAGAAAGACGCATTGACGGAGACATCCAGCCATTCGGTGTGCATGAAGTCCGACACGAAGATTCTCGGTACTTTATGAACCTCCAAAGTGATGAGCCACAGCTGACTAAAAACATAACGGCCCCGAAACTCAAAAGCAAATCTGAGCCGGCTGTCACTTTCAAAAGCAAAAACCCCCAGGTGCGTCCGTGTTTCGACATTGACACTGATGAGTCTGACGTTGGAAGTCCGTCCTTCCGTAAAAATCGCCCTCATTTCGGCAGCGATATGGATGAGTCTGATATTGAAGGCTCATTCGGCAGCAAAATTCGCCCTCGTTTAGGAAGAGACACTGAAGAATCAGAAGAAGAAGATCCATCTTGTAACAGTTGTGCAAATCGGGCTCTCATGCAAAAAGAGAAGCTAAGAGAGACCTTCAAAGTTACAAAAGGGTCCCTAGCCGTCACAAGGGTGCCGGAGCAGATGTGCAAAGAGCTCGATGCATTGTCAGTCTCCACCGTGGACCAGCTGAAAACCTTCTACATTCCCGGAAGAAAGAGTGGACAGAAGGGCATCCTGTTTTATGGGTCAAATTCTGTCGTGCACCCAGACGATTTGTCTGTCACATGCCTCCCCTATGAAAGAGGCATAAGAGTCGTCCTAAACCCCAGATATTATGCGCCCGAGATGCGGGAATATTTTAAAAAGTTCGGATGTCGGTTATATCAAACAGACTCTTAAGCGAAGTTTTATGAGGGGCTGTGGCATCCGCCTCAAGTCCGAGCACTCATCGATGGACGAATCCCAGATAGATGAGGCATATGTTTCATTCAACCTGATGCCAAAGCATGCTACTTGATCCATGTTGGTGAAGCCAGCGAAAGGTTAAATGATGATGGTGAGCTAGCCGAGCCAGAAGAAGCCCCTCAAGAACTCGAAAATGGCGGACAAGCAACCTTCGACGAGCTAACAGAGATTGATTTGGGAACGCCTGATAATCCAAGGTTGACCTACATCAGCTCACTCTTGTCTAAGGAAATGAAAGAACAGATAATCGCCCTGCTACATGAGTTCGTTGACTGCTTTGCGTAGACTTACAAAGAAATACCTGGCCTCTCCCCTGAAGTGGCCGTGTATAAGCTGGCTATATCTCCTGATGCCAAGCCAGTCAATCAAACTTCTCGAAGAATGAGAAGGGAGCTAAAGGAAAATTTCATCGAGGAAACTAAGAAACTTATCGATGCTGGCTTCATCAGAGAAGAGAAATACGCGGACTGGATCGCGTGCATCTTCCCAGTGAAAATGAAGAACAAGCAGATACGAGTTTGCGTCGATTTTAGGGACCTCAATAAAGCATGCCCTTATTTTCTCAATATTTAAACATAATAAAAAGAGCTAAGCTCTATTAAATTTTATTGAGGCGGCACCTTACGTGCCCCTTAGAAGGGGGCCAGCGCCAATCCCTTAGGATTAAATCCTATGGTGGCGCCACACGTGAAGCTCATGTGAGTGCCAATGTGCAAAGCACAGGAGTGCCTATCATAAATAAGAATTAAATTCTTAAGTGGCGCACACATGCACAACATATGAGCTCCGGCGTCCAAATTTATATCAGTAGAATTAAATTCTACATAAGGATATTTCCCTAAAAATTGGGATACTCTTTGTTAAACAAAGCCGTTGGATCAAAAATCCAATGGTGATGATAAATCATCAAACAATAGAATTAAATTCTATTCTGAGGAATATTTTTCCTCAATCTTTAAAAAAAAAGATTATTCTTTGTAAAACAGGGAGCCCTTGGATCAAAAATCCAATGGTGATTAAAAATCACCATTTGACAGAATAAATTCTGTATATTGGAAAATATTTCCCAATCTTGTTAAAAACAATAAAATATATTCTGTAAAACAGAAGTCCTTGGATCAAAAATCCAACGGTTGGTAAAATTCCCCAAACAAATTTTGAGACCAATTAAATCAATTAGAATCTCTCAATAAGAGATTTTCTCAAAACTAATTAACAATTTGCCTCCACTATATAAAGGACCAGAGACTTCAAGTCTCATATAGAGGGAACCCCCAAGCTTCTGAAAAATACAGAAAGATTTCAAAACAACAGAGAATTTAATTCTCAATAAAGGAAGAAGACTTTCCTCCTCAAAACCCTGGGTAAAGAAAACACAGAGATCAAAATATCTTTTTTTACCTATCTAAGGGTTTAACCCTTCTCAAAAAACTTAGTTGTTTATCTGGGTCAGAGATCCACAAGACAAGTCTCCCACAAGTTGAGAATTTAATTCTCATCGGGAAGATCTTGTTCTTGAGAATCAAAGATTCAGAAAAGAACTAGGTTTAAAAGAAAGAAAAAAGAAAAAGAACATATGTTCTGGGAATTTAATTCCTCCGAAATTAGGGTTTAATCCTACATAAAGAACTTAGTTCTTATAAAAAGAAAAGAAAAACTTAGTTCTCCAATGAACAAAAAACGATCCAAGGTCTTCAAAATAGAGATCTTGATGATCATCAATGGCCAAAAACGACATTAACAGAGATTTAATCTCTAAAAAAGAAAAGAGCTTAGCGCCTCATGTGTTTCCCACATGGGTGCCCTCCCAATAGCTAACAGCGCCTCAAATGAAAAACACATGGGTGTCCAAAGCAGAAGGCCAGCGCCTCACGTGAAATACACGTGAGCGCTGTATATGAAGTGCTCATCACTTAATATACCGCCAAAAGGCTGAGTGCTTAGCACTGATTGGGCAGCGTCCAGCGTCTCACGTGCTCCTCACGTTGGCGCCACACAAAAGTGCTTAGCACTTTATATACAGCCAAAACGGCTGAGTGCTTAGCACTGATTGGGTAAATGATGAGTCGCTTCTGGCTTTGCTTCAGTGTTAGCGGTACTGATGCCGACCGAAAACTCTAAACCCAAGTTTTCCCAAAGGGCAAATGATGAGTTGCTCTTAGTATTATTCCAGTGCAGCAATACTGATGCTAAACAAAATCCAAATTCTAAGTTCCTCTCAAATTCAAAAATCCTGCCAAATAAGGCAGAAATCAAACAGATCAAATCAACGTCCCACCCGGCAGCGCTTCCAAGCTCAAAAGTCCCACTGGACGGTAAGGAACTCCCAAAACAAATCAAATCCCGACACCGCAGAAAGCGGAGCAAGTCAAATCAAATCCCGACACCCCAGAAAGTGGAGCAGATCAAATCAAATCCCGGCACCGCAAGAAGCGGAGCAAGTCAACTTCAACCCCGACATCGCAAGAAGCGAAGCAAGTTATCGACCGTCCAAGTCGCAAAAATGGCAGCACCGACCGTCCAAGTCGCAAAAATGGTAGCACCGACCGTCCAAGTCGCAAAAATGGAAGCATACCCTCCACGGCGTCAAAAGGAAACCCAACCAAATCAAGCTCCATATAGAACAAGATTCATCAATTTCATGCACAAAACCCACACACGCGGTGTGCATTTATTTATGGGGGGCACTTTGTTGGGGTCAAAAATTACACCCCGGTTGACCAAGTCAAAATCAAAGTCAACCCCAAGCCAAGTGGGCCCAAGCCCAGATCAAGACCAAGACCAAGCATGGAAAGGACCGGCCCCATGAAAAAAAGAATGAAACCATAAATTAGTTTAATATAATTCTTTTTTTAGAAATAAATGTATGTAAAATGGGCAGAAAGCCAAAATTTTGTAAACCCCATGGTTTATGTGCAAAAAGAAATTAGCACATAAGACATGGGGTGACACAAGTGCCATTTGGCAAAGCCCAATGGGCCATATGTAAAGTGTGTATCCTATAAAGGCAAACATGATGAAAAAATCAAGGACAACTTTTTATTCTTTCAAATTCTAGGGTTTGTGCCTCCATCTCCTTTCTCTTAAGTTCTCCCTTTCATTTTCTTTTCCAATTAAATCAAGAGTTTAACTCTTCTTTTTCCAAAAGAAAATAGTTTTCACCATAAAAGCCTCGAAAGAGAGTTCAGATCTCCCATCAAATTCCTAAAAGGGAGATTTTTGATCTCACCTCTCTTTTTCTCCAAGATCCAGCAAAAAGAGAGGAGGAGGAAGAAGACCCACCTCAAAAAATCCCACTTCGGGAGGATCCGAGGCTTCAGGGAAAAGAAATGGATCCCCTTTGATCATCTCCGAAGATCTTCGAGGAGTTCAACTCCAAGATCCAAATCCTCAAAGGAGTTTAACTCCACATCCTGACCTTTTACGAGTTTAACTCCAAATCCAAGCCTTTTAGGAGTTTAACTCCAAATCCACATCCAATTTATTACATAGGAGTCTAACTCCAAATCCAAATCTTTTGGGAGTTTAACTCTAAATTTATACCTAATTCCTGTTTAGGAGTTCAACTCCAAAACCTCTCGGGAGTTCAACTCCTAACCCAGGGGCTAAGCCCCTTTCTCTGCTTGTGTTTCCAGCGGTCGCGTGCCGTGCACGTGACCCGCGGGCGTCCAGCGCCCACACGCCACTCATGTGACACGCGGGCGCCCAGCGTCCATGCGTAGGGCACGTGGCCCACGCATACCCAGCGCCCGCGCACCCTTTAAGTGACCCACGGGCGCCCGGCGCCGCGCGCCACTCACGCGTCCTTAGGATGCTCCTCACCCTTCTTTTTCCCTTACGCTCCACACTCAAAACACGTCCCCCGTTAGAAAAAATTTCTAACGAGAAGCTGCCCCGCACCCCACAAGAGGGCTGCTCGCCCTCTTGACCCCCAGCCCACTATCCGGGTAACGGGACCTCCGTAAACTCTGCGAGGCCCCTAATACTTTCAAGACCCCTTCAAAACACAACACACACTGCATATTGAGTTCACATGACCAGTTTTACCTATCAATCAGAGGTTCTTTCGCTCCAAAAACGATGAGTAATTAATGGCAGTTTAGTCCGCGGCTGCCGGAGATTTGAATCCTCACAATCAATAAACCCTGACTTACCCCTAGGCAGGGGGAATCTGTAATGCGCCTGATAAGCGGAACGTATTCCCATCTCAATGGGGTGACGAAAAAAAATCTACAGCTATCATTAAAAGTATCACGGTCGGATAAAAATACGGGAATGATCCAATATAGCAAGTCATGTATGACGTGATACACAATGTGCATTACGAGTTCAGAAAAACATATTAATTCGTATAATCGTAATTAGACAAAATTATACAAAAGAGGCAGTAATTAAATTCAAACAGAGATCTAGCAAAATTGGTTCCAGATCAATCGGGTTTCAGGTTTGCGAGATGCGGTCGTTTCATTTTAAGTTTTCATTGCTGGAAATTCAGTTCCTGAACTTAAAGTCCAATTCGTAGCACATTTTTCACCCTGTTGAGATCATAATTAGGCAATACTACAGTTAAGTGAAATTTAGATCATCTAATTAAGTTTTCAAAGCACCATACGGATCGACAATATCCACTGTGTGCTGGGATATACGTTCTGTTCAAGGTCAGGGCATACGTTCTGTCCCTGCTTGGGACTGCAGTACACTTCGACAGTTTAACATGCAATTAAAATATCAAACGGTAGTAAAATCAAACAAAAACAAAACCAATAGTTATCTAACAGGATTATCTTTACAATGGTATAGGGTTACGCATAATTCCATGTTCATACAGCTCTACACATTTACTTAAAGTTAGGTGTCAAAATGGAATGCTGCTGTGGACTGCAGTCCATAGCCGCATTACGAGTCAATTTTCGTTGCTTTGATATATCAGTATCTAACGATAAACTATAGGGAGTTCTATCTTATCGAGTCGTCTTCGATATGAGCCATAGAACATTACATTCTGGTATGTATATAATTTTATATCAATTTAACGTCTCGACATGTACAACAAAACCAGAACTGATATCGTCTCTTTGGGGCGTTGTTACACATGCGATACTACATCATTTTGAGTTCAATTTTCTACGCGACATTCGCAAGTAGTAAGAGGAGATATGGGTAAAAGTGTTGAGCATGATCGACGGGATTTAAGTTCAGTTCTCCACATCGAACTAACGACACACAATATCGAAAATTATTGAATTAAAGTTGGTTTTGTCTAACACGTGGAAATAGTGTCAAATGCTTACAATTCTGATGTTAACGAGAGGTTCGAATTCTACTAAACTCAAACTAGTTATCCTATATTATTATGGCTTTTCATAAAGATACGATGATAAGTTATGAATAATATATGGTAATAGCTAACCATCACGGACTAATAATAATCTATCTAGTATACGATTAACATGAGTCTACAATTATAAGTATATAGCATATAGAAGCAAGTGAGGTTTCACTTGCCTTCGGTCACTGATATAGAAGCGACACAACGTGCATAATTCGTCTCGACACACGAGACAGTGCGATGCTGGACACGGTGTGTGGCGTGTGCACGATGCGTGGTGACCCGGTACTGGACGCGGTGGCGACACGAGCGTGATACGGTAGTAGGCGTGGTAATGACGCGGGCATGGCATGGTACTGGACACGGTCTTGGCTCGGTGCATGGTACGGGTGTGGCACGGCGTGACATGAGAGTGGGAACGAGGGTGGTGCGGTGCTGGGCACGAAGCGGGCACGAGCTGTGGCACGTCTGGGCACGCAGGCGACACGTGGCAGTGAAGATGGCTCGTCGGTGATCTAGAGGAGAGAGGGAGAGAGGCAAAGGGCTCGGCCTGCTTTGAGGAAGGTGATGGCTCGGCGTTGGAGATGGAGGTGTGCTTGACGGCGGCGGCGGCAGCTGGGACGCACCGGCAACGAGGAGGCTGGTCGGAGCTGGCGTTGGTGAAGGCTGTCAGCTCCGGTGACTAGGTCGGGATGGAGGGGAAGAGGATGTGGGTTGCAGCGATGTTAGTAGAGAGAGAAGGTGTTGGCGGTGGTCTTGGTATTAGTGATGGCCGTTCATCACAGAAAACTGCATTTTAATACCGCTCATTCATTATCTATTTTGTTATATATCGGTGCTATTAACCAGTGTCTGCTCAGTAATTACAGGTTACAGGTATTCGTGATTAAATACTGGAAACACACTCAATATCATGGATATAGCGTTTGGGAGCCGACACTGCAATCAGAACAAAGAACCAACCGATATCCAAAGAGCTCTTTTGCAATAAATAAGTGTGCACACAATTTTTGGTCTAACACAATACATGTGTGACACTAGCTATTTGACATGGACCATATGGGGGCTGTCCTTGCACAATTCATGCAAGTAGGCACATGTGTGGTGTGATGGGCAATAAATGCTAAAAGTTTTGATGTGATGCATTGCTTCAAGTTCCCTCCAAATCTCTGAATGCAAACCAGGTTATTTTAGACAAATCAAACAGCACCGGGATGATATTGGAGCAGACACAAAACCACCACATCAACCCGAGCCTCTAAGCTCGGATTTGGACCGGTCACACCCTCACTGAATCCGAGCTCGCCGGCCCCCCTTGCCCAGTTTGACTTCATCTTTTCCCTGTCCCTTCCTTGCAGTCACATCACCTCATTCTTATTACTTGTTTAATATTTTTTGGTGCCTATAAAAGCCAGATCAGTGAGCAAGGGAAGGGTTACCATGTAATATAGTGTATACATTTTCTTAGTTTCATTTTTTTTGGTTTAGGCTTGAGAGTGAATGGGCTATCACTTGGTTTCTTCTTCTTCTTCCCTCTTGAAGCCTTCCCTTGAGAGCTTCATTATGGAGGTTGAACAAGTTACCAATATCTTGTAACTCAACTTCAAGTGTTAATATATTTCTTTGTTATTTGCTTTCTTTTCTTTACTTGCTTTGCTTTTCTTTTCATTATTATGTATAACTAATCTTCTTTGGTTGTGGTAATGGTAAGGAAGTGAGATGAAAGGCTTTGCCTCCTCTTCCTCTTGTTAATGTTTAATATGCTTATATATATGATTCTAACTTAAAAATTGTTTATGTATTGATGTGATATGGTATCTTGAAACATGGTTACTTTGTAACCTCCTCATATACCATATTCACTCGCTTCTCCCATTTCAATGTTTAAGTTAAAATCAATTTAGTGTTGAGGTTGCTAGGTTTAGATATGGTATTTTGTGATCAAGTGCTTGACAATCGCTTGGTTTCATATACGATATACTATCACAAACACTTAGCAAACTCAACACTAAAATCATTTGCTCTCATTAACTAATTTGTGTTTTTGATGTTGTGGTAAGCTTGCTAACCCTCTTGCTTAGTGTTGATACCCCAAGCTCGGACATACAAACGGTAAGTGAACAAACGGACTCGTTTTCTGTTTTGCGGCGAATATCGGAATTTGATGATTTGTGCTTCGCAACCGTTTTGAAAAATCATGCTTCATGCCGGGATCGACGTAAGGACGGACAACTCATGATTAAGGGAGCGTCGAAGGAATCGTCGCGATTCGATCTTCCGAGCCGAAGCCACAACCACTTCTTTCTTAGCTTCTTTTCTTGCTTTTCTTTATTTTCGTATTCTTTCATTTTTTGTGACAAACCAACCAATTCGTTATTTGGTGAACCTTAAATCACAAGACCTAATACACAATTCCCTACGGATTGACCCGTACCTGCCGGCTTGCTATAACGCGCCGTGCACTTGCGGTTTATAAATTTTAAAACGAGAACGATCTCGCGTGCGCATTCCATTTCCTTAAAATCATATCCGTTTCCAAAACATACGCGTTTGTGCGCGGGGGTGAGTTCCCAACAAGTTTTTGGCGCCGTTGCTGGGGAGTTGGTAGTTATTAGGGATTGTTATTTCTGGTTCGTACCAACTCACTAACTTTTAACTCAATTTTTTCAAAACCAACAATACGAATTTTTTTGGAAACTACCTTGTTCTCTGTCCTTCAGACCTGCTAGCACTCTGTGATTCAACTAAAAAATCAAGTTAGACCATTAGAGTACTAATATAACCTGGAAGAGCCACACAAAATTCAAGCACAACCACTCTTCATCTGACCGACGACATCATCAAGAAATCCGAGCTCGCCGGCCCAATGAGGGTGTTTTTGATTTTTTCTTTTTGGGTGATCTCTAGTGTGTTGTCAGTACTCTAGTGGTATTGCTTGATTTTTATAATTTTGAGTGTGCAGGAATTAGGCCATATATATCGCTTTTTGACACTAAATATCGTATTTTCCGACATTTTAGGTTTTTCACGGAATTACGACCAGCGATCGTGCGGAGCGAGGCTCAAACTCAATTTCAAGACGTTAGTGAAGTATAGTGCCAAAGTTCCGGGTAGTTTGACCCGTGCAAGCGAACAATCAAAAACTCGGATCACTTTCAAAGGGGTTTTCTTAACCAAATCACATTGGTACGTATTTCCTAACGCATTCCTCTTGAATCCGACGCATTCCACTATTCTATTTTCTGCAGGATTTTTCGCACAAGCTTGCCACCAATTTGCATAGAAAACTAACCGTATTTTTTGTAGCGCTTAAATTTAAACGAAAAAGAATTGCTTAAATTGCTTGATGCCTTGAATTCTTTTATTGATTGCGCATTTGCATCTTAATACGGATTTAAGGGCAAAAAGAAAAAATAAGATACAGTAAAGGATTTCATCACCTTTTCTCCATAGCCCACAAATCACAAAACTGCATTCTTGCATACCCACAGTAATTTAAAATCAACTAGAACTTTGACTCTAAGGACTTCACGCTCATTAGGAGAAGTTAACCGTGTTTAGAACACCGCTTAACGGTATATCGTCCACGGGGTGTCTAGGCAAGTGTTCAAGAGAAAGGGTTATCTAATTAAGGAACTTCGCGAAAGCATTGGAAAACCTCCCCTTATCTCTTGCACTTATCTGGCTTCGTGATCTATATATCTTGAGCCCGTTTCTCGACACAATTTTACTTCGACAATCAAGTTCTTGAGCAGGTCTAGTTGACTAGCATACCATAGACTGCTAGGGGTGTGATATTCTTTATCTTTGTGATATTTGTGAATTCTTGTTAATATGGGTGATACACTATTTAATTCAATTTCTCACGATTTTTATTCTTTTGATTATACTCAGTCCTAATTTTTTTGTTCAAATTGCCACATTTCTTTCCACATTCATGAAAATTGTCCTTTTCTAGGGGGTGACCAACCGTCCCAGATTTCTGATAATGGTCACCCACCTAACACTCTTAAACCCAGTCCCACTTCAATTAGAGACCTAATGATAGAGGATTTAGAGAAAGAGGTCGACAGATTGACCGCTTTAGTATCACCACCGTCACAACCCTCTTTACCTGAAACAACTGACCCATCCTTAGGGAATGATGGTGAGATAGATACTAGGTTGACCGCTTTAGAGAAAGGTATTGAAGTGATGATTGCGGTCGAGAATCAAACAGCTGCAACGCTAGCCCTGTGTATACAGCTGTCTGAGCAATTGTTTCACGCTCAAGCTCAATCTTTGGCTAGAATTGAAGAGCATGTAGCTGTAGTGATTCTAAAAAGTGAACACAGTCAATTAGAACCACATAGTGTTAATATCTGTCATCTAGGAAGTCACCCAAGTAAGATAAATGATCAATTGAATTTTGATGATTTCATAGATGACGACGCAATTGAATTAACTAAGTGTTTTCAGGACACACAAGAAAAACCACCGACTGATTTTTGCATTCCAATTTTAGAGGAGGAATCTTGTGATTTTGACGGGTATGGTTTGGATAGATTGTTAGAAGAGAACAGTGATCAGGAACCCACGATTTTTGTATCACCTAGTGATATTGTTTCGAAAGAAACGTTAGGGTGGGAACCTACCTTTTTAAATGACATGAACCTACCCAGATATGAATGTGATGAAGAAAAACGTGCTTTGGGAATTATGAGCTATAGCAGTGAGTATAGGATTGTGCAGAATTATAGGGTGGAAGACAGCCTTGAAAACCAGTCTTTCATACAGAGTTTTGAAGAATTATTTGCGGATGAACTTGATATCCTCGGCGAGTTTAAGTCAGGATCAATTAGGAAACATCCCATGAACCTTTCCTTTTCCAACTTTTTTGCGGATGAAATCAAGTTTTTAAACGAGATTGACTCCGAAACTCAACATGTGCTTTTTGAACATTCAATTCATCCGGGCAACAATTCGTTGACCTCTTCAAAATTTCATTTTCACTTTCAACGTCTTCTTATCCCTACTTATACACACCCATGCCCTCCACTAAGAACTAACATATTCTTTTTATTTTTATTTTTTATACACATTCTTTTACCAGCCCCTACATTATATCGATAATTTTTTTTGTGGCTGGTATTAATTTCTGGACTAACAATGTTGTTTAGCCTGTGAATACTGTAATTAATCTTTGTTTTTCATAGTTTTTTGAAAATAAGATCTCACCCGTAAGGGGGTGAGTGCTGAAGTTCGGGGACAACACTAATTTAACTTCTTGTTTGAGTAAAATTGTAAAAAAATGGGGTTTTCTCTTTGTTGTTTTTTTTGTAAAATGTCCTTTATATAGTCAACATCCCTGACCCGACCCCTTTATTCTCAGTTCTCAAACAGCAACATCTCCTCTCTTTTCTGTCCCCGCACCCTCCTCCCAAACCCTAGCCCATCTCCTCGGAATCCGACCGGCGACTTCATCAGAAAATCCGGCGAGCTCGGTCTCTTTGTCCCCGATCGTTGATTGGCTTTAACAGAGCCGTAAGATTCTCTCTTCCCCCATCTCCTGCACTGTTAATTTTTCTGCAAATTTCACTAACCCACGGATCATGACCCCTTTCGAATTAGAGCGAAATTTTATCGATATATTTACCCATAAGGTGTTCGGGAGCTATTTCCATGATGTTACTCGACAGTTGGGGTGGGAATTTATGTTTTATGGGGAAGAGGGTTTATGTGCTTGCGAACACTTGGTCGATGAGTTCTATGACGCGCTTAGGAATAGTAAGATACTGCAGGATCGCATTAGATTTCACATTCAGGGTAGACGGAGGGTATTTTCAGCTGATACGATATCCAACGTCACCAACATCCCTATCCGACCTGGTTTTCAAAGACCATTAGAGCTGGCCCAGTATAGGACGATTATGGAGGACATGTGCGAGTTACGAGATGCTGGGCTAAATTCCCAGCAGATTTATAGGAACGTCTATACGGCTTGCCGCTGGGCTTACCGTCACGTTAGGGGGATCGCTCGAGTTTCATCTTTTCCGGCGATTGTGGGGCACATGGTTCATTGTTTAATGACCAAAGATTATAAATTTTGCATGGCGAGCATGCTATTTGCTACAGTCAAGGAAAGTGTCGCCGCGCACAAATCTTTACTTCCCGTCCTCGATACCCAGATTTGTCGATACTATATGGAGGACGATGATTTCGCGGCCTGCCTCATGATGTATGACACCGTCCCGGTGGAGATAGAGAGGATCTCACCAGGCTACACAGACCCCAGGAGTGAGCAGCAGATTTGGTCACCCACCGACCCCAGTGAGTATGCGGCACCGCAGACTTCCTCAGAGATTTACTTGGGAGAGGACGTTCCGACAGATCCTTATGAATTACACAAGATGGAGGTCCGCGGCATCAAGAATTTGATCAGGCAAAAGAAGGAAATAAAGGACCAACTCAGCCAGATCTTAGCAAACCCAGAAGAAGCAAGCGGAAGGAGCAGAACCAAGGGCAAAGCCAAAAGACGATGAGGACATCGTCAGATTCAGTTTGGGGGTGGAGCTGTTTTGGTTGTATTTTGTATCTGCATATAGTTTGCATGTGCATATTTCCTGCATTTCAGCACTTACATTATGTATTTTTCTTTTCTTTTGTATGTAGTTGCATTTTATATCTGCTTTTGTATTGCATTGTATTGAAAAACTTAATTGAAAAATTTCTTCAAAAAAATATAAAAACTTTATCATGTTAGCTAGCGGGGGAACTTAGATTCAAAGTATGATGGTTCGGTTGATAACTTAGAAATAACTAAATTCTTGTTGTGAGATTGACGACCCGAAAAATAACCCTCCTTTGTGTTTAACCATAGCTGATATAAGTCTTTTATAACACTTTACACGTGTCATATGTGTTTTGAGAATTTGATAAATGTCTGATATGTCTGAAAAACTATTAAAAATTGATAAACATCGTTAGGATCAAGCATGTTTGTTCTGAGTTAAGCAAATATCAAGAATAGCTCATACAGTGAAGTAGATATAAAGAATTTTATTGATATTTTAATAGAAGCTATAAGTCTGAAAAATAACCCATCTGGACCCCTGTTGGAGTAATTACGCACCTAATCCACATGTAACATCTTCGGATTTAAAGAAATGCTGGTTATATCTCCGTTTTCACTGAATTCAGAATATTTTAAAATAAAATGATTCTTTTGTTTTGTGGCCTTGGTAACTTGGGTAATTAAGTCCTTGGGGTGTCTCCACACCTAATGCCCTAAAACCATTTGGGAGTCAATGACCCAAAGCTCGCTAAGTTTTCAATCGCCAAATAAAACAAGCTAAGCAAGTGTTCTTTCCGAGTTAAAAGTCCTCATGGTTCTTTGTGGGAGAATAATCTTGGCGGAGATGAGTTTTCTATTAAAACAGTTTTTTCGCGGAGATATGAAGGTATATTTATATACGACGTTTTGCACGATAACGAAGGGTGTGTATGAACAAAAACAGGTAAAAGGTAGGAGTGAAGTATAAGACTTAGGTTCTCTGTTAAAAATGATATATATTCTGACTTGAAAGCTAACTGGAGAATAAAACTTGAGAAAATCTTAACTCCTTTCAAACTCGTGTGATCATTTAGAAGTCTATCCTGATCCATATTTATGACATAATGACCCTAATCAAGTTCTTAAAACCTTATGGACACTATCTGCACAATCACGTAAAGACGCGTATGAGCTTATGTTAAACAAATTGCGAGGAGTGAAAAATAGGGTTTAACGTTTCTGGCTTGGGTAATAGAACTTCTAACTTTGATCTCTAACTTAAGATTAGAATCAACAGTTTTTCCGCAACACTAACTTGACTGGATTTTGTGGGTGTAATCCACTGAAAACCCTCAGGAGACAACACTCCTCCTACTAGGGACACCTAGAGGTTTAACTGCTTGTTGCACATGCTCAGTGCAATCGCGTTCCCTGCGAAAGTGAGGCTAGGATTTTTTGTTTTGCTCGGGACGAGCAAAAGATAAGTTTGGGGGTATTTGTTTATCACAGAAAACTGCATTTTAATACCGCTCATTCATTATCTATTTTGTTATATATCGGTGCTATTAACCAGTGTCTGCTCAGTAATTACAGATTACAGGTATTCGTGATTAAATATTGGAAACACACTTAATATCACGTATATAGCGTTTGGGAGCCGACACTGCAATCAGAACAAAGAACCAACCGATATCCAAAGAGCTCTTTTGCAATAAACAAGTGTGCACACAATTTTTGGTCCAACACAATACATGTATGAATCTAGCTCTATGACATGGACCATATGGGGGCTGCCCTTGCACAATTCATGCAAGTAGGCACATGTGTGGTGTGATGGGCAATAAATGCTAAAAGTTTTGATGTGATGCATTGCTTCAAGTTCCCTCCAAATCTCTGAATGCAAACCAGGTTATTTTAGACAAATCAAACAGCACCAGGATGATATTGGAGTAGACACAAAACCACGACATCAACCCGAGCCTTTAAGCTCGGATTTGGACCGTCCACACCCTCATTGAATCCGGGCTCGCCGGCCCCCCTTGCCCAGTTTGACCCCATCTTTTCCCTGTCCCTTCCTTGCAGTCACATCACCTCATTCTTACTACTTGTTTAATATTTTTTGGTGCCTATAAAAGCCAGATCAGTGAGCAAGGGAAGGGTTACCATGTAATATAGTGTATACATTTTCTTAGTTTCATTTGTTCTTGGTTTAGGCTTGAGAGTGAGTGGGCTATCACTTGGTTTCTTCTTCTTCCCTCTTGAAGCTTTCTCTTGAGAGCTTCATTATGGAGGTTGAACAAGTTACCAATATCTTGTAACTCAACTTCAAGTGTTAATATATTGCTTTGTTATTTGCTTTCTTTTCTTTACTTGCTTTTCTTTTCTTTTCATTATTATGCATAACTAATCTTCTTTGGTTGTGGTAATGGTAAGGAAGTGAGATGAAAGGCTTTGCCTCCTCTTCCTCTTGTTAATGTTTAATGTGCTTATCTATATGATTCTAACATAAAGATTGTTTATGTATTGATGCGATATGGTATCTTGAAACATGGTTACTTTGTAACCTCCTCATATACCATATTCATTCCCTTCCCCCATTTCAATGTTTAAGTTAAAATTAATTTAGTGTTGAGGTTGCTAGGTTTAGATATGGTATTTTGTGATCAAGTGCATGACAATCGCCTGGTTTCATATACGATATACTATCACAAACACTTAGCAAACTCAACACTAAAATCATTTGCTCTCATTAACTAATTTGTGTTTTTGATGTTGGTAAGCTTGCTAACCCTCGTGCTTAGTGTTGATACCCTAAGCGACTCGTTTCGTGTTTTTGCAGCGAATATCGGAATTTGATAATTTGTGCTTCGCAACCGCCTTGACAAATAATGCTTCATGCCGGGATCGACGTAAGGATGGACAACTCATGATCAAGGGAGCGTCGAAGGAATCGTCGCGATTCGATCTTCAGAGCCGAAGCCACAACCACCTCTTTCTTAGCTTCTTTTCTTGCTTTTCTTTGTTTTCGTATTCTTTCATTTTTTGTGACAATCCAACCAATTCATTATTTGTTGAACCTTAAATCACAAGACCTAATACACAATTCCCTGCGGATCGACCCGTACCTGCCGGCTTGCTACAACGCGCCGTGCATTTGCGCTTTATAAATTTTAAAACGAGAACGATCTCACGTGCGCATTCCATTTCCTTAAAATCATATCCGTTTCCAAAACATACGCGTTTGCGCGCGCGAGTGAGTTCCCAATAAGTTTTTGGCGCCGTTGCCGAGGAGTTGGTAGTTATTAGGGATTGTTATTTCTGGTTCGCTTAATATCCTGCCACCTGTACTAAAAGCACTTTCTGACGCTACTGTGGGCACTGGAACAGTTAGTAAATCACGGGCCATAGTAGAAAGCACCGGATACAAATGTCCGTGGTTTTTCCACCAGGCTAAAATATCTAAATCATCTATAGATAAATCTACATCTGGCTCAGTTTGTAAAAATATTGATAACTCATTTAAAGATGACGATGATGAGGCTATCGGGCCTTTTACCCTTTTCTTCTGTTGAATAAGTGCTAAAACTGGAGTCGAAGCACGCGAACTGGTTGAGAGAGGTAGTCTACTAGTTCTATCAGAAGAAGATCGTTCAACATACAAATCAAACTACTAGTTCTATCAGAAGAAGATCGTGCAACATACAAATCAAACACTTCATCTAAATTACTTCTAACGATACTAACATAAGTATCAATATCTACACCATGTCCCATGGCCGTGTGGAACCCGGTTAAAAGAGCTTCCAAATATTCTAATTTAATTTTAGGGCCCATTACCGAACATAAACAGTAAATAATTGGAACTTTAGAGAAAAATTTAGAAATCTTATCCAGCATAGTAAGTATCGGATGGTGAAGTACTGGATTTTCAACGTGACAAGCAAAACAATTAGCTACATTATACAATTTAGAGACAAGAATATGAGAAGTGGGGGTATAAGTAGGAGAAAATCGTTCGGTTGCTATTTTAAAAGTCATAAGAAAATCTTTAAAAAGATCTGCAACCGCTCAATAATCGGGTGTTAAGTGGTTTTCTACAGGCATTTGTTCATTCCACATGTTACTAATAATTTCGACGGTGTTTAATGCAGTACGAAGTATGTCATATGTACTATTCCACCTAGCGGCCACATCTTTTTTAAGAGACGGCCTTGTAAGTCCACGGTAGCGCCCCGGCCGTCTAACAGACGCCAAATGCGGAACAAAAACTTTTACAACTGGCGCTATCGCGTACTATAACCCGGATCTGCCATTAAAGCTAAACTAACAAACTACAAAGTGGGTAGAAATGTTATACCGAACGATCCGAGTCCTTCGGTCTTCAACCATCATCCTACGCTTTGTTGCGGCTGCTCCGATCTCCTGAATATCCAGTCTTTTCGTCCAGGTGGCACCACGTCGACGGATCTTTAAACGGGCTCCCGCCTCTGAACCGAGGCAACTCGATCATCAAGTTTGCTAAAAGAGATGACCAAGATTGATGTAGAGAATGAGTAGAACACTTTGTCTCGTTACGTCCAAAGCTATGGACGAACGGTTAATGAAGTTGCCTTTTGGATCGGGTGGAAATGTGAAATGAGTATCTATCAAATTTCCATACACTAAAACTATCATCTTTTTTTTCTTCTCAAGCAACCATTATCCCTTCACCAAGAGGGGCCGGCCACTTATAAGGAAGGAGGAGGGTGAGTGTAGGAGAGGGGGGGGGGTGACCACAACAATGAAGCTTATCATAACACACTTAAAGAAACATGACTCACTAATGACACCTAGTATGAACCCATTAAAAGCAAAGGATGAATCATAAACCTAGTCACCCTTGCAATAAATGAATCATTAAATTCACTAATGAGTCACTTAACACCTCACCATCCTAGTTACCATCTAGAAACTTCTAGAACCTTCCACACTCATCAAGAAAAGATAAATCCGTATTAAACCGAATGTTTAATACGGCTGATAGAAAACTGGAAACTGGCAACTTCAAAAAGTGATCCTGAAACGAATTTCAGGATAACCCCGTAACAGTATAAACATACTCGCATTTGTATTACGACCGAATACAAATGCAACTGAGATAAAGATATTATATCTACACAGTATAATACTGGGATCTGGCTTAAACCAAAGCCTACCAGTATTATTTGCCCGAAAAATGACACGTGCGAAAACGCACGTGCATTTTCCGAACCCTGCCATAAAACCATACGGCCTCTACAACGTTTCGCCCGAACTTGGGAAAGTGTCTGTGGGGGACTCTAATGACTCATTAACACACTGGCACTGGGTATAACCACTAGCACGTCAGAGGTACAAGCTGTACATAACGGTTGCCTATGTATTGATTGGAAGGGAAGCTGACGAGCGAACTCATCCAGAAACCCTACTGAGCCTGACAGTGACAATATCCGTACATTCCGGTCCGTTCGTCTAAAGAGTATCGCATATCGAGTCTAGGGGGTGGATAAAGTCAGACCTCTAATTACACGATAAATCGTGTCAGTATGAAGCCCATCACCACCTGAGAAACTACTGATCCAAATCAGTAATTCTCCACTACCTCGGCCGAGGATTTCTAGTGATGGACACCCGTGCACTGTGCGACATCAACCCCCAATACCGGGAGAGACGAATCCCCGACGATCCGCTCACTGCCTCCATGTGGCTCGGGACTGTACCCAAAAAATACCTGTTTGCACGTCTCCTTTGAGCGTGGTAGGGTAGAAATCAAAGCACAGTGGGAACTCACACGAGACAAATGACGATCTCAGGTCGACAAACTAACCTGTACACATGTCACCAGGGAACTGCTATCTGACGATATGTATAATACCAACTAGCATGTTCCCGGCGAGTCCTGTCCGGTGTACTCATAACCCAATGAGCACCTGTATACATCTTAGGTGAACCAACTGACACCAATGGCTTGTGAGACCGGCCACCGCCCCTCGTCGGGGTCTCGACTGTATACACTAGTCTACTCTGGAGTATCGATGCCCTGTCTCGAAACTCCCATGACTAGGGACACTTTAAGGATGTGCTTATAGACCCCAGCTCCCACGTATATGATCGCCATCATACTGCTAGTAGTCAAGCAAGAATCCTATGGGCTCTATCATCATGCAATAGTGAACTAAAGCATGTATACGATGATAAAGACAAACCAGATAGCATACTATCATCTCGAGCAAGACTGTCATATCGGTATAGGTCCTACCTCAATCATTGTAATCACGTACCTGCGATCCAATAATTGACTTTGAGGGCACTATATCCAACAATCTCCCACTTGCACTTAAGGCTAATTATTGCGATGTCGCATACTCACAGCCCGTGTGATACCGAACATCCAACTCCTCTACTAATCAGTTTCACAAATCCCGTTTATAAAACTATTGTGTTCGAGAAATAGCCTCAGTGAGTGGATCCGCCTTGATGTTTCTTTCTATGTCTCTCTTAATCTCAAGTTCGCGGAGAAAGCCATCTCCCGAATCGAGTAATACCTGTCTTAGAATATGTCTGGATATCTGATGGGACCTAGTTCATAAATGAACTCCAAATCCAAACTTCTTAGACTTTATTGATAACTGAACCTAATCAGTATCCAGCACCATGCCTCCCACAGTATCCTCTTGGACCACCTGTCCATAATACTGTCCCTCGTTAGAGGGAAAACTATAACTCCGACAATTACTCTGTCATCCATGTCACCTTTGAAGCCTGGAATGATAACCGTCTCCCGAAGGAGGCTGTCGTCATCAAATCCGTAGAACATGCACTTATGTTCTAAAACTGCTTCCTTATGTTTCTTCAGGATTGGATTAATATAAACTTATCACATCAAGTGCAAAAACATCTGGTGTGGTACTTGACATCTCATGATTGACTCAATTGCCTAAGCAAGTGATCTGCCAATCATGCATATCCCTCTCTCCTTTAGTCTCTAAGACACCTTTAGAGAGGGTGACTCCATCACCTGCAGGTATACCACCATGCCAGGAGTTATCTATTCTAAAATACTATTAGAACATTGTCAAAGTACCCATATTGGGAAACTACCCAAATCTAGATCTAAAACCATAGATCTAGTAACCAGAATGTCAGATATTATATCCATATCCTTTGTGGAGAAACAACTGTGTGACTACCACAGTACAATCGATCGTAGTATAGGAATTTTACTTCCTACTCTGTGTATGTCATCCAAATACCAGGACATCACACCCTACTACCTTCTCAACAGATCCATCCCCTATTCTGATGAAGTCAAACCCATGACTGTCACATCAAAAATAGATGATCTATCTCCGCTATATCTGCTCAAGCCTATAAATAGACATAAGCTACTTGCTCACTATGCTTCCGCTGCTCCCACTGACCACAACAACCCTCTGGCAGAATAATATATATACGTGTACGTCTAAAACTAGTTTTGAACGACGCTATACATATCCTCCTGCCGGGTCTCATAGTCTGAAACAACAGTAGTGTTAAGTCTGGGTAAACAAGAACCTCCCTGTCACCGTCCTTGAGGCTACCGGAGTACCTCTCGGGTGTTTGAGGTTACCCACCATATCTGCGGAGTGGCTAATGGAATGTCAAACCTGATTGAATATATTGGTCCTATCAAATTTTCCGTAATCGTTTGCGGTTCTGGAATCACTTCCAGTTCTACCATACTCCCACTACTGTTTTCTGAAAAAATCCAAAAAACTGTGGCGAGTCAAGAACAATATCACTATTGATCTTCCAGATGGTAGAAAATCAACCCTCGTCAAACCCAGGATCAACCCACAAACTGCCATTACAAAAACGTGCCTTGAGTTATCCAGTGTCTGGTTTTAAGCATAAGCTTGACAACTCCCCGTACCTTAACATCGTTAAGATATGAACCATTCTATATCCAAAATAGAAACTTTGGCACTTATTTAATTGGTACCAGATTCTAATCATGCAGCTGTCTCCAGTGCATATCAACTTAATGGAGAGAGGCTAATCAGCATTACTCAACTTAGGAATCCATCCAATTATGAGTAACCTGAAAGAGAAACAAGCTTCTCAAAACCATTACTATCAACTGAATACCAATCACAAGAATCTACATCTTCGATCTCTTTGAAGAATCCCGATACTTGTGACACCTGGTTCTCTACTTTATTCTTATACCCACAACTTCTCAAAACTTAGACATTGTATTTCTACGAAACACTTGTCTAAAAACTAGAGAAGTTATAAGTAAACAGAACAGAGTACGAGGACCAAACCCTTTGTCCTGATGGACACTGGACAACATACAATACTTTGTATAAGTCCGCTGAGTTGAATAACTCAAAACCTGTGCGTCGTAGGTTGAAAACTGTACTTATGGTTAAGAACTACTCCGTTGTTCAATGCTCCTTACCTAATCGGCAACTGATATGGGTAAATGTCATCGGCATAATATCAAAAAGTTATATCTCACTTTATAAAAATAAACGTACAGATATATCATTTTGAAATTGGTGCACAACAACGGATACTCAAAACCAAATACATGTCGTCCGGCAAAAACCCAGGCGACTTCCTCAAATATCACTAATTACAACGAATTTCGATATAATGAGGATAATCACTTAATTCCTAATAACGTACTCCCACTCATCATCTGTAAAACCATACAGATGTGAGAATCATACCTGGTAAATATATACCCTGGAGTAAGTATCTAATCGGGAAATCAGTTTTCCTTTAACAATGCACAGTGTAACTGAAACATGAAAATGTTTCGTAGGGGTATCCTGGTATTCCTAGTAATGCCTCTTCCATAATCCAATTCATGACTTTAACCGTATATATCTTTGCCATCTCTCCAAATCCCTTTATTTGTCTTTAGTCATTACCTTCTGTACACCATCGTTTAGGCTAAATGGTTTTCTTCCTTCCCTACCGTTCGGCACCAGCCTATGGTTTGGAAGAAGACTATCCAGTAAGCATAATAGGTGTACCCTCCTAAACCAAGGAGTACTCGCAACTTGAGAGAAGGTGATGATAAAAGACAACTGAATAATACCTTATTCTATTTCTCCCGAACTGGGGAAAAAACAAAGGTAAAATAGGAGTGGCGATGAAGTATGCGGTTTGATCGTGAATGATAACAGTCGCAATTTACTTTGCCCTCTTTCTAATCCCTTTATTTTGTCTTTAGTTATTACCTTCTGTACACCCTACTTAGGCTAATTGGTTTTCTTCATTCCCTACCTTTCGGCACCAGCCTATGGTTTGGAATAAGACTATCCAATAAGCGTAATAGGTGTACTCTCCTAAACTAAGGAGCCCTCGCAACCTGAGAGAAAGTGATAATAAAAGACAACTGAATAAACCAATTCTATTTCTCCTGAACCTGGATCCATCCTCAAAGAAGTCCCTTCGAGTTCGTATATAACCATATGATGGATCTATCCAATGGAAGTGGATGTCCGTAGTAATACGGGGTGTTCTGAGAAATACAAAGGGTAAAAGAAGGAGCGGCAATGACTTATGCAACTCAGACAATCCAAAAGCAAGTATTTTAAGAAGGTTCGGTCAACTTGGTCACTGAGTCATAGTCTAGGGTTGGTCAATGGTCGCTGCCAAAGAGAGAGAGAGAAAAGAAACACTCTGCGTGCACTCTAACCTAGATCAAAATGGTTATCACTTTATCTAATCAGGAAACCTCCCACTGTAATCTCAAATTCTCCTCCAAACCTGAAAGAAGAATTAGTCGGATTACCCGAAGAGTATACCAACTCATCAGTGAGAATCGGGATCCAACCATCATCGCATGATAACTTGATGGAAGCCACTCAAGTTATCACACTCCAGAAGGTATGCGCATGCCTGGCAAGTTTCCTGTATATTTGAAACTCCCGATGTGATTTTTGCCCTATGCTCTTATGACCTTGGCTTTGGTCATAAGTCACATGCCAAGTTCTACCTGTCACTATCCAGGTCAATTTGAACCCACCCGCATATGCCCTTGACGTTGGCCAAAATGGCAGAACGACTGACCCAAACCAACTCATCTATCTATGCAACAGATGAATACCCAGCAGCTATCAAACACTATGCCTTGGCGTTAGTCAAAATACATAGCTTGAATACTACTGAATACCCAAAAGAAATGACGGAGGGCTACGGCTGGTTTTTGGCGAAAAACCTTTAACGTAATGAACTTGATCTCGTTGAAGGAACCTGATAGGTTTTTATAAATATATAGTGACGAAAACCTTTTGCTAAAGAGGTCACTCCCGGTGAAAGGATCTCGGTGTTAGTCTACGGTAGCGCCCCGGCCGTCTACAGACGCCAAATGCGGAACAAAAACTTTATAACTGGCGCTATCGTATACTTTAACCTGGATCTGCCATTATTGCTAAACTAACAAACTGTAAAGAGTGTAGAAAGGTTATACCGAACGATCCGAGTCCTTCGTTCTTTAACCATCATCCCACGCTCCGTTGCGGCTGCTCCGATCTCGTCGATCTCCGATCTGCTCGTCCAGGTGGCACCACGTCACTGATTATTTAAACGGGCTCCCGCCTCTAACTCGAGGCAACTCGGTCGTCAAGTTTGCTAAAAGAGACGACCAAGATTGATGTAGAGAATGAGTATATGACTTTGTCTCACTTCGTACAAATCCATGGACGATCGGTTAATGGAGTTGCCACTCGAATTGGGTGATGGAATGAAATGAGCTGTGAAATTCCATACACCCCAAAACCTATCATAATCTTTTAACAAAATGAATCAAGCAAGTGAGAGAGAGAGTGAGGGGAGGGGGCCGGCCATATATAGGAAGTGAGGGGGGTGAGTGTAGGAGAGGGGGAGGTAACCATAAGAGGATGAAGCTTATCTTGATCATTAATGGAAGCATGAATCACTAAAAGCCATTAATGCATACAATGAATCTAATAACCTAGTCATCATGCATTAATAGAAACATTAAAAGCACAAATGAGTCACAAGACACCCCACCACTTCTAGAACCTTCTAAAAGCTTCCACACTCATCTCAAGAAAAGACAAATCCGTCTTTAACCGAATGTTAAAAGACGGCTGATAGAAAACTGGCAACTTCCAAAAGTGATCCTGAAACGAATTTCAGGATAACCCCGTAACTGTATAAATATACCCGTATTTGTATTACGACCGAATACAAATGCAACCGAGACAAAGATATTATACCTACTCAATACAATACTCGGATCCGGCTTAAACCAAAGCCGACCAGTATCATCTGCCCGAAAAATAACACGTGCGTAAACGCATGTGCATTTTCCGAACCCTGCCATAAAACCATACGGCCTCTACAACGTTTCGCCCGAACTTGGGAAACTGTCTGTGGGGGACTCTAATGACTCGTCAGTACCCTGGCAGTGGGTTTAACCACAAACCGTCAGCGGCACTAGCAATGCGTAACGGCTGCCCATGGACTGACCTCAAGGAAGGCCGATGAGCGAACTCATCCGGAAACCCTACTGAGCCTAACAGTGACAATGTATATACAGTCCGGTCCGTTCGTCTATGAGTATCGCATATCTGCCTAGGGGGCTGGTAATGTCAGACCCCCAATAGCAGTATAAGTCGTGTCGGAGTGTAGCCCAATAACACCCTGAGATACTACTGGAGTACCTACCAGTAAATCTCCTGCCATGGCCATGGACTTTGTGTAATGGCTCTCCTAGACACAGCACGACCTCGCCCCCAATACCGGGAGAGACGAATCCCCTGCCGATCCGCTCACGTGCCTCCATATGGCTCGGGACTGTACCCAAAAACTACCTGTTTGCACGACTCCTTTGAGCCGTGGTAGGGTAGAAATCAAAGCACAATAGGAACTCACACGAGACAAATGACGACCTCAGGTCGATGAACTAACCTGTACACATGTCACCAGGGAACTGCTATCTGACGATATGTATAATACCAACTAGCAGGTTCCCGGCGAGTCCTGTCCGGTGTACTCATAACCCAATGAGCACCTGTATACATCTTAGGTGATCCAACTGACACCAGTGGCTTGTGAGACCGGCCACCGCCCCTCGTCGGGGTCTCGACTGTATACACTAGTCTACTCCGGAGTATCGATGCCCTGTCTCGAAACTCCCACGACTAGGGACCACAACTAAGGATATGCATATAAACTACCCAACTCTCACGTATATGATCGCCATCATACTGTTGGTAGTAAAGCAAGATCCTAAGGGCTCTATCAAAGTGTAACATGTAATCAGTCACCTGAACATGTACACGACTGATAAAGGCAAACCAGATAGCATACTATCATCTCGAGTAAGACTGTCCTACCGGTATAGATCCTCCGCAATCATTGCAATCACGTACCTGCGATCCAATAATTGACTATGAGGGCACTATCTCCAACAATCTCCCACTTGCACTTAAGGCTAATTATTGCGATGTCGACTACTCACAGCCCGTGTGAAACCGAACATCCAACTCCTCTACTAATCAGTTTCACAAAGCTCGTTTGTAAAACTATTGTGTTTGAGAAATAGCCTCAGTGAGTGGATCCGCCTATATGTTTCTTTCTATATCTCTCTAAATCTCAAGTTCGCGGAGAAAGCCATCTCCCGAATTGAGTAATACCTGTCTTAGAATATGTCTGGATATCTGATGGGACCTAGTTCATAAATGAACTCCAAATCCAAACTTCTTAGACTGTATCGATCACTGAACCTAATCAGTATCGGGCACCATGCCACCCACAGTATCCTCTTGGACCACCTGTCCATAATACTGTCCCTCTTCAGAGGGAAAACTATAACTCTGACAATCACTCTGTCATCCATGTCACCTTTGAAGCCTGGAATGATAATCGTCTCCCGAAGGAGGCTGCCGTCATCAAATCCGTAGAACATGTTCTTATGTTCTAAAACTGCTTCCTTATGTTTCTCCAGGATTGGATTAATAAAAACTTATTGCATCTAGTGCAAAAACAACATCTGGTGTGGTACTTGACATCTCATGATTGACTCAATTGCCTAAGCAAGTGATCTGCCTATCATGCACATCTCTCTCCCCTTTAGTCTGTAAGACACCTTTAGAGAGGGTGACTCCATCACCTGTAGGCACACCACCATGCTAGGAGTCATCTATTCTAAAAACCATTAGAATACTGTCAAAGCACCCACATTGGGAAACTACCCAAATCCAGATCTAAAACCATAGATCTAGAAACCAGAATGTCAAATATTATATCCATATCCTGTCTGGAGAAACAACTGTGTGACGACCACAGTACAACCGATCGTAGTATAGGAATTTTACTTCCCACTCTGTGTATGTCATCCAGATTCCATGACATCACACCCTACTACCTTCTTAACAGATCCATCTCCTATCCTGATTGAAGTCAAAACCATGACTGTCACATCAAAATTAGATAATCTATCTCCGCTATAACTGCTCAAGTCTATAAATAGACATAAGCTACTTGCCCACTAAACTTCTGCTGCTCCCACTGACTACGACAACCCTCCTACCGGGTCTCATAGCCTGGAACAACAGTAGTGTCAAGTCTGGGTAGATAATAACCTCCTTGTCACCGTCCTTGAGGCTACCGGAGTACCTCTCGGGTGTCTGAGGTTACCCACCATATCTGCGGAGTGGCTATTGGAATGTCAAACCTGATTGAATATATAGGTCCTATTAAATTTTCCGTAATCGTTCGCGGTTCTGGAATCACTTCCAGTTCTACCATACTCCCACTACTATTTTCTGAAAAAGATCCATTTTACTAAAACTGTGGCGAGTCAAGAACAATATCATTATTGATCTTCCAAATGGTAGAATATCAACTCTCGTCATAGCTAGGGTCAACCCACAAACAGCCATTACAGAAACGTGCCCTGAGTTATCCAGAGTCTGGTTTTAAGCATAAGCCGGACAACTCCCCGTACCTTAACATCTTTTAAGGTATGAACCATTCTATATCCAATATAGAAACTTTGGCACTTATTTATTGGAACCATATTCAAATCATGCAGCTGTCTCCAGTGCATATCAACTTAATGGAAAGAGGCTAATCAGCATTACTCAACTTAGGAATCCATCCAATTATGAGTAACCTGAAAGAGAAACACGTTTCTCAAAACCATCACTATCATCTGAATACCAATCACAAGAATCTACATCTTCGATCTCTTTGAAGAATCCCGATACTTGTGATACCTGGTTCTCTACTTTATTCTTATACCCACAACTTCTCGAAACTTAGACCTTGTATTTCTACGAAACACTTGTCTAAATACTAGAGAAGTTATAAGTAAACAGAACATAGTACGAGGACTTACCCCTTTGTCCTGATGGACACTTGGACAATATACAATACTCTGTATAAGTCCGCTGAGTTAAACAACTCAAAACCTGTGCGTCGTAGGTGGAAAACTGTACCCAGGCGATTTCCTCAAATATCACCAATTACAACGAATTCCGATATAATGAGGATGATCACCTAATTCCCAATAACTTACTCCCACTCATCATCTGTAAAACCATACAGATATGATAATGAAACCTGGTAAATACATACCCTTGGAGTAAGTATCTAATCGGCAAAACAGTTTTCTTTTAACAATGCACTGAAACATGAAAATGTTTCATAGGGGTATCCTGGTATTCATAGCAATGCCTCTTCCATAATCCAATTCATGACTTTAACCGTATATTTCTTTGCTACCTCTCCATATCCCTTTATTTGTTTTTAGTCGTTACCTTCTGTACACCATCGTTAGGCTAAATGGTTTTCTTCCTTCCCTACCGTTCGGCACCAGCCTATGGTTTGGAAGAAGACTATCCAGTAAGCATAATAGGTGTACCCTCCTAAACCAAGGAGTACTCGCATCTTGAGAGAAGGTGATGATAAAAGACAACTGAATAATACCTTATTCTTTTAAAGGTGAAATAGGAGTGGCGATGAAGTACGCGGTTTTGGTCGTGAATGATAACAGTCGCAATTTACTTTGCCCTCTTTCTAATCCCTTTATTTTGTCTTTACATATTATCTTCTGCACACCCTACTTAGGCTAATTGGTTTTCTTCATTCCCTACCTTTCGGCACCTGCTTATGGTTTGGAATAAGACTATCCAATAAGCGTAATAGGTGTACTCTCCTAAACTAAGGAGCCCTCGCAACCTGAGAGAAGGTGATAATAAAAGACAACTGAATAAACCAATTCTATTTCTCCTGAACCTAGACCCATCCTCGAAGAAGTCCCTTCGAGTTCGTATATAACCATACGATGGATCTATCCAATGGAAGTGGATGTCCGTAGTAATACGGGTGTTCTGAGAATTACAAAGGGTAAAAGAAGGAGTGGCAATGACTTATGCAACTCAGACAATCCAAAAGCCAGTATTTTAATAAGGTTCGGTCAACTTGGTCACTGAGTCATAGTCTAGGGTCGGTCAAAGGTCGCTGCCAAAGAGAGAGAGAAAAGAAACACTCTGCGTGCACTCTAACCTAGATCAGAATGGTTATCACTTTATCTAATCCGGAAACCTCCCACTGTCCTGTCAAATTCTCCTCCAAACCTGAAAGAAGAATCAATCGGGATCACCCGAAGAGTAAACCAACTCATCAGTGGGAATCGGGATCCAACTCTCATCGCATGATAACGTGATGGAATGCATCCACGTTACTCATACTCCAGAAGGTATGCGCATACTTGGCAAGTTTCAGTTTCTTTAGAAACTCCCGATATCATTTATGCCCCATGCTCTTATGACCTTGGCGAAAGTCAACAAATCATAAGTCACATGTCAAGTTCTTCCCGTCATTATCTTGTTAATTTGAACCCACCCGTACATACCCTTGACGAAAGCTAACAAGGTAATAAGACTGTCCCAAACCAACTCATCTATCTATGCAGCAAATGAATACCCAGCAGTTACCAAACACTATGCCTTGACGAAAGCCAACAAACATAGCTTGAATACTACTGACCATCCATAAGAAACGACGGAGGGCTATGACTGGTTTTTGGCGAAAAACCTTTAACGTAGTGAAATTGATATCGCTGAAGGAACCTGATAGCTTTTTATAATATAGTGGCGAAAACCTTTTGCTAAAGAGGTCACTCCCGGTAAAGGGATCTCGGCTCTTTCCTCGTGGAATGAGGTGCAGGATATTCCACTGAATACCGCTATGCAAAGCAACATGTAATCGACTATAGTGAAGTTATTACCCTGACGCAAACTTCTGCCCAAGGGGTCAGTCCCGGTGAAGGGATATCGGCCCTTGCCCCGTCGAATGAGGTGCAGGATATTCCACTGAATACCACTATGCATAACAAAAGGAAATGTCTTTGTAATAACACTTTTTAAATTTGTTCCAACAACTGCAAACAGGTTTGTTTTCTTTGCATTGATCAGAATCAACGCAGTCCCATCAATCGATCACACCAGAAAAGAACGAAAATAAAATGTACGTATATGCCATCCGCATTTGTCACTGGGTCCCGTCATCACCTGTTAGGTTACTTAACTAACGACAGAGCGGGGACTGGACTAGCGCGGGTGTAAAACATATACAACATCTAATAGTATATAAACCAATATACAATAATCGCTCCAGGCGTGATAATATGCAACATTACAGAAAAGTAATATGCATCACAGAACAATACAGATAATCTGGGATCCCCGAGTTTCACAGAGCCGCTGCTGAAACTCGACGTTCCCCTGTCGTGTAGATAGCCTGTGCAATCAAACCTAGACCCCTACGGGTGCGGCAAGTTACCCGCCAAAACCTGAAGTGAAGCAGCCCCCTACAGCAAAGTGAATGGACCACCCTGCACTTCACGGAATCCGGTAATCTTGGGCACCCCTCCTTGGGTCAACCTGTACTCCCTACGAGTGCGGCGAATAGTCTGCCAATTCTAGAGTGGGGCCCCTCTGCCTCTCAAAGCCATGAGATGCGGACCCGTTGCCCTCCAGAACCCGGCTATCCGTGCACTCCGTCGTGGGGCAAAACCTAGTATAGTAATGAAAAATAGTACAACAGGTACATCGACCGCAACCTGGTCGTGCCCCAAAAGAATATTATACAACAGACAGTGACGGCAGTCCACATGTTGGACGCTCGCCCCGCAATATCAAATGTACAAATAAATCCAAACTGCACTATCATTGCACACTGCTATCCACCACGACAAATCCGCAACATCACAGCACAACACAGAACATCAACGCGAATGTCACGTTCGCAAACCCGTCTAAAAGAACTATAGCAATCAGACGCGGTTTACCGATCAAATGACATTCCCTGTCGGAGATATAATGTAAGCACTGTAAACTAACATGTTTAAATTTCGATCGACTAAATATCACAAAGTGGGCCCCACGAACAACTGGTGAACAGTAACAAAATCTGGGCCCAAAAGATATGTACCAAAAACCCCAATTTCCAGAGGAGAACACACTGTACAAATTTGGGAGCATGATCTTACCAAATGGCCGCGGATCCGCGGCCAAACCATGGGTTTGGCCGCGTTTCCGCGGCGGTTTGGTGGAATCACGTGCCCAAATTTGGTCGGTGTTCTTATAAAACCCTGCACAGTTTTCTGAGATATGTAGAATAATTTTAGGACATCATTTAAAATCTACAGAAACTGTGAAATTGAAAAATGCGGTTTTTGTTTTCCGGTTCGATCGATATTTTAAACGCGTTAGCACAAGTTACAATAGTATAATGGTTAGGCTCTGATACCACTGTTAGTCTACGGTAGCGCCCCGGCTGTCTACAGATGCCAAATGCGGAACAAAAACTTTATAACTGGCGCTATCGTATACTTTAACCTGGATCTGCCATTATTGCTAAACTAACAAACTGTAAAGAGTGTAGAAAGGTTATACCGAACGATCCGAGTCCTTCGTTCTTTAACCATCATCCCACGCTCCGTTGCGGCTGCTCCGATCTCGTCGATCTCCGATCTGCTCGTCCAGGTGGCACCACGTCACTGATTCTTTAAACGGGCTCCCGCCTCTAACTCGAGGCAACTCGGTCGTCAAGTTTGCTAAAAGAGACGACCAAGATTGATGTAGAGAATGAGTAGATGACTTTGTCTCACTTCGTCCAAATCCATGGACGATCGGTTAATGGAGTTGCCACTCGAATTGGGTGATGGAATGAAATGAGCTGTGAAATTCCATACACCCCAAAACCTATCATAATCTTTTAACAAAATGAATCAAGCAAGTGAGAGAGAGAGTGAGGGGAGGGGGCCGGCCATATATAGGAAGTGGGGGGGGGGGTGAGTGTAGGAGAGGGGGAGGTAACCATAAGAGGATGAAGCTTATCTTGATCATTAATGGAAGCATGAATCACTAAAAGCCATTAATGCATACAATGAATCTAATAACCTAGTCATCATGCATTAATAGAAACATTAAAAGCACAAATGAGTCACAAGACACCTCACCACTTCTAGAACCTTCTAGAAGCTTCCACACTCATCTCAAGAAAAGACAAATCCGTCTTTAACCGAATGTTAAAAGACGGCTGATAGAAAACTGGAAACTGGCAACTTCCAAAAGTGATCCTGAAACGAATTTCAAGATAACCCCGTAACTGTATAAATATACCCGCATTTGTATTACGACCGAATACAAATGCAACCAAGACAAAGATATTATACCTACTCAATACAATACTCGGATCCGGCTTAAACCAAAGCCGACCAGTATCATCTGCCCGAAAAATAACACGTGCGTAAACGCACGTGCATTTTCCGAACCCTGCCATAAAACCATACGGCCTCTACAACGTTTCGCCCGAACTTGGGAAACTGTCTGTGGGGGACTCTAATGACTCGTCAGTACCCTGGCAGTGGGTTTAACCACAAACCGTCAGCGGTACTAGCAATGCGTAACGGCTGCCCATGGACTGACCTCAAGGGAGGCCGATGAGCGAACTCATCCGGAAACCCTACTGAGCCTAACAGTGACAATGTATATACAGTCCGGTCCGTTCGTCTATGAGTATCGCATATCTGCCTAGGGGGCTGGTAACGTCAGACCCCCAATAGCAGTATAAGTCGTGTCGGAGTATAGCCCAATAACACCCTGAGATACTACTGGAGTACCTACCAGTAAATCTCCTGCCATGGCCATGGACTTTGTGTAATGGCTCTCCTAGACACAGCACGACCTCGCCCCCAATACCGGGAGAGACGAATCCCCTGCCGATCCGCTCACGTGCCTCCATATGGCTCGGGACTGTACCCAAAAACTACCTGTTTGCACGACTCCTTTGAGCCGTGGTAGGGTAGAAATCAAAGCACAATGGGAACTCACACGAGACAAATGATGACCTCAGGTCGATGAACTAACCTGTACACATGTCACCAGGGAACTGCTATTTGACGATATGTATAATACCAACTAGCAGGTTCCCGGCGAGTCCTGTCCGGTGTACTCATAACCCCATGAGCACCTGTATACATCTTAGGTGATCCAACTGACACCAGTGGCTTGTGAGACCGGCCACCGCCCCTCGTCGGGGTCTCGACTGTATACACTAGTCTACTCTGGAGTATCGATGCCCTGTCTCGAAACTCCCACGACTAGGGACCACAATTAAGGATATGCATATAAACTACCCAACTCTCACGTATATGATCGCCATGATACTGTTGGTAGTAAAGCAAGATCCTAAGGGCTCTATCAAAGTGTAACATGTAATCAGTCACCTGAACATGTACACGACTGATAAAGGCAAACCAGATAGCATACTATCATCTCAAGTAAGACTGTCCTACCGGTATAGATCCTCCGCAATCATTGCAATCACGTACCTGCGATCCAATAATTGACTATGAGGGCACTATCTCCAACACTCGGCTCTTTCCTCGTGGAATGAGGTGCAGGATATTCCAACTGAATACCGCTATGCAAAGCAACTTGTAATCGACTATAGTGAAGTTATTACCCTGATGTAAATTTCTGCCGAAGGGGTCACTCCCGGTGAAGGGATCTCGGCCCTTGCCTCGTGGAATGAGGTGCAGGATATTCTAACTGAATACCGCTATGCAAAACAAAAAGAAACATTTTTGTAATAACACCTTTTAAAATTTGTTCCAACAACATCAAATAAAGGTTTGTTTTATCCTTGCATTGATAAGAATCAATGCAGTCCCATCAATCAATCACACCAGAAAAGAACGAAAATAAAATGTACGTATATGCCATCCGCATTCGTCACTGGGTCCCGTCATCACCTATTAGGTTACTTAACTAACGACAGAGCGGGGGCTGGACTAGCGCGGGTGTAAAACATATACAACATCTAATAGTATATATACCAATATACAATAATCACTCCAGGCGTGATAATATGCAACATTACAGAAAAAGTAATAAGCATCACAGAACAATACAGATAATCTGGGATCCCCGGGTTTCACAGTGCTGCTACTGAAACCCGACGTTCCCCTGGTCGTGTGGATAGCCTGTGCAATGAAACCTAGACCCCTACGGGTGCGGCAAGTTACCCGCCAAAACCTGAAGTGAGGCATCCCCTACAGCAAAATGAATGGACCACCCGGCACTTCACGGAATCCGGTAACTTGAGCACCCCTCCTTGGGTCAACCTGTACCCCCTACGAGTGCGGCGAATAGTCTGCCAATTCTAGAGTGAGGCCCCTCTGCCTCTCAAAACCATGAGATACGGACCCGTTGCCCTCTAGAACCCGGCTATCCGTGCACACCGTCGCGGGGTAAACCTAGTACAGAAAATAAAATATGTACAACGGGTACATCGACCTCAACCCGGTCGTGCCCCAAAAGAATATTATACAACAGGCAGTGACGGCAGTCCACATGTTGGACGCTTGCCCCGCAATATCAAATGTATAAATAAATCCAAACTGCACTATCATTGCACCCTGCTATCCACCACGACAAATCCGCAACATCACAGCACAACATAGAACATCAACGCGAATGTCACGTACGCAAATCTGTCTAAAAGAGCTATAGCAATTAGACGCAATTTACCGCTCAAATGACATTCCCGGTCGGAGATATAATATAAGTACTGTAAACTAACACGTTTAAATTTCGATCGACAAAATATCCCAAAGTGGGCCTCACAAACATCTGCTGTACAGTAACAAAAACTGGGCCCAAAAGAAATATACCAAAAACCACAATTAACTATGAAGAACACATTGGAAAAATTTGGTCCACTGTTGCCACATACTGGCCGCGGTTCCACGGTCAAACCCAAGCTTTGTCCGCGGATTCGCGGCGGTATAGTGGTAACACGTGTCCAAATTTCACCGTAACTCTTCAAAAACCCTGCTCAATTTTCTGTGATATGCAAAATAATTTATAGATCCTTTTAAAAATCGACAGAAAGTTTGAACAGAAAAAGTGTAGTTTTTGAAAATCGGTTTGATCGATATTTTAAACTTGTTAGCATAAGTTAGTAAAGCTTAATGGTGAGGCTCTGATACCACTGTAAGTCCACGGTAGCGCCCCGGCCGTCGAAAAGACGCCAAATGCGGAACAAAAACTTTTACAACTGGCGCTATCGCGTACTATAACCCGGATATGCCATTAAAGCTAAACTAACAAACTACAAAGTGGGTAGAAATGTTATACCGAACGATCCGAGTCCTTCGGTCTTCAACCATCATCCCACGCTTTGTTGCGGCTGCTCCAATCTCCTGAATCTCCAGTCTTCTCGTCCAGGTGGCACCACGTCGACGGATCTTTAAACGGGCTCCCGCCTTTGAATCGAGGCAACTCGATCATCAAGTTTGCTAAAAGAGATGACCAAGATTGATGTAGAGAATGAGTAGAACACTTTGTCTCATTACGTCCAAAACTATGGACGAACGGTTAATGAAGTTGCCTTTTGGATCAGGTGGAAATGTGAAATGAGTATCTATCAAATTTCCATACACTAAAACTATCATCTTTTTTTTTTCTCAAGCAACCATCATCCCTTCACCAAGAGGGGCCGGCCACTTATAGGGAAGGAGGAGGGTGAGTGTAGGAGAGGGGGGTGGGGTGACCACAGCAATGAAGCTTATCATAACACACTTAAAGAAACATGACTCGCTAATGACACTTAGTATGAACCCATTAAAAGCAAAGGATGAATCATAAATCGAGTCACCCTTGCAATAAATGACTCATTAAATGCACTAATGAGTCACTTAACACCTCACCATCCTAGTCACCATCTAGAAACTTCTAGAACCTTCCACACTCATCAAGAAAAGATAAATCCGTATTAAACCGAATGTTTAATACGGCTGATAGAAAACTGGAAACTGGCAACTTCAAAAAGTGACCCTGAAACGAATTTCAGGATAACCCCGTAACAGTATAAACATACTCGCATTTGTATTACGACCGAATACAAATGCAACTGAGACAAAGATATTATATCTACACAGTATAATACTGGGATCCGGCTTAAACCAAAGCCTACCAGTATTATCTGCCCGAAAAATGACACGTGCAAAAACGCACGTGCATTTTCCGAACCCTGCCATAAAACCATACGGCCTCTACAACGTTTCGCCCGAACTTGGGAAAGTGTCTGTGGGGGACTCTAATGACTCATCAACACACTGGCACTGGGTATAACCACTAGCACGTCAGAGGTACAAGCTGTGCGTAACGGTTGCCTATGTATTGATTGGAAGGGAAGCTGACGAGGGAACTCATCCAGAAACCCTACTGAGCCTGACAGTGACAATATCCGTACAGTCCGGTCCGTTCGTCTAAAGAGTATTGCATATTGAGTCTAGGGGGGTGGATAAAGTCAGACCCCTAATAACGCGATAAATCGTGTCGGTATGAAGCCCATCACCACCTAAGAAACTACTGATCCAAATCAGTAATTCTCCACTACCTCGGCCGAGGATTTCTATTGATGGCCACCCGTGCACTGTGCGACATCAACCCTTAATACCGGGAGAGACGAATCCCTGACGATCCGCTCACTGCCTCCATGTGGCTCGGGACTGTACCCAAAAAATACCTGTTTGCACGTCTCCTTTGAGCGTGGTAGGGTAGAAATCAAAGCACAGTGGGAACTCACACGAGACAAATGACGATCTCAGGTCGACAAACTAACCTGTACACATGCCACCAGGGAACTGCTATCTGACGATATGTATAATACCAACTAGCATGTTCCCGGCGAGTCCTGTCCGGTGTACTCATAACCCAATGAGCACCTGTATACATCTTAGGTGAACCAACTGACACCAATGGCTTGTGAGACCGGCCACCGCCCCTCGTCGGGGTCTCGACTGTATACACTATTCTACTCTGGAGTATCGATGCCCTGTTTCGAAACTCCCATGACTAGGGAAACTTTAAGGATGTGCTTATAGACACCAGCTCCCACGTATATGATCGCCATCATACTGCTAGTAGTCAAGCAAGAATCCTATGGGCTCTATCATCATGCAATAGTGAACTAAAGCATGTATACGATGATAAAGACAAACCAAATAGCATACTATCATCTCGAGCAAGACTTTCATATCGGTATAGGTCCTACCTCAATCATTGTAATCACGTACCTGCGATCCAATAATTGACTTTGAGGGCACTATATCCAACAGGCCTTACACCTGCAGCTAGACATCTAGTTTTGTATTCAGCTCTTCTTTTTCCAGAATTTTTAATAAACCTACATGCAGCTTTAATTGTTTGAATATTTGTATTACATGTAAGCTGATGTCGCGCACCCCACGGTTTGTAGGGAGGCAGAATTTTCAAAAACGATGATATTTGAGTACGCAACACCGGCTAAAAATCCAGGATCTTTACTAAAGCCTGAACTAGGTAATCTATCTAAGAGGTTTAACTACTCGGTGAGATGGTTATACCTCCAAGATCGAGTCCTTCGGGTCTTCTAGTGCTCCTCTCCAAGGCTCCTCGGTGATCGGATTGGGCTAGCTCCATCGGCTTTCTTGCGTCAAAGATGATCCATCGCAAGAGAATGTGCTCCAAGCTTCAACCTCTAAATGAGGTAACTAAGGTAGATGGTTTGCTAAGCCAACTAGCCTAGGAGATGTAGAAAGTCTAATGGATTGATTAGTCTCACTAAACCCTTGGCTCACAACACATGTGAAGGTTAGGGTTTAGTTATTGAGGAAGAAGAAGATGGAGGAACTCAAGAGAGCAAGAGAGGAGAGTAACTCAAGAAATGGGCTCAAGAAAAACAAGTGGCTAAAAAGTGTGAAGCATTGTGTAGAGAATGGCTAATAAACTCAACTCAATAATTCAAGCATGGAATAAAATATAATAGAATAAAGCACCGATGCTTGAATAGTGAGTCAAGACCAATATAATAATCCATGGCCATACTCTACACCATGCCTCCAAAGTCTCCCCCCATTTCCACCTCATTAATCCTTTTAAGTAAATGGATAAAACCAATAATGAGGTGGCTCCTTCTAGAAACATGCCTTGAAAAATTACAAGAATGCTCCTCTCACCGTAAATACATACCCGTATCCGTATTCCGAAAAATGCGGATACACTGAGACGATAACAATCCAATAATACAATACTAGGATCCGGCTTAAACCAAAGCCCACTAGTATTGTCCGCCCGATCAGCATCCGACTACAAGTACACGTACGTGATCGAAGCCCAGTCGTAAAACCATACGACGTCTACATCAATTGCCTGAAGCAGGGAAACCCTCTGTGTGGGACTCTAAAGACTCGACAGTACGCTGGCAGTGGGTTTAACCACAAGCCGTCAGCGGTACTAGCTGCACGTAACGACTACCCAGGTATCTGTCGATAAGAAGACCGATGAGTAAACTCACCCGGACTCCTACTGAGCCTATCGGTGACAATATCCATACAGTCCGGTCTGTTCGTTTGAGATACTCACATATCCGTCTAGGGGGATGGTAAACGTCAGACCCCTAACAACGTGATAAGTCGTTTCGGAGGAGAGCCCAATACACCATGAGAAACTGCTGGAGTACCTTACCCGTATTTCTCGACTGCCCTGGCCAGGGACTTTGTGTAATGGCTTTCCGAACACTGCGCGATATCAACCCCCAATACCGGGAGAGACGAATCCTATCTGATCGCTACTGTCTCCAAGTGCTTCGGGACTACACCCAACTACTACATGTTTGCACGACTCCTTTGAGCGTGGTAGGGTAGCAATCAAAGTGGAGTGGGAACACACTCGAGACGAAGTAGCGATGGAAAGTCAACAGACTAAGATGTACTCATGCCACCTGGGAACTGCTACCTGACGATAGGTATAATACCAACCAACAGTTCCCGACGAGTCCTGTCCAGTGTAACTCACAACCCAGTGAGCACCTGCATACCTTCTCCAGTATGGAATACTAATGGCTGTGGGACAGACTATATCCTCTGCTGGGATGAGAAGCGTATACATCAGTCTACTCCGGAGTATCGATTCCCCGTCTCCATAATCCAACGACTAAGGACCTGTATAAGGATGCGCTTATAGACTACCCAGCCCCCACGAGTGTGACTGCCATCACAACGCTGGTAGTCAAGCAAAGATCCTAAGGGCTCTACCAATATGTATAAGCGATATGCTAAAAGAAAAACATGCACATATTGAGGTAGAATCAAACCAGGTAGCATACTACCATATCGAGCAGGACTGTTATTATAACTGTGGAATATCCCAAGCATCCAATATGTAATATACAATCCAGTATGATACAATAATGGCCTCTAGGGCATATATCACTAACAATCTCCCACTTGCACTAAGGCCATGTATTGGCATATCGCAGACCTATCATCTCGATTAGCTACTCGAACCGAGTCTGAGGAATAGCCTTTGTGAGTGGATCTGCAATGTTTTTCTCTGTCTCTACTCTCCGCACCTCGATCTCCCGTCGATCAACGATCTCCCTGATCAGGTGGAACCGCCTCAGGATGTGTCTGGACTTCTGATGGGACCTTGGTTCCTTCGCCAAAGCTATAGCGCCGTTGTTGTCACAATATAGCGGTATTGGATCAACAATGGATGGAACCACCTAAAGCTCTGTCATGAACTTCCTGATCCAGACTGCTTCCTTTACGGCATCACATGCAGCAATATACTCCGCTTCCATAGTCGAGTCAGCAACAGTTTCCTGTTTGGAGCTCTTACAAACAACCGCCCCTCCATTGAGGGTAAAGACATGACCCGACATGGACTTGGAGTCATCCTTATCACTCTGGAAGCTGGATTCGGCGAAGGCCTCGATCTGGAGGTCTTCCTTGCCGTACACCAAGAACATCTCCTTAGTCCTTCTCAGGTACTTGAGAATGTTCTTCACTGCTATCTAGTGCTTCTTCCTTTGGTTTAACTGATACCGGCGTACAACGCTCAGGGCGTATGCTACATCTGGTCTGGTATACAACATCGCATACATTATAGAGCCTACCGCAGATGCGTAGGGTATAGTAGACATGCGAGCCCTTTCCAAACCAGTCTTGGGAGACATCTCTTTGGAGAGGGTGATTCCGTGACAAGCCGGTAGATTACCACGCTTAGAATCATCCATACTGAATCGTTTCAGTATGGTGTCGATATACCTTGACTGTGAGAGTCCCAACATCCTTTTAGATCTGTCATGATAGATCTGGATCCTCCGAATGTAGAAGGCATCACCCAGGTCCTTCATGGAGAACCTCTGTGACAAGAATCCCTTGATTGATTATAGCATATGAATGTCATTTCCTATCAAGAGAATGTCATCCACGTACAGGACGAGGAATACCACACTTCTCGCTACAATTTTACTATCTATGCTTGGTTCATCTAGATTTTTGATAAAGTCGAATTCCTTGACCGTCTCATCAAAACAGATGTTTCAACTCCGCGATACCTTCTTTAGCCCATAAATGGACTTAAGCAACTAGCACACTTTCCCGCTGCTCCCACTCTGAATGAAACCCTCCGGCTGATCCATATAGACGCACTCTTATAAATTTCCATTTAGAAAAGCGGTCTTTACGTCCATATGCTAGATCTCATAATCGTGGAAGGCAGCAATAGCAAGAAGGATCCGAATGGATTTGAGCATAGCCACTGGAGAAAAGGTTTCATCATAGTCCCAACCAGGTCTTTGACGAAAACCTTTTGCAACAAGTCTAGCCTTATAGGTTTCCACCTGTCCATCTACACCAATCTTCTTTCTGAAGATCCATTTGCAGCCTACGGGTTTTATCCCTTCTGGAGCAAAGTCCAAAGTCCATACTTTGTTGGTGTACATGGACTCCATTTTGGTCCGCATTGCATCCAGTCATTTTATCGAGTCTCGGCTCTGAATGGCATGCTGGAAGCTAGTTGGCTCATCATCTTCGATGATGCAATCTTCTCGATCCCCGTCTATGAGAAAACCGTAGTATCTCTCGGGTGGATGAGATAGCCTACTAGTTCTGCGGAGTGGCACGGGTATGTCAGCTTCTTTCGAAACGTCTAGTTCCACTATGCTTTCAGTAATAGCTTGTGGTTCTAGAATTTCTTCCAGTTCTATTGCGCTCCCACTTATCTCATTTTCTAAAAATTGAGTTTCCAAGAAGTGGGCATGCCGAGAAACAAAAACTTTTTATTCCTCTGCGTAATAGAAAAGATACCCCCTGGAGTTCTTTGGGTATCCCACAAACTTACACAATACTGAGCATGCCTCGAGCTTGTTCGCATGCTACTTTTTTTACAAAAGCTGGACATCCTTATGTCTTAAGATACTTAAGATAGGGTTTCTTCCCACTCCACATCTGATATGGTGTGGTAGGCACTGACTTAGTAGGAACCTTGTTCAAAAGATATGCAGCTGATTCTAGTGCATAGCCCCAGAAGGATCGCGGTAACTCAGCATTACTCATCATGGAACAAACCATATCCAATAGGGTTCTGTTCCGCCTTTCTGATACACCGTTGTGCTAAGTTGTGTATGGAGGAGTAAGCTGAGAGAGAATTCCATTCTCTTTTAGGCAGCCCAGGAAATCGGCACTTAAGTATTCACCACCTCGATTAGATCTCAATGTCTTGATATTTTTGCCAGTTTGTTTTTCCACTTCATTCTTGTATTCCAGGAATTTCTCAAAGGCCCCAGATTTATGTTTCATAAAGAATACATGTCCATACCTAGAGAAATCATCCTTAAAAGTAATGAAGTAGGAATAACCACTTCTCGCATGTGTAGAAATTGGACCACACACATCGCTGTGTATGAGTCCTAAGAGCTCGCTCGCTCTTACTCCGTGTCCAGTGAACGGAGTCTTTGTCATCTTTCTTTTGAGACATGATTGACAAGTTGCATAAAACTGATATTCGAACGGATCCAAATATCCTCTCTATGTAACTTCTTCAATCATGTTTCATTGATGTGACCCAGTCTACAATGCCACAAGAAAGCCTGATTTAATTCCGGAGACTTTCTTTTAAGTGTGTTCTGGACGTTGAAAACCTGAGTTTGATTCAATACGTATATTGCGTTATCTAATGTACCTGACCCAATCAAATTTTGATTTAGGTGGATGCGTACTACATCGCTTACAAATGTAAAATCATATCCTTCTTTAGAAAGTAAAGATACAGATATGATATTACAGGCTAGACTAGGAACATACAAACAGTTACGTAAAATCAATATCTGTCTACTTGTCAATCCTAGGTGATATTCCCCTACGGATTCAGCGTCCACGCTCATTCCGTTAGCAACTCTGAGAGTCATATCATCTGCCTTGATAACTCTACGGTTTCTCAAAACCTGTAATGAATTACAGATATGAGATCCTGATCCGGTATCTAGTACCCATAAAGTAGAGTTAATAAATAGACAGTTTTCAATTACAAACACACTCGAAGCCGAAGCCACAACGTGTTTCAAATCCTGGCTTCTGGCTTTCCAAGCTCTGCAGTCCTTCTGACAATGCGCTTTCCCGTGACTACAAAGACATGCCTCCTTCCCTACCACTAGCCCTGAAACTTTTGCCCTGCCCTTTCCCTCTATCTTAATGACACCGCTTATCGGCTTGGTGGAAGTCTTCTTCTTCTCTCCCTTGGCTTTCGTCTCGGATCTAGAAGAGGAAGATTCCCCAATAAGCATAGCGGGTGTCTCCCTGAATTCTTTCAGGGTGCCCTCTGAGCTCCTCAATAAATTGAGGAGACTTGGAAGTGTAACTTCCTTGCTTTGAATTTTTCAATTCAAGATAAACTGGACATAAGTAGATGGTAGGGACTGTAGAATCAAGTCGATACACAACTTGTTCTCCAACGTGGTCCCATGGTCCATGAGCTCTTTAATATAGCTAATCATCGTAAGGACGCGGTCCCTTACAGATGACCCAACAGCCAACATCGCTTGAAGCAATATCATCGAGGTCTCATATCTTGCGATATGAGATTGCTCTCCATATAAAACATTGGTATGGAGGAAGATGGAAGTTAATTCCATCTTCTCGTGCTTCCTCTGGTTTTCACTATCCATGGAGGCTAACATGAGGCACTTAGCTCTCGCACAATTCTTTTCCCATGTCAGACGGATATCCATATCCGCGACGGTGGAACTTGGACCTGGGACGGCGGGGGGTTTTGTAGTAAGGAGGCAGTCTAGCTTGTCATAGGTAAGTGCCATCTGGACATACCGTAGCCAATCAATATAGTTTGGCCCAGTCAAATTATTAGCTAATAACCTATGCCTGGTCATTATGGTCACTGCAATTAGGAAAGAGAGAAGAAACACTTAGCATGATGCTCTTGCAAGTTTAGATTGGTTATTAGTTTATCTAAACAGGATAGCTCCCACTGTTTCCTCGAATCCTTCCTCAAACCATAAAAGAAGAATTAGTCAGGATTAATCTCACTTTTACAATTCTTGCTTAACCTTTCAGCCAGGCTGCTGTTGGTACTTCGAGGATGGTTTTCCAATGCTTTCGCGAAGTTCCTTAATTACATAACCTCTTTTCCCTGGAGGTGTAGCCCCGCTAACACCGTTCTAGACACCTACTTGATTTATAACATTGATCGTTTAGTAAAAAATCTCCAGAAGAGTAGCGCATACTCATAGTAGGATCGGGATCCAAATATCATTGTGTGGTAACCAAGAAGGAAGCCTACCATAATTATCACACTCCAAATGGTATGCAACACTAGCAAGTTTCAGTACCTTAGAAACTCCCGATGTGGATTTTTGCCCCATGCTCTTATGATCTTGACGAAGGCCAACATATCATAAGTCACATGTTAAGTTATATCCGTCATTATCCAGGTTAATTTGAACCCATCCGTACATACTCTTGAAGAAGACCAAAATAGTAGTACGACTGTCCCAAACCAATGCATCTATCTATGCTACATATGAATACCCAACAACTACCAATCACTATGCCTTGGCGAAGGTCAAAATACATGTTAGTTATATGTATGCCCTAGAGGCCATTACTATACATAGGATGTATATTGTAGTGGATGCTGGGACATATATAGGGATGACTTTCTTGCTCGACATGATAGTATGCTATCTGGTTACTCTTTACCTTAACGTGTACACTGATTGTCTCTCTGTTACATGTTGGTAAAGCCCTTGGGATGTGTACTTGACTACCTGGACTGTGATGCGGATCATACTAGTGGGGACATGGTAGTCCATAAGTACATCCTTCAAAGTCCCTAGTCGTGGGTGTATCGAGACGGGGCATCGATATACCAGAGTAGACTAGCATGTACCTTCTCGATCCATATAGATGGGCGATGGATGATCCCATATCCATCGGTGTTTGACATCAGAGATGATATACGGGTGCTCAGTAGAGACTGGGTACACTGGACGGACTCGCCGAGAACTCCCAGATGGTATTATACCTTACGTCGGATGGCAGTTCTCTGGTGACACTGGTACAGAGTAGTCTGTTGACCCGAGATCGTCATAGAGTCTTGTGTGGTTCCCACTGTGCTTTGATTTCCATCTTACCACGTCCAAGAGGGCGTGCAAAACGGTGGTTTTTGGGTACAGTCCCGAGTCACATGGAGGCAATGAGCGATAGGAGGGGATTCGTCTCTCCCGGTATAGGGAGTTGATGTTGCACTGTGTTCGATTAGCTATAACCGGAAATCCCTGGCCAGGGTTGCTGAGATTTACTGGTAAGTGTTACCAGTAGTTTCTCGAACTGTTATAGACCTCATATCGACACGACTTATCGAGCTATTGGGGTCTGACGTTTACCACCCCTAGGCGAGATATACGACATATCAGACGACGAGACCGGACTGTACGGTAGTGTTACTGGTTGGATTCACTGGAGTGTGAGCGGGCTTGCTCGTCGATCTTCTGATCGCTCAATACCCGGATGGCCGTTACGTTTAGCAGACCGCTTGCGGCTTGTGGGTGCTTGATATGATCATCATCTGCTACCGGCGTATTGACGAGTCTTTAGAGTCCTACACAGAGGTTTCCTGGCTCAAGCAAAACGAAATAGGAGCGCATATGAGATATGTGCGGGAACGAGAATAATGCGTGTATGTGATACCATATTCCATTCTCGCGATGAATGTATCGAAAGGTTGTATGCGATATAACCTAGTTATCGAATCAAGGGTTGGTTCGGTAAGCCGATACATAGGATATTAGTCGGTTATATGTGATATGACCGGATCATTAAGTCAAGTGTTGATTTAATGATTTAATATATAATTATATATTTGATATATCACTTTACATTAACTAATATAGGTTCATTTAAAAGGATTTTCTCACTTGATATGCACATTGTATATATGATATATTTTGTGTGCACTTGATTGTATCATGTTTGATGATGCATACTCAATTGGATTTGTGTAAAGACTTAAACCATGTTTAGTGAATGGTTAGGGTTTCATATTTTCACTTATTTATTTATCTATTCTTTCTTGATAAATAAATAATAGAAAACAAAATGGTTTCTTTTATCATGAAGCTTGTTGAAGCTTCATGAAGCTTTGACCAAGTGACCACTTTGTCTTCTTCTCTTAACCCTAACCACTCATCTAAACTATAGTTAATTCTCTACACATTACCATGGTTAATATTATGATAAGAATGATTTTATTATTCTTTTGGATTAACTTATCATAACATTATCATCTTCTTCTTCTTCTTCTTCAAGATGAAGAACCTTGATTCCATCAATGGTGATTAATGAAAATGAGTGAGAAATCCAATTCTAAAGTGAACCCACTTCCTATTTCTTCATCCTCTACCTCTTGCCAAGTAGTAGAGTGTGTTTTCTTCACAAGTTTCTTGACTTGGTGAAGTTGGAGCTTGATCTTGTGATGCCTCGACGTAGATCATCTTCGGCATCGTCGTCGATGACCTAGCCCGCCATTTCTCCGATGAAGCCGACGCTAGAGCCCAGGATCCCATTTGGACAGCGAGGAGACTTCATTTCGGAGCTATGGAGGTGGAGGACCGGATCTACAAAGGTTGTATTTCCGTACTCTTAGTTAAAGTGGTTAACTAGTTGATTTTTCGCCTAAACATCTAGCCAACGATCTTGTTAGGGTTTCTCGGCACCGTTAAAATTTGAAATTGGCATGGTTGATGCCTTGTGAGACCTCATTAGTGTGTCTAGGAACCCTACAGTGGTATCAGAGCCTAGCTAGAGCCTTAGGCGATGTGTAGACGATGTTAGAAACCCGATCGAACCCGAAACCCTAATCCGAGACCACTCTCTGTCCATTTTTTAAAAATGTGGATTTTTCAATATTAAAAATATGCAGAAAATTAAGCAGGGTTTTTTTTGAATTACTGTGAAAAACGGAGACCTAACTCCGTCATAACGCCACGGAACCGCGGCCTAAGCCCACGTGGCGCGGCGGTTCCGCGGCCATAATGTTGACTCTTTGACTCCTATTTGCACAGTAATGTTTATAATTAATTCCTGTATTTTCTGGGTAATTTTAATATATACTAAACAGTTGAGTTTTCTGGGGTTGTTTTGGGATTTCATGGATTCGATCGGATTGTCTAAACTTGTCTATGTGTTTTCCGGATATTTAAGAATATGTTAAAAAGTTCGACCGGATATAAATACCCAATTTTTCCCTGTCGAGAAATTTCCAAGTGTTGGATTTTTCCGTAGTTTAACGACGTTCTAAGTAGTGCAAGTAACGCGATGGTCCCTCTAGAAGACAACAAACCTTAACTCGATTATGTGACCGTCTTGAACTGCCCTTTGAACCTTCGGGTTTGGGGCAGTACGGCGTGCCACATGTGAGGCGTTGGCTTGACCCTTCTACGGCTGGACCGTTGGTACTGAGGCACGAACTGAATGTTTTTAGACTTGTTTCATGTGTTGATCTGTATCGGGAAAACTTGGGTGTTCGATTGTTCGATCGGAAAGTTTGACATTTTCTATTTATCCGGAATGGGATACAATAATTGGAATTCACAAGAAGTTATGAGATAACTGAATGAATGTTGTAAATCTAGCACTTTAGTCTCACTTGATCGGTTGCCACGGAATTTTGATGTGATCAAAAGTCCGTCGCAATCACGTAGCGTACGCGGATACTCGCCGGATAAACTTAATAGACAGCTACACCCCAAAGCCCCGACCGAGTGACTGTAGGAGAACCCCGTCGCCGAAAGCATCCGTTCGGGTGCTCGCGGCAGCGGTGTTCCGCCTTGGTACATTTCGTCGACGGCGTCGGGGGTGCGGCCGCCTACTAAAGTTTGCGACGAGCATTCGATCAGGATGCCGGGAATCTTGTTGAATTGCCCGACTTGATATTGAAAAGAGTTTCGATTTTGAGACTAAAATACGGGGTTTATAATTATTAGGCATGCGATGTCTAAGGAATTCATTGGATTAGGCATGCGATGTCTATGCAGGTTGCGGATTCCAACTGTTGTAGTTTTACACTTTCTTTTCTGTGACCGTAAGTGTAATATGTGATATCGCCGGTTTCGTTGCTATATGTCAACGACAATTGGGATGCGCATATTTACTTACGTTGATGACATGTGATGTTATGTGTTGTTGGATATGTTATATTGGATCGTCGTGTTTGAATAGCCGGGGGTTTTTATGTGAGATGAGTGTTTTTCATTTTCATTCATGTAAAAACTTGTATGTAATATTCTATTATTAGGGCACTTCCAGGTAGCGGAAGATGTCACTTTTTGTATATTATTTACTTTTCCGCACTAGGATAGACCCAAGGAGGAGGGCACAAGTAACCGGGTTCTAGGGTCCAGTGGGAGACCAACTCGAGGAGTCGAGTCCGGGTCTCCTAACTCTAGAATTGGTAGGGTTGCTTGCCGCTCTCGTAGGGGTCTAGGGGTATGGGTTTGTCTATTCATCACGACCGTGGAATCCGTGTTTTATACTGGCTCGTATTGAAAACACGGACGTCCTAGTATATCCAATATTTCATATGTTTCTTCTGCTGCGATATCTGTGATGTGATCATGTGATATGTTCTGTGATAGATACAGTATATAGTATATATGATATATTATATAGACGTTACTTATGTTTTACACCCGCGCTAGCCCTGCCCTGCTCTGCCGTTAGTTACCTAACCTAACGGTGCACGAGGGGACATCGAGGCGAATGCGGATGGCATAAGTGTACGTCGTATTTATCTGTGATGTTTAGGTACTTAAATGATGGGACTTCATTAATGTGATTAATGAAATAAAAGAAACCTAAGATGTTGTAGAATCGAATTTCAAAATAAAACAGGTAGCTACAGTTCTTGCTTTGCACAGCGGTATATATGATATATCCTGCACCTTATTCGATAAGGAAAGGACCGAGATCCCTTCACCGGGAGTGACTCCTTTAGCAATAACTGGCAGATGCTACACACTCGGTTTGTCTTTTGATTGCTTTTAAGAGTTTTTGCTTTGCACAGTGATATATACGATATATCCCGCACCTCATTCGACGAGGAAAGGACCGACGCTCCCTTCACCGTGAGTGATTCCTTTAGCAAAACTAGAAAAGCCTCAAAGACACTCCATTTCAAAATTCATTTGATCCTACAACGATATCAAGTTCATTACGCAATAGGTTTTCAGAAAAACCTGTCGTAGCCCTCCGTCATTTCAGATAAGTAGTAGTTAGTATTCGTGCTGCGTTTGTTGGCCTTTGTCAAGGCGCAGTGTACGGTAGCTAACTGGTGCTTATCTGCTTATGCATATGATGCAGATTGGGTTAGGGTAGTCGTGCGACTTTGTTGGCATTTGTCAAGGGCCGTGCGGGTGGGTTTAATTCAATCAGGAAATGACGGGTTGAACTTGACTAGCATCCTATGGTTTGTTGGCCTTTGTCAAGGTCATAGGAGGTTAGGGGCAAAATATTATCGGGAATTTCAAGTGTTGAAATTTGCAATGAGATTGCATACCTTCTATGAGATAGTTGGATCCCGATACCCGCTGCGAGTAATTGTTACTCCTGGGAGAGTTTTACACATTACAATTAGCCGATCAAGTAGGTGTCTAGAAAGGTGTTAAAGAGGTTACGCCTCTGGGAAAACGAGGTTTACATTAATTAGGTTCGTGCGAAAGCACGGGGGACCTCCCTCAAAGTACCGACACTGGCCTGGCTGAAAGATTGGCGAACTTGTAGTGTGTAATTAATCCCGGCTAGTCTTTCCTTTTAGGGTTTGAAGGAAGATTTGATAAAAAGCAGTGGGAGCCATCCTGATTAGATAAAATAATAACCAATCTATTCTTGCTAGAGCGCACGCTGAGTGTTTTCTTCTCTCTCTCTCCAGGTAGAGACCATATCACGCCTTAATCAAGATAATAATATGGATATATTGACCGAACCCGCTTGTTATACTGAGCTGGGGAACGTTGGTCCCGCTCCAACTTATAATTGTTATAAGACAGAGCAGGAAATTGGGGAATACCAGATTTCCCGTGCCGCCCAAACGAAGAGAGTGCATGCTGATGCATCATCTTCGGGTGTGTTCGTTTTACAGAGAACTGTTTCTCACATGTACTTTACATCCTGGGTATATGATACCAGATCAGGATCCCAGATATGTAATATGTTACATGGGCTACAGATAGGTAAAGAACTGAGAACGGGTGATAAGTTTCATGAGGCAGAAAACGGGGCAAGTGTTGCAGCCAAGTCTGTTGGTCACTATCACCCTGTATTGTAATACATTGATTCTGAACGAATGTTATTAGATACCGAACCTGATATACAAAATCATATCAGTCTCTTTATTAGTAAAGAAATGGTAAAATTTTGTATTGTTGGATAATGTTTTGGACATTTCCTATATCAAAAGTTGATCGGTTCAGGCACGTTATCTAAAAGCATTAATGTTCTAAATCAAACTACAGTTCTTAGTATACGGAACACACACAAGAAGAAGAGTTCAGAAATGAACGAATCCTTCTTGAGGCTTTGTAGACTAGGTCATATCAATGCGACCCGACTAGCTAAGTTACATTTAGATGCATATTTAAATCAGTTTGAATTTACATCTTATGAAAACTTGCCAGTCATGTCACAGAGATAAGATGACCATAGCTCTGTTTATTGGAAACAGAGAAAGAGTTAGTAAACTCTTGGGATGATACATATTTTGTATGTAAGGTCCCCAGTCTACAGATGCCAGGACCGGTTCTTTGTACTTCATTACATTCTCTGATAATCTCTCGAGATTCAGACATATGTTCCTGTTGAAACACAAGTCTGAACCTTTTGAGATATTCACAGAATATAAGTTAGAAGTAGAGAACCGATACGGGTATAAGTATTATGTCCTTTGATGAGATCAGGGAGGAGAATACTTGAGCATGGAATTCCTGGACTATTCTAAGAATGAGATTCTCTCTCAGCAATACCCCTCCGTATGCACCATGGCACGCTGGTATATCGGGGCGGAGCAGATACACCCTATTTGATATGGTGTCTCTATGATGAGTACTGCTGAGTTACCTATTTCCTATAGGGAGTTATGCACTTGTGAAGTTGCATACCTATTGAATAGGGTTCAAATCAAATCAGTTGCCTACCACTTCATATGTGATATGGAAAGGGAAGAGCCCATATCTTAAATTGGTTAAGATTTGGGGATGTCTGGCCTATGTCTAAAAGCAAAATCCGGACAAGCTCGAGGCAAGGTCTGTTATGTAGAACTGGAAATGTTCCAGCTATACAAACTACTGCAGATGATTTGATAGAACCAAAGGATTCAGTAGACTCCAACGAACCTCAGCCTCTCCGCTAATCTAGTAGGGTTCCTCACCCACCTGAGAGATACTCCGGTTTCTCTATGACAGTGGGAGCGAGGATTGCATCATGAGATGATGACCTAACTAGTTTCGAGCTGGCCATCAAGAGTAGGGACTCTGTAAGAATGGCTGGATGTTTATCGATCTGAGATGGAATCCTTGTACACCAACAAAGTATGGACTTTGGTTGCTATATCTGAAGGGTTAAATCCCCATCAGGAGCAAGTATATCTTGAGAAGATTACTTGGTGTACATGGAAAAGTTGAGACTTTCAAAGCTAGACTTGTTAAAAGTTTGCATCATTGACCAGGTGCGGATAATGATGAAACCTTTTCAAGTAGCTATGCTTAAGTCCATCCAGATCCTACTTGTCACGGCTACATACCATGACTACGATATCTGGTGGTTGGGTGTCATGACTGCTTTTCTAAATGATGTTTTAGAAGAGAGCGTCTATAAGTACACAGCCAGAGGGCCTCGTAGACAGTGGGAGCAGCGGAAACGTGTGCAAGATGCTTTATAGGATAAAGCAGGCATCGCGGAGTTGGAACGTCTGTTTTGATGTGTTAGTCAAAGAGTTTGACATCATCAAAATGGTAGATGAACCTTGTATAAACAAAAAGGTAGTAGGGAGTATGGTGACAATCCTCGTAGAGTACGTGGATGACATACTCTTGATAGGGAAGCAGTTTCCTATACTACGCTCGATCAATCTCCGCTTATCATAATGATTCTCCAGATAGGATCAAAGTGATACCTCCTCCATCCTGAGCTTTCATCTATGAGATAGATGTTATTTGGGTGTTAGTATACTCACTAGCTGTAGTGAGATGGTATCAATCGATCCTGGGGAGAATCACTGGAAAGGTTCCAGGGTGATAAGGACGACTGAATGTCAGTCGCAGGCATTGTCTTTACCCTCAGTAAAGGGACGGTATTTTGGAAGAGTTCCAAGCTAAATACCGTGGCATACTAGACGATAAAGGCTGGATACATCGCTACTTAAGATGCTACCAAAGAGGAAGTCTGGGTGTATATTAATTCATGAGATGAACTTAGTTCCTCCCATTGTGTGACAATGGAGTTGTGGCTTTTGCCAAGGAACGCTGGTCCCATCAGTGATCCAGACTTATTCTAAGGCAGTATCACCTGATCATGGAGATGGCTGATCTCCAAGGTGATCGAGGTTGGGAGAGTAGACTCAGAGGACAACACGGCGGATCCACTCACGAAGGCCTATTCCCAGAGAGAGATTTTTATGGGACGGTTGAGTATGAGATACTACAACCACTGCTACAGATGGCCCTAGTGCAAGTGGGAGATTCTTAGTTATATGTATGCCCTAGAGGCCATTACTATACATAGGATGTATATTGTAGTGGATGCTGGGACATATATAGGGAGGACTTTCTTGCTCGACATGATAGTATGCTATCTGGTTACTCTTTACCTTAACGTGTACACTGATTGTCTCTCTGTTACATGTTGGTAAAGCCCTTAGAATGTGTACTTGACTACCTGGACTGTGATGCGGATCATACTAGTGGGGACATGGTAGTCCATAAGTACATCCTTCAAAGTCCCTAGTCGTGGGTGTATCGAGACGGGGTATCGATATACCAGAGTAGACTAGCGTGTACCTTCTCGACCCATATAGATGGGCGATGGATGATCCCATATTCATCGGTGTTTGACATCAGAGATGATATACGGGTGCTCAGTAGAGACTGGGTACACTGGACGGACTCGCCGAGAACTCCCAGATGGTATTATACCTTACGTCAGATGGCAGTTCTCTGGTGACACTGGTACAGAGTAGTCTGTTGACCCGAGATCGTCATAGAGTCTTGTGTGGTTCTCACTGTGCTTTGATTTCCATCTTACCATGTCCAAGAGGGCATGCAAAACGGTGGTTTTTGGGTACAGTCCCGAGTCACATGGAGGCAATGAGCGATAGGAGGGGATTCGTCTCTCCCGGTATAGGGAGTTGATGTTGCACTGTGTTCGATTGGCTATAACCGGAAATCCCTGGCCAGGGTTGCTGAGATTTACTGGTAAGTGTTACCAGTAGTTTCTCGGACTGTTATAGATCTCATATCGACACGACTTATCGAGCTATTGGGGTCTGACGTTTACCACCCCTAGGCGAGATATGCGACATATCAGACGACGAGACCGGACTGTACGGTAGTGTTACTGGTTGGATTCACTGGAGTGTGAGCGGGCTTGCTCGTCGATCTTCTGATCGCTCAATACCCGGGTGGCCGTTACGTTTAGCAGACCGCTTGCGGCTTGTGGGTGCTTGATATGATCATCATCTGCTACCGGCGTATTGACGAGTCTTTAGAGTCCTACACAGAGGTTTCCTGGCTCAACCAAAACGAAATAGGAGCGCATATGAGATATGTGCGGGACCGAGAATAATGCGTGTATGTGATACCGTATTCCATTCTCGCGATGAATGTATCGAAAGGTTGTATGCGATATAACCTAGTTATCGAATCAAGGGTTGGTTCGGTAAGCCGATACATAGGATATTAGTCGGTTATATGTGATATGACCGGATCATTAAGTCAAGTGTTGATTTAATGATTTAATGTATAATTATATATTTGATATATCACTTTACATTAACTAATATAGGTTCATTTAAAAGGATTTTCTCACTTGATATGCACATTGTATATATGATATATTTTGTGTGCACTTGATTGTATCATGTTTGATGATGCATACTCACTTGGATTTGTGTAAAGACTTAAACCATGTTTATTGAATGGTTAGGGTTTCATATTTTCACTTATTTATTTATCTATTCTTTCTTGATAAATAAATAATAGAAAACAAAATGGTTTCTTTTATCATGAAGCTTGTTGAAGCTTCATGAAGCTTTGACCAAGTGACCACTTTGTCTTCTTCTCTTAACCCTAACCACTCATCTAAACTATAGTTAATTCTCTACACATTACCATGGTTAATATTATGATAAGAATGATTTTATTATTCTTTTGGATTAACTTATCATAACATTATCATCTTCTTCTTCTTCTTCTTCAAGATGAAGAACCTTGATTCCATCAATGGTGATTGATGAAAATGAGTGAGAAATCCAATTCTAAAGTGAACCCACTTCCTATTTCTTCATCCTCTACCTCTTGCCAAGTAGTAGAGTGTGTTTTCTTCACAAGTTTATTGACTTGGTGAAGTTGGAGCTTGATCTTGTGATGCCTCGACGTAGATCATCTTCGGCATCGTCGTCGATGACCTAGCCCGCCATTTCTCCGATGAAGCCGACGCTAGAGCCCGGGATCCCATTTGGACAGCGAGGAGACTTCATTTCAGAGCTATGGAGGTGGAGGACCGGATCTACAAAGGTTGTATTTCCGTACTCTTAGTTAAAGTGGTTAACTAGTTGATTTTTCGCCTAAACATCTAGCCAACGATCTTGTTAGGGTTTCTCGGCACCGTTAAAATTTGAAATTGGCATGGTTGATGCCTTGTGAGACCTCATTAGTGTGCCTAGGAACCCTACAATACATAGTTTGAATACTACTGAATATTCATATGAAATGACGGAGGGCTACGAATGGTTTTGGCGAAACGTGAACGTAGTGAACTCGATATAGTCGAATGAACCATGATAGCTTTTTAAAAGGAGTGGTTTAAGCTCCGCATTTAAAATTGCTTTTGAAGAAAACCGAGTGGTTTTGAAATTGTTCCAACGATTAAGCTTTGGTTTGTTTTATCTTACATTAATCTTTGTTAATGAGGTCCCATCATTTACAAATCATATCATTGCAGCAAAAGAAACGAAAATACAACGTACGCTTATACCATCCGCATTCGCTACTGGGCCCCGTCTAACACCGTTAGGCTACTTAACTAATGCCAGAGCGGGGGATGGACTAGCGCGGGTGCAAAAAATAAGCAACGTCTACTGGATATATATAATATATATATGCATTCGTCTCACGCAATAATAGGCATTCCAGATCACAAATGAATATATTGGATATACTAGGAATTCCGTGTTTCGTTTAAGCCTATAACGAAAGACGGATTCCACGGTCATGATGAATAACTAAATACCTCACCCTAGACCCCTACGGGTGCGGCAAACTACCAGCCAAATTCCCGAAGTGAAGCAACCTCCCTCAGTAAAATGAGTAGGCCACTCGACATTTCAAAGAACCCGGTAGTTTGTGCACCCCACCTTGGGTCTATCCTAGGAGCAGAAACAGTAAAAGAAATAATATATATCGGTGGTTACAACCTCAACCCGGATGTGCCCCGCAAAATAATATTACATCACTTTTACAAGTTACATGAATGAAAGAAAAGAAAACACTCTTCTCACATTCCCCTGACTATTCATCCACGACGATCCAATAAAATTCATATCCACAAACCAACACAGATCACAGATATGTGCAACCCCAACTAATCGACGTATATCAATTAGTGGAGGTTTACGAACACATATATCAAACACAGAAAACCCGATTAGCCAAAATACATAGAATTTCGACCGATTATCCAAATTTGAATCTACCCCAAGTATAACACTATACACAAAAGATCCTGGGCAGAAAAAAAATATCCCAAATCACCATAATAGACATACTGTAGAAAATTGGGCCGAGTCACCCTTGACTCGGCCGCGGAACGGCGGCCAAACGCATGGTTTGGCCGCGTTTCCGCTGCGGTCTTGGGGATCCAGGGATCCAATTTTCTCCAGTAGTCTCCAAAAATCCTGCACGTATTTTTATGGCCCCAGCAAAGAATTTTGGACCAGTTTTTAAAATCGACAGAAAATGGGTTTTTCGGAGTAATTTTGGGATTTTTTCACCGATCGAATTTCTAAAGACTATGCTAACTAGCTAGTTAAGGTTTTGTAGGCTCTGATACCACTGTAAGCCGATGTCGCGCACCCCGCGGTTTGCAGGGAGGTGGAATTTTCAAAAACGATGATATTTGACTACGCAACACCGGCTAAAACTCCAGGATCTTTACTAAATCCTTAACTAGCTAATCTATCTAAGAGGTTTAACTACTCGGTGAGATGATTATACCTCCAAGATCGAGTCCTTCGGGACTTCTAGTGATCCTCTCCAAGGCTCCTCGGTGATCGGATCGGGCTAGCTCTATCGGCCTTCTTGCGTCAAAGATGATCCACCGCGAGAGAACGTGCTCCAAACTTCAACCTCTAAATAAGGTAACTAAGATAGATGGTTCGCTAAACCTGTTAGTTGTATGTATGCCCTAAAGGCTAGTATTTTACATGATTGTATATTATAGTGGATGCTTGGACATATATAGAGAGGGCTTTCTTGCTCGACATGATAGTATGCTATTTGGTTGCTCTTTATCTTAACATGTAGACTTGTATTGTGTTACTGTCTTTCTCTCACATGTTGATAAAGCCCTTAGGATGTATACTTGACTACCAGGATTATGATGCAGATCATACTAGTGGAGCCAGGGTAGTCCATAAGTTCATCCTTTAATTGTTCCTAGTCGAGGGTGTATCGAGACGGGGCATCGATATTCCGGAGTAGACTAGCGTATACGCTTCTTGAACCATTTGATGGGCGATGGATGATCCCATATCCATTGGTGTTTGACATCAAATATGGTATACGGGTGTTCAGTAGAGACTGGATACACTGAACAGGACTAGCCGAGAACTCCTAGATGGAATTATACCTAACATCAGATAGCAGTTCTCTGGTGACACCGGTACATGTTAGTCTGTAGAACAGAGATTGTCATAGAGTCTTGTGTGATTCCCACTGTGCTTTGATTTCCACCTTACCCCGTTCAAGAGAGCATGCAAAACGGTGATTTTTAGGTACAGTCCCGAGTCACATGGAGGCAATGAGCGATAGGAGGGGGTTCGTCTCTCCCGGTATTGGGGGTTGATGTTGCGCTGTGCTCGATTGGCCATAACAGGAAGTCCCTGGCCAGGGCTGATACAAATATTTAATGGTAAGTGTTATCAGTAGTTTCTTAAACTGTTATGAGCCTCATATCGGCATGACTTATCAAGTTACCGGGGTCTGACGTTTACCACCTCTAGACTCGATATGCGACATATCAGACGAAAAGACCAGACTGTACGGTGGTGTTACTTATTGGATTCACAGGAGTATGGAAAAGCTTACTTGTTGATCTTCTGATCGCTCAATACCCGGGTAGCCGTTACGTCCAGCTAGTACCGCTGACGGCTTGTGGGTGACTGATATGATCATCACCTACTACCGGCGTATTGACAAGTCATTAGAATCCTATACAGAGGTTTCCTAGCTCATGCAAAACGAAGTAGGGCACATATGTGATATGTGCGGGACCGAGATTAATACGTATATGTGATACAGTATTCTAATCTCGCGATATAGATTATATGTGATATAACCGGATTGTTGAATCAAGTGTCGATTCAATGATATGTTATATGTATATGTTGTTTACCGCCGAAAACTGGGAAGACAAACATCTTGCCTGAATTTGGGGGAAGATGCTACTTGGGTTTAACCGTCCACCTCTCCGAAGGTGCCAAGTTGATTTATGGCACCATGCATCGAAGGTTTGGGCGGATGTGGCCGTTGCAGCAGACTTCGTCAGATTCCCCCTCGTTTGCAAGGGGTTTTTGATTGTGGGGACGCTCTTCCCTGTAGGCACAAGCCCCTGCAGTTAATTACGCTACCGCATCACGGTAACCACTTTCTCCTGCTCCAGAAAGTCGCTCCGTGTCGTGTTTGTTTGTTTTACTTTTGGTTGCCTGTGGATTGTATACGGAGACTAATTTATGTTGTCGCCCGTAGGGCGTGGATTAGTCTGAATCCTTATATTCTTAGATTTGGGTTTGATTTGATTTAAGGATCGTTAACCTTGTTTGAGATTAAGATCAACTTAAATGTTTGTTAAGGATACGTTAGTCCGATCTTGGACTAAGATCTACTTAACGGGGGTTTGGGATCATTTTTGATCCAACAAAAGAGCATTTGGGCTCTATCGTTTTAGTTTAGGGACGTTACGGTCCGTAGATAACCGTTGTTGGGGTGATGGTTTAGTTTAAGGACGTTACGGTCCACAGCTAGTTTAAGGACATTGCGGTCCATTGTATTCTAAGAACGTTGCAATCCGTTGTTAGTTTAGGAACATCTCGATCCATTGGGATGTGCTCATGGGTTTGGGAGTGCACCAAAGAGCTGTTGGTTGTCGGGACCCTCCACCTCTCTGAAGAAGTTGAAGAATTACGACATGTATCAGAGGTATGGAGAGATGTACCCTTGAACCAAACTCCGGATTGAAGGGAGAGATCATGGTGGAATGAACACCATTTTAGATACCATATGTTAGGGGATCATTAGTCATATTTGGAACTGAGATTGATTTGGGGAGGCCTGAGCATAGGAAGGCTCGGTTAATTGGTGATCAAAAAAGTTTTGGCCTCGGGAGACTTGTCTAGTTTAGGCTAAGGTTGGCCTATCATAGTGTTAAACACTAAAATTTGCTCGGCGCTCGCGTGCTCCCACGTGAGGCTCTAGAGCAGTGTTAAAAACTAAAATTTGGAGCGCTCACGTGTGGCACGTGAGGCGCCCCAGAATTGGGCACTGCTTCTTAGGATTTATTCCCTCTTTCTTTTATAAGTGCTAAGCATTATTGGGGATCACGTGGGATTATGTGAGGCGCCCCAAAAATGGGAACTGTATTTTATTTATTCCTTTTTTTCTTTCATAAGTGCTAAACACCATTAGGGGGTCACATTGGATCACGTGAGGCGCCCCAAAATGGGAACTGCCTTTGATTTATTCCCCCCTTTTCTTTCATAAGTGCTAAGCACCATTAGGAGGGTCACTTGGGATCACGTGACTCGATGTCAGTTGTTCCTTTTGGTCCTCAGAGGTGCTAGAGGTGCTCACGTGGGAACACATGATCTGTTGCCACAACGTTGTACGCTAATCGTTTTTTTTATGTGCATGGGGATCTTGATCTTAGTTTTGAGAGTTTCAGGTCCCTTGTTTTATAAGAATTAAATTCTTATGCAGGGTTAAACCTTAGTTTTATCAGAGGAATTAAATTCCTATATTTTTGGGAAGAATTAAATTTTTCAAACTTAGTTCTTTCCTCTAAGTTTTGAGTCTGCATGACAGAATCTCCCCGATGAGAATTAAATTCTCAACTTGTGGGGAGATCTGCTTCTGCAGACCTCAACCAGAGGGAGAACTAAGTTCTTTTTTTTTTATTTAAAAGAGTTAAACTGTTGGAGCAGTGAAAAAGAGATAAAATGATCTCTAGGTCTTTCTTCTTACCTAAGGTTTCTTTTCTTAAAAGAGAACTCCTCTTCTTTTTTTGTTTTCTCAAATCTTATGGGGGGGTGTTTTCTCTGTACAAGACTTGAAGTCTTGGGTCCTTTATATAGTATAGGCAAGTTTGTTAATTTAGTTAAAGAAATCTCTCATTGAGAGATCTTAATTAATTTGGGGATTTTATCCACCGTTGGATCTTTGATCCAAGAACTTCTGTTTTACAGAAGATATTTTTCTTGTTTTTAACAAGATTGGGGAAATATTTTTCCATACAGAGCTTATTCTGTAGCTTGGTGATTTTTAATCACCATTGGATTTTTAATCCAACGGTGCTCTGTTTTACAGAGAGCAATCTTTCTTGTTTAGAAAGATTCAACGAAATATTTTCCAAATAGGGTTTTGTTACTTAGAATTTAATTCTATCGGCTCAGAAGGCATTTGAGACCACTCACGTACAGCACGTGATCCCACAGAGTTAAACTCATTTACTTATGTGCAACAGCCCATAAAAGGCATCACGTGCTGACACGTGAGCTTCTCTGGCCTGTTATTTGTTTTAAAAAGGAGACTATATACTTTGTATATAGATGCTCACGTGCTTGCACGTGAGGCTCGATTTCAGCCTTAATTGTTAAGCGCAATGCCTATGAATTTTGTTTATAGGTGCATCACGTGTGGGCACGTGATGCTCCATCAGGGGAATTTTTTCATTGTGTGTTTTTTCTTTCTCTTTTTTTTATAAGGGAACAAATGGCCCCACAAATTTGTTCTCACGTGGCCTGCACGTGAGTGCAACGCTGTCATCTTTATAGCCGTTGGATCTGCCTAGGGGAACAGGGAGATGAACCGCCCTCGTTACGTCTTATAAATGCAAGGATCCTATCTTTGGGAAGCCTCCGGTCCTTCATCTTCTTCCTTCCTTGTCTTCTTTGAGAATTTAATTCTCTTCTTCAGAGCTTAGTTCTCTGCCCATTGAAATTTCAGAGTTAAACCTTGTCAGAAAAAAAAGAAACCTTTTTTAGGTAACGATTTTGAACAACAAAGAAACCCTTTTCTTAAAAAATTTTCTGGATTTTAAATCCACCATAAGAGCTTTGCTCTCTTCTGAATGTGTTGAGCATTCCTCCTCTGATCTTTAAGGATTCATGGCATTGTAATTTTATTTTTCGTTTCCTCATCATGGGGGTTTCCTGGAATTTAATACCATAGCTTAAAAGGAATTTAATTCCTCACCAAAGAGCTTAGCTATGAAGATCAAGAGGGCCTGATTGATGTAGATTTTGCGTGTGCGTGTTTAAATTTTAATTACCGCAATCAAGACGGTGTCGCTTGGTAGCCAGCCGGTTGAGTACGGGTCGGTCCACAGGGAAATTGTGTTATCTCTTTAAGTTCTTACGAGTTAAGTCCAAAAGAAATGGTGGTTTTGTTTTATGATCTAAGAATGATAAAAAAAATTGATTAAAGCCTTGCTAGGGTTATAATTAGGTTAGTTTGGAAATAAAACTCTATTCACTGCTTCCTTTGCCCTAATTAAGAACATAGGTGTTAGGGTAATAGTTAACAAAGGGGATTAGCACGACTAAGAAGAAACTTCATTTCTTCCTTTTGGTCCTTGTCCGTCCTTTCTTAACTCTTAGCCCTAACCTCTATGTAAATCAACCACAACCTGTCTAACTAGGGAATCACCGCTATCTCGTAGGATAGGGTGCCGTAGTGAGCGGTGTGTGTTTGATTCAAATAGAGTCCTAATTAAAATATTATATGGGGCAAGAAAGGAGTGAGAGATTTCCATCTCTCAAACCTACCCAATCCTAACCCTAACAAGTGATGAATTACTCACTCATTAGGAAAATTGCGACAAAATTCATTTTTTATAATTTTGTTTTAATAACCTAATTAACTTGCAGATAAATAAATGCAGATAAAAAAATAAATTGCAGAAATAAAATTAGAATGGAAAATTCCAAGATAAAAAAAACTTACTTTATTGACACCTCTTGACGATTACAATGGAATTGAAAATTTTAATCTAGAAATTAAAAGAGGCATGCCTAATTAGGCTTTAGGGTTTCCTATTTATAGATAGGAGAAACCCTAGGGTTTACATCTGATCCACATCTGAAATTACAAGACTACCCTAAGAAAGCCGGGTCAACGCACCGACACCCACCGACACTTTGCACCGACACGTGCACAGCACGGCCGCAGAACCGTGGCGGAAAGCCATGTTTGGCCGCGGATCCGCGGCCGTCTTGGGAGTTCTCTATCTCATTTCTTTAGGGTTGTTTTATGTTGCCTTTTTCTTCTATTTTCTTCACTTGGTTCTTCAGAATCTTTTCTAATTTCTTCCAGATTTCTAACAGTGCAGAATTTGTGGACTTTTACCGTAAGCTTTGCTTTGAAGTCTTGTATCTTGTGTTGCCCTTGAACTGTCTTGTGCATAGAACTGTTTACTGATCTTCATTTGTTCCTTGAATTGTTAGGCGGTATCATACAGATTCATCTTTTGTTGGTTGTAGTCTCACTTTTGTAATGTCTTTTCATGAATTTCACTGTATTGTTCTGAGAACCTGTAACCTGTAGACATGGATCAAAAGCACCTATTTATTTGAAATATGATCAAGAATGGAGAATATAATAATGCAAAATTCTGATATGAACAAATACCCCCAAACTTATCTTTTGCTCGTCTCGAGCAAAGCCAATTTTATTCTCAACAAAATCCTAACCTCACTTTCCCAGGAAATAGCGATTGCACTGAGCTCGTGCAACAAGCCGTTAAACCTCTAGGTGTCCCTAGTAGGAGGAGTGTTGTCTCCTGAGGGTTTTTAGCGGATACTACCCACAAAATCCGATCAATTTGGCCTATTGACTTTCATTCTTCAATTAGGTATTCTAGCAAGAAATTCTATTATCTTTAACTTAGAAATTATCAACCCATATTTTTCACACTCACTTATCATTTAACTTAAGATTGTATATGTTCTGCAAATTTATTAAGCTTTCAGCATCTTCTGAATTTTCCTTCTAAGGTTCTATCTCAACTTAGGAATTTTTATCATTTTTATTGAAGATATAAGGCCTATATTTCATTCCTATCTCTTATCCAAACCCCAATCATATACCCCTACGTGTGTGTATGTTTCACCCCTACACTTGGAAATTCAATTCTAGCTAACATACTCTTGTCCATCGTCCAAAATACTTTTAGTTGGTGAATTTTTAGATTAAATTGCTCACACATTCTTCATGCGACCGTTAATACTTCTTGAGATACTAACGACCGATTACAAAATGTGTTCGTGCATTAAGTCGTAATTCCTCGTCTTGTAATACCTAAGGCTTTAGTAGTGACTCTCAAACCAGTTGGTCTAAGGCACTAGGTGATAAAGCACCCTTGCTATATATATATATATATATATATATATATATATATATATATATATCCAGCCTCAAGTACTTACAAAACCAGTGTTCATTTTTTTATATCTCTTTATTCACACTTGTATTTTTATTTTATTTTCTTTCATACTAAGGATTTTAGACAAGAGCATTTCAAGGTATCCTCTACTATTCCAAGTTTCAAGGTGCGTGTTTGTGCAAGTTGTAGGGTATATATTATCAGAATTTAGACTAAAGGTTCAGAATTTATTTTTCAGACTTACACTTCAAATAAAAATTTCAATACTTTTCCCTTATTTTGACTTAATCCTAGAACTGAACTCAAAATTTGCCTATTTCTAAATAATCTACAAGGGCATATATTTTCTAAGGTTAAACTTTAAGAAATGCTATTTTTATGGTTTTTAATTAACTAAGTTTAGGATCTAGTTTTTCCCTACTATTCAACCTTCATGTTGAACTTAAGTCAAATATGGCAAAAATTGATTTTCAATTTTTCTAATTTTTTTTAAAGTTTTTCAATTTTTTATTTGCTTTTATTTTTTTTATTTTTTTATTTTTAATTTTTTTATAAAGATGCAATGCGGAATTAAATATGCAAAGAAAGAAAAAACAAGTATGTACAAAAAAATAAAAATATGCAATGCAAAGATAACTATTTACAAACCACCTCCACCCTTAAACTTACCAAAAGCAGTGCCCTCACTGCTCATGCCCTCGCCGTCCCCTTGAACGGGAACGAGAACGTTCCTCTCTAGCCAGCAGCGTAGATACGCCATGTTCAATCTCTGTCACCTGGTTATCCAAGTTGGTCACCATCCCTACCAACCTATCAATCCTCCTAATGGCTGTTCTAAGCAGACGTGCATGTTTTGCGGGGGTAAGCTCTTCCTCGCTCACGGTCGAGCTGGAGCTGGGTGTTCTGGCGGATACATGTTCGGCCGGTTCTGTTCGCGACCATATATCAGTTAAGCGGGTATAAGACGTGGATACGTCCTCAATAAGAGGCCTAATGGGTATACCTCCATGCATGTAAAACTCAAATTCTTCCACAGGGAGGAAATAGCGACACATTTGTGTCACTAACATAGGGCATGGGTAATTTGCAGCCCTTTTGCCAGCACCAATTGAATTAAGTAAAACCGTGCACATGTCAAATCTAGGGTTCCTAGTCATTAAGGTGTGCACGATATGAAGAGATGGGGTGAAAAATGTTGTGTTATGTGAACTGCCAAAAATGTTGTTTTGTGCCCAACGGCACACAGTTAATACATTGGCGAAATGAGTTCTAGCCTGTATGCCCTTCCTAGGTTCCCTCGAACAGTCATTACCCATTAAGGGTAAGTAGTCTTCAAATTGATGGGGTTGGTCGTGAACAGGTAATCTAGAAATTAAGGTGACTTCATGGATGAAGTCCCTATCAATAATTATTTCCCTATCACCCCAAAGTAATTTAATAAAACCGTATTGTGATAGGCAACCTTCCTCCATGCACTGGTAAAAACGAGTGAATAGATCTGGAAGGGCGTAGGTATTAGGATGATTGAAAATTAAAAAGTTCCACCCTCGCCGTGTGATTTCATCACCAAAATAACTCCCAAAGATTGTGTCTGTAAACATTTATGAAAAATCTCGTTCTAATTGCATGGTTGGTGTCATTCAGAAAGTTCACAGATTTATAAAAAATTTTAACAGAGAGGGAGAGATGATGCAAACCTCCTCTGAAGATTTCAGAGGGCGACGTCACCAACACGCGGCGGATGCGCAGCCAGAACCTGCTTCTTGCGGCGGAAATGCGGCGGAGTGGGGAGATCTCCTTGCGCTGTTGCTGCGGCGGCTAGGGTTTTCTGAGAGGAATGCTTTTAGGGTTTGATAAAATCAGATAGGGGTCGGGTTCTATTTATAGGGGGTTTTGGTTATTTGCAAAAAGGTCCTCTTAAAAAGAGGAATTCATTTGTAAATAATTTTTTTAAATATTTTTATTATTATTATTTATTATTTATTAAAAGCTGAAAATTTACAAAAATACCCCCAAAAAATTGAAAAATTTTTATTTTCATTTTTTATTTTCATGTTGTTTTTATATAATTACAAGTGGTACATACCCCCAAACTTATTTGAAACAGTGTTTCCACTGTTTATGGCTGGATAACCGAAATTTAGGGGTAGATGGAGGAAGATCATTCAATGTAAAGCGGCTCCTGCAAAAACAGGAGCTCCTCCGAAGGGTCCGCAGTGAGGAACGGTTTAAGTCTATGTCCGTTCACTTTAAATAGTGAACCGTACTCCGGATTCTCTAAATCGACCGCACCGTGCGGATAAACGGTGCGTACCAAAAATGGCCCTTTCCATCGAGATCTGAGCTTGCCGGGATGAAAATGTAACCAAGTGTCGTAAAGTAAAACCTGTTGACCAGGTTTGAAAGTTTTGCGCATAAGGTGTTTATCGTGGAACACCTTTGTTCGGTTTTTGACGATTATTGCATTCTCGTAGGCTTCATCCCGAAGTTCGTTTAATTCATTTAATTGCAGCTTTCTATTGCTGCCCGCATCTCCGAGAGATAGATTCAACTCTTTTATTGCCCAAAATGCTCTATGCTCAATTTCAACTGGAAGGTGGCAAGCCTTTCCATAAACAAGTCTATAAGGAGACATTCTAAGATCGGTTTTATATGCAGTTCGAAATGCCCAAAGGGCATCAATAAGTTTTGACGACCAATCTTTACGGTTTTTGGAAACCGTTTTCTCTAATATTTGTTTAATTTGCCGATTTGAAATCTCGGCTTGCCCACAAGTTTGGGGATGATAGGGCGTTGACAGCTTGTGAGTAATGGAATATTTCCGCATTAAGAACTCGAAAGTCCTATTACAAAAATGAGATCCATTATCGCTGATAATTGCGCGGGGGTGCCCAAACCGAGAAAAGATGTTTTCTTTGAGAAATATAACGACAACTTTGTTGTCATTAGTCCGGTTGGGCACAATCTCGACCCACTTTGAAACATAGTCAACAGCGAGGAGAATATACACGTTCCCAAAAGAGTTGGGAAACGGTCCCATAAAGTCTATCCCCCAAACATCAAAAATTTCAACAACCAAAATTGGTTGGAGCGGCATTTCATTTCTCCTAGATATCCGGCCCAAGTGTTGGCACCGGGAGCATGTCTTGCAGTAATCATGTGCGTCTTTAAAAAGTTGTGGCCAATAGAAACCACACTGCAAGATCTTTTCTGCTGTCTTTTTTGGGCCAAAATGCCCGCCACACGCTTGATCGTGGCAGAATGACAGCACGTTCTTAAACTCATTGTCGGGGACACACCGACGAATAATTTGGTCCGGACAGTATTTGAATAGATATGGTTCATCCCAGTAAAAATGTTTTACTTGGGATAGAAATCTGAGTCTGTCCTGATTCGACCATTCGTTTGGTATAAGTCCGGTGGCCAAATAATTCACAATATCTACGAACCAAGGTTCGCATGACACAGTTAAGAGCTGCTCATCTGGAAAAACGTCTTTATAGGAATTTGAAGCGTAGGCGAAGAAGGAAGTCGTGAAAAATGGTCGGCGACTACGTTTTCGCATCCTCTCTTGTCTCTGATGACAAGGTCAAACTCTTGTAGTAGGAGGATCCAAAGTATAAGCCGAGATTTAGCATCCTTCTTCGCAAAAAGATGGCGAAGAGCTGAGTGGTCAGTGTAAACGATGACTGGAGAGCCGATTAAGTAGGGCCTGAACTTTTCTAATGCAAACACAACAGCTAATAATTCCTTCTCAGTTGTTGTGTAATTTAATTGGGCCTCGTTCAATGTTCGGCTAGCGTAATAAATTACATGCGGCATTTTCTCGAGGCGCTGTCCAATGGCATGCTACGCACCCCACGAACTTGCGGGGAGGCGGAATATATGAAAAATGATTATCAAAGCTTCGTAACACGGACTTGAGCGCATGAATCGTTTCTAAACCATTGCTAACAAAGTACTAGAGGTTTAACTACTCGGATACGAAGTTATACCTCACGTTACTTGTCCTTCGGGTCTTCATCGCGGTCCTCCACTCCTCGTAGGCTCCTTGGAACATCGGCATCTCAACGGCCTCCTCGAATCAAAGACGATCCACCTGAAAGCTCCTACGCCAAGCTTAATCTCAAACTTGAGATAACTAGGTTGCTTAAAGTGCTAATCTAAGCTACCTAGGGGATATAGAGTGAGGTTATGGATGTATTAGTCTAGCTAACCCTTGATCTTAACACATGAGAGCTTAGGGTTAGGGTTTGAAGAGAGAGTGAGCTTGAGGAGAGAGAAGGTGGGAATGATCATGAGAACAAAAAATCCTTCTAACTTGAATATATGATACATAATGAATTATCAAATAATATCAATTAATTGATTATTCACCATGTTTCATTTAATCAAGGAGAGTGATTCATCATGCGAGTCATTAGATCATTAATGAAGCATTAATGATATGATGAATCATATAAATGAGTCACACAAAGCAATTAATGAAAAAGCCACCTCAACCCCTCATGTCACCACTCTTCTAGAACCTTCTCGACAAATTACGAGAACGCCCCTCCAATCCGTGAAAACACGGAAAAACTTTAGACTGTATAAATCCAGTAACCCGATACTAGAATCTGGCTTAAACCAAAGCCGGCTAGTAAAAACTGTCCGAAAAATCGTACATGCGTAAACACACGTATGCATCCGGACCCTTGTAGTAAAACCATACGACCTCTATATCGTTTCGCCTGGAGCAGGGAAACTCTCTGTGTGGGACTCTAAAGACTCGACACTACGCTGGCAGTGGGTTTAACCACAGACCGCAAGCGGCACTAGCTGTACGTAACGGTCCCCAGGTAGATGTCGATAAGAAGGTCGATGAGGAAAACCATCCGAACCCCTACTGAGCCTGATGTGACAATCTCCATACAGTCCGGTCTGTTCGTCTAAGACTATCGCATATCAAGCCTATGGGGCGGCAAGCGTCAGTCCCTTAATAGCTGTATAAGTCATGTCAGAGCGAAGCCCATTACATCCTGAGAAGCTACTGGAACCTACCAGTATATCTCGCTTGCCCTGGTCAGGGACTTTGCGTAATGGCTCTCCGACATAGCGCGATATCATCTCCCAATACCGGGAGAGACGAATCCTATCTAACCGCCACTGCCTCCAAGTGCTCGGGACTGCACCCAACTGCTACCTGTTTGCACGATTCCTTTGAGCCGTGGTAGGGTAGCAATCTAAGAACAGTGGGACACACTCAAGGCGAAGTTGCAGTGTCAAGTCTGCGGACTATGCTGTACTCATGTCACCTGGGAACTGTTAACTGACGATGGGTATAATACCAACCAATCAGTTCCCCGGCGAGTCCTGTCCGGTGTACCCGTAACCTAACGAGCACCTGTACACTATCTCCAGTACGACGTACTGATGGCTGTGGGACAGACCATCTCCCCAACTGGGATGAGAAGCGTATACACTTAGTCTACTCCGGAATATCGATGCCCTATCTCGATAATCCATCGACCAGGGACCTGTATAGGATGTTGCTTACAGACTACCCAGCCCCCACTAGTGTGACTGCCATCACGACGCTGGTAATCAAGCAAAGATCCTATGGGCTCTACTAATATGTATAAGTGATACGTTACAAGAAACATATGCACATATCAAAGTAGACTCAAACCAAGTAGCATATTACTATGTTTAGCAAGACTGTTATATACAACTGTGAATATCCCAAGCTTCCATTAAGTAATATACATGCTAGTATGATACAATAATGGCCCCTAGGGCATATACACTAACAATCTCTGCGCTGCGCAACGCTTCAGATAACTTGCGCTCTGCGCTGCGCGACACGTGTCAGCGCAGTTGCGCTGCGCTCTGCGCTGCGCGACACGTGTCAGCGCAGTTGCGCTGCGCGACACGTGTCAAGCGCAGGTGCACTTGCACCAACTGTGCCAGCATTAAAACTTAAATAATAAATTAATCAGAATTAAAATTCTAGAATGATCTTTTTAATCTTATTAAAACAAGAAAATTATCTTCTGTAAAACAGAGGCCTTAGGATCAAAGATCCAACGTTGGGGAAATATCCCCAGATCAATCAGAGAAAGATCTCTGTAACTAACCTAACAAACTAATTGGCCCTATATAAAGGCCTCTAAACTCCAAGTTTCAGATATAGAGAGCTCCTCCAAAAACTTTGAGAAAAAACTCAAAGAGAAAAAAAGGTAAACCTTTGAAAAAAGAAGAATTTCTTCTAAAAAGATCAATGATCTAAGAACAGGATCAAGATCTTCAATAAAAAGAAAAAGATCAAAAAAGATCCAATCATAAAAGATAAAAGAAGTAATTTACTTCATTATTAGATCTTTTGATCTATATAAAGGCACAGCCTTTTGATGAACCATTGGTTCTTGAATCTTGAGGTAGAACCTCTTCTGAGAAAACAAAGAACCTGTTTCTTTGATCTTAATTGGATCAAGATGTGCTCTGCGCTATTGGACAGTGCCCTGCACTCTTGATTTGCGCTGTTGCGCTCCTGGGACTGGCGCAAGTCACCAGAGAGTGCCACGTGTCAATCTGCGCCTTGCGCTAAAAAAAATAGAGCGCTGCGCTCTTGAATTGGCGCACTGCACCAGAGCGCGCCACGTGTCAGCAGCGCATTAGCGCAGCTCACTGGCGCAGCGCACTGCGCTAACAGACTTGCGCTTAGCAGAGCGTGACACGTGTCACCTCCACATGCGTTGGCGCCTTGCGCTCTTTAATTGGAGAAAAGCGCCTGACAGGCCACGTGGCGCACTGTCAGACCACTAAATGCTGTGCATTATTAAGAAAGGGCATAGCCCAATTAAAAGGCCTAACATGCCAAATATAAATGCCATGCATTTAAATAAAAAGCCCAATGCTATGCATTGTTTTAAAAAAGGGCAGAGCCCAAGCAAAGGCCTAACAGGCCAAGGATAAATGAAATGTTATATATTTTCAAATGGAATTAGCCCAATTCTGGCCATAAGTCCTCAATTTAAATTGAACTGAGCACAACTGCTCTCCCAAATCAATTTACACCCGGTTCAAGGGTACATCTCTGAACTCCTCTGATATTTGTCGTTGTAATCCTTCAACGTCGTCAGAGAGGTGACGGGTCCCGACAACCATACATTGCTACGGACTGTGGGGTCCTTAAACTCATGGACCGAAATGTCCTTAAACTAATATTCGCCCCCAAAATGGGAATGTTGGACCGAAATGTCCTTAAACTAATATTCGCCCCCAAAATGGGAATGTTGGACCGAAATGTCCTTAAACTAATATTCGTCCCCAAAATGGGAATGTTGGACCACCATGTCCTTAAACTGGAAATCGACCGCAATATCCCTAAACTAAACAATAGAGTCCAAATGCTCTTTTGTTGGATCTAAACGATCCCGTTAAGTTGATCTTAGTCTAAAATTAGACTAACGTATCCTTAACTAATGTTTAAGTTGATCTTAGCCTCAAATATGGCTAACGTATCCTTAAACCAAAACCAAAACCCAAATCTAAGAAGACACGGATTTGGACTAATCCACGCCCTACGGGCGACAATACAAATTAGTCTCCGTATACAATCCACGGGCAACCGAACACAAAACAAACACCCACCACACGAAGTGACCATCTGGAGAAGGAGAAAGTTGTTACCGTGATGCGGTAGCATAATTAACTGCGGGGGCTTGCGCCTGCAGGGAAGAGCGTTCCCACAATCAAAAACCCCTCAAGCGAGGGGGAATCTGACGAAGTCTGCTACATCGGCCGCATCCGTTTAAACCTTCGATACACGGTGCCATAAATCAACTTTGCATCTTCGGAGAGGTGGACGGATAGCGCCAATTAGCATCTGCCCCCAGATTCAGGCAAGACAGTCCGTCTTCCCGGTTTCCGGCGGTAAACAGATTCTGGCACGCCCGGTGGGACCTTTTCCTCTTTCCACTCCACACTTCATGTGTCATCTTCGCGAACGAATCGCGGTTTGTTAATGGTTGTCCTTGGGTTTCAAGTTACTAAGATTTGGTCTCTTGCTTGGCGCAGAAGGCTAACAGCAATGGCGTTCAACTGCTCGAACTGCTCCAACTGCAACTGCAACCGACGCTCCGCCTCATCTGGAGGTGTAGCCTATGGACCTCAGGCGGCATCACTGTTCACGATGCCGGTGGAACAAATCACCCAGGCTACTACTGGACTATTTTTCGGGACCATGCTCCCGCCAATGAGCTTCACGGCCCCAGTGTCCGTACCGGAAGGTCCTAAGAAGTCGGTCTTCGATCGACTTACAGCTGCTGCGGCCCCTCTCAACGGGTCGCCCAACACCAATGCCTCGGTCTTCTCCAGACTAGGCCAAAACTCCTGCGGGCCCACGATGAGGCTTGCGGTCCCAAAGAAGGTTATTCAAAAGAGAGTAGCCAAATCTGCTCTTGAAGTCGTCAAGGCGGCTTCTCCCGCTAAGAGGTCGGTCTTCAAAAGACTGACCGTCCCAACTCCTACTCCCGCTCTTGCTGCTCAAAAGACATCAGTCTTTAATTGGCTGAGATCGGCTACAGCCCCTCACCTGAACAGGGGGAAAGACAAGGCCGTCCCCGTCCCCGAGCCAATTCCCATAACTCGACATGCTCGACGTCGCCACTGGCGCCGAGTGAGGAAGTCCGGAGGTAGTTCCCCTTCTGGGTTAACTTCACCAGCCCCGACGACGGAAGTTAATGCTGCTGTTCCGACTGGGAACAGCTTTGAACTGCTAAATAAAGTGCGCAGGAATTCTCCTACCGCTGTAATGAAGAAGTCTCCCCCTCCGCTGAAGAAGGTTGTGGAAGCAAAGCCAGAACAACCCCAATCCCCTCAACGGCTGTCCTCCAAGATCTATAAAGTCTGGCGGCAGGCCCGAGACTCGGTGATTGATCCCAATTTCTCCCGCCAGCACAAGAAACTGAAGGTCCAACAGGAAGTCAGCCATCCTGCTAAGCCACGAAAAGCTGTCTGGGTGCCCACCTCGACGGCTCACTCAACTTCGACCGCTCCTGAGAAAAGAAGGCCGGAGAAGATCCCTGTGCCGGCAACAAAAGCCAAAAACACTGAACCCAAACGCCCTAAGTCTGGGGGCATGGTCGTCCATACCGTTTACATGGCATCTGGGAAGGAAGATAGTCGCGCTTCAATGGGCCACCGACCGCTCACTCGATCCATCACAAGGGCCCAGGAACAGCAGTAGCAGAAGCTCCAGGAGATGCTGACTGCAATGGCCGCGCTCACCGGACCAAAAGAAAGCCCGGAGGCGTCATCGGAGAAGCGTCGCGAACAAGAAACCGATACTGAATTCCTTAGTAGAATGCTTGAAAAGAAAGACAAGGAGGCGGCATAGCAAGCGGCCAATATAAAGAAGATGGCTCTCCTATTTCAAGACATGGTCAGGATGATGATCCAGCCAGATCCCCCAGCCGAAGATCCTCCGATTATCCTTGAAGATGACAAAGGAGAAACGTCAAATCCACCGCTGGCTCTTTCAACGGCCAAGGAGGAGATAATTTCCAAAGCTGCCCTGGATGATGTTTATATCAGATTTTTGCATTTTTATACCGCCCAATTTTTATCACATTGCTTATCGGTAGGTACTCTTGAGCCGTGTTTGCTAGTCAATTGCAGGATACATGTTCTCGGCTCTAAACGGTGAAATTCATGGAAAAGCATGACAAAATCCGGATTATTGCCAACCACAGATAAAACTCGGGTCTCCGCTCTCTATCCGTATGTTGCCGCACACCAGTTTAAGAGACAAAATGGCAAATCAATATCATTTTCATGCACAGGGCTCAATGGCAACACAAGATCCAAGAAATCTACGCGGAGCTCGAGAAAACCATGGCAAAAGGTCCACATCAAATCACCTTTTGATCAACAGAAATTCTGGAAAAATCGTGAAGAAATTCTGAGAAAAAACATATACCAGACTCATGGGCACAGCAGACCAGGGGAGTACAAAAAATCCCATGCCCCAACTCCACCATAGGGCCACGGATCCGCGGCCAATAGGGGGTCTAGGCCGCGGATCCGCGGCCTTACAGGCGTATCAGTTGATGGGTTTTTTAGGGCAGTTTGGTCTTTTCACATGAGTCCAGAATGTTGCCCTAGAATTTCTATTGCCTGCCTATAAATAGTCCAGAACTTGCCAAAGCCAAGGGTCCATAATCTTGTATTTAGATTTTAGGTTATATGTTGTTGTTGTTCTTCCTCCTCTCATCTCTTCTCCATTAAAAAACTTGTAGTGAGCTTTGTGAAGAATGAATAAAGGAGTTCTTGTTCTTACCATACTTGTCCTTTTATTTTGTTAACTATTATTTCTTGTAATTTTCATTTGATAATTTAGTTGTTGTTATTTGTGTTTGTTTCTTTCTTGTTCTCTTTTCCTTTATCCTTAAACAACCATGATGCTTACGCTTGATCCTTGCCGAGGTGAGGTCGCAAATAGCTAGTTGTAATCTTCTAACCTCTTTCTTTCTATCTTCCTCCTTTGTTTTATTTTCATTTTTCTTGTAATGGGTGAGTAGTTTCCATACTTGTTAGGGTAGGATAAGGAAAGTTTGAGAGAAGGAAATCTCTCTCACTCTTTCCTTGCCCAATATCTTAAATCGAACTCCCGTTAATTGAACCACAATCCGCTCCCTACAGCACCCTATCCTACATGATAGCGGTGATTCCGTAGTGAGACCGGTTGTGGTTGAATTAACCGGAGGTTAAGGCTAAGAGCCAAGAACGGACGGACAAGCACCAAAAGGAAGAACTTATGCGTTGGAAAGCCTAGCTTATACTCGCAAGTTCCTTCCTAGTCGTGCCAATCCCCGTTGTTGCCGATTACCGTAACACCGATATTAAGAGTGGCAACGAAAGAAGTGAGCGACTCCTAACTCAAACTAACCTAATCCTAACCCTAACAAGCTCTTTATATATATCATTTTAGCACTTAAGTAATCTAAAAACAAACCTGGAAAATTGGACTTAACTCGTTAAAGCACATAGAAAAAGATTCCCATCTCCCTGCGGACGACCCGTACTCAACCGGCTAGCTACAAGCGAAACCGTCTTGATTGCGGTAACAAACTTAGCACGCAAAAACTCTACCAATCAGATGACTATATTGCTCAACAAATATGAGTTCACCAGGCAACTGAGGCAGCCGGTCATGTTGTCAAAACGGGGCGACCATATCCGAGCTAGTATGATCAGATCAAATACCCGCCGGGCTACACGATCCCAAAATTCCATGTCTACAAAGGGACAGGCAATCCCCATCAACATGTTTCCCAGTTCATGGCTCTTTGTGGCAACACCGGCGGCGATGATAAGCTCCTGCTTCGCCAATTCATCGGCAGCTTATCAGAGACGGCGTTTGAGTGGTACTCCGAGCTTCCAAACGACTCCGTCAAAACTTTCGCAGAGATGGAGTTGCTATTCACTCAGCGTTTCGCAAGCGCCAGCGAGAGTACTCCAATAACAGCTTTGATCAATGCAAGAGTAAAGCCAGGAGAAACTTGGGTTCAATATGCAATCCGATGGCGGAACTTGTGGTCAAAATGCGAACAACGCATCGAAGAAGCGCCAGCGGTGGGCATGTTCGTGGGTACCCTAGTTCTTCATGCAACTATTTCACAGTTCATGATGTTCTCTAAACCAACCACGTTCCAGGCCTTGATTGACAAATTAGCCCAAATGGACCAGATGGGCCATAGAACATCTCCTCCAAAGCCGGACTCTCGAAATGAAAAGGGGAAAGGAAAAGCGATCGTCGTCGCCAATGCTCAACAACAGCCGAGCAACTTGAAGCCGGTTGTCCGTCAAAACAATATGCGTCCACGCCTATCCCTCGAGAAGAGGCTAGGACGTCCTTACTCCTTTCCTCAAGATAAAACGAGAAGACTGTTCGAGCTGGCAGTGCGCAACAGACTCATCAATCTGCCAGATTCAAAACGTCCGTTGCAGCCGAACGACGTCAATGATCCTAATTACTGCCCCTATCACCGAGTATTGGGTCATCCGATCGAAGATTGCTACGTCTTCAAAAACTGGATTGAAGACCAATACCAATAAGGCAAGTTTGCGTTATCCGAAAAATGGAAGGTGAACCCGCCGCAACCTCATACCCCTAAAAAGGTGATTATGTTGGGGGCAACGTGCTCCCTTGTTAAAGAAGCCCCATGGGAGGTCGTTCTTTCAGCCAAAACAAAAAGGATCTGAATGATCTCCAAACATGCCCGGCGATTAGGTGGAAAACCCCACCGGAACCCCAGATCATCGAAGGAATGCTGAGGTCGCACCCAACTCCAAAGATCGGTGGTAATGGCCCAAGCACTCACACCCAGCCGTCGAAATCTTCAAAGAAGAAGAAGGAGAGATCCAAAAAGCCCGTGAAGCCTGGCGACAAGCGCACAGACTTACAGAAACAGATTAACACACTGGAGGAGTATAATCAGAAGACACGGACTCCCATCACGCTCCAAGAGTTCCTCAGCCACGTCTTTCAGGAGGAAGATGATGGAGAAAGCTCGTCGGATGAATCTGAGGGTTATGTAGCAAGTTGTCATATGATCTCCCACTCGTTTACAGACGATGAGAAAACTCCTTGCACTGAGAATCTGCGGGCAGATCCTAAACCGGAACTTCTGGGGCCATCAGATGAAACAATTGATGCATTCTTCAACGAAGCCCTTTTGAAAAGTAAAGCTGATCGGGAATGCGGGACGGTCATATTTGAAAGGGATAAGCGCCGGCGACTAGACGAAAGAGTTGAGACACTCCCGTAAAATCAAAAGACATCCGTTGCGGATAAAAACAAATTCAAGATGAGGAAAATGTTTGCTAAAGCCATATCAATGGGGATGAAGCTACCACCCTCTGAAGGAAACACTCCTGGTGAAACAGAAACACATCCTAGCTACTGCTTATATCATCGAAGAATTTCGCACCCCACCGAGGAGTGCAATGCTTTTAAAAGATGGTGGCAGGGATATATTGCTCACCGGCATCATTTTAAGCGGATGAAACGCAAAACTCAGCGAGAGCAAAGAAGTGCGAATGAGGAGTATAAAAGAGACACCGGTAACTGTTGCATGGTCAACACCGGGGAATCGCAAATTCTCACTTTCGGAAGCGACTCTGACGAAGAAATGGCTCTTGACCCCCTCTTTAAAGAATCCGCATTGGGAGAGGAGGAAGAACCGAAGGCCTGTGAAAACATCCAGCTGCGCAATCGCACGCTTCCAGAAAAGAATCTCGGATCTACGAGTAAAAAAGATAAGGGAAAAGAAAAGGTCTCTGAGGATATCGCCCTGGATGACCAAGTCATGAAAGAGCTGACCGCCAAGGACCCGCCAAAGAAGAGTAAGATGGACTATAACATTCTGGCGCACTTGAGGAAGTTGCCCTCACAACTCAGCATTCTCGACGCCCTTTTACTATCCGAAGAAGCGAGAGATTCATTGATCAAGGCGCTGCAAGAGCCAGAGCAATTCTAAGCTTTTCTCGCCGAAGAAAAGATGAAGGACGAGCTGGAGGAAGTACACACAGCCGATATTACCTTCGGCGACGAAGACCTCCTCCTTGGGACGTGCGAGCATAACCGTCCCCTATATATCTCAGGATACTGCCACGATATAAAGATTGGCAAAATCCTGGTCGACAATGGGTCTTCCGTCAATCTCCTCAATATGCGAGTGTTGAAGGAAATCTGCATGAGCGTCCAGCACCTCGCTCGGGATAAGATCACCGTCTCCGGGTTCGACTCTCAATCATCACGGACTCTCGGGTCTGTGATACTGACGTTACATTTTGGGCTACTCGTCACGGACATTAAATTCCACGTCATAGACGCCAAGACATGCTATAATGCTTTGCTCGGCCGACCCTGGTTACACGAGTACAACATCATCCCTTCTACACAGCATCAGTGTATGAAATATTTTAAGGATGGTCTCGAGTATACCGTAACAGGAGAGCTGAACCCATTCTCCGTGAACGAAGTCCGCAAATACGAAGATGTAAAGTACTTCTTACCAGGTTTCGAAGACATGGAGAGATGTCATAAACCAGAGAACAAAGCTATCGCCGCCATTCCAGTCTTCGGGAGTGATACCGAGGAGGAAGAAGCGATGGTTTATTCAGGTCCACCCCAACACAACAAGCCAGGACCGTCCGCTCCCATGTTGATCTTTGGCAGTGACTCGGAAGATGAGGTCCATGCTATATTTTCCGCTCGACCTTCAATACAAACTTTCGCTAATGAAGAGCAAAGTTTGCAAGTTGCCATGGTTCCGCCCAAACATCATAAAGAACTAGATGCGCTCGATACCTACAGTGTGGAAGAGCTGCAGACGTTCTATGTCCCTCCCAGGCGAGAAGGCGAAAAGGCAATTCTATTCTACCGCTCCGGGGAAACCAATGTGGAGAAAGAAATCTGGCACGGTGCGGATTCTACACTTGACAGGCTTCAGCCCATCCGTCTGCCTAGATATTACACAGAAGGCTTGAAAAGGTTATTAAAGCGTCAAGGGATACCCTTCAAACAGACCGCTCGAAAAGCTAAGTTCTATGACAGGGTCTGGAATGTCCCTGGAACTCAGCGCAAGTCACCCAACGGGAGAATGGAAGCGGTCGGGCTTGGATATGTTCGGTCCAAGAAACGGGAGCTGCTCTGCGATTGCTATGTCGTATATGACTTTGATGAAGAAGGAGATGCTCAATGGGAGAGTGCTAATCCTGAACCAGAAAAAGTCCCCGACGTAAAAATGCCCAGTCCTTCGTTCGAAGAACAAATGGACAAGCTTATAAGGGAAGCTGGTCAAAAAGTTCGAGACGACCATAACCGCGAAATGGCCATCTACGAGAAAGCCATGGCGCAACGCCTTCTCCAACAGGCTGCGAAAGATGAAAATGCCGCTCCCTGTCAACCTGTTATAAAAATGACCCGATGCAGAGGCAGAAACAAGTCAAAAAGCAAAAAAGGCATTCAACAATGACAAAGCGGGAACAAGAAGCCACGCAGTCGGGAATCGAGCGGTCCAGATTTGTCCCTTATGAAGAAGATGAGTCGAGCATACTCTTTTCCTCAAGACAAGACAAAGAAGATACTTGACCTAGCTATAAAACACCAAATGATTACGCTTCCGGAGTCCAAGCACCCAGAACAAGCAGGCAAAGTCTCACACCCGAACTATTGCTCTTATCACAGGGTAATAGGACGCCCTCTCGAAGATTGCTTCACCTTCAAGAATTGGGTCGAAGATCATTATCAGCTCGGCAAATTCGCTCTATCTGACAGTTGGAGGATAACTCCGCCGCAGAAGCATGAACCCAAAGCTACGAGAATAGACCCAGATCCACATCAGTCTTGGAAGCGAGCTAGTACTTGTCATATGATAACGATATCAAAAGAAGAGCCCGAGAATATGGATGACCTCCCCTGGTGCTTCGAAAACAATGATGACGAGGTGATCTCAGAATTTCCACCAGCGCCGAAAGAGCTGGAAGATGGAATACACACCACTGCAGATAACCTCAAGAAAATTGAGTTGGGGACGGCGAACGACCCGCGGCCGACATTCGTCAGCGAGCTGCTGCCTGAAGAAAAGGTGGCTGCACTAAAAGACGTGCTTATGCAACATAAAGATTGCTTCACATGGAACTATTCCGAAATGCCAGGACTAGATCCAGAAATTGCTGTGCATAAATTGGCGATATCCCCGGACGTTAAGCCAATCAAACAAGCACCGAGAAGAATGCGGCTCGAGCTTGAGATGAGCATCAACGCTGAGGTCAAGAAGCTGATCGACTCCGGCTTCATCCAGGAAGTTCAATATCCTGAATGGATCGCCAATATCGTCCCGGTAATGAAGAAAAATGGGACAATGCGCATATGCGTGGACTTTCGGGATCTCAATAAAGCTTGCCTGAAGGACGACTTCCCAGTACCGGTTACCGAGCTGATGATAGAAAATACGTCCATTCACGAAGTCTTCTCCTTCATGGACGGATCATCAGGATACAATCAGATAAAGATGCATCCCGAGGACCAGAAGCATACCGCTTTCCGGACCCCTTTGGGTATATTCTGCTATAAAGTGATGCCCTTCGGTCTAAAGAACGCCGGTGCCACCTATCAGAGGGCCATGACGAAGATTTTTGATAACCTCATACATGAAATCGTCGAATGCTATATCGACGACCTCGTGGTGAAAAGCAAATCATACGGGGAACATCTCGAGCATCTGAAGATCGTATTTCAACGCCTTCGTCAATACAACTTGAAGATGAACCCTCTCAAATGCGCGTTCGGGGTGTCCTCAGGTAAATTCCTAGGATTCATCATCCGACACCGAGGTATCGAGATAGATCCGTCAAAGATCAAGGCGATCATGGAGATGCCCCCACCAAGGACTCTCAAGCAATTGCAGTCTTTCCAAGGGAAGCTCGCGTATATCCGGCGATTTATAGCCAATCTCTCTGGAAAGTGTCGTCCTTATAGTCACCTGATGAAGAAGGGAACCCCGTTCGTCTGGGATCACAAATGCCAAGGCGCGCTGGACGAAATCAAGCAGTATCTGCAGAACCCGCCAGTGCTGGCCGCTCCGGTCAAGGGAAAGCCTCTCATTCTGTATACAATAGCCCTCGAAGGTTCTTTAGGCGTATTATGGGCACAGGAGAACGACCAAGGGAAAGAACGAGCCCTCTACTATTTGAGTCGAGTTCTCTGGGGACAGAAAGCAACTACTCCCCCATCGAAAAACACTGCCTGGCGTTGATCTTCGCGATAACAAAGCTCAGGCACTATGCGTTGGCGCATGAAGTCTGTCTCATTTCGAAGGTGGACCCCCTTAAATATTTAATGTCGAAGGCCATATTGACAGGGAGACTCGCTAAATGGGCCTTGCTATTAATGGAGTTTTCGGTAACCTATCAGCCTCTTAAGGCAGTGAAAGGCCAGGCCATCGCCGACTTCCTCGCTGAGCATCCGATACCGGCCGATTCCCTTCTGAATTGCGAGCTGCCAGACGAACATGCGTTTGATGCGATCGACGGTAGTAATACCCGATGGGAACTCTATTTTGATGGAGCGTCTTCCATAAAGAAGCGCAAACAAAGCACCCTTATAATCAAATCGGGGGTAGGCCTCATCTTCGTAACTCCACAAGGAGGGATAATGCGCTTTGCTTTCTCCTTAACAGAGCCGAGGACGAACAATGAAGCCGAGTATGAAGCTTTGATAGCAGGGCTCGAGATCGCCATCGACATGGGAATTGAAAACCTCCTCATATATGGAGATTCTCAACTGGTCGTCAGTCAAGTAAATGGCGACTACCAAACGTGCAAACCCGAACTGGTAAAGTATGGTGAGAGAGTACAGCAATTGCTGACTCAAATCCCCTACTACATGCTGGAAAGCATACAGCACGCGGAAAATAGCAAAGCAGATGCACTAGCTATGCTCGCTAAAGAACTGGCCGACGAGAACCTCGATGACGTAAGAATCGTGGTACAAAGCCGTCGGGTTCTTGCCCCAGCAGAAATATCTCCGGAATCATCCGAAGAAAAGGAAGCGACTGAGCAAATGGCTATGCAAATAAAAGACCAGGAAAAGACTGAGGATTGGAGAGAAGCCTTTATAGACTACTTCAAATCCCGTCGAACACCTGAAGATGCGTCCTCAAGACATCAGCTTATGAAACGAGCTCTGTCTTTCGCCTTCGTCAATGATACTCTGTACAAGAGGTCGTTTGATTCTCGGTGGTTGAGATGTCTGGGACCTGAAGAGGCGAAAAGAGTCATTCAAGAAGTTCACGACGGACTCTGCGGTTCTCACCAAGCAGGCCCGAAGATGAAGTTGAAGATTAAACGGATGGGCTACTATTGGACCACGATGATTCAGGACTGCCTCGAATATGCGAAGCAATCCCACTCATGCCAGATTCATTGAGACTTTATCCATCAGCACCCAAATCCTCTACATCCAACAGTGGCTAGCTGGCCGTTCGAAATGTGGGGGACTGACGTAATCGGCCCCATCGAACCAGCATCGTCCAGGGGACATCGATTCATTTTGGCGACGACTGACTACTTCTCCAAATGGGCAGAAGCAGTACCGCTGATGGAAGTGAAGACGGAGAATATCCTCCATTTCTTCAAGACGCACGTCATTTATCGGTTTGGAACTCCGCGACGGATCATCTCCGATAAGGGGCCAGCCTACAGAAACCACAAGATCAGCCGCTTCGCGCAACAACACAACATAGACTGGAGATATTCCTCAGTTTATAATCCCCGAGCTAACGGTCTAGCTGAGGCTTTCAACAAGACCTTGACGAAGATCATGAAGAAGACGGTGTCCCGAAATAAGAAGGACTGACACGAGAGACTGCAAGAAGCTCTCTGGGCGTATCGAACTACGTTCAAGACGGCCACGAACACGATGCCGTACGCGTTGGTATTCGGTAAAGAAGTAGTACTCCCCCTCGAGATAGAATTACCTTCTCTGCGAGTGGCAGTCCATTACGAGCCGACGGAAGAAGAAAACGCTCACCTTCGGCTTGAGGAACTTGATGCCCTTGATGAAACCCGACTCATGGCGCAGCAAAATCTGGAAGCTTATAAAGCAAAGATGACGCGCTCATATGAAAGATTAACCAGGACGAGGACATTCTGCCAAGGCGAACTCGTGCTAGTGGTCAAAAGACCTATGATCCCCAATCGCGCCAAGCGGGGAAAATTCGAGCCGAACTATGAAGGCCCGTACATCATAGACAAGGTCTACCAGGGTGGAGCCTATCTACTCATGGATATGCACGGTGAAAGGCCTTTCAGGCCAATAAACGGTCGCTTCCTAAAGAAATACTACGCTTAATGAGTCACAGCCTAGGTCAATGATAGATGACGACGACTATGTCCGCTCGCTATCTTCCTAAGCCCAAACTCTATAAGTAGTAGCCGGCCTTCTTCAACAACGGACCGAAACGTCCTTAAACTAATGATGGACCACTACGTCCTAAAACTAGCTGTTGACCGAGATGTCGATAAACTACGGTGGATTGCAACATCCCAAAGCCGATATATATAAAAAAAGAATAAAAAAATAGAGAAAACGGTATGTCCATAAGCAAAAAGGGCACGGATGAAAACCTGAAAGGGCTCCGTGAGTAAAAACAGCAGGGCTACCGGCGAGTACTCGTGAAAACCCGAAAGGGCGCGACCTCGTTATATAAAAAGAATATTAAAAAAGAGAAAATAAAAAACGGTATGTCCATAAGCAAAATGGGCACGGATGAAAACCCGAAAAGGCTCCGTGAGTAAAAACAGCAGGGCTACTGGCGAGTGTTTGTGAAAACCCAAAAGGGCGCAGCCTCGTTAAAAGACACTTGCAGGGTCCTCTCGACCTTGTGATGAGAAATCACCCGCGTGAGATCCTTACGACTCACAAGGAAGCAATACACTTAGGGATCCTCACGATTCTTAAGGAGAAATTACACTTGCGAGATCCTCACGACTCGTAAAGAGAACTCTCTTATGGTACCCTCACGGCTCATAAGATTTGAAAGTCTTAAGTTACAGAGACCTGAACCTGTTCTTAGGCAACCCCTACAGCCTTCGATACTGCCCTACAAGCGGCTCAGTGCTGACCCTTGTATACAATCCACGGGCGCGAATAAACATTTCCCTAACCAAGTCCCACCCGTGACTAGGGATATGTCCACATGGTGAACAACCCTTGTAAGTCCTCTCGACTTATAAGGAGAAAACCCTTTTGTAAGATCCTTACGACTTACAGGGGAACATACACTTGGGAATCCTCACGACTCCTAAGGAGAAAACACACCTACGAGATCCTCACGACTCGAAGGGAGAAATACCTTTATGAGACCCTTACGGCTCATAAAGTCAAAAGCCTTAGTCAACAGGACCCTAACCCTGTTTACTAAGCCACCTTTGTTCGATATCGACAGAGGCAAATGATGATTCGTTCCTGGCAATATTCCAGTTGTAGCGGTGCTGATGCCGAAATCGGTGTCTAATCCCGAGCTTGCAGCGAAAAGCCAGCAAGCCACACATGCATACGAAATAGCCGAAATGATGGGGCAACTTGCAACAAAATCAGCAAGTAAAAATGTATGCATGCAAAATAGCCGAAATGATTGGGCAACTCGCAATAAAAAGCAGCGAGTGAAAATAAAATAAATAGCCGAAATGATGGGGCACCGTGAAAAATAGCCGAAATGATTGGGCAATCGCGACTTTCGCGATATAAAAGCTGAAATGATAGAGCATCGCGGCAAGAAATAAAATGAAAATATATATAATGAAATTTATGCCCTACAGGCGATATCACAGCAATCCCTATATACAATCCAGGGGCACAAACAAAGAAGGAAACACATCTTCCCTCCCCATGCTCCATCAGAAAAAGGAGCCAAGTCTTGACGGCAACTCATATAAAACCTGAGAGACAATCGGAGATCATCTCGCACAAGCGCGGAGTGGTCACTACCTCGACGTTCGTCTCGATACAGCAGACGAGATGCCACCACAGCGTTCTTCCCCCAACAGAATTCGGACGTGACAAAGCAAACGAAGCGAAGGCCAAATTCCTAGCTTCAGGGTCTTGACGGTAACTCATATAAAACCTGAATGACCATCGGAGATCATCTCACACCAGCGCGGAGTGGTCACCACCTCGACGTTCATTTCGATATAGCAGACGAGATGTCACCCCAGTGTTCTTCCTCTAGCAGGATTCAGACGTGACAATCAAACAACGGAGCCATGACAAAATCCCTAGTTCCAAACCTCGACGGCTCACCAACAACCTAGAGACAACCGCGACATTCGTCTCGATATAGCGGACGCAATGCCAGCAAACGAAGCGAAGGCCAAATTCTTAGCTTCAGGGTCTTGACGGAAACTCATATAAAACCTGAAAGATTATCGGAGATCATCCCACACCAGCGCGGAGTGGTTATGACTCATCGGGGCTCTCCAAAATGAGCCTAACCTCAAGTAAAAAGCGGCATGGCAAAATTCCTAATGCTTGCTCTTCCGACGGTCAAACTGCCGAGGAAGATTGCTTGAAGACGTCTTGTCCAGCCCCAGAAGGGATCAGAGACACGACAATCGCAAGGCTACTCGAACAACAAGATTGCCTATCGATGAATACATCAGCCAATGCGACGGTACAACGGACAAAACCGTAGTACCACAGACCCTAACGGACCCCTGTCGTAAAGAGCAGAGGTTAACTGTGACGTTAGGATATTCTTGCGAGAACTGCTCGATTCGTCTCGACTCGTGAGGAAATTAGTGTCTTTGCGAGAACTTCTCGATTCGTCTCGACTTGTGAGATAAAGCCTTAGGCAGCGGGGATTAAAAAAACCTGTTTCCTAAGCACTGGGACCTTGCAAGTCGGTCCAAAATGGACTCTTGCATACTATTCATGGGTCACACTCTCCAAAGTCGAATCTCGACAAGGAGGGAAACAACCGCTTACGAGTCCTCTTGACTCGTAAGAGGGAAAATTCTCTTATAAGATCCTTACGACTTATAAGAGAAAACACACTTAGGAATCCCCACGATTCCTAAGGAGAAAATACACCTACAAGATCCTCTCGATCCGTAAGGAGAAAAGTCTTTGTGAGACCCTCACGGCTCATAAAGTTGAAAAACCTTAGGCAGCAGATCTGAACCTGTCTCCTAAGCCATCACTACCCCTTGAAGAAGCCAATACAGGATGCTCGCTCTATCATCTGTCGACCATGTTTACTAAGGTAACATGCTGATAATAAAAGAAGGGGGAAAGCGCAGAGATGACACAAGAAATTGCAAAAAAAATGTGTGTATCTTTATTCATGAATTCAATTAAGTACAAGGCGAATCGTATAAAAGAATAAAGAATGGATACATATTATTCAAAGATTACAAGTGTATAATTGATACAAAGGCAGCTACTGAGAAGGAAGTGTCTTAAGTAGGCCCATCAATTGCTCTTGCACTCCTTTCAGCGCCTTCTCCTGATCGGCTGCCGCAGCCAACTCTGCTTCCACCTGGGCCCGCTGCTGCAAGTAGGATGAAAGTTGTTCTTCGACGGCTCGCTAAGCTGCTTCACGACCTTGGGCATCTCTCTCAACGGTATCGAGCTTCTGCTTCAATGTTAACCCGTCGGAGATATTTTGCAGGAGGCCCTCGAAAATAACTTTCACCTGAGCAGCGTTCGCGTCGACCTCAGCACGCAATCGAGCAGACTCGCTTGAGGTCTCTTTGCATTCCCTCCGCCTTAAAGCCGCTTCTTGTTCAAGATGGCGGAAGTAAGAAGTGCTCTGCTCGATCCATGCCGCCCGTTGAGCACTCGTAGCCAAAACCTCAGAGGCAGGACGCATAAGCTCCAGCTGATGCAGGCGTGTCTCGATCTCCCTGCAGTGATTAACCCAAGACTCGATGACGCCTTCATTATGAAAATTTACAAGCGTCACCAGCATCGGATTAACCTCCGCAGCGAAATCTGCGGCGGATGTAGGAGCTTCTGCGTCAAGCTCCTCAACGCATCCGCTCAGCATGCTCAAACTCATCGCAGCACCCTTTGAGGATGGACGCCTGGAGAACGGGCCTGCCGGCATTATGATGCGGGACTCGAAAGGGACCGAAACCGGAGCGATAGCTGTAAAACAAATCACAATCAGATGACAGACCTAAAAATACAGGAGACTCATGAACAGTGGAGTCTACTATACCGGCTGCAGCAGGCGGCAAAGCCGGGAGGATCGGTGGCGCAACTGATCTCTCATCTCCTCCTTCGATCTGTAGCACTGCAATCAGAGCAAGAAAAAATCAGAAACAATTTCATTATTGGAAAAAGAAAGGGCATTAATTGAAAACTATACTCACCAGCGCCACTGGAGGAAGCAAGCTCCGACGGAAAGGAGAAGTGTGGGTGCAGCACCTGATACAGGTGATCAAAAAGCACTCCTGCAAAGACACAATAGTACGACATCAGTACATAAATTATGCAGCCAAGATAAGACTGATAAGTCATAAATCTATACCTTCCAACATTTGCGACGGTACGAAGGAGGGTAGAGTGGTGGCCACCGTTAGGGCAATAACTGACGGCGCTCCCTCGAGTAAAGGGGCATCTGCACTAGCCGCACCTGCGTTAGAAACAAGATAAGCCCTGTCAGAAAAGTTACAGAATAAAAAAAAGGGACGGTAACCCAAAATTTACCTGATGAGTCTCCAGCCGAAACGGCGGTGTCTCCCTCCTCCATTGGCATGGGTTCACCTCCCGTTGCCTCATCGCCAGACTCTACGGGAGACGTCGTCACGCTCGCGATACCAGAAGACGACAAGGAGCCGTAAACGGGGAGAGCGATGATCGGAGCGACACCCGACTGTTGAGAAAGAACGACCGTCTCGTGCTCAGCGATCATGTCCTTCTCATCCGCTACCACCTCGGGCTTAGCGGTCGCAGCCGTCTCGCCCACCACTGCCATGGGTTCATCGGTCGCAACCGCTCCATCCGCCGCTGCCTCAGGCTCGGCCGTAGCAGCAGTCTCATCTACCGTCACCTCGCGCTCAGCAGTGGTGGCCGTCTCGGGCATAGTAGTCGTGACTGTCTCGTCAGCCACTAGCTCAGGCCCGGCGACTACGGCTGCACCGCTTACCGTCGCCTCGGGATCAACTGCTACCTTCTCCACCGTCCCCTCAGGCTCGACGGTTTCCTCCGCTCCTTCAGTTGGACTTGGCCCTGCAGGACAAGATGTATAAGAACCGATAGTTTTACAACTCTTACAACAAAGCCTCGAAAAACACGTTACCTGAGGTGGATTGATCGTTGGTTTCTCGAGCTGCACGCACCGCCCGTCTATAAGCAGTAGACAAGGCGACCGGTGGCTCCTCGGAAGGAGTAGCAGCGGGAGTAACGGCACTTGGGCCCGCTCCAACGGCCAAAGCAGCGCTGCGCTCCTTCGCTGCGCGCCTCAAGCGTTTCCTCTCCTCCCGGGACGTCACGACGGACCTTTTGGAAGCCTCCTTCAGCAAGGCGTCGTCGTCCGTGTTCAGAGTTGCCTCCAGAGCCTTCAAGGCATCCATCATCGACTTTGTAAGTAGGGACTCTCGCGGCAGCCCCGAGGAGGCCGGGACTTCGGCAGCTGACCCGGGGATAATTCCTGCGTCGGCTTGCGAGGCAGGTCTTGTGGTCCCTGCAATAAGACAAAGAAAGGGTTAGATTGGCCATAAGAAAGGAGAATAAAGACTCAATGAGCCGATACGTACCAACGCCCGATAGAGCGCATTTCCTTTCCTCCTCCTCGAAGGTTTTGAGGGAAGCAGCGATGGCTTCTTCGGTAGAAATGCCTGTTTAAAAAGGAAAAGCGTTAGTCAAAGACAATGATAAAAGCACGATGAAATGACGAAGAATGCAACTAGTGATAACCTGATTGCGCGAGTCTAGCCAACCACGCTTCGAGCCTTGCCGATTGCTCAGAAGCCGCGATGGCGGATGCCAGATCGGTGTCTTCTGGTGCCACGATGAAACCCTCGTTGGTTCCATACTCACTTAGGCCTTCGGTAAGAGGGGCCTGAGGCTCTAAGCCGAGTATGGCATCAAGAGAAAGAACCGACTTCTTCTTCCTTTTTTGCGCGCGAACCCCGGATGCACCCAAAATCAACTTACGTTTCGTAGGCACCTTGGGACGGCGGGTCCCGATGTCCGAGCCCACGCCAGACTCAGGCGAAACCACGTTCACCGTCTCCACCGTGGCACGGGGCGCTGAGGGCACGTCCACAGAATCACGGGGCAATCCACGCGGAGGGCTCAGCACGCGTGGTAGCTTAGCTCTAGCATCTCTCAGCGGAGGAACGACATGGATCCTTGGCCTTAGGGGAGCTTTGCGGTCGCTGCCAGGGGGCACACCCTTGCGGTCAACCAACAACCGCTTCTCTTTCCGGATGACGGCACCCATCGCGTGCGCGTACCAAGCCACGTACACGTTGAGGGCCCGTGGAACGCAAGTCGGCTCGCTAATGAAGAAATGGGAGCCCGTGTTTAGCCGCATGAAGTGATGTAATGCATTCCGTATCCCCTCTCCGGTGGCCGCAGGCTCTTCCAAAAACGCCTCCAGTGGGACCCCGTGGGGGGAGCTTAGCTGTTGGGCGAACCGATGGGGGTTGTACCTCATAAAGAGCGCCAAGTCATTCTGCCTGAACACCAGGAAGCCCAGCCGGATGGAGTATAAGTGAAGAATCTTCCGGGCTTTCAATATGGAGGCCCCGTCCTTGAAACCATCACGCAACGCCAACACCGCCTTAGAAGTCTCCGGGCCGATGGTCATGACCTTGTCCATGAAAGAAATGCTCGCTCCGACCGTGCGCGGACGAAGAAGTAATCCCCTAGCCTCCCGCGGAGACGGATTCACAATAGAGGCGCCGATCAGCCGCATAACTCTCGGGAATCTGTACTTCTCGTAAAGCGAGGGTCTTTTATGAACACCAAATACCCTGAGCACATGCATTTACATCCATGAAGTAAAATAGTGCATCGGGAAATTGGCGGGTTGCACCCCTGGTTCATTTGCGTCCGCCGCCACGCTGAGTCCATGGTACAGGTGGGCCAACCCGGCAATTCCAATCGATAATTGTATACCAGCCACCATCCGGTGCGCTGGGTAGAAGACGGACGGCCTCATGTAGCGCGGGTGCATGGGGAGCGCGAACCAGCACAGCCATAGCCCCAGAAACCCCAGAAAGAAGGTCTCCTTGTCGATGCCCGGAGCGGCGATTTCCGATAAGGGGATGGCGGCAGCATCGGGAAGGTAAAAACCATTTTGATCGGATTCCAGTGCTATTCGACGATCTAAGCCCAAGCCGAAGGGGTCGTCGAGCTTGGCGAACTTTTCGTTCCGCTGCGATAGAATCTCCGGTCGAAGAAAGCGGGCGATGAAATCTGCAAAACTAACTCCCCGGCCTCCCGATTCCAAGTAGAAACTTTCATACATATTTAGCACCCTTACCAGACTCGGAAACTGGTGTTGAATAGCATTCTCCGGCGTTAGGCCCATTACCAGTGGCTTGGTGGCGAAGACGTATTCGTTAGGAGTAAGTAACTCTTCATAATGCTCCCCTTCACCGGCAAACCCGAAATCTCAGCAAATTCCTCCAGGGGGATGGAGACTTCCTTGTCCGTCAGAAGAAAGGTATGGGTGGGGATGTTCCATTGTTCCACGAATGCCTTAACCCACCACGTCGGAGGAGCAGGGTACTCGAACAATGAGGCATAGACTGCGGGGTACAAACCAATCTTCAGCAAATGCGTCTTCTTCGCTGACAAGATGTACCTGGCCCACTGCAAGTACCCGTCCAAAAGCCGAGGGGTCAATCCAATGTTATAGGGTTGTCCCCAGGGGCGTAACTCACCCTGGCATATGCGCCGCCCCAAAATATCCACGGCCGCCGGCGGCTGCACGAGTATGGAGGCAATCGAAGGTTGAAGAAGATCCTTCGAATTCCAATTTACAACCTCCACGGCATAGTTCACCGGGGGTGTATCGGCGTATGGGATCGATGAGATCGGCTCTGACGGCATCGCGCAAGAGAATCTTCGGCGACCCTTGATAATCTCGCTGTACCACCTACCCCACAGGTGAAGGTTCTTATACTCACGGTCGTGATCCTTAATGAGAGCGAGAACCTCCCGGTCCACCGGCGCCTCAGGGAATCCACCCTCTGAGCGGAAGAATGGGAATGAAAGGTCAGTAGGCATGGTGCCTGCAAGAAAAAGCGAAATTCAGTTATCAGCATCATAAGTTAATTTTAAAAAAATTCCAACGTTTGGCACTTTAAAATTTATACCACACTGCAATGCAGTGGAAAGGGGACCAAAAGGGGACCCACAAAATCCAGATGACAATGCATCGGTTAATAAGACAGCCTCATCATTGGATGAGACTGTCAATTAATGAGGAGATCCTCAAAAAGAATATTCTCATTAAATGAGAAATCCCTTGAGACAAAGAGAAAATCTCCCTTTTCAGAGCAAAGCTCTGTCACAGAGTGACACTTGTCAAACTCTGGTCACAAGGGAATAAAATTCCTTAAAAGAGCCTAGCTCTGTAATAATGATGGAAAAATCCATCAAAGGAAAAACTAATTTCTAAAAATTAAAATTTGGGATCTTAAAAGATCCATGAAAAACTCTTAAGAGTTCATCATCAGAAAATCAAAAGATCTATGGTTTTGTCACTGAGCAAAGCTCTGTTCATGGGTTAAGAAACCCTGAAACAAATTCTTGAGAGCAAAGCTCTGTTTATGAAACCCCAAAAGGGTTTTCTTTAGATCAAAAGATCCATGAGAGCAAGGCTCTATTAATTAAAATTAATTTAATTTAAGTTAATTTTTACCTAAAATTTTTTAGAGTTTAACTCTTGGAGTTCTTGAAAACAAGAGCAAGGCTCTGAAAATAAAATTCTTGAAGATGATAATCATCTGCTGAGGACCAAGGGTCTTATTTATAGGCGATCAAGTGCCTCTTCAACTCCTGAGTTGATCTAACGGATCAGATCTTGCCACCGCTGCACTCACGTGTGCGTCATGTGAGCGCAACGGTGGGGGGGCATTTGTTTCCTCCAATCAGAGCAAAACTCTGTTTGAATTTCAAATTCAAAAGGTGAAGCAACGCTTCAGATCCCTTACGCTGCGCGCAGAGCGCCACGTGTCAAAAGCAGACACGCCAGCGCAAGGGGCGCTGCGCCCAAGGCAGCACACCCCAATCAGAGCAAGGCTCTGTTTTAAAATTTAAATTTTTAAAAAATAAAGGAAGCAACGCTTCAGATAACTTGCGCTCTGCCCTGCGCGACACGTGTCAGCACAGTTGCGCTACGCGACACGGTCAGCGCAGTTGCGCTGCGCGACACGTGTCAAGCGTAGGTGCACTTGCTCCAACTGTGCCAGCATTAAAACTTAAATAATAAATTAATCAGAATTAAAATTCTAGAAAGATCTTTGTAATCTTATTAAAACAAGAAGATTATCTTCTATAAAACAGAGGCCTTAGGATCAAAGATCCAACGGTGGGGAAAGATCCCCAGATCAATCAGAGAAAGATCTCTGTAACTAACCTAACAAACTAATTGGCCCTATATAAAGGCCCCTAGACTCCAAGTTTCAGATATAGAGAGCTCCTCCAAAAACTTTGAGAAAAAACTCAAAGAGAAAAAAAGGTAAACCTTTGAAAAAAGAAGAATTTCTTCTAAAAAGATCAATGATCTAAGAACAAGATCAAGATCTTCAATAAAAAGAAAAAGATAAAAAAAGATCCAATCATAAAAGATAAAAGAAGTAATTTACTTCATTATTAGATCTTTTGATCTATATAAAGGCACAGCCTTTTGATGAACCATTGGTTCTTGAATCTTGAGGTAAAACCTCTTCTGAGAAAACAAAGAACCTGTTTCTTTGATCTTAATTGGATCAAGATGCGCTCTGCGCTATTGGACAGTGCCCTGCACTCTTGATTTGTGCTGTTGCGCTCCTGGGACTGGCGCAAGTCACCAGAGAGCGCCACGTGTCAATCTGCGCCTTGCGCTAAAAAAAAACAGAGCGCTGCGCTCTTGAATTGGCGCACTGCACCAGAGCGCGCCACGTGTCAGCAGCGCACTAGCGCAGCGCACTGCGCTAACAGACTTGCGTTCAGCAGAGCGTGACACGTGTCACCTCCACATGCGTTGGCGCCTTGAGCTCTTTAATTGGCGCAAAGCGCCTGACAGGCCACGTGGCGCACTGTCAGACCACTAAATGCTGTGCATTATTAAGAAAGGGCATAGCCCAATTAAAAGGCCTAACAGGCCAAATATAAATGCCATGCATTTAAATAAAAAGCCCAATGCTATGCATTGTTTTAAAAAAGGGCAGAGCCCAAGCAAAGGCCTAACAGGCCAAGGATAAATGAAATGTTATATATTTTCAAATGGACTTAGCCCAATTCTGGCCATAAGTCCTCAATTTAAATTGAACTGAGCACAACTTCTCTCCCAAATCAATTTACACCCGGTTCAAGGATACATCTCTGAACTCCTCTGATATTTGTCATTGTAATCCTTCAACGTCGTCAGAGAGGTGACGGGTCCCGACAACCATACATTGCTACGGACTGTGGGGTCCTTAAACTCATGGACCGAAATGTTCTTAAACTAATATTCGCCCCCAAAATGGGAATGTTGGACCGAAATGTCCTTAAACTAATATTCGCCCACAAAATGGGAATGTTGGACCGAAATGTCCTTAAACAAATATTCGTCCCCAAAATGGGAATGTTGGACCACCATGTCCTTAAACTGGAAATCGACCGCAATGTCCCTAAACTAAACAATAGAGTCCAAATGCTCTTTTGTTGGATCTAAATGATCCCGTTAAGTTGATCTTAGTCTAAAATTAGACTAACGTATCCTTAACTAATGTTTAAGTTGATCTTAGCCTCAAATATGGCTAACGTATCCTTAAACCAAAACCAAAACCCAAATCTAAGAAGACACGGATTTGGACTAATCCACGCCCTACGGGCGACAATACAAATTAGTTTCCGTATACAATCCACGGGCAACCGAACACAAAACAAACACCCACCACACGAAGTGACCATCTGGAGAAGGAGAAAGTTGTTACCGCGACGCGGTAGCATAATTAACTGCGGGGGCTTGCGCCTGCAGGGAAGAGCGTCCCCACAATCAAAAACCCCTTAAGCGAGGGGGAATCTGATGAAGTCTGCTACATCGGCCGCATCCGTTTAAACCTTCGATACACGGTGCCATAAATCAACTTGGCATCTTCGGAGAGGTGGACGGATAGCACCAATTAGCATCTGCCCCCAGATTCAGGAAAGACAGTCCGTCTTCCCGGTTTCCGGCGGTAAACATTCCCAACTGTTTATAGAATGCGATGGTGTACTATATAGCCTATTTTTCAGCTAGGTCACATAATGTGAAGGGAATGACTCGTAGCCTTATAGCATTATCGGACAGTTGGGTGGTCTTCATCATTCAACAAACATTCTGGAATTTGTTTATGAAGATATAGGCATCTTCGGATTCCAGCCCGTGAAATTTGGGCAACATATTGATGAAGTGGGGCTTAATTTTGAAGTTGTCCCCATTTAGCGGCGGAAGTGAAAGACAAGTGGGAAGTGCGGAGTGGGTGGGATAGAAAAGATCCTGGAGCGCGATTCGTTGGTGCACTTCAACAGGCGGGTGTTGTGGGTTATTCGCACCTAGTTGAGGTGGAATCAGTCCCGAAGTAGGTAAGGGGTTGGTAGGATTGAATCCTGACATCTCCTTAGAAGATGATGAATGTGAAGATGAAGGTAAAGAAGTGGAGGGAATTTCGACTTCGGAGTCGAACGCGTCGTCAGTAGAGACTAACGAGACACGGACTAAACGGGCGCTAGTGTCCCTAATCCAACCGGACATTCACTAACGAGTTGTAGTGTAGTAAAAAAGCAGAAGGTGAGGGTAAGAAAACGTCAATGGGAAAATGTGAAATGTAGGTGGGGTGCAATGGAATTCTAGCGACAAATGGCAAGTTTTTATAAAAATTTCTGTTTTTTTATAAAGATTTGTGTGCAAAGATTGTACATAATTAATTTCAATCAACCACAGTTAAACATGCACAATCAAACCTAGATCTAGGGTCTCCTAAGTCAACTAGATTGCTCCTAACTGGTCCAAAGCGACAAGTTGTGAGATATCCCTCAAATCGACTCTTCACCGCCAATTGTGTCCAGGTAAGCACAAGTGAAGAAAGGAGGGTTCCGCTCACGAATCACCGTGAGACGGGCCTTTTAAAGTTACCTTTCTTAATTGTCTAGCCTAGGCACCACAAAGTCAGGTTTAGATAAACGACTGAATGCCCACAACCTTCCTCTGTCCTAATGAGCGCGACAGTCCTTAATTGGCTGAGTCTAGATATTTTTTAATTAGCTCAATGGTTGATGCATATGCTTTTTATGATTTTTTGGGTCTTAGGAAGGGTAGTGAAATTCCCCATCCAATTTTGATTGGTGTTATAGCCCCTTAAAAATCCGTTTTAAATATTCAAAGCAATTAACACACAAAATCCAAAACACTTGCCAAAATTTTTTGCTTTTTATTTGCGGCGCAAAGAATCCTGCACAAAATGAATTATTGGAAGGGAAGAAAAAGTTTTTGCGCAAAGAACCCTGCAGGAAAAATTTTCAGTGGAGATCAGGGGGTTACAGAGAAGATAAGAAATACTTACAGAGAAATCAGATTGCCGATGTCAGCAAACCGCCGCGGTTCCGCGACCAATTGCTTGTTAATGTCGCGGTTCCGCGGTAGGTAAGTTGGTTCAGGCCTTCGAGATTTTTCTGTCTTTTGTTGTTGTTCTCCTCTGTCTGTTCAGATCTTCTGTTTCTTGATTTGTTCACTGGGATTTTTCCAGATCTGAATTTTACCGTCTTCCGTTCCTGCGCAATTCACACAAAACCCTTCAAAAAATAACAAGATGATATCTTTTTTTCTTATGTATTTTTATTTTTTTTATTTTCAATTTTAATTAACCCGAAATTACAAAAATAAATAACTGTCGTTTCCCTGGCAACGGCGCCATTTGATTGATGTAGATTTTGCATGTTTAAATTTTAATTACCGCAATCAAGACGGTGTCGCTTGGTAGCTCGCCGGTTGAGTACGGGTCGGTCCACAGGGAAATCGTGTTATCTCTTAAAGTTCTTACGAGTTAAGTCCAAAAGAAATGGTGGTTTTGTTTTACGATCTAAGAATGAGAATAAAATTGATTAAAGCCTTGCTAGGGTTAGGATTAGGTTAGTTTGGAAATAAAACTCTACTCACTGCTTCCTTTGCCCTAATTAAGAACATAGATGTTAGGGTAATAGTTAACAAAGGGGATTAGCACGACTAGGAAGAAACTTCGTTTCTTCCTTTTGGTCCTTGTCCGTCCTTTCTTAACTTTTAGCCCTAACCTCTATGTAAATCAACCACAACCGGTCTAACTAGAGAATCACCGCTATCTCGTAGGATAGGGTGCCGTAGTGAGCGGTGTGTGTTTGATTCAAATAGAGTCCTAATTAAAATATTATATGGGGTAAGAAAGGAGTGAGAGATTTCCATCTCTCAAACCTACCCAATCCTAACCCTAACAAGTGAGGAATTACTCACTCATTAGGAAAATTGCGAAAAAATTCATTTTTTATAATTTTGTTTTAATAACCTAATTAACTTGCAGATAAATAAATGCAGATAAAAAAATAAATTGCAGAAATAAAATTAGAATGGAAAATTACAAGATAAAAAAACTTACTTTATTGACACCTCTTGACGATTACAATGGAGTTGAAAATTTTAATCTAGAAATTAAAAGAGGCATGCCTAATTAGGCTTTAGGGTTTCCTATTTATAGATAGGAGAAACCCTAGGGTTTACATCCGATCCACATATGAAATTACAAGACTACCCTAAGAAAGCCGGGTCAACGCACCGACACCCATAGACACTTTGCACCGACACGTGCACAGCACGGCCGCGGAACCGCGGCGGAAAGCCATGTTTGGCCGCGGATCCGCGGCCATCTTGGGGGTTCTTTGTCTCATTTCTTCAGGGTTGTTTTATGTTTCCTTTTTCTTCTGTTTTCTTCACTTGGTTTTTCAGAATCTTTTCTACTTTCTTCCAGATTTCCAACAGTGCAGAATTTGTGGACTTTTACCGTAAGCTTTGCTTTGAAGTCTTGTATCTTGTGCTGCCCTTGAACTGACTTGTGCATGGAACTGTTTACTGATCTTTATTTGTTCCTTAAATTGTTAGGCGGTATCATACGGATTCATCTTTTGTTGGTTGTAGTCTCACTTTTGTAATGTCTTTTCATGAATTTCACTGATTGTTCTGAGAACCTGTAACCTGCAACTATTTAGCAGACATGGATCAAAAGCACCTATTTATTTGAAATATTATCAAGAATGGAGAATATAATAATGCAAAATTCTGATATGAACAGGGCCCCTCGGGAATTTCATTCCCTGGTGTTCTTGAGCATATTTTCATAGGGGTTTTTCCATATTTGCACAAATTCAAATTTGTTGGGTTTTTTTAACAGAACTTGTTTTCTCTATGAGGATGTCAAGAGTTGTTTAAACTCCCGTGTCCATTTAATGAGAATCTTTTTTGATTCTCACAATGATTGTCCTGTCTCATCATTGGTGAGCCGCCATATTGATTTTGTGGAGTCCATTAGTTTTGCAATCTGTGGTCCCATGGGACAAACTTTCTGTCGTTTCCCTCTATTGTTATATATATATATATATATATATATATATATATATATATATATATATATAGGTTTCATTAACGGCTTTTCTTTCCCTTTTTCTAGGAACAATGGCTTATCTTCCCTACTTTCCTTTTACTCGTTCAGACGCTGCTTTTCCGCAATCGCCGTCGGATGAGGAGGCTATGGCGATGATCAGGGCCCATGACAGGGACTGTACTAGTTTGCTCTTATGGGGAGTCTGGTATGGTCACATCATTCGGGGCCGCCGCAGCTTCACTTGCGAGGTGCCAACAGAGCCTCTCCGTCCCATACCGCTGATGGAGCGCCCGCAGACCGCTTATGCAGTGGAGGCGGCTAATTGGACTTCTGCAGGCCGGCTTGAGCCGTCAACAACTGGGATACCCAACCAGCCCTTGCTGGCCATAGATATCTTGGGACGCCGCATCTGTCAAGGTGAAGCCCAACCTTGGGGACAAGTCTATAAAGTATGACTTACCCCTCGCCACCCAGTAGGCTATCTTCCCTGGGCTCGGTATGTTCTTTCCGCCCACCGTGCACGGTTGCAGAAGGTTGGGCTGTATCAAGCAATGTACGCGTCTCTATTCCATTACCAGGCTCCTCACGTCTGGTGGGTTAAAGCCTTCTTGAACCAATGGAATCTCCCTACCAACACCTTTCTGTTAGGGGAACGCGAGGTATCTATTTCATTGGAGGAATTCCGCGAGATCTCCGGACTGTCGATCAGGGGAGAGCATTATGAAGAGTTTCTGCCTCCCGATGAGTATGTATTCGCCACCGTGCCAGCTATGCTTGACGGCCTGACGACCGAAACCGCCGTCCGCCATAAGTACCCCAGTTTAATCAAGGCTTTGGGTATTTTTGAGAAGCTGTTCACGAAGTCAAAGGGGCAGGGCATCACTTTTGAGAGTTTTATCGCCTGCTTCATCCGTGAAGACGCTTTATCCAAAAAGGCTCCAAAGTTTGCGAACATTCGCGACTCTTTTGGATTTGGGCTGAATAAACTGCCGGCCAAAGAGGAAGACTTTCCACAGTTTTATATTCCGATCTCGTCGGCCGTGTCCTTCGACACGATTGTGGTCCCTGGCATGGACGAAGAGACCTTCTTTGTCGGCTTCATCAGCCTTTGGCTCAGTTGGCTCGCGATTCCGACGCATCGACGCTTCATGAGAGCTTCCGTCTTCTATCCCTCTCATCGCGTAGCCGAAGGGGCATGATTGGCCGTCGGTATTGCGGGATTGTCATACCTATACCATGGATTAAGCGTTGCGGCCAATACTTTGACCCCGGGTACAGATGTCGTGAATTTCTCTCTCCACTACTTCACGTCGTGGATCGAGATGCATGTACGAGACTTTGCAGCACATCGGCGGCCAGATTTCTATGACTTCTGTACCTTTCCACGGGTTATGAGGTTGGTGGATGCTTCTGCTCCCGATCCGACTCTGCTGGGGGCCCTCCGTGTGTTGCTCAACCCGTATTCAAACGAGGGCGGGATGGTGTTTAGTGACCGAGTCCTTTCTGCTCCTGCGGGGCCGGTTCAACGGCTTTTTGATCTATCAAAAGGGGGAGCATCATCTTTAAAGCCCAAAGAATTTATGCATTTGTACTCGATTAGGCCGGGCTACTTGGTGTTCCGTAAAAATAACACGGCCCTTTTTATACCGTACAATCCGCACCGCTTTGCCCAGCAATTGGGGTATAACCAAGGTGTCCCTTTCGAGGCGTTCTTAGTTGAGCCCACTCCGTCTCTGGAAGTCACTCGTGACGTCGTCCATCATTTTATGCGGTTGAACACCGGCTCCCATTTCATGATCCCTAAAGCCGACTACTTTCCAAGGTGTGTGGGGTCTTTTACGGGTTGGTATCATCATCGAGTCGGTCCTGTCATTGCCGAGGAGAAGAGGGTACTCTTCGAATGCAGGGCTTCAGCTCCGACCCAAGCCGCCGGCATTCCGTTGCGGCCGCGGATAGTAGTTTTCCCTCCATTGGAGGATAGTAGCGTGGTTCTTATCCCGAAGGCCGCAAAAACATAATCGACACCTCGCACTGCTGGGATGCCAGTGCGCACTAGAGCTCAAGCAAAGGCCTCCAATGAAGCGCCCGCGGTAGTGTCATCAGCGGCGGCGGCATCAATGGCGGTGTCATCCGCGGTGGTATCGTCAAAGGGGGATACCGGAAGTGAGGTTCGTCAAAGTCGTGCCAAAGTGCCGAGGGGAAGGAAGCGTTCTTCGGTCAGTGCTAGCATAAGCTCTAAGGGGAGGAAAAGATCGGTCGCCGGCTTACTGGACACCTTGCTTGAGTCCGAGTCGTTCATTCAGGACGAACCGATAGCTATGGAGGAGTCGGACGTCGGTATTATTTACCCTAGCTCGTCCGCTGAGGAAGCCGCGCAATTGGCTGAAGCTTTAAGGTGCTCGTAAGATGAGACCGAGAATGTGCACATCCCGAAAAAGCCCTACCCTCCAGTTATCTTCTACGAAGATCCCCCATCACTACGGAGGGTACATATGGGTCCTCTGCGAAGGGAAGACGAAAAAGCCTTCAAGCAGCCCATCTCAGCCGCTTCTGAAGATGAGCTGGCACTGAAGACCGGTGGGCATGAATCTGCATTTGAAGCCCGGCGAGCACATTTCCGCAAGAAGGAACAATGGCTCGAAAAAGCCATACTAGAAGCACCCTGGCGTATCGGTATGCTTGTTTTCCGTATCTTTCTTTTAGCAAGTAATTTGTATCGCTTTTATATCTTCTTATTTTTGCGAAAACTTTGCAGGGACTTCAGCAACGAAAGGGGATTTGAGCCTGGGTCGTGCCATGACTGTGGAGTCTATAGATGTCTTCCATGACGCACCGGCAGGTGCAAAAGAGATCATTACAGCCGCTGTTCCTGTTGTGGAACTTCCGGTGGTAACTCTTGTTCTTTCGGTGTCTATTCCTCTAGTGGAGGTGATCCCATTGACCACGGACCCTATGGACGTCTCTAGTGACGCATCGAAGGGTGTAGAAGAGATTGTTAAAGCTGTTAGTCCCATCTTGGAGCTCCCGGGGGTGACCTCCATCTCTTCAGCGTCTGTACTTTCCACAGAGGCGACCTTGACGGCCGTAGATCCATTGGATCTCTTTGGTGGTGTCCTGGAGATTGTAGAAAGGACCGTCGAGGCCGCTGTTCCCTCTTTTGAGCCTGAAGTGGCGGCTGTTTCGCAACTAGAAACTGCTATGCCAGCAAATATCTCCGGTGATGTTCCTGAGGGTGTGGAGGAGGTTGCTGAAGCTGCTATCCCTCCAATTCAAGGCGGGCGGAGCATCGAAGGTAATTTTCTACATTTCATTTTAATGATCTCTCCATTATCTGAACTCTTCTTTCCTTCAGAATTGCGGGAATTGGCGGCTTCCATCGTGGACCTATCTCCTAGGAAGTCCTTCCAGCGTCTACTTGATATGGCTGCCCTATAGGCGATATCCCTGCAAAGCATAGTCCTTTCCTCCGGGCAAGATCGGTGTTCTTTGACTCCTTTGTTTTATTATCATTTTTTTATAACGATGCTAATATGCCCTCTGCAGTTCTAGAAGCTGATGACGAAGTGGAGATCCTTGATGGGCCTGGAGATCTTTCAAACCCCCCTTGCATGATTGTGGGTAAGTAAAGCTTTACCCTTAGTATTGTTTTGTTTATTCCATGTTTGCCAGTCTCGCTGACTATTCATAAATCTTGACAGCTTTGCCAGCCCTGACCCCGTTAGAGTCTCGAATCTCTATGCCCCCCCGACCATATGCCCGACGTGCATCTGAGCGGATGGAGAAACAAAGCATTCACAATTTTCGGCTCTCATTGAAGATCTTCGCACTGGTAGTTATATGACGGCCGAAGAATTTGCTGCCGAATCCAATACTTCCTTGCTTTTTCTTGCCACTTATCATGACGAAACGTTGGTGCATGTTTGGGTTGAGTATTGTCGTCGAGTGGAGGCTTGTCTATATGGGCTTGAGTGCACACTCCTTCCCTCTGACATTTTGACCGTGAAAGCGAGCCTGCAGGGATGGATCGAGCGGTGTGCCGCTAACCTACAGTCATGCGAGAAGCGGCTCAACCGGAAGTTCTCGGAGAGGGAGTTAGCTTCGAACGCTTTGGGGGAACTTCAGGCTCAGCTCACCGCCAGGACTACTCGCGCGTATGAAATTTGGCGGGTGCTTCAAGAAGCTATTACAGAGGTGGTGGCTCTTGACAAAACCATTATCTTTACCCGCGAGATGGTTGAAGCCCATAAAGTCGCCGAAAAGGAGCTTGAGAATCGGTTTGCTTCATACCAGACTCAGCAGACTCAGGCGGGAGCTCGTCTTGCAGCAATAACGGAGCTTGAAGTCGAGGTTCAACGGAAGACTGATGAACTCACTAGCTTACTGCACCGTCCACCGGCTTAAGCATTTGTTTGTCGTTGTATACTCTTCCCCCCTTTTTTATATTGACTCCTGAATGAGAGTGTCTTGTATTCATTTTGATTCTTTTATGAAATGTACCTTGTATTCACTTGAATTCATGAATAAAAGACATATTTTATTTCATATTGGCCTGTCTCTTTGGCAAATGTGGCCCGTAGATAGTCTATCTTGATCACCTTGAAGGGCAGCGATGGCTTAGGAAACAGCTTCAGATATGCCGCCTAAGACTTTTCAACTTTATGAGCCGTGAAGGTTTCATAAAGACTTTTCTCCATACGAGTCGTGAGGATCCCGTAGGTGTGTTTTCTCCTTAGGAGTCGTGAGGACTTCTAAGTGCGTTTTCTCTTGAGAGTCGTAAGGATCTCACAAGAGAATTTTCCCCCTTACAAGTCGAGAGGACTTGTCAGTGGTTATTTCCCTCCTCGTTGATATTCGACTTTGGAGAGTGTGGCCCGTGGATAGTATGCAATAGTCCATCTTGGACCGACTTGCAGGGCTCTAGTGCTTAGGAGACAGGTTGATATCCCCGTTGCCTAAGGCTTTTCCCTACGAGTCGAGACGAGTCGAGAAGTTCTTGCAGGAACATTATTTTCCCCACGAGTCGAGACGAATCGAGAAGTTCTCGCAAGGATGTCCTAACGTCACAGTTAACTCCTGCTAATAGAAGTCCGTTAGGGTCTGTGGTACTAGGGTTTTTTACCCATCGTACCGTCGCGTTGGCCGATGTATTCCCCGATATGCATTCTTGCTGTTCGAGTAGATCCACGACTGTCATGTCTCTAATCCCTTTGGGGGCTGGACAAGACGTCTTCAAGTAATCTTCCGGGTGATATTACCGTCGAAAGAGCAAGCGTTTAGGGATATTCCATGCCGCTAGGCTCAGTTTGGGAGCCCGATGAGTCATGACCACTCCGCGCTGGTGTTGGATGATATCGGATAGTCTTTTATGTCTCATTTGAGTTGCCGTCAAGACCCTGAAGTTAGGGATCTTCCTTTGCTTCGTTTGCTGACATTGTGTCTGCAATATTGCGACGACTGTCGAGGTTGTCTCTTGGTTGTCAGTGAACCGTCGAGGCTTGGAACTAAGGACTTTGCCATGGCTCCATTATTTTGACCCTGGGGTCGGTTGTTGACGTTGCGTATGCATCTCGCTGGAGTGGAGAAGAAACGCCTTTATGATCTCTAGGCTGTAGATGTCGCCGTCGAGACCCTGAAGCTAGGGATCTTCCTTTGCTTCACTTGTTGACATTGTGTCTGCAATATTGCGACGAATGTCGAGGTTGTCTCTAGGTTGTTAGTGAACCATCGAGGCTTGGAACTAAGGATTTTTCCATGGCTCCATTGTTTCGACTCTGGGGTTGGTTGTTGACGTTGCGTCTGCATCTCGCTGGAGTGGAGAAGAAACGCCTTTGTGATCTCTAGGCTGTAGATGTCGCCGTCGAGACCCTGAAGCTAGGGATCTTCCTTTGCTTCACTTGTTGGTATTATGTCTGCAATATTGTAACGAATGTCGAGATTGTCTCTAGGTTGTCAGTGAACCGTCGAGGCTTGGAACTAGGGATTTTTCCATGGCTCCATTGTTTCGACTCTGGGGTCGGTTGTTGACGTTGTGTCTGCATCCTGCTGGAGTGAGAAAGAACGCCTTGGTGATCTCTAGGCTGTCGATGAACCGTCAAGATTTGACTCTCCCTTTTGACAGAGCCCAGTGGGAAAATGTGGTTCCCTTTTTGTTTGTGCCCATGAATTGTATACATGGGTCGATATGGACTCACCTGCAGGGCAAAAAAAAATTCATTATTTTTTATTTCTTCCCACGATGCTCTAACATTTTAGCTTTTCATATTACGAAAGTCTCGATTGCCCAATCATTTCGGCAATTTTTCGCGGTGCCCAATCATTTCGGCTATTTTCTTTTTACTCGCTGCTTTTTATTGCGAGTCGCCCAAACATTTCGGCTATGCATATATTTTACTCGCTGATTTTTATTGCAAGTTGCCCCATCATTTCAGCTATTTCATATGCATTTATGGCTCGTTGATTTTTATTGCGAGTTTGGAACTTGAGATCTGATACCAATCTTAGCATCAGCATCGCTTCGACTGGAATATGGCCAGGAGCGAATCATCATTTGCTGTAAAAGGACTTGGAATTTGATACCAATTTAGGCATCAACACCGCTGCCACTGGAATGTTTCCAGGAGAGAATCATCATTTGCCTTTGCTGATTTGAACAAAGGTGGCATAGCAAACAGGGTTAGGATCCTGCCGACTAAGGCTTTTGACTTCATGGGCCGTAAGGGTCTCATAAAGGTGTTTCTCCCTACAAGTCGTGAGGATTCCTAAGCGATATTTTCTCTTATGAGTCGTAAGGATCTCACAAGAGTGTTTTCTCTTTGCAGGTCGAGAGGACCTACAAGTGTTGTTCACCGAATAGGGAAATTTTATGCCATGGGTGGAACTGGGTGAGGGAACGTTTATTTGCGCCCGTGGATTGTATACAAGGGTCAATATGGAACCGCTTGTAGGGCAACTTTGGGAGTGTGATGGCTTAAGAACAGGTTCAGGTCCCTGTATCTTAAGGCTTTTGAATCCTATGAGCTGTGAGGGTCTCGTAAGGGGGAATTCTCCTTACGAGTCGTGAGGATCTCGTAGGTGTATTTTCTCATTAGGAATCGTGGGGATCCCAAGTGTGTTGCTCCCTTATGAGTCGTAAGGATCTCGCGCAGGTATTTTCTCCTTACAAGGTCGAGAGGACCTTGCAAGTGTGCATGAATTTTTTTTACGAGTCTGCGCCCTTGCGGGTTTTCACAATCTCGCCGGCAGTCCTGCTGTTTTTACTCACGGAGCCCTTTCGGGTTTTCATTCGTGCCCATTTCGCTTGTGGACGTACCGGTTTTTTTTTGCAATCACGGTGGGACTTCGCCACCGGGATAGCTGTGTAGGCAGCGGGATTTGAGTTGCGGTCTTTTCCGCTGGGACCTGTGGACTTGAATTCTACTATCGCCGTGTTTGAGGCGATGTATTTAGTTTAAGAACATTACGGTCCATTGTTAGTTTAGGGACATCCCGGTCCATAGCTTCGAGGCGAAGTTTTGCCGGATACTACTTACAGAGTGCTAACTCATGAAGATAGCGAGCGGACACGTGTGTCATCATCTATCGTTAACCTGAGTTGTGACTTGTCAGGGGTAGTATTTGTTAAGGAAGTGGTCGTTTATTAGCCGGAAGGGTCTTTCGCCATGCATATCCATGAGCAAATAGGCACCACCTTGATAAACATTGTCTATGACGTATGGGCCCTCATAGTTCGGCTCGAATTTCCCCTGTTTGGCACGGTTGGGGATCATAGGTCTTTTGACAACTAGCACAAGTTCGCCTTGGCGGAATGCACTCGTCCTAGTTAGTCTTTCGTATGAGCGTGTCATCCTTGTTTTGTAAGATTTTAGGTTTTGCTGCGCCATGAGACGAGTTTCATCGAGGGCATCGAGCTCCTCAAGCCGAAGGTGGGCATTTTCTTCATCCGTCAGCTCATGTCGGACCGCTACTCGTAGTGAGGGTAGCTCTATCTCCGAGGGAAGTACCGCTTCTGTGCTGAATACCAACGCGAATGGCGTGGTATTCGTGGTTGTTTTGAACGTGGTTCGATAAACCCAGAGAGCTTCATGCAATCTCTCGTGCCAGTCCTTTCTGTTTCTGAACACCGTCTTCTTTATAATCTTCGTCAAGGTTTTGTTGAAAGCCTCAGCTAGACCATTAGCTCGGGGATTATAGACCGAAGAGTATCTCCAATCTTTATTATGTTGCTGCGCGAAGCAGCTGATCTTATGGCTTCTGTAGGCCGGCCCATTATCCGAGATGTTCCGTCGCGGAGTGCCGAACCGATAAATGACATGTGTCCTGAAGAAATGGAGGATGTTCTCCGTCTTCACCTCTCTTAGCGGTACTGCTTCGGCCCATTTACAGAAGTAATCGGTTGTCGCAACCGATGTCCCTTGGATGATGTTGGTTCGATAGGCCCGATTATATCGGTTCCCCACATCTTGAACGACCAGCTCGCCAGTGTTGGGCGTAGCGGATTCGGATGTTGATGGATGAAGTCCCCGTGAATCTGGCACGAGTGACACTGCTTTACATATTCAAGGCAGTCCTAAATCATTGTGGGCCAATAGTAACTCATTCTCTTGATCTTTAACTTCATCTTTGGCCCAGCTTGATGGGAACCACAGAGTCCGTCGTGAGTTTCTTGGACGACTCTCCTTGCTTCTTCTGGTCCCAGGCATCTCAACCATAGACAGTCGAATGATCTCTTATACAGAGTATCATTGACGAAGGCGAAAGACAAAGCTCGTTTCATGAGCTGATGTCTTGAAGATGCGTTTTCGGACATTCGATGGGATTTGAAGTAGTCTATGAAGACTTCTCTCCAATCCTTGGCCTTTTCTTCGTCCTCTACTTGGAAGGCCGCTTGTTTGGTCGCTTCCTCTTCTTCGGACGACTCAGGAGATATTTCTGCTGGTGCGTGAATCCGGTGGCTTTGCACAATGATCCTTATGTCATCGAGGTTTTCGTCGGCCAATTCTTTAGCGAGCTTGGCTAACACATCTGCCTTGCTATTTTCCGTCCGTGGTATGCTTTCCAGGACGTAGGAGGGGATTTGAGTCAGCAGTTTCCGCACTCTTTCGCCATATTTTACCAATTCTGGCTTGCATGTCTGATAGTCTCCCTTTACTTGGCTGACGACCAGCCGGGAGTCTCCATATATGAGGAGGTTCTCGATTCCCATGTCAATGGCGATCTCGAGACCTGCTACTAGAGCCTCATATTCAGCCTCGTTGTTTGTCCTTGGCTCTGTTAAGGAAAGGGCGAAACCCATTATCCCTCCTTGCGGAGTCACGAGGATAAGGCCCACCCCGGCTTTGGTTATGGGGGTATTTTTCTTTCGCTTCTTCATAGACGATGCTCCATCGAAATAAAGTTCCCATCGGGTATCACTCTCTTCTTTCTCCCCGTCGATTGTGTCGAACGCATATTCATCCGGCAGCTCGCAATTTAAAGGAGAGTCGGGTAGTATTGGATGCTCAGCGAGAAAGTCGGCGATGGCCTGACCTTTTATTGCCTTGAGGGTTCGATATATTATCGAGAACTCCATCAAGAGGAGGGCCAATTTGGCAAGCCTTTCCATTAGTATGGCTCTTGACATTAAATACTTGAGAGGATCCACCTTTGATTTGAGATGGATCTCATGTGCCAAGGCGTAATGTCAAAGCTTCGTTATCGCGAAGATCGGTGCTAGGCAATGCTTTTCAATAGGGGAATAGTTGTTTTCTGCCCCCAGAAGGACTCGACTCAAATAGTAGAGAGCTCTCTCTTTCCCTGGTCGTTCTCCTGTGCCCATAGCGCGCGTAGAGAACCTTCAAGGGCTATTGTGTACAGGATGAGGGGCTTTTCCTTGACCGGAGCGGTCAGTACTGGCGGGTTCTGCAGATATTGCTTGATTTCTTCCAGTGCACTTTGGAATTTACGATCCTAAACGAACGGGGTCCCTTTCTTCATTAGATGGCTGTAGGGACGACATTTACCGGGGATGTTAGCTATGAACCACCGGATATATGCGAGCTTTCCTTGGAGAGACCGCAGTTGCTTGAGAGTTCTCGGTGGAGGCATTTCCATAATCGCCTTGATCTTTGACGGGTCTATTTCGATGCCCCGATGTCGTACGATGAATCCCAGGAATTTTCCTGAGGAGACTCCAAACGCGCATTTCAGAGGGTTTATCTTCAGATTATATTTCCAAAGACGCTGGAACACTACCTTCAAATACTCCCAGTGCTCCTCGTACGATTTGCTTTTCACCACGAGGTCGTCAATATAACATTCGACAATCTCGTGTATGAGGACCAAATATCTTCGCCATGGCCCTCTGGTAGGTAGTGCCAGCATTCTTCAAGCCGAAGGGCATCACCTTATAACAGAATATGCCTAGCGGAGTCCGGAAGGCGGTGTGCTTTTGGTCTTCAGGATGCATTTTTATTTGATTGTACCATGAAGATCCATCCATGAAGGAGAAGACCTCGTGAGTGGACGTGTTATCGATCATCAGCTCGGTAACCGGTACGGGGAAGTCATTCTTTGGACAAGCTTTATTAAGGTCCCGGAAGTCCACGCAGATGCGTACTGTCCCATTTTTCTTCATCACTGGGACAATGTTGGAGATCCAGTTGGGATATTAAACTTCTTGGATGTAGCCAGAGTCAATTAGCTTCTTGACTTCGGCATTGATGCTCATCTCGAGTTCGAGCCGCATTCTTCTGGGCGCCTGTTTGACTGGCTTGACGTCCGGCGATATAGCCAGTTTATGCACAGCTATTTATGGATCTAGTCCCGGCATCTCGGAATAATTCCACACGAAATAGTCTTTATACTGCATAAGCACGTCTTTTAGTGTAGTCACCTGCTCTTCAGACAGCAGCTCGCTAACGAAGGTTGGCCTTGGTTCATTTGTCATCCCCAAGTCGATTTTATTCAGATTGTCTGCTGGTGTGTATCCCGTCTTCCAGCTCTTTTGGCGCCTGTGGAAATTCTGAGATCACCTCGTCCCTATCTTCATTTGCAAAGCACTGGGAGAGGTCGTCCACATTCTCATGCTCTCCCTACTTTGAGAATGTTATTATGTGGCAGGTACGAGCTCGTTTCCAAGCTCGATATTGATCTGGACTTTCCTTCGCAGTGTAGGTTGCTCTCGGCTCATGCTTTTGTGGTGGAACTTGTTTACCGCCGAAAACGCGACCGGGATGTTAGGACGTCTGGCCTGAATTTTGGGGGGCAGATGCTATTTGGTTTTATCCGTCCACCTCTCCGAAGATGCCAAGTTGATTTATGGCACCATATATCGGGGGTTTGGACGGATACGGCTGTTGTAGTAGACTTTGTCAGATTCCCCCTCGTTTACGAGGGGTTTTTGATTGTGGGGACGCTCTTCCCTGCAGGTACAATCCCCTGCAGTTAATTTCGTTACCGCGTAGCGATAACCACTTTCTCCTGCTCCAGAAGGTCACTTCGTGTCGTGTGTGTTTGTTTTCATTTTTTCTTGCCCATGGATTGTATACAGAGACTAATTTGTGTTATCGCCCGTAGGGCGGGGATTTGTCCAAATCCGTATTTTCTTAGATTTGGGTTTGTTTGATTTAAGGATCGTTAATCTCGTTTGAGATTAAGATCAAACTTAAACGGTTGTTGAGGATACGTTGGTCTAATTTTAGACTAAGATCTACTCAACAGGATTTTGGGGTCGTTCAGATCCAACAAAAGAGCATTTGGGCTCTATTGCTTTAGTTTAGGGACGTTGCGGTCCGTTGGGTTTAAGGACATCATAGTCCATAGAGTTTAGTTTAGGGACGTTGCGGTCCGTTATTAGTTTATGGATGTTTCGGTCCATTATTAGTTTAGGGACGTTTCGGTCCACAGTTAGTTTAAGGACGTTGCGGTCCACAGGGTTTGTTGATTGTCGGGACCCGCCATCTCTCCGAAGACGTTGAAGAATTACAACGACATATATCAGAGGTGTGGGGAGATGTACCCTTGAACTAATATCAGTTGAGAGATCTGTAGTTGGGTTTAGGACTAAAATCAAATTTAGAAAAACTGTGAGCTCATGGGCTCGGTTGATCTGAATTAGGGACTTTTGGTCAGCTTGGACTCGGCCCACTCAATTTTTGAATAAAGTGTTAAACACTTGTTTGGGCTCGGTCCCTTTTGTTCAACAATGCTGAGCATTAATATGGGCTTTGATACTCACCCTTTTTTTGTTTTTTTTATTGAGTGTTAAACACTATTTATGGCGCTGGGCTCTATTTACAGAGAGCTTTACGTTAAACAACGCCCACGTGAGAAACACGTGAGGTGCTCGGTGCTGGGCACCAACCATTGAGTGCAGAGCACTCTTTATTATATCAGCGCCCACGTGAGGGGCACGTGAAGCGCTTAACGCTGGGCACCAATCACTGAGTGCAGAACACTCTTTATTTTATTAGCGCCCACATGAGAGGCACGTGGAGCGCTTGGCGCTGGGCGCCAATCATTGAGTGTAGAGCACTCTTTATTTTATTAGCGCCCACGTGAGGGGAACGTGGAGCGCTTGGCACTTGGCGCCAACCATTGAGTGCTAAGCACTCTTTATTTTAGCAGCGCCCACGTGAGTGGCACATGGGGCGCTCGGCGCTTTTTCCTTCTTTGTGCATTTTTCTGAAGAGTTCAATTCTTTGTTCTTCCCTGGATTTTCAATCCCCAAGAACAAATTCATCCCTACGAGAATTAAATTCTCATTTGTGGGAGATTTGTCTCATGGATCTCAGATCCAGGGAAAGAACTATGTTCTTCTATGAGGGTTAAACCCTTGGGTATGCAGATGAGATACTATGATCTCTATTTACCATGAAGAAAGTTCTTCTTCATTCCTCTATGTTTTTAAAGCTCTTTTTGCTTGCTCCTTTTTTGAACTTGAAGTTTATGGGGGGTTCTTCTGTACAAAACCTGAAGTCTTGGGGTCTTTATATAGTGGAGGCACATTTGTTGGTTCAGTTAAGGAAATCTCTCATTGAGAGATTTCTTAATTGATTTGGCGAATTTATCCACCGTTGGATCCTTGATCCAAGTACCTCTGTTTTACATAGGACATTTTTCTTGTTTTTAACAAGATTGGGAAAATATTTCCCCATACAGAGCTTATTCTTTATCTTGGTGATTTTTAATCACCATTGGATATTTAATCCAACGGTAAACCTTCTTGTTTATAAAGATTGGGAAGATATTTTCCCTTGCAGAGCTTATTCTGTTGCTTGGTGATTTTTAATCACCATTGGATCTTTGATCCAACGGTGCTCTGATTTACAGAGCACAATCTTTCTTGTTTAGAAAGATTAGAAAAATATTTTCTCATACAGAGCTTATTCTGTATCTTGGTGATTTTTAATCACCATTGGACCTTTGATCCAACGGTGTTCTGATTTACAGTGCACAATCTTTCTTGTTTAGAAAGATTTGAGGAGTATTTCCTCAATCAGAATTTAATTCTGTAATTTGATGATTTATCATCTTCGTTGGATCTTTGATCCAAGGGTGGAGAACTTTTAGTTCTGGCGCTGGCGCTCTTGTGCTTTTCACGTGAGGCACTGCCTCAGAGTTTTTAACTCTTGGCGCTGGCGCTCTCGTGCCTTGCACGTGAGGCGCTGCCTCAGAGTTTGTAACTCTGGGCGCTGGCGCTCTCATGCTTTGCACGTGAGGCACTGGCTCAGTTCAAATTTTGAACAGAGCCGTGCACTCTTATTAGGGGGAAACAAATCCCCCCCCACTGTTGCGCTCACGTGGCTAACACGTGACTGCAGCGGTGGCAACCTTTCCACCGATGGATCATCTTGGAAGTTGGATCGTTTTCCAGTGCCTATAAGTAGGGCCTTTGGCCCTTGAGATGACTTCTGTTCATCTTCTTTCTTTCTTGTTTATGAGAATTTAATTCTCCCTTCAGAGCTTAGATCTCTGCCCAAGGAAATTCCTTTTAGAGTTAGAACTCTGTCCAAATTTGGTAAGGATCGAACCTATTAACAGAGCTTTGCTCTTCTCAGCTCATAGATCTTAAAATGCATTTTTAGGGTTACTTAACACATAATTTAGAACATTGTTCATCTTTATGAAGAACTCTTAGAGTTCGTTTTGTAGATCTTAAAGATCTTGGAGTTTTTACTCTGTAAAAAGCTTTGCTTTTTTAGGGTTCTGATGGATTACTCCATTATTTTCACAGAGTGGCTCTCGGAAATTTTGGGGAATTTTTATTCCCCTCATAATTAAAGTTGACAAATGTAATTTCTGTTTGCAGAGCACTGCTCTCGAGGGAGTTTAACTCCTTGGCCCAATGAGTTTCTCATTAAATGAGAATCTTTTTAGGATTTTCTCCTTAACGATTGACCGTCTCATCAATGATGAGCCGTCACTTTGATTTTGTGGGTCCCCCTTGGTCCCTTTTTCCTGCATTGCAGTGTGGTACAAATCTAAAGTACCAAATGTCAGAATTTGTAATGCAGTATTGACATCTAACCTTCATTTCTTTTCGCGCAGGTACTATGTATTTTGACTCTTCTTTCCCATTTGTTCGCCCAGAGAGTGCATACGCCGACGCGCCTGTGGATCGGGAAGTTTTTGCATTGGTTAAAGATCATGACCTGGAGCAGAAGTCTCTTCACTTATGGGGGTTATGGAACAACCAAATTATTCAGGGTCGGTGCAGTTTCTCTTGTGCGGTGCCTTCAGTGCCAATTTCTACCATTCATTATGCTGACTCACCCCAGGTGAATTACGCTGTGGAGAAGGTTAACTGGATTACGGATGGACTCCTCCAGCCCTCTATGTGCTCGATACCTGTAAAGCCGCCGATGGCTTTAGATATTCTGGGGCGGCGCATATGTCAAGGCGAGTTGCGCCATTGGGGACAGGCATACATGATAGGCTTGACTCCTCGCCATTCAGCCGGATACTTGCAGTGGGCTCGATACATCTTGTCGGCCAAAAAGTCGCTGCTGCTGAAGCTCGGCTTGTACCCTGCTATCTACGCGTCTCTTTTCCAGTATCCCGCACCTCACGTATGGTGGGTCAAGGCTTTCTTGGAACAGTGGAATATCCCAACTCACACCTTTCTTTTATCGGATCGGGAGGTTTCGATTTCCTTGGAGGAATTTGCAGAAATTTCGGGCCCACCTGTCAGAGGGGAACATTACGAGGAAATACTTCCGCCTGACGAATACATCTTCGCCACTAAATCAGTGGTGATGGGTCTCACTCCGGAGAATGCTATTCAACATCGATTCCCGAGTCTAATCAAGGTGTTGAATATTTACGAGAGTCTGTTTCTCGAGTCCGGAGGGCACGGAGTCAGCTTCGCGGATTTCATCGCCCGCTTTCTTCGCCCGGAAGCCTTGTCAAAACAAACCACAAAATTCACCAAGCTTGACGATCCTTTTGGTTTTGGCTTGGACAACTAGCCGACAACGAAAGCAGATCAAAGGAATTTCTTCCTCCCAGATACCCCGGTCGTCCCCTTTGCAGAGCTCGCAGCCTCAGACATCGACGAAGAGGCATTCTTTTTAGGGTTCCTTGGCCTATAGTTAAGCTGGTTTGTGCTCCCAATGCACCCTCACTATATGAGGCCATCTGTCTTCTATCCGTCTTACCGAATGGTTGCCAGGACGCGAGTGGTCGTCGGGATCGCTGGGCTGGCTCACCTATATCATGGCCTCAGCTTAGCGACAGACACCACTCAGCCGGGGTACAGCCCGTAAATCTCCCGCTGCACTATTTCACGTCGTGGATCGAGCTGCATGTGCTCGGCGCTTTTGGAGTCCACAAACGGCCCCGTTTCTATGACAGTTATAATTTCCCTCGGGTTATGTTCCTAGTTGACGCTTCTGCTTTAGATCCGTCACAGCAAGAGGCTCGGGGTCTGGTCCTTCGCCCGCGTATGGTCGGGGATAGCATGAATTTCGTCGATAAGGTCTTAACTATCGGCAAGAAATCCACTAAAACGGTGCAGCCGCTGCACGATACGTTCAAAGACGGGGCTCCTACATTGAAGGCTCGGGAGATTCTGCATTTGTATTCAATCAGGCCGGGAATTTTAGTGTTCAGGCAGAACGACTCGGCGCTGTTCATGAGGTACAACCCGCACCGTTTTGCTCAATAGTCGAGTTACGATCAGGGTGTCCCGCTTGAGGCTTTTTTAGCCGAGCCGGTTGCTACGGAAGAGGGTATCCGCAGCGCGCTACACCATTTCATGCGGCTAAACACTGGGTCCAACTTTTTTATCAGTGAGACAAGCTGTGTTCCGAAAGCCTCGAACGCATACGTGGCGTGGTACCAGCATGCGGCGGGTGCTGTTATTAGGGAAGAAAAGCGGTTACTGCTCGATCGCAAGGGTACAGCCCCTGCTGGTAATCCGGCTGTCCCCATAAAGAGACGGACCATTGTTCGTCCTTCCTTAAGAGGAGCTGCTGCGGTTGCGGTCCCGCGTGCCTTTCCTGAGAAGCCTCTACCCTGTGTTCCTGTAGAAACGGTAGCTGCAGCGTCCCCGGAGTCTGGAATGGGTACGGAAATCAGGACTCGTCGCCTAAAAATGCCCGTCAAGCGCAAACTCGTGTCATCGGCCGCCGGCGTTCGCTCACAGAAAAAGAAGAAGTCGCTCTTTTCTGCTGATGTTGTACTCGGCCAGGAGCCCCATGCTCCCTACAGCGAAGGCTTGTGTGAGTATGACACTAATGATGCTTGTTTGACACGCCTGTGACCGACACCGATCTACAGGCTGCCCTTGTGGCCTCCGAGCGATTGGCTCGCGAAGAAGCGGCGCTGATCACCATCGCAAAGTCAGGTATACTTCTGTTGTATTTTCCCCCGTTCATTCCTTCCTTATTATTATGCTTTTACTAATGTCCTTTTCTTCAACAGGTATTTCTGCCGAAGAGGTTGTCGCGGCTTCCATCAAGACGTTCGAGGAGGAAGAGAGGCTCCGCGCTTTTTTGGATCTTGGTATAATTCAGCTCATTGTGCCTTCATTCCCCTTTTTTAATTTGTGCTCTGACCCTCTCCCTTATTTTATTGCAGGGACTACCTTAACTCAGATTATTCCGAGTGCGGTACCGATCCCGAGCGGTGATGCAACGACATTTCCAGAGCCAGCTATTGTGGCCCCAGCTCCCCCATCATTACCGCAGGAGGCTTCGCTAAAGCAGCCGATGACAGATGCCGTAACGGCTCCGGAGGCAGAGCTTGGTTCGGACGACGACGTCCCTTTGTCAGAGGTCTTGAGGAGATCATTTCTCACTGCTCAGACCGAAAAGAAGCGTAGGAAGCGTGTGGCGAGGGAACGCGATGCCAGTTTGGCCGTGGGTGCAGGCTCAAGCAGCATCCCCCTTGTTGATACTCTTTCGGGCGGATGTTCCCCCTGCGTTGTCTACCGCCCGTAGACAGGTTGCACGCGCGGCTCGGGAAAAAACTTAAAAGCTGCCCCTAGGTAACGTAACGCTGAGTCTTTTACTAGAACTTGATCTTCGAATTTTGACACATGCATTTTTTTTAGGGCCGAGTCTTGGCGATGGGATGACGGGTGAAAGCCTGGCGGTTACCATGCCCGAAATTGTTACCCTATCTCTAGAATCTGGGAAAATCCAGACTGCTGCCCTTTCCCTGTGTGGCTCCCTGGTATCGGCGAGCGTCGCAAGCGTCACGACGACCCTCGTCGAATCAGGGGATGAAGCCATGGGCGCAGAAACTACTCCTCTGAGGGAGAGCGAAGAAGCCGCTACGCCTGGTGATATTTCCGTCGCGGTTTTGGTTGATGACCCATCAGGTAAGTCTTGGGTCACTGTTCTCTTTTTATCTCTCAATCCCGTTCAGCTCCTTCTGATGATATTTGGTTTGTAGGTGCAGTGAACGCTGAGATTTTTCCATCTGAAGCACCTCCAGTCGCCGCCATGACGGTTGTTGTTCCCTCGCCTTCTCCTATGTCCTCCGAAATGCTGGAAGGTATAGGTTTGAGATTTATTTAGTTTAACTGTGGACACCATCTTCCTTGTATTGACAGCATATTGTCGTAACTCTGCAGGAGTCCTTTTCGACCATCTATACCAGGTGTTGAACCCGCATTTCTCCTTCCAGTCGGAAGTCATTCCGCCTGCTGGTATTGGTTAGTATATTCTTTAGCTAATGTCTCTCTATTTCTTTTATGAATAGCCGTATTGTTGCTAAGTCTTCTTTATATTGATCGCAGCGTCACAGATCGGAGGAGGGGATGAGAGAATATCCGCGCCTCCGGTACTCCCAATTTTGCCACCTGCCACAGCCGATATAGTAGAATCCATTGCTCGTGTATTTTCTTTACCTCCCAAGTCGACATTTGACCATAATTTGTTTTGCAGCAATCGCACCGACTCCAGTTCCCTTTGAGTCTCGCATCCCAATGCCAGCAGGGCCCTTTGCTAAATGCCCATCTTCCAGGGGCACTGCGAATAGCCTGCGAATGTTGAGCGAATTCATCGAGGATCTTGACGCCGAGGCCTTCGCATTCGCTGCAGATTTTGCTGATGAGGTTAATCCTATGCTGGCGATGCTCGTGAACTTCCATGACGAAGGTGTCTTCGAGTCTTGGGTTAATTACTGCAGAAAGATCGAGGCTTGCCTGCATGAGATTAAGCTCAAGCGTCCCGCTCCTGAAGTATCAGCTTTGAACTCCCAGCGGGCTGCGTGGGTCGAGAGTAGTGTTCCTTTCATCCACTATTTTGAACAAGAGGCGACCCTGAGGCGAAAGGAACATGAAGTAGCTTCAAGCGAATCCGCCCGTTACGCGCTCAGATTGAAGCGAATTCCGCGCAGTTAAAAGCTGTCTTCGACAATCTCCAGCGATGCATTTCGGATGGGTTGATGCTAAGACGGACGCTTGACTTTACCGAGCGGGTCGTGCAGGACTGCGAAGCTGCCATGCTAGGAACCGATGCAAAGCTTTCGTCTTGTTTGCGACAACGGGCTCGAGTCGAAGCGGAGTTGGCCGCGGTGGTCGATTGTGAGAAAGGATTGAGAGGAGCGCACGAGCAGCTAGCTGATCTGTTAAAAACGCTTCCTCCTCAATAACCGTCTTTGTACCCTCTCTTTTTTACTGTAAACTTGCGGTTTATGAATAACATGTATTCATTTTGATTCCTTTGTGAAATGTATTTTGTATTCACTTGAATTCATGAATAAAAGACGTATTTTATCTCATACTATCATCTTCTTTTCTTTGTCGTGTCATTGGCATGTGACTTTAGCAAATGTGGCCTGTAGATGGTAGATAACGGTTCATCTTGAACTCCTTGTAGGGTAGCGATGGCTTAGGAAACAGGTTCAGGTCTGCTGCCTAAGAATTTTCAACTTTATGAGCTGTGAGAGTCTCATAAATTCGTTTCTCCCCACGAGTCGAGAGGATCTCGTAGGTGTAATTTCTCCTTAGGGGTCGTGAGGACTCCTAAGTGCGTTTTCTCTTGAGAGTCGTAAGGATCTCACAAGAGAGTTTTCATTTTACGGGTTGAGAGGTTTGCGCAGGGACACTGATTTCCCTGGGGGTCGAGACGAATCGAAAGAATATTGGTTGACTTGATTCCGAGACGGAACGTTATTCCGGCGGATGTCGTTGGTTGACTTGTTTCCGAGAAGGAGTGTTGTTCCGGCTGGGAGGTCGTTGGCTGACTTGTTTCCGAGTCGAAGCATTGTTCCGACGGGGAGGTCTTTGGTTGACTTGTTTCCGGGTCGAAGCATTGTTCTGACGGGGAGGTCGTTGGTTGACTTGTTTCTGAGACAGAGCGTTGTTTCGGAGGAAGGTCATTGGCTGACTTATTTCCGAGACGGAGCGTTGTTCCGGCGGGGAGGTCATTGGCTGACTTGTTTCCGAGACGGAGCGTTGCTCCGGCAGGGAGGTTATTGGCTGACTTGTTTCCGAGACGGAGCATTGTTTCGGCGGGGAGGTCATTGGCTGACTTGTTTCTGGGTCGGAGCGTTGTTCCGGCGGGGAGGTCATTGGCTGACTTGTTTCCAGGTTGAAGCGTTGTTCCGACGGGGAGGTCATTGGCTGACTTGTTTCCGGGTTGAAGCGTTGTTCCGACGGGGAGGTCATTGGCTGACTTGTTTCCGAGATGGAGCGTTGATCTGGCGGGGAGGTCTTTGGTTGACTTGTTTCCGAGAGGGAGCGTTGATCTGGCGGGGAGGTCATTGGTTAACTTATTTCCGGGTCGAAGCGTTGTTCCAGCGGGGAGGTCATTGGTTGACTTGTTTCCGGATCGAAGCGTTGTTCCGACGGGGAGGTCATTGGCTGACTTGTTTCCGGGTTGAAGCATTGTTCCGACGAGGAGGTCAATGGCTGACTTGTTTCCGGGTCGAAGCGTTGTTCCGACGGGGAGGTCAATGGCTGACTTGTTTCCGGGTCGAAGCGTTGTTCCGACGGGGAGGTCATTGGCTGACTTATTTCCGAGTCGGAGTGTTGTTCCGGCGGGGAGGTCATTGGTTGACTCTAAGTTGTCTGTGAACCGTGGAGTCTTAGAACTAGGGACTTTTGTTGGGTTGCCTAGGACGGCAGCAAGTTTTCGGGAGGCATCGTCCATGCCAATTTAAAAAAATTTCCGTTCTAGTAAACCCTAACCCTAGAATCGATACTAGAAAATTCGACGAAACATAATGTAAACACTTTACATCTAAAGTGAACAAGGAATACAACCTTTGTAGACCGGTCCTTCACTTCAATAGCTCCGTATAGTATTCCCTTCGTTGCGATCATGAACTCCCGGACTCTTGAGAGGCTCCCATGAAGAAATGAACATGCTTGCTTCGAAGTCTTCGAGACCGAAGATGATCTACGTCGAGGAGACACTAACCCAAGCTATCTCTTCACTAATTGTGGAATTAGTGAAGCAAACACCATATAATAAATGGAAAGTAGTAGAGGATGATGAAGTAGGAAGTGGGCCCACTTTATATTTATTTTTCTCACAATTTTTCTTCTCATTTCCAAACCCTAGAAAGCTTTTTTGAGCTAAAGAAGAAGATGAAGAATGAAATGAAAGAATGAATGAGAGAGTGTGAGGTTATAATTGCAACCATGGGTGAGTTAGTGTCATGCCTAACTCATGTAGAGAATAAACCATAGCTATGAGTTAAGGGTTGGGTTAAAAAATATCTTAAGCTAGACAAACAAGTGGACTAAGTCAATGTTAACTACAAGCTTCTACAAGCTTTGCCATGACTCATTATCCAAGTTGTTTGAATTACTCAAAACAAATAAAACCCTAACTTAACCCTATCATGGTGTGAGTCTCATACTAACTATGTTGCAAGTGTAACCTAGCATGACACACTTATATATATCACGTATATATTTTGTGCCAAAAAGAAAACAATACATATATCACATATATGTAAAGTATATCAAATGTGAGAAAAGAAATATTAAGTGAGCTAATACTAGTTAATGTAATGTAATATATCAAATATATAATTATACATTAAATTATTAAATCAACTCTTGATTTAATAATCCGGCTATATCATGTATAACCGACTAATATGAAATGCAACAACTTATCGAATCAACACTTGATCCGATAACCCAGCTATATCACATATAACCAATCATGTCACATATCGCGAGAATAGAATGCGGTATCACATACACGCATTAATCTCGGTCCCGCACATATCACATATGTGCTCCTACTCTGTTTCGCTTGAGCCAGGAAACCTCTGTGTAGGACTCTAAAGACTCGTCAATACGCCGGCAGTAGGTGATGATCATATCAAACACCCACAAGCCGCAAGCGGTCTGCCAAACGTAACGGCCACCCGGGTATTGAGCGATCAGAAGATCAACAAGCAAGCCTGCACGTACTCCTGCGAATCCAATCAGTAATACCACCGTACAGTCCGGTCTCTTCGTCTGATATGTCGCATATCACAGCCTGGGGGTGGTATAACGTCAGACCCCAATAGCCTGATAAGTCATGCCGATGCAAGGTCCATAACGGTTCGAGAAACTACTGTGAACACCTACCAGTAAATCTCAGCAACCCTGGCCAGGGATTTCTTGTTATGGCCAATCGAGCATAGCGCAACAACAACTCCCAATACCGGGAGAGACGAAACCCCTCCTATCGCTCATTGCCTCCATGTGACTCGGGATTGTACCCAAAAACCACCTTTTTGCACGATCTCTTGACCGTGGTATGGTAGAAATCAAAGCACAGTGGGAATCACACAAGACTCTATGACGATCTCGGGTCTACAGACTAACCTGTACCAGTGTCACCAGAGAACTGCTATCCGACGATAGGTATAATACCATCTAGGAGTTCTCGGCGAGTCCGTCCAGTGTACCCAGTATCCACTGAGCACCCGTATACCTTCTCTGATGTCAAACACCAATGGATATGAGATCATCCATAGCCTATCACTTGGGTCGAGAAACGTATACTCTAGTCTACTTTGGAGTATCGATGCCCTGTCTTGATACTCCCACGACTAGGAACATTTGAAGGATGCACTTATCGACTACCCTGTCCTCACTAGTATGATTCTCATCATAGTCCGGGTAGTCAAGTACTGATCCTAAGGACTTTATCAATATGTAATAGAGAGAAAATAAGTGTACATGTTAAGATAAAGAGCAACCAGATAGCATACTATCATGTCGAGCAAGAAATTCCTCCCTATATATGTCCAAGCATCCACTACAATATACATCACATGTACAGTAATGGCCTCTAGGGCATACATATAACTAACAACTTTGCCGTGGCTCCGATTAGTGGTGTCGCGTCCGTATCCTGCTGGAATGAGGAGGAATGCCGTTGCTGATCTCTAGGCTGTAGATATTGCCGTTGAGATCTGGCTCTCTCTTTGACAGAGTTTGTTAGGAAATGTGGTTCCCTTTTCGTTTATGCCCATGGATTGTATACAGGGGTCAGTATGGACTTGCCTGTAGGGCAAAAATTTCATTCTTTCATTTTTTTTATTTCCTTCCGCGATGCTCTATCATTTCAGCTTTTTATATCGCGAAAGTCGCGATTGCCCAATCATTTTGGCTATTTTTCGCAGTGCCCAATCATTTCGGTTATTTTTCTTTTTACTCGCTGCTTTTTATTGCAAGTTGCCCAATCATTTCGGCTATTTTTATATGTATTTTTTTCTCACTGATTTTGTTGCGAGTATGGACTTGAGATCTGATACCAATCTTAGCATCAGCATCGCTGCGACTGGAATATTGCCAGGAGCGAATCATCACTTGCCGTGAAAGGACTTGGAATTTGTTACCGATTTAGGCATCAGCATCGCTACAACTGGGATATTGCCTGGAGTGAATCATCATTTGCCTTTGTCGATTCGAACAAAGGTGGCTTAACAAACAGGGTTAGGATCCTGTCGACTAAGGCTTTTGACTTCATGAGCCGTAAGGGTCTCATAAAGGTGTTTCTCCCTACGAGCCGTGACGATCTCGTAGGTGCGTTTTCTCCTTAAGAATCATAAGGATTCTTAAGTGCGCGTTCTCTTATAAGTCGTAAGGATCTTACAAGAGTGTTTTCTCCTTATAAGTCGAGAGGACTTACAAGTGTCGTTCACCATATGAGGACATTTCACGCCATTGGTGGAACTTGGTGGGGGAGACGTTTATTTGTGCCCGTGGATTGTATACAAGGGTCAATATTGAACCGTTTGTAGGGCAATCTGAGGCATGTGATGGCTTAAGAACAGGTTCAGACCCCTGTAGCTTAAGGCTTTTGAATCTTATAAGCCGTGAGGGTCTCATAAAGGTGTTCTCCTTACGAGTCGTGGGGATCTCGTAAGTGTAATTTCTCCTTAGGAATCGTGGGGGTCCCTAAATGTGTTGCTCCCTTGTTAGTCGTAAGGATCTCACGCAAGTATTTTCTCCTTACAAGGTCGAGAGGACCTTGCAAGTGTGCATGAATTTCTTTTACGAGTCTGCGCCCTTTCAGGTTTTCACAAACTCGCCGGTAGCCCTGCTGTTTTTACTCATGGAGCCCTTTCGGGTTTTCATCCGTGCCCATTTCGCTTATGGACGTTTATTTATTTATTTATTTATTTTCGCGTTAGCCTAAGGATGCTGCGGTTCGTAGTAGTTTAAGGACGTTACGGTCCGTAGCTAGTTTCAGGACATTTCGGTCCATTGTTAGTATAGGGACGTTTCGGTCCGTTGTTAGCTTAAGGACATCTCGGTCCTATCGTTAGTTTAAGGACATCTCGATCCGCAGCTAGTTTAAAGACGTTGCGGTCCGTTGTAGTTTCGAGGCGAAGTTTTGCCGGATATAGAGTTTAGACTCAGGAAGACAGCGAGCAGACACGAGCGTCGTCATCCATCATTGACCTGAGCCGTGACTTATTAAGCGTAGTATTTCTTAAGGAACCGGTCGTTTATTGACCGGAAGGGTCTTTCGCCATGCATATCCATGAGCAAGTAAGCCCCACCTTGGTAGACTTTGTCTATGATGTACGGGCCCTCATAGTTTGGCTCGAATTTCCCTCGTTTGGCACGATTGGGGATCATAGGTCTTTTGACAACTAGCACGAGTTCACCTTGGTGGAATGTTCTTGGCCTAGTTAATCTTTCATATGAGCGTGTCATCTTTGCTTTGTAAGCCTCCAAGTTTTGCTGCGCCATGAGACGAGTTTCATCGAGGGTGTCGAGCTCCTCAAGCCGAAGATGAGCATTCTCTTCATCTGTTAGTTCGTAATGAACCGCTTCTCGTAGAGAGGGTAGCTCTATTTCTAAGGGGAGTACTGCTTCCGTGCCGAATACCAATACATACGACGTTGTATTCGTAGCCATTTTGAACATAGTTCGATACGCCCAGAGAGCTTCATGCAGTCTATCATGCCGGTCCTTTTTATTTTTGGACACCGTCTTCTTTATGATCTTTTTCAAAGTTTTGTTGAAAGCCTCAGCTAGACCGTTAGCTCGGGGATTATAGACCGAAGAGTATCTCCAGTCTATGTTATGCTGCTGTGCGAAGCGGCTGATTCTGTGACTTCTGTAGGCCGGCCCGTTATCGGAGATAATCCATCGTGGAGTGCCGAACCGATAGATGACGTGTGTCTTGAAGAAATGGAGAATATTCTCCGTCTTCACTTCTCTTAGCGGTTGTCTCCAATATGAACCGATGTCTTTTGGATGACGCTGGTTCGACGGGCCCAATTATATCGGTTCCTCACATTTCAAACGTCCAATTAGCTACTGTTGGGTGTAGCGGGTTTGGATGCCGGTGGATGAAGTCTCCATGAATTTGGCACGAGTGGCACTGCTTCACGTATTCGAGGCAGTCCTGAATCATTGTGGGACAATAGTAGCCCATTCTTTTGATCTTCAGCTTCATTTTCGGCCCGGCTTGATGAGAACCGCAGAGTCCGTCGTGAATTTCTTGGACGACTCTCCTTGCTTCTTCCGGTCCCAGGCATCTCAGCCACAGAGAGTCGAACGATCTCTTATATAGAGTATCATTGACGAAGGCAAAAGATAGAGCTCGTTTCATGAGCTGATGTCTTGAGGATGCGTCTTCCGGTGTTTGACAGGATTTGAAGTAGTTTATAAAGACTTCTCTCCAATCCTTAGCCCTTTCTTGGTCCTCTATTTGTAGGGATGTTTTCTTGGTCGCTTCCTTTTCTTCAGACGACTCCGGAGATATTTCTGCTGGTGTAAGAACCCGACGGTTTTGTACAATGATCTTTACGTCATCGAGGCTTTCGTCAGCCAGTTCTTTAGCGAGTTTGGATAATGCGTCCGTTTTGCTATTTTCTGTACGCAGTATGCTTTCCAGGGCGTAGGAGGGGATTTGAGTTAATAACCGTTGCACTCTTTTGCCATATTTTACCAACTCCGGCTTGCATGTCTGATAGTCACCATTTACTTGGCTAACGACCAGCTGGGAGTCTCCGTATATGAGGAGGTTTTCGATTCCCATGTCGACATCCATCTCAAGACCTGCTATCAAAGCCTCATATTCTGCTTCATTGTTTGTCCTCGACACTATTAAGGAAAAGGCAAAGCGCATTATCCCTCCCTGTGGAGTCACGAAGATGAGGCCTACCCCAAATTTGATTATGGGGGAGGTGTGTTTTCGCTTCTTCATGGAAGATGCCCCATCGAAGTAGAGTTCACATCGGTTATCACTCCCCCCTCTCTCCCCGTCGATCGTGTCAAACGTGTGCTCGTTTGGCAATTCTCAATTTAGGGATGAATCGGTAGGTATCGGATGCTCAGCGAGGAAGTCGGCGATGGCCTGGCCTTTCACTGCCTTGAGAGGTCGGTATGTTATCGAGAATTCCATTAAGAGTAGGGCCCATTTAGCGAGCCGTCCCGTTAGTATGGCTCTTGACATCAAATATTTGAGAGGATCCACTTTTGATATGAGGTGGACCTCATGCGCCAAAGCATAATGCCGAAGCTTCGTTATCGCGAAGATTAACGCCAGGCAGTGTTTTTCGATAGGGGAGTAGTTGTTTTCTGCCCCCAGGAGAACTCGACTCAAATAGTAGAGGGCTCTCTCTTTCCTTTGGTCATTCTCCTGTGCCCATAGCGCGGCTAAAGAACCTTCAAGGGCTGTTGTGTACAGGATGAGGGGCTTTCCCTTGATCGGAGCGGTCAGTACCGGCGGATTCTGCAGGTATTGCTTGATTTCATCCAGTGCACTCTGGCATTTACGATCCCAAACGAACGGGGTTCCCTTCTTCATCAGGTGACTGTAGGGACGATATTTTCTGGAAAGGTTGGCTATGAACTGTCGGATATACGTGAGCTTTCCTTGTAGAGACTGCAATTGTTTTAAAGTTCTTGGAGTGGGCATTTCCATAATCGCCTTGATCTTCGATGGATCTATTTCGATGCCCCGATGTCGTATGACGAACCCTAGAAATTTGCCTGAGGATACTCCGAATGCGCATTTCAGAGGGTTCATCTTCAGGTTATACTTACGAAGACGTTGGAACACTGTTTTCAAATGCTCCCAGTGTTCCTCATACGATTTGCTTTTCACTACGAGGTCATCGATATAGCATTCGACGATTTCATGTATGAGGTCATCGAAAATCTTCGTCATGGGCCTCAGATAGGTAGCGCCGGCGTTCTTCAGACCGAAAGGCATCACTTTGTAGCAGAATATGCCCAGAGGAGTCTGAAAAGCGGTATGCTTCTGGTCTTCGGGGTGCATCTTTATTTGATTGTACCCCGATGATCCGTCCATGACGGAGAAGACTTCGTGAGTGGACATGTTATCTATCATCAACTCGGTAACCGGTACGGGAAAATCATCCTTCGGGCAAGCTTTGTTGAGGTCCCGAAAGTCCACGCAGATGCGCACCGTTCCATTTTTCTTCATCACTGGGAAGATGTTGGCGATCCAGTTAGGGTATTGAACTTCTTGGATGAAGCCGGAGTCGATTATCTTCTTGACTTCGGCGTTGATACTCATTTCAAGTTCGAGCCGCATTCTTCTTGGTGCTTGTTTGACTAGCTTAACGTCCGGAGATATTGCCAATTTATGCACAGGTATTTCTGGATCTAGCCCCGGCATCTCGGAATAGTTCCATGCGAAGTAATCTTTATACTTCATGAGCACATCTTTTAGCATGGCCAACTGCTCTTTAGACAGCAGCTCACTGACGAACGTTGGTCGTGGGTCGTTTGCCGTCCCCAAGTCGATTTTTTCAGGTTGTCCGCCGTGGTGTGTATCCCATCTTCCAATTCTTTTGGCGCCGGTGGAAATTTTGAGATCACCCCGTCTTCATCCTCATTTTCGAAGCACCATGAGAGGTCATCCATATTCTCGTGCACTCCTTTTTCCGACAGCGTTATCACGTGACAGGTACGAGATCGTTTCCAAGACCGGTGTTGATCTAGTTCTACTCTTGCTATATACGTTGCTTTTGGCACATGCTTTTATGGTGGGGTTACCCTCCAACTGTTGGATAGAGCGAACCTGCCGAGTTGATATTGGTATTTGACCCAGTTTTTGAAGGTGAAGCAGTCTTCAAGAGGATGTCCTATCGCTCGGTGATAGGAGCAATGATCCGGGTGATGAACCTCGTTTTCTTGATCGGGGTGCCGAGACTCCGGGAGTGTCATCATTTGATGTTTCATGACAAGGTCAAAGATTCTCCTTTTCTTGTCTCGAGGGAAAGAATATGCTCGACCCATATTTTTCATAAGAGACGGATTCCGGCTAACCTTTTCTCGATCGCGTGGCCTTTTGGATCCGTTTTGCCGCTGTCGAACGTTTTTTCCGTTCTTCAACTTGTTTTTGCCTCCGCATCGGGCCTTTTTCTTGTCTTGGAAATGCATGGTGGGCCGACGGTGGAGGGCATTGTCATCTTCGGTATCCTGCTGAAGGAGGCGTTGCGTCTTGGCTTTCTCGTAAATGGCCATTTCGCGGCTGTGGTCGTTCCGAACCTTTTGACTCGCTTCCCTCACTAGATTGTCCATCTGTTCTTCAAACGATGGACTCGGCATTTTTATGACAGGAACTCGTTCTGGTTTAGCGTCAGCGTTTTTTAAAAGAGCACCCCCTTCTTCATCGAGGTCATTTATGACATGGCAGCCATGGAATTGCTCCCGTTTCTTGGACTGGACATATCCAAGCCCAATTGTTTCCATTTTTCCGTTGGGCAATTTTCGCCGAGTTCCGGGGACGTTCCAAATCTTGTTGTAGGATTGAGCTTGTCGAGGAGTCTGCTTAAAGGGTACGCCTTGGCATCTCAATAACCTTCTCAATCCCTCCGTGTAGTATCTGGGCAGACGGATGGGCTGGAGCCTGTCGAGAGCAGAATCGACACCATGCCAGACTTCTCTTTTGACTTTAGTCTCCGTGGATTGATAGAATAGGATCGCCTTTTCACCTCTTCGCCTGGGAGGGATGTAGAATGTCTAGAGCTCTTGCACGCTATATGTCTCAAGCGCATCAAGCTCTCTGTAGTGTTGCCGCAGAACCATGGCGATTTGCAAACTCTGATCATCTCCAGTAAAGGCCTGCATTGATGAACGGACCGAGAACACTGCGTTGACTTCGTCTTCAGAGTCAATGCCAAAGACCAGAATAAGGGTAGATGGTCCTGGCCTGTTGCATTGGGCCGACCCCGAATAGACTATCTCTTCCTCCTCCTCGGTATCGCTCCCGAAGACCGGAATAGTGGTGATAGTTTTTTGCTTATTCTCCGGTTTATGGCATCTTTCCGTATCTTCAAAGTCTGGTAGGAAATACTTTGCATCTTCGTACTTTCGGACTTCATTTACGGAGAATGGGTTTAGTTCCCCCGTCACGGTTTACTCGAGACCATCTTTGAAATATTTCATACACTGATGTTGTGTAGAAGGGATGATATTGTATTCGTGTAACCAAGGCCTGCCGAGCAATGCGTTGTAGCAGGTCTTGGCGTCAATGACATGAAATTTGATGTCAGTGACGAGCAGACCAAAGCATAATGTCAGTATTACAGACCCAAGCGTCCGTGATGACTGGGAGTCAAACCCGGAGATAGTGATTTTATCCCGAGCGGGGTGCTGAACGCTCATGCAGATTTCTTTTAGCACCCTCACATTTAGGAGGTTGACAGAGGACCCGTTATCAACTAAGATCTTCCCTATCTTCATGTCATGGCAGTACCCGGTGACATACAGGGGACGGTTGTGCTCGCACGTTTCGAGGAGGAGATCTTCATCGCCGAAAGTGATATCAGCTGTGTGCACTTCTTCCAGCTCGTCCTTTATCTTTTCTTCGGCAAGGAAAGCTTGAAACTGCTCGGGCTCTTGTAATGCCCTGATCAGAGAATCTCGTGCCTCTTTAGACAACAGAAGGGCATCCAAAACGCTTAGCTGTGAGGGAATATTCCTCAGGTGCGCCAGGACATTGTAATCTTCTTTGTTTTTCTTAGGCGGGTCCTTGGCTGCCAGCTCTTCGACGACTCGATCATCGAGGGCGATATCCTCAGGGACTTTTTCCTTCCCCTTATCTTTTTTGTTCGATCCCTTGTTTGTAGGTCCGAGATTCTTTTCGGGCAACATACGACTACGCAGCTGAATGTTTTCACAGTTCTTTATCTCTTCCTCTTTTCCTGAGGTCGATTTCTTGAAAAGAGGGCCGAGGGCTATTTCTTCATCAGAATCGCTTCCGAAGGTGAGAACTTGCGATCCCCCGGATTCAACCATGTGACAGTTGCCGGTAGTTCTTTTGTGCTTATCTGTCGTGCTTCTCCTCTCCCGATGAGTTTTGCGCTTCATCCGCTTGAAATGTTGTCGGTGAACAACGTATCCCTGCCACCACTTTTTAAAGGCCATGCATTCTTCGGTAGGGTGTGCAATCCTTTGATGGTATAAGCACTGGTTAGGATGTACATCAGCTTCGTCAAAGTGTATACCGTCAGGAGTATTTTCTTTGAAAGATGGCAGCTTCATTCCCATTGACAGGGCTTTAGCGAACCGTTTCCTTGTTTTAAGCCTGTTTGTGTCTGCCGTCGGCGTGCTTCGATCTGGTTGGAGCGCTTTGTGACTCATCCCTACCATGACTTCTTCAACTTGATGCCGACGTCTGGCCCTTTCGAATATGGCCATTTCACGCTCTTGATCAGCTTTGCTGTTCTGATGGGCTTCGTTCAGCAGCATGTCAATCATCTCGTCTGACGGTTCCAGAGATTTTGGTACCGATCCTGCCCCCAGATCCTCTATGTTATCTTCTGATGCCGAGTGAGCATCCTCGTCATTTATTGGCGAATGAGAGATCATGTGACAACTTGCCACATAATCCTCGGGTTCTTCTGACGAGTCGCTTCCGTCGTTATTGTCATTATCTCCGCTCTCAAGGATATGGTTAAGAAACTCTTGGAGTGTGACCGGGGTTCGCACCTTCTGGTTATATTCTTCCAATGTGTCAATATGCCTTTGCAAATCCGTGCGTCTGTCGTCAGACTGCGCGGGCCTTTTGGTCTTCTTCTTCTTCGAAGACTTTGACGGCTGGGCCTGGGTGTTTTGCCTATCGCTACCAACTCTCGGTGTTAGGCGCGGTTTCAGCATCCCCTCAATGATCTCTGGCTCCAGTGGGCTTTTCCATCTAATTGCCGGACATGCTTGAAGATCCTTCAGCATTCTCGTAGTCTTGTCCGAAAGAACAACTTCCCGTGGAGCTTCCTCTATAAATGAGCATGATGCCCCCGGCGTGTCCACCTTTTTAGGAGCGTGCGGTTGTGGCGGGTTTACCTTCCAGTTTTCAGACAGCGCGAATTTGCCTTGTTGGTACTGGTCCTCAATCCAATTTTTGAAGACGAAGCAATCTTCGATTGGGTGGCCCACTATTCGGTGGTAGGGGCAGTAATTGGGATTGTTGACGTCGCCCAGTTGCGGTGGGCGTCTCGGATCCGGCAGAGTGATAAGCCTGTTGCGCACCGCCAGTTCGAACAATCTTCTCATTTTATCCCGAGGGAATGAGTAAGGACGTTTCAGCTTTTCTCCGAGTGATCGCTGTTTATCGTTTTGGCGAGCAGCTGGTTTCAGATCACTCAGCTGTTGCTGAGCGTTGGTGACGAAGGTAGCTTTTCCTTTACCATTTTCATTTTGAAGCTCCGTTTTTTAGGATGACGGCCTATGGCCCATCTGGTCCATTTGGGCCAGTTTGTCAATCAAGGCTTGGAAGGTGGTCGGCTTGAAGAACATCATAAATTGGGATATAGTTGCCTGCGGATCCAGGGTCCCCACGAACATGCCTACGGTAGAAGCTTCTTCTATGCGTTGTTCGCATCTCGACCGGAGGTTCCGCCACCGAATTGCATACTTAACCCAAGTCTCTCCTGGCTTCACCTTGGTATTGATCAATGTCGTGATCGGGGTGCGTTTGCTGGCGCTCGCGAAATGTTGGGTGAATAGCAACTCCATTTCTGTGAATGTTTTGATGGAGTCATTCGGAAGTTCTGAGTAACATTCAAATGCCGTCTCCACTAAGCTGCCGAAGAACTGGTGAAGTAGTAATTTGTCGTCACCTCCAGTATTGCCGCAGGGAGCCCTGAACTGAGCGACGTGTTGATGGGGGTTGCCTGTCCCCTTATACACGTGAAATTTAGGGATCGTATATCCCGGCGGGTATTTAATTTGATCGTACCAGCTTGGATAGGGTCTCCCAGTTCTGACGACTTGGCCAGTAGCTTCACTTGCCAGATGAGCTCGTATTTGTTGAGCTATGTATTCATCAAGCGCAGCATTCGAGATCGTCTCCTCCCTGGCTACTGATAAGGCCGGAAGAAGATTTGATGTCTCCCCTCTGCCGTCTTCAATGATTATTGGGGGATCTTCGGCTGGAGGGTCCGGCTGGATCATCATCCCCACCATATCTTGGAACAGGAGCGCCATTTATTTTATGTTAGCTGCTTGTTCTGCGGCTTCTTTATCTTTCTTTTCGAGCATCCTTCGAAGGAACTCGGCGTCAGTTTCCTTCTCCTGGCGTTGATCCGACGATACTTCCGCGATTTCTTTCTGCCCAGTAAGTGCGGCCATCTTTGTCAGCATCCTTAGAGTTTCTGTTGTTGCTCCTGAACCTTTGTTACGGACCGCGTAAGTGGTCGATGACCCCCAGAAACACGGCTTTCCTCTTTTCCGGAAGCCATGTAAATGGTGTGCACTACCATGCCCCCAGACTTGGGGCGTTTGGATTCAGTGCCCTTGAGATTTGTCGTAGGCATGGGGATCTTCTCCGGTCTTCTCCTTTTATGGGTGGTCGAAATTGAGGGGGCTGCAACAGGCACCCTTGCAGTTGACACCTTCCGTGGCATGGAGGCGGGATGGTCTTTCTCTTGCCGAACGTTCATTTTCTTCTGTCGGCGGGAGTAGTCTTTGTCGATTACAGAGTCTTGGACTCTTCGCCAGACCCTGTGGATTTTGGAGGACAGCCGCCGAGGGGACTGCTTCGGCTTCGCCTTAGTAACATTTTCAGCAGGTGGAGGAGTCCTTTTTAGTACGGCAATTGGAGATTTCTTGCGCACCCTCCTGAGAGGCTCAAAGCTATTCCCAGTTGGAACATCAGCGTCAGTTTCCACCGTTGGAGCTGGTGGGGTAAGTCCGGAGGGGGAACTGCCCCCAGCTTTCCTCACTCGGCGCCAGTGACGTCGTCGAGCATGTCATGTAGCCGGGATCACCTCTATCGTCGGAGTAGCTTCATCATGCCCCCTGCTTTGAGGTGAGGCTGTTATTGGCGCCAGCCTGTCAAAGACTGACATCGGCTGGGAAGGAATGGTCAACCTGTCGAAGGCTGACTTTCGAGTAGGGGAAGTAGTTTGGACGACTTCACCTGCAGCAGGAGTTGGGATAGCCTTCTCCGGTATTGCGAGCCTTTTCGCGGGCCCATTTGAGCTTAGGCTCAGCCTGTCGAAGACCGAGGCAGTAGACTTGGACGACCCATTGAGAGGGGCCGCGGTAGTTGCAAGCCGATCGAAGACCGACTTCTTTGGAGCTTCCTGTGACGGCACTGGAGTGTTGAAGCTCATTGGCGGAGCATGTTCCCGAAGAACAATCCAGTGGTGGCCTATGTCACCTGTTCCACCGGCATTGCGAAGATGGAGGCCGCTTGGGGCCCGTAAGTTACTCCTCCAGACGGGACGGAGCGGGAGTTGTTGTTGCAGTTGGTGCAGCTGGAAGCCATTGATCTTCTTTTCTCTGCACGGGAGCAAGACACCAAATCTTAGTACCTCGAATCCACAGGCAACTATAGCAGACCGCGATTTCTTCGTGAAATACGACACACGAAGTGTGGAGTGGAAAGAGGAAAAAGTCCCACGAGGCGTGCCAGAATCTGTTTACCGCCGAAAAAGCGACCAGGACGTTAGAACGTCTAGCCTGAATTTTGGGGGGCAGATGCTATTTGGTTTTATTCGTCCACCTCTCCGAAGATTCCAAGTTGATTTATGACACCATATATCAGGGGTTTGGACGGATGAGGCCGTTGTAGCAGACTTCGTCAGATTCCCCCTCGTTTACGAGGGGGTTTTGATTGTGGGGACGCTCTTCCCTGCTGGCGTAAGTCGCTGCAGTTAATTACGTTACCGCGTAGCGATAACCACTTTCTCCTGCTCTAGAAGGTCACTTCGTGTCGTGTGTGTTTTTTTTCTTTTTTGGTTACCCGTGGATTGTATACGGAGACTAATTTTTGTTGTCGCCCATAGGGCGGGGATTAGTCCAAATCCGTATTTTCTTAGATTTGGGTTTGTTTGATTTAAGGATCGTTAATCTCGTTTGAGATTAAGATCAAACTTAAATGGTTGTTGAGGATATGTTGGTCTAATTTTAGACTAAGATCTACTCAACAGGATTTTGGGGTCGTTCAAATCCAACAAAAGAGCATTTGGGCTCTATTGCTTTAGTTTAGGGACGTTGTGGTCCATTAGGTTTAAGGACATTATAGTCCATAGAGTTTAGTTTAGGGACGTTGCGGTCCGTTATTAATTTATGGACGTTTCGGTCCATTATTAGTTTAGGGACGTTTCGGTCCACAGTTAGTTTATGGACGTTGCGATCCACAGTTAGTTTAAGGACGTTGCGGTCTACAGGGTTTGTTGATTGTTGGGTCCCGCCACCTCTCCGAAGATGTTGAAGAATTACAACGATATATATCAGAGGTGTGGAGAGATGTACCCTTGAACCAATGTCAGTTGAGAAATCTGTAGTTGGGTTTAGGACTAAGATCAAATTTAGAAAAACTGTGAGCTAATGGGCTCGGTTGATCTGAATTAGGGACTTTTGGTCAGGTTGGACTCAGCCCACTCAATTTTTGAATAAAGTGTTAAACACTTGTTTGGGCTCGGTCCTTTTTGTTCAACAATGCTGAGTATTGATATGGGCTTTGATGCTCACCCTTTTTTTGTTTTTTTTATTGAGTGTTAAACACTCTTTATGGCGCTGGGCTCTATTTACAGAGCACTATATGTTAAACAGCGCTCACGTGAAAAGCACGTGGGGCGCTCGGCACTGGGCGCCAACCATTGAGTGCAGAGCACTGTTTATTTTATCAGCGCCCACGTGAGGGGCACGTGGAGCGCTTGACGCTGGGCGCCAATCACCGAGTGCAGAGCACTCTTTATTTTATTAGCGCCCACGTGAGAGGCACGTGGAGAGATGGCGCTGGGCGCCAATCACTGAGTGCAGAGCACTCTTTATTTTATTAGCGCCTACGTGAGGGGCATGTGGAGCGCTTGGCGCTGGGCGCCAACCACTGAGCGCTAAGCACTCTTTATTTTAGCAGCGTCCACGTGAGTGGCACGTGGGGCGCTCGACGCTTTTTCCTTCTTTGTGCATTTTTCTGAAGAGTTCAATTCTTTGTTCTCCCCTGGATCTTCAATCCCCAAGAACAAATTCATCCCTACGAGAATTAAATTCTCATTTATGGGAGATTTGTCTCATGGATCTCAGATCCAGGGAAAGAACTATGTTCTTATATGAGGCTTAAACCCTTGGGTATGCAGATGAGATACTATGATCTCTATTTACCTTGAAGAAAGTGTTAGTTATGTATATGCCCTAGAGGCCATTGTTGTACATATGATGTATATTATGATGGATGCTTAGATATATACAGAGAGGACTTTCTTGCTCGTCATGATAGTATGCTATTTGGTTTCACTTTATCTTAACATGTTGACTTGTATTGGTTTACTGTTTTTCTCTCACATGTTGATAAGGCCCTTAGGATCTGTACTCGACCACTGGGATTATGATGAGATCATACTAGTGGGTCCATAGTAGTCGATGAGTACATCCTATAACTGTTCCTAGTCGAGGGTATATCGAGACAGGGCATCGATACACCAGAGTAGACTAGCGTATACGCATCTTGACCCATATGATGGGCGATGGATGATCCCATATCCATCGGTGTTTGACATCAGAGATGGTGTACGGGTGCTCAGTGGAGACTGGGTACACTGGACGGACTCGCCGAGAACTCCCAGATGGTGATATACCACACGTCAGATGGCAGTTCTCTGGTGACACTGGTACAGGGTAGTCTGTAGACCCGAGATCGTCATAGAGTCTTGTGTGATTCCCACTGTGCTTTGATTTCCACCTTACCACGTCCAAGAGGGCGTGCAAAACGGTGGCTTTTAGGTACAGTCCCGAATCACATGGAGGCAATGAGCGATAGGAGGGGATTCGTCTCTCCCGGTATAGGGAGTTGATGTTGTGCTGTGTTCGATTGGCTATAACTGGAAGTCCCTGGCCAGGGATGATATAGAGATTTACTGGTAAGTGTTACTAGTAGTTTCTCGACCCGTTATGAGCCATACATCGACACGACTTATCGGTTACTGGGGTCTGACGTTTACCACCCCTAGACTTGATATGCGACATATCAGACGAACAGACCGGACTGTACGGGAGTGTTACTGATTGGATTCACAGGAGAACGCACAGGCTAGCTTGTTGATCTTCTGATCGCTCAATACCAGGGTGGCTGTTACGTTTAGCTGACCGCTTGCAGCTTGTGGGTGTTTGATATGATCATCACCTGCTACCGGCGTATTGACGATTCTTTAGAGTCCTACACAGAGGTTTCTTGGCTCAAGCGAAACGAAGTAAAGGCACATATGTGATATGCGCAGGACTGAGGATAATGCGATATGAGATACCGTATTATATTCTCGCGATATTTAGATATGAACCGGGACATCGGATCAAGTGTTGATTCGATGAATCGGTACATGATATATTAGTCGGTAATATTCGATATAGCCGGATCATCGGATCAAGTGTTGATTCTATGATTTAATGTAAAATAATATATATGATATATTGTATTACATTATCTAATATTGGCTCGCTTTATTATTTCATTTTCTCACTGGATGATACATTGATATATATGCGATATATGTTAATTGTATTATTTTCTTTTGTTGCAAATATATAATATATATATGATATATATTATTGTGACATGATATGATTTAATATTAAACATGTTTAAGGATGATTAAATGAGGTTAGGGTTTGATTAGGGTTAGTTGCTTCATGCTCTTTCTAGAAGCTTTTTCTTTTGTCAGGGTTAAGATATTTGTTGATGACTCATTGCTAACCCAACCAAACCCTAACTCTAGTTTATTCTCTACAAAATATTAGCCACTCATCCTTGACCATGGTTTATATATCAATCATATACTTTTATTTCTATTCATCACAAAAGGAATTATCATTATCATTTTCCATTATCATCTTCTTCTCTCTTGATTTTGAGCTCACTAGAAATTCCATTTGTGATGATAAATTATGAGAAAGTGAATTAAAAAGAAAGCATAAATACTACTCCTTCATCCTCATCTCATCTAGCCCATGAGATTAGTGTGTTCATCTCTTTAGAGTGAGAAAGCTTGAGTTATTGAAACTTCGACGTAGATCATCGGAGATTTGGAACACTTCAAGTAAGCATGGATCGTTCGAGTCGTGGAGCCTCTCATGAGTCCGGGAGATCGAGGATCGCGGCGAAGGGACTTCTACTCGGAGCTTGTGAAGCGAAGGAGCGGACTACAAAGGTTGCAATCCCTCACACTTATATAAAAAGTTGTTATCTTGCATGCTTAACCCTAATAATCTAGCAAAGATCCCGGCTTTGGGTTGTTCGGCACGTCTAAATTTTTATCCGGGCATGTTTGATGCCTTATGAACCTTCACAAGAGTGCCTAGGAACCCTACAGTGGTATCAGAGCCTAGCTAGAGCATTAGGCGATGTGTTAACGAAGTTAAAACTCCGATCGAACCCGAACCGACGAAAATAACCCCCTCTCTGGAAATTTTTTAAAATCTGGATTTTTTCTGAATTAAAAATACCTAAAAATTACAGCAGAGAAGAATAATAATTACTGTGAAATTCGAGCTATTGATCCGTACAAACGACCGCGGAATAGCGGCCATTCCCTTCTTGGGCCGCGGTTCCGCGGCAGTACTGTTCGATTTGACATTTTTGTTTTTACAGTAATTCTTTATTTGTGCTTATTTAGTTTCTGGTATTTTTATTTTGACTCAAAGGTTGAGTGATCTGGGGTTTGTTTTGTAATAGTAGATTCGATCGGAATATTTAAATTCGTTTTTATTTCCGGATATTTAGAAACTGTTAAACTATTTGAACGGATATCATTAACCCACTTTATCCCGGAACGGCAAACTTTCAAGTGTTGAATTTTTTATTGGGTTTAAATCTTTCGGAAAAATTGTACAAGTTAAGCGGTGGACCCTCTAGAAGACAACAAACCTTAACTCGATTATGTGACCGTCTTGAACTGCCTTTTGAACCTTCGGGTTTGGGGCAGTACGGCGTGCCACATGTGAGGCGTTGGCTTGACCCTTCTACGGCTGGATCACTGGTACTGTGACATATTCTGGTATTATTTGAACTCCGCTCAAGTGTTGAGCACTTTAGGAAATTTTGGGTATTTGATTATCTGTTCGAAAAGTTTAATACTGTCTATTTATCTGGAATGTGATACAATATGTGGAATTCATATAGTTAGGCATGAAATGCGGAGTATGTGATATTTCGGATTTACGATGTCTAAAGTGATTGTGGATTCCAAATATTGTAGTTTTACACTTTCTTTTCTGTGACCGTAAGTGTAATATGTGATATCGCCGGTTTCGTTGCTATATGTCAACGACAATTGGGATGCGCATATTTACTTACGTTGATGATATGTGATATTATGTGTTGCTGTGATATGTTATATTGGATCGTCGCGTTCTGAATAGCCGGGGGTTTTATGTGAGATGAGGGTTTTTATTTTCATTCATGTAAAATTCATTTGTAATGTAATATTCTTTTATTTGGGGCACTTCCAGGTTGAGGTTGATGTCACCCTTGTATATTATTTACTTTTCCGCATTAGGTAGACCCAAGGAGGGGAGCACAAGTAACCGGGTTCTATGGTCCAGTGGGAGGCCATCTCGAGGAGTCGAGACCGGGTCTCCTAACCCTAGAATTGGCAGTGTTACTTTCCGCTCTCGTAGGGGTCTTGGGATGTGGGTTTGGCTATTCGTCGCGACCGTGGAATCCGTGTTTTATACAGGCTCGTATTCAAAACACGGACGTCCTAGTATATCCAATATTTCATATATGTTCTTCTGCTGCAATGTTCTGTGATGAGATCATATTACTGCCTGAGACGAATGCTTATACTATATATATATGCTGATATATAAATATTACTGCTTTCGTTTCTTCTGTGATGCTTAGGAAGCATAAGCTGATGGGATTTTTATTAATGAGATTAATAAAAAGAAAAGAAACCTAAAGATGTTGTAGAATCAAAACTTTATAAAAAGGGTAGCTACAGTTTTGCTTTGCACAGTGATATATATGATATATCCTGCACCTTATTCGATGAGGAAAGAGCCGACGATCCCTTCACCGGGAGTGACCTCTTTAGCGAAACTGGCAGATGCTACAAAACTCGGTTTATCTTTTGATTACTTTTAGAGTTTTGCTTTGCACAGCGGTATATATGATATATCCTGCACCTTATTCGATGAGGAAAGGGCCGACGATCCCTTCACCGGGAGTGACCCCTTTAGCAAAACTAAGAAAAGCCTCAAAAACACTCCTTTTCAAAAATTACTCGATTCTACGACGATATCAAGTTCATTACGCTCAGGGTTTTCTGAAAAACCTGCGTAGCCCTCCGTCATTTCAGATAAAGACTATTTAGTATTCGTGCTGCGTTTGTTGGCCTTTGTCAAGGCGTAGTGTGCGGTAGCTAACTGGTACTTATCTGTTTAAACATATGATGTGATTGGATTAGGGTATTCGTACGACCTTGTTGGCCTTTGTCAAGGGTCATGCGGGTGGGTTTAATTTCAATCAAGAAATGACGGGTTGAACTTGACTAGCTTCCTATGGTTTGTTGGCCTTTGTCAAGGTCATAGGGGTTAGGGGCAAAAGAATTATCGGGAATTTCAAGTGTTGAAATTTGCAATGAGATTGCATACCTCCTATGAGATAGTTGGATCCCGATACCCACTACGAGTAAGTGTTACTCCTGGAAGAGTTTTACACAGGACAATTAGTCATTCAAGTAGGTGTCTAGAAAAGTGTTAACGGGGTTACGCCTCTGGGAAAACGAGATTTGCTTTAATTAGGTCCGTGCGAAAGCACGGGGAACCTCCCTCAAAGTACCGACACTGATCTGGCTGAAAGATTGACGAAATTGTAGGGTGTAATTAATCCCGGCTAATCTTATCTTTTAGGGTTTGAAGGTAGATTTGATAAAAAACAGTGGGAGACATCCTGATTAGATAAGATAATAACCAATCTAATCTTGCAAGAGCATACGCTAAAGTGTTTTCTTCTCTCTCTCTCCAGGTAGCGACCATGTCAGGCCATAATCAAGATAATAATATGGATGTATTAACTGAACCCGATTATTGTACTGAGCAAGGGAACGTTGGACCCGTTTTTTCTTATAAGAGTTATAAGACTGAACAGGAAACAGGAGAATATCTGGATTCTCAAGCCGCCCAAAAGAACATGCATGTTGATGCATCTTCTTCGGGTGTGTTAGTTATTGAGAACTGTTTCTCAGTTCACCCTACGTCCTGGGTATTAGATACCGGATCAGGATCCCACATATGTAAATTGTTACATGGGCTACGGAAAGGTAGAGAACTGGGAAAAGGTGACCATTCCGTTCAAGTAGGGAACGGTGCAAGTATTGCAGCCAAAGCAGTTGGCGAATATCACCTTGTATTGCCAAGTCATAATACACTGATTCTAAATGAGTGCTATTATATACCGAACATGATGTGCAACATTATATCAGTTTCTTTATTAAGTAAAGAAGGATATAATTTTGTAGTAAAGGATAATGTTATGAACATATTCCTAGATCAAAAGTTGATTGCATCAGGCTCGTTACATAATGGCATATTCATTCTAAATCAGAATACAGTCCTGAATATACAAAACACACACAAGAGGAAAAGTTCAGATATGAACGAATCCTACTTGTGGCATTGTAGACTTGGTCATATCAATGCGACACGACTGGCTAAGTTACATAAGGATGGTTATTTGAATCCGTTCGAATTATCATCTTATGATACTTGCCATTCATGTCTCAAAGGAAAAATGACCAAAGCTCCGTTTAGTGGACACGGAGAAAGAGTTACTGAACTCTTAGGACTAATACATAGTGATGTATGCGGTCCCATGTCTACGCATGCCAGGAACGGTTCTTCCTACTTCATTACATTCACTGACGATCTCTCTAGATTCGTACATGTGTTCCTGATAAAACACAAGTCTGAAGCTTTTGAGAAATTCAGAGAATATAAGCACGAAGTAGAGAATCAAACGGGCAAAAGTATTAAGATTCTTCGATCTGATCGAGGAGGTGAATATTTAAGCAGTGAGTTCCTAGATTATCTAAAAGAGAATGGGATTCTCTCTCAGCTTACTCCTCCTTATACACCACAGCACAACGGTGTATCTGAGCGGAGGAATCGCACCCTATTAGATATGGTGCGCTCGATGATGAGTACAGCTGAGTTACCTATTTCCTTCTGGGGGTATGCACTGGAGACAGCAGCATACCTATTGAATCAAGTTCCAACTAAATCTGTACCTACCACACCATATGAGATATGGAGTGGGAAGAGACCATGTCTTAAACGAGTTAAGATATGGGGTTGTCTGGCCTATGTCAAAAGGCAAAATCCAGACAAACTCGAGGCAACGGTCAGTTCTATGCAAGTTTGTGGGATATCCCAAACATTCACATGGATATCTTTTCTACCATCGCGAGGAACAAAAGGTGTTTGTTTCTCGACATGCCACCTTTTTAGAAAAGGAATTTCTTGCAAAAGAAATTAGTGGCGAAGAGGTAGAACTGGAAGAAATTCCAGCTACACGAACTCAAACTGAAACTGAAGATTTGGTAGAACCGGAGGATTCAATAGTACCCAACGAACCCCAGCCTCTCCGCCGATCTAGTAGGGTTTCTCGTCCACCTGAGAGATACTACAGTTTTCTCATTGATGGTGGAAGCGAGGATTGCATCATGGATGATGATGACCCGACTAGTTTCGAGCAGGCCATCAAGAGTAGTGACTCTGTGAAATGGCTGGATGCAATGCGATCTGAGATGGAATCCATGTACACCAACAAAGTATGGACTTTGGAAAATGCTCCTGAAGGGGTAAAACCCATAGGGAGCAAGTGGATCTTTAAAAAGAAATTTGGTGTAGATGGAAAAGTTGAGACTTTCAAAGATAGACTTGTAGCAAAGGGATTTCGTCAACGACCAGGTGTGGATTATGACGAAACCTTTTCTCCAGTGGCTATGCTTAAGTCCATCCGGATCTTACTTGCCATTGCTGCATACCATGACTACGAAATCTGGCAAATGGATGTTAAGACCGCCTTTCTAAACGGTGATTTAGAAGAGAGCGTGTACATGACTCAGCCAGAGGGCTTCGTAGATAGTGGGAGCAGCGGAAAGGTGTGCAAGCTGCTTAAATCCATTTATGGGTTAAAGCAAGCATCGCGGAGTTGGAACATCTGTTTTGATGTTGTAGTCAAAGAGTTTGACTTCATCAAAAATATAGATGAACCTTGTATCTATAAGAAAGTAGCAGAGGGTAAGGTTGTCTTCCTCGTATTGTACGTGGATGACATACTCTTGATAGGAAATGATATTCCTATGCTGCAATCAGTCAAGCTCTTCTTATCACAGAGATTCTCAATGAAAGATCTAGGTGATGCCTCCTGCATATTGGAAATCATGATCTATAGAGATAGATCTAAACGGATACTGGGATTGTCCCAATCCAGGTACATTGACACCATACTAAAGAGGTTTAGTATGGAAGAATCCAAGCGTGGGAACCAACCCACGATCTCTGGACTCACTCTCTCCAAAGAGATGTCTCCCAAGACTGATTTGGAGAGAGCTCGCATGCAAGGGATACCCTATGCTTCGGCAGTAGGCTCTATCATGTATGCGATGCTATGTACCAGACCCGATGTAGCATACTCACTAAGTGTAGTGAGTCGGTATCAAGCAGATCCTGGAGAGAGTCACTGGACAGCTGTGAAGAACATTCTCAAGTACTTACGAAGGACTAAGGAGATGTTCTTGGTGTATGGTAACGGAGAACTCCAGGTGGAGTCCTTTACCGATTCCAGCTTCCAAAGTGATAAGGACGACTCTAAGTCGCACTCGGGATTTGTCTTTACCCTCAATGGAGGGGTGGTTTGTTGGAAGAGTTCCAAACAGGATACCGTTGCAGACTCGACGATGGAGGCTGAATACATCGCTGCCAACGATGCTGCCAAAGAGGCTGTCTGGATAAAGAAGTTCATTAGTGAACTTGGAGTGGTTCCATCCATTGTGCATCCAATACCTCTGTATTGCGATAACAATGGAGCTGTGGCGTTGGCCAAGGAACCCAGGTCCCATCAAAAGTACAGACATATTCTGAGGCGGTATCACCTGATCAGGGAGATAGTTGATCACCGGGAGATCGAGGTCAGGAGAGTAGATACGAAGGACAACACTGCGGATCCATTCACGAAGGCTATTCCCCAGATACAGTTTGAGAGATTATTCGGGATGCTAGGTATGAGATACTACAGCAGCTGGCCTTAGTGCAAGTGGGAGATTGTTAGTTATGTATATGCCCTAAAGGCCATTGTTGTACATATGATGTATATTATGATGGATGCTTAGATATATACAGAGAGGACTTTCTTGCTCGTCATGATAGTATGCTATTTGGTTTCACTTTATCTTAACATGTTGACTTGTATTGGTTTACTGTTTTTCTCTCACATGTTGATAAAGCCCTTAGGATCTGTACTCGACTACTGGGATTATGATGAGATCATACTAGTGGTTCCATAGTAGTCGATGAGTACATCCTATAACTGTTCCTAGTCGAGGGTATATCGAGACAGGGCATCGATACACCAGAGTAGACTAGCGTATACGCATCTTGACCCATATGATGGGCGATGGATGATCCCATATCCATCGGTGTTTGACATCAGAGATGGTGTACGAGTGCTCAGTGGAGACTGGGTACACTGGACGGACTCACCGAGAACTCCCAGATGGTGATATACCACACGTCAGATGGCAGTTCTCTGGTGACACTGGTACAGGGTAGTCTGTAGACCCGAGATCGTCATAGAGTCTTGTGTGATTCCCACTGTGCTTTGATTTCCACCTTACCACGTCCAAGAGGGCGTGCAAAACGGTGGCTTTTGGGTACAGTCCCGAATCACATGGAGGCAATGAGCGATAGGAGGGGATTCGTCTCTCCCGGTATAGGGAGTTGATGTTGTGCTGTGTTCGATTGGCTATAACTGGAAGTCCCTGGCCAGGGCTGATATAGAGATTTACTGGTAAGTGTAACTAGTAGTTTCTCGACCCGTTATGAGCCATACATCGACACGACTTATCGGTTACTGGGGTCTGACGTTTACCACCCCTAGACTTGATATGCAACATATCAGACGAACAGACCGGACTGTACGGGAGTGTTACTGATTGGATTCACAGGAGAACGCACAGGCTAGCTTGTTGATCTTCTGATCGCTCAATACCTGGGTGGCTGTTACGTTTAGCTGACCGCTTGCAGCTTGTGAGTGTTTGATATGATCATCACCTGCTACCGGCGTATTGACGATTCTTTAGAGTCCTACACAGAGGTTTCTTGGCTCAAGCGAAACGGAGTAGAGGCACATATGTGATATGCGCAGGACCGAGGATAATGCGATATGAGATACCATATTATATTCTCGCGATATTTAGATATGAACCGGGACATCGGATCAAGTGTTGATTCAATGAATCGGTACATGATATATTAGTCGGTAATATTCGATATAGCCGGATCATCGGATCAAGTGTTGATTCGATGATTTAATGTAAAATAATATATATGATATATTGTATTACATTATCTAATATTGGCTCGCTTTATTATTTCATTTTCTCACTGGATGATACATTGATATATATGCGATATATGTTAATTGTATTATTTTCTTTTGTTGCAAATATATAATATATATATGATATATATTATTGTGATATGATATGATTTAATATTAAACATGTTTAAGGATGATTAAATGAGGTTAGGGTTTGATTAGGGTTGGTTGCTTCATGCTCTTTCTAGAAGCTTTTTCTTTTGTCATGGTTAAGATATTTGTTGACGACTCATTGCTAACCCAACCAAACCCTAACTCTAGTTTATTCTGTACAAAATATTAGCCACTCATCCTTGACCATGGTTGATATATCAATCATATACTTTTATTTCTATTCATCACAAAAGGAATTATCATTATCATTTTCCATTATGATCTTCTTCTCTCTTGATTTTGAGCTCACTAGAAATTCCATTTATGATGATAAATTGTGAGAAAGTGAATTAAAAGAAAAGCATAAATACTACTCCTTCATCCTCATCTCATCTAGCCCATGAGATTAGTGTGTTCATCTCTTTAGAGTGAGAAAGCTTGAGTTATTGAAACTTCGACGTAGATCATCGGAGATTTGGAACACTTCAAGCAAGCATGGATCATTCGAGTCGTGGAGCCTCTCATGAGTCCGGGAGATCGAGGATCGCAGCGAAGGGACTTCTACTCGGAGCTTGTGAAGCGAAGGAGCGGACTACAAAGGTTGTAATCCCTCACACTTATATAAAAAGTTGTTATCTTGCATGCTTAACCCTAATAATCTAGCAAAGATCCCGGCTTTGGGTTGTTCGGCACGTCTAAATTTTTATCCGGGCATGTTTGATGCCTTATGAACCTTCACAAGAGTGCCTAGGAACCCTACAGAAAGTTCTTCTTCTTTCCTCTCTGTTTTTAAAGCTCTTTTTGCTTGCTTCTTTTTTGAACTTGAAGTTTATGGGGGGGTTCTTCTGTACAAGACCTGAAGTCTTGGGGTCTTTATATAGTGGAGGCACATTTGTTGGTTCAGTTAATGAAATCTCTCATTGAGAGATTTCTTAATTGATTTGGGGAATTTATCAACCATTGGATCCTTGATCCAAGGATTTCAGTTTTACAGAAGACATTTTTCTTGTTTTTAACAAGATTGGGAAAATATTTCCCCATACAGAGCTTATTCTGTATCTTGGTGATTTTTAATCACCATTGGATCTTTAATCCAACGGTAACCCTTCTTGTTTAGAAAGATTGGGAAGATATTTTCCCTTGTAGAGCTTATTCTGTTGCTTGGTGATTTTTAATCACCATTGGATCTTTGATCCAACGGTGCTCTAATTTACAGAGCACAATCTTTCTTGTTTAGAAAGATTGGGAAAATATTTTCCCATACAGAGCTTATTCTGTATCTTGGTGATTTTTAATCACCATTGGACCTTTGATCCAATGGTGCTCTGATTTACAGAGCACACTCTTTCTTATTTAGAAAGATTTGAGGAGTATTTCCTCAATCAGAATTTAATTCTGTAATTTGATGATTTATCATCTTCGTTGGATCTTTGATCGAAGGGTGGAGAACTTTTAGTTCTGGCGCTGGCGCTCTCGTGCCTTGCACGTGAGGCGCTGCCTCAGAGTTTTTAACTCTTAGCACTGGCGCTCTCGTGCCTTGCACGTGAGGCGTTGCCTCAAAGTTTTTAACTCTGGGCGCTAGCGCTCTCGTGCTTTGCATGTGAGGCGCTGCCTCAGTTCAAATTTTGAACAGAGCCTTGCTCTCTTATTGGGGGAAACAGGGCTACCCTCCAATTGTCGGACAGAGCGACCCCGTCTTGCTGATACTGGTCTTCGACCCAGTCTTTGAAGGTGAAGCAATCTTCAAGAGAATGTCTTATTGCTCGGTGGTAGGAGAAATAAGCCGGATGATAGACCTCGTTTATTTACTCAGGGTGCCGAGACTCCGGGAGCGTCATCATTTGGTGCTTCATGACAAGGTTGAATATCTTCCTTGTCTTTCTTGGGGGAAAGAATATTCCCGACCTATTTTTTTCATCAGCGATGAATTCCAGCGGACCTTTTCTCGATCGCGCGGCTTCTTGGATCCGTTTCGTTGTTTTTGGACGTCATTCCCGTTCTTCACCTTGTTGTTGCTTTTATGTCAGGCTTTTTTCTTACCACGAGAGTACACAGCGGGCTGGGGGTGAAGGGCTGAATGTAACGTTGCGTTCTGGCTTTCTCGTAAATGGCCATTTCGTGGATGTGGTCATCCCGAACCTTTTGACCCACTTCCCTTATTAGCTTGTCGATCTGTTCTTCGAATGACGGACTCGGTATTCTTACGGCGGGATTTCGCTCTGGTTCAATATCAGCGCTATCTGAACGAGCATTCCCTTCTCCACCGGAGTCGTTTATAACATGGAAGCCATGGAATCGCTCCCATTTCTTAGACTGGACGTATTAAAGCCCAGTCGTCTCCATCCTCCCGTTGGGCATCTTTCGCCGAGTCCCGGGAACGTCCCAAATCTTGTTATAGAACTGGACTTGTCCAGCAGTCTGTTTGAAGGGTACGCCTTGGCATCTCAACAGCCTTTTCAGTCCCTCTGCATAGTATCTGGGCAGAAGGATTGGTTGAAACCTGTCGAGCGCAGGTTCGGCGCTATGCCAGACTTCTCTTTCCACTTTGGTCTCCTTGGACTGGTAGAAGAGGATCGCCTTTTCATCTTTCTGCCTAAGAGGGACATAAAAGGTTTGTGGTTCTTTTACGCTGTATGTATCAAGGGCATCGAGTTCTTTATAATGCCGCTGCGGAACCATGATAATTTGTAAACTCTGATCAGCTCCAGTGAAGGTTTGCATTGATGGACGAACAGAGAATACTGTGTTGACTTCATCTTCAAAATCGCTGCCATAGACCAAAATAGGAGTAGATGGTCCTGGCCTGCTGCCTTGAGGTTGCCCCGAGAAGACTATCTCGTCATCCTCCTCGGTATCGCTCCCAAAGATCGGGATGGTGGCGACAACTTTCTGTTTATTCTCCAATTTATGGAATCTTTCCGTGTCTTCGAAGTCTGGTAGGAAGTACTTAGCGTCTTCATACTTGCGGACTTCATTTATAGAGAAAGGGTTTAGCTCCCTTGTATTTTATACACTGATGTTGTGTAGAAGGGATGATGTTGTACTCGTGTAACCAAGGACGGCCGAGCAAATTATTGTACTAAGTCTTGGCGTCGATGACGTGAAACTTGATGTCAGTGACGAGCATCCCAAAGCGTAATGTCAATATTACGGATCCAAGCGTCCGTGATGATTGCGAGTCGAACCCGGAGATAGTAATTTTGTCCCGCGCCAGGTGTTGAACGTTTATGCAAATCTCCTTCAACACTCTCACATTAAGAAGGTTGACGGAGGACCCATTTTAACCAGGATCTTTCCTATCTTGATGTTGTGGCAATACCCAGTGACATACAGGGGACGGTTGAGCTCACACGTTCCGAGGAGGAGATCTTCATTGCCGAATGTGATGTCAGTTGTGTGAACTTCTTCCAGCTCATTTTTCATCTTTTCTTCTGCAAGGAACGCTTAAAACTTATCGGGCTCTTGTAATGCCTTGATCATTGAATCTCGTGCCTCTTTAGACAGGAGGAGAGCATCCAGTATGCTCAGTTGTGAAGGTATCTTCCTCAGGTGTGCCAGGACATTGTAATCCACCCTGTTCTTCTTAGGCGGGTCCTTGGCTGCAAGCTCTTTGACGACTCCGTCATCGAGGGAAATTTCCCCAGGGACTTTTTCTTTCCCATTGTCTCTTTTGTCCGAACCTTTGTTTGTAGGCCCGAGGTTCTTTTCAGGCAACGTACGGTTACGCAGCTGGATGTTCTCACAGTTCTTCGTCTCTTCTTCTTTTCCGGAGGTGGATTCCTTGAAGAAAGGGCCAAGGTCTATTTCTTCGTCAGAGTCGCTCCCGAAGGTAATAACTTAAGATTTTCCTATTTTCAAAATGGCATCAACCATATGACAGTTACCGGCTGTTCCTTTACGCTCATCTGTCATGCTTCTCTGTTCCCGACGAGCTTTGCGCTTCATCCGCTTGAAGTGTTGTCGGTGGGCAGCGTATCCCTGCCACCACTTCTTGAAAGCATTGCACTCTTCGGTAGGGTGTGTGACCCTCCGATGGTACAAGCAGTAGTTCGGATGTACATCCGCTTCGTCGGGGCACATACTCCCAGAAGTATTTTCTTTGAAACATGGCAGCTTCATTCCTATTGATAGAGCTTTGGCGAACTGCTTCCTTATCTTGATTCTGCTCTTGCTGGTGGCAGGGGCGCTTCGATCCGGTTGAGGTACTTTATAGCTTATCATTACCGGAGCTTCTTCAGCCTGACACCGACACTTGGCCTTTTCATATATGGCCGCTTCATGTTCTCGGTCAGCTTTGCTCTTTTGAAGAGCTTCGCTCAGCAGCCTGTCGATCAGGTCGTCTGACGGTTCCAGGGATTTTGGCTCTGGTTCTGCCCCCAGTTTCTCTACGTCAGGAGCTTCTTTGCTAGTTACCGACGAGTGAGAGATCATGTAGAAACTCGCCCAGTAATCCTCGGGTTCTTCTGACGAGCCATCTCCTTCATCAATGTCATTGTCTTCATTCTCAAGAATATGCTTGAGGAACTCTTCCAGTGTGACCGGGGTCCGCGCCTTTTGGTTGTATTCCTCCAGTGCGTCGATGTATTTTTACATACCTGTATGATTGTCATCAAGCTGCACGGGATTCTTGGTCCTCTTCTTTTTCTTCGAAGACTTCGAAGGCTTGGCCTGAAGGTTTTGCCCATCGTTACCAACTTTCGGCGTTGGGCGCGGTTTCAGCATCCCGTCAATAATTTAGGGCTCCAGCGGGCTTTTCCATTTGATGGTCGGACATGCTTGAAGATACTTCAGCATTCTTTTAGTTTTAGCCGAGAGGACAACTTCCTACGGAGCTTCTTCTATAAATGAGAATGATGCCCTCGGCGTGTCCACCTTTTTAGGAACGTGCTGCTGTGGCGGGTTTACCTTCCAGTTTTCGGACAGCGCGAACTTGCCCTGTTGGTATTGGTCCTTAACCCAGTTTTCGAAGACATAGCAATCTTCGATTGGGTGGCCCATTACTCTGTGGTAGGGGAAGTAGTTGGTACTTTTTACGTCACCAGGCTGCAGTGGATGTCTTGGATCCGGCAGAGTGATGAGCCTGTTGCGCACCGTTAGTTCGAACAGTCTCCTCGTTTTATCCCGGGGAAACGAGTAAGGATGTCTTAACTTCTCTTCGAGGGATCGTGATTTGTTGCTTTAGCGAGCAACCGGTTTTGGGTCACTCGGTTGCTGTTGAGCGTTGGCAACGAAAGTCGCTTTCCCTTTGCCCTTCTCATTCCGGAGATCCGTTTTTGATGAGGACGGCCTATGGCCCATCTGGTCCATTTGAGCCAGCTTGTCGATCAAAGCCTGGAAGGTGGTCGGCTTGAAGAACATCATAAATTAGGATATAGTTGCCTGAGGATCAAGGGTCCTCACAAACATACCTACAGCAGGAGCTTCTTCTATGCGTTGTTCGCATTTCGACCATAGGTTCCGCCATCGAATTGCGTATTGAACCCAGGTTTCTCCTGGCTTCACTCTGGCATTGATTAATGCCGTGATCGGAGTGCGCTCGCTTGCGCTTGCGAACCGCTGCGTGAACAGTAGCTCCATTTCTGTAAATGTTTTGATGGAGTCATTCGGAAGCTCCGAGTACCATTCAAATGTCGTCTCCGCCAAGCTGCCGACGAACTGGCGAAGCAGCGGTTTGTCGTCGCCTCCAGTATTACCGCATAGAGCTCTGAACTGAGCGACGTGTTGATGGGGATTGCATGTCCCCTTATACACATGGAATTTGGGGATCGTATATCCTGGAGGGTACTTAATTTGATCGTACCAGCCTGGATAAGGTCGCCCAGTCCTGACGACTTGGCCTGCTGCTTCGCTGGCTTGATGAGCTCGTATTTGTTGAGCTATGTATTCATCAAGGGCCACTTTGGAGATTGTTTCCTCCCTGGCTGCTGATAAAGCCGGAGGAGGGTTTGATATCTCCCCTATGTCGTCTTCAACGATTATTGGAGGGTCTTCGGCTGGAGGATCTGGCTAGATCATCATCCCCACCATATCTAGGAATAGGAGTGCCATTTGTTTTATATTAGTCGTTTGTTCCGCGGCCTCTTTATCTTTCTTTCCAAGCACTCTTCGTAGGAACTCCGTATCGGTCTCCTGATCCTGGCGCTGCTCAGACGATACTTCAGGGCTTTCTTTCTGCCCAGCAAGTGCGGCCATCTTTGTCAACATCTCCTGGAGCTTTTGTTGTTGCTCCTGAGCTTTTATCATAGACCGTGTAAGTGGTCGATGACCAGTGGAAGTACGTCTTTACTCTTTCTCGGAAGCCATGTACACCGTGTGTACTACCATGCCCCCAGACTTAAGACGTTTGGGTACACTGTCTTTGATATTTGCCACCGGCACGGGGATCTTCTATGGCCTTCTCCTCTTGTGGGAGGTCGAAGTTGAGGGGGCCGTTGCGGCAGGCACCCTTGCAGATGATTCCTTCCGTAGTATGATGGAGGGATGGTCCTCCTCTTGCAGACTATTCGTTTTCTTCAGCTGGCGAGAATAATCTTCATCAATCACAGAGTCTTGGACTCTCTGCCAGACCCTGTGGATCTTGGAGGACAACCGCTGAGGAGGTTGTTCCGGCTTCACCTGTGTCATACTTTTAGCAGGCGGAGGAGACTTCTTCAATATGGAGGTTGGAAAGTTTTTACGCACCCTCCTGAGCAGCTCGAAGCTGTTCCCAGTTGAAACAGAAGCGTCAATTTCCACCATCAGAGCTGGTGAGGTAAGTCCAGAAGGGGAACTGCCCCCAGTCTTCCTTACTCGGCGCCAGTGGCGACGTCGAGCATGTCGTGCAGACGGGACCACCTTTTTTGTGGATGCGACCTCGTCATGCCCCTTGCTTTAATGAGAGGCTAATGTCGGTTTCAGCCTGTCGAAGACTGACGTCCGCTGAAAGGGAACGGTCAATCTGTCGAAGGCAGACTTTCTGGCAGGGGAAGCATTTTTAATGACCTCTCCTGCAGCAGGGGTTGGAATGGCCAGTCTTGTGAAAACCGATCCTCTAACAGGAGAATCCCTTTTGACGACTTCGTCTGTCGGAACAGGAATGGCTATCCGCTTCGGGATAACCCCTTCAGGTATTGCGAGCCTCTTTGCGGGCCCGCTGAAGCTGTGGCTCAGCCTGTTAAAGACTGAGGCGTTGGAATTGGACGACCCGTTGAGAAGGGCCGTGGTAGTTGCAAGCCGATCAAAGACCGACTTCTTTAGAGCCTCTTGTGATGGTATTGAAGCATTGAAGCTCATTGGCGGGAGCATGGTCCTGAAGAACAATCCAGTATAGGACTGAGTCACCTGCTTCACTGGCATTGCAAAGATGGAGGCCGCTTGGGGGCTCGTAAGTCACTCCTCCGGCGGGGACAGAGTGGGAGTTGCTGTTGCAGTTAGCGCAGCTGGAGGCCTTTGATATCTCCTTTTCTGTATGGAGCAAGACACCAAATCAAAGTACCTCGAATCCATGGGCGACCATATTAAACCGCGATTCGTTCGCGAACACGACACACGAAGTGTGGAGTGGAAAGAGGAAAAGGTCCCAACGGGCGTGCCAGAATCTGTTTACCGCCGAAAACTAGGAAGACAAACGTCTTGCCTGAATTTGAGGGCATATGCTACTTGGGTTTATCCGTCCACCTCTCCGAAGATGCCAAGATGATTTATGGCACCGTGCATCGAAGGTTTGGGCGGATGCGGCCGTTGTAGCAGACTTCGTCAGATTCCCCCTCGTTTGCGAGGGGGTTTTAATTGTGGGGACGCTCTTCCCTGCAGGCGCAAGCCCATGCAGTTAATTACGCTACCGCATCGCGGTAACCACTTTCTCCTGCTCCAGAATGTCACTCCGTGTCGTGTGTGTTTGTTTTACTTTTGGTTGCCCGTGGATTGTATACGAAGAGTAATTTATGTTGTCGCCCGTAGGGCGTGGATTAGTCCAAATCCGTATATTCTTAGATTTGGGTTTGATTTGATTTAAGGATCGTTAACCTTGTTTGAGATTAAGATCAACTTAAATGTTTGTTAAGGATACGTTAGTCCGATCTTGGACTAAGATCTACTTAACGGGGGTTTAAGATCATTTTTGATCCAACAAAAGAGCATTTGGGCTCTATCGTTTTAGTTTAGGGACGTTACGGTCCGTAGATCACCGTTTTGGGGGTGAGGGTTTAGTTTAAGGACGTTACGGTCCACAGCTAGTTTAAGAACATTGTGGTCCATTGTAGTCTAAGGACGTTGCGGTCCGTTTTTAGTTTAGGGACATCTCGGTCCATTAGGATGTGCTCATGGGTTTGGGAGTGCACCAAAGAGCTGTTGGTTTTCGGGACCCTCCACCTTTCTGAAGACGTTGAAGAATTACAACGACATGTATCAGAGGTATGGAGAGATGTACCCTTGAGCCAAACTCCGGATTGAAGGGAGAGATCATGGTGGAATGAACACCATTTTAGATACCATCTGTTAGGGGATTATTAGTCATCTTTGGAACTGAGATCGATTTGGGGAGGCCTGAGCATAAGAAGGCTCGGTTAATTGGTGATCAAAAGAGTTTTGGCCTCGGGAGACTTGTCTAGTTTAGGTTAAGGTTGGCCTATCGTAGTGTTAAACACTAAAATTTGCTCGGCGCTCACGTGCTCCCACGTGAGGCTCTAGAGCAGTGTTAAACACTAAAATTTGGAGCGCTTATGTGTGGCACGTGAGGCGCCCCAAAATTGGGCACTGCTTCTTAGGATTTATTCTCCTTTTCTTTTATAAGTGCTAAGCATTATTGGGGGTCACGTGGGATCACGTAAGGCGCCCCAAAAATGGGAACTGTCTTTGATTTATTCCCTTTTTTCTTTCATAAGTGCTAAACACCATTAGGGGGTCACGTGGGATCACGTGAAGCGCCCCAAAATGGGAACTGCCTTTGATATATTCCCCATTTTCTTTCATAAGTGCTAAGCACCATTTGTAGGATTGCTGGGCACGACAGCAAGGGTTCGGGAGGCATCGTCCATGCCATTTTCAAAACTTTGCCATGCTAAACAATTCTAACCTAGAATCTTAACTGGTGATTTAGACAAAACATAGTGTAAACAACTTTACATCTAAGTGATTATGGAATACAACCTTTGTAGACCGGTCCTTCACTTCAATTGCTCCGAGTTGTAGTCCCTTCGCTCCAAGTAGTGATCTTATGGACTCTAGAACGGCTCCACAAGATGAAAGGAACAAGCTTGCACGATGTCTTCGAGGTCGAAGATGATCTACGTCGAGGAAACACTAACCCAAGCTACCTCTTCACTAATTAGGGATTAGTGAAGCTAACACCCTAAACTAAATTGCTAATCTAGTAGAGGATGATGAAGTAGGATTTTTGCTCACTTTAGAATTGATTTTCTCACTAATTTTCCTCACCTCTCATAAACCTAGAGAGCTATCTCTTGTGAAGAGGAAGATGAAGCAAATAATGGATGAGAGAGTCAATGGAAACCATGGGTGAGAAAATATCTAATATAACTCATGTAGAGACTTAACCATGGGTTTAGATAATGGTTGGGTTAATAAATATCTAGTGTAAGACAAAACTAGTGGACTAAGTCAATGGATCTCCAAGCTTCATGCCATGTGACCCATTTCCAACTAATATTTGATTTACTCAAAATAAATAAACCCTACATTATCATTAGAATGGTGTAAGTCTCATACACCCATGTTGCATGTGGCACAAGCATGACACAAAAAGAAAACACAATTAATATATATCACATATATATTAAGTGTGCACATGTGAGAAAAAGAAATGCTTAAGTGAGCTAATATTAGTTAATGTAAAATAATATATCAAATATATAATTATACATTAAATCATTAGATCAACACTTGATTTAATAATCCGGCTATATATCATATGACCGACTAATATTATTTGTATAAACTTATTGAATCAACACTTGATCCGATAATCCGGCTACATCTCATATAACCGACCGATACAGTATCGACTTATCGAATCAACATTTGATTCGATAACCCGGCTATATCTCATATAACCGACCGATAACTTAAATCGCGAGAATAGAATACGGTATCACATACTCGTATTAATCTCGGTCCCGTACATATCACATGTATGCTCCTACTTCGTTTTGCCTGAGCTAGTGAAACCTCTGTGTAGGACTATAAAGACTCGTCAATACGCCGACAGTAGGTGATGATCATATCAAGCACCCACAAGCCGTCAGCGGTACTAGCTGGACGTAACGGCTACCCGGGTATTGAGCGATCAGAAGATCAACAAGCAAGCCTGCTTCTACTCCTGAAAAGCCTATCAGTAACACTACCGTACAGTCCGGTCTTTTCGTCTGATATGTCGCATATCTAGTCTAGGGGTGGTCAACGTCAGACCCCAGTAACCGATAAGTCGTGTCGATGTAAGGCTCATAACGGGTCGAGAAACTACTGATAACACTTATCAGTATATCTTTGTATCATCCCTGGCCAGGGACTTCCTGTTATGGCCAATCGAGCACAGCGCAACATCAACCCCCAATACCAGGAGAGACGAATCCCCTCCTATCGCTCATTGCCTCTATGTGATTCAGGACTGTACCCAAAAGCCACCCTTTTGCACGTTCTCTTGAACGTGGTAAGGTGGAAATCAAAGCACAGTGGGAATCACACAAGACTCTATGACGCTCTCGGGTCTACAGACTAACCTGTACCAGTGTCACCAGAGAACTGCTATCTGACGATAGGTATAATACCAACTAGGAGTTCTCGTCGAGTCCGTTCAGTGTACCCAGTCTCCACTGAGCACCCGTATACCATCTTTGATGTCAAACACCAATGGATGTTGGATCATCCATCGCCCATCATATGGGTCAAGATGCGTATACGCTAGTCTACTCTGGAATATCGATGCCCTGTCTCGATACACCCCCGACTAGGAACAATTATAGGGTGTACCTGTGGACTACCCTTGGCCCCACTAGTATGATCTCCATCATAGTCCCGGTAGTCAAGTACACATCTTAAGGGCTTTATCAACTTGTGAGAGCAAGACAGCATCACTTATACAAGTCAACATGTTAAGAAAAAGAGCAACCAGATAGCATACTATCATGTCGAGCAAGAAAGCCCTCTCTATATATATCCAAGCATCCACTATAATATACATCACATGTACAATAATGGCCTCTAGGACATACATATAACTAACACCATTAGGGGGGTCACGTGGGATCACGTGACTCGATGTCAGTTGTTCCTTTTGTTCCTCAGAGGTGCTAGAGGTGCTCATATGGGAACATGTGATCTGTTGCCATAGCGTTGTACGCTAATCGTTTCTTTTATGTGCATGGGGATCTTGATCTTAGTTTTTAGAGTTTCAGGTCCCTTGTTTTATAAGAATTAAATTCTTATGCAGGGTTAAACCCTAGTTTTATCAGAGGAATTAAATTCCTATATCTTTGGGAAGAATTAAATTCTTCAAACTTAGTTCTTTCCTCTAAGTTTTGAGTCTGCATGACAGAATCTTCCCGATGAGAATTAAATTCTTAATTTGTGGAGAGATCTGCTTCTGCAGACCTTAACCAGAGAGAGAACTAAGTTCTCTTTTTTTAAAAAGAGTTAAACTCTTGGAGCGGTGAAAAAGAGATAAAATGATCTCTAGGTCTTTCTTCTTACCTAGAGTTTCTTTTCTTAAAAGAGAACTCCTCTTCTTTTTTTGTTTTCTCAAATCTTATAGGGGTTTTTCTCTGTACAAGACCTGAAGTCTTGGGTCTTTTATATAGTAGAGGAAAGTTTGTTGATTTAGTTAAAGAAATCTCTCACTGAAAGATCTTAATTGATTTGGGGATTTTATCCACCGTTGGATCTTTTGATCCAAGGACTTCTGTTTTACAGAAGATATTTTTCTTGTTTTTAACAAGATTGGGGAAATATTTTTCCATACAGAGCTTATTCTGTAGCTTGGTGATTTTTAATCACCATTGGATTTTTAATCCAACGGTGCTAAGTTTTACAGAGAGCAATCTTTCTTGTTTAGAAAGATTCAAGGAAATATTTTCCAAATAGGGGTTTGATCTCTTTACTTAGAATTTAATTCTATCGGCTCGGAAGATATTTGAGACTACTCACGTGCAGCACGTGGTCCCACAGAGTTAAACTCATTTGCTTATGTGCAACAGCCCAAATCGTGTGCTGACACGTGAGCTTCTCTGGCCTGTTATTTGTTTTAAAAAGGCGACTATATACTTTGTATATAGATGCTCACGTGCTTGCACGTGAGGCTCGATTTCAGCCTTAATTGTTAAGCGCAATGCCTATGAATTTTGTTTATAGGCGCATCACGTGTGGGCACGTGATACTCCATCAGGGGAATTTTTTAATTGTGTGTTTTTTTCTTTCTCTTTTTTTTATAAGGGAACATATGTGATATGCATATAAATGATATTAGTCGATTGTATGCGATACAGTCGGGTTATTAAATCAAGTGTTGATTTAATAATTTAATGTGTAATTATATATTTGATAAATTAATATACATTAACTAATATTAGCTCACTTAAGAAAGTGTTCTCTCTTTATACATTTAATATGTATGTGATATATGCTAATGTATTTATTTTGTGTCATGCTAGATGATACATTGGACTTGGGTGTATGAGACTCATACCATACTTAAGATAATGTGGGGATTTAATTATTAAGGGAAAATCAAAATTAGGTGGAAATTAGTCATGGCTTGAAGCTTGGAGAAGCTTGTGGAAACCATTGACTTAGTCCACTAATTTTGTTTTACTTTAGATATTTATTAACCCAACCATTATCTTTAGCCTTGATTAAGTCTCTATATGGGTTATATATGATATTTTCTCACCCATGGTTCACACTTGATTATTCTTGAGTTTCTTCTTCATCTCCTTCTTGCTCTCTAGCTTCAAGTGAGGTGAAGAAAAAGAGTGAGAAAAATTATTCTAAAGTGAGCAAAATTCTTACTTCACCAATCTACACTAGACTAGCCATTTAGTATAGGTTTTTTGCTTCACTAATTCTCAATTAGTGAAGAGCTAGCTTGAGTTGGAGATTCCTCGACGTAGATCATCTTCGGATTCGAAGTTCTTCAAGAAAGCTTGTTCTTTTCGCCTAGTGGAGCCTTACGAGAGTCCGGGAGACCACTACTTGGAGCGAAGAGACTACTACACGAAGCTTTAGAAGTGAAGGACCGGTCTACAAGGTTGTATTCCTTGTTCACTTAGAGTAAAGATGTTTACTTGTATAGCTTAACCCTAATTCTCTAGTTAGATCCTTGGTTTAGGGTTTCTTAGCACTCTAGATTTTTAAAATTGCATGCTTGATGCCTTAGAATACTTAGTGAGGATGCTAAGGAACCCTACAGTGGTATCAGAGACAAGCTAGAGAATCAGACGATATTAGTAGAATTACGAAACCAAAACAACTCCGAAACCTCGAAACCAAATTCCTAGTTTCTGTCATTTTTAAAAGGTTCTCTGAAAATTATTTAACCAAGTGCAGAATGTTACATGTGATGTAATATGAACACTAGAGGAAAACGAGCCCATTCCATCGGATTTTGCCCGGCGAAACTTAGCCAAAAACCGGCTTGGCCGGTTTTCTAGATGAGTTTAGGCTTCGTTTTTCTTTGGTGTTCCAGTCTCTGGGGTTTGATGTTTCAGGTATTGTTTGATTTTGCTAAAAATTGCATGTGATGTTATCTTTCTGTAGTGGCAATTCAGAGTGTTTCGTATTCATGATTTTAATATCGTTTCGGGTTTAAAATTGATATGTGATACAATATTTGGAATCCACAATAATTAGTTTTGTGAAAACTAGTTTGAATTTTATAAACCTAGCAATTTAGTCTCATTTGATCGGTTGCCACGGGGTTTTGATATGGATCAAAACTCTGTCGCAATCACGTAGTGTACGCGGATACTCGCCGGTGTAACATTTTGAAATATTTTAGATAATAAATTAATTTAGTTAATTAATTTAAAATTTTATTGAAACAAAATGGGACATTTCATAAGTAGTCTGTGAAACTAATTAATTTGAAAATTTAGATTGTAACATTAGTTATTAAGAAGGGTTTTAGTGAAAAATTTAGCTTCATTATGTAGTATGATATAGTGTGAGGGGTTTTATGGAAAGTTTAATTAATTTTGGAAATTGAAAATGTTGTGAGGGTTTATGTGTAAGAGGGCTAGATCATGGATAAGGTTAATGTAAACTCTTGGAATATCATAACCTAGGTTGAACCTCACGCATGCACCTCCTCCTTACATGAAAGCACCACCATCTTGCATGATAACACCACCTACTTACCTTATCATCCCTAATTCTTATATTGTCCCAAATGGTTCAGTTGATATATATCAAGTGAATCATATTAACTAGCTTAGAAAAAGAAAAAATTTAGAACACTAAAAAAAGGAGAGAAGAGAAGAAAAGCTAAGTGCTAAGGATCATTCCCACCACCATCAAGCAAGGAAATTGTGCTTGTACATCTTTGAAGGAAACTTTCAGTTGATATTCTAGATAGGTATAATTTCCAACTCTGTAATTCTTCTAGTTCAATACTTTTATAACATAGAAGTGTAGTATCGATAAAATATCGTATTATGTTGGATTATTACTCTGTTTTGATCTGCTATAGTATAGTAAATCTATAACAAAATCAAACAGTGCCATCATCTTGTAATTTGGACTTAGAATAACCACTAGAAAACGAACCCACTTCCTCGGATTTTGGCCGGCGACATTCAACCAAAATCTGAGCTCGCAGGTTTTCTTTGGGGTTTGGTTGTTGTGGTTTTCAGGGTAGCTCTCTGTTTATATTTTGGGTTGTTTGGTATTGTTAGTTTATGTTAATTATCCAGTATATATAATCTAGAAGCTAATATCAGTTTTGGGATTAAAATTCTAAAATACGACATGGATACTTCGTGACACGATTCTGTTTTACTGTTACGGACAGACATGGGTTAACTTAGGTTAGTATAAGTGTTAGATAGTCACAATATCCACACATAGCATATTAATTATGTAATCGAGTAGTTTCACGTTTTCGCCGTATCAGATTTTATCCGTTTCTTATACGAAGTTCAATTCGATGTTAGGTTCATTCGCGGAAACTTCGGAGGCCGCAAGGAAAGAGAAGGGGTTGATGATCTGAGTAGATTCGACGTATTCCGGTGAGTAGATTTATCATCTATCGCGGGATTTTGTATGGATGGTGTAATACGCCCGTAGATTTAAGTTTAGTTTTAATTGTTTCTTTGTGTATAAAATTTGATGTTAGCAACTTCATCGTATGCATTTATACGTATAAATCTTCATGTTTAATAATTGCTAGAACACTGCACAAATTATCGATGAGTCATGTTGCACATGCACATATCTACATGTTACACTACATCTCGTCGATATTGACATGTCACATATACACCTATTACTTATTATATCACATACGATTCATTCATACCTTAAATATCAATAATAGTGTTCCCCTCCGAAGGACGGCGCGACTGACGTCTTGCCTGAAATTCGGGGCAGATGCTAATTGGTGCTATCCGTCCACCTCTCCGAAGATGCCAAGTTGATTTATGGCACCGTGTATCGAAGGTTTAGACGGATGCGTCCGATGTAGCAGACTTCGTCAGATTCCCCCCTCGTTTGAGGGGTTTTTGATTGTGGGGACGTTGTTCCCTGCAGGCGCAAGCCCCTGCAGTTAATTACGCTACCGCATTGCGGTAACAACTTTCTTCTTCTCCAGATGGTCACTTCATGTCGTGGGTGTTTGATTTGTGTTTGGTTGCCCATGGATTGTATACGGAGACTGAGTTATGTCGTTGCTCGTAGGGCGTGGACTAGTCCAAATCCGTATTATCTTAGATTTGGGTTTGGGGGTTGTGTTTAAGGATACATTAATCTCCCTTGAGACTAAGATCGACTTAAACGTTTGTTAAGGATGCGTTAGTCTAATTTTTAGACTAAGATCAACTTAACGGGATCGTTTAGATTCGACAAGAGAGCGATTAGGGGAGCCCTGTTGTTTAGTTTAGTGACGTTGTGGTCAATAGGTAGTTTAAGGACATTGCGGTCCGGTGTTAGTTTTAAGACGTTGCGGTCAAGGTTAAGGACGTCGTAGTCCGTGGATTTAAGGACTCCACAGTCCGATGTTAGTTTTAAGACATCACGGTCAAGGTTAAGGATGTCATGGTCCGTTGTTAGTTTTAAGACATTCCGGTCAAGGTTAAGGACCTCGTAGTCCATGGGTTTAAGGACCCCACAGTCCGGTGTTAGTTTTAAGACATCACGGTCAAGGTTAAGGACGTCATAGTCCGTTGTTAGTTTTAAGACATTCCGGTCAAGGTTAAGGACCTCGTAGTCTATGGGTTTAAGGACCCCACAGTCCGGCGTTTAGTTTTAAGACATTACGGTCAAGGTTAAGGACCTCATAGTCCATGGGTTTAAGGACCCCACAGTCCGTATCAATGTGTGGTCATCGGGACTCGTCACCTCTTTGAAGACGTTGAGGAATTACAATGCCAAGTATCAAAGGAGTGAAGAGATGTACCCTTAAACCAAGGTAGATTAAGTGATCTGTAGTCCAATTTGGAAACTAAGATCAATTATTATATTATGAGCCCATTGGCCCAGTTGAATTTGAATTGAGGACTTATGGCCATCTTGGGCTAAGTCCAATTATGTTTGGGATATTGGCCCTCTGTTGATTCATAGAAGGAGAGGCTTTGCCTCTGGAAACTTTAGCCAATTGGGCTAAAACTAGTGCTAAACACTAGAGACCAACAGTGTTGAACACTGAGAATAAGACTGACAAGTTAGTGTTAAACACTAAAGATAATCAGTGTTGAACTCTGGGAAAGTAGTTTTCAGATTAGTGTTAAACACTAAGCAAGTCGGTGTTAGACACTGCCGATAGAGTTTTCTAAATTAGTGTTAAACACTAAGCAAATCAGTGTTAAACACTGGAAATAGAGATTCCAAATTAGTGTTTAACACTAAGGCAGATCAGTGTTAAACACTGGATACAGAAGTTTCAATTTAGTGTTAAACACTAAGGCAGGAGGGGTCACGTGTTGACACGTGAGGGCGCCCTGCTTCCCTTTATGTTATTCGGTCAAAAGTCTTAAATACTTTTAAAGTATCACGTGCCGTCACGTGATGAGAATTTTGGTGCTTGTCTGTTAAAGCTTCAGCCAAGGGGTCGCGTGGTAGCACGTGATAGCGCCATGTTTCCCTTTATTTTGTTCTACAGATAAGTATTTAACACTTTTAATTCTGAAAGCCATCACGTGTGGGCACGTGATGGGGGCTTGCGCTTTGATCCGCCAGAATGCTCAGTAGGGGTCACGTTCGACACGTGAGGGCGCCCTAAAGCTCTTTTCTGTTTCCTTTTCTTTTGTGTGCTTTAGAGATCACGTGGGGCACATGAGGCATTTCCCCAAAGTTCTCTTTTAGGAGTCATGTGGTAACACGTGAGGTGCCTTCTTCAGAGCTTCATTTGGCGGGTCTCTGTATGCATTAAAGTTCTGTTCATAGGGTTAAACCCTAAACTTCTGAAGAATTAAATTCTTAATAGGGTTAAACCCTAGTTTCTTTTCTTAAAGGAATTAAATTCCTGTGAGTTTGAGAGAATTATGTTCTCAGTTTGGGTTAAACCCTAGTTTTGTTCATTTTGAAGGAATTAAATTCCTATAACATAGGGTTAAACCCTAACTTTATCTCAGAGGAATTGAATTCCTATCATTTTGTGAGAATTAAATTCTCTAAACTCAGTTCCCCCTCTGTGTTTTAGATCTGCATGGCAGGATCTCAACCCAATGAGAATTAAATTCTCAATTCATGGGGGAGATGTGCACTTTGCAGATCCTCAACTAGAGAAAGAACTAAGTTCTTTTTTTTATATAAGAGTTAAACTCTTTTGAGGATTAAATTCTTCTTTGAAGCCTCCATTTTCCTTTCTTACCTAAGGTTTTCCATTTTGCCGAGAATCCAAGGCTCTATCTCTCTCTCTATATATGTATCAAAAAAAAAAGATCCAAAGGTCTCAAGGTTTCAGAAAAAAGTTTTTATAAAAAAGATCTTCGAAAAGGGGTCCTTCCTCTTCTTTTCTTGGCTCCTATTTATAGGAGAAGAAAGAGAATCAATTTGCTTAGTAAATGTCTCATTGAGAGATTTGATTTGTATGTTGAGAGATTTGATTTATATTTGTCATTAATCTGGGCCTTTAGATTGTTAAGTGAATTTTATTCACCATTGGATTTTAAATCCAGAGATATCCATCTATTATCTCGGTTAGATTTAGGGGGGAAATCTTTCCAAGTCCAAGATTTTTCCATAAATTGGTGATATTTAATCACCTTTAGATTTTTAATCCAACGGTTCTAAATAATCATTCTCTATCTTGGAAATATTTGAATGATCTCTTCTCAGAATTTAATTCTGTTAAATAATAAGGCTTCTAAAGCCGGTCATGTGTGGCCACGTGACCCCTGGCCACGTGTAGGCACGTGACCCTTGGTCACGTGTAGGCACGTGACCTCTGGAACGGGCCTTTCTTCTCCTGCACTCTGTTCTCTGGCCGCTGCTTAACCATCACGTGCCAACACGTGACCACTGGTCACGTGTGAGCACGTGATGCCTTTTCTGGAGCTTTTCCTTGAATGAGCTTTGTGCTGCTGCTTTGAACGTCACGTGCCAACATGTGACCACTGGTCACGTGTGAGCACGTGAAGCCTCTTCTGAGTCCTTTCCTGATTTTAAGCAGGGAACAAATGCCCCCACAGCGTTGTTCTCACGTGTCTGCACGTGAGTGCAACGCTGTCACTTTTGTGACCGTCGGATCTGCTTTGGGAGTAGGGTAGATGAATTGGCCTTTCAGAAGCGCCTTCACTTTTTCATCCTCTTCTTTTCAAACCTTTCTTTTAAGAATTTGATTCTCGTTCTCAGAGCTTAGTTTTCTGTTGTGTCTGTGCTGTGTCGCTTTATCTTCCAATCAAAAGCTAGTACTCACGTGTTGCGCATGCAGGGCTCTGCTTGATGGGGACGTTTCATTTCCCTGATCTGATTCCAATGCGTCGTTGGATTTCATTTCCAACGCTCTCCCCTTCTTTCCGGGCTTTGAGAATAGTCCCACCATGCACAACATTTTTTGTGCATAGCATTAAATGCTCCCCTTTATAACTTGAACCCATGCCTTACCTATTTTCTTCACAGAGAAACCCATTTATACCTTAAGGTGATCATCTTTGAGAACTCGATCAATCGCCATGGCTTGCAATCGTCCCCATGCTCGTCGGCAACCATGGGAGGTGCCCATTGAGGAGATAATCCCTCGCTTCGCTGCGCGGCTGGCAGATCCCCTTCTCACCGACGCTCAATGTGACACGGTGATGTACGAGCTACTGACTCGTCGGGGCTCTCCTCTTCCCATGGGCTCCATTTGGCTCCGGATGATCCTCCTGTCTGTGCTTGCCGATATACCCCCTCATCCGGCAGAGATGACTTCGGCGATCCTTGACGTGGCGGAGGACAAGCTTGAGTGCTTTCACGAGGCTTGTCTAATCACTCAAGCTCTGAAGGATCACTCAATTCATATACTGAGTCAGATAAGAGCCCATCGGGCCGTCATGTCTGCTTTCGCTGATGAGCACGGCTCCAACCGATGGGGAGCGACTCCTCACGAAAATCGTCGTTTTGACATACTGGAGAAGGCGGAGAGGGAGCTGGAGAATTTTGTGTTTTGCTTTGTTAACCCTTGTATTTCTGATCCCTTATTTGGTGATCTTTTCCCACTAGTGTAGTATGTTTGAATCAACGTACTCTAATCATTGGCGGTTTGCATGATTTCTGCTGAATTTTCATGTTTGTCAGATAGTCGTACGTGTGTCTTGCTTGCGTAAATGAGCTGCCTGTTTTTCTCATGGGAATTTTCTTTAATTGCGAGCACCATCGTTACGTTGCATGCGCGTCAGTGTCTCGGGTAACATTTCCTTTTAAACACTCGTACAGTTGCAAATGCGCGCCTGATAGGATACAGATCAGAAACTTTCCTTGTTATCTCCCGTATCGGGTGGTTTATGTTGGCTTTAGATCGAGTATTGTTGTCGAAGGGAGGTTTATGAATGAAGACATATTTTTCTTTTCAATGGCGTGTTTCTTTTCATCGAATGTGTTCTGCGGATAGTCTATCTTGATCTCTTTACAGGGCAGCGATGGCTTATGATTCAGGGTTAAGATCTGCCTCCTAAGACTTCTGAGCCTTATGAGCCGTGAGGGTCTCATAAAGAGTTTTTCTCCCTACAGGTCGAGAGGATCCCGTAGGTATAAGTTCTTCTTAAGAGTCGTGAGAATTCTTAAGCGGGTTCTCCCTTGGGAGTCGTAAGGATCTCACAAGAGAGTTTTCTTCCTTGCAGGTCGTGAGGACCCACAAGTGCTGCGTGCGGTCGCCCTTATCCGTATTCCACGGGGTCAGGGGTTGCTTTGGGACGTTTTCCGAGGTACCGTAGTTTAAAGACATCGCGGTCAAGGTTAAGGACCTCATAGTCCGTGGGTTTAAGGACTCCACAGTTCAACGTTAGTTTTAAGACATCACGGTCAAGGTTAAGGACCTCATAGTCCGTGGGTTTAAGGACTCCACAGTCCAATGTTAGTTTTAAGACATCACGGTCAAGGTTAAAGACCTCATAGTCCGTGGATTTAAGGACTCCACAGTCCAATGTTAGTTTTAAGACATCACGGTCAAGGTTAAGGACCTCATAGTCCGTGGATTTAAGGACTCCACAGTCCGATGGGTGGTTACTGGGACCCGTCACCTCTTTGAAGACGTTGAGGAATTACAACGCCAGGTATCAAAGGAGTGAAGAGATGTACCCTCAAACCAAGGTAGAATCAGTATAGAATCATGGTGGTTGGTCGTTAGTTTTAAGACATTACGGTCGAGGTTAAGGACATCATAGTCCGTGGATTTTAAGGACTCCACAGTCTGATGTTTGCTCTGGATGCTTCATACGGGTTCACTACCGTGCTTGGCGAGGACCAGGCTCCGCTCTGGGCGTTTTCCGCGGGGTCAAAGAGTGACGTTATCCGCGTTCCACGTAACCAGGAATTTTGCGCTAGATGCTTCACACGGGTTCACTGCCATGCTCGGCGAGGACTAGGCTCCGCTCTGGATGCTTCACACGGGTTCACTGTCGTGCTCGGCGAGGACCAGGATCCGCTCTGGACGTTTTCTACGGGGTCAAAGAGTGACGTTATCCGCGTGACACGTAACCAGGAATTTTGCACTAGATGCTTCACACGGGTTCACTGCCGTGCTCGGCGAGGACTAGGCTCCGCTCAGGATGCTTCACACGGGTTCACTGCCGTGCTCTGCGAGGACCAGGATCCGCTCTGGACGTTTTCCACGGGGTCAAAGAGTGACGTTATCCGCGTAACACGTAACCAGGAATTTTGCACTAAATGCTTCACACGGGTTCACTGCCGTGCTCTGCGAGGACTAGGCTCTGCTCTGGATGCTTCACACGGGTTCACTGCCGTGCTCCGCGAGGACCAGGATCCGCTCTGGACTTTTTCCACGGGGTCAAAGAGTGACGTTATCCGCGTTCCATGTAACCAGGAATTTTGCACTAGATGCTTCACACGGGTTCACTGCCGTGCTCGGCGAGAACTAGGCTCCGCTCTGGATGCTTCACACGGGTTCACTTCCGTGCTCTGCGAGGACCAGGATCCGCTCTGGACGTTTTCCACGGGGTCAAAGAGTGACGTTATCCGCGTTCCACGTAACCAGGAATTTTGTTGATTGTATTTCACGAAGTCGGAATTTGACTCTCGGCCAGCTGTACGCCGCCGAGTCATGGCATTGGGAGTTGCCACTGTTCCGCTTTGCTCGAGGTTATATATGCTGCAATGAGACGAACGTCGAGATGATCACTAAGCTACCTGTGACTCGTTCGAGATTTGGCTTCTTCCACCTGGGAGAGGAGGAGTGCGATTCCTTCTTTGTTTGCGCCCCTGGATTGTATACAGGGATTGATGTAATATCACCTGTAGGGCGTAAATTTCATTTTTTTCTATTTTCTATTTTTATTTCTTTTCCGCGATGCTCTATCATTTCAGCTTTTATATCACGAAGGTTGCGATTGCCCAATCATTTCAGCTATTTCGCGGTGCCCCATCATTTCGGCTATTTATTTTATTTTTACTCGCTGCTTTTTATTGCAAGTTGCCCAATCATTTCGGCTATTTCTCATGCATACATTTTTACTTGCTGCTTTTTATTGCAAGTTGCCCCATCATTTCGGCTATTTCGTATGCATGTGTGGCTCGCTAGCCTTTTCGCTGCAATCTTGGATTTTAGACACCGATTTCGGCATCAGCACCGTTACAACTGGGATGTTTCCAGGAGCAAATTATCATTTGCCTCTGTCGATGTTGAACAAAGGTGGCTTAGTAAACAGGGTTAAGGGGCCTGTCGACTAAGGCTTTTGACTTCATGAGCCGTAAGGGTCTCACAAAGGTATTTCTCCCTATAAGTCGTGAGGATCTTGCAGGTGTGTTTTCTCCTTGGGAATTGTGAGGATTCCTAAGTGCATGTCCTCCCGTAAGTCATAAGGATCTTACAAAAGGGTTTTCTCCTTATAAGTCGAGAGAGGGCTCACAAGGGTTGTTCACCGTATGACCATATCCCTAGTCACGGATGGGACTTGGTTAGGGAAATATTTATTCGCGCCCGTGGATTGTATACAAGGATCAGTATTGAGCCGCCTGTAGGGCATAAATTGAAGGTTGTGGGGGTTGCTTAAGCATGGGTTCAGGTCTCTGTGACTTAAGGCTTTCAAATCTTATGAGCCGTGAGGGTCCCATAAGAGAGTTCTCCTTACGAGTCGTGAGGATATCGCAAGTGTAATTTCTCCTTAGGAATCGTGAGGACTCCTAAGTATGTTGCACCTTTGTGAGTCGTAAGGATCTCACGCGGGTGGTTTCTCCTTACAAGGTCGTGAGGACCCTGTAAGTGTCTTTTAACGAGGTTGCGCCCTTTCGGGTTTTCACAAACACTCGCCGGTAGCCCTGCTGTTTTTACTCACGGAGCCCTTTCGGGTTTTCATCCATGCCCATTTTGCTTATGGACATACCGTCTTTCCCCTTTTTTTTATTCTTTTTATTTTTCTAACGAGATTGCGCCCTTTCAGGTTTTCACAAACACTCGCCGGTAGCCCTGCTGTTTTTACTCACGGAGCCCTTTCGGGTTTTCATCCGTGCCCATTTTGCTTATGAACATACCGTTTTTATTTTTTTATTTTTTTTTATTTATATTTTTTTTATATCGGCTTTAAGATACTGCAATCCACTGTAGTTTATCGACATCTCGGTCAACAGCTAGTTTTAGGACATAGTGGTCCATCATTAGTTTAAGGACGTTTCGGTCCATTGTTAGTTTAAGGACGTTTCGGTCCGTTGTTAGTTTAAGGACGTTTCGGTCCGATGTTAAGGACGCTGGTTACTACCTAGAGTTCGGGCTTAGGAAGATAGTGAGCGGACATAGTCGTCGTCATCTATCATTGACCTAGGCCTTGACCCGTTAAGCGTAGTATTTCTTCAGAAAGCGACCGTTCACTGGCCTGAAAGGCCTTTCACCATGCATGTCTATGAGTAGATACGCTCCACCCTGGTAGACCTTGTCTATGATGTATGGGCCTTCATAGTTTGGCTCGAATTTTCCCCTCTTGGCGCGATTGGGGATCATAGGTCTTTTGACAATTAGCATGAGTTCGCCTTGACGGAACGTCCTCGGCCTGGTCAATCTTTCGTATGAGCGCGTCATCTTTGCTTTGTAAACCTCCAGATTTTTTTGCGCTATGAGCCGGGTTTCATCGAAGGCATCAAGCTCTTCAAGCCAAAGGTGAGCATTTTCTTCGTTCGTCAGCTCGTAATGGACCGCCACTCGTAGAGAGGGCAACTCTATCTCGAGGGGGAGTACCGCTTCTGTACTGAATACCAACGCATATGGCGTTGTGTTTGTGGCTGTCTTGAACGTAGTTCGATACGCCCAGAGAGCTTCTTGTAGCCTCTCATGCCAGTCCTTCTTATTTCGGGACACCGTTTTCTTCATGATCTTCGTCAAGGTCTTGTTGAAAGCTTCGGCCAGACCGTTAGCTCGCGGATTGTAAACCGAAGAATATCTCCAGTCTATGTTGTGTTGTTGCGCGAAGCGACTGATTTTGTGGCTTCTATAAGCTGGCCCGTTATCGGAGATGATCCGTCGCGGAGTTCCAAATCGATAAATGACGTGCGTCTTGAAGAAGTGGAGGATGTTCTCCATTTTCACTTCCCTCAACAGTACTGCTTCTGCCCATTTGGAGAAGTAGTCGGTGGTCGCTAGGATGAAACGATGTCCTCTGGATGATGCTGGTTCGATGGGGCCGACTATATCAGTCCCCCACATTTCGAATGGCCAGCTAGCCACCGTTGGATGGAGTGGATTTGGATGCTGGTGGATGAAGTCCCCATGAATTTGGCATGAGTGGCATTGCTTCGCATACTCGAGGCAGTCCTGGATCATCATGGGCCAATAGTAACCCATCCATTTGATCTTCAACTTCATGTTCGGGCCCGCTTGGTGAGAACCGCAGAGTCCGTCATGAACTTCCTGAACGACTCTTTTCGCTTTGACAGGTCCCAGGCATCTCAACCACAAAGAATCGAACGACCTCTTGTACAAAGTATCGTTGACGAAGGCTAAAGACAGAGCTCGTTTCATAAGCTGATGTCTTGAGGACGCATCTTCGGGCGTTCGACGGCATTTGAAGTAATCTATGAAGACTTCTCTCCAATCTTTAGCCGTTTCTTGGTCTTTTATTTGCATGGCCTTCTGCTCGGTCGCTTCCTTTTCCTCGGACGATTCCGGAGAAACTTTTGCCGGAGCAAGAACCCGACGGCTTTGTACCACGATTCTTACATCATCGAGGTTCTCATCAGCTAGTTCTTTAGCTAGCTTGGCTAATGCATCCGCTTGGCTATTTTCGGCATGCGGTATGCTTTCCAAGGTGTAGGAGGGGATTTGGGTCAACAGTTGCTGCACCTTTTCGCCGTACTTCACCAGCTCTGGCTTGCATGTTTGGTAGTCGTCGTTTACTTGACTAACAACCAGTTGGGAGTCTCCGTATATGAGGAGGTTTTCAATTCCCATGTCGATGGCGATCTCGAGGCCTGCTATCAAAGCTTCGTACTCGGCTTCATTGTTCGTCCTCGGCTCTGTTAAGGAGAAAGCGAAGCGCATTATCCCTCCTTGCGGAGTTACAAAAATAAGACCCACCCCTGATTTGATTATAGAGGTGCTTTGTTTGCGCTTCTTCACGGAAGATGCTCCATCGAAATAAAGCTCCCATCGGATATTACCGCCATATCGCATCAAACGCGTGTTCGTCTGGCAGTGCACAATTCAAAGGAGAGTCGGCCGGTACCGGATGCTCAGCGAGGAAGTCGGCGATGGCCTGGCCTTTCACTGCCTTGAGAGGTTGATAAGTTATCGAGAACTCCATCAAGAGCAGGGCCCATTTAGCGAGTCACCCCGTTAATATGGCCTTCGACATCAAATATTTAAGGGGGTCCACTTTCGATATGAGACGGACTTCGTGCGCCAACGCATAGTGCATGAGCTTGGTTATTGCAAAGATTAACGCCAGGCAATGTTTTTCAATAGGGGAGTGTTTCCCCAATCAGAGCAAGGCTCTGTTTGAATTTCAAAAATTCAAATTTTGAAGCAACGCTTCAAATCCCGTGCGCTGCGCGCAACGCGCCACGTGTCAGAAGTTGATACGACAGCGCAACGCCCAAGGCGGTGCGTCCAATCAGAACAGGGCTCTTTTAAAAACTAAAAGTAAAAGAAACAACATTCAGTTGCACAAGCGTTGCGCTGCGCGACACGTGTCTGCGCAGTTGCGCAAGCACAGCTGCACAAACACAGCTGCGCAAACGCTGCACTGCGAGACACGTGTCGCACAGCTGCGCAAGCACAGCTGCGCAAGCACAGCACAGCGCGACACGTGTCGCGCAGCTGCGCAAGCGCTGCGGCGCGCGACACTTGTCTGCGCAGCTGCGCAAGCGCTGCGGCGCGCGACACGTGTCTGCGCAGCTGCGCAAGCGCTGCGCCGCGCGACACGTGTCACACGCTAGGGGAGTTGCGCAAAACAGAATAAATCTTTTCTGTTCTTGTTAAAACAAGAAGATTTTCTTCTGTAAAGCAGGGGCTTTTGGATCAAAGATCCAACGGTGGGGAAAATTCCCCAAATCACTCAGAAAAAGATCTCTGTAACAAATTTAACTAATTTATGAGTACTATAAAAAGGACCCTAGACCTCAATTCAAAGGGTAGAATTTTTTGTGAAAAATTAAACAGAGAAGACTCTGAAGAATTGGAGAGAAATCCTCAAGAACAAAGAAAAAGGTAAAAACCTTTAGAAAAAAGAGAAAATTCTCGTACGAACAGATCATTGATCTGAGAACAAGATCTAGGATCTCTAATGCAAAAAAAAAAAAAACAGTGCCTTGCACTTCTTTTTATGAACCATTGGTTCTGAATCTAAAAAGATTCTCAAGATAACAGTGCCTTGCACCTTATATGAACCACCGGTTCTTTAGAAAACAAGAAAAAACTTGTTTTCTCTGATCTGAAATTGATCCAAAAGAATAAGAACAGTGCCCAGCACTTGCCAAAACTGCGCTATTGCGCAAGCCGCCAGGAAGCTCCATGTGTCAGCAGTGCAGCAGCGCAGCGCACTGCGCTGTTGCGCTTGCGCTCACCAGAACGTGACACGTGTCACCTCCACGAGCGCTTTCGCTCATTAATTGCGCAAAGTACCTGACAAGCCATGTGGGACACTGTCAGGGTATCTAATGCAATGCATTATTAAAGGGCAGAGCCCAATCAAAGGTCCAAGGGACCAAATAAAAGTGCTGCACATTATTTTAAAAAGGCAGAGCCCAATTAAAAAGCCTAAACAGACCAAAATAATGCTATGCATTATTTAAGGGGCAGAGCCCAATTAAGAGGTCCAATGGACCAAAACAAATGCTCTGCAATATAATAAAAAGGGCACAGCCCAGTCAAAATAGGCATAAATATCCTGAAGTAATGCTATGCATCATTCTAAAAAGGGGAAAGCCCAAACAGTGGCCTAACAGGCCAGATGCAAACAAAATGTGAACATTTTCAACTGGACTTAGCCCAATCATGGCCGTAAGTCCTCAAATTAAATTGACTGAGCAAAATTGCTCTCCTAAATCAATTTACAATCGGTTCGAGGGTACATCTCCGAACTCCTCTGACACCTGTCGTTGTAATCCTTCAACGACGTCAGAGAGGTGATGGGTCTCAGCGACCATACACTATATGGACTGCGGGGTCCTTAAACTCATGGACCGAAACGTCCTTAAACTAATATCGGACCGAAACGTCCTTAAACTAATAGCGGACCACCACGTCCCTAAACTGGAATATGGACCACCACGTCCCTAAACTGGCGATGGACCACCACGTCCCTAAACTGGCGGTGGACCGAAACGTCCTTAAACTAATATTGGACCGAAACGTCCTTAAACTAATATTGGACCGAAACGTCTCTAAACTAATATTGGACCACTACGTCCCTAAACTGGAACAATAGAGCCTCCAAATGCTCTTTTACCGAATCTAAATGATCTCGTTTAAGTCGATCTTAGCCCCAAACACGGCTAACGTATCCTTAAACATTCAAATGGATTATAAAATTCTAAATCATCGCTGGTTCGAGGGTACATCTCCGAGCCCCTCTGACACATGTCGTTGTAATCATTCAACGATATCAGAGAGGTGACGAGTCCTGACGACCGTATATTAAATGGAGCACCACGTTAAGTTGATCTTAGTCTAAAACAGGACTAACGTATCCTTAATGAACGTTTAAGTTGATTTTAGCCGCAACGCGACTAATGTGTCCTTAAACTAAAAGCACCAAACCCAAATCTAAGTAAATACGGATTTGGACTAATCCACGTCCTACGGGCAACGGCATTACTCAGTCTCCGTATACAATCCACGGGAAACCACAAACAAAACAAACACACACGACACGAAGTGAAATTCTGGAGAAGGAGAAAGTTGTTACCGCGATGCGGTAGTGTAATTAACTGCAGGGGCTTGCGCCTGCAGGGAAGAGCGTCCCCACAATCAAAAACCCCTCAAGCGAGGGGGAATCTGACGAAGTCTGCTACATCGGCCGCATCCGTCTAAACCTCCGATACACGGTGCCATAAATCAACTTGGCATCTTCGGAGAGGTGGACGGATAGCACCAATTAGCATCTGCCCCGAATATCAGGTATAGACGAACCCTTCGCGGTCGCGTCTCTGTGTTCGGAGGGGAACAGATTCTGGCACGCCCGGTGGGACCTTTTCCTTTTTCCACTCCACACTTCGTGTGTCGTCTTCGCGAACCAATCGCGGTTTGTTAATGGTTGCCTTCGGATTTCAAGTTACTAAGATTTGGTTTTTTTTGCCTGGCGCAGAACTCAAGATTCAATGGCATCTAACTGCACCAACTGCTCGAAATGCCACTGCAACGGACGCTCCACCTCACCAGGAGGTGTAGCATATGGGCCCCAAGCGGCTTCCTTCCTCGCTCTGCCGGTAGACCAGGTGACCCAAGCCACCACTGGCCTGTTCTTCGGGACCATGATCCCACCTACAAGCTTCTCTGCGCCAATACCTGCACCGGAAGTGAACAAAAAGTCGGTCTTCGACCGGCTCACTGCTACGACGACCCCTGTCAACGGGTCGCTCACTACCAAACCGACAGCCTCTGTTTTCACCAGGCTAAATCAGAACTCTAAATTGGCTGTCCCGAGAAAGGCAATAACTGTTGCTCCAGAAGTCGTCAAGGCGGCTTCCCCTGTCAAAGAGTCAGTCTTTTCAAGGCTGACGATTCCTGCTCCTCCCCCTACTCGAGGATCTGTCTTCGATAGGTTGAATATCACCCCTCAAAAGACAACCTCAGTCTTTAAGAGGTTAACACCGGCGGCGCCTCATTCAGGCAGGGGGAAAAAAGAAGCTGTCTCAATCTCCGAGCCAGTCCCAAAGGCTCGTCATGCTCGACGTCGCCATTGGTGACGAGTAAGGAAGACAGGGGGCAACTCCCCCTCAGGGCTAACTCCACCGGCTCCAGTGGTGGAAGTCAACGCTGCTGTTCCAACTGGGAACAGCTTTGAACTGCTGAGGAGGGTACGTAAGAACTCTCCAACCGCTATACTGAAGAGATCTCCTCCACCTGCGGAGAGAGCTCCAGAAACGAAGCAAGAACAGCCCCATCAACGGCTGTCCTCAAGAATTTATAAAGTTTGAAGGAGGGTTCAAAACTCCGTGATCGACCCGGATCACTCCCGTCAACAGAAAAAGGCGAAAGTGGAAAAAGACAAGGACTGTCCCATTAAACAGCAGGGGACAGCAGCTGCTAGGCTGCCCCCTTCAACGGTTCCTTCAAACTCAATGGCCCACAAAAGAAGGAGGCCAGAGAAAACTCCCGTGTCAGCGGCAAAAGTTAAAAATGGTGAACCTAAACGCCCCAAGTCAGGGGGCATAACAGTTCATACGGTTTACATGGCATCGGGAAAAGAAGATAGCCGCATATCAACAGGTCATAGACCGCACACGAGGTCAGTGACCAAGGCTCAGGAGCAGCAGCAGAAGCTTCAAGAAATGATGAACGCTATGGCCGCACTTACAGGGCCAAAAGAAACCGCGGAAACATCCTCGGACGAGCGTCAAGAACAAGAAACGGACGCCGAATTCCTTCGGCGCGTACTAGAGAAGAAAGATAAAGAAGCTGCGGAGCAGGCAGCCAACATAAAGAAAATGGCCCTCCTGTTCCAGGATATGGTGGGTATGATGATTCAACAAGATCCACCTGCTGAAGATCCCCCGATCATTCTTGAAGACGATAGGGGAGAGACGTCGAATCCTCCACCGGCTCTATCCACAGCTAAAGAGGATACCATCTCAAAAGCTGATTTGGATGAATACATCGCCCAGCAAATACGGGTTCATCATGCGACCGAAGCGGCCGGTCAGGTCGTAAAAACGGGGCGGCCATATCCAAGTTGGTACGATCAAATCAAGTACCCACCCGGTTATACGATTCCCAAGTTCCATGTCTACAAGGGGACGGGCAATCCACACCAGCATGTTGCCCAGTTCAGGGCACTCTGCGGCAATACCGGCGGTGATGACAAGTTTTTACTGCGCCAGTTTGTTGGAAGTTTATCGGATACGGCGTTTGAGTGGTACTCTGAACTCCCGAACGACTCTATCAAAACCTTCGCGGAGATGGAGCTACTGTTTACTCAGCGTTTTGCAAGTGCCAGTGAGCGTACCCCGATGACGGCACTGATTAACGCTAGGGTAAAACCCGGCGAGACATGGGTTCAGTACGCTATACGATGGCGGAATTTATGGTCAAAGTGTGAGCAGCGCATTGAAGAAGCTCCCGCAGTGGGTATGTTTGTGGGAACCCTCGATCCACAAGCGACCATCTCACAGTTTATGATGTTTTTCAAGCCGACTACCTTCCAAGCCTTGATCGACAAACTAGCATAGATGGATCAGATGGGCCATAAACCTCCTCTTCCAAGGCCGGACTCCCGAAATGACAAAGGGAAGGGAAAAGCGATCGTCGTCGCTAATGCTCAACAACAACCGAGCAACTAGAAGCCGGTGGCTCGTCAAAATAATATGCGCCCGTACGTACCCCTTGAGGATAGGATGGGACGTCCTTATTCCTTTCCCCGCGATAAAACGAGGAGGTTATTCGAGCTGGCGTTGCGCAACAGACTCATAAATCTGCCGGATCCAAAACATCCGTTGCAACCAAGTGACGTCAACGAGCCCAACTACTGTCCTTATCATCGAGTACTAGGCCATCCGATCGAAGATTGCTACGTTTTCAAGAATTGGCTTGAAAACCAGTACCGACAGGGCAAGTTCGCGTTATCTGACAAATGGAAGGTGAATCCCCCGCAGCCCCACACCTCTAAGGGGACGAATACGCCGGGGGCAACATGCTCCGTCATTGAAGAAGCTTCTTGGGAGGTTGTATTACCAGCCAAGACAAAGAGGATACTGAACGATCTTCAGGCATGTCCAGTGATCAAGTGGAAGAACCCGTTGGAACCGCAGGTCATTGAAAGGATGTTGAAGCCGCGTCCGACTCCAAAGACCGATAGTGGTGGTTCAAGCACCTGCAGCCAGCCGTCAAAATCCTCGAAAAAGAAGAAGAAGAAATCTAAGAAGCCCGTGAAGCCTGGCGACAAGCGCACGGACTTACAAAAGCAAATTGATGCGCTAGATGAATACAACCAAAAGACACGGACTCCCATTACGCTCCAAGAGTTCCTCAATCACGTCTTCCAAGAGGAAGGTGAGGGAGAAAGTTCGGCAGATGAATCTGAAGGATGCGTGGCAAGCTGTCATATGATTTCCCATTCGTTCATGAACGATGAAGAGACTTCTTGTACTGAAAAGCTGGGGGCAGATCCTGAACTAAAGGTTCCGGAGCTATCAGTTGAAATGATTGACACGTTCCTTAACGAAGCTCGATTGAAAAGTAAAGCTGATCGAGAACGCGAGACGGCTATATTTGAAAGGGCCGAGCGCCAGCGACTTGATGAGAGAGATGAGACGATCCCGCTGGAGCAAAACACCTCCGCTACCGACAAAAGCCAATTCAAGATGAGGAAAAAGTTTGCTAAGGCCATATCAATGGGCATGAAGCTACCATCCTCTGAAGGAAACATCGCCGGTGAAGTGGAAACGCACCCCTCCTATTGCTTATATCATCAAAAGATTTCGCACCCCACTCAAGGGTGCAAAGCTTTCGATAGATGGTGGCAAGGATACGTTGCTCATCGACAACGCTTTAAGCGGGAAAAGTGTAAAACTCGTCGAAAGCAAAGAAATACGACCGAAGGGATTAAAAGAACTACCGGCAATTGTCGCATGGTTAACACCGGCGGGTCACAAGTGCTTACATTCGGGAGCGATTCTGATGAAGAGCTGGAACTTACCCCTCTCTTTAAAGAGTCCGCTTCGAGAAAAGAAGAAGAGCTGAAGGTCTACGAAAATATCCGGCTGCGGAATCGGACGCTGCCTGAAAAGAACCTCGGACCCTTGAACAGAAAAGATAAAGGGAAAGAAAAGGCCTCTGAAGATATCGTCTTAGATGACCAAGTGGTGGAAGAGCTAAACGCCAAGGACCCGCCGAAGAAGAATAAGGTGGATTACAACGTCTTAGATTATCTGAGGAAGCTACCCTCACAGCTCAGCATTCTTGACGCTCTTTTTCTATCAAAAGAGGCGAGAGATTCGTTGATTAAGGCACTACAAGATCCGGAACAATTCCAAGCCTTCCTGGCCGAGGAAAAGATGAAGGATGGGTTAGAGGAAGTGCACACGGCCGATGTCACTTTCGGCGACGAGGACCTTCTCCTTGGGACGTGCGAACACAATCGCCCCCTCTATGTCTCAGGATACTGCCACGATATTAAGATAGGAAAAATCCTGATCGACAATGGATCCTCCGTTAATCTCCTCAACGTGCGGGTGTTAAAAGAAATCTGCATGAGCGTCCAGCACCTTGCTCGTGACAAGATCACCATCTCCGGGTTCGATTCCCAGTCATCAAGAACTCTTGGGTCTGTGATACTGACGCTACGCTTCGGGCTACTCGTCACGGACATTAAGTTCCACGTCATAGACGCCAAGACATGCTACAACGCTTTGCTCGGCCGACCATGGTTACACGAGTACAACATCATCCCTTCTACACAACATCAGTGTATGAAGTATTTTAAGGATGGTTTCGAGTATACCGTGACGGGAGAACTGAACCCGTTCTCTATCAACGAAGTCCGCAAATACGAAGATGCCAAATACTTCTTACCGGATTTCGAAGATACAGAGAAGTGTCATAAGCCGGAGAATAAAGCTAATGCCACCATCCCTGTCTTCGGCAGTGATACCGAGGAGGAAGAGGAGATAGTGTATTCGAGTCCTCCCCAACACAACAAGCCAGGACCGTCCGCCCCTACGTTGATCTTTGGTAGCGACCCAGAAGATGAGATCCATGCTGTATTCTCTGCTCGACCTTCAATACAAATGTTCGCTGACGAAGAGCAAAGTCTACAAGTCGCCATAGTGCCGCTTAAACACCATAAAGAACTGGATGCACTTAATACTTGCAATGTAGAAGAGTTACAAGCATTCTATATCCCTCCCAGGCGAGAGAGCGAGAAAGCAATTTTATTCTACCACTCTGAAGAAACCAAAGTGGAGAAAGAAATCTGGCATGGCGCGGATCCTACGCTCGACAGGCTTCAGCCTATCCGTCTTCCCAGATATTATACAGAGGGTTTGAAAAAGCTGCTGAAACGCCAGGGGATATCCTTCAAGCAGACCGTTCGAAAAGCCAAGTTCTATGATAAAGTCTGGAACGTTCCCGGGACTCAACGCAAACTGCCTAACGGGAGAATGGAGACAAAAGGACTCGGATACATCCGGTCAAAGAAACGGGAGCTACTAAACAGCTGTTACGTCATGTATGACTTCGATGAAGAAGCAGATGCTCAATGGGAGGACGCTAATCCTAAGCCCGTGAAAGTTCCAGATGCGAAAGTGCCCAGTCCGTCGTTCGAAGAACAAATGGACAAGCTTATAAGGGAAGCGGGTCAAAAAGTCCGAGACGATCATGACCGCGAAATGGTGATCTACGAGAAAGCCAGAACGCAACGCCTTCTCCAACAGGCCGTGAAAGATGAAAAGGCTGCTCCCTGTCAACCTGTTATAAAGAAAGCTCGGCGCAAAAGCAGAAATAAATCGAAAGGCCAAAAAGGCGCTCAACAACAACAAAGCAGGGCTAAGAAGCCACGCAAACGGGAGTCGAGCGTTATTGATCTATCCCTTATGAAGAAAATGGGTCGAGTGTACTCGTTTCCTCGGGACAAGACGAAGAAGATACTTGACCTCGCTCTAAAACATCAGATACTTACACTGCCGGAGTCTAAGCACCCCGAACAAGCAGGCGAAGTCTCTGACCCAAACTATTGCTCTTACCATCGAGTAATAAGGCATCCTCTTGAAGATTGCTTCACCTTCAAAAATTGGGTTGAAGATCAGTACCAGCTCGGCAAGTTCGCCCTGTCTGACAACTGGAGGGTAGCGCCGCCACAGAAGCACGAACCCAAAGCCACGAGGATAGAGCCAACTCCACGTCGGAATCGGAAGCGAATTCGCACTTGTCACATGATAACAATATTAAAAGAAGAGCCCGAGAATATGGATGACCTTCCCTGGTGCTTCGAAAACAGCAACGATGAGATAATCTCAGAATTCCCACCAGCGCAAAATGAGCTGGAAGATGGAATCCATACCACTGCAGATAACCTCAAGAAGATTGAGTTGGGGACGGCAAATGACCCGCGACCGACATTCATCAGCGAGCTGCTATCTGAAGAAAGGGTGGCTACGTTAAAGTATGTGCTTCTACAGCATAAAGATTGCTTCGCGTGGAATTATTCCGAAATGCCGGGACTAGATCCAGAAATTGCTGTACATAGATTGGCGATATCCCCGGACGTCAAGCCAGTCAAACAGGCGCCGAGGAGAATGCGGCTCGAGCTTGAAATGAGTATCAATGCTGAAGTCAAGAAGCTGATCGACTCTGGCTTCATCCAGGAAGTTCAATACCCTGAATGGATCGCCAACATCGTCCCGGTGATGAAGAAAAATGGGACAGTGCGTATATGCGTAGACTTCCGGGATCTTAATAAAGCTTGTCCGAAGGACGATTTTCCAGTGCCAGTCACCGAACTGATGATTGAAAATACGTCCACTCATGAGATTTTCTCCTTCATGGACGGTTCATCAGGGTATAATCAAATAAAGATGCATCCCGAAGACCGGAAGCACACGGCCTTCAGGACTCCTCTGGGTATATTCTGCTACAAGGTGATGCCCTTCGGTTTAAAGAACGCCGGTGCCACCTACCAAAGGGCCATGACGAAGATCTTCGACGACCTTATACACGAAATCGTCGAATGCTATATCGACGATCTCGTGGTTAAAAGCAAATCATACGAGGAACATCTCGAGCATTTGAAGACTGTATTTCAACGCCTTCGACAATACAACTTGAAAATGAACCCGCTCAAGTGTGCATTCGGAGTTTCCTCAGGCAAATTCCTGGGATTCATTGTTCGACACCGAGGTATTGAAATAGATCCGTCAAAGATTAAAGCGATCATGGAAATGCCTCCGCCGAGAACTCTCAAACAGCTGCGGTCTCTCCAAGGGAAGCTCGCATACATACGTCGATTTATAGCCAACCTTTCAGGAAAGTGCCGTCCTTACAGTCACCTGATGAAGAAGGGAACCCCATTCGTCTGGGATCAAAAATGCCAAAGCGCGCTAGACGAGATCAAGCAATACCTGCAGAACCCGCCAGTGTTGGCTGCTCCGGTTAAGGGAAAGCCTCTCATTCTTTATACAACCGCCCTCGAAGGTTCTTTAGGCGCATTATGGGCACAAGAGAACGATCAAGGGAAAGAAAGAGCACTCTACTACTTAAGTCGAGTTCTGCTGGGGGCAGAAAGCAACTACTCCCCCATTGAAAAACACTGCCTGGCATTGATCTTTGCGATAACAAAGCTCAGGCACTATGCGTTGGCGCATGAAGTCCGTTTCATTTCAAAGGTGGACCCCCTTAAATACTTGATGTCAAAGGCTATATTGACGGGACGACTCGCTAAATGGGCCCTGATCTTGATGGAATTCTCGATAACGTATCAACCTCTCAAGGCAGAGAAAGGCCAGGCCATCGCCGATTTCCTCGCTGAGTATCCGATACCCGCCGATTCTCCTCTCAATTGCGATCTTCCAGACGAACATGCGTTCGATGCGATCGACGGTGATAATAGCCGATGGGAGCTTTATTTCGACGAAGCATCTTCCATGAAAAAGCGCAAACAAAATACCCCTATAATCAAATCGGGGGTAGGACTCATCTTTATAACTCCACAAGGAGGGATAATGCGCTACGCGTTCTCCCTAACAGAGCCGAGGAAAAATAACGAAGCCGAATATGAAGCTCTGATAGCAGGCCTTGAGATCGCTATTGACATGGGAATTGAAAACCTCCTCATATATGGGGATTCTCAACTTGTCGTTAGTCAAGTAAACGGCGACTACCAAACGTGCAAACCAGAATTGGTGAAATACGGTGAAAAGGTGCAACAACTGTTGACCCAAATTCCCTCTTATACTTTGGAGAACATACCGCGCGCGGAAAACAGCAAAACGGACGCATTGGCCAAACTTGCTAAAGAACTGGCTGACGAGAACCTCGATGACGTCAGAATCGTGGTACAAAGCCGTCGAGTGCTTGCCCCAGCAGAAATATCTCCGGAATCATCCGAAGAAAAAGGAGCGAACGAGGAGACAACCCTGCAAGTAAAAGATTAGGAAAATACCGAGGATTGGAGGGAAGTCTTCATAGACTACTTTAAGTCCCACCGATTGCCCGAAGAAGCGTCCACGAGACATCAGCTCATAAAACGAGCTCTGTCTTTCGCCTTCGTCAATGATACTCTGTACAAAAGGTCATTTGATTCTCTGTGGCTGAGATGCTTAGGACCTGACGAAGCGAAAAGGGTCGTCCAGGAAGTTCACGACGGACTCTGCGGTTCTCACCAAGCAGGCCCAAAGATGAAGTTGAAGATCAAACGGATGGGTTAATATTGGCCCACGATGATCCAGGACTGCCTCGAATATGCAAAGCAATGCCACTCATGCCAAATTCATGGGGACTTCATCCATCAGCATCCGAATCCACTACATCCAACTGTGGCTAGCTAGCCATTCGAAATGTGGGGGACTGATATAGTCGGCCCCATCGAACCAGCATCGTCTAGAGGACATCGTTTCATCCTAGCAACGACTAACTACTTCTCTAAATGGGCAGAAGCAGTACCGTTAAGAGAAGTGAAGACGGAAAATATCCTCCACTTCTTCAAGACGCATGTCATATATCGGTTTGGAACGCCAAGGCGAATCATCTCCGATAACGGGCCAGCGTACAGAAGCCACAAGATCAGTCGCTTTGAACAGCAGCATAATATAGACTGGAGATATTCCTCGGTTTATAATCCGCGAGCTAACGGTCTAGCTGAGGCCTTCAACAAGACCTTGACAAAGATCATGAAGAAAACAGTGTCCCGAAATAAGAAGGACTGGCACGAAAGACTGCAGGAAGCTCTTTGGGCATATCGAACTACGTTCAAGACGGCCACGAACACAACACCGTACGCGTTGGTGTTCGGTACACAAGCAATACTTCCCCTCGAGATAGAGCTACCCTCTCTACGAATGGCAATCCACTACGAGCTGACGAATGAAGAAAATGCTAACCTTCGGCTTGAGGAGCTTGATGCCCTTGAAGAAACACGGATCATAGCGCAACAAAATCTGGAAGCTTATATAGCAAAGATGACGCGCTCATACGAAAGATTGACCCGACCGAGGACATTCCGCCAAGGCGAACTCGTGTTAGTGGTCAAAAGGCCTATGATCCCCAATCGCGCCAAGCGGGGCAAATTCGAGCCAAACTATGAAGGCCCGTACATCATAGATAAAGTTTACCAGGGTGGGGCCTATCTACTCACGGACATGCACGGTGAAAGGCCTTTCAGGCCGATAAACGGTCGCTTCCTAAAGAAATACTATGCTTAATGAGCCACAGCCTAGGTCAATGATAGATGACGACGACTATGTCCGCTCGCTATCTTCCTAAGCTCAAGCTTTATAAAAGTAGTCGGCCTTCTCCATGTCGGACCGAAATGTCCTTAAACTAATAGCAGACCGAAACGTCTTTAAACTACTACCGCAGCATCTTTAGGCTGACAAGATATAAAAAAATATATAAAAATAAAAAGAATAAAAAAAAACGGTACGTCCATAAGCAAAAAGGGCATGGATGAAAACCCGAAAGGGCTCCGTGAGTAAAAACAGCAGGGCTACCGGCGAGTGTTCGTGAAAACCCGAAAGGGCGCGACCTCGTAAAAAAAAAGAGAGAAAAAGAAAATAAAAAGAATAAAAAAACGGTATGTCCATAAGCAAAATGGGCACGGATGAAAACCCGAAAGGGCTCCGTGAGTAAAAACAGCAGGACTACCGGCGAGTGTTTGTGAAAACTCGAAAGGGCGCAACCTCGTCAAAAGGCACTTACAGGGTCCCCTCGACCTTGTAAGGAGAAACCACCCGTGTGAGATCCTTACGACTCACAAGGGAGCAACACACTTAGGGATCCTCACGATTCCTAGGGAGAAAATACACTCGCGAGATCCTCACGACTCATGAGGAGAACTCTCTTATGGGACCCTCACGGCTCATAAGAGTTGAAAGTCTTAAGTTACAGAGACCTAAACCTGTGCTTAAGCAACCCCCACAACTTCCGATATTGCCCTACAAGTGGCTCAATACTGACCCTTGTATACAATCCACGGGCGCGAATAAATATTTCCCTAACCAAGTCTCATCCGTGACTGGGGATATGTTCGCATGGTAAACAACCCTTGTAAATCCTCTCGATTTATGAGGAGAAAACCCTCCTGTAGGATCCTTACGACTTACAGAGGAAACGAACACTTAGGAATCCTCACGAGTCCTAAGGAGAAAATACACCTACGAGATCCTCACGACTTGTAGGGAGAAATAACTTCGTGAAACCCTTACGGATCATGAAGTCAAAAGCCTTAGCCGACAGGACCCTAACCCTGGTCGCTAAGCCACCTTTATTCGACATCGACAGAGGCAGATGATGATTCGCTCCTAGTAATATCCCAGTTGTAGCGGTGCTGATACCGAAATCGGTTTACAGCGAAAAGCCAATAGGCCGTACATGCATACGAAATAGCCAAAATGATAGGGCAACTTGCAATAAAAACAGCAAGTAAAAATGTATGCATGCAAAATAGCCGAAATGATTGTGCAACTCGCAATAAAAAGCAGCGAGTAAAAATAAAATAAATAGCCGAAATGATTGGGCACCGCGAAAAATAGCCGAAATGATTGGGCAATCGTGACCTTCGCGATATAAAAGCTGAAATGATAGAGCATCGCGGAGATAAAACAAAAAAAATGATGATAAAACTTTGGCCCTACAGTTAAGATCACATCGATCCCTGTATACAATCCAAGGGCACAAACGAAGAGAGAACCATACTTTCCCAACGGGCTCCGCCAGAAGACGAAGCCAAATCTCGATGGTTTATCCCAACCCCGAAGAAACCAGTGTCTTCGGCAAATTCCTCGACTCACGGATACAAACACTCCTTGATGAGAGCCTCCTGATCCGCGTCGACTCGCAGAGCCACCAGTGCCTCCGTAGAAAATCCCCGACTCGTTTCAAACCCCAAGGAAACAAATAATCCTTGGCGCTTGGGAAACAAATAATCCCTAGCAAACTCCTCAACTCACGGATACAAACACTCCTTGACGAGAGCATCCTGATCCGCATCGACTCGCAGAGCCACCAGTGCCTCCGTGGGAAATCCTCGACTCGTTTCAAACCCCAAGGAAACAAATAATCCTTGGCGCTTGGGAAACAAATAATCCATAGCAAACTCCTCAACTCACGGATACAAACACTCCTTGACGAGAGCCTCCTGATCCGCGTCGACTCGCAGAGCCACCAGTGCCTCCGCGGGGAATCCTCGACTCGTTTCAAACCCCAAGGAAACAAATAATCCTTGGCGCTTGGGAAACAAATAATCCCTAGCAAATTCCTCGACTCACGGATACAAACACTCCTTGACGAGAGCCTCCTGATCCGCGTCGACTCGCAGAGCCACCAGTGCCTCCGTGGGAAATCCTCGACTCGTTTCAAACCCCAAGGAAACAAATAATCCTTGGCGCTTGGGAAACAAATAATCCCTAGCAAGCTCCTCGACTCACGGATACAAACACTCCTTGATGAGAGCCTCTTGATCCGCGTCGACTCGCAGAGCCACCAGTGCCTCCGTGGGAAATCCTCGACTCGTTTCAGACCCCAAGGAAACAAATAATCCTTGGCGCTTGGGAAACAAATAAACCCTAGCAAATTCCTCGACTCACGGATACAAACACTCCTTGACGAGAGCCTCCTGATTCGCGTCGGCTCGCAGAGAAACCAGTGTCTCCGCGGAAAATTCCCGATTCGTCTCAACTTGCAAATGAAGCCTCAGGCAGCAGGGACTAAAAAACTTGCTTCCTGAACAATGGGACCCTGCAAGTCAATCCAAGATGGTCTCTTGCATACTATTCACGGGTCTCACTCTCCAAGGTCGAGTTTCGACAAGGAGGGAAACAACCGCTTGCGAGTCCTCTCGACTCGTAAGAGGGAAAATTCTCTTATAGGATCCTTACGACTTATAAGAGAAAACCACACTTAGGAATCCTCATGATTCCTAAGGAGAAAAACCCACCTACGAGATCCTCTCGATCCGTAGGGAGAAAAGTCTCTATGAGACCCTCACGGCTTATGGAGTTGAAAAGTCTTAGGCAGCAGATCTGAACCTGTGGCCTAAGCCATCGCTGATTCTTAAGAAAGTAAAGATGCGTGCTCTATTATCCGTCAACCATGGTTGCTAAGGTGGCATGCTGATAACAAAAGAAAGAAAAGGGCAGAGAATTGACACAAGACGTTACAAAAAATGTGTATCTTTTATTCATAGACTTGATTGAGTACAGAATACATTGTGCTAAAGAATAAAAAATATACATATACAATTTTTTTTATTTACAAGTACAAACGACACAAGGAGAGTTACTGAGAAGGAAGCGTCTTCAGTAGCCCTATCAGTTGTTCGCACACTTCCTTCCATTCCTTTTCCCGATCGGCTACCACCGCCAGTTCGTCCTCTACTCAAGCCCGCTGCTGCATGAAGGATGCAAGCTGTTCCTCAACGACCTGCTGAGCTGCTTCACGGCCTCGGGCATCACGCTCGGCGGCATCAAGCTTCCACTTCAGTGCTAGCCCATTAGAAATACGCTCCAGAAGGCCTGCAAAGACGGCTTTCACCTCAGCAGCATTCGCCCTAACTTCAGCGCGTAGGCGAGCAGTTGCGCTTGAAGATTCCTGACGTTCCTTCAACCATAAAGCTGCTTCTTGCTCCAAATGGCAGAAATAAGAAGTGCTTTGCTCGAGCCAAGCTGGCCGTTGGGTGCTTATGGCCAAAACTTCAGGAGAAGGACGCGTCGACTCCAGCCGATGTAGGCAGGCCTCGATCTCCCTGCAGTGGTTAACCCAAGATTCGACGACGCCTTCGTTGTGAAAGTTTACGAGCGCCGCCAACATTGGGTTAACTTCCACAGCGAAATCTGCGGCAGAGGGGAGAGCGTCCGCGTTAAGCTCTTCGATATACCCGCTCAGCATGCCCAAACTCATCACGGCACCCTTTGAAGATGGACGTTTCAAGAAAGGGCCTGCCGGTGAAAGGACACGGGACTCAAGAGGGACCGGAGCCGGAACGATGGCTGCAAAACAAAACATGGTTAGACGATGGTTCAAGAGATGTTGAAGGGTCATAAAAAAAGGGGAGATTTACTATACCAGCTGCAACGGACGGTAAGGCCGGAAGGGCCGGTGGCGTGGCAGGCCTTGCACCCCCTCCTTCGATTTGTGGCACTACAATAAAGAAGAGGAAAAGTTAGAAATAATCCTATTAAAAAAAGGGGGGGAAATAAAGACATCGAAATGAAAATATACTCACCGGCACCACTAGAAGGAGAAGCGAATTCGGATGGGAAGGAGAAGTGTGGGAGCAACACTTGGTATAGATGATCAAAGAGCACTCCTGAAAGGACACAGTGGTATAACGTTAGTACATAAGCTACACGTTTAAAAGATTAATTCATGAGTCGTAAATCCATACCTTCCAACATCCGCGATGGCACAAGGGAAGACTGGGAGATGACCACCGCCAAAGCAGTAGTTGACGGTGCTCCTTCGAGCAATGGAGCATCGGCACTGGCCGTGCCTGCGTTAAAAACAAAGACATACTTGTTAGAAAAGATCGCAAGATATATAAAAAAGGGGAAATGATGGTAACTCGAAGTTTACCCAACGAGCTGCCAGCCGAAACTGAGGCAATTCCCTCCTCCATCGACATGAGGCCACCACCCGTAATCTCATCACCCGACTCGATAGGAACCGTCGTCGTGCTCGCGCGACCAGGAGACGGCAGAAGATCGTAGACGGGGAGGGCAATGATTGGAGCGTTGCCGGACTCTTGGAAGGAAGCGGCTGACTCTTCCCCAAGAGTCGTACCCATCTCACCCGCTACTTCCTCGGGCTCCGCTGTCTCCATCGGCTTATCTACCGTCACCACGAGGCCGCCAGCCTCAAGTGCCTCGTCCGCCATCACCCCAGACTCGGTTGTAATGATCATTTCATCTGCCGCCACTTCAGGCTCGGCATCAACGACCTTCTCGGCTATAGGCCCCTCAACCTCCGCATCAGGCTCCATGGCCTCAACGATGTTGCCCACTGTCGGCTCGAGTTCGGCAGGCACCTCAACCTCCGCATCAGGATAATGATCACCTGACTCAGCGAGTTTGCTTAACATCGCTTCGAGCCTTGCTGATCACTCAGAAGCTGCAATAGCGGCCGCCAAATTGGTGTCTGCAGGGTCTACCAAGAAGCCCTTATTGCTGCCATATTCACTTATTCCTTTGGTAAGAGGGGCCTCAGACTCTAAATTGAGGATCGCGTCAAGAGAAAGTATCGACTTCTTCTTCTTTTGCCCGCCAGCTCTAGATACACCTGGAATTGATTTGCGCTTGGCAGTCACCTTGGGGCGGCGGGTCCCGATATCCGCTCCTGCGCCGGACTCTGGCGATATTACATTAACCGTCTTCGTGGGAACACGGGGCGCCTGTGATGCATTCACCGTAGCAGACAGCGGCAATCCATGCGGGGGGCTCAACACGCGTGGTCGGTCGACTCCGATATCTTTTAACGGAGGAATGACCGGAATCCTTGGTTGCAAGGGGGCCTTGCGATCACTGCCAGGAGGCGCACCCCTACGGTCAACCAGTATACGCTTCTCCGTTAAGATAATTGGGCCCATCGCATGCGCATACCAAGCCACGTACGTGTTAAACATCTTAGGGACACAACTGGGTTCACTAATGAAGAAATAGGAACCCGTGTTAAGCCGTGTGAAATGGTGCATTACATTCTTTATCCCCTCTCGGCTGACCACGGGCTTTTCCAAGAAAGCTTCCATCGGGATCCCTTGGTTGTAGCTCGATTGCTGAGCAAACCGGTGCGGGTTGTACCTCATAAAAAGTGCTGTCTCATTCTGCCTAAACACTAGATAGCCCGGCCGAATGGAGTAGAGGTGGAGGATTTCCCGAGCCTTCAATACGGAAGCCCCGTCCTTGAAATCATCGCGCAGTGGCACTACTGACTTAGTAGTCTCTGAGCCTATGGTTATAACCTTATCCACAAAGGAAATCTTCGCTCCGACCAGATGTGGACGAAGGAGCAGCCCCCTAGACTCCCGTGGGGGTGCAACCACAATTGAAGCGCCGACCAACCGCATGACTCTCGGGAGTCTGCATTTCAACGGAGGAATCTTATGGACACCGAACACCCCTTGCACGTGCATTTCCATCCAAGAGGTGAAATAGTGCGTCGGGAAGTTAGCGGGCTGCACCCCAGGCTCACTAGCGTCCGCCGCTACGCTAAGTCCTTTATAAAGGTAGGCCAGCCCGGCGATTCCTACCGATAACTGCAAACCAGCCACCATCCGATGCGCTGGGTAAAAGACGGAGGGCCGCATGTGACGCGGGTGCATGGGGAGCGCAAAGCTGCATAGCCACAAACCCAAGAACCCAATAAAAAAGGTCTCTTCATCCATGCCCGGGACGGCGATTTCTGAGAAAGGGACGATGACAGCGCCGGGGAGATAAAAATCCCTTTGATCATTCTCCGATACAGGTCGGTGGTCTAAGCCGAAACAGAAAGGGTCATTGAGCTGGGCGAACTTCTCACTCCGCTCTGATAGGAGCTCCGGGCGAATGAAGCGGGCAATAAAATCTGCGAAACTGACGCCCCGGTCGCCCGATTCCAGATGGAGTCCTTCATAGATCTCCAACATCTTCACCAGGCCCGGATATTGATATTGAACGGCGTTCTCCGGAGTCAGGTCAAAAACCAGCGGCTTGGTGGCAAAAACGTATTCGTCAGGAGGTAGCAACTCCTCGTAATGCTCCCCCCTCATCGGCAAACCCGAGAGTTCGGCAAACTCCTCCAAAGAAATTGAGACCTCCCTATCCGCCATCAAGAAAGTGTGGGTGGGGATATTCCATTGTTCGATGAAGGCCTTGATCCACCACGTTGGAGGAGAGGGATACTCGAAGAGCGAGACGTAGACGGCCAAATACAATCCAATCTTCATTAGATGAGTCCTTTTCGCCGATAAGATGTATCGGGCCCACTGCAAGTATCCGGCGGGCGGTCGCGGCACCAATCCAATATTATAGGCCTGTCCCCAAGGGCGTGCTTCACCCTGACAGATTCGCCTTCCTAAAATATCTATTGCCGGCGGCGGTTGCACGGGAATAGCACCAATTGCGGGTTGGAGGAGGTCATTCGAGTTCCAATTTTTAACCTCCACGGCATATTTCACCGGGGGTTCGTCCGCATAAGGGATTGAAGTTATGGGCTCAGACGGCGTGGCGGAACTGAAACTGCGACGACCTTGGATGATTTCATTGTACCACTTTCCCCACAAGTGAAGGTTTTTGTGCTCGGGGTCGTGATCCTTAATAAGAGCGAGCGCCACCCGGTCCACTGGTGCATGGGGAAACCCTCCTTCCGAGCGAACAAATGGGAAAGACAAGTTGGCAGACATGTTTCCTGTAGAAAGACAAAAATAACCGTTAGTGTTCTAACGCTTGGCATTTTAAAATCTTACTCCACACTGTGATGCAGTGGGTAGGGGACCAAAGGGGGACCCATAAAATCTGGATGACGGTGCATCATTTAATAAGACAATCCCATCATTAGATGAGACTGTCAATTCATGAAAAAGATCCACAAGAGAATATCCTCATTGATGGGAAATCCCTAGAGACAAGGAGAAAATCTCCTCTTTTAGAGCAAAGCTCTGTCACAGAGTGACATTTGTCAAACTCTGGTCTCAGGGGAACCAGATTCCTCAAAAGAGCATAGCTCTGTGGTAATAATGGAAAGGTCCATCAATTTTTTTTGTTAACACTTAAAAGAATTAAAATTTTAAAACCTTGAAAAATCCATGAAAACTTATAAAAAAAATTTCTTCATTTTTCAGATCTAAAAAGATCTACATTTGATCCAAGAGCAAAGCTCTGTTCATGGGTTAAAACCCATGGACCAGATCTCTGTAAATTTGTGAGTTCTTGAGACAAAGGCTCTGTTGAAGAAACCCCAAAGGGGTTTTCTTTAGATCAAAGATCTATAAGAGCAAGGCTCTGTGAATTAAAATTTAATTTAAATTAATTTAATTTTCTTACCTAGAGTGATTCTAAGTTCTGAACTTTAAAGTTCTTGGGAAGAAGCAAGAGCAAGGCCCTGAGAGTTCTTAAGCAAGAGCAAGGCTCTGAGTCAAAATTCTTGAAGTGGTAAAGAAATTAAAAGACCAAGGGTCCTATTTATAGGCGCCTGCGCCCCTTCAACTTACCCCGTTTGATCCAATGGCCAGGATCTTGCCACCGCTGCACTCACGTGCGCGCCATGTGAGCGCAACGGTGGGGGGGCATTTGTTTCCCCAATCAGAGCAAGGCTCTATTTGAATTTCAAAAATTCAAATTTTGAAGCAACGCTTCAAATCCCGTGCGCTGCGCGCAACGCGCCACGTGTCAGAAGTTGATACGACAGCGCAACGTCCAAGGCGGTGCGTCCAATCAGAACAGGGCTTTTTTAAAAACTAAAAGTAAAAGAAACAACATTCAGTTGCGCAAGCGCTGCGCAAACACAGTTGCGCAAACACAGCTGCGCAAACGCTGCACCGCGCGACACGTGTCGCGCAGTTGCTCAAGCACAGCTGCGCAAGCGCTGCACCGCGCGACACGTGTAGCGCAGCTGCGCAAGCGCAGCTGCGCAAGCGCTGCACCGCGCGACACGTGTCACGCGGCTGCGCAAGCGCTGCGCCGCTCGACACGTGTCACGCGCTATGGGAGTTGCGCAAAACAGAATAAATCTTTTCTGTTCTTGTTAAAACAAGAAGATTTTCTTCTGTAAAGCAGGGGCCTTTGGTTCAAAGATCCAACGGTGGGGAAAATTCCCCAAATCACTCAGAAAAAGATCTCTGTAACAAATTTAACTAATTTATGAGTACTATAAAAAGGACCCTAGACCTCAATTCAAAGGGGAGAATTTTTCGTGAAAAATTAAACAGAGAAGACTCTGAAGAATTGGAGAGAAATCCTCAAGAACAAAGAAAAAGGTAAAAACCTTTAGAAAAAAGAGAAAATTCTCGTACGAACAGATCATTGATCTGAGAACAAGATCTAGGATCTCTAATGCAAAAAAAAAAATAACAGTGCCTTGCACTTCTTTTTATGAACCATTGGTTCTGAATCTAAAAAGATTCTCAAGATAGCAGTGCCTTGCACCTTATATGAACCACTGGTTCTTTAGAAAACAAGAAAAAACTTGTTTTCTCTGATCTGAAATTGATCCAAAAGAATAAGAACAGTGCCCAGCACTTGCCAAAACTGCGCTATTGCGTAAGCCGCCAGGAAGCTCCACGTGTCAGCAGTGCAGCAGCGCAGCGCACTGCGCTGTTGCGCTTGCGCTCACCAGAACGTGACACGTGTCACCTCCACGAGCGCTTGCGCTCATTAATTGCGCAAAGTACCTGACAAGCCATGTGGGGCACTGTCAGGGTATCTATTGCAATGCATTATTAAAGGGCAGAGCCCAATTAAAAAGCCTAAACAGACCAAAATAATGCTATGCATTATTTAAAGGGGCAGAGCCCAATTAAGAGGTCCAATGGACCAAAACAAATGCTCTGCATTATAATAAAAAGGGCAGAGCCCAGTCAAAATAGGCATAAATAGCCTGAAGTAATGCTATGCATCATTCTAAAAAGAGGAAAGCCCAAACAGTGGCCTAACAGGCCTGATGCAAACAAATGTGAACATTTTCAACTGGACTTAGCCCAATCATGGCCGTAAGTCCTCAAATTAAATTGACTGAGCAAAATTGCTCTCCTAAATCAATTTACAATCGGTTCGAGGGTACATCTCCGAACTCCTCTGACACCTGTCGTTGTAATCCTTCAACGACGTCAGAGAGGTGACGGATCCCAGTGACCATACACTATATGGACTGCGGGGTCCTTAAACTCGTGGACCGAAACGTCCTTAAACTAATATCGGACCGAAACGTCCTTAAACTAATAGCGGACCACCACGTCCCTAAACTGGAATATGGACCACCACGTCCCTAAACTGGCGGTGGACCGAAATGTCCTTAAACTAATATTGGACCGAAACGTCCCTAAACTAATATTGGACCGAAAGGTCCCTAAACTGGAACAATAGAGCCTCCAAATGCTCTTTTACCGGATCTAAACGATCTCGTTTAAGTCGATCTTAGCCCCAAACACGGCTAACGTATCCTTAAACATTCAAATGGATTATAAAATTCCAAATCATCGCTGGTTCGAGGGTACATCTCCGAGCCCCTCTGACACATGTCGTTGTAATCATTCAACGATATCAGAGAGGTGACGAGTCCTGACGACCGTATATTAAATGGAGCACCACGTTAAGTTAATCTTAGTCTAAAACAGGACTAACGTATCCTTAATGAACGTTTAAGTTGATTTTAGCCGCAACGCGACTAATGTGTCCTTAAACTAAAAGCACCAAACCCAAATCTAAGTAAATACGGATTTGGACTAATCCACGTCCTACGGGCGACGGCATTACTCAGTCTCCGTATACAATCCACGGGCAACCATAAACAAAACAAACACACACGACACGAAGTGAAATTCTGGAGAAGGAGAAAGTTGTTACCGCGATGCGGTAGCGTAATTAACTGCAGGGGCTTGCGCCTGCAGGGAAGAGCATCCCCACAATCAAAAACCCCTCAAGCGAGGGGGAATCTGACGAAGTCTGCTACATCGAGCGCATCCGTCTAAACCTCCGATACACGGTGCCATAAATCAACTTGGCATCTTCGGAGAGGTGGACGGATAGCACCAATTAGCATCTGCCCCGAATATCAGGCATAGACGAACCCTTCGCGGTCGAGTCTCTGTGTTCGAAGGGGAACAGGGAGTAGTTGCTTTCTGCCCCCAGTAGGACTCGACTCAGATAGTAGAGCGCTCTTTCCTTCCCTTGGTCATTTTCCTGTGCCCACAATGCGTCTAAGGAACCTTCAAGGGCGGTTGTATAAAGAATAAGAGGATTTCCCTTTACTGGAGCAGCTAACACCGGCGGATTCTGCAGGTATTGCTTGATCTCGTCTAGCGCGCCTTGGCATTTGGGATCCCAGACGAACGGGGTTCCTTTCTTCATCAGGTGACTGTAAGGGAGGCATTTTCCTGAAAGGTTGGCTATAAATCGCCGGATGTACGCGAGCTTCCCCTGGAGAGACCGTAATTGTTTGAGAGTACTTGGCGGTGGCATTTCCATGATCGCCTTGATCTTCGACGGATCTACCTCAATGCCTCGGTGCCGGACAATGAATCCTAGGAATTTGCCTGAGGACACCCCGAACGCGCATTTGAGAGGGTTCATCTTCAAGTTGTATTGCCGAAGACGTTGAAATACGGTCTTCAGATGCTCGAGATGTTACTCGTATGATTTGCTTTTCACGACGAGGTCGTCGATATAGCATTCGACGATTTCATGTATGAGGTCATCGAAGATCTTCGTCATGGCCCTTTGATAGGTGGCACCAGCGTTCTTTAGACCGAAGGGCATCACCTTGTAGCAGAATATTCCCAGAGGGGTCCAAAAAGCGGTATGCTTCTGGTCTTCGGGATGCAACTTTATCTGATTATACCCCGACGAGCCATCCATGAAAGAGAAAACTTCGTGAGTGGACGTGTTATCTATCATCATCTCGGTTACCGACACTGGGAAATCGTCTTTCGGGCAAGCTTTATTGAGATCCCGGAAGTCCACGCATATGCGCACTGTCCCATTTTTCTTCATTGCCGGGACGATGTTGGCGATCCAGTCAGGATATTGAACTTCTTGGATAAACCCAGAATCGATCAGCTTCTTGACTTCGGCGTTGATGCTCATCTCAAGCACGAGCCGCATTCTTCTCGGCGCCTGTTTGACTGGCTTAACGTCCGGGGATAACGCCAATTTATAGACAGATATTTCTGGATCTAGTCCTGGCATTTCGGAATAGTTCCATGCAAAGCAATCTCTATGCTGCATAAGCACGTCTTTTAACGCAGCCACCTTTTCTTTAGATAGTAGCTCACTGACGAATGTAGGTCGCGGGTCACTTGCCGTTCCCAAATCAATCTTCTTGAGGTTATCTGCAGTAGTGTGTATTCCATCTTCCAGCTCTTTCGGCGCCGGTGGAAATTCTGAGATTACCTCGTCATCATCGTTTTCGAAGCACCAAGGGAGCTCATCCCTATTCTCGGGCTCTTCTTTTGATATCATTATCATACGACAGGTACGAGCTCGTTTCCAATACCGATGTGGATCTGGTTCTACTCTCGTAGCTTTGGGTTCATGCTTCTGTGGCGGCGTTACCCTCCAGCTGTCGGATAGAGCAAATCTGCCTTGCTGGTACTGATCTTCGACCCAGTTCTTGAAGGTGAAGCAGTCTTCGATAGGGTGTCCTATGGATCGGTGATAAGAGCAATAGCCCGGATGAGAGAACTCATTAGCTTGCTCAGGGTGTTTAGACTTCGGAAGTGTAATCATTCGATGTTTTAAAGCGAGGTCAAGTATCTTCCGTGTCTTGTCTTGAGGGAAAGAATACGCTCGACTCATCTTCTTTATGAGGGACAAATCCGGACCGCGCAATACCCGATCACATGACTTCTTGGTCCCGCTTTGTCGCTGTTGAACGCCTTTTCTGCTCTTTGACTTATCTTTACCTTTGCGTCGGGCCTTTTGCACAACAGGTTGACAGGGATGAGTGTTTTTGCCTTTTGCAGCCTGTTGAAGAAGACATTGCATTCTGGCTTTCTCGTAGATGGCCATCTCACGATTATGGTCGTCCCGAGCTTTTTGACCCACCTACCTGATAAGCTTGTCTATTCGCTCTTCAAATGATAGACTCGGGACTTCAATCGCCGGATCCAGTTCCGATGAGGGGTTGGCATTTTCTGACAAGGCGTCCTCTTCTTCATCAAAGGTATATATGGCGTAGCTACAGTAGATCCGTTCCCGTTTTCCGGCTCTCACGTATCCAAGCTCAAGCGTTTCCATTCTCCCGTTGGGCAACTTGCGCTGAGTCCCAGGGACATCCCAAATCCTGTTATAGAATCGAGCTTGTCGGGTAGTCTGTTTTAAGGGTACCCCTTGGCGCTTCAATAGCCTTTTCAATCCGTTTGTGTAATATCTGGGCAAACGGATGGGTTGAAGCTTGTCAAGTGTAGAATCCACGCCACGCCAGATCTCTTTCTCCACTCTTGTTTCCGAGGATCGATAGAATAGGATCGCCTTTTCGCTTGGGAGGGACGTAAAACGTCTGCAGGTCTTGCACGTTGTGAGCTTCAAGCGCGTCAAGATCTTTGTAGTGCTCCCGAGGAATCATGGTGATTTGCAAACTCTGATCATCACCAGGGAATTCTTGTATTGGCGGCCGACTGGAGAACACAACATTAACCTCATCTTCCGAGTCGCTTCCTCAATGCGTTTCATTCGCTTAAAATGTTGCCGATGAGCAACATATCCCTGCCACCATGTCTTAAAAGCGTCGCACTCCTCAGTGGTGTGTGAAACCTTCCGATGATATGAGCAATAATTAGGGTGCCTCTCCGCCCCATCGAACATGTTTTCTTTCGAGGGTGGTAGTTTCATTCCCATTGACATGGCTTTGGCAAACCTTTTCCTCGTCTTGAATATGCTTTTATCCACGTCGGGTGTCTTTCGATCTGGCGGGAGTGTTTCGACTCTTTCGTTTAATCGCCTGCGTTTGGCTCCTTCTGATGCGGCCATCTCACGCTCCTGGTCGGCTTTACTTTTCAAACGAATCTCATCTAGAAAGGCGTCGATCATTTCGTCTGTTGGCCACACAAACTCCGGTTCAGGCTCTGCCCCCAGTTTGTTAGTGCCAGGAGTTTTTTTATCGTCGGTAAACAAGTAGGAGATCACATTACAACTCGCCACGTATCTTTCGGATTCACTCGACGAACTCTCCCCCTCATCTTCCTCTTGAAAGATGTGGTTGAGGAACACTTGGAGTGTGACGGGAGTCCGTGCTTTCTGGTTATATTCCTCCAGCGCGTCAATCTACTTCTGCAAGTCCGTACGCTTGTCGCCAGGCTTCACGGGCTTCTTAGATTTCTTCTTCTTTTTCTTTGAAGATTTCGACGGCTGGGTGTGAGCGCTTTGACTATCACCACCCGTTTTGGGAATTGGGCGCGGCTTCAGCATTCCCTCGATAATCTCGGGTTTCAACGAGTTCTTCCATTCGATCGCCGAGCATTCATGAAGATCACTCAGCATTCTTTTGGTTTTTGCTGAAAACACGATTTCCCATGGAGCTTCTTCAATGAAAGAACAAGTTGCCCCTGGTGTGTCCGTCTTCTTAGCAGTGTGAGGTTGTGGCGGGTTCACCTTCCACTTCTCAGACAGCGCAAACTTGCCCTGTAGGTATTGATCTTCAATCCATCCTTTGAAGACGAAACAATCCTCTATCGGATGGCTTACCGTTTGATGGTAAGGGCAGTAGTTGGGGTTGTTTACCTCACTGGGCTGCGGCGGCCGCCTCGGGTTTGGCAATTTGATAAGCCTGTTGCGTATTGCCAGCTCAAATAGCCTCTTTGTCTTATCCCGCGGGAATGAGTAGGGGCGCTTCATTTTCTCGTTGTAATACCGCTGTCTTTCTTCCAGCTGATCCGCCAGCTTTGGGGCACTGGGTTGCTGCTGGGCGTTTGCAACGAAGGTTGCCTTCCCTTTACCCTTGTCATTCCGAGGTTCTGGCTTTGGGGGAGGCGGTCTGTAACCCATCTGGTCCATCTGGGCCAACTTGTCGATCAGAGCCTGGAACGTGGTTGGTTTAAAGAACATCATGAACTGTGAGATGGTTGCATGAGGATCTAGTGTACCCACGAACATGCCCACCGCAGGCGCTTCCTCAATGCGTTGTTCGCATTTTGACCACAAGTTTCGCCAACGTATAGCGTACTGGACCCACGTCTCACCAGGTTTCACCCTGGCATTAATCAATGCCGTTATCGGGGTACGTTCGCTGGCGCTTGCAAATCGCTGAGTGAATAGCAATTCCATTTCAGCGAACGTCTTGATGGAATCATTCGGGAGCTCAGAATACCACTCGAACGCTGTTTCTGATAAGCTACCAACGAATTGGCGAAGAAAAAGCTTATCGTCACCACCAGTGTTGCCACAAAGCGCCCTGAACTGGGCCACATGCTGATGGGGATTGTCTGTCCCCTTATAGACATGGAATTTTGGTATTGTGTAGCCCGGCGGGTATTTGATCTGATCATACCAGCTCGGATATGGTCTTCCTGTCCTGACAACTTGACCATCTGCCTCAGTCGCCTGGTGAACGCGTATCTGTTGGGCTATGTATTCGTCCAGGTCAGCCTTGGAGATTGTCTCCTCCTTGGCCGTTGACAGAGCGGGTGGAGGATTTGACGTTTCTCCCCTGTCGTCTTCAAGAACGATTGGAGGATCTTCAGTAGGGGGCTCCTGTTGGATCATCATACCCACCATGTCCTGGAACAGAAGGGTCATTCGTTGTATATTGGCTGCTTGTTCAGCAGCCTCTTTATCCTTCTTCTCCAGTATCCTACGAAGGAACTCAGCGCCAGTTTCTTCCTCCTGGCGTTGATCAGATGACGCTTCGGGGATTTCTTTCGGCCCAGTAAGTGCGGCCATCGCGGTCATCATTTCTTGGAGCTTCTGCTGTTGCTCCTGAGCTTTGGTCACTGACCGTGTAAGCGGTCTGTGACCCGTGGATGCATGGCTGTCCTCTTTTCCCAGCGCCATGTATACCGTATGCACCATCATGCCCCCAGACTTAGGGCGTTTTAGCTTATTGTCCTTGATATTTGCTGTGGGAGCGGGGACTTCCTCTGGTCTTCCTCTCTTGTAGGCCGTTGAAGTTGAGGGGGCCTTTGCTTTGAGCACCCAATTGGTCGTCACCTTCCGTTGCTTGATCGGGGGATTTTCTTCTGGCCGACCTTTCGACTTCTTGTGTTGGCGAGAGTAATTAGGATCAATCACAGATTCTCGAACTTGTCGCCATGCCTTGTAGATCCTGGAGGACAGCGATTGAAGAGACTGCTCCGGCTTTTCTACTTCCACGACAGTCTCTACCGGTGGAGGAGATCTTTTGAGCACCGCGGTTGGCGAGTTCCTGCGCACCCTATTCAGCAGCTCAAAGCTGTTCCCAGTTGGAACAGCAGTATTAATTTCCACCGTTGGAGCTGGCCGAGTTAGCTCAGTGGGGGAGTTGCCCCCAGCCTTTCTTATCCGGCGCCAGTGGCGACGTTGAGCGTGACGGGTTATTGGGACTGGTTCAGCGACGGCTGCGTCCTGCCTCCTGTTCCGGGGAAGGGCTGTTGCCGGTGTCAGCCTCTTAAAGACTGACGTCTTTTGGGTGGCGGTATCCAATCTGTCAAAGACAGACCTTCAAACCGGAGCGGAAGCTGGGACAGCCAGTCTTGCAAAAACCGACTCTCTGGCAGTAGAAGTCGCCTTGATGACTTCGGGAGCAGCCGTCTTCTTTGGGATAGCCTTCTCAGGTATCATGGGCTTTTTGGCGGGCCCTCTGGAGTTCAGACTTAGTCTGGTGAAGACTGAAGAATTGGACGACCCGTTGAGAGGGGCCGTAGGAATAGCAAGTCGATCGAAGGCCGACTTCTTCGGAGCTTCCGGTACGGGCATTGGGATATCAACGTTCACCGGCGGGAGCATGGTCCCAAAGAATAGACCGGTGGTAGCTTGGGTCACTTTCTCCACAGGCATGGTGAATAGGGATGCAGCCTGCAGTCCATATGCTACACCTCCAGGTGAGGCGGAGCGTTGGTTGCATTTGCAGTTCGAGCAGTTGAACGCCATTGATCCTTTGTTTTCTGCACCAAGCAAAACGCCAAATCTTAGTACCTCGCAGCCTAAGGGCAACCATTAACGAACCGCGATTGGTTCGCGAATCACGACACACGAAGTGTGGAGTGAAAAGAGGAAAAGGTCCCACCGGGCGTGCCAGAATCTGTTCCCCTCCGAAGGACGGCGCGACTGACGTCTTGCCTGAAATTCGGGGCAGATGCTAATTGGTTCTATCCGTCCACCTCTCCGAAGATGCTAAGTTGATTTATGGCACCGTGTATCGAAAGTTTAGACGGATGCGTCCGATGTTGCAGACTTCGTCAGATTCCCCCTCGTTTGAGGGTTTTTTGATTGTGGGGACGCTCTTCTCTGCAGGCGCAAGCCCCTGCAGTTAATTACGCTACCGCATTGCGGTAACAACTTTCTCCTTCTCCAGATGGTCACTTCGTGTCGTGGGTGTTTGATTTGTGTTTGGTTGCCCGTGGATTGTATACGGAGACTGGGTTATGTCGTCGCTCGTAGGGCGTGGACTAGTTCAAATCCGTATTATCTTAGATTTGGGTTTGGGGGTTGTGTTTAAGGATACATTAATCTCCCTTGAGACTAAGATCGACTTAAACGTTTGTTAAGGATGCGTTAGTCTAATTTTTAGACTAAGATCAACTTAACGGGATCGTTTAGATCCGACAAGAGAGCGATTAGGGGAGCCCTGTTGTTTAGTTTAGTGACGTTGCGGTCAATAGGTAGTTTAAGGACATTGCGGTCCGGTGTTAGTTTTAAGACGTTGCGGTCAAGGTTAAGGACGTCGTAGTCCGTGGATTTAAGGACTCCACAGTCCGATGTTAGTTTTAAGACATCACGGTCAAGGTTAAGGACGTCATAGTCCGTTGTTAGTTTTAAGACATTCCGGTCAAGGTTAAGGACCTCGTAGTCCATGGGTTTAAGGACCCCACAGTTCGGTGTTAGTTTTAAGATATCACGGTCAAGGTTAAGGATGTCATGGTCCGTTGTTAGTTTTAAGACATTCCGGTCAAGGTTAAGGACCTCGTAGTCCATGGGTTTAAGGACCCCACAGTCCGGCGTTTAGTTTTAAGACATTACGGTCAAGGTTAAGGACCTCATAGTCCATGGGTTTAAGGACCCCACAGTCTGTATCAATGTGTGGTCATCGGGACCCGTCACCTCTTTGAAGACGTTGAGGAATTATAACGCCAAGTATCAAAGGAGTGAAGAGATGTACCCTTAAACCAAGGTAGATTAAGTGATCTGTAGTCCAATTTGGAAACTAAGATCAATTATTATATTATGAGCCCATTGGCCCAGTTGAATTTGAATTGAGGACTTATGGCCATCTTGGGCTAAGTCCAATTATGTTTGGGATATTGGCCCTCTGTTGATTCATAGAAGGAGAGGCTTTGCCTCTGGAAACTTTAGCCAATTGGGCTAAAACTAGTGCTAAACACTAGAGACCAACAGTGTTGAACACTGAGAATAAGACTGACAAGTTAGTGTTAAACACTAAAGATAATCAGTGTTGAACCCTAGGAAAGGAGTTTTCAGATTAGTGTTAAACACTAAGCAAGTCGGTGTTAGACACTGCCAATAGAGTTTTCTAAATTAGTGTTAAACACTAAGCAAATCAGTGTTAAACACTGGAAATAGAGATTCCAAATTAGTGTTTAACACTAAGGCAGATTAGTGTTAAACACTGGATACAGAAGTTTCAATTTAGTGTTAAACACTAAGGCAGGAGGGGTCACGTGTTGACACGTGAGGGCGCCCTGCTTCCCTTTATTTTATTCGGTCAAAAGTCTTGAATACTTTTAAAGTATCATGTGCCGTCACGTGATGAGAATTTTGATGCTTTTCTGTTAAAGCTTCAGCCAAGGGGTCACGTGGTAGCATGTGATAGCGCCCTGTTTCCCTTTATTTTGTTCTACAGATAAGTATTTAACACTTTTAATTCTGAAAGCCATCACGTGTGGGCACGTGATGGGGGCTTGCGCTTTGATCCGCCAGAATGCTCAGTAGGGGTCACGTGTTGACACGTGAGGGCGCCCTAAAGCTCTTTTCTGTTTCTTTTTCTTTTGTGTGCTTTAGAGATCACGTGGGGCATATGAGGCATTGCCCCAAAGTTCTCTTTTAGGAGTCACGTGGTAACACGTGAGGTGCCTTCTTCAGAGCTTCATTTGGCGGGTCTCTGTATGCATTAAAGTTCTGTTCATAGGGTTAAACCGTAAACTTCTGAAGAATTATATTCTTAATAGGGTTAAACCCTAGTTTCTTTTCTTAAAGGAATTAAATTCCTGTGAGTTTGAGAGAATTATGTTCTCAGTTAGGGTTAAACCCAAGTTTTGTTCATTTTGAAGGAATTAAATTCCTATAACATAGGGTTAAACCCAAACTTTATCTCAGAGGAATTGAATTCTTATCATTTTGTGAGAATTAAATTCTCTAAACTCAGTTCCCCCTCTGTGTTTTAGATCTGCATGGCAGGATCTCAACCCAATGAGAATTAAATTCTCAATTCATGGGGAGATGTGCACTTTACAGATCCTCAACTAGAGAAAGATCTAAGTTCTTTTTTTTATATAAGAGTTAAACTCTTTTGAGAATTAAATTCTCCTTTGAAGCCTCCCTTTTCCTTTCTTACCTAAGGTTTTCCTTTTTGCCGAGAATCCAAGGCTCTATCTCTCTATATATATATGTATCAAAAGAAAAATATCCAAAGGTCTCAAGGTTTCAGAAAAAAGTTTTTAGAAAAAAGATCTTCGAAAAGGGGTCCTTCCTCTTCTTTTCTTGGCTCATATTTATAGGAGAAGGAAGAGAATCAATTTGCTTAGTAAATCTCTCATTGAGAGATTTGATTTGTATGTTGAGAGATTTGATTTATATTTATCATTAATCTGGGCCTTTAGATTGTTAAGTGAATTTTATTCACCATTGGATTTTAAATCCAGAGATATCCCTCTATTATCTCGGTTAGATTTAGTGGGGAAATCTTTCCAAGTCCAAGATTTTTCCATAAATTGGTGATATTTAATCACCTTTAGATTTTTAATCCAACGGTTCCAAATAATCATTCTCTATCTTGGAAAGATTTGAATGATCTCTTCTCAGAATTTAATTCTGTTAAATAATAAGGCTTTTAAAGCTGGTCACGTGTGGCCACGTGACCCCTGGTCACGTGTAGGCACGTGACCCCTGGAACGGGCCTTTCTTCTCCTGCGCTCTGTTCTCTGGCCGCTGCTTAACCATCACGTGCCAACACGTGACCACTGGTCACGTGTGAGCACGTGATGCCTTTTCTGGAACTTTTCCTTGAATGAGCTTTGTGCTGCTGGTTTGAACGTCACGTGCCAACACGTGACCACTGGTCACGTGTGAGCACGTGATGCCTCTTCTAAGTCCTTTCCCGATTTTTAATCAGGGAACAAATAGTAGTAAATTGCATCAATGTTATTACGAACAATTATCACGTTTCATTTCCAAGCATTATTAATTTGATGTAAGATGCATTGGATTATGTGGATTTCCGGTTTTGAGTTTTATGCACTATTAAGTATATCTGGCGATTTTTCATGTTGATGTGATATGTCCATCATGAGATATTGTTTTTATGATTTGGTTTTATTCCGAACCGAGTGGGGGGACTATACGGTTGCGGATTTATACGTAATCCAGACTGAGTGGGGGGGCTATACAGTCGAATTCATGGTGGACCCGGTCGATACCGAGGGACAGGAAAGCCGCATTATAGGCAGGGTGCCTAGCGAGGATACTCGATACCGGAGACAGTTATGAAACACGGCGGATATCTAGATGATACCGACCGGTGTTATTGATTGACAGGATCGTTCGGGGAACGATGCCTGATGGAAACAAAAGATTTGTGTCGATGTTGGACACGAAAAAATGAGCCTTATTTGAAAATAATTGATGAGATTTCAGTATTGCGTTATACAATTGTTGAGTACATATTCATGCATCCATGTGATACTATGCATCATGTTTATCTTATTAATTTACCAGTATTCCGACATGCTTACAATATCACTGTTAGATGTTAGTTTTTACTCACTGAGTTGGCAACTCACCCCCGTTGTGCCATAGTTCCTTACAGGAAACGCGTGGACACGTAGCAGCAGTGCGGATCCACTTATCAGCTTTTATCGCTCTTTTTGCTAGGTGGTCGTAGTAACCTCTTATTTTGGTATATGTATTTTGGATCTAGTATTACTCCATCAGACTCTGTATATTTGACTTAGAACGAGATATGCCTGTATATGTTTTAAATTCGATTGAGTGAGATCGTCTAGTTGTGTTAGTTATGCTTTCTCTATGTATGTATGAAATTCTTTACTTGTTGCGCCGTATTATTATTGTGTATTGATTTCCGCCTTTCGGCGTTGTGTTGCTCTCAACTAGGGATGCAACTTATTTAAACACTTTATAACTGCTTTTGATTAATAAGGAGGTGTTGTCGAACATTTTAAATGCTAAAAAAAATCAGTTATTTAGATTTCAATTCTCAAATCTTTCGACATACTACCTCATTCTTTTACTTAAAACTAAAATTTTCTAAATTCCGCAAAAAGGGTTTTTGATCTTGGTTTTCGGCTTACTCAGATTGTATCGACGTCTTTAGATGCCATACAATCTAAGTGCTGGCCACATCCAAACTTTTGGGTCGTGACAAAGTTGGTATCAGAGCTTAGGATTAACCTTACGGAAACGAGTAGTGAGTTGAAGTTAGAAGGCTTTAAAATTTCGTTATGTAGGTCGACCTTTGGTTTGATGGAATATGTGATTTAGGATGAGTAGAGTACCGTACATATGTTCCGTTGCATATTTACGCTACGATACTCAGCCTAAGTAACCTTAGGATGTATATCTTGCTAAATCCTTTCTTTGACTCCCTATTATTGCTATTCCTATTCGTACGCATTATCAACTCTCGTTTCTTATTCCAGTTGCTATGGCTACGCGAGCTAGGCGAGCCGCAGCCAGGGATGCAGCTGGGGCGAATCCGCCTGTGACGGCGACTGACGCACCGGACATTCCGGCGGTACATGAGCATGTTGATCCTCCTCCTCCAGACAGACTGACTAGGATAGAGGAGGGCATGTTGGGACTACAGCATATAGTGGGATAGTTGACTGAGGCCACCTGTGTTCAGAGGCATGATCAGGCACCGACGATGGTAGAACCCGATGAACAGCCCATGCAGACTGTCGCACCGGTAGACCCGAGGGTGATGGAGGTATCACTTCCGGAGTTTATGAGGTTGAGGCCTCCGGTGTTTACAGGGACCGATATATCAAAGGATCCTCAGTCCTTTCTTGATAGGATGGCCAGGATTGGCAGGTCATTGAGATGTTCTGATGCGAGGTTGGTGGAGCTGACCGGCTTTCGATTGGAGGGACTTGCACAGGTATGGTGTGAGTCGATGGAGAGAGGGCGAGCCACAGGTCTTCCTCCGATGACATGGACAGAGTTTTCTGAGGTTTTCCTTGCCAGATTTCTTCCGCAAAGCGTGAGAGACGCTAGAGCCAGCAGTTCGAGGCATTACGAAAACCTGCAGATATGCCGGTAGCAGAGTTGACTTTCAGTTCACCCAGCTATCACGCTATGCTCCATATTTAGTTCCTACGGAGGAGCTTCGGGTGAAAAGGTTTGTGAGGAGTCTGGATACTCAATTGTTCTATAGGCTCCCAGCATTTCGATACTTATGTGCAGGCCATGGACGCAACTATGCGAGTAGAAGAGCGTCTGAACGAGACAACGATTGTTCCGGAGCCAAAAAGGACCAGACCTATTGGGTCAGTTACCAGGCAGTTTGGGAGAGGTGGAGGCAGACACTTTCCAGGCCGCAGTTTTGGTAGAGGTTGGTCGCAGGGCCAGATGTTTAGCTCGTACCCCGTGGAGCAGAGGCCTCCATTTACATGTTTTAGTTGCGGACTTCCAGGGCATTTGGCTAGAGAATGTAGACGCCATGGAGGGACTGTTGTTCCGCAGACTGCTTTACCCCCTCCACCTTCTACTTCGATGGCATTACTTCCTCTACCAGTTGACAGTATGCGCCAGGACGTTGTTCCGCAAGGACGAGGTTTTGCAGGACGGTTTCAGAAAGGACGAGGAGACCAAGGAAGAGGACGTCAGGATGCTGGTAGGGGCCAGGCTCGGGTTTTCGCCTTGACTCCACAGGATGCCCAGGCATCCAATGCGGTTGTGATAGGTACTCTTTCAGTATGTTCCTTAGATGCACATATTTTATTTGACCCCGGTTCTACGCATTCTTACGTGTCTGCACACTTTGCACTTTCTCTAGGGAGAGAGTCGTCGTTGTTAGAATTACCACTAGTTGTGATTACTCCTGTGGGAGATTCTTTTGTAGCTCGACACGTATTCAGGTCATGTTCAGTACGTATTGGTGATAGGTATTCGTTAGTCGATTTGATTCTCTTGGATATGCTAGATTTTGATATACTTCTTGGTATGGATTGGCTGGCCGCTTGTCATGCTTATGTAGATTGTCGGGGGAAAGAGGTCAGATTTTGTTTTCCAGGCGAACCGATTTTTTTTGTGCAGGGAGACTGTAGTATAACTCCTGCCAACATGATTTCTGCTCTGTGTGTGGGACGGCTCTTGAAGAAGGGTTTGGTTCTTAGCGTTTGTTCAGGACATAGGAGCCGCTGAGGTCCCGTTGGACCAGGTTCCGATCGTACGAGAATTTCCGGATGTGTTTCCTGCTGAATTACCAGTATTGCCGCCTGATCGCGATATAGAATTTTGCATTGACTTGATTCCGGGTGCGAGGCCTATTTCTATACCGCCTTATCGGATGGCCCCGACGGAGTTAAAGGAGCTCAAAGGTCAGTTGCAAGAGTTGTTGGATAGAGGGCTCATTCGTCCGAGTGTATCGCCATGGGGAGCTCATGTCTTATTCGTTAAGAAGAAAGACGGCAGCATGAGATTGTGCATAGACTACAGGCAGCTGGATCGAGTTACGGTGCGAAATAGGTATCCATTGCCTCTTATTGGTGACTTATTCGATCAGCTGGAAGGAGCTGGCTACTTCTCAAAGATCGATTTGCGGTCAGGGTATCACCAATTGAGAGTTCAAAAGGATGATATTCCGAAGACTGCTTTTCGTAGACGTTACGGGCATTATGAGTTTTTGGTGATGTCGTTCGGGCTCACCAATGCCCCAGCAGCTTTCATGGATATGATGAACCGCATTTTCAGGCCATTTCTTGATCAATTCATTATTGTATTCATTGACGACATCTTAGTATATTCCCGGAGCCGGGAGGAGCACGAGCAGCACTTGCGCATCACATTGCAGACCTTGAGGGAGCATCGGTTGTTCGCCAAATTCTCCAAGTGCGCATTCTGGCTAGACAGTGTCGACTTCTTGGGTCACATAGTTACAAGAGATGGTATATGTGTAGACCCAAAGAAGATCGAGGCCGTTCAGCGTTGGCCCAGACCAGTATTAGTTACAGAGGTTCGCAGCTTTTTAGGTCTGGCTGGCTACTATCGGCGGTTTGTTCAGGATTTCTCCCATATCGCGGCACCATTGACCGGTTTAACCCGGAAGGGGATTCCTTTTGATTGAACCGAGGCATGTGAGTGTAGCTTCCAGCAGTTGAAGACTCGTCTGACTACTGCACCCGTGTTATCATTGCCTTCGGGATCAGGCGGTTTTGTGGTTTATTGTGATGCTTCTTGAGTGGGGCTAAGCTGTGTATAAATGCAGCACGATAGGGTTATCGCATATGCTTCTCGGCAGTTGAAGAAGCACGAGAAGAACTATCCCACTCATGATTTAGAGATGGCTGCAGTGGTTTTCGCACTTAAGATTTGGAGGCATTACTTATACGGGGAGTCGTGCCAGATATTCACAGACCACAAGAGCTTAAAGTATATTTTTCAGCAGCGGGATCTGAATTTGAGGCAACGTCGTTGGATGGAGCTTGTAAAAGACTATGACTGTGAGATTCTTTATCATCCGGACAAAGCGAATGTTGTAGCAGATGCTTTGAGTCGGAGGCCCGGAGGTGGCTTATCTTATTTGGGCACAATGCAGAGACAGTCTTCTGCAGACTGGAAGATTCTATGTGATAGTCGTGTGCAATTTGAGTTCACGTCAACAGGAGGACAGTTCGCTCACATTCGCACCCGTCTTCAGTTACTAGATCGCATCCGAGAGACACAGCCCACATATGCTCGTTTGTCGGAGATCATAGAGCAGGTTAGACAGAGTAGAGATTCTGAGTTCGTGATCGATGACCATGGAGTGTTACGGTTTGGGTCTCGTCTTTGTGTGCCAGATTCTGAGGGGCTGAGACGCAAGATCTTAGAGGAGGCGCATCGGTCAGCATATAGTATTCATTCTGGTTCCACCAAGATGTATCATGACTTGAGAGATGTCTATTGGTGGGAAGGAATGAAGAAAGATGTCACGGAGTTTGTTTCGAAATGCTTGACTTGTTAGCAAGTCAAAGCCGAGCACCAGAGGCCGGCAGGAGAGTTACAGCCCTTGCCCATTCCGGAGTGGAAATGGGAGCAAATTTCCATGGATTTCATTGTGGGTCTGCCCAGGACTAGCAGAGGGTATGATTCTATCTGGGTGATTGTGGATCGATTGACGAAGACAGCTCACTTTCTTCCGGTGAAGACGACTTATGGATACGCACAGTATGCTCAGATCTATATTGACGAGATTGTGCGATTGCATGGAGTTCCGACTTGCTTAGTGTCCGATAGAGGCACACAGTTCACCAGTCGATTATGGCAGAAACTACATGAGGCCTTAAGCACCCGATTAAGTTTCAGTACAGCTTTCTACCCGCAGACCGACGGTCAGTCAGAGCGGACCATACAGACTCTTGAGGATATGCTTCGAGCCTGCAGTCTTGATTTCGGTGGCAGTTGGGATCGTCACTTGCCTTTGATAGAATTCTCTTACAACAACAGTTTTCAAGAGACTATCCAGATAGCACCCTTTGAAGCTTTGTATGGGAGGAAGTGTCGATCGCCCGTCTGTTGGACAGAACTCGGCGAGAGCAGCATTTTGGGACCGCAGCTAGTACAGGAGACTACAGAAAAGATCCAGTTGATACGAGACAGGATGAGAGCGGCCCAGTGCAGACAGAAATCTTATGCTGATCGACGTCGTCGCAGACTTGAGTTCGATGTGGGAGACCATGTGTTCCTCCGTGTCTCTCCGATGAAGGGTGTGATGCGTTTCGGGAAAAAGGGGAAGCTCAGTCCCAGGTATGTCGGACCCTATGAGATTCTAGAAAGGGTGGGTTCTGTAGCTTATCGTTTAGCACTTCCACCAAACTTTCCGATGTGTATCCGGTGTTCCATGTGTCTATGCTTCGAAAGTATCTTCACGATCCTTCTCACGCGATCCAGCATCAGACTTTACAGCTTGAGCAGAATTTATCCTACACTGAGCAGCCGGTGGCTATTCTAGACTGGCAGGCAAAGAAACTGAGATCAAGGGTACTTCCATCTGTAAAGGTTCTTTGGCGAGGAACAAATAGAGAGGAGGTCACTTGGGAGGCCGAGGATGCGATGCGAAGAAAATTCCCGCATCTTTTTGAAGGTACGTGTACTTAAGTTTTAAATTCGGGGACCGAATTTTCTTAAGGGGGGAATATTGTAACATTTTGAAATATTTTAGATAATAAATTAATTTAGTTAATTAATTAAAAATTTTAATTTAAAATTTTATTGAAACAAAATGGGACATTTCATAAGTAGTGTGTGAAACTAATTAATTTGAAATTTTAGTTTGTAACATTAGTTATTAAGAAGGGTTTTAGTGAAAAATTTAGCTTCATTATGTAGTATGATATAGTGTGAGGGGTTTTATGGAAAGTTTAATTAATTTTGGAAATTGGAAATGTTGTGAGGTTTTATGTGTAAGAGGGCTAGATCATGGATAAGGTTAATGTAAACTCTTGGAATATCAAAACCTATGTTGAACCTCACACATGCACCTCCTCCTTGCATGAAAGCACCACCATCTTGCATGATGACACCACCTACTTACCTTATCATCCCTAATTCTTATATTGTCCCAAATGGTTCAGTTGATATAAATCAAGTGAAACTTATTAACTAGCTTAGAAAAAGAAAAAATTTAGAACACTAAAGAAAAGGAGAGAAGAGAAGAAAAGCTAAGTGCTAAGGATCATTCCCACCACCATCAAGAAAGGAAATTGTGCTTGTACATCTTTGAAGGAAACTTTCAATTGATATTCTAGATAGGTATAATTTCCAACTCTGTAGTTCTTCTAGTTCAATACTGTTATAAAATAGAAGTGTGGTATCGGTAAAATATCGTATTATGTTGGATTATTACTCTATTTTGATCTGCTATAGTATAGTAAATGTATAACAAAATCAAACGGTGTCATCATCTTGTAATTTGTACCTAGAATAACCACTGGGAAAACGAACCCACTTCCTCGGATTTTGGCCGGCGACATTCAACCAAAATTCGAGCTCGCCGGTTTTCTTTGGGGTTTGGTTGTTGTGGTTTTCAGGGTAGCTCTCTGTTTATATTTTGGGTTGTTTGGTATTGTTAGTTTATGTTAGTTATCCAGTATATATAATCTGGAAGCTAATATCAGTTTTGGGATTAAAATTCTAAAATACGACACGGATACTTTGTGACACGAATCCGTTTTACTGTTATGGACAGACAGGGGTTAACTTAGGTTAGTATAAGTGTTAGATAGTCACAATATCCACACATAGCATATTAAGTATGTAAATCGAGTAGTTTCACGTTTTCGCCGTATCGGATTTTAGCCGTTTCTTATACGAAGTTAAATTCGATGTTAGGTTCAATCGCGGAAACTTCAGAGGCCGCAAAGAAAGGGAAGGAATTGATGATCTAAGTAGATTCGACGTATTCCGGTGAGTAGATTTATCATCTACCGAGGGATTTTGTATGGATGGCGTAATACGCCTGTAGATTTAAGTTTAGTTTTAATTGTTTCTTTGTGTATAAAATCTGATTTTAGCAACTTCATCGTATGCATTTATACGTATAAATCGTCATGTTTAATAATTGCTAGAACACTGCACAAATTATCGATGAGTCATGTTGCACATGCACATATCTACATGTTACACTACACCTCGTCGATATTGACATGTCACATATACACCTATTACTTATTATATCACATATGATTCATTCATACCTTATATATCAATAATAGTAGTTAAATTGCATCAATGTTATTACGAACAATTATCACGTTTCATTTCCAAGCATTATTAATTTGATGTAAGATGCATTGGATTATGTGGATTTCCGGTTTTGAGTTTATGCACTATTAGGTATATCCGGTGATTTTTCATGTTGATGTGATATGTCCACCATGAGATATTGTTTTTATGATTTGGTTTTATTCCGAACCGAGTGGGGGGGCTATACGGTTGCGGATTTATACGTAATCCAGACTGAGTGGGGGGGCTATACAGTCGGATTCATGGTGGACCCGATCGAGACCGAGGGGCAGGAAAGCCACATTATAGGCGGGGAGCCTAGCGAGGATACTCGATACCGGAGACAGTTGTGAAGCACGGCGGATATCTAGATGATACCGACCGGTGTTATTGATTGACAGGATCGTTCGGGGAACGATGCCTGATGGAAACAGAAGATTTGTGTCGATGTTGGACACGGAAAAATGAGCCTTATTTGAAATTAATTGATGAGATTTCAGTATTGCGTTATACAGTTGTTGAGTACATATTCATGCATCCATGTGATATTATACATCATGTTTATCTTATTAATTTATCGGTATTCCGACATGCTTACAATATCACTGTTAGATGTTAGTTTTTACTCACTAAGTTGGCAACTCACCCCCGTGTGCCATATTTCCTTGCAGGAAACGCGTGGACACGTAGCAGCAGTGCGGATCCACTTATCAGCTTTTATCGCTCTTTTTGCTAGGTGGGTTACCTACGTAGTAACCTCCTATTTTGGTATATGTATTTTGGATCTAGTATTACTCCATCAGAATCTGTATATTTGACTTAGAACGAGATATGTCTGTATATGTTTTAAATTCGATTGAGTGAGATCGTCTAGTTGTGTTAGTTTTGCTTTCTTTATGTATGTATGAAATTCTTTACTTGATGCGCCGTATTATTATTGCGTATTGATTTATGCCGTTCGGCGTTGTGTTGCTCTCAACTAGAGATGCAACTTATTTAAACACTTTATGACTGCTTTTGATTAATAAGGAGGTGTTGTCGAACATTTTAAATGCTAAAAAAAATATCGGTTATTTAGATTTCAATTCTCAAATATTTCGACATACTACCTCATTCTTTTACTTAAAAACTAAAATTTTCTAAATTCCGCAAAAAGGGTTTTTGATCTTGGTTTTCGGCTTACTCAGATTATGTCGACATCTTTAGATATCATACAATATAAGTGCCGGTCACATCCAAACTTTTGGGTCGTGACAGCCGGATAACATTACTAGATAGCCATGGCCCATAGCCCCGCCCAAGTGACTGTAGGAGAACCCCGTTACCAAAAGCATTCTCCCGGGTGCTCGCGGCCGCGATGTTCCGCCTGAGTGCACTTCGTCGACGGCATCGGGGGTGCGGCTGTCTATTAAAGTTTCCGACGAGCATTCGATCAGGTTGTCGGGAATCTTGTTGAATTACCCGACTGGTTATTGAAAAGTGTTTTCAATATTGAGACTAAAATGTGGGGTTTATAAGGTTAGGCATGAAATTCGGAATATGAGATATTCCGGGTTTATGATGTCTAAGGAATTCATTTGGTTAGGCATGAAATCCGAAGTATGTGATATTTCGGGTTTATGATGTCTAAGGTGGTTGCGGATTCCAATTGTTGTAGTTTTCATTTTCTTTTTCTGCAACTGTAAATGTAATATGTGGTGTATCGTTGGTTTCGTTTCTATATGTCAACGACAATTAGGATACGCATATTTACTTACGTTGATGACATGTGATGTTATGTGTTGCTGTGATATGTTATATTGGATCGTCGTGTTTAAATAGCCGGGTAGTTTTGCGTAAGATGAGAGTTTTCATTTTCATTCATGTAAAAACTTGTATGTAATATTCTTTTATTGGGACACTTCCGGGTTGAGGATGATGTCACCATTGATGTATATTATTTACTTTTCCGCATTAAGATAGACCCAAGATGGGGAGCACAAGTAACCGGGTTCTAGAGTCCAGTGGGAGACCATTTCGAGGAGTCGAGTCCAGGTCTCCTAACTCTAGAATTGGTAGGGTTGCTTGCCGATCTCGTAGTGGTCTAGGAATGTGGGTTTGGCTATTCATCACGACCGTGGAATCCGTGTTTTTTACTGGCTTAATTTAAAACACGTACCTCCTAATATATCCAATATTTCATATGTTGACTTCTGCTGTAATGTTCTGTGATGAGATTATATGACTGCCTGAGACGAATGCTTTATATTATATATATGATATATAATAAACGTTGATTGTGTTTTGCATCCGCGCTAGTCCTGCCCCCGCTCTGCCGTTAGTTATCTAACCTAACGGTGCATGACGGGACCCCGTGGCGAATGCAGATGGCATAAGCGTACGTTATATAAGTATTTTCGTTTCTTTATCTGTGATGCTTAGGAAGCATAAATGATGGGGCTTCATTAATGAGATTAATGAAAGGAAAGAAACCTAAAAATGTTGTAGAATCAAATTTTCAAAAAGGGTAGCTCTGGTTTTTGCTTTGCATAGTGGTATTCCTTGATGAATATTCAGCACCTCATTCAATGATGAAAGAGCCGAGATCCCTTCACCGGGAATGACCTCTTTAACAAAAGCTAGCAGATGCTACACCCACTCGGTTTTATTTTGAAAAACTCGATTTTTAAAAGGCGGAGCTTAAACCACTCCATTTCAAAATCACTCGATTCTACAACGATATCAAGTTCATTACGCAAAAGGTTTTGTTAAAAACCTGTCGTAGCCCTCCGTCATTTCAGATAAATACTATTTAGTATTCGTGCTGCGTTTGTTGGCCTTTGTCAATGCGTAGTGTGCGGTAGCTGATTAGTGCTTATCTGTAAAGCATGTGATCCGATTGGATTAGGGTAGTCGTTCGACCTTGTTGGCCTTTGTCAAGGGTCATGCGGGTGGGTTTAATTCAATCACGAAATGACGGGTTGGACTTGACTAGCGCCCTATGGTTTGTTGGCCTTTGTCAAGGTCATAGGATGTTAGGGGCAAAACATTATTGGGAATTTCAAGTGTTGAAATTTGCAATGAGATTGCATACATTCCATGAGATAGTTGGATCCCGATACCCAGTGCCAGTAAGTGTTACTCCTGGGAGAGTTTTGCACTTTACAATTAGCTAACCCATTAGGTGTTTAGAAAGGTGTCAATGGGGTTATGCCTCTGGGAAAATGAGGTTTACTTTAATTAGGTCCGTGCGAAAGCACGGGGAACCTCTCTCAAAGTACAGACACTGCCTGGCTGACCGGTTAGCGAACTTGTATGGTGTAATTAATCCCGGCTAGTCTTACCTTTTAGGGTTTGAAGGAAGATTAAATAAAAACAGTGGGAGCCATCCTGATTAGATAAGATAATAACCACTCTAATCTTGCAAGAGTATACGCTAAGTGTTTTCTTCTCTCTCTCTCTCCAGGTAGCGACCATGACATGCCTTAATCAAGATAATAATATGGATGTATTGATCGAACCCGTTTGTTATACTGGGCTGGGGAACGTTGGTTCCGCTCTATCTTATAATTGTTATAAGTCCGAGCAGGAAATAGGGGAATATCCGGATTCCCACGCCAACCAAACGAGAAATGAGCATGCTGATGCAACTTCTTCGGGTGTATTAGTTACCGAGAACTGTTTCTCAATACACTCTACGTCCTGGGTATTAGATACTGGATCGGGATCCCACATATGTAATATGTTACATGGGCTAAATAAAGGTAGAGAACTGGGAATAGGTGATCATTCTGTAAGAAGCAGAGAATTGTGCAAATGTTGCAGCCAAAGCAGTTGGCGAATATCACCTTGTATTACCAAATGGTAATACATTGATTCTGAAAACTAATGTTATTACATACCGAACCTGATATGCAATATTATATCAGTTTCTTTATTAAGTAAAGAAGGATATAATTTTGTATTGCGGGTTAATGTTATGAACATTTTTCTGAATCAAAAGTTGATTAGATCAGGCTCGTTAAGTAATGGCAAATACATTCTAAATCAAACCACAGTTCTTAACGTACAGAACACACACAAGAGGAAAAGATCAGAAATGAACGAGTCCTTCTTGTGGCATTATAGACTAGGTTATATCAATGCGACACAACTAGCTAAGTTACATAAAGATGGATATTTAAATCAGTTTGGATTTACATTATATGAAACTTGCCAGTCATGTCACAAAGGTAAAATGACCAAAACTCCGTTTACTGGACACGGAGAAAGAGTTACTGAACTTTTGGGACTGATACATAGTGATGTATGCGGTCCCATGTCTACACATGCCGGGAATGGTTCCTCGTACTTCATTACATTCACTGACGATCTCTCAAGTTTCGGACATGTGTTCCTGTTGAAACACAAGTTTGAAGATTTTGAGAAATTCAAAGAATATAAGCATGAAGTTGAGAACCAGACGGGTAAAAGTATTAAAATCCTTCGATCTGATCGAGGAGGAGAATACTTGAGCACAGAGTTCCTGGATTATCTAAAAGAGAATGAGATTCTCTCTCAGCTTACTCCTCCGTATACACCACAGCACAATGGTGTATCGGAGCAGAGAAATCGCACCCTATTAGATATGGTGCGCTCTATGATGAGTACTGCTGAGTTGCCTGTTTCCTTTTGGGGTTATGCGCTTGAGACAGCTGCATACCTATTGAATCAAGCTCCATCTAAATCGGTGCCTAAAACACCATATGAGATATGCAGTGGAAAGGGACCATGTCTTAAACGAGTTAAGATATGGGGCTGTCTGGCCTATGTCAAACGGCAAAATCCGGACAAACTCGAGGCTCGATCAGTTCTTTGTAAGTTTGTTGGATATCCCAAACATTCACATGGATATCTATTCTACCACAGCGAGGAACAAAATGTGTTTATTTCTCGTCATGCCACCTTTTTAGAAAAGGAATTTCTTGAAAAAGAAATTAGTGGCAAAGAGGTAGAACTGGAAGAGATTTCAGCTACACATACTACAACTGAAGATTTAGTGGAACCAGAGGATTCGATAGTCCCCGACGAACTATTGCTTCTCCTCCGATCTAGTAGGGTTCCTCATCCACCTGAGAGATACTACGATTTTCTCATTGATGGTGAGAGCGAGGATTGCATCATGGAAGATGATGACCCAACTAGCTTCGAGCAGGCCATCACGAGTGGGGACTCTGTGAAATGGCTAGATGCAATGCGATCTGAGATGGAATCCACGTATACTAACAAAGTATGGACTTTGGAAGATGCTCCTGAAGGGGTAAAACCCATCGGGAGCAAGTGGATCTTCAAAAAAAACTTGGTGTAGATGGAAAATTTGAGACTTTCAATGCTAGACTTGTAGCAAAAGGTTTTCGTCAATAACCAGGTGTGGATTATGATTAAACCTTTTCTTCAGTGGCTATACTTAAGTCCATCCGGATCCTACTTTCCATCGTTGCATACCATGACTACGAAATCTGGCAGATGGACGTCAAGACCGCTTTTCTAAATGGTGATTTAGAAGAGAGCGCGTACATGACACAGCCATAGGTCTTCGTGGACAGTTGGAGCAGCGGAAATGTGTGCAAACTGCTTAAATCAATCTACGGGTTAAAGCAGGCATCGCAGAGTTGGAACATCTGTTTTGATATAGCAGTCAAAGAGTTTGACTTCATCAAAAACGTAGATGAACCTTGTGTATACAAGAAGGTTGCAGAGAGTAAGGTCGTCTTTCTCGTATTGTACGTGGATGACATACTCTTGATAGGAAATGGTGTTCCTATGCTGCACTCGGTCAAGCTCTTCTTATCACAAAGATTCTCAATGAAAGATCTATGTGATGCCTCCTACATCTTAGGGATTAAGATCTATAGAGATAGATCTAAACGGATGATGGGGTTGTCCCAATCCAGGTACATTGACACCATACTAAAGAGATTCAGTATGGAAGATTCCAAGCATGGGAATTTACCCACGATCTCAGGAATCACTCTCTCCAAAGAGATGTCTTCCAAGACTGATTTGTAGAGGGCTCGCATGCAAGGGATACCCTATGCTTCGGCCGTAGGCTCTATCATGTATGCGATGTTATGTACCAGACCTGATGTAGCATACTCACTAGGTGCAGTGAGTAGGTATCAAACAGATCCTGGAGAGAATCACTGGACAGCTGTGAAGAACATTCTTAAGTACTTGAGAAGGACTAAAAAAATGTTCTTGGTGTATGGTAACGGTGAACTCCAAATGGAGTTCTTTACCGATTTGAGATTCCAGAGTGATAAGGACGACTCTAAGTCGGTCTCGGGTTTTGTCTTCACCCTCAATGGAGGGACGGTTTGTTGGAAGAGTTCCAAGCAAGAAACCGCGGCAGACTCGATGATGGAGACTGAATACATCGCTGCCAACGATGCCGCCAAAGAGGTTGTCTGGATGAAGAATTTCATAACCAAATTTGCTGTGGTTCCATCCATCGAGCATCCAATACCTTTGTATTGTGAAAACAATGGAGCAGTGGTTTTGGCCAAGGAACCCAGGTCCTATCAGCGATCCAGGCATATTTTGAGGCAGTATCACCTGATCCGGGAGATAGTTGATCGCCGTGAGATCGAGGTCAGGGGAGTTGACACGAAGAATAATACGGCGGATCCACTCACGAAGGCCATACCCCAGATACAATTTGAGAGACTCTTCGGGATGTTGGGTATGAGATACTACAACAACTGGCCTTAGTGCAAGTGGGAGATTGTTAGTTGTATGTATGCCCTAGAGGCCATTATTGTACATGATTGTATATTATAGTGGATACTTGGACATATAGAGAGAGGACTTTCTTGCTTGACATGATAGTATGCTATCTGGTTGCTCTTTATCTTAACATGTAAACTTGTATTGTGTTACTGTCTTTCTCTCACATGTTGATAAAGCCCTTAGGATGTATACTTGACTACCAGGATTATGATGCAGATCATACTAGTAGGGCCAGGGTAGTCCATAAGTTCATCATTTAATTGTTCCTAGTCGAGGGTGTATCGAGACGGGGTATCGATATTCCGGAGTAGACTAGCGTATACGCTTCTTGACCCATTTGATGGGTGATGGATGATCCCATATCCATTGGTGTTTGACATCAAAGATGGTATACAGGTGCTCAGTGGAGACTGGGTACACTGAACAGGACTCGCCGAGAACTCCTAGATGGTATTATACCTAACGTCAGATAGCAGTTCTCTGGTGAAACCGGTACAGGTTAGTCTGTAGACCCGAGATCGTCATAGAGTCTTGTGTGATTCCCACCATGCTTTTATTTCTACTTACCACGTTCAAGAAAGCGTGCAAAACGGTGGTTTTTGGATACAGTCCTGAGTCACATGGAGGCAATGAGCGATAGGAGGGGATTTGTCTCTCCCGGTATTAGGGGTTGATGTTGCGCTGTGCTCGATTGGCCATAACAGGAAGTCCCTGTCCAGGGCTGATACAGAGATTTACTGGTAAGTGTTATCAGTAGATTCTCGACCCGTTATGAGCCTCATATCAACATGACTTATCAAGTTACTGGGGTCTGACGTTTACCACCCCTAGACTCGATATGCGACATATCAGGCGAAAAGACCAGACTGTACAGTAGTGTTACTTATTGGATTCACAGGAGTATGGACAAGCTTGCTTGTTGATCTTCTGATCGCTCAATACCCGGGCAGCCGTTACGTCCAGCTAGTACCGCTGACGGCTTGTGGGTGACTGATATGAGCATCACCTACTGCCGGCGTATTGAAGAGTCATTAGAGTCCTACACAGAGGTTTCCTAGCTCATGCGAAACGAAGTAGGGCACATATGTGATATGTGCGGGACCGAGATTAATACGTGTATGTGATGCAGTATTCTAATCTCGCGATATAGGTTATATGTGATATAACCGGATTGTTGAATCAAGTGTTGATTCAATGATATGTTATATGTATATGTGATATGCATATAAATGATATTAGTCGATTGTATGCGATACAGTTGGGTTATTAAATCAAGTGTTGATTTAATAATTTAATATGTAATTATATATTTGATATATTAATAGACATTAACTAATATTAGCTCACTTAAGAAAATGTTTTCTCTTTATACATTTAATATATATGTGATATATATTAATGTATTTATTTTGTGTCATGCTTGTTCCCTTATAAAAGAGAGAGAGAGAGAGAGAGAAAAGAAATGGGGAAAATTTCCCACTAATGGAGCCTCACGTGCCCACACGTGAGTGCCTAGATACAAAGATTATAGGCGCTTAACAAGCTGAAATTGAGCCTCACGTGTAAGCACGTGAGTATCTATATACAAAGTATATAGGCTCCATATTAAAACAAATGGCTCACATGTTAACGCGTGATGCCTTTTGTTAGGCTATTGCATATGAGCAAACAAGTTTAATTCCGTGGGGGTCACGTGCTATACGTGAGTGTTCCTAATCAACTTCCAAGATGATAGAATTAAATTCTAAATAAAAGGATCAAAATCCTATTTGGAAATTATTTCCTTAAATCTTTCTAAACTATCTGATAGAATTAAATTCTATATATATGGGAAATATATCCCTGAAATTGAGCCTCACGTGTAAGCACGTGAGCATCTATATACAAAGTATATAGGCTCCATATTAAAACAAATAGCAGGCCAGAGAAGTTCACATGTTAACATGTGATGCCCTTTGTTAGGTTGTTGCATATAAGTAAACAAGTTTAATTCCGTGGGGGTCACGTGCTACACGTGAGTGTTCCTAATCACCTTCGAAGCTGATAGAATTAAATTCTAAATAAAAGGATCAAAATCCTATTTGGAAATTATTTCCTTAAATCTTTCTAAACTATCTGATAGAATTAAATTCTATATATATGGGAAATATATCCCTGATCTTCATTAAAACAGAAACATCTTCTCTGTTGTTAAACGAAAGACCTTTGGATCAAAGATCCAATGGTGATCGTCTGATAGAATAAAATTCTATCTTAGGAAAATATTTCCTAATCTTGTTAAACAAACAAGAAATCTTCTCTGTTACACGGAGAGCCTTTGGATTAAAAATCCAACGATGAATAAAATTCACCGATTGATCTAAAAGATCATGGAATCAATCATGATCTCTCAATGAGAGATTCTCTTAACAAATTGATTCTTTTTCTTCTCGTATAAATAAGAGCGAGAAGAGGAGGAGAGAAAAGGAGAGACCCCCCATAAGCTTTGAGAAACAAAAAAAGAGAAAAAGAGAATTCAATTCTCTAGAGGAAGAAGATCCCTTTCTTAAACAAAAAATTCTCGGTAAGAAGAAAGTACAGAGATTATCTTATCTCTTCTTTAAGGGTTTAACCCTTGATACAAGAACTTGGTTTTTCCTCTGGTTGAGGTCTGCAGAAGCAGATCTCCCCACATGTTGAGAATTTAATTCTCATCGGGGAGATTCTGTTATGCAGATTCAAAATTTAGGGGAAAAAATTAAGTTCAAAGAATTTAATTCTTTCAAAAATATATAGGAATTTGATTCCTCTGATAAAACTAGGGTTTAACCCTGTAAAAGAATTTAATTCTTATAAAACAAGTGACCTGAAATTCTTAAAACTCAGATCAAAATCTCTATGCATATAAAAGAAAAGACTGGTCACGTGTTCCCATGTGAGCACCTCCGATGAACAAAAAGGAATGACTGAGATTGAATCACGTGATCTCACGTGACCCCCAAACAGTTGCTTAAATGGAAAAAGGGGAAAATCCGAAGACAGCGTTCACATTTTGAGCACCTCACGTGTCCGCACGTGAGCACTATATGAGCTAAGTGCTTAGCACTTATAAAAGGAAGAGGGAATAAACCCAAAGAGGCAGTGACCAACTCTGGGGTGCATCACGTGCCCACACGTAAGGGCCACAAGAATTAAGTGTTTAACACTTATATACAGACGGGGATTTGGACCCAAGTGAATAGCGCCAACTTTCAGGCGCCTCACGTGCCACATGTGAGCGCCCCAAATTTCAGTGTTTAACACTGCTTTAGAGTCTCACATGGGATCACGTGAGCACCGAGCATATATTAGTATTTAACACTATAAGAAGCTAACTTTAGCCCCAAATTGGCTAAGCCTTCCTGACATTAAAACATCCTGGATCTCCAAATAGACCGAGCCTCTATGCTCATGGCTTGCCAAACTAATTGACCAGAACGATATCCATCCCACATCTCCTAAGTTAATCTTAGTCTCCCAAAAATGACTAATGATTCTTGGATGGTCCACCCTGATCTCTCCCCTCGATCTGGAATTTGGTTCAAGAGTACATCTCTCTACACCTCTGATGCATGTCATTGTAATTCCTCAACGTCTTCAGAGAGGTGGTGGGTCCCGACAACCAGCTGCATTTGGATTCACCTCCCAAAATAGCGACAACGGACCGAAACGTCCTTAAACTAGCTATGGACCGAAACGTCCTTAAACTACCAACGGACCGTAACGTCTTTAAACTAAAGCAATAAAGCCCAAACGCTCTCTTGTTGGGTCTGAATGATCCCAAAATCCTGTTCAGTAGATCTTAGTCTAAAATTAGACTAACGTATTCTCAACAAACATTTAAATTGATCTTAATCTCAAATGAGATTAACGATCCTTAAAATCAACCCAAACCCAAATCTAAGAATATACGGATTTGGACTAATCCACGCCCTACGGGCAACAACATAACTTAGTCTCCGTATACAATCCATGGGCAACCAAAAAGAAAACAAACACACACGATACGAAGTGACCTTCTGGAGCAGGAGAAAGTGGTTATCGCTACGCGGTAACGTAATTAACTGCAGGGGCTTGCGCCTGCAGGGAAAAGCGTCCCCACAATCAAAAAACCCTCACAACGAGGTGGAATCTGACGAATTCTGCCACAGCGGCCGCATCCGTCCAAACCTCCGATACACGGTGTCATAAATCAACTTGGCATTTTCGGAGAGTTGGACGGTTAAATCCAAATGGTATCTGCCCCCAAATTCAGGCAAGACGACCTACGTGGTTCCATCTCCCATTTTCAGCGGTAAACAATGCGAGATGATACATTGGACTTGGGTGTGTGAGACTCATACCATACTTAAGATAATGTAGGAATTTAATTATTAAAGAAAAAATAAAAATTAGGTGGAAATTAGTCATGGCTTGAAGCTTGGAGAAGCTTATGGAAACCATTGACTTAGTCCACTAATTTTGTTTTACTTTAGATATTTATTAACCCAACCATTATTTTTAGCCTTGGTTAAGTCTCTACATGAGTTATATATGATATTTTCTCACCCATGGTTCACACTTGATTATTCTTGAGTTTCTTCTTCATCTCCTTCTTGCTCTCTAGCTTCAAGTGAGGTGAAGAAAAAGAGTGAGAAAAATTATTCTAAAGTGAGCAAAATTCCTACTTCTCCAATCTACACTAAACTAGCCATTTAGTATAGGTATTTTGCTTCACTAATTCTCAATTAGTGAAGAGGTAGCTTGAGTTGGAGATTCCTCGACGTAGATCATCTTCGGCTTCGAAGTTCTTCAAGAAAGCTTGTTCATTTCGCCTAGTGGAGCCCTACGAGAGTCCGAGAGACCACTACTTGGAGCGAATGGACTACTACACGGAGCTTTAGAAGTGAAGGACCGGTCTACAAAGTTGTATTCCTTGTTCACTTAGAGTAAAGATGTTTACTTGTATAGCTTAACCCTAATTCTCTAGTTAGATCCTTAGTTTAGGGTTTCTTAGCACTCTAGATTTTTAAAATTGCATGCTTGATGCCTTAGAATACTTAGTGAGGATGCTAAGGAACCCTACAAAACCAACTAGCCTAGGAGAAGTAGAAAGTCTAATGGATTGATTAGTCTCACTAAACCCTTGGCTCACAACACATGTAAAGGTTATGGTTTAGTTATTGAGGAAGAAGGAGATGGAGGAACTCAAGAGAGCATTATAGGAGAGAGCATGAGAGGAGAGCAACTAAGAAATGAGCTCAAGAAAAACAAGTGGCTAAAAAGTGTGAAGCATTGTGTAGAGAATGGCTAATAAACTCTACTCAATAATTCAAGCATGCAATAAAATATAACAGAATAAAGCACCCATGCTTGAATAGTGAGTCAAGACCAATATAATAATCCATGGCCATACTCTACACTATGCCTCCAAAGTCTCCCCCATTTCCACCTCATTAATCATTTTAAGTAAATGGATAAAACCAATAATGACGTGGCTCCTTCTAGAAACATGTCTTGACAAATTACAAGAATGCCCTTCTCACCGTATATACATACCCGTATCCGTATTCCGAAAAATACGGAAACACTGAGACGATAACAATCCAATAATATAATACTAGGATCCGGCTTAAACCAAAGCCCACTAGTATTGTCCGCCCGATTAGCATCCGAGTACAAGTACACGTACGTGATCGAAGCCCAGTCGTAAAACTATACGACGTCTACATCAATTGCCTGAAGCAAGGAAATCCTCTGCGTGGGACTCTAAAGACTCGACCGTACGCTGGAAGTGGGTTTAACCACAAGCCGTCGGCGGTACTAGCTGCACGTAACGGCTACCCAGGTATCTGTCGATAAGAAGACCGATGAGCAAACTCACCCGGACTCCTACTGAGCCTATCAGTGACAATCTCCATACAGTCCGGTCTGTTCGTCTGAGATACTCGCATATCCGCCTAGGGGAATGGTAAACGTCAGACCCCTAACAACGTGATAAGTCGTGTCGGAGGAGATCCTAATACACCATGAGAAACTACTGGAGTACCTTACCGGTATTTCTCGACTGCCCTGGCCAGGGACTTTGTGTAATGGCTTTTCGAACACTGCACGATATCAACCCCTAATACCGGGAGAGACGAATCCTATCTGATCGCTACTGTCTCTAAGTGCTTCGGGACTACACCCAACTACTACCTGTTTTCACGACTCCTGTGAGCATGGTAGGGTAGTAATCAAAGTGGAGTGGGAACACACTCGAGACGAAGTAGCGATGGTAAGTCAACGGACTAAGCTGTACTCATGCCATCTGGGAACTGCTACCTGACGATAGGTATAATACCAACCGGCAGTTCCCGGCGACTCCTGTCCAGTGTAACTCATAACCCAGTGAGCACCTACATACCTTCTCCAGTACGGCGTACTAATGGCTGTGGGGCAGACCATATCCCCTGTTGGGATGAGAAGCGTATACACCAGTCTACTCCGGAGTATCGATACCCCGTCTCGATAATCCAACGACTAGGGACCTGTATAAGGATGTGCTTATAGACTACCCAGCCCCCACGAGTGTGACTGCCATCACAACGCTAGTAGTCAAGCAAAGATCCTAAGGGCTCTACCAATATGTATAAGCGATATGCTAAAAGAAAAACATGCACATATTGAGGTAGAATCAAACCAGGTAGCATACTACCATATCGAGCAAGACTGTTATTATAACTGTGAAATATCCCAAGCATCCAATATGTAATATACAATCCAGTATGATACAATAATGGCCTCTAGGGCATATATCACTAACATTACATATGGTATATGCATCCTGTACAGTAAAATTAAGTATATGACATGCATAACTAATTTGAAAATACGGCCACTGCAAATTGGATTTTATAGCCTAATGAGTTCAGCAATAACAGAATTATTGTTGCTAGCATTATCGAAAGAAATAGAAAAAAATTATTTACACAATGATATTCTTCTAAAATAGATCTAATTTCAAAAGTTATATAGAAAACGCTGTGCGGGTATGAAAATTGTCTAAAAGTGATAATTCTTTTTTGCAAAAACCGGTCAGAATCTATCCAATGTGCAGTAACACAGATCCAGGGAAGTTCCCTTTTATCCGTCCAAATATAAGAAGTTAATGAAATACCGGTATCTAAAGAAGTAAGAGTAGCAATTAATACCTATTTACCGTCGTTGTAGAGGCTAAAACAATGACTTTTAAGCGTACTTGGAACCCTTTTGAAGGACGGTTGTAACGCTGTTTGAACGTACCGCTCAAAAGCCGCGCTTTCTCCGAATCCGAGAATCTGTTCATCTTCCATAACATATCTTACCATTTCAGAAATATTTAAATCACGATTATATTGAAAAAGACCTTGACCGGTGAAACCAATTTGTGTTTGTATGGTGGAGAAACCGGCTAGGGTTTCTAAGTGGTTTTTTGTATATTTATTCAAACTACCGGTGCCGATACTATCCTTGTGTTTATATGCATTACCACAATATTTGCAAACGGCGTATCTAACACCGTCCCTAAATTCAATTTTATAGTGATCTTTAATATCATCAGTAGTCGCACGTTTTTTAGCTTCTCTTGGTGTATGGATAGATCCTTCCACTTATTGTTCGGGATGAGGAATTTGGGTTTGACGCGTATCGGATAAACTCTCCATATCAATATTTTAACTAAATGTTAAAACAAAGAGTGTTAGAGTAGAAAATTAGAAATAATAAATTAAAAACAAGAAATAAGGAAGAGAGAAGAATGAGTCGATCGGAGACTCGGAGCTTCAAAAGCTAGGAGTTGGTCTGTCGGAGGATCGGATCAGAGTTTCTATTCATTAGAGAGATGGAAATTGCCACAATAGCAATAGAGATTAAGATTAAATTTTTTTTAGAGAAATGAGAATTTTTTTTGGAAGAGAAAAGAATTTGGAATGAGAAGAAATAGGGTATGAGGGGGTTTTGATTTTTTTGCCCGTTTATAGTCGTTACAAGGCGAGGCGAATCGAAATTCGCCTCGCTTCGCCTAGATCCAACCGTTAGTAGCCATTGGATGGGAATTCCAAGGCGAGACGAAGCGAACCCGAGGAGAGGCGAAACGATTCGTCAAGCAGGAGGCCGAGTTCATGACGAATCCGTGGAGAATCGGTCAACGAGGTGAGACGAATCGGTGAGTCTTGCCGATTCGTGGCGATTCTCATAAAAGTATGACTTAGCACCTCTACTAGGTTTATATGAGCATCAAGTATGCAATTTTAAAAAATCTAAAGTGCTAAGTATACTAATCTAGAATCGAACTAGAGAATTAGGGTTTTAATGTAAGCAAACAAGTTCTAAACTAAGTGATGAAAGTTTACAACCTTTGTAGACCGGTCCTTCACTTCAAAAGCTCCAAGTAGTAGTTCTTAGAACTCTTCTTAGATTTCACTTGATGAAAAGAATGAGCTTACTTGTAGTCTTCGATGCCGAAAATGATCCACCTTGAAGTCTCTCTCACTCAAGCCCACTCTTCACTAATCAAAATATTAGTGAAGCAAACAACCTAAACTAATGGGCTGGAATAATGTAGGTTGATGAAGTAGGAATTTTGCTCACTTATTTTTCTTCTTTTTCTTTTCTTTTCTCACCTCAAGAAAATCTAGAGAGGAAAGAAAGAAGGAGATGGACTTAGACTTGGATGAAAGAGAATGAACCATGAGGCGAGTGATAAGATGGGTGGAAAATATCTATGAATAAAACAAAGAAAATGTGATGAGTCATGGCTTCTCAAGGCTTCCACAAGCATATTAAGAAAATGACTCATTTTGCATTTTCTTTAATTCATAAATAAAACCATTATCTACTCATCACAATCCTCATGTGTGATTCTCATACATCCTAGTTCTATGTATCATCAACCATGATACAATAATTAATACATATATTTATATATCACACACACACACACATATAAATATGTATAAAGAGAAGAAAATCTTAAGCGAGCTTGATATTAGTTAATATATGTATATATCAAATATATAAATATATATCAAATTATTAAATCAACACTTGATTCAATAATCCGGTTATATCATATATAACCGACTAATATCATATATTTATGTATATCACATTATTAAATCAACACTTGATTCAATAATCCGGTCATATCACATACAACCGGCTTATATTCAATATTAGTTAATATATAAATAACATATATGTATATATATCAAATTATTAAATCAACACTTGATTCGATAATCCGGCTATATCAAATATAATCCGGCTAATATCAAATATATATATATATATATATATATATAAACAACATATACATAAATCATTGAATCAACACTTGATTCAATAATCCGGTTATATCACATATAACCTGACTGATATCAAATATCGCTGGATTAGAATACGGTATCACATACTCGTATTCAATCAAGCTCCCGCACATATCTTCATATGTGCCCTACTTCGTTTCGCTTGAGCTAGGAAATCTCTGTGTGGGACTCTAAAGCCTCGTCAATACGCCAACAGTAGGTAATGATCACATCAGATACCCACAAGCCGTCAGCGGTACTAGCTGGACGTAACGGATACTCAGGTATTGAACGAATAGAAGATCAACAAGCAAACTTGTCCAAACTCCCGTAGAGCCTATAAGCAACACTTACCGTATAGTCCGATCTCTTCATCTGATATGTCGCATATCGAGTCTGGGGGTGGAATCGTCAGACCCCAATAACTTGATAAGTCATGCCGATGTGTGGTCTATAACCTTTCGAGAAACTACCGATAACACTTACTAGTAAATCTCATCAGCCCTGACCGGGGGCTTGCTGTTATAGCCAATCGAGTATAGCGCAACATCAACTCCCAATACCGGGAGAGACAAAACCCCTCCTATCGCTCACTGCCTCCACGTGACTCGGGACTGTACCCAAAATCCACCTGTTTGCACGACTCCTTTGAGCCATGGTAGGGAGGAAATCAAAGCACAGTGGGAACCACACAAGACACTATGACGATCTCGGGTCTACAGACTAAACTGTACAAGTGTCACCAGAGAACTGCTACCTGACGATAAGTATGGTACCATCTAGGAGTTCTCGGCGAGTCCTGTTCGGTATACCTATTCTCCAATGAGCACATGCGCACAATCTTTAATGTCAAACACTAATGGTTGTGGTATCAACCATCGCCTCATACAGGCTCAAGAAACGTACACACTAGTCTACTCTAGAATATCGATGCCCTGTCTCGATACTCCCTCGACCAGGAACTATTAAAGGATGTGCTTGCGGACTATACAAGCCCCACTAGTATGATATCAGTGTACATGTTAAGATAAAGAGCAACCATATAGCATACTATCATGTCGAGCAAGAAAGTACTCTATATATATGTCCAAGCATCCACTGTATCATACAATAATGGCCTCTAGGGCATACATATTCCTAACATCTCGAGGTGAAGTGAGGCGAGTTGGCGAGTTGGCGAGTTACGATGAAGCACGGCCGGAAAAGTTGGGAACCTGCTCTCCTTCGCCAACTTGTTGTCGGCGATACGAATTGATTCGCCAAATTCGCCCACGTCATCACAAAGCGAATTTTATTTGCTTCGTGACTAGGCGAAGCGAATTGATTCGCCGCCGATTCGCTTCATGAGCCGGGCCTAGTGTCTGGTCGTGAGAGAGAGAAAATAAAGATAGGCCTCATAAAGCTGTACAAAGATGTTTGAAAATTCATCTCTCTTTCGCTCTCCTGCCAGAGATACATTGTATCCAGTATACCAAACAATGGTGATTACCGGTAATTAAGTTGTGTACAAAGTTATGTTTTTGGTCCTTGTTTTGTTGAATGAGATCCGAAGAGGATTGGGAGCTGTAGCTCCTTGTGAGGGAGAAATTATTCGGTATGCTGGTAATATATGTTCGGACAGAAAAGAAAAAGAAATAAAAATTTGGATCCAATCAAGCTGTCTGAATGGTGTTCAGAAGTATTACACCCGGCACACCGAATAATTTCTCCTTGTGAATGAAAAATTTCAAGTTTGGTGATTTTTTGAAACTGTTATCACTGTCCGACTTTGCTCGAACCAAAGTGTGTAGTATAAACATGTTATATTAGATGTTGAGATGCTCACATTGTAGTTCATTTTTCTTTTGACACCGGCCTATAAGCCTAAACCTAAGCACACAGCATACCCACGCACACTACACACACAAGCACCCAGGAGACCCATGAATTTGCTCTGAAAGGGTTAATTTGTGATCACTTCCTCTCTGGGCACTCTCCCAAGAGTGAAAGTGCCCATACGAACTGAGCTACTGCTCATTGGCCATGGTATTAGCATGATAAATCTATGTTATTACCTTCGTCCACAGTATCGGTAATTTTTCTAAATCAAAAATTTGTTTCAGATGAGAAGTAGCTCATTTAACCCTATGGAGAACTTCATTAATTGCAATTTTAGGGTTTGATTTAAAACTCCATGTTTAGGGTACAAAGATTATAGAAACATAGAATAAATCATGCTTCTTTATACCGAAGATTTGAGGAAAAATAAGGATGAAGTAAACTAGTATAGTGAAACAGATGCAGTATGTAATTTTTATGGTTTACTCAAAGTATATCTTTTTTGCTTGAACCTATCACAATTTTTCATTTTCGATTCTATTTAGTAATTTATAATGATGTAATGGCATATAATATGTAAGCCCAATCAGTTCATCTCAACCCACCTGAATTTGTATGTTAGGATACAATAAATGCATTATGAGGTTTTGGGGCTAAAATTAAAACTTTATTGTTATTCCTCAAAAATCGCTGCAACTCCTTCCAATAATAAACAAAAGAACCGGCCAAACCTTTGCCACACAAATTTGCCAGTTATTACAAGGCCACAAAAATTTGGATGGGACAATGCAACGATTTGGGTCCATTTTGCATGTGCGCCACATATTAAAATGGGTTTGTCATCATCTCTCTCTTTGATTTGGTTGAATGCCACATCTTTTCATGTTTTGTATATGGTTTCTTGATGTGGGATGTTATAAATGTGCTTTCCTTTTTTGGAACCATAATTTATTATAAACAAATTGTTGAAGAACTTAAGATTACATTGTGTTTCCTATGGTTCATACTCTAGATATGTAGCTAACAAAATACTACCCTAAACTTGTATAAGCTAGGTAGTTTTCTTTCAATTTTCATTTTCATACATATTTTATTTGTGAAAAATCTATTATCTAGTTTAGGGCAGTGCTTGGTTAGCTGTATATCTTAATATTGATGATGTTTTAATCTTAAACATATATCTCAACGGTTATAATGGATGGAAGCTTCCAAAGACATATTTGAGCTCATAAATTAACGACCTTTTCTTTTCTACATAAAACCATTAAAAATAAGATAAATCGTACAAACTATTCCTTATATAACGCCATGGATCCACACCATCAACCTATTACCTCCCCCCACCCCAAACAAAATCTTTAGAGGCATATCTAAAATTTTATTCTTGAACCTAAATATTTAAATGACATAATATATATTCAATCAATACAATATTACTATACATTCATGCACATGCAAAATTAAAGTATGCATGCAGCCATGCTGATGATGGCCTCATGACCTTAACATTTGTTTTACGTTTCAATCAATCATCTCTTCATCATCCTTCACTGGAAATAAAAATAAGGGTAAATTACCAAAAAGCCCCTGGTCCGTCCGGAAGTTTTCTAAAAACCCCTATAATTTTCAAAATTGTTGGAAATGGCATACTGATCAAAATCTCTGTGAAAAACGCTGGGCTTTATTTCATTTAGGCTTTGTATTCCCTTAACTACTTAAATATTACGGACAACCGCTTAGATATTACAGGCAACCAGTATAAAGGGGTTTTGATTGGGCCCATGGTTTTTTAACAAGATAAAAAAAAGTCACCGGATTCACACGTTTGAAATGGGCCGGGTTTTTTTGATAATTTACCGTAAAAATAATCTGATCTAAGTCATTGGATTAAACCTTCAATTCAAGGCCCAAGATCAATTTTTATGGCCCTATACAAAGTCTGTCCATTTGATTGAACAGGTTGGGCTGGTAATGGGCTTTGAGCGACTTAATATTACTTATTATACTTAATATTACTTATTATCCATTTTTTGATAATTGATTTTAAACGAGTGCATCATGCTACACGTGGACATATGGTTAGTGAGACGGATGGGGTAAAAATGGACCGAGTTAAATTCTGTGCTTATAACATATGGTTAGTGAGACGGATGGGGTAAAAATGGACCGAGTTAAATGAGAGTAAAATTCTGTGCCCATCATCTTGACCGTGTACGGCGGATGAATGTGCGAATAATCTGTGTATTTTAACATGATTGTTTTTTGTTCTTGCATTTATTCCCGATCCAAATAAAAATCTTAATAATAGAATTTTTATTAGGTTTTTTTTGAATATTACCTTAAAAAATAAGTGCGTTCTAATTATTACGAGAGAGCTTCTTGGGTTCGTACGTCAACACGTGAGTTACATATGACGTTCACTATCAAAAAAATAAAAATATCACGGCAGAGGTTCTCTTTCTTTAGGCATGTGCCTCAATTGTCATCCACATTAAAGAAGAACAAACCTAAAAAAAAGACAATTATTTATTGTTTCATTTACAAATAATTATCAAGATTCAATCGATTTTTATCCCTAATCACGATTTGTTCAACCGTTTTCTATCAAGCAAAAAAAGCAAGAACCTGGGGAAGCCCTAAAGTATGACAAGTGTTTCCTTTTATGACACAAAGATAGAGCCCAAAAAAAAAAAGTAAAAGAAAAAGGAGGAGTCGAAGAAGAAAAAGCTCTAATATTTAGTTTTCATGGCGTCTCCAAATGGAAAGAGGAGCAGAGATCCAGAGGAGGAGGAGATGTATCTTGATAATTTCCATTCTCACAAGAGATATCTCAGTGAGGTGATTGATATATCTATCAATTTCCAACAATTTTTCTTTCAACAAATTGGAGTAATTTGGAATCTGGGTCCTGTTAATGTTAATGTGTTTTGCTCAAAATTGAAAGAAAGCTTGATTTTTTTTTGCTTGATAAGTTGATTTGGGTTTGTTCCTGTAATGGGTTTTCTCCCGATGGTAAAAAAAATTAAATTGAAACCTGTGCTTTTAATTTTCATGAAATGGTTGTATTTTGGTCACTATTGTTTTTCCCCCCTTGCAGATAATGGCATCCAGTTTGAATGGACTGACTGTTGGGGATTCTCTCACGGAGAGTCTCATGGATTCTCCATCAAGGTATGAAAAATTTCTTTATGATTGGTTTTATATTAGAACCGTAGTTTACGAATCCCCCCCCCCCCCCCCCAAAGTTATATTTGTTTAGGTCTTCTTTGATTGGGAGTTTTGGAGTTTGCTATTTGGATTGGTGTGGTTATATTTGTTGTTCTTGGACATGATACTTCATTAAGACATTAGTGGTTTAGTTGTAGTTTTGGTTATTTGCTAAGTGGCTATTTGATGTAGCCCTAGGTTTAGGGGACAACGAGCAAGCAATTTGCTGTCTGAGCCAAGACTAACATTAAAAGAAGAGGAAGAAGATGAGAGCAGCACAGAAAATAATACAGAGACCTCTATGTTAAACAAGCACACTTCAATTCATTATGTGTACAAGTTCTTGTAGATAAACTATTTTTTAGTTTTAAAGTAGGCTTGTACAATATACAATTTTAGGTAAAAAAAACTAATATATCCTAACTAATATGATTATGGAAACAACATTGCAGACATGATCTTGAACCATGGACTACTACAGGGCAGGGATTTGATCACAGTTTAAACCGTGAACAAAAGGACTTTAGTTCATGGTTTAAACCGTGAGAGAACCGTGACCCAAACCTGCGTAAGTAAAGGTTGGGTCATGGTTCAGACCGTGAACAAAACGAGCAATGTTCACAGGTAGAACCGTGAACATTTTTTAGTGTGAAAAATTAAAAAGTCAGTTAGTTGGCGGTCCCATGTTTTTGTTCACGGTGGTCTTCACCCGGATCCGGTGAAAAAAATGGGATCACTTCTTCGTTTCTCGAATGGAAAAAAGAATCTTTTTTCGTGAACAAAACCAGTTTTGGGTCACGGTTACAACCGTGAACAAAACTTGTAACCGTGACCTAAAATACTGACCAACTTCAGATATCAGTATCTGGAGCAGCCTTTCTTTCACGGCGGTAACCGTGAACAAATGTCTTTAATCATGGTTACAACCATGAATAATGTTTTTTAAAAAAAATAATTAAATTTTCCACTCCTCGCGCACGTTAATTTCAATCACAACCAGCAATATATAATTTCTATTCACAAACAACAATATATAATTTTCATTCACGCAATATATTCAAATCTCACGCAATATATGATAATCAAAGGAATAAGCTTCGAATCGCACGCAAACATAAACAAAATATATATATACAATCAATATGATCAATACTCCACTAATGAACAAATGTATACGTCAACAAATGAAAAAATGTATGTATCAACAAATCGTACAATATGATCAATACCTCACTAATGAATAAATGTATGTGTCAATAAATCAAAAAATAGTTCTAATGCCGTTGAGACAACTATTCACCTCTATTGTCCTGTGGCCTAAAGAATGCGCCCAACTCATTCCGTATGGCATGCTGGACGGAATCGGCGTGCGACTGTCTCATGTCTTGGATCTCCGCTCTAAGCTCCTACAGCTTATGCCGCGTCTCCTACTGCCTCTGATGCTGCTGCTCCACCTGCTCGTGGAGCCAACGGATCTCCTCCTACGACATAATCGCCGCATTCACCCGCGTCTGGGTCACGGCGTACTCATGTGCGGTCGAACGCCTATAAAAAAATCGATGGACTCCAGGACCAACCCCACGCTCATACGCACCGTGATGCTCGCCGGATATCGAATCTAGGATAAGGAATGACGGCGATCGAGTCGCCGGGGTCAAGTCCTAAAGAGTCCGTGTGCTTCTGGAACTGGGTCTGTATAGAATATATGTATATATATATATATATATATATATATATATATATATATATATATATATACACATGTACTAACTTAAAATACGTAATCAACTTGATTATATGAAACTTACCGTGTACGCGTTCGTGCCCTTGTGTAACGCGGCCCATCCCTTGACTTCATTGTAATTGGCGAGGTCTTTCTTTCTTTGCGATAAAATTAGGATTTAGTTGAATAATTAATTAACGATATAAAAAACATACGGAATTAAGTATCAAAATATTCACCTAGTGCTACCGAGCGTTGGCCTACGAGCGTTTCTCTTGGATCGGGATAGCGCGTTCTCGCACGCCGTTGTTCCGGTTCCGCTTTTTTCGAACCGACATCGTCTTGCAAAATAAAGATTATAATATATTTTAGAATATGATTTCATGTTATATTGTTAAAATCTTAAAAATTAAATTGATATCTGTACATTATCGCGCTTAAAATAGGTGACAAGAAGCGACCAATTCTCTCGCGGGATCTCCAACGCTATGATCTCCATCAAGTGCCTCCGCCGATCCTCGGTCGCCGCGGCCCAGGAAAGGTGATGTTCACTCTTCACTTCCCATCGACGATGTCGCTTGATCATTTGACACTGGTCTAGGAAGTGAGTAAGGGCACGGTCTATATCGAATAAACACGCCATCCTCGCCGGGCTCGCCAACGAATTTGTAATTCTTCCTCGTTTGAAATTGAAATATATTAAATAAATAATTATATGTATATGTATTCAACGATGGTTGAAATTTAAATGTGTGAAAAGATGTCATACCTCCTCCGACCCAAAAAACCGCATAGCACGCTCGGTCTGAGCCTTGTTCCACCAAATATGGAGCGGGTTCTTATAATAAATACGGATCTCCAGTCCAACATAATCCCCGACCGGGTCGCATGCTCTCTAACAGGCACACCTGTTGCGTCAAAAAACATATCCTATGGCCAAGTATCCTTGGACGACCTGCAGCAGTCGGGCCCAGTAGGACCCCTCGTCCTAACACTGCTCGAGCCTGCGAAAAAACATATATACATACACAATATTAAAATATTTAGAATATGAATATAGAATTTGACAAATTTAAATTACAATCGTTATTTAAAAGTTTTAAGAAATAACGATTATACCTGCTGTCCCCGGCATGGTGCTAGAACCGGCGCCAGATGCTATCCCGCGAGTAGAATGCAGATCTACAAACAATAAACTGTTAGATGATTCAACATCCACTTATATTGTAATGATGTATCGAATTTTAAATAAGTAAACTACACACCATGCGCAGGAATGACCGGGGTATGAGGACCCACTGATGCACTAATAGGGTTAGGGGAGGTGGCGACGCTTTGGGTGATCTGGCGGTAGTATGTGGAGCGCTAGTAAGGATAGCAGGACAGTCGGGGGTTATCCGGTGGTAGTAAGGGGGCCATGGTAGTAGGGATAGTCGGGAGTGATACGGTGTGAGTAGGAGGCCACGGGGGTGATGTGGCGGTACTAAGGGAGCACTGTTGCTGCGGCTCCCGTGCCTGCTGAGGCTCCTGGGACAGTTTCGTCGGTGGGTATGGATCGACTCATAATGTCCTGTAGACGTGGTCTCTTGTGGCGTTCAATGCCTTTGCCTGCGCCCATGATCAAGTCCTACATATATATCTAAACGTTATTTCATTACTTATAATCATTATACAATTTAGAACATTCAATTTAACTTCATTACCTAACACGTTTATGCTGTATATTATCTGAAGATTTGTTGGGTGGATTATCAAAATCTTGATCCGTGACAATCAATTGGCCGATACCACTTCTTACAAACGTATAGATAGGTAGTACATAATAGTTTGGATCCATGGTACGTTCAATAGATAGACTGAGACGTGTTATGACGAGATCTTCACCGTCGCTCCCATCTTCAAAGCTATTCAACGTCGGCGCATTATAATAATCTCTCGGTTTCCAACGACAAATAATATCCCAATCAACTTTCTGCAAGTCCCGAGAATAATATATTTTTGTTGCCATTGTGGGAAAGATAAAGCTGTCGTATTTTGGTAACACGAGTTTGATGTTTACCAAAGTCAGATCGTTTTGATCGTTCCCCGGTCAGACTTGATATCGTATCATCTGTATTTGAATATATAAAACGGGACAGTCGTATGCTGGTATGAGACCGCTATACCTTCCTCAAGAATACCGTAGTAGGGATTTCCATCCTCGTTGACGGTTGTGATGCCGCTATTTTGCATAGCTATAATACATTCCATGCTTGCTATCTCAAGTTTATATTCGGATATCCCGTACCCGTTGTAAAACCCAGCTGCAATCGGTGGACCGTTTAAAAACTCGTGGACTTTTCTATCAATCTGCTCTTCACGATTGAGTTGTTCATTCACTTCTTTTATTGACTAATCAGCGAAAGTGCGTCTCTATTCTTCTTCGATCCTATCATTCGACCACGTCCTAGGATTCGATCTCTTGAGTATATCTTTGTGTGCTTTGTTCGTTAATATACAGTTATTAATTAGATTAAATTTAATTTCGAACGTTTAAAACGATGAAATAATAAACACTTACTCTACATATTTAGCAAAACATTTGATGTTTATCAAGATGTACGCATGTATACCGGCCGCAAGATCGTAAGACATATTTTTTAGCCTTCATGTTCTAATTGGACTATCAGGAACACTCTGCGGTTTGTTCTGCTTCGTCTCGACATCGGCGTTCAGGAAACGAGCATAGAAAGACATGATTTCTTTTAGGAGATAACCTTCCGCAATGTAACCTTCAGGACGATGTTTGTTGCGGATATAGTTTTTTAAAGTTAACAGATATCTGTTGAAAATAATAGATATTAATAATCCATGATAATTATTTGCAATTTAAATGATGAATAATAAACGTCAATAATACGTTTCGATTGGATACATCCAACGGTAATGGGCCGGACCGTCAATCCTGACCTCGGTTGCCAGATGGACAGACAAGTGAACAATAATGTCAAAAAGGAAAGATGGAAAGATAGTCTCGAGCTTGCAGAGGATCAAAGGAATATCTTTTTTGAGCTCTGCTATCTCATTGACGTTCACGTTTTTTGAACACAATTGGTGGAAATATGTGTAAAAGTCGTTAAGCACGAGACCAACTTATGATTTATCGATATTCTGAGGCATAAAGGAAGAAGATACTGCATCAATATATGGTAATCGTGGCTCTTAAGTCGTACAATTTTTTCGTTTTCTACCTGCACCTGTTTAGAAATGTTTGATGAGAAGTCGTCGGGGACTTTCAATTCTTTCAACACACGCAAGAACCACCGCTTCTTTCTTTATTCATGTTGTAGGTTGCTGGTGGGATCTCGTAATAACCCGGTTTACCAGCCACAGGTCGAGATTGCAATTCTTTTCTAATGGACAAACCATTCAAATTCATCAAATTACGACGAACGTTGAGATTGTCTTTTGTTTTTCCATCCTTACACAGCAGAAGAATGATAATGTGCTTGGAGACGCCCTTCTTGATATGCATGACACCTAAACTATGGCGCGGCGGCAGATCGGACCAGTATGGAAGCTGGAATAAACTACTAAGTTTTTCAAGCCAGATAGGCATGGCATTACATCTTTGTTCCGTTTCTTCCAAATGTGATATTTTGAAAACCTCTCCATTGTTGCAGTATGTCGTTACCGGACAATCATTCAGGCGGTATACCGGTCTCTGTCTTGCGATTAAACATTTCTTTATTCCTTCCGAATCTGTGAGTTATAGGCAAGAATCGTCGTGACCCATAAACGGCTCTTTCCCGATAAATTTCAAGCGTACGCTGCTCGTAAGAATATGACAACCAGGACAAACAAGCTTACCTTGAGTTGTCCACCCTACAGCATGCTGTAAGCAGGAAAATCATTAATCGCCCACAACAAAACAACACGCATCTGCAAAAATTATTTACCATCCGCGTCATAAGTTCTCATTCCAAGTTCCCACGATAAGTTTAACTCATCGATCAAGGGTTGAAGGTAAACGTTGATGTTTTTCCCAAGAGATGAGGGACCGTAGATTAAAAACAACAATGTAAAATAAGACTTCGTCATAGTCCTCCATAGCGGGAGGTTGTATATAATCACCACAACGGGCCAAGTATTGTGAGTATGCCCGCCGTGAACCATCCCAAATAGACCGAAACCGTCGCTCGCAATCCCTAGCCTCACGTTATGAGGGTCTGCGCTGAACAAAGTTTGTTTTTCATCTAAAACTTTTCACGACATCGAATCTCTAGGATGACTTATTTTTCCTTCCTCACAAGGCGTTTTATGGTGCCACTGCATTTCGGACGCCGTCTTCTCACACATAGATAACCCTTGCAGTCTCGGTATTAACGGAAAATGATGAAGAATTTTCACAGGCATATCAATCGAATGAGAGTCTTTCTTAGGCTTGAATCGGCTTTTCCCACACACTGGGCAACTTTTGAGTGCGACATGTTCTTTCCGGAACAAAACACAGTCATTCTCGCATGTATGTATCTCGTCACACTTTAGGCCGATATTTGTGATTATCTTTTGTGTTTTGTACCAGCTTGGTGGCATCTCATTTCCGTTGGGAAAAGCTTTCTTCAGCTATGCTAGGAGATCGGTGAAAGACTGTTTACTCCATCTGTTTTTGCACTTGATCTGGAAAAGACGTACAAAAAAGGATAGTATCGAAAACCCTTTGCAATTTGGATATAGAAGGATTTTCGAGAAAACCTTGTATTGCTCCAATAATGCGGGTCCGGTACTTTCCGTATCATAAGGAAGTCCAGCGGCATTTATAAGCCCATCCATGTCATCGACCGACGCGAACACTGCATCATCGTCTTCGACGGTTTCCTCCTCTTCTACCATTTCTCCTCTTCATCCTCTTCTTCTACCATCTCTTACCACTCTTCGATTTTCGCTTCAATGAATTCTTTTTCCGTCTCTTGCACGGGCCCTCCAACGTCCTTTTCTCCTTGAATATCCTAATTAGTATAATCTCTAAGGAAATCGTTTTTCATGATGTGTAACTCAACACTCGACTTCTTCTGCAATCGCGTGTTTATACACTTATAGCAAGAACACTAGATTTTGTGCTCTTTCGGTATCCCAAGACGTGTGTAGGCAAAATAGGTGAAAAAGTAGACACCGTTAAGGAAAAAATCAATGGCTCTCGAGAAAACGTCGACGTACATCCAACTCTTCTCGTGGAGGTACGTCGTGGAGATACGGGAATGCCATATTGGAAAAAGGTGGAACATAGCAAGGTTTCTATAGATAAGAGTTGTGAAATTAAGATTTCGTGACAAATACGAGATATACGGATAATAAGAAGCATTAGTGTTGGATTTAATTGACGACTTGGTTAAGTTTGGTTTCAATTGTTAATGGATTGGGCTTTCTTCCAATTCCTATTGAGAACTTTCTCTTTCTAATCTCAAAACTCGAGAGTTGGAGTTTTCTTTCAAAAAAGATGATGATAATATTAAATGTTCTTTATTGGATGTCGAGGGTAATGACCGTAGGGGTAAGACACCTATCCCATTAAGAATGTATAAAATATATACCCATTCATTTGTGTTTTCATCCGTTTTGATAAAATTTCAGCAGAACCTCCCTTACCGTTCTCCGAGTACACTGTAATGGAACAGATGTGCGTTTCAATGCTGTGAAACACCATTGAAACGAACATCTAATCTATCGTTGTATACGGAGAACCAGCGGAAAGGTACCGGCGAAATATCTCAAAACGAATGAAAAATATAAGTGAATGCAGGTGTCTGTTTTATACATTCATAACTTGTTCATACAGGACAAATCTATCGGTTATCATATGTTCGAATATTAATTTTTGTCACATAGACTACGCGACGGTTGTTAAAACCGAATGATAACATCTGGTGTTTAACAACTTTCGTGTAGTTTTATATCACGACGAACACCGAACGTATGTTAACCGATAGACAGGAACTAAGTTACACTTTCATTTTCACATATAATCATCGATGATAATATGAAAATATCATATTTTCATCGAGTATCATACACTTACTTTAAACTTTAATTTGAATTAGTTTTACGTTCACGTTTCAATTTCAATGTTTCGAAGTTTTTATTTTAGGGCAAAGTTTTTTAAAGTCAAGGGTTATCTTAATCGCGTTTAAGATTTTGGATTTAGGGTTAGTTTTAAGGTGGGATTTGACAATAATTTAATGTAGAAGAGAACGATGATGAATTAAGGTTCTTCATTATTTGTATGTGTGTATGTGTGCATACACACACAAGCGTGTGCACCCCTTATAAGCAATCTATTTCTTCTATTTTACTAAATGGAACTAAAATACACTTAATTATTCTTGGGTTTTCACTAACTACCTTAAATTAAATAAATTACTATGAATTCCGCTAAAATACCTTTAACTATTGTTGTTTTCACTAAATGACCTTAACAATTTAGCTAAACGATTCATCTTAGTAAATTAACTAAATCACTATAGATTTCATTAAAATATCCTTAAATTTTCTCGTTTTCATTAAACTATCATTAAATTTTTAAATAAAACCCCCCCATTTGATCAATGCTACTTATCTACACTAAAATATCCTTAACTATTGTTGTTTTCCACTAAAATATCCTTAACTGTTGTTGCTTTTCACTAAATTATCTACAAAAATTCGCTAAATTACCCTAACACTAATCATAACCTATTCTTAACCCTATCCCTAACCCCAACCCTATCCCTAACCTTATCCTTAATCCCTAATCCAAACCAAACCCTAACTCTCCCCCAACACCAACATCACCACCACTAACATCAACAACTATAACAACACTACCAACAATAACAGCATAACATCAACAACTACACCACCACCACTAACAATAATATCATCAACAATAACAACAGCAACATGAAAAAATTGGGTATCCTGCAAAAAATAAAAATTAAACAAAAAACATCAAAAATTTACCTCATGATGACGATGACGACAAGCTTCGACGACAACGGTGATGACCTAGGGCTTCGACCAGATACGACGACGACCTACAGAAAAAATTAAAATTAAAATTAAACCAAAACAATTCAAAATTACCCTAATTCTAATCAATTTTACTTATCTCTATACGACGGTGGCGAGCTTCGACAACGGCGATGACGAGCTTCGACGATGAGCTCGATCGGATCTGAGCCTTTGACGATGAGCTCGAGCAGGGAGGCTTTGTCTTTTAAGGGGCCGGGCCTCGACTATGGAGGCGAGACGGCGCCGGCGGTGGAAGAGAGTTGGAGGGGGGAGAATTGGGAATGATAGGGGAAAATGATTTTGGGAGAGGGAAAATAAATGATCGAGGGTAATTTGGAAAGGGGTATGATGTTTTATGGCTTCAGGGTTGGGCTCGCTTTAATTTTGGTTTAGTTATGGATATAACCGTGAACATAGTTTTTGAAACCATGACTCAAAATATGTCACGGTGGTAACCATGACCATTTCCCCGTTAATATTAGCCATATCTGTAGTAGTGATGACCCTAAGTATCAATTATTTGTATAGAAACAAATTAAAAAGAGCATAGAAGAACCATTTTGAAGACCCTTAAGCAGAATGTTATTGCATAGATGGACGAATTCGACAATATTTTTTTTTTAATTCAGTAGTTCATTACCTTTCCCCTACTTTGGTGTTTGGATCTTTGTTCTTAAGAGATTTGAACTTTGGAGTATCAGGCAAATTTGTTGTTCGTGGACACGATATTTCATGATGACTTTAGTGGATTATATATTTTGGATATTATTAATTTCTGGCTATTTTCTAAGTAGATTTTTGGTGCAGTCCTGAATTAAGAGCCAGCAAGTAAAAGGTTTGGGTCTGATTAAGGCATGACTATATTTGTTGCCGTAGGGTTGAACATAATTCCATATTGCAAATATATTATCTTTTCCTTTTCTTCTAAACTTCTCCATATTCTTTGAGAATTTGAAGGATCTAACTAGTCATCTAGGACCAAGACAAGCTACTCATTTGTCATATTTTTCTGAGCCAGGAAGTTAGTGCTAGAAATTGTGAAGAATGTATCAGGTCGGACGTTTGCTAAAGGCAATAGCAGACATCTGGACATAGCATGTCAGAAACACAGAGCAACGGTAGACATCTGAAAGCCAACCACGACAGACGTCTGCAGAAGATCAAGCCCCAACCAAAAACTGAAGGCCAGATGTTTGACCGAGTATGGTTCAGATGTCCGGTGAAGCAAATAAAGCCCAACCCAAGACTTTAGAACAAACGTCTGGGGACATGACATACGTCTGAATAAGGAATACGAAGGGATACAGATTGGAGACAGACGTCTGCTCAAGTGAGTGTCAGACGTCTGTCGATGGCAAATCTGCAGCGAATCTATTTAAGTAAATTTAGATTTATCTCTTGTTTTTGATAGGATTAGAGCTTGCCTATAAAAGGAGACTTCTGATATGTATTCTATGCCACCAAAATTAATTAATAAAGAGAGATCATTGTATTGAGAGGGTAACGGCTAGGGTTTGTGAAATATAGAGAGATTTGAGAGAAATCTCCTAGGATTGCTCGTGCTTGTAATTGATTCAAGAATTCTAGTGTACGTTTGCAAATTCCGCTCTATCGGGGACTAGCCATACGGTAGGTGATCCTCGTTAACAAATCCTTTCATGTTTGCGTTTTGATTTCTTATTTATTCTCCCACGTATTAATTTGTATTTCGTTAATTGCGTGGTGGTTGATTATTGCGTGATTGGCTTGTCGCGAGGATTGTTCCGTGGATCAACTTGTTCCCAACAACTGGTATCGGAGCATGGTTAAGGAATCTAGGATTCTTCAATTCTACGATCTAGGTTAACGGTGGGTAACGGTTAGGGTCCTCTTCCCCACTTTCTTAGATCGTCGTTTTGAAGGTGTTAGTTCGGATCTAAAAGAAAAGTTGTGTTTGTTGCGACGGTAGAGCGAAAGATGATGAAGGATAAGATAAGGATCGAAAAGTTCAATGGTCATAATTATGATTGGTGGCGCATGCAGATGGAGGACTACCTATATCAAAAGGATCCTTATCTTTCGTTGATAGGTGAGAAGCCTGAGAAGACGTCCGATGAGTCGAGAAACCTTTTGGATAGGAAAGCCTCGGCGACAATTAGGTTGTCGTTGACTCCGCATGTGACTTCTAATCTCTCAAAGGAGAGGACAACCATGGGACTAATGACGACATTAACCAAGTTGTATGAGAAGCCTTCGATACCAAATAAAATCTTTCTGATGAAGAAATTTTTCAACATGAAAATATCATAAAGTGGTTCGGTGACATAACATTTAAATGATTTCAACAATGTGATGAGCCAATTAGAGTCTGTTTCAATTACGTTTGAAGACGAGATTCGAGTCATATTATTTCTTTGTTCGTTGCCGAAGAGTTGGAAGAACCTCGTAATGGCGGTTAGCAAACTCTATCTCATGAACTCTCACGTTTAATGATACTGTGAGCAACATATTAAACGATGAGATAAAGTGAAAAGCTATGAGTGGGAGATCGGGAACTTCTACGCTTGCAGTGGAGAATCACGGTAGGACGATAGATGAGGAAAAAAGGAAGAAGGGCAACTCTAAAAGCTGAGGAAAATCGCAAGGAAAAATTCAAAGCGCGTGTTGGAATTTTGTAAAGAAGGATTACAAGAAAAGTGAATAGTGAATGCAAATCTCCAAAGAAAGGTTCAGATGAGAAGGGTATGAAAATGAAGCGAATGCGGTGTCCATACATGAACAAGGGGAACAAAGTTTTTGTCTATCGACGAGCGAGAACAACGGTGGATACTTGGTTCCTAAATTCGGGCACATTTTTCATTGCATTTCGGGACGGCATCATTTCAGCTTGTATGTTCAAGATGATCTTGAATATATGACGGTGGGAAGCGGTCAGCCGTGCAAGATTGTTGGCAAATGGACGATTATCTTACAACCGTCGAGGAGGTCAAATCAAGCCGTATAACGCGTGACATATTCCAAATTTGAAGAAAAACCTAATTTCTACAAGTCGGCTAGGCAACGAAGGGTATAGTACAATATTTAGGAATTCTTAATGGATAATTACCAAAAGATCGTTGGTGGTTGTAATGGGCAAGCTGAGCGGTTCGTTGTATTTTTTCAATGAGAGCAGTAGGGGTTCAGTTGCACTAGCGACGGGTTCGGGGGTAGTTTCGGAGGTTTGAGCGATTGGGGTTCCTTAGTGAGAAGAACATGAAAATTCTTCAAGAAAGAGAGCTTCTTTCGGGGGTGAAAAAGGTGGAGTTTGGGCTTTGCGAGAGTTGTGTTTGCGAAAAGCAAAGTGTGCGCAGATCTCAAATTAGAGCTGTTGCTAAGAAGACCAAGAAACCGGAGATGGTGTATACGGACGTATGGGTCCGGCCTCGGTGGATTCTTATGGAGGTAATCGGTATTTCGTGACGTTCATCGACGATGCAAGCCGGAAAATATGGGTGTATGCGATGAAAAAGAAATCCGATGTGTTTGGTATCTTCAAACATTGGATTGTGAATGTGGAGTACCAAACGGGGACCAAGGCAAAATGCCTTAGGTTCGATAATGGAGGGGAATATTGCATACATGAATTCGAGGAGTTTTGCTCGCAGAAGGATATTCGTTGGTTGAAAAAAGTATCGAGGACACCACAACAAAATAGGATCGCTGAAAGGATGAATAGAACGATTCTAGAGCGAGTGCGAAGCATGACCTTGGATGCGGATGTGCCAAAGTTTCTATGGACAACAGTGGTTGATTCTGCTGTGTATCTGACCAACAGAAACTCGGCGAGTGCGCTCGACGGAGGCATTCCGGAAGTAATTTGGTCAGGTAAACCGGTTAATTATACGCATCTTAAAGTTTTTGGTTGCATTTCGTATTCTTTGATTGATAAGACGGAAAAGAGCAAGCTTAATTCAAAGTCTAAGAAGTATACTTTTATCGGCTATGGTGGAGACGGGTTCGGATATCGGCTGTGGGATTATACAAGCAAGAAGGTAATACGAAGCCGGAACGTCGTCTTTGATGAGCAACATTTGTACAAAGAAGAGAAGCAAGCCAAAGAAAATGTAGTACATGAGTTCGTCGAGCTAGATGGAACCCTAAGAGAGCAATCAGGTGCTTACAAGTGAAGATCAGAATTTGGAGGAGGCCATAATGCAGGATCAGGTTCAAGAACAGGATGGTGACCGTGTTCAGCAACTAAATGTACCGGTTCTGAGAAGATCTATACGAAATAGGAGGCTACCTGATAGACTTGTTACCGACTTCGTGATGTATACAGATTCGAGAGAGTCTGAATCCCTTGAAGAAGCAACAAGCGACGGTGTTAGAAAACAGTGGGAGGAAGCTATGGACGAGAAGATTGATTCTTTGATGAAGAGCCGTACGTGGGAACTAGTAAAGCTACCTAAGGGTCGTAAGGCGTTGCTAAATAGATGGGTGTACAAAATTAAAGATGAGTCTGATAGTGTGAAGCGGTACAAGGCTCGTTTGGTGGTCATAGTTTACGCACAAAAGCAAGGTATTGACTGTCAAAAAATATTTTCCCCTGTTATAAAGATGACATCTATTCGGATGATTTTTAGTATCGTGGCGGTGGAAAATTTACAGTTAGAGCAACTGGATGTTAAGATTGCGTTCTTTTATGGAGACTTGAAGGAGATCTATATGATGCAGCCACTGAGATAAGAAGAGAAGGGGAAAGACCATGGTGTGTAAACTGCGGAAGATCTTGTATGGTCTCAAGCAAGCTCTTAGGTAATGGTATCTCAAGTTCGATCAGTTTATGTTGGAGATAAGATTTGTGCGCTGTGAATTAGATCATTGTGTCTATGTTCAAACTTTTAAGAACGGCGACTTTATTATTCTATCACCGTACGTTGATGATATGCTAGTAGCGGGTCCGAATTTTGAGAAGATTCAAAATTTGAAGAAGATGATGGCTGGGAAATTCTCCATGAAGGATTTAGGAACGGCAAAGCAAATCTTGGGTATGAAGATCATGATAGATAGGAAGCAGCAGAAGTTATACTTATCGTAAATGGACTACATTGAGAAGATTTTGAAGCGGTTAAACATGGACAAGTCAAAGCAAGTGAGTACGCCCTTAGCGAATCATTTCAAACTTAGCAAGGAGTTATGCCCGACAGGTCAAGAGCAGAAAAATGAGATAGCGAGCATGCCTTATGCATATGCGGTGGTGAGTTTGATGTATGCAATGGTGAGTATGAGACCTGATATTGCACATGCAGTGGGAGTCGTTAGCAGGTATATACAAAACCCAGGTAAGGAGTATTGGAATACGGTGAAGTGGATTTTGCGGTATCTTAGGAGTACGTCTAGTCACTGTTTATGTTTCGGGGGTGACTTTCTAAATGCGCAAGGGTACGTCGATGCAAACTACTCAAGAGAGCGAGAGAGTGGAAAGAGCACAAATGGATATGTATTCACGGTTGGGAGAACAACGGTGTGTTGGGTCTCTCAACTACAAAAGGTGGTGGCATTGTCGACTACGGAGGCGGAGTATGTGGCGATCACGGAAGCCAGCAAGGAGATGATATGCTTGCAAGGGTTACTTAAAGAATTGGATAAGAAGCAAGACTTCAACATCTTGTGGAGTGACAGCCAAAGTGCGATACATTTGGCGAAAAACGCGGCGTGTCACTCTTGGACGAAACACATCAAAGTATGGTATCATTTTATTCATATTGCGGTGGAAGAAGGCGAGTTGACACTGCAAAATATCGCGGGAGAAAAGAGTCCAGCGGATATGTTCACCAAAATCATAGACAGAGACAGACTGGAGCTCTGTTGTGATTTGGTAAAGCTCTCCATGAAAATCTGATAAGGAGGGAGTGGAGCGGAGTCATGTAAAGTCAACCAGCGTTGGGAATTAAGGCCGAATCATCTTCAAGTGTGAGATTGTTAGAAATTGTGAAGGATGCATCAGGTCAGATGTCTGCCAAAGACAAGGACAGACGTCTGGACATAGCATGTCAGAAACACAGAGCAATGACAGACGTCTGAAGAGCAGCACGATAGATATCTACAGAAGATCAAGCCCCAACCCGAGACTGAAGGCCAGACGTCTGGTCAAGTATGGTTCAGACGTATGGTGAAGCAAATGAAGCCCAACCTGAAACTTTAGAACAAACGTCTAGGGACACGACAAATATCTGAATAAGGAAAACGAAGGGATACATATTGGAGAATAACATCTGCCCAAGTGCAGGTCAGACACCTGTCGACGATAAATCTGCAGCGAATCTGTTTTGGTAAATTTAGATTTATCTTTTGTTTTTTTATATGATTATGGATTGCCTATAAAAGGAGACATCTCATATGTATTCTATGCTGCCAAAATCAATTAATAGAAAGATATCGTTGTATTGAGAGGGTGACGGATAGGGTTTGTGAGATCTAGAAATATTTGAGAGAAATCTTCTAGGGTTGTTCGTGCTTGTAATTGATTCAAAAATTCTAGTGGACGTTTGCATATTCCGCTCTACGGGGGACTACCCATACGGTTGGTGAATCTTGTTAACAAATTCTCTCTTATTTGCGTTTTGATTTCTTATTTATTCTCTCACTTATTAATTTGTCTTTCGTTAATTGCGTGGTTGTTGATTATTACGTGATTGATTTGTCGCTATGTTCCGTGGATCAACTTGTTCCCAGCTGTTGGCACTTATTTGGAGAGGGTTGATATTAGGCAGATGACCGGTCGTAAAACTTTGTTGGAGGTTTGCTTCATACTTGACCCCATTTGGATGGGAAATGGCTTACACGATCATGATGATGATTAAAATTAGAAGGGGAAAAGAAAACAAATACCTCAATGTTTAACAAACACACTTCAATTCATAATTAATAGATACTCAGAAATTCACTTCCGTTTGTCTAAAGATTTGTACTTTCAGTAAAATTATGGCAAAACAAAAAATAAAATACCTAATGAATCTACGCTCATAAGAGTAACAAAAAGTCGGAAACAACTTCACAAATTTCATCTCAATCGTAGACCCCAACACTTAATTATCATCTATCAACGGACACTATAGACAAAAAGGGCATGAAAGAACAATTTTGAAGACTCCTGAGTAAAATGGTATTACAAATTAGACGATCAGATGATTATTTAAACGTTTCTTTTTTTAAAGAATCATTAGATATATGATCTTACATGCTAAGTCCTTTTGGGGGAGGCATTAAGGACGATTATTGCTTTGATCAAACAAATCCAATGACTCCTTTGAACGATGATATTTTGCAGTTACTTAGAGCGGGACGACTGTTGTCTTTGAGAAAGATAAAAGGTCTGAACTTCATAGCAAGACAATATAGACTAGTAAAAAGTAAAAAGAAAAAGATAATGCAAAAAATTTCTGCGATGTTCACATGATGATTTTGGTTGTAGCGTATGGGATCCAGGAAATAAAACAAAGCGATACAGAATCGAGATACAATCTTTTCTAAAGACTGAACACTTGAAGATATCATTCAAATGATCTGATGATTGTGGTTACTAATTGCCGAGATCGAAACTTTTTGCTTCTTTCACCACTCAATTCTGGTACGAATAAGGCAATACAAATAAGACGTAGTGATTGATCCCCCCCCCCCTCCCCAAATGTGCTTGTCTAGTGCCTAAAAAGCACAAAATGGCTGCTTAATTCCTGTGAGGCATGAGGCATGAGGTGAAGGGTTGTCCAAATGTGTGCCACAACAAATTGTATAACAAAACAAGGCATGTTATGAATGATCTTTATTCAATTAGTTCTTTTGTCGAGTGAATTGAGAGTAATAGAAAATGGAAGCTGCACCGCTACAAAGTGATGGAGAGGAAAAAAGAGGAAAAAAGAATAACCGAGTAGTTGGAAGAGAAAAAAGAGATAGGATAAGAATCGTATCCCCACACCCTAAAGTATAATCCAGTGTTTAGTATGAAAGGTGAAGCATTGATATAATTTATATTGAAACATATGCAACAAGCAGGAACATGCTAGCATGCTGCGACCTCGTAAAATTACTTAACATGAATGGTTACTGGCTATACCAATAGTTTGTTTAAATACTTGTCCGGCTATGCTTGTGAAGATATGGGATGTTGTTAATAATAATCAGAATGCGAAGTATTCTTAAGGCTTGTGTTTGAACTTTGAAGTTATCATGTAGACCAAGATATGACCGTGGATGCTAATCTTTAGGGAATATCAATGTTGTATCGTCTTCTCGAGTTTTACCCTTAACCAAAACCGATGATAAGAATGCACTTTATGTTCGTGCAAAAGTATTGCTATAGAAATGATAGGATCTATACTGTTGCAGGGATTGGAATTTGGGAAGAATGTCAATAGATCCAACTAGGAAGCACCAGAACTTTTATTTGCCAAGTGAGTATGTCCGGTACTTACCATACACACCTATACATGGACACTCTGCAATGTGCCTGATACAGTGTGGGCCAGGTCAGTTCAAATTGGACATGTATGGCACTTCATTTAATTTCTGAGGCTGGGAAATAAGAATCTGCAATATAGGTGTAGACAACTTTGATAGTTTAGGAAGACGAGAACATTATATATTTCATATCTGACGGATTAGAGCTTGGAGTTGAGCTTCACAATACATGAGTGATAGGTCTATGAAAGTCTGCTCCAATCAGGAAGAGTTAAAATTTGTTCTCTTAGGATCATAATTTGCCAATTCTTGTGTGTTACTTTTTAGTTGCGTTTTGTGTGTGTGTGTGTGTGTGTGTGTGTGTGTGTGTGTGAGAGAGAGAGAGAGAGAGAGAGAGACTTGTATTTGTTGGTAATTTTGTGTGCGCTAAAAAATCTTACATTAGTGGGAGATTGTTTTATTGCGCTCTCAAAGTTACTACATGTTTTTTGTTGCACTTTATTATATTGTTATATATAAAATTACATATAGAGATTAATAAATATAGCCGTCTTCTGACATGCTTACAAATTTCCCCCCGTATCTAGGTCGATGTCCATCTTCCTAGGGATATGAATAATATACCCTAATTTGGTTCTTTATCTGTAATTTAACAAATATGGATGTTTGGTACTAGATAATGGCATACTACATGAATAGCTGCATATCATATTCAGTTGCGCAAGTACATTTCCTAGTGCATGCTAATTATTGTCACTTAGTAGTACATTATGTAACATAACGATCAATAAGTATAATTTTTTTACTTTGACGCTAGGGACATGAGCCTTTCCCCCCTCCTAGTCTTAGTGATGTTATGTAATATCGATTGATGCCCTATCTAATCCAAGTTTAAATTCGTATATTTCCAATATGTACTTTTAAGTTAAATATCAGGTTAATACCCACGTCCACCATAAGAAACATATAAAAATATAGTTAGACTTAAGCCTGTCGACTCCTTATCCATCACATTTTGCATCCCAAAATTTGGTGATAAAGAGTTGCCATGCATAGGAGAAAACATTAAGCAGAGAATACTAAGCTGAATGCTTAATTTAATGGTATGCTTGTTAACAAGGAGTAGTTTGATTACCTTCAGGTGAACGGATTGGACCACCAAAAAAAAAACTTAACATAAGGTTATTCATAAGAATGTTAAACTGTTAAAGTGAGCATATTACATCCATTGAGTGGAAAGTGGAGGCATCATCCAACTTTAGGCAGCTGTAGGGACTAGTATTGGACCACTCAAGACAAATTTTTTTCTTATAATGGTTGGATTTGTGCTTCGTGAAGAATAGTGAAGGAGTATGATGGTTAAAGGATGGGTCATGCAATTAAAACAACCAACATATAAATATGAAAGGATCATTTCAATATATTGTACTACATAGATATCATAAGAATTCCTAATTGATTAAACTATTTACAAATCTTGTTGATACCAACTCTATCGATTCTGGGCATATATTACTAAATATAGTAGTTTCCAAACTATCCAACTTCAACAGTTCAACCCTCTTGTTTATCCAATAAAAGGAGTTTTTTAATATCAGTAAAAGAAGAGATAAATCAGTCTTCCCAATCATGAAAGAAGAAATAAGAGATAAGTCTCCATAGTTTACATCATTGAGAAAAGCTGAGAAAAAAGGAAATAAAAGATTATGTCATATGTAATTTCGTTCTTGTCGATACAATATCAAAATACAAAAAGAATACATGGTGTTAAAATTCCATCAAACACATACATCATAAAGCCATTCATACACACTATACTTCTTGCATCAAAACAAAGAAGAAGCGAGCATAAACCGGTTTCATCCTTCATCCATGGTAGCCCAGCAAAATAGAATTGGCCCCTGTGTTCTAATCAGAGAGTCGCACCACTTTAGGCTGTTCATACTCACGGTTAGTTGCATCCCTATCCTTAATTTCTCCTTGTGAGTCTAAATAGTCTCTGGAGTGAGCTTGCAAATCTTTTTCCTAGTATCCTCCGATGATAGACAACTCGAATTAGTAATATTTAATGTGTGCAATCAATGAATTAATAGGTTTTTTTATGGTTATGAAAATAACCCTATTATGATCTAACCATAAACTCCAAGTGATCACCATAACAACTAATTCCCAATTCCCAAGCCTTATCAAATCTGGAGGTTGGGGGGATTGCAAGTTGTCTTAATCTAATCCATATAAAGAATCATATGAACCCTTTATTTCTAAACTTATTTAGGAAACATTTTCAGTCTTATGAAGAGCAAAGAAAAAAAATCAATGATGGACCTATTTTGACTCTTAAGTCTTAACAGAAAAAAACAACATTCCAAAGGTCCTTGCCACTTTCATTTTTGCCAACTTATCCCTAGTGAGTGACATTCCTAATTTCTAGTCACACAAAAGCTTTTACTATCAACAAAACATTATCCTTCTATATATGGTTTGTGGTGGATCACATGGCGGCCACTCTTTTTATCGCCGTGTATAGGGATTTAACATATTCCTCCTTTTTCCACTCTCACATCTATCAATGCAGTATCATCAATTCTTTGTTTCTTCCTCTTGTAGATTTCAACTCTATAATGAGTACTCAATGTATGTCTGAATCTAACTCTCCAATTAAGATCTGCCTGCACCATTGCCACAACAACATTCTGATATGTTGCTAGATGGAGAACGCCCATATACTTATAACATAGGGCTACATCTCCACACCATCCATCTTTCCAAAAGCTGACTTACGTTACAAGTATAGAAAAGCTTACCTATCTAATGGCCTATACTATTTGAAAGACTTTACAATTGCGCACTTCAAGTTTTACACCAAATCCAAGCATCAGTATACTACAAGCATGATAATTGTTTTGTGCATTTTATTTATGTATTGTCCATGGCTTATGCTGGCTTGGTAAATGGTTAGTGAAGTTTTCATTTCCTAGTCTGGATAGTGCAAAGCACCAGTAGAGCTAGAATTTTATGTCATATGGGGAAAAAATAATTAAATTGTTCAAAAGAAATTGTTAACTTGGAGCTTATTTCAGTCACTCACAAACCCACGATTTTGTGCCTCAAAAGGGGGCTAAAATCAGTGTTCTAAATGTCGGCTGATATCGCCGAAATATCAGTTTTGAGAAGAAAACACATACATGCAACAAAATTTTGGGTAACGATATTTGGTGAATGTCGGCCAATATTTTGTGATTTCAGTCGAAATGTCGTGATGTCGGCGTTTAGGCTGGCATTTACCGTTATGAGGAAAATAATTTAAGGGTAATTTTCTTTTTTGGTTTTGGGCTTTGTAAATACCCCGATCCATTTGTACATGCTTACTTTATAGGAACCTTGTTTCATCTTCCTAATAGGATTTGAATATACGACCCTCCACTGAGGTATTGAGGAAGATATAAATTTAATAAAACTAAAAATATGAATAAATTAATATTTTTTCAAAAAAATAAGTTGTAGAACCCGATATTTGATAATACCACCCGATATTTTATGATATCTGATATCCGACATCAAAATTTTCGGATCGACACGACATTGACATCCGAAATTTAGAACATTGGCTGAAATATAGTTGATCAAACTTGAGGTTCGAAAACCCTTTTTTCATGGATTGAATAACTGCAGCCTCCTCAAATTATGTTATCAAATAGTCACTTAGAGTAAGAAAAATCTTCGTTTTAGATTATAAAGACACAACCCTCAACCCTTTCCAAAACTTAAGAATTTTGGTGTAGTGGCAGGGGCTATAAGATGGTGTCAGAGTAACTTTGGTTCAAATAATTCTGAGCATGCATTTAGAAGTAGATTAGTTAAAAATAACACCGCTATGCAATACCCCAAAGTTTTGGTCGATAAATAGGGACTTAACCTTTGGGTGTGTGTTAGAATATAGAGAAATATCTCCATTGTCTCAAATTTTGGTTGTACTAAGAGCCAATATACTGGTTTGATAGGGCCTAGAATAAATTACGTATCGATAACTATCATTTTGTTCCAATATCAGCCAGATTTGTGATATCGGCCGATATAGAGGGCTGAATGTATCGACAATTGTATCAAATTGAATATGGGTTAATTTTTGAAGATTTCAAACCTGTAACCTAAAACCCATGAAATAAATCAATAAACATCTTTGAACATATACAAATACATACTTGTTGTCTCACCTCCCTATTTCTTACTCTTTCTCGCAGTTTCTCAAATCCCCAAATCCCTAACACAAACAAAATTAATGAGTATATCTTTCATATATCTCAATTCTCAAGTTGTAATTACCAATTAATAAGTTTATGATAATGTAAATTAGTTAATTTATTATCCTATTTAAATACCTTCTTGGCATGAGTTATTTAATTGTGCTTACTTGTATGTAACTTACAGTATATGTCTACAACAGATGATATTCTAAGATTTTATCATTAATTTTCTAATATACTTAGATAAATATGTATAATGCTTGATATGATATTGACCCAATATGCCCAAAATGTAGAAATACCCAATTTAAACATCCGATATGAACTTGCATGATCAACTCGTATTGATACGAAGTATGAACTTAGGAGACAAACTCGTATCATCGTTACGAACTTACGAGATTAACTCATAACATCGATTTATTGTCAGATAACCACTATCTGATTGCAACAACCCATTCGATATGATCGGGATAGCCGATATTTGAATCCTTTCTTATCCCTTGGCCCTCAACATAACTTCGAAGCTTTGGTGAATCAACAGGTACTTTAAGAGTAGGCAAACATACTTTTTCCATTTTTACTTTACCAAAAACTATGCTTTCAGAAATTATGTTGCCAAACTACGTCTAAACTTTCAGCTTCCCCCGCCTTTTCAGGGACGAAGTCACCGCACCCTACTCTCCAATGTCTGAAGACTCAGACGAGCATCGGTTCATCTGTGACCTCCCTTTGAGTAGACCAACCAGCCCAGGCTCCCCTCACCGGCATCAAAAACCCATTTGTGGATTATCCACTTCAACTAGTCTCAACCCGTGCCCGCTTCCAAATTGCAACCTCTCGGCCATAGTTTGCTCCCATCCTCGCCATCGTCGACCGTCAGACTCAGAAGGCCGGTTCCCGTCCTCACCAAGCGACATGTGCCACACCGCAGACCTAAGAAAGGCCGCGCTCTTGAGATCGGTGCAGATGAGAACTCAACCAAGCGGAGAAGAGCATAGGGCTTGTTCTTGTGTTAAGACTCCCGACGAGGAGGTGGGCTATCGAGGCATGGATCATGAGAACGAGGATGCGTTTTCAGATGCTAGCGTTCAAGAAGAGAAGTTTTTTGATGTTAGGTATTCGTCTGAAAGAAATTAGAGAGAGAGAGAGAGTTGTGTATAGGTGGGTTAGATGTTGTGTTTACTGGTCCTAGCTGACTGGAGCATACGGATTAACTTTGCTCATTGTAGATTTTCTTGATGCTTTATTTTTTATTTTTGAAAATGCAGGTGTTGATTGATAGCAAGAGACTGCAAGATTTGTAGAATATATGTGGTTTTGCATTACGAGAGAACTAGATTTTTCAGGTGTTGAAAATAAAATATAGAAGATGAATTAGGTGTTAGAGATAGTTTCAAAAATAATTAAGCATTAATTTTCTTAATTTAAAATGATATGATTAGTTTTAGAGATAAAGATAGTTGCTCATCATGAAGAATTTAGTTGCAAGTCATTTTTTATTTTTTAAATATTTAATGTGGAAGTTAAATAATATTTTGATACATAAGCAAATTTTATGTGGCATAAAATTGGAGCCTCGAATCTTTAACATTATAGTAGCAGCAAGAGATGTGGGGGAGAAAATATTATCTTTTATCCATTGGTTATAAATGTTGGGGAGGATGCCATATTTTGGGATACATTCAGTTCAGCTAATTCTTTAGTCCTTTATATCTTGCTTGGTGCAATTTAATTTCTAGCTGATGAGCATCATGTGTGCTTTTAGTTAATATTGTTTTGAAGAAGAAGGCATTTGATTAAGTTTACCATAATATGTGTCCAGATTTCTTAAGACGGAGTCAGATTCAAATACGGATGATTATCAGGAATGGTACGATTATGGATACGAATTGAATACAGCAAAATAATTTCATGAAGTCAAACTATGCTTTTTTTGATATCGGATACAGATATGAGACGGATATAAGTGTAACCATATGAGCATTATACATATTCTTACGTAACCTTCACAAGTTAATGGAACAAATGCACTCTGTGTTAGTGGTTGGATATCTCATTCGATTGCCAAACAATATGTACTATGTTTTGCTTGCATTAAAACAAACAACTAAACAACTAAAAGTCCATTAATTACAACAGTTTAATGAAACAAAAGTACACAATCATAAGAAGTCCATTAATTTCGAGCTCAAAGATACCTTTTTCTTGTTGGCAGGTTTTCGTTGGGAAATTATAGTGAAAATGAAATTGCATGTGAAAAATCTCTACTCAAGCCAGCACAAGTTATTGTCGATCCAAAAAGCGAGTATATATTGTTAGATTGTAAGACATTTGAATATAACTGTATTAGATATTATGAATATATCATATGTTGTTGAGATTATGATTAGTGTGTTAGATTGTTAGAATTATTAGTTACCAGTGAGATATATAAATTGAGATAATTTATCGCTTAATTAAATTGATCGAGTTTATTGCTTTCTTATCAGGGTATCAGAGCCAATGGCTCGATCTTCATTTATATTTTTAGTTTATTATTCCAAAATAAATAAAATTACGTCAATAATATCTAATTCTGAAATGAGTTTTCTCAGTTTGATCATAAGCAGTTCCATCCATCAATATCAAGTCCAAACATCTACTCTTTTTTTAATGACGTTTTCTAACAGCATTAACATTTGAATATAACCGTATTAGATATTATGGTTATCATAAATCAGATAAGTTCTGATTTATATTGTTGAAATTATGATTAGTATGCTAAATTGTTAGGATTATTAGTTACCAATGAGGTATATAAATTGAGATGATTTATCACTTAATAAAATTGATCGAGTTTATTGCTTTCTTATCACATATGATTTTGTCATTAGGTTGCCAAACATATTGCTTGAACAACCAATATTAATCTTCTATTATTTTCATAAATACAGCAACTGTCCTATCTGCTGAAAAGTCATTGCTGTTGAAAACTGGATTGTTTCCGGCAATGCACGCATCCTTGTTTTATTATCAATACTCCTCATGTATAGTGGGTCAAGTCATTCTTGGAATAATGGAATATCCCAATTCATACCTTTCTAATATCAGACCGGGAAGTATCGATCTATCTGGAAGGGTTTTGAGAAATCTCTGGATTACCCATCAGAGGAGAGTATTACGAGGAGATACTTCCTCCTGACGAATACATTTTCGCAACAAAATCGGTTATTAGTGGCCTAACGGCTGAGAACACCATTCGACATAAATTCTTGGGTCTCATCAAGATGTTGAATATGTATGAAACCTTATATTTAGAATCAGGAGGACATGGGGTCAGGTTCGTGGATTTCATCGCCCGTTTCCTTCGTGCGGACATTTTGTCCATGAAGACTGCGAAGTTCACGAAGTTTAACGATCCTTTCGGGTTTGTTTGGAAAAACTGCCGGCTGCTGATAAGGATCTAAAGCAATTTTATATTCTGGATGCCCCCGTCACTTCTTTTGAAGAAATTTCTGCTCCGGGCATTGACGAAAAAACGTTTCTTGTAGGCTTTATTGGTTTATGGCTTAGATGGTTCGCACTTCCTACGCATCATCAGTTCATGTGACCGTCTGTCTTTTACCTCGCTCACCGCATCGCGAAGGGAGCGCGTGCAGCTGTTGGTATTGCGGGATTGTCCCATTTATATGATGGTTTAAGCGTCGCAGCTGACACCGTCCAGCTGGGTGTGGAGCCCGTAAACTTCCCTCTTCACTACTTTACATCGTGGATCAAAATCCACGTGTTGGGTGTCTTTGGTGAGCATAAAAGACCCGAGTTTTATGGCGGATATAACTTCCCGCGGGTCATGAAGTTGGTTGACGCTTCTTCTCCCAATCCAACGCAACGGGCGGCTCGGCGATTGCTCCTGTGTCCACGTCCTATAGAGGACAGCAAGACCTTTATTGACAGGGTTCTTACCACTAGCAAAGAACCTTCGAGAGCGGTCCAGCCACTACATGACGTGCTGAAGGATGGGGTTTCTTTTTTAAAGGCTATGGAAGTGTTCACACCATAATATTGTATTTTATATTCCCCATTCTTATGCATTTTACAATGAAAACAGGTGCTTTTGACGCATGTCTGCTACATGTTACAGGTTACAGGTTCTTGGACAGAAAACAGTGAAAACGAGGTAAAGACGATGAAAAAGTGAATTTTAACCAATGAACAGAAGATCTTGATCAAGCCTACATAAGAAACAGTTCACAAAGCAAGGTTCAAGACGTCAACACAAAGCAACGGTTAAAAATCCACTACAAATATTCACTGAGGATCTGGAACCAATGTAGAAGCCCAATTGATAAAAATATTGAAGAATAAGAAAGCCCAGGAAGCCCAGAGCCTGCAGCAGAATTTGCAGAGCCCAATCCTACTTTTTGGCTGCGGAACCGCGGCCAAACCAGGCCTAGGGCCGCGGTTCCGCGGCCGTATAGAGTACGGAGTTCAAGAAAATTTACCATAATGCAGAGGCGGCGCGGATCTTTGACTTGGTCTTTTCTTAGAGGGCATTTTTGTAAATACAGATGTGCGAATCAAAATGTAACCCTAGGGTTTCCTATTCTCTATAAATAGGAACTCTAATCATTGTAATTTCTCATGCCTCCTTTTATGAATAAAATTTAGAAATCTTTTGGAGAGCATCGGTGTTTCTTTTCCATTCAGAAATTCAGATCTGACAAACCTGTATGGATGATTGAAGGGATGCATCTGTAAGTAATTTAATTTCTTGCCTTAGGAACTTGTTTAGGGTTTAGCTTTGAGGAAGGATTTTGAGAGATGAGATCTCTCATCCCTTTCTTACCCATCACATAGAATCTATAGGTCTCCATGCATACATGCACATACCGCTCCCTACGGCACTCTATCCCTCGAGGTAGCGGTGATACCGTAGTCTAAAGGCCCGGTTGTGATGTTTTCCATGGAGGTTAGGGTAAGGATTGATAAAGGAAGGACAAGAACCTAGAGGAAGGAACACCTTCCCGAACGGATCTAATCCACTTTACTGATAATTATCATAACTCCTCTTAGATCCTAATCTGGGTATAGAAAGCGTTGAGATTTATTTACATTTCCAAACCATTCCTAAACCTAGCCCTAGCAAGAGTAGATTTCAATTATTGCCCTACGTTAATTAGGTTTTTTAGATTTAATAATTAATCCGAACACCCTTCGGAATTAACTCGTAAGAACGATTAGGAAATTCACAACATCCCTGTGGACCGACCCGTACTCACCGGCTAGCTTCATGCGACGCCGTTCTTGATTGCGGTTACAAATATTTTTGATCTATCTTTTAGAAAGCGCAAGCACGCTAAATCATTCCAATCAGGAAGTCGCGTACTTGTACTCCATCAGGCCTGAATTCCTATTATATCGACGAAATACTTCTGCGCTATTCATGTGCTGCAACTTACATCGTTTTTCCCAGCAATTAGGCTACGATCAGGGTGTTTCCCTTGAGACCTTTCTTGTCAATCCTATCACTTCGGAGGAAACTGTTTGCGATGTTGTCCATCATTTCATGCGGTTGAACACGAGGTCTCATTTCTTGATAGTCGAGTCGGATCATATTCCGAAGGCCTTATCTGTTTATATTGCCCGGTATTAACATGCGATAGGTGCTATTATCATCGAAGAAAGGCGAATGCTTCTGTTTACCGCCGAAAACTGGACCGAGACGTTGGGACGTCTAACCTGAATTTGGGGTCAGATACTATTTGGACATATCCATCCACCTCTCCGAAGATACCAAGTTGATTTATGGCACTGTATATTGGAGGTTTGGATAGATGCGATTGATATAGCAGACTTTATCAGATTCCCCCTCATTTGTGAGGGTTTTTTGATTGTGGGAACGTCCTTCCCTACAGGCGTAAGCCCCTGTAATTAATTACGAACGCGATAACAACTTTCTCCTGTTTTAGTAGGTCACTTCATGTCGTGTTGTGTTTTATTCATTTTGGTTGCCTGTGGATTGTATACGTAGACTAGTTTGTGTCGTCGTCCGTAAGACGCAGATTAGTCCAAATCCGTATATATTAGATTTGGGTTTGAACTTAGCTTGTATGTTCCGTCAGCTCAGAGATATTTTATTTTATTTAAGGACCGTTAACATGGCTTTAGATTAAGATCAACTTAAATATATGAGCATTTGAGCTCAATTTATTTTAACTAAGAATACGTTAGTCTTGTATGAGATTAAGATCAACTTAGAAATATGTTTAAGGATCATTAATTTTGTTAAGATCCATCAATGGAACATATGGGCTCGGCTGCAGTGAAGTTTCAGAGACTTAGCCAATTTGGGCTTAGTCTTAGGCTTTTTCCATCATCAGCGGTGCTAAGCACTTAGTCTTTTGACTATATATAGTGCTAAGCACTTTTGTATGGCGCTCACGTATGTTTCACATGAGACACTGCTCCTTTTCGTCGCTCACATATTGCCACATGAGGCGCTGAGTTTCTTAACACCAACGTGTATTTCACGTGAAGCGCTGAGTTTTCTTTTTGGGGGCTCACGCGTGAAACATGTGAGGCGCTGAGCTTTTAAGCGTTCACACATGAGTCACGTGCGGTGTCGAGTTTTCTTTTTGGGCGATCATGTATGAAACACGTAAGGCGCTGAGCTTTTAAGCTATTTACTCTCTATTTATTTTTTGAAAAGAAATTAAACTTTTATTAATGGCGTTTTGGCCATTAATGATCACCAAGATCTCTGTTTTGAAGATCTGGGATCAGATTTTGTTTGAGAACTAAGTTCTTCCGTTCTTTTTTGTAAGAACTAAGTTCTTCCATTTTTTTTTGTAAGAACTAAGTTCTTCAAATAGGGTTAATCTCTATTTTCAGAGAAATTAAATTCCTGGAATGTAATTTCCATCTCTTTTCTTCTTCTTTTTTAATTTCTTTTCTCATATCTAGTTTTTCCTAGATCTTAAGTCTGAAGAACAAAATCTTCCTGATAAAAATTAAATTCTTAACTTATGGACGATTTGTCTTGTGGATCTCAGACCCAGAAAAAGAACTAAGTTTTTTTTGAAGGGTTAAACCCTTTCATTTACATATACAAGGCAAAAGAGATATTTTGATCTCTTCTTTTTCTTTACCTAGAGTTTGAGAGGAGAAGGGGCTTTTCTTCATCAGGAGAATTGAATTTTCTGTTGTAGCTTCTATTTTTTTTGTCCGCCAAAACTTACGGGGGGTCTCTCTATATGAGAATTGAAGTCTCAGGTCCTTTATATAGGTATTGCAAACTGTTGATCAGTTTTGAGAAAATCTCTCATTTTAGAGATACCAATTGATTTAATTGGTCTCGAAGATTATTCGGGAAATTTGATCCACCATTGGATTTTTGATCCAGTGATTTTCTGTTTAACATAATATATTTTCTTATTTTTAATAAGATTAGAGAAACATTTTTCCATATATAGAATTTAATTTTATCTCTTGATTCAAATAGTGAATTTTAATCACCATTGGATTTTTAATCCAAGGGTTCTCTGTTCAACAGAGTATATCTTTCTTGTTTAGAAAGATTAGGAAGATATTTCCCTAATAGAATTTAATTCTATCATTTGAATAGAATTTAATTCATTTAATGATGATTAATTATTATCACCATTGGATTTTTAATCCAACGGCTCTCTGTTTAACAAAGACCCGCTTTAATTTGGACCCTGACGCGGCGTAGCCAAAGAATTTGTAATTTTTACTGTAAGAGGCACCCACGTGCTTTGCATGCCGACGCTCACATGCTTTTCATGTGAGGCACTGGTCCCAGGATTTTAATCCTATTAAAGACTGGTGCCGACGCTCACGTGCTTTTCACGGGAGGCGCTGCCTTAGGATTTAATCCTATCATAGACAAGTGTCCGCGTGCTTTGCACGCCGGCGCTCATGTTTCTTTCACGTGAGGTGCCGCCTCATTTTATGAGGGAACAAATGTCCCCCACCGTTGTTCTCACGTGGCTTTCACGTGAGTGTAACGGTGTCCAATTTTAAGCCATCCGATCCGTCTTAGGATTCGGGGAATCTGAACCGACCCCCATCAATTTATAAATAGGGCATTAAGTCATATGCGACAGCTGCACCTCCATCTTCTTTCTTCCTTTGGAATTTTATTCTCTATTAGAGATGAGCTCTGTTTCTTGAAGCTTAGCTCTTCATTTTTCACAGATCTATATTGTAGACCCACTCTGCTAAAATTTTCTCGGTAAGAGTCTTCTACGGCAGAGTTTAGTTCTTGCCTTTAGAAATTTTTAGAAGATTAACTTTATTTTTGGTCACGGAGCTTAGCTTTAGGAATTTTCTTGAAGTTCCGACTTCATTTATGATCACAGAACTTAGTTCTGATTTTCAATCTTAAATCGTCTCCTTTTTGGGGATTTTCTTGAAGTTTTAATTTCACTTGTTATCACAAAACTTAGTTCCAATTTCAATTTTAGATCTTCTCCTCTTTAAGGATTTTCTTGAAGTTTTTATTCAATAGAGCTTTACTCTGACAACTTTAATATCAAATCTCCTGTTTGGGGATTTTTAGGACTTAACTCTATTTATTTTGTAGAGTTGTGCTCTAATCTTGATCGTTTTTCCTTTTGGGGAAATTTTTGGTATTTTATACCATTTTTTATAAAATAGAGCCTAACTCTTATTATTATTAAAACAAGCCTCAGAGAATCTTTTTAAATTTCTCTATTGGACACATGTTCTAATCATTAATGAGTTGCCATCTTGATTCTGTAGGGCTCACTAACTTTTGGATGTAGTGGTTTTAGCATTTTTTTATTGCTAATTTTCCACTTGGTTTCTTTTCAGGTACTATGACTAGTCGCTTGTATGACATCGAAAAGATTTTCTCCTATGAAGTCATTCGTATTCAAGGTCGCCTTTAAGGCCAAGAGTATACTGCGGCCCAATGCGATGATGTGATGCGTCGCTTCTAGGACCCTGTCGCTCTGCCTTTTTGAAGATCGTCGTTGGGTCGATCTGGGAAGTTTTACCTGGACGTCTTGAGGCTATGCACTCTAAGCGTTTGATGACGCTGATGATAAGGTGCATTCAGTGTACATGATGTGGCTGATCTAGAAAAAACGGAGAGATGATCTCATCACCATCTTGCACTACGTATTCCAACAAAAAGCAATAGTATCATCGTGTTAGAGGGTGGAGGACATCAGCAGTGACCCTGAAGCTTGCATTCGAGAGAAGATGCATAAGAAGATGGTCAATGAAGCTGAAGGTGTCTTGCTCAAACTTGCTTTTGAGTTTGAGAATCCGTGTCCGGAATTCAGCATCTTGCCACTGTAGATCTTGGATGATACAACCCCCTTTTTTTGTTGTGCTAAGAATATGTAGTTCCTTTTTTGAAATATGAATGAAAAACATCTTTCCCTTTCATATCTGCACTTTTCTTTTCTCTTTGAGATGAAATTAGTTTATTTACTCGTTTCGGAGTTTTTAGTTTATTTACTCATCTCGGAGTTTTTTAGTTTACCTTTCCTTTAGATTTATAGGTGAACTTGTCCTAATGTTAAATATAGATAACCCCTTTTTTTTATAGGGGCCCGTTAGGTTTGTGGTATTAGGTTTAAATCCATTGTACCACCACGTTGGCTGATGTATTCTCAATATGCCATCCCTTGGGTTGCTATTCGACCAGCCGCCGCATCTGTCGTGTCTCTGATCCCTTCATAGGCTGGATAAGACATCTTCAAGTAATCTTTTTAGGTTGGAATATCCGTATTACCATCGGAAGATCAAGTGTTAGGTAGTGCCATGGCGCTTTTTACTTGAGATTAGACTTAATTTGAAGTCCTGATGAGTCATAACCGCACCCTTCTGGGGTAGGAAGACATCCAATGGTCTCTAGGTTTGCCGTCAAGACCCAAAGCTAGGAATTTGCTGTCACTTCGTTTTTTTTGTTTTGGTGTCGTACCGATTCTTTGTTAAAGTAAGATAGACACCTGTATGACCTCTAAGCCGTATATCTCGCCATCGAGGTCTGGAGCTAGGAGTTTGCCATTGCTCCGATTTTATTTGACCGTCGCGTCCGTATCCTGCTGGAATGAAGAGGAACATTGAGATGATCTCTAGGCTGTAGATGTACCATAAAGATCTGGAGTTAGGACTATACCGCCACTCTACATTTGTTTTGACCCTTGGGTCTTTGTTGACGTCACGTCTGTACTTTCCAGGAGTAAAAGGGACGCGCAAATATTCTCTAAGCTGTAAATGTGCCATCAACACTCGTTTCTTCTTTTGACGAAGTATGGTGGGAAATATGGTTCCCCTTTCTTTCATTTGTGCTCATGGATTGTATACAAGAGTCAGTATGGACCTACTTGCTGGCTAAAAAAGTTTTTATTTTATTTTATTTTTTTCCGCGATACTCTATCTTTTCAGCTTTTTATATCGCGAAAATCACGATTGCCCAATCATTTCGGCTATTTTATTCTCGGTGTCCAATCATTTTGGCTATGTCATTTTTTTTTGTTTTTTACTCGCTGTTTTTATTGCGAGTTGCCCCACCATTTCGGCCATTTCATATGCATATATATTTTTTGCTCACTACTTTTTATTGCGAGTTGAGAATTTGGAATCTGATACCAATCTTGGTATCAACATCGCTGCAACTGGAATGTTGCTAGGAACGAATCATCATATGCCATTATTGATTTGGACAAAGGAGGCTTAGCAAACAGGGTTAGGATCCTGTCGACTAAGTCTTTTGACTTTATGAACTGTAAGGTCTCATAAAGGTATTTATCTCTACAAGTCGTGAAGATCTCATATGTGTATTTTCTCATTAATAATCGTGAGGACTCCTAAGTGGTACTTTCTCTTGCAGGTCGTAAGAACTCACAAGTGCCGTTCACCATGTTGAACGGTATTTCTCGTTCTCGGTGGGACTTGGTCGAGGATATATTTATTTATGCCCATGAATTGTATACAAGGGTCAATATTGGACCGTCTGTAGGGCGTAAATTTGTGGGGTTTCGGTGGCTTAAGAACTGGTTCAGATCTCTGTAACTTAAGACTTTTGAATTCTCTATGCCGTGAAGGTCTTATAGAGGATATATTCTTCTTACGAGTCGTGAGGATCTCGTAAGTGTATTTTCTCCTTAGAAATCGTATGGACTCTTAAGTGTGTTGCTCCTTTGTGAATGGTAAGGATCTCACGCAGGTGTTTTCTTCTTACAAAGTCATGAGGACTTTACAAGTGCATCTTTTCCTTTCTTTTAACGAGTTTGCACCCTCTCGGGTTTTCACAAGCTCGCCAGTAGTCATGCTGTTTTTACTCATGGCACCCTTTCGGGTTTTCATCCGTCCCCATTTCACTTGCGGACATACCATTTTTTTAGGCGGCCCGCAAGATAACTCACTGATAGTTGTAGATCACGACTTTCTTCGAAGGACTGCATCATATGGGACTTAGGAAGGATGTGAATTGTTTTATGCCCATGGATTGTATACAGCGCTCGATATGGAGACCCACCGTAGGGCAATATGTTAGTTTAAGAACATTATGGTCCATCATTAGTTTAGATACGTTTCGGTCCATTATCGTCGTGTTTAGAGCGACGCGCTAGTTTAGGGTCATTTCGGTAATTCTTTACCAGTTTAAGGAGTAGTAGTCCATTTTTAGTTTAGGGACGTTTCGGTCCATTATCGCCGTGTTTGGAACGAATATTAGTTTAAGGACATTTCGGTCCATTACCAATTTAAGGACGTAGTTGTCCATTGTTAGTTTAGGGATGTTTCGGTTCATTATCGCTGTATTTGGGACGAATATTAGTTTAAAGACGTAGTGGTCTATTGTTAGTTTAGAGACGTTTCGGTCCATTATCGCCGTGTTCGGAATGAATATTAGTTTAAGGACATTTCAGTCCATTATTGATGTGTTTTGGGGCGAATATTAGTGTATGGTGTTTTTCGTCACCCCATTGAGATGGGAATACGCGCGCGCTTGTCAGGAGTATACTACAGATTCCCCCTGCCTAGGGTAGGCCGGGTTTTATTGATTGTGGGGATCCAAATCTCCGGCAGCCGCGGACTAAGCTGCCGTTAATTACCCCTCGCCTTTGGGGCGAGGGAACCTCCGATTAACGGGTTAAAATGGTCATGCGAACTCAATGTGCAGTGTACGTGTGTTGTGTTTTGAAAGAGGGGTTTGGATATATCGGGAGCCACGCAGAGTTTTTACGGGGTCCCGCTACCCGGATAGCGGACTGGGGGTCAAGGGGGCTAGCAGCCCCCTTGCGGGGTGCGGGGTGCGGGGCAGCGTCCCGTTAGAAATTTTTTTCTAACAGGGACAGTGTCGCGGAGTATGTGTGTGTGTAAATATGTATACATATGTATATATACATATATATGTATATATGTATATATATATAAAAGAAAGAGAGGGAAAAGGCATCCAAAGGATGCGTGGGGCCAGCGCCTTGAGCGCTGTGCGCTCAGGCGCAAGCGCGCCACGCGGGCGTTTTGCGCTCAAGCGCAGTGCGCTTGAGCGCAAGCGCGCCACGTGGGCGCTTTGCGCTCGAGCGCAGTGCGCCTAAGCGCAGCACGCCACGTGTCGGCATGTGGGCGCTTTGCGCTCGAGCGCAGTGCGCCTGAGCGCAAGTACGCCACGTGTCGGTACGTGGGCGCTTTGCGCTCGAGCCCAGTGCGCCTGAGCGCAAGCGCGCCACATGTCGGCACGTGGGCGCTTTGCGCTCGAGCGCAGTGCGCCTGAGCGCAAGCGCTCCACGTGTCGGCACGTGGGCGTTTTGCGCTCGAGCGCTGGGCACTGGCGAGACAAAGGGACTTTTAGTCCTAGAACCAGAAGCTATGCTTCAGAAAGGAAATATTTATTATATATATATGTAAATATATGGAGTTAAACTCCTAAAATGTTTTGGTTGATGAAAGGGGTTCTTCCTCTTCCTCCTCTATTGGCTGGATCTTGATGATCAAGAGATGTGAGATCTAAAAATCTCTCCTTTCTGAGATCTAATGGTAGATCCAAGTTTCCTTTTGTTGGTTTTGTGGTGGAAGACTTCTTAGTTTTTGAAAAGAAAGAGTAAAACTCTTGATTTAATTCAAAAGAAATGAGAAGGTTTAGAACCTTGGAGAAGGAGCATGAGGCACAAAAGATCTCAGATCTAAATTTTTTTGTCGACAGAATGAAAAAAGTCTCCTTTATTCATCATCATGTTGCCTTTTATAGGCTTACATATTTACATATAGCCTCTTGGGCTTCACAAAAATGGCATTTTGCCTATCCCATGGCTCATGTGCCATTTCATTTTTGCACATAAGCCATGGGCTTACAAAATATTGGCTTTATGCCCATTTTGCATACATTCATGTATAAAAAATTACATAAAAATTATTTATTACATGATTTTGTTGTTGGCATAGGGAGGCTGGCCGCGGGCTCGACTTGGGCATGGGCCCGCTTGACCTGGGCTTCGGCCCACCTAGCTTGAGGGTTGACCTTGACTTTGACTCGGTCAACCGGGGTGTAAATTTTTACCCCAACAATTAGTTTAAAAACATTTCGGTCCATTATCGTCGTTTTTTGGGGAGAATATTAGTTTAAGGACATTTCGGTCCATTAACGGATCTCACAATGGAATGCGTACGCTGCGTCCGACGTTGGGTAAACGTCACAATGTACACGCGTGCACGGGACAGGACCAGGCAAAGCAAGAACACGACCACGCTGGTTGGGAACATCCACTGGGTCGCCCTGATCGTCGGTGACAGCCCAGCTCCGGCGATCACCGGAAAATACGAAACCAAGAAAAGAAAGAGGAGAAAGAAGAAGACTGGGGTTTTGTTGTTCTGGGTTCAAAGAAGGCGGTGAGGGGGTGAGGCCGACGTGGTCGGAGCTCTGGTGAGGGTTCAGGGGAAGGCAGTGGGTGCTAGGTCCTTGGAGTGCAGGGTTCTAGTCGGGACGTCCATGGGAGGAGCTCGGGGTTGTCTTGGGGTGTTGGTGAGGAGATGGAGGCGGTTCTGGTGACGAGGGGAGACCGACGAGGATGGCCGGCGGTGAGGGTACCGGCACGGCGACATGGATGAGGCGGAAGGTTGCAGGCGTGGGTCCTTGGTGTCGGGTTGGGGTGGTCACGGAAGAAGGTGAGGGTGGTGTCGGTTATGGTGTTGGGAGGAGAGAGGTGAGGGCGAAGGGCCGGTGATGACGACGGTGATGAAGGCAGGCAAGGGCGCGAGGCGAAGGCTAGGTTAGGGTTTCGTGACGAAGGCGGGAAAGAAGAAATAGACGAGAGAGAGAAGGGAACATGTGCTGGGGAAAAAGTTCGGATGATTTTTTTTTAATGATACAATATATTATCAAGTGAGGAGAGAGAGAGAGCTGTGAGAATCTATTTTGGGTTGGGATTTAGATATAAAATATTTAAGAAATCTATATATAATATATGTAGAGAGAAGAGAGTGGGTTAACTGTTAGGATTGGGTAAAAGATTAATATATATATAGAATATATATTTAGATAGAGAGAGAGAACTGAATAGGTAGGGTAAGGATTTTATTATATAAAAATATATTTTAGTTTAAATAAACTTATATAAAACAGTTTAATATATAAAAGAATTTTATATTATATATTTTGAGATTTTGGCTAAAACAAAAATTGTCCAAAACACGCTCGGGTCGAGTCTAAAATTACGGTTTAAAAATGCGGATAATATACATGTTAACCAAAACCAAAATAGGATATCCGGGTAATGAAAATGCATACCCCCAAGAATGGATACATGTAGCGTGCACTAACTATCCAAACGAGTCTGTTTCACAGAACGGGATGAGAACATGATGTGCGGATGCTCTCACAGGGTTAGGGGTATGATGCAGGTCATACAAGATATTTTTAAAATATTTTATTAGACTTTAAATGTTATATTGAAAAATACAGATGACAAATATAATGCAGTTATATAACATGAAAGTGCACGGATTCTCAAAACTAGCCAGGATAAATCATAAACAGGAATCAAGACAGGTTTCCAGCATGCGGGTCGGGTCGAATGCAAATATGGATACCAATTATACTATTCACACCCAAACAGCAATAAATCAAGAAATAGCCATAAATAAAGAAATACCCAAAATAGAATTGGTATAAATGAATTAGGGTGTTACAAAACCTGTCTAAGAACTCCCGGAAAACTTGATTCATTAGGTTCATGAATATTGCTGGTGCGTTGGTCACTCCAAATGGCATCACTAAAAATTCATAATGACCATAACGAGTTCTGAAAGCCGTTTTATGAATATCTACTTCCTTGACCTTCACATGATGATAACCTGAACGAAGGTCTAATTTAGAGCAAACACAATATCCACTTAGCTGATCGAATAAATCGTCGATACTCGGGAGTGGATACTTGTTCTTTATAGTTACTTCGTTCAAGACTCTATAATCGATGCACATTCTGTATGAACCTTCCTTCTTCTTCACAAGCAGTACAGGTGATCCCCAACTTGAAGTGCTGGGACGAATCCATCCTTTCGCCAATAATTCATCCAACTGAGTTCGAACTTCCTTCAAATCTTTCGGACTTAATCGATAAGGTACTATGATCACCGGTTGTGCTCCTGGTACTAAATCAATACTGAATTCAAGAGCTCGATCAGGAGGCAAACCTGATATATCGTCAGGAAACACATCGTTGAACTCTCGAACCACTTCTGGCCTTGATTCTTCCTCTGCTTGAGTTGCTGCAATCGCTGCTTCCCTTGGCTTCGCTTTGTATGTACTTGGCTCCAGGGTACGGTCTTCACTTTTGAAATAAAAGACCGAATGGTCTGGAATCTTGAATACTACCTTCTTTTGACGACAGTCGATGGTAGCATAAAAGGTTCCGAGCCAAACCATACCTAGAACCACATCGAAGTTCGGTATGTCCAGCACTTTGAAGTCAGCATAGAATTCTCTGCTGCAGACGACTACTGGACACAAGCTGTATCCCATTGTTGCCTTTAGAACGCCATTTCCTGAGCTGACATTCTATCTGGATACAAGCGGTGTGACTAGAATCACGTGAGTTCTGACGAACCGTTGCGACATAAAGCAGTGAGATGCTCCAGTATCGAAGAGTGCTAGTGCAGGGAGTGAGGCTACTAAGATTGTACCTAAGGTATGTGGGATATGTTTTAGGTATAGGTAAAAGTATGTAGATAGGTGGCAAGACTTGAAGGGAAAGTTTGAGAAGAAAAGGTTACCTGTGATAACTTGGCCAGTAGTCTCAGCTTCTTCCACGGTCATCGTGAAAGCCTGTCGTCGTGGTACATTCCTCCTGGCCTGAGGAGCATTCCTCGGAACGTTCCGTTGAGCTTGATGGAACTGACGAGGAGGTGGTGCAGTCGGTGGTCCTCTAAGTGGTGGAGCAGGGAGAGCGAGTCTTAGAGCAGATGCCTGAAGTGCTGGTCTCTGTTGGTAAGTGATCGCTGGCCTGGGTGCAACATATGGATTTTGTCTTTTGGGACAAGACTCAATACCATAAGTAGCCGAGCCGCAGACTAAGAAAAGACGGTTGGCTCACCAGCAGTCTTGCAACATATGCCCATTTCTCTTGCAGTAGTTACAAAAGGCTGGGCTAGAACGGTTGTTCGGTACTCCCGGTCTCCTTGGTATAAAAGGTGGCCTTGACGAGACTCCTCCTGTCATCTGGTTGATAGGGCGTTTAACTCCTGCAGTTTCAGATCTGCCCCTCGCCTTTACCACTGCCTCATAATGGCGGGCAGCTTACAGAGCCGATTCATGAGTCGGAAAATCTCCTGTGGCCAGAGCAGCCTGGATTTCCGAATTAAAACCTTATTGAAATCGACGGGCTCTGATCTCATCCATCGGTATCAGGTGTGCCGCAAATCTGTTTAAAGTATTGTGTTAGCTGTGTAATATGTGATATTTAAAAAAATCGAATTTATTGAGACATATCTTACCGACTGAGCATGGTGAACTCAGCGTCATACTCATCTACTGACTTGGTCCATATCGAACCTTGTTGCAGATGGATGAACTGTTGTTCCATGTCGAACCTGGCAGTCTTAGGGAAGTACTTAGCGTCGAACATGTCGTGGAAAGTCTTCCATTCGATGGGTTGTTCAAGACGGCTTTCTTCCGCCTTCCACCAATTCCGTGCATTGTCCGTGAGCTGCAGTTTCGCAACACGGGCCCAAGCTCCCTCTGGCACTTGTGCCGCTGCCAGATCATCTTCGATACTCTGAGCTCATTCCTCAGCTTTCAGTGGGCTTTCCTTTCCTGAGAACTGTTTGGGGTGCAAAGTCCTGAATTACTTCACCCCAGGTGCTTCTGCCTCGGGACGGTTCATTAAAAGAGCAGTCTGTTGCTGTTGTCCCTCTAGGAGGCTGGGGATTGCCTCAAGCAAAACCGTCTGCTCGTTGAGCGGAGCAGGGACGACAGGTGTGATTGGTAGTGGAGGTGGAGTGTTGTTGAAGTTGGTGCTGGTGTTGTTCGGGGAATCCATAACCTTGAAAGAAAATTTAGGTTAGGACAGATTCAAAGTATATGAAATAATAAGATTCAAGGAACATGAATTGTAAAGAATGTTTTAGTTGCCGGTTCTTGTGTTATATTGCTTAGGTTGTTCACGCAGAGCAGAACTGCATGGTAGAGTTCCATACAGCTTTGACCTGCATGGGCCACCAACAAAACCTGTCACGCCCCGCTTCCCAGTATACGGGCAGAGGACACGACTGGCCGCTACGTATTTACTCCAAAGTAAATACGATAAGTGTATCTAAGCAATATAAATAAAAATGCACAAGAGACAAAAGACGGTAGGTATAACTGAACAGCAACTTTATTTATTAACATTCTTTTGTACAATGCATGGAAAAGTAAATACATCTGAAAGCAATGCCTAAACAGTGGCATAACAGAAATGAAAAGTATTAAAATAAAAAAAAATGTGTACAATGAAGCTAGAGCTTTGGGTCGTAGGCAAGCTGATCCAAGTCCTCACTAGTAGGCTTGATCTCCTGAGTGTCCAGATCACCTGACAACATTCCAAAGAAGAAAGAGAAGGAATGTCGCCAGCGAACAATCGCTCGGTAAGTTCCAAAGATAAGGGAGAAATAGAATAGATAGAGAGAGAAAGTAGCTTTTAAAGTTATATTATATTGTATTAGTGTTAACGCTGTTATTTGTAGTTTGGTACAGAAGAATGCCAGTGTACACGAGAGGAGTCTTTATATGCTAGAGACTAGAGGCACGTGTAGTACAAGGAACCGTTTATGCCACGGTACAATAGCAACGGAAATACAGGTCAGGTGTCTTAAATCTTACAGTCTCGTGCCACTTCTAACACCTTCCGTACCAATCTACCCCTTAAACCCCGCGATGTCTTGCTTGTATTGTTTGTATTGCAACTTGTATTGTCTTGTAATATAGATTGTATAATTGGATGACTTGCTGAAACCATGATATCAATAAATGGATGTAACTGGAGAATCATGATGTAACTGGAGAATCATGTAAATGGAAGTATATCCATGGTTCGGTTCGGTCAATATAGATTGAATAGTTTGATCCGATTGATTATATGGATTCATAGATTCATATTGAATTGTAATATTGTAGATTATACTTGAATCATATTCAAGTCAGATTATTATAATGAGACTCAGCCTGAGTCAGAACAATTAGAAAAGAAATTGAAGCCCTAAATTAGGTTTTGATGTTATCGGTAACCGCTGCACATGGGCAACAGGATTTGTGTATTTTTCAAAGACGATTACCGTGTTGATAACACCGTTGTTAAGTTTTCTACCTTAAATAGGCAAGTACCCACTTCTCCGGCTTCCTGAGGCTCAAGAGATTGGTCCCGCTTAAACCTATATTTACTTAGGTCCTTAGGGTAATTTATAGAACTTGAGGGGGTTTTATGTAAAAATACTTTTGTATAATTTTCAAAATACATCCCAAGTATTTAATTATCGTCTTTAGAGTTGTCATAGATGTAGATTTTATATTTATGATATTTCTAGTGAAAATAACCTAATTTCATAATATAGGGTATTTAATTGTAATATTGAACTTGTATGGAATTCATGGTATTTTAATGTAAAGTGGTTCTTTTGATTAGAAATGTTGGAATATTTATATCATATCAAAAATAAGTATTTTGATAATATATATATATATATATTATATAAAATAATTTTAATTTATTATTTTCTAGAAATCTCATTTTCTTAAGATATTCGTATTTTAAATCTCTCGAGACCGAATGCTCCTTGGGGAGGTCTGGATCTCGCACTACTAAGCCCAGGGATGTGCGATAATCCGCACCATCCCGGTCGGGTTCCCCAAAATGGGTTGTAGCGGCGCTTTGCAAAGATTTATAAAAATACGTAATCTTGTAGAAAACGGTTTTAATAGTTAGTGGTATTTATATGTAAAGTTTCATTTTTCCGTATTCTATATTCCCGAAAGGTATTGTGCTATGTTGCATATGACTGTTGTGAGGAGGTAGGTCATTATCTCGTGATCTAATTAAAGGTATAGCAAGTTTAATGATATTCTAAAGTCGAAACTATACTGCATGGTATTTTATTGAAAAAGAGCGGTAAAATTTACAAAATGAAATATTTTGGTATGAAACATGTTCAACATATTTTGTTAATGATTAATAGTCAAGATGTAAGAGTTTAATATGGCTATGTTAAGAAAAATTGAACTTTATAAAGAAAACAGAATCGGAAGTCGGATTTAACTCCGCTTCCGTCGGGTTTTAGAAAAAGAACTTTTTAGAATAGCAAAGGAAAGAGGGAGGTAGGACTTACGGGTTTAAAGTCAAGAGAAGAGGGATAGGAAGTGGTAGGAGGCGCCGGTGCGTCGTTTCGTCACCGGGAGCTCCTAGGATCGTCGTCGGAAAATCGCCGGAGCTTCGCCCTTTGCTAACTCCAATTGCACACTAAAATTCTATAGAGTTTTCTTGAGAGTTTGGACAGAATTATGAGTGAGGGGGTGTATTTAGGGGTGGTATTTATAGGGTAAAACTAGGGTTAGGGTAGGTGAAAGGGTGTGAAGAAAAAATGTATTAAATTTTGTATTAAAAAGGGTTTTAATGGGATTTTTACTCTCTCTGTTAACGTGCAGGTAAATTAAAGTATACAGAGGAGTTAGGAATACAAAAAGACAGAAGTTTCATGAAGGGAGTCGGCCGATCCGGGGTGAATCGGCCGGCGGCGGCGGCCGAGTCGACCGGTCCGCCGGCCGAGTCAGGCCGAGGTCAGTCGCCGTGGGTCCGCCGTCAGTTGGTCTACTCCCTGAGACAGTTTGTTTTTAGTGTGATGTAGGGTTTTTACAAGTTATGCATGTGTAGACCCTTGGACTTATAAAAATTAAAAAGAAAACAATATTAACAATAATGTGGGTGATGGGATTTGAACTCTGATGCTTTGGTTCAGCAGTGCAAGATATTACCAGTGAGCTACAAGCTCCTTCTTACTATTAAAAAGCAAAACAAATATTTATAGCACTCACAGGAAATGCAAATACCCTAAGTATACATTAATTTTTTAAACAAATTTTTTGTACACTAAAATTGGAGTTGTTACAACAAGCAACCAAAATAAACAAAAATACACACGACATGAAGTGAACCGGTGGAGCAGGAGAAAGTGGTTATCGCAGCGCGATAACGTAATTGATTGCAGGAGCTTGTGTCTGCAGGGAAGAGCGTCCCCACAATCAAAAACCCCTCACAAATGAGGGGGAATCTGATGAAGTCTGCTACAATGATCGCATCTGTCCAAATCTCCGATATATGGTTCCATAAATTAACTTGGTATCTTCGAAGAGGTGGATGGAGAAGTCAAAATAGCATCTGCTCCCAAAATTCAGGCCAGACATCCTAACGTCTCGGTCTTTTCCTTTCGGCGGTGAACAGCCCCGAGATAGAGTTGCCCCTAGCCTGTCTTACTCGGCGCCAGTAGTGACGTCGAGCATGTCGTATAGAAGAAATTGCCTCAATTTTGGAGGCGTCTTCATCGTTCCCCCGGAGTTGCTGGATAGCTTCGCTTGGAATCAGCCTTCGGAAGACTGACATTCTTGGCAGAGCTGGAGCAGAGTTGGCCAATCTATCGAAGACCGACCTTCCTAGAGGTGAAGCGCTTTTGCTAGCTTCAAGCATAGCTGGAGCAAGGAGGGCTAGTCGTTTTAGGGCAACCGCTTCTGGAATCACAGTCTTCATTACGAACCCATTTGAGTTTCTCTATACCTATTGAAGACCGAGACTTCAGAATTGGACAACTTGCTGATAGGAGTCGTCTCGGTCGCTAGCCGATCAAAGATTGACATTTGGGGAGCCTTTTCTCGGGGCGTTGTGGCGCCAAAGCTCACGGGTGGGAGCATGGTCTCAAAGAATGTCCCAGCAGTGGCATGAGTGACCTATCCTACCGACATTGAGAAGATGGAGACCGCATTGGGCCCGTAAGTCACTCCTCCATATGGGATGGAGTGGGAGTTGCTTTTGCAGGAAGTGCAGTTGATAGCAATTGATTATGCACAGAAGAGAAATACCAAGTTTTAGTATCTCGAACCAAATGACAACCATGAATATAGAAAACCACGATTTTGTTCGCAAAACACGACACACGAAGTATGGAGTGGAAAAAGGAAGAGGTCCCACTTGGCGTGCCAGAATCTGTTTACCGCTGAAGACAAGACTGAGACGTTGGGACGTCTAGCCTAAATTTGGGGGCAGACGCTATTTAGAAATATCCATCCAGCTCTCCGAAGATACCAAGTTGATTTATGGCAATGTATATCGGAGGTTTGGATAGATGCGACCGATGTAGTAGACTTTATCATATTTCGCTTCATTTGTGAGGGGTTTTTGATTGTGGGGACGCCCTTCCCTGCAGGTGTAAGCTTCTGCAGTTAATTACGTTTTTGCGTTGCGATAAAAACTTTCTGCTCCAGTAGGTCATTTCGTGTCGTGTTGTGTTTTATTCATTTTGGTTGCCCGTGTAAGTCGATGTCACGCACCCAACGTGTTCGCGGGGAGGCGGAGTTTGCAAAAAATGATTTTTATATGCTTTGTAACATCGAATAAACTCTAGGATCGATACTAAACCCTAACTAACATACAAACTATGAGGTTTAACTACTATGTAAGAAAGTTATACCTCAAGCTACTAGTCCTTCTTGTTCTCGTTGTCCTCCTCCTCTTCGTGAGCTCCTTATAGTGAGTATGGATCGCGCCTCCTCGTCGGTTTCTCCACGTCAAAGAAGATCCACCCGAGAGTGTGTACCTTGAGCTTCTACCTCTAAGATGAGGTAACTATAATACTTAGTGTGCTAATCTAAGTAGCCTAGAGTGAGTAGAGAGTGATTTTGGATGGCTAAGTCTCACTAACCCTAGGATTCTCAACACATGAGACAATAAGGGTTGAGAGGAAGAACAAGAGAGAGAGCTTGAAGAAAGAGAAAGTGGTTTTTATAATGATAATGGAATATGGTTCTTGATATGACTATAAGCATGCTAAAAAATATCTCACATAAAATATCTAATGCCAAAAAAATATCTCACAAAATATCTAAGTCAAACCATGCCTCAATAGTTAAACCAAGTAGCCATGCTTCAATTATCATATAAAAAATAACAACTCAATTCCTCCACCTCATAATTGTTTTAATCAAATAATAAAAACCCTAATGAGGTGTCTTCTTCTAAAAGCAATCTTTAGAGAATTACAAGAATGCCCATCATCCATATATACATACCCATATCCGTATTCCGAGAAAGACGAATACAATACGAAACTAATCCAATAATCTAATACTAGGATCTGGCTTAAACCAAAGCCCAATAGTATAATCCTACGTGCACAAGTACATGTATATGTTCGAACCCTGTCGTAAAACCATATGACATCTACATCGTTTCGCCCGAAGCAGGGAAACCCTCTGTGTGGGACTCTAAAGATTCAATACTACGCTGGCAGTGGGTTTAACCACAAGCCGTCAGCGGTACTAGCTGCACGTAACGGCTACCCAGGTATCTGTCGATAAGAAGGCCGATGAACAAACTCATCCGAACTCCTACTGAGCCTATCTGTAACAATCTCCGTACAGTCTGGTTTGTTCATCTAAGAGTATCGCATATCGGGCTTAGGGGGCGATAAACGTCAGACCCATAATAGCGCAATAAGTCGTGTCGGAGTGTAGCCCAAAACACCCTGAGAAACTACTGGAGTACCTACCAGTAATCTCGCTTGCCCTGGCCAGGGACTTTGTATAATGGCTTTCCGAATCATAGCGCGACATCAACCCCCAATACCGGGAGAGACGAATCCTATCTAACCGCCACTACCTCCAAGTGCTTCGGGACTGCACCCAACTACTACCTGTTTTCATGACTCATCAAAGACGTGGTAGCGTAGTAATTAAAGAACAGTGGGAACACACTCGAGGCAAAGTAGCAGTGTCAAGTCAACGGAATATGTTGTACTCATGTCACCTAGGAACTGCTACCTGACGATAGGTATAGTAACAACCAACAGTTCCCCATGAGTTCATCCAGTGTAACTCATAACCCAATAAGCACCTGCATACTATCTCCAGTACGATGTACTAATGGCTGTGGAACAGACCATCTCCCGTGCTGGGATAAGAAGCGTATACACTATTCTAGTCTGGAGTATCGATATCTTGTCTCGATAATCCTACGACTAGGGACCTGTATAAGGATGTGCTTATAGATTACCCAGCCCCCACTAGTGTGACTGCCATCATAATGCTGGTAATCAAGCAAAGATCCTAAGGGCTCTACCAATATGTATTAGCGATACATTAAAAGAAACATATACACATATTAAGATAGAAACAAACCAAATAGCATACTACCATATTGAGCAAGACTGTCATAAAATCTATGTATATCTCAAGCTTCCAAAATGTAATATACAAACTATTACTATACAATAATGGCCTCTAGGGCATATAACACTAACAATCTCCCACTTGGACTAAGGCCATGTGTTGGCGTATCGCAGACCTATCATCTCGAATAGCCTCTCGAACTGCGTCTGAGGGATGGCCTTTGTGATTGGATCTGCAGTATTGTTCTCCGTAACAACTCTCCGCACCTCGATCTCCCGGCGATCCATGATCTTCCTGATCAGGTGATACCGCCTCAAGATATGTCTGGACTTCTGATGGGACCCGGGTTCCTTCGTTAAAGTTATAGCCCCGTTGTTGTCACAATACAGAGGTATTGGATCAACAATAGACGGAACCACCTGAAGTTCTGTTAAGAACTTCCTCATCCAGACTGCTTCTTTTGCGGCATCACATGCGGCGATATACTCCGCTTCCATCGTCGAGTCAGCAACGGTGTTTTGCTTGGAGCTCTTCCAGGGTAAAGACATAACCCGACATGGACTTGGAGTCATCCTTGTCACTCTGGAAGCTGGAGTCAGCAAAGGCCTCGATCTGGAGGTCTTTACCGCCGTACACCAAGAACATCCCCTTAACCCTTCTCAGATACTTGAGAATGTTCTTTACTGCTATCCAGTGCTTCTCCCCAGGGTTTGATTGATACCAGCTTACCACACTTAGTGCGTAAGCAACATCTCGTCTGGTACACAATATCGCATACATTATAGAGCCTGCCGCAGAAGCGTAGGGTATAGTTGATATGCGATCCCTTTTCCAAATCTGTCTTGGGAGACATCTCTTTTGAGAGGGTGATTTCGTGACAAGCCGGTAGATTACCGCGCTTCGAATCTTCCATACTGAATCTTTTCAATATGGTGTTGATATACCGGGACTTTGAAGGCTCCAATATCCTCTTAGATCTATCACGATAGATCAGGATCCCCAGAATGTAAGAGGCATCACCCAGGTCTTTCATGGAGAACCTTTGTGACAAGAATCCTTTGACAGATTGTACCATATGAATGTCATTTCCTATCAAGAGAATGTCATCCGCGTACAAGATGATGAATACAACATTTCTTGCTACAATCTTACCATAAATACAAGGTTCATCTGGATTTTTGATAAAGTCAAATTCTTTGACCGTCTCATCAAAACAGATGTTCCAACTCCACGATACCTGCTTTAATCCATAAATGGATATAAGCAACTTGCACACTTTCTCGCTACTTCCACTCTGAATGAAACCCTCTGGCTGATCCATATAGACACACTCTTCCAAATTCCATTTAGAAAAGCGGTCTTTACGTCCATCTGCCAAATCTCATAATTGTGGAAGGCAGCAATGACAAGAAGGATTCGAATGGATTTGAGCATAGCTACTGGAGAAAAGGTTTCATCATAGTCCAAACCTTGTCTTTAACGAAAACCTTTTTCAACAAGTCTAGCTTTATAGGTTTCAACCTGTCCATCTACACCAAATCTTCTTTCTGAAGATCCATTTGCAGCCTACGGGTTTTACCCATTCTGGAGCAATGTCCAAAGTCCATACTTTGTTGGTGTACATGGACTCCATCTAGATCCGCATTGCATCCAGCCATTTTACTGAGTCTCTACTCTGAATGGCTTGCTGGAAGCTAGTTGGCTCATCATTGTCAATGATGCAATTCTCTTTATCCCCATCTACGAGAAAACTGTAGTATCTCTCGGACGGATGAGACAGCCTACTACTCCTGCGGAGTGGCGTGGGGATGTACTGTTTTTTTGAAACTTCTGGTTCCACCATGCTTTCAGTAATAGCTTGTGGTTCTAGAATTTCTTCCAGTTCTATTGCGCTCATACTTATCTTTTTTTCTAAAAATTGAGTTTCCAAAAAGTGGGCATGACGAGAAACAAAAACCTTTTATTCCTCTGCGTAATAGAAAAGATACGCCCTAGAGTTCTTTGGGTATCCCACAAACTTACACAGTACTGAGTGTGCCTCGAGCTTGTCCGCATACTGCTTTTTGACAAAAGCTGGACATCCCCATATCTTCAGATACTGAAGATAGGGTTTCTTCCCACTCCACATCTGATATGGTGTGGTAGGCACAGTCTTGGTAGAAATCTTGTTCAAAAGATATGCAGCTGATTCTAGTGCATAGCGCTAGAATGATCGTGGTAACTCAGCATTATTCATCATGGAACGCACCATATCCAACAAGGTTCAGTTCTGTCTCTCTGATACACCGTTGTGTTGTGGCGTGTATGGAGGAGTAAGCTGAGAGAGAATTCCATTCTCTTTTAGATAATCCAGGAACTCGGCACTCAAGTATTCACCACCACTATCAGATCTCAGTGTCTTGATACTTTTACCGGTTTGGTTTTCCACTTCATTCTTATATTCTCGGAATTTCTCAAAGGCCTCTGATTTATGTTTCATCAAGAAGACATGTCCATACCTAGAGAAATCATCCGTAAAAATAATGAAATAGGAATAACCACTTCTTGCATGTGTAGACATTGGACCAAACACGTCGCTGTGTATGAGTGCCAAGAGCTCGCTCGCTTTTACTCCATGTCCAGTGAACGGAGTCTTTATCATCTTTCCTTTAAGACATGATTGACAAGTTGCATAAGAATGATATTCAAACGGATCCAAATATCCCTCTTTATGTAACTTGGTCAACCGTGTTTCATTGATGTGACCCATTCTACAATGCCATAAGAAAGCTTGAATTAATTCTGGAGACTTTCTTTTGTGTGTGTTCTGGACATTGAAAACTTGTAGTTGGTTTAATACGTATATATCGTTGCTTAGTGTACCCGACCCAATCAAACCATGATTAAGGTGGATGTTTACGACATCACTTACAAATATAAAATCATAACCTTCTTTAGATAACAAAGATACAGAAATGATATTACAAGTCAAACTATGTACACAAAAACAGTTGCGCAAAATCAAAATATGTCCACTTGTCAATCTTAAGTGATATTCCCCTACGGACACAGCATCCACGCTCGCTCCGTTAGTAACTTTAAGGGTCATATCACCCTCCTTCAAAACACTACGGTTTCTCAGTGCCCGCAAAGAATTACATATATGAGATCCTGGTCCGGTATCTAATACTCAGGAAGTAGAGTTGATTGACAGACAGTTTTCAATCACAAACACACCTGAAGCTGAAACCAAAACTTACTTCGCACCCTGTTTCTGGGCTTTTCAGGCCCTGCAATCTTTCTTCCAATGGCCCTTCTTATGACAGTAGAAGCATTCTTCCTTCCCTACCATCGGCCCCCTAACTTTTGCCTTGCCCCTTGCCTATACCTTATTAACACCGCCTTTCAGCTTGGTGGGGGCCTTCTTCTTCTTCCCCTTAGCTTTCTCCTTGGATCTAGAAGAGGAAGATCCTCCAACAAGCAGAGTGGGTGTCTCTTTGGACTTTTGCAGGGTGCCTTCAGCACTCCTTAACATGTTGAGGAGTTCTGGAGGTGTAACTTCCTTCCCTTGAATGTTAAAATTCAAGATAAACTGGGCGTAGGTAGAGGAGAGGGACTGTAGAATCAAGTCTGTATATAGCGCGTTCTCCAACATGGTCCCCAGGTCCGCGAGCTCTTCAATCAATCTGATCATCTTAAGGACGTGGTCCCTTACAGATGACCCGATAGCCAACCTCGCTTTAAATAGTTTCTTCAAGGTCTCGTATCTTGCGATATGATTTGCTCTCCATATAATTCCTTAGTATGGAGGAATATGGATTCAAGATCCATATTCTCGTGCCGCCTCTGGTGTTCATTGTCCATAGAGACCAGCACGAGGCACTTGGCTTTCGCACTGTCAATTTCTCAGGTCTTGCGGATCTCCTTATCCGCAACGCTGGAATATGGACCTGGGACGGCGGGGGCTTTAGTAGTAAGAATATAGCCCAGTTCGTCATATGTGATGGCCATCTTGACATTCCTGAGCCAATCTTTATAGTTTGGCCCCGTCAATATATTTTTATCTAAAAGTAACTTAAGGCCGGTCATCTTGGTCACTGCAATTAGGAGAGAGAGAAGAAACACTTTAGCATGATGCTCTTGCAAGTTTAGAATGATTTTTAGTTTATCTAAACAGAATGGCTCCCACTATTTCTCGAATCCTTACTCAAACCATAAAAGAAGAATTAGTCAGGATTAATCTTACCGTACAATTCTTGCTTAACCTTTCAGCCAGGCTAGTGTCGGTACTTCAAGGGAGGTTTTACGACGCTTTCACGAAATTCCTAAATTAAATAACCTCTTTTCTCTGGAGGCGTAGCCCCACTAACACCGTTCTAGACACCTACTTGGTTTATAGCATTGATCGTTAAGTAAAAAAATCTTCCGAAGAGTAGCATATACTCACAGTAGGATCGGGATCCAAATATCATTGTGTGATAAAGTCGAAAGAATCCTACCAAAATTATCACACTCCAAATGGTATGCAACACTAGTAAGTTTATGTTTCTTTAGAAACTCCCGATGTGGATTTTTTCCCCCATGCTCTTATGACCATGACGAATGACAATATATCATAAGTCACATGTCAAGTTCTACCCGTCATTGTCCAGATTAATTTGAACCCACCCGTACATACCCTTGACGAAGGCCAAAATATTAGTATGACTATCCCAAAACAACGCATATATCTATGCTATAGATGAATATTCAGCAGCTACCAATCACGATTCCTTAGCGAAGGTCAAAATGCATAGCTTGAATACTACTGAATACCCAACTGAAATGACGGAGGGCTACGAATGGTTTTTGTGAAACCATGAACGTAGTGAACTTGATATAATCGAAGAAACGTGATAGATTTTAAAAGGAGTGGTTTAGGCTCCGCATTTTAAAAGTTTGCTGTTTTGAAAAAACCGAGTGGTTTAAAAATTGTTCCAATGATTCAGCTTTGATTTGTTTGTTTTGCATTAATATGCAGTCCCATCAATTAACCTACCATTGCAAAAAGAAACGAAAATATGACATACGCTTATGCCATCCGCATTCGCCACTGGGTCCCGTCTTACACCGTTAGGTTACTTAACTAATGCCAGAGCTGGAGGCTGGACTAGCGCAGATGCAAAACATAAGCAACGTCTATTATATAATATATATAATAATATCTATTCGTCTCATGCAATAATAGGCATTCCAGATCACAGATGAATATATTGAATATACTAGGAATTCCGTGTTTCGTTTAAGCCTGTAACGAACCACGGTCGTGATGAATAGCCAAACCCCACCCTAGACCCCTACGGGTGCGGCAAACTACCCGCCAAATTCCCGAAGTGAAGCAACCTCTCTTAGTAAAATGAGTAGGCTACTCGGCACTTCAAAGAACCCGGTAGTTTGTGCACCCCACCTTGGGTCTATCTTAGGAGCAGAAAACAGTAAAAGAAATAATACAACGGTAGCTACAACCTTAACCCAGATGTGACCCGTGAAAAAAATATTACATCAAATTACAATTTACATCGAATGAAAGATAAAACACTCATCTCACATCCCCGGCAATTCATCCACGACGATCCAACAAGTTCATATACATAAACCAATCAACACAGATATGTGCAACTCCAAACTAACCGACGTATAGAAATTAGCTGAACTTTACGAACACATATATCAAACACAGAAGATCCAATTAGCCAAAGTACTTAGAATATCGATCGATAACCAAATTTGAATCTACCCCAAGTACAACACTGTATATACAAAGATCCTGGGCAGACAAAAAATCCCAAATATCACAAATCCCCAATATAGAACAATAGAAGAATTTTGGACCGAGTCAGGGTTGAGTCGGCCGCAGAACGCTCTGTTCTGTCGCGGTTCCGCGGTGATCTTACCGATTCAGATGCCTAAATTTCTTGTGTTGTCTAAGAATACCTTGCACGTATTTTTAAAGCCCTTAAAAGATTTTTGGGGCCAATATTTAAAATTGACAAAAAACGTGCAAATCAGACATGATTTTTTGATTTCTTTTTCGATTGAATTTCTAACACTTTGCTAACAAGTTATTTATGGTTTAGTTGGCTCTAATACCACTGTAAGTCGATGCCATGCACCCCACATGTTCGCAGGGAGGCGGAGTTTGCAAAAAACGATTTTTATATGCTTCGTAATATCGACTAAACTCCAGGATCGATACTATACCCTAACTAACATACAAACTATGAGGTTTAAATAGTATGTAATAAAGTTATACCTCAAGCTACCAGTCCTTCTTGTTCTCGCTGTCCTCCTCCTCTTCGTGAGCTCCTTGTAGTGAGTATGGATCGCGCCTCCTCGTCGGCTTCTCCACGTCAAAGAAGATCCACCAGAGTGTCTACCTTGAGCTTCTACCTCTAAGATGAGATAACTAGGATACTTAGTGTGCTAATCTAAGTAGCCTAGAGGGAGTAGAGAGTGATTTTGGATAGCTAGGTCTCACTAACCCTAGAATTTTCAACACATTAGACAATAAGGATTGAGAGGAAGAAGAAGAGAGAGAGAGCTTGAGGAAAGAGAAAGTGTTTTTAATAATGATAATTGAATATGGCTCTTGATATGACTATAAGCATGCTCAAAAATATCTCACACAAAATATTTAATGCCACAAAAATATCTTACAAAATATTGTTCATCTCGGAAAACTGCAAGTTAATACCACTCATTCATTATCTATTTTTGTTTATATCGGTACTATTAACCAGTGGCTGCTCAGTAAATACAGATTATAGGTATTCATGACATAATACTGAAAACACACTCAAAATCATGGATATAACATTTGGGAGCCGACACTGCAATCAGAACAGAAAACCGACCGATATTCAAAGAGCTCTTTTGCAAATAAACAAGTGTACACACATTTTGGTCCAACACAATACATGTGTGACACTAGCTCTTTGACATGGACCATGGTGGGGGCTGCCTTTGCACAATTTATGCAAGTGGGCACATGTACGTTGATGTGTGTTAAATGTAAAAAGGTGTGATGTGAAATAAAGCATCAAATTTCCCTCCAATTCTACTGAGTACAAACCAGGGTTATTTAGATAAATCAAACAATACCAGTGGGCAAGTGGAGAGCACACATGACCACCACACCAAGACGAGCCTCATTGCTCGGATTTGGACCAGTGAGAACCCCCTAAATGACCGGCATCACAGGGCCCCTGATTGTTTCGAAAGAGTGTGTTTATGTAGTTAACCGCAATCAGAACGGTGTCGCGTATAGCTAGACCGAGGTGAGTACGGGTCGTCCTTAGGGAAACGTTGAACCTTTTATTCTTAGTTTAGATGTGTTGAGAAAGAGAGGAGGGATAAATAATTTTGAAGAATGGTTTCTAGATCTACGTTAAGTAAGAATGCAAAAATATAGATCTAAATTATTTTAGGGATGTAGTTAATATAATAAGGGGGCTTGTAGTGTTCGTTAGGATTTAGTAGTCATGGACGATTAATTAAAAGTTACCATTTTTATCCTTTAATAGATTTAAAACTAGAACGACGGTGATGCGTGTAGATTAGGGTTTCTGGAGGGAAAAGGAATCCCACTCTTAACCCTTATCTCGACACGGAACTCCGTTCATATCTAGCCTTTACCAAAACAATCATTAATCTAATCTCTAATCGCGGTCGGAACTAACAAAGAATTGTTAGCGCGCCCGATTAGGATGCTAATGATTCTTTTGATAAAGTTCATAAACTTTATAGGACTTAAAAAAGGTTTAGGGATCTTCATCATCCATTAGCCTACCATAATCCTACGAACCCTAACAAGCGGAGAATTACTCGCGCATGTTGGGAGAAGAAGAGATGGAGAGAAAATGCATAATTAAACTACGAAGAAATAGAATAAGAAAAAGAAAGCTACCTTTATTAATCAACAAAATTCATTACACTTTGATCCCTTAGAAAATGATTACAAATACTAGTTTGCTTCTCGATCTCTTCCAAGGAGGTAGATGAACAGTTGATGATCATCCTGGATGCATGAGCCATCTTGGACTTCGTGATCTCGTCGGCTTGATGATTTTTCCAAGAGGCTCTCGGTCTTTATTTATAGCCCCAAAGCCAGAACTCATGCTTCCAAATATGGAATCTAACTATAAAGATTCACCCCAAAAAAATGCATCCTCTAACTCCCCTTCCCTGCCGCGGATCCGCGGCCAATGGTCAAGATCTCTTCATCAAATTTTTGGGTCTTCATCTGTGTGACATTTGGCGATCTCTGGAAGCTTTGGAACTTGGAAATCTTCTCGTAGTTTCTGCCAGACTTGACTTCTAAGTTTTGGTTTCTTAATTAGGCAGGTTTACTTTAACAACTTGATTTCCTTGATTTTAGACCTGAAAATTCTGCACAACAACTCAAATAATATTTAGTAGAGTTAAGATTTGGTCAATGATATTATTTGCATACATTTTCCTACTAAATGCTAATTATAATATATCAACACATGGAAAATGTTATTTTTACAGATAAGCCCTCATATGTATGATATATTATAATAAAGACCTTTTTTAATATGAAAATAGTAGGAAAAATGCAATAACAAATGTGCAGTTTTATCAACTGAACAGCCCCCTAGCTCCATTTTCCCTATTTTTCTTCTGGCACTTTATAGGCATCACATCATCCATTCTATATTGTTTATTTATTCCATTTTGATGCCTATAAATACCAGAACAGATTAGAGCCAAGGTATGCCATATAATACATATTCTTTTTTTCATTTTTTAGTTTTTGGTTTAACTTGAGGGTGAGTGGGCCTTAACTTGGTTTCTTCTTCTTCTTCTCTCTTGAAGCTTTCCTTTTTAGAGATACATTATGGAGGTTGAACAAATTACCAATATCTTGTACCTCAATTTTATCAAGTGTTAATAATATTGTTATTGTTTTGTTTATTTGCTTCTTTTGTTTCTTGCTTTTCTTTTCATTATGTGTAACTAATTTCTTTGGTTGTGGTGATGGTAAGGAAGTGAGATAAAAGGTTTTGCCTTCCTCCTCCTCCGGTTTATATTTAATTTGCTAAACATGATTCTAACTTAAAGATTGTTTATGTATTGATGTGATATGGTATTTTGAAACCATGGTTACTTTGTAACCTCTTCATATATCATACTCACTCCCTTTCCCCATTTCACAATATTTAAGTTAAGATCTATTTGGTATTAAGTTTGCTAAGTTTAGATATGGTATTTTGTGATTAAGTGACTTGACAAATCTCTTGGTTTCATATACCCTATACTATCACAAATATTTAGCACACTTAACACTAAAATCATTTGCTCTCACTCACTAACTTGTGCTTTTGATGTTGCGGTATGCTTGCTAACCCTTGTGCTTAGTGTTGATACCTTAAACTTGGACATATAAACGGTAAGTGAACAAAATGAACAACTCATGAGCAAGGGAGCGGCGAAGGAATTGTCGCGATTCAACCATCCGAGCCAAAACCACGGCCATTTCTTTCTTAACTTGTTTTCTTTGTTTTTGTGTTTTATATTTCTTGTGACAACCAAACCATTCGTTATTTGTTGAATCTTAAACAACAAAACCTAATACACAATTCCCTGCGGATCGACCCGTACTTGCCGGCTCGCTACAACGCGCCGTGCACTTGCGGTTTATAAATTTTAAAACGAGACCGAGTTCGCGTGCGCATCCATTTCCTTAAAACGATTCCATTTTCAAAACATACGCGTTTGCGCACGCAGGTAAAGTCCCAACAAGTTTTTGGCGCCGTTGCCGGTGAGTTGGTAGTCATTAGGTATTGTTATTTATGGTTTGAACTAACAAAACTAACTATTAACTCAATTTTTTTTTCAAAACTAACAAAACACACACTTCTAACTTTGTTCTCTGTCCTTCAGACCTGGTAACACCCTGAAATTTATGTTAAAAATTAAAGTATACCATAAGAACACTTAACTAGCCTAGAGAACCCACCAAAAATTCGAGCACCCAACTCCTAAAACAGACCGGCGACATTGCTAGAATATCCGGCGCCGCCGGGTCCGGGGTGATGTTTTGGGATTTTTTCTTTTTTGATGTCTCCAGTAGCTTGTTAGTATGCTGGTGGTATTGTTTGATTTTTACAATTTTGTGTATTGACATAATCAAGGATATGTACGATGTAGTGACAAATGTCAGAACTTGCGGTGGCTTAATGAGTGATTTTCCGATTACTATTGGTTTACATCAAGGATCTGCATTAAGTCCATTCATGTTTACCATCGTGATGGATGGGCTTACTAGAACTATCCAAGGTGAGGTACCTTGGTGTATACTATTCGCTGATGATATTGTTCTAGTAAATGAGACGAAAGCAGGAGTTAATGCCAAATTGGAATTATGGAGGCAAACATTGGAATCTCGGGGATTCAGATTGAGCAGGTCCAAGACAGCATATATGCATTGCAAATTTAGTAACCGGAGAAGTCAAAACCATATTGGTATAACATTGGAAGGGCAAGAGATATCACCGAGCGACCAGTTTAGATATCTAGGTTCCATCATCCAAAAGAATGGGGAGATCGATAGTGATGTTAATCAAAGAATCCAAGCTGGTTGGTTGAAATGGAGGAGTGCAACAAGGATTTTGTGTGATCGTAACTTTCCGTTAAAATTGAAAGGGAAGTTTTATCGGAGCGCTATTCGGCCTGCCTTATTATATGGTACAGAATGCTGGGCTCCTAAGAAGCATCATACACAGAAGATGCACGTAGCGGAGATGCGCATGCTTCGTTGGATGTACGGTAACACTAGAAAAGATAAGGTTCGAAATGAGGATATTCGTACAAAAGTTGGTGTCGCACCTGTGGAGGAGAAGATGCGGGAAAACCGGCTAAGATGGTTTGGTCATGTGCGACGCAAACCTATGAAAGCACCGGTCCGACGAATAGATACTCTCGATATGGGCAATGGAAAAAGGGCAAAAGGAAGACCGAAGAAAACATGGATGGAGGTGATACGAAACGATATGGTTGCCAAAGGACTCAATGAAAGTATATTGTTCGATAGGAGTGAGTGGAGGCAGAGGATTCATGTGCTGGACCCGGCGTGATTCTCATGTTGGTTCATGTAGCCTACCCCATATGCTTGGGATAAAAGGCTCAGTTGTTGTTGTTGTTTGTTTTGTATATGCAGGAATTGGGGCATATATATCACTTTTTGCACTAAATATCGTATTTTCCGACATTTGCAGATTTTAACGGAATTACGACCAGCGATTTTGTGGAGCAAGCTTCAAATTCTAGTGCAAGACGTTAGTGAAGTATAGTGCCAAAGATCCGGGTAGTTTAACCCGCGCAAGCGAACATTCAAATACCCGTAATCACTTCATAGAGGTTTCTTAACCCAAATCACATCGGTACGTATTTTCTAACACTTTCGCTCAAATCCGATGCATTCCAATACTCTATCTTCTGTAGAATTCTTCGCATAAAATTGTCTCCAATTGCATAAGAGAACTAACCCGTATGTGTTGTAGCGCTTAAGCCTAAACGAAAGAGAATTGCTTAATTGCTTGATTTCTTAAATTATTTTATTGATTGCGCATTTGCATCTTAATACGAATCTTAAGGGCACGACCAAACAAGATACGGTAAAGGATTTCATCACCTTTCTCCGTAGCCCACAAATCACAAAACTGTATTCTTGCATACCAACAGTAATTTAAAATCAATTAGAACTATGACTTTAAGGACTTCACGCTCATTAGGAGAAGTTAACTGTGTTTAGAACACTGCTTAACGGTATAACGTTCACGGGGTGTCTAGGCAAGTGTTCATGAGAAAGGGTTATTCTAATTAAGGAACTTCGTGAAAGCGTTGGAAAACATCCCCTTATCTCTGCACTTACCTGGCTTCGTGATCCGTATATCTTGAGCCCGTTTCTCGACACAGTTTTACTTCGACAATCAGGTTCTTGAGCAGGTCTAGTTAACTTAGCATAACATAGACTGCTAGGGGTGTGATATTCTTTGTTTTTATGATTTTTGTGAATTCTTGTTGATATGGGTGATCCACTATTCAATTCAATTTTTCACGATTCTTATTCCTTTGTTTATACTCAGTCCCAATTCATTTGTTCAAATTGTCAAGATTCTTCCCACATTCATGAAAACTTTCATTTTCTAGGGGGTGACCAACTGTCCTAGATTCTTGATAACTGTCACCCACCTAACACTCTCAAACACAGTCCAACTTCAATCCGAGATCAAATGATTAAAAATTTAGAGAAAGAGCTCGACAGGGTAACAGCTTTAGCATCACCACCATCACAACCCTCACTTCCTGAAACAACTGAGCCATCATTAGGGAGTGATAGGGAGATGGATGCTAAGTTGACCACTTTAGAGAAATGTATTGAAGTGATGATTGCGGTCGAGAATCAAACAGCTGTGACGCAAGCCATGTTTATACAACAGTCTGAGCAATTGTTTCACGCTCAAGCTCAATCTTTGGCTAGAATCGAAGAGTATGTAGCTATAAGGATTCTAGAGAGTGAACACAGTCAATTAGAACCACATAGTCTCGATATCTGTCATCTAGGAAGTCACCCGAGTGAGATAAAAGATCAAATGAATTTTGATGATTTCATAGATGACGATGTGAATAAATTGACTAAATGTTATCAGGACACACAGGAAAACCCTCTAAATCAGTCTACCACTAACCTTCAGGTACCCACTGAACCTCCTGTCACTTGTGATTTGAGGTTGATTTAACTGAAATATTACTTGAAGAAGAAATTAATGAACTGACTGATTTTTGCATTCCAATTTTAGAGGAGGAAGCTTGTGATTTTGACGGGTATGGTTGGGATAAATTATTAGAGAAAATCAATGATCAGGAACCCACAATTTTTGTATCACCAGTTGATATTGTTTCGGAAGAAACATTAGTGTGGGAACCTACTTTTTTAGATGACATGTACCTACCCATTTGTGAATATGAAGAGGGAGAAATAGTATTGGGAAAGTTAGGGGGCTGTAACAATAAGAATAGGATTGTGCGGGATTATAGGGAGGAAGGCAGCCTTGATAAATATTCTTTCATGCAAAGTTTTGAGGAATTATTTGCGGATGAACTTGATATTCTAGGTGAGTTTGAGTCGGGATCAATTTGGGAACATCCCATGAACCTTTCCTTTTCTAAATTTTTTGCGGATGAACTCCAGTTTTTAAACGAACATGACTCCGAAACTCAACATGTGCTTCTTCAAAATTCAATTCATTCGAGCAACAATTCTTTTGCCATTTCAAAACTTCATATTCACCTTCAACGTCTTCCGATCCCTACTTACACACACCCATTTCCTCCACTAACAACTAACACATTTTTTCTTTTTCTTTTTTATATACGTATTCTTTTACCAGCCCTTGCATTATATCGATAAAATTTTTGAATGACTGGTATTAATTTCTGAACTAACACTGTCTTTTAACTTGTTGATACTGTAATTAATCTTAGTTTTTTTTGAAAATAAGATCTCACCCGTTTGTGGGTGAGTGCTGAATTTTTGGGGATAGCACATTGATTTAACTTCTGGTTTGAGTAAATATGTAAAGAGTGGGGTTTCTTTTTTGATGGTTTTTTTTTTGTAAATCTTCTTCTATAAGCAGTCACATCAAACCCGACTCTTTATTGTTTTACTCAAACAACACCATCTCCCTTCTTTGCTCTCCCCAAACTATCCTCCAAAACCCTTGATCCATCGCCTCTGATCCGACCGGCGAAACACTCAATAAATCTGGCGTCACCGGTCTGGTTGCCTCCAATCGTCGATTGCCTTCGTCAGCTCTGTAAGATTTTTTCTCCCCCTTCTTCAGCGTTGTTTAAATTTCCAGAAAATTTAGAAAACCCACATATCATGGTCCCCTTTGAATTAGAGAGAAATTTTTTCGATGTGTTCACCCACGAGGTGTTTGGGAGCTATTTTTATGATGATATCTGACAGTTGGGTTGGGAATTTTTGCTGTATGGGGATGAGGGGTTGTGTGCTTGTGAGCAATTGGATGAGTTCTACGACGCTCTAAGATTAGGTGAAATACTCCAGGACAGTATTCGATTTCACTTTCGGGATAGAAGGAGGGTATTCTCAGCGGATACGATTTCAAATATTACCAACATCCCTACCCGACCTGGTTTCCAGAGACCGTTAGAACTTGCCCAGTATAAGACGATCATGGGGTCACGATGCGAGTTACGATATGCTGGGATAAATGCCCAGCAGATTTACCGAAATGTCTATACGGCTTGCTGCTGGGCTTACCGTAATGTTAGGGGATCATTCGAGTTTTCTCGTTTCTGGCGATTGTGGAGCATATTGTCCACTGTTTGATGATCAAAGACTATCAGTTTTGCATGGCAAGCATGCTATTTACCACAATCAAAGAGGGCGTCACGACGCACAAATCGTTACTTCCCGTCCTCATCTACATGGAGGAGGAAGATCTCGCGACCTGCATCACTATGTACGACACCGTCCCGGTCGAGATTGAGAGGATCTCACCGGGTTATACTGACAGCAGGAGTGAGTAGCAGATCTGGTCACCCACTGACCCCAGCGAGCATGCGGCACCACAGACTTCCTCTGAGATTTACTTGGGAGAGGATGTTCCGACTGATCCATATGAGCTACACAGAATGGAGGTCCGTGGCATCAAAACTTTGATCAGGCAGAACAAGGAGATAAAAGAACAACTGAGCCAGGTCTTAGCGAACCGGGATGAAGCAAGCGGGAGCAGCAAGACCAAGGGAAAGGGCAAGGCCAAGCGACGATGAGGATATCGTCATCTTCAGTTTGGGGGTGGATCTGTTTTGGGTGCATCTTGTATCAGCATTTAGTTTTGCATGTGCATATTTCCTGCATTTCAACACTTTATATTATGTATTTTTCTTTTTATTTTTTCATGTAGTTGCATTTCATATATGCTTTTGTATTGCATTCTGTGTTTATATTGTATTAAAAAATCATAAAAATTGAAAAAAATTCCCTAAAATATAAAAACTTGTTCGTTATATTAGCTAGCGGGGGAACTTAGATTCGAAGTCCGAAGGTTCGTTTGATAAGATAGAAGCAACTAAATCCTTTTCGAGAGATTGAAAATCTGAAAGATAACCCTCCTTTGAGTTTAACCGTAGCCGATATACGTTTTTTATATCACTTTACACGTGTCATATGTTTTTAAGAATTAGATGAATGTCTGACATATCTCAAACTTTTTGAAAATTGATAAACATGTTTAGGATCAAATAGGTTTGTTCTGAATTAAGTAATATCAAGAATAGTTCACAAGGTGAAGTGAATATGATGGATATTATTGAGGTTTTAATAGAAACTAAAGTTCTGAAAAATAACCCATCTGGAACCTTGTTGGAGTGATTACACACCTTATCCATATGATCATGTCTTTGAGATTTTAAAGAAAAGCTGGCAATATCTCCGTTTTCACTACTTTCAGAAAAATTTTAAACACAAATAAAATGAGTCTTTTGTTTTGTGGCTTTGGTAACTTGGGTAATTAAGTCCTTGGGGTGTCTCCACACCTAATACCCTAAAACCATCTGGTTTTGGAGTCATTGACCCAAAACTCGCTAAATTTCCAATCGCCAAATAAAACAAGCTAAGCAAGTGTTCTCTCCAAGTTAAAAGTCCTCACGGTTCTTTATGGGAGAATAATCTTGGCGAAGATGAGTTTTTGATTATAAAACAATTTTTTCATGGAGATATGAAGGTTTATATTTATAAATATGTTATGCACGATCACGAAGGTGTGTATGTGTAGGGTTCCTAGGTACACTAACAAGGTTCTACAAGGCATCAACCATGCCCAATTCAAAAAATAGCCGTGCCGAACAATCTTAACCAAGATCGTATACTAGAGATTATGCGAAGTCAAGAAAGCAAACAACTTTAACTACAAGTGAAAGGGATTACAACCTTTGTAGATCCGGTCCTTCACTTCTAAAGCTCCGTGTTGACGTCCCTTCGCTGCGATCATCGGGATCCCGGACTCTAGCGATGGTTTCCTCGGAGAAATGAACGGGCTAGGTCGTTGACTTCGAGGCCGAAAATGATCTACGTCGGGGAGACACTAACTCAAGCTATTCCTTCACTTGGTCATGAACTTTGTGAAGAGAACACCCTATACTACATGGCAAGTAGTAGAGGATGAAGAAGTAGGAAGTGGGCTCACTTTAGAATTGATTTTCTCACACTTTTTCTCATGGCACCATTAGAGCTAGCAAGCTTTTCATGGAGCTTGATGAAGAAGAAGAAGAAGAAAGAATAATCATCATATGAATTAATTCCCTCAATAATGTAACCATGGGTGAGTTAAGCTATCATACTTAACTCATGTAGAGAATTGACCAAGGTATGAGGTTAAGGGTTAGGTTAAAGAATATCAAGAGAAATGACAAAAGAGTGGACTTTGTCAAAGTTTCTCCAAGCTTCTTCAAGCTTGATAACTTTGACTAAGTTCAACTCTTTTGTTAAATCTTAAGATAAAACAATAACCCTAATCTTAAACCTAATCTTGGTATAAGTCTCATACACCCATCTTGTGTGTATTATCAAGTATGACACAAACATATGTACACAAATATATATCACATATACACTTATGCACAAACTAGTAAGAAAATAAATCTTAAGTGAGCTAATACTAGTTAATGTAATGTAATATATCAAATATATAATTATACATTAAATTATTAAATCAACTCTTGATTTAATAATCCGGCTATAACCGACTAATATCAAAAGTAACAACTTATCGAATCAACACTTGATCCGATAACCCGGCTATATTGCATACAACCGATCAATGTCACAAATCGCGAGAATAGAATACGGTATCTCATATCGTATCAATCTCGGTCCCGCACATATCACATATGCGCTCCTACTCCGTTTCGCTTGAGCCAGGAAACCCCTGTGTAGAACTCTAAAGACTCGTCAATACGCCGGCAGTAGGTGATGATCATATCAAACACCCACAAGCCGCAAGCGGTCTGCTAAACGTAACGGCCACCCGGGTATTGAGCGATCAGAAGATCAACGAGCAAGCCTGCTCACACTCCTGTGAATCCAATCAGTAACACTTACCGCACAGTCCGGTCTGTTCGTCTGATATGTCGCATATCTCGCCTAGGGGTGGTAAACGTCAGACCCCAGTAGCTTGATAACTCATGCCGATGTAAGGTCCACAACAAGCGTGAAACTACTGATAACACTTACCAGTAAATCACTGCAACCCTGGCCAGGGATTTCCAGTTATGTCCAGTCGAGCATAGCGCAACATCAACCCCCAATACCGGGAGAGACGAATCCCCTCCTATCGCTCATTGCCTCCATATGAATCGGGACTGTACCCAAAAACCACCTGTTTGCACGACTCAGTAGAGCCGTGGTAGGGTGGAAATCAAAGCACAGTGGGAGACACACAAGACTCTATGACGATCTCGGGTCAACAGACTAAGCTGTATCAGTGTCACCAGAGAACTGCCATCTGACGTGAGGTATAATACCATCTGGGAGTTCTCGGCGAGTCCGTTCAGTGTACCCAGTCACCACTGAGCACCCGCATACCATCTCTGATGTCAAACACCAATGGATATGGGATCATCCATCGCCCATCACATCGGTCGAGAAGATATACGCTAGTCTACTCTGGAAGATCGATGCCCCGTCTCGATATTCCCACGACTAGGAACATTGAAGGATGTACTCATGGACTACCCAGGCCCCACTAGTATGATCTTCATCATAGTCCTGCAAGTCGAGTACACATCCTAAGGGCTTTATCAACATGTAACAGAGAGACAGTAAGTATACATGTTAAGATAAAGAGCAACCGGATAGCGTACTATCATGTCGAGCAAGAAAGTCCTACCTATATATGTCCCATCATCCACTACAATATACATCTCATGTACAGTAATGGCCTCTAGGGCATACATATAACTAACAATCTCCCACTTGCACTAGGGCCATCTGTAGCAGTGGTTGCAGTATCTCATACTCAACCATCCCATATAAGTCTCTCTATGGGAAAAAGCCTTTGTGAGTGGATCCGCCGTGTTGTCCTCTGAGTCTACTCTCCTAACCTCGATCTCCCTGGAGATCAACTATCTCCATGATTAGGTGATACTACCTAGGAATATATCTGAGTCACTGATGGGACCGGGGTTCCTGGGTCAAAACCTCAACACCATTGTCATACAATGGTAGGAACCTAGTTCATCTCATGAACCAATATACACCCAAACTGCCTCTTTGGTAGTATCTTTGATAGCGATGTCACCAGCCTTTATCATCTAGTTTGCCACGGTATCTTAGCTTGGAACTCTTCCAACATACCGTCCCTCCACTGAGGGTAAAGACAATGCCTGCGACTGACATTCAGTCGTCCTTATCACCCTGGAACTTTTCCAGTGATTCTCCCCAGGATCAACTGATACCATCTCACTACAACTAGTGAGAATCATAACATCCAATTAGATCTATCTCATAGATCCAAAACCCAGGATTTAGGAGGTATCACCTTGATCCTATACGGAGAATCCTTGTGACAAGCGGAGATTGACCGAGCGTAGCATAGGAAACTCCTTCCCTATCAAGAGTATGTTATCCACGTACTCTACGAGGATCACCACCATACTCCCTACTACCCTTTTGTATATACAAGGTTCATCTACCATTTTTGATGAAGTCAAACTCTTTGACTACCACATCAATACAGATGTTCCAACTCCGCGATGCCTGCTTTATCACACAAAGCATCTTGCACACGTTTCCGCTGCTCCCACTATTTACGAAGCCCTCTAGCTGTGTTCTTATAGACGTTCTCTTCTAAATCAGTATTTAGAAAAGCAGTCATGACACCCACCAGATATCGCAGTTATGGTATGCAGCAATGACAAGTAGGATCCGGATGGACTTAAGCATAACCACTGGAAAATGTTTCATCATTATCCACACTTGGTCGATGACGAAAACCTTTAACAAGTCTAGCTTTGAAAGTCTCAACTTTTACATATACACCAAGTAATCTTCTCAAGATATACTTGCTCCTGATGGGGATTTAACCCTTCAGATATAGCAACCAAAGTCCATACTTTGTTGGTGTACATGGATTCCATCTCAAATCGCTAAGCATCCAGCCATTCTTACAGAGTCCCTACTCTTGATGGCCTTCTCGAAACTAGTTGGGTCATCATCTCATGATGCAATCCTCGCTCCTACTGTCATCGAGAAACCAAAGTATCTCTCAGGCAGGTGAGGAACCCCGCTAGATGGGCGGAGAGGCTGAGGTTCGTCGGCGACTATTGAATCCTTTGGTTCCATCAAATCATCAGCTGCAGTTTGTATAGCTGGAACTCCTTCCAGTTCTACCTCATGTCCACTAATTTCTTCACAAGAAATTCCCTTTCATAAAGGTGGCATGCTGAGAAACAAAACATCTTTTGTTCCTCGGTTTGGTAGAAGATATTCCTTTGCTAATGCTTGGGATATCCAACAAACTTCCACAGAACAGACATTGCCTCGAGCTTGTCCGGATTATGCTTTTAGACATAGGCTGGACAACCCCAAATCTTAACAAACTTAAGATATGGGCTCTTCCCTTTCCATATCTCATATGAAGTGGTAGGCAACTGATTTGATCGTAACCTTATTCAATAGGTATGCAACTTCTCCAGTGCATAACCGCCAAAAGGAAATAGGAAAACTCAGCAGTACTCATCATAGAGCGCACCATAACAAATAGGGTGTGATTGCTCCGCCCCGATACACCGACGTGTTGTGGTGTATGCGGAGGAATAATTCCGAGAGAGAATCTCATTCTCGTTTGGAATAGTCCAGGAATTCCATGCACAAGTATTCTCCTCCTTGATCTCATCATAGGACATAATACTTCTACCCGGTTTTGGTTCTCTACTTCTATCTTACATTCTTTGAATTTCTCAAAAGTTTCAGACATGTGTTTCAACAGGAACATGTGTCCGAATCTTGAGAGATTCTCATTGAATGTAAGGAAGTATAAAGAACCAGTCCTGGCATCTGCAGACAGGGGAGCTTCATACATCACTATGTATCAGTCCCAAGAGTTTACTAACTCTTTCTCTGTTTCCAATAAACGGAGCTGTGGTCATCTTATCTCTGTGACATGACCGGCAAGTTTCACAAGATGTAAATTCAAACTAACTTAAATATGCATCTAAATGTAACTTCAGCTAGTCGGGTTACATTGATATGACATAGTCTACAAAACCTCAAGAAGGAATAGTTCATTTCTGAACTCTTCCTCTTGTACGTGTTTTGTACGTTAAGAACTGTGGTTTGATTTAGAACGTCTATACTTTTAGATAACGTGCCTGAACCGATCAACTCTTGATATAGGAAATGTTCAAAACATTATCCAACAATACAAAATTATATCCTTCTTTAATAAAAAGAGATTGATATGATGTTGTATATCAGGTTCGGTATCTAATAATATTCGTTCAGAATCAATGTATTCTAGTAATACATGGTGATAACTACCAACAGACTTGGCTGCAACACTTGCACCGTTTCTATCTCATAAAACTTATCACCCGTTCTCAGTTCTCTACCTATCTGTAGCCCATATAACAAATTACATATGTGGGATCCTGATCCGGTATCTCATACCCAGGACGTAAAGGATACTGAGAAACAGTTCTCTGTAACGAACACACCCGAAGAAGATGCATCATCATGCACTTTTTTTGTTTGGGCGGCACGGGAATTCAGGTAATCCCCAATTTCCTGCTCTGTCTTATAACAATTATAAGTTGGAGCGGGACCAACGTTCCCCAGCTCAGTATAACAAGCGGGTTCGGTCAATACATCCATATTATTATCTTGATTAAGGCGTGACATGGTCGCTACTTGGAGAGAGAGAGAAGAAAACACTCTGCGTGCGCTTTTGCAAGATTAGATTGGTTATATATTTTATCTAATCAGGATGGTTCCCACTGTTTTTATCAAATCCTCCTTCAAACCCTAAAAGGCAAGACTAGCCGGGATTAATTACACTCTACAAGTTCGCCAATCTTTCAGCCAGGCCAGTGCCGGTACTTTGAGGGAGGTTTCCCGTGCTTTCGCACGGACCTAATTAAAATAAACCTCGTTTTTCCAGAGGCGTAACCCCGTTGACACCTTTCTAGACACCTACTTGATCGACTAATTGCAAAGTGCAAAACTCTCTCAGGAGTAACAATTACTCGCAGTGGGTATCGGGATCCAACTATCTCATAGAAGGTATGAAATCTCATTGCAAATTTCAACACTTGAAACTCCCGATAAAGGTTTTTACCCCTAGCACTTATGACCTTAACTATGGTCAACAAATCATAAGCACTAGTCAAGCTCTACCCGTCATTTCGTGATTAATTAGACCCACCCACATGACCCTTAACTAAGGTCAATAAAGTCACATGATTGTCCTAACTAATCGCATTATATGCTGTGTAGGAAGACATCACTTAGCTACCGTACACTGTGCCTTGACTATGGTCAACAAACACAGCACGAATACTAAGTACTCTACTTCCTAAAATGACGGAGGGTTGCGGATGGTTTTTAAGAAAACCTTTAACGCTTTGAACTTGATCTCGTTGCAGAATCAAATGGTTTTTAAATGGAGTGTTTTTTAGGCTTTTACTAGTTTCGCTAAAGAGGTCACTCCCGGTGAAGGGATCTCGGCTCTTTCCTCGTCGAATGAGGTGCAGGATATTCACAATACCACTATGCAAAGCAAGAACTATAAAAGCAATCAAAATACAAACCGAAGGTTGTAGCATCTGCTAGTTATTGCTAAAGAGGCCACTCCTGGTGAAGGGATCTCGGCTCTTTCCTCATCGAATAAGGTGCTGGATGTTCTACAAGGAACACCGCTATGCAAAGCAACAATTAGAGCTACCTAATTTTTGAAATTCGATTCCACAACATCTTTTTGGTTTATTTTCTTTCATTAATCTCATTAATGAATGTCCCATCATTTAAGTCCACCTAAACATCACAGATAAATACAACGTACACTTATGCCATCCGCATTCGCCTCGATGTCCCGTCTGCACCGTTAGGTTAGGTAACTAACGGCAGAACGGGGCAGGGCTAGCGCAGGTGTAAAACATAAGCAACGTCTATATAATATATCATATATACTATATACAATATCTATCTGAATATATCACATGATCACATCACAGATAACGCAGCAGAAAACATCATATAAAATATTGGATATACTAGGACGTCCGTGTTTTATTTTGAGCCTTTATAAAACACGGATTCCACGGTCGTGATGAATAGCCAATCCCACACCCCTAGACCCCTACGAGAGAGGCAAGCAACTCTACCAATTCTAGAGTTAGGAGACCCGGACTCGACTCCTCGAGATGGTCTCCCACTGGACCGCAGAACCCGGTTACTTGTGCTCCCCTCCTGGGTCTATCCTAGTGCCGAAAAGTAAATAATATACAATGGTGACATCATCCTCAGCCCAGAAGTGCCCCAATAAAAGAACATTACATACAATGAACGAGTTAAGGTTTGTTGTCTTCTAGAGGGTCCATCGCGTTACTTGCACGACTTAGAACGTTCTTAAACTACGGAAAAATCCAACACTTGGAAATTTTCCGGCAGGGGAAAAAGTGAGTTATTGATATCCGGTCGAACTTTTTAACACTTTCTAAAATTATCCGGAAAAACTTAAACGAAATTAAATTATCCGATCGAATCAACGAGTCCCTAATACAACCCTAAGAAAACTCAACACTTGAGTGGAATTAAAAATTCCCAGAAAAAATTGACAAGAAAGGACCTAAGAATAATTATATGAAGTATGAGGGATTAAGTCATAATTTTGGCCGCGGAACCGCCGCCAAACCCTTGGTTTGTCCGCGGTTCCGCGGTCATATAGAAGAATCAGTGGGTCGTACTTCACAGTAATTCTTAGTTTTTCCTGCTTAATTTTCTGAGCATTTTTAATTCATAAAAAATCACATTTTAAAAAAATATCCAGAGAAGGGTATTCGTCGGGGTTTCCGGGTTCGATCGGACATTAAACTTCGTCTAGACTTCGCCTAAAGCTCTAACCTGGCTCTGATACCACTGTAGGGTTCCTAGGCACACTAACAAGGTTCTACAAGGCATCAACCATGCCCAATTCAAAAAATAGCCGTGCCGAACAACCCTAACCAAGATCGTATACTAGAGATTATGCGAAGTCAAGCAAGCAAACAACTTTAACTACAAGTGAAAGGGATTACAACCTTTGTAGATCCGGTCCTTCACTTCTAAAGCTCCGTGTTGACGTCCCTTCGCTGCGATCATCGGGATCCCGGACTCTAGCGATGGTTTTCTCGGAGAAATGAACGGGCTAGGTCGTTGACTTCGAGGCCGAAGATGATCTACGTCGGGGAGACACTAACTCAAGCTATTCCTTCACTTGGTCATGAACTTTGTGAAGAGAACGCCCTATACTACATGGCAAGTAGTAGAGGATGAAGAAGTAGGAAGTGGGCTCACTTTAGAATTTATTTTCTCACACTTTTTCTCATAGCACCATTAGAGCTAGCAAGCTTTTCATGGAGCTTGATGAAGAAGAAGAAAAAGAAGAAGAAGAAAGAATAATCATCATATGAATTAATTCCCTTAATAATGTAACTATGGGTGAGTTAAGCTATCATACTTAACTCATGTAGAGAATTGACCAAGGTATGAGGTTAAGGGTTAGGTTAAAGAATATCAAGAGAAATGACAAAAGAGTGGACTTTGTCAAAGTTTCTCCAAGCTTCTTCAAGCTTGATAACTTTAACTAAGTTCAACTCTTTTGTTAAATCTTAAGATAAAACAATAACCCTAATCTTAAACCTAATCTTGGTATAAATCCCATACACCCATCTTGTGTGTATCATCAAGTATGACACAAACATATGTACACAAATATATATCACATATACACTTATGCACAAACTAGTGAGAAAATAAATCTTAAGTGAGCTAATACTATTTAATGTAATGTAATATATCAAATATATAATTATACATTAAATTATTAAATCAACTCTTGATTTAATAATCCGGCTATAATCGACTAATATCAAAAGTAACAACTTATCGAATCAACACTTGATCCAATAACCCGGCTATATCGCATACAACCGATCAATGTCACCAATCGCGAGAATAGAATACGGTATCTCATATCGTATCAATCTCGGTCCCGCACATATCACATATGCGCTCCTACTCCGTTTCGCTTGAGCCAGGAAACCCCTGTGTAGAACTCTAAAGACTCGTCAATACGCCGGCAGTAGGTGATGATCATATCAAACACCCACAAGCCGCAAGCGGTCTGCTAAACGTAACGGCCACCCGGGTATTGAGCGATCAGAAGATCAATGAGCAAGCCTGCTCACACTCCTGTGAATCCAATCAGTAACACTTACCGCACAATCCGGTCTGTTCGTCTGATATGTCGCATATCTCGCCTAGGGGTGGTAAACGTCAGACCCCAGTAGCTTGATAAGTCATGCCGATGTAAGGTCCACAACAAGCGTGAAACTACTGATAACACTTACCAGTAAATCACTGCAACCCTGGCCAGGGATTTCCAGTTATGGCCAGTCGAGCATAGCGCAACATCAACCCCCAATACCGGGAGAGACGAATCCCCTCCTATCGCTTATTGTTTCCATGTGAATCGGGACTGTACCCAAAAACCACATGTTTGCACGACTCAGTAGAGCCGTGGTAGGGTGGAAATCAAAGCACAGTGGGAGACACACAAGACTCTATGACGATCTCGGGTCAACAGACTAAGCTGTACCAGTGTCACCAGAGAACTGCCATCTGACGTGAGGTATAATACCATCTGGGAGTTCTCGGCGAGTCCGTTCAGTGTACCCAATCACCACTGAGCACCCGCATACCATCTCTGATGTCAAACACCAATGGATATGGGATCATCCATCGCCCATCACATCGGTCGAGAAGATATACGCTAGTCTACTCTGAAAGATCGATGCCCCGTCTCGATATTCCCACGACTAGGAACATTGAAGGATGTACTCATGGACTACCCAGACCCCACTAGTATGATCTTCATCATAGTCCTACAAGTCGAGTACACATCCTAAGGGCTTTATCAACATGTAACAGAGAGACAGTAAGTATACATGTTAAGATAAAGAGCAACCGGATAGCGTACTATCATGTCGAGCAAGAAAGTCCTACCTATATATGTCCCATCATCCACTACAATATACATCTCATGTACAGTAATGGCCTCTAGGGCATACATATAACTAACAGTATGAACAACAACAGGTGAAAGGTAGGAGTGAAAAATAAGACTTGGTTCTCTGTTAAAAATGATATAAATTCTGACTTGAAACCTAACTGGAGAACGAAACTTGAGAAAATCTTAACTTATTTCAAAACTCGTGTGAACCTTTAGAAGTCTATCCTGGTCCATAATTATGACATGGTGACCCTAATCAAGTTCTTAAAAACTTGTTGACACTTCTCGCACAACCATGTAAAGACGCGTATAAGCTTATGTTAAATAAATTATGAGGAGTGAAAAATAGGGTTTGACATTTCTAACTTGGATAATAGAACTTCTAACTTTGGTTCTTAAACTTAAGATTAGAATCAACAGTTTCTCCACGATGCTAACTTGACTGAATTTTTTGGGTGCAATCCGCTAAAAACCATCGGGAGACAACACTCCTCCTACTAGGGACACCTAGAGGTTTAACGGCTTGTTGCACATGCTCAGTGCAATCGTGTTTCCTGCGAAAGTGAGGTTAGGATTTTGTTTTGCTCGAGACGAGTAAAACATAAGTTTGGGGGCACTTGTTCATATCGGAAAACTGCAAGTTAATACCACTCATTCATAACTATTTTTGTTTATATCGTTACTATTAACCAGTGTCTGCTCAGTAAATACAGATTACAGGTATTCGTGACATAATACTGGAAACACACTAAAAATCACGGATATAACATTTGGGAGCCGACACTGCAATCAAAATAGGAAACTGACCGATATTCAAAGAGCTCTTTTGCAAATAAACAAGTGTACACACATTTTGGTCCAACACAATATATGCGTGACACTAGCTCTTTGACATGGACCATGGTGGGGGCTGCCTTTGCACTAATTTGTGTCTTCGTCCGTAGGACGCTGATTAGTCCAAATCTGTATATATTAGATTTGGGTTTGAACTTAGGTTGTATGTTTCGTCAGCTCAAGAGATATTTTATTTTATTTAAGGACCGTTAATATGGTTTTAGATTAAGATCAACATAAATATATGAGTATTTGGGCTCAATTTATTTTAACTAAGAATACGTTGGTCTTGTATATGACTAAAATCAACTTAGAAATATGTTTAAGGATCATTAATTTTTTTAAGACCCATCAACAAAACATATAGGTGCGGCTGCAGTGAAGTTTCAGAGAATTAGCCAATTTGGGCTCAGTCTTAGGCTTTTTCCATCATCAGCAATGCTAAGCACTTAGTCTTTTGACTATATATAGTGCTAAGCACTTTTCTATGATGCTCACATATGTTTCACATGAGACGCTGCTCCTTTTCCCTGCTCATGTATTGTCACATGATGTGCTGATTTTCTTGATGCTCGTGTGTATTCCACGTAAGACACCGAGTTTTCTTTTTGGGCGTTCACGCATGAAACACGTGAGGCGCTGAGCTTTTAAGCGCTCACGCATGTGTCATGTACGGCGCTGAGTTTTTTTTTTGGGTGCTCACGTGTAAAACACGTGAGGCGCTGAGCTTTTAAGTGATTTACTATCTGTTTATCTTTTGAAAAGAAGTTAAACTTCTATTAATAGCATTTTGGCCATTAATGATCACCAAGATCTCTGTTTTGAAGATCGGAGATCAGATTTTCTTTGAGAACTAAGTTCTTTCATTCTTTTTTGTAAGAACTAAGTTCTTCAACTAGAGATAAACCCTATTTTCAGAGGAATTAAATTTATAAAATGTAACTTCTATCTCTTTTCTTCTTCTTTTTATTTCTTTCCTCATACCTAGTTTTCCCCTAAATTTTGGGTCTGAAGAACAAAATCTTCCCGATTAGAATTAAATTCTTAACTTATGGGAGATTAGTTTTATCGATCTCAGATGCAGAGAAAGAGCTAAGTTCTTTTTGAAGGGTTAAACCCTTATATTTACATATACTAGACAAAGGAGATATTTTGATCTTTTCGTTTTCTTTACCTAGGGTTTGAGAGGAGAAGGGACTTTTCTTCAGCAGGTGAATTGAATTCTTTATTGTAGCTTCTATTTTTTTGTTTGTAAAAGCTTATGGGGGGTCTTTCTATATGAGACTTAAAGTCTCAGGTCCTTTATATAGGTATTCCAAACTGTCGATAAGTTTTGAGAAAATCTTTCATTTGAGAGATACCAATTGATTTAATTGGTCATGAAGATTGTTCGAGGAATTTGATCCACGGTTGGATTTTTGATCCAGTGATTTTCTGTTTAATAGAATATATTTTCTTGTTTTTAACAAGATTAGGGAAACATTTTTCCATATATAAAATTTAATTCTATCTTTTGATTCAAACGGTGATTTTTAATCACCATTGGATTTTTAATCCAAGGGTTCTATGTTTAGCAGAGTATATCTTTCTTATTTAGAAAGATCAGGAAGATATTTTCCCTAATAGAATTTAATTCTATGTTTTGATGACCATTGGATTTTTGATCCATCGACTCTCTGTTTAGCAGAGAATATATTTCTTATTTAATTTGATCAGGGAGATATTTTCCCTAATTGAATTTAATTCTATTATTTGAATAGAATTTAATTCATTTAATGATGATTACTTATTATCACCATTGGATGTTTGATCCTATGGCTCTCTGTTTAACAGAGACCCGCTTTAATTTGGGCGTTGACGCTCACGTACTATGCACGTGGGCGCAGCCAAAGAATTTGTAATTTTTACTGCAATAGGCACCCACGTGCTTTGCACGCCAGTGCTCACATGCCTTTCACGTGAGGCGTTGGTCATAGTATTTAATCCTATTAAAGACTAGAGCCGGTGCTCACGTGCCTTTCACATGAGGCGTTGCCTTAGGATTTAATCCTATCAGGGACAAGTGTCTACGTAGTTTGCACGCCGGTGCTCACGTGTCTTTCACGTGAGGCACCGCCTCATTTTATGAGGGAACGGCTTCTTGATCATAAGGATTCTATCCCAGCCAGCAGTCTTGCAGTTCCATTGAAATGGCGATGAGTCGTCTGCCCTTCCTTAAGGGAAGGCGATGCGGTGGTGCCTCCGCGAGTCTTTCCGACGGCGTCGACGATTAGATCAAGGCCCGATGTGAGTGCCCATGGCGGCGTGGTGGTTGCAACGTCACCTGAGTCAGATATTGGCTCTGAAATTGGAACACGCCATCCAAAAATGCCTGTAAAGAGAAAACGCATATTGTCAAGCGCTGCTCTCGGCTTTTAGAAGAAGAAGAGGTCAATGTTCTCAGCTGGTGTTGTGTTCGGTCAAGAGGCCCATGCTCCCTATAGCGAGGGTCTGTCTGAATACGAAACAAATGATGATCTCTTTTCTTCCTGAGACCTCCGCCGATGAAAATGCAGCAACCAATCTTCAAGCAACCCTCGAAACATCCGAACGATTAGCCTATGAGCAAGCGGTGCTTGCTGCTCTTGCAGCGTCTGGTATATCTCATTCATACTCTTTGCATATCCTAGAGCGAAATGATACCGTGCTTTATTTTTAACACTTTATTTTCTCAACAGATATCTCTGTTGAGGAAGCTCTCCATGTATCGATAAGGACATACCAAGAGGAAGAAAGGCTTCGTGCTTCTATAAGTTTCGATATGACTTGTTTTGTGCATTTTGGAATGTATAACTTATTTCATCCACATCTTGACTCCTTTCCTTTATTCTTTTATAGGAACTTCCGCGGCTAGCGCTGATTCGAGCGGGGCACGGTTCGTGGGTGTCCATACAGAGGTTTTCCTCCTTCAACAACTGCTACAGAATCTTCGGAGCCGCTGATTGTTGCTCGGCTTCATTCACGCCGCCACGAGAGGCGTTAAAACAACTAATGGTGGATGTTGCAGTAACTTCTGAAGTTGGCTATGATCCGGACGAGGACCTTCCTTTATCGGTTGTCCTTGAGAGATATGTGCAGACAGCTCAAGCAGAGGAGAAGCTTTGGAGATATGCAGAAAGGGAACGTCGTGCCACCCTGGCCGCGGGTGCTAGCTCGAGCCAGATACGAACTTCTGATGCTCCTATGGAAGACATCCCTCCTTCTGTAACTGCCGCTTCGGCTCTCACACTATCAACTGATTGTCTGGCCTCTTTAGTATAGCCATGAGCCCGGAGTCAAGATGAACAGTGACGCCAACCCTAGCAATTTCTGGGCCTAACTTCGCTATATCGACCGCTCATAGGCAAACTACACGGGAAGCTTGTGAAGAGGCGGACCACCTTATTCAGGAGAAGGCAGAATATGATGCCTTGGTTAAACCTGGTAGGATTTACTTATTTCTGGGTTTCTTCATATGACAATTTATTCAAACTTTAACATCACTTTTGTATGACGACATCTGGTGCATTAAGGACAAGCTTGGGTGCTGAAACAGCAAATGAGGCGGCGGCATCTGAAGATTCTGGAACGGAGGATCATAACCCTGAGTCTAATGTTACTCCGATCAGCACTCCTTCCCCCAGTGGATCTCAGACATCTGCAGGTGATGCTAGTATGGCGACGACCTTTGTCGATTCAGGAGACGAAGGTGTGGATCCTAAATCTGTCTCTTCCGTAGCAATAGAGACTAAAGGAGGTGAACTTATTGAAGAAACTGTTGAAGCTAGTAGCGCTCCGGATACAGTCATGGTCTCCACCTTACTGACTTTCACATGATCCACTGGTACATTGCATAGTATCATTCGTACGTTCACTTTCATTTTTGGTAGACATATTTGCAAACGTTTTCTTCGTTTCCGGTGGAGGTATGGCAACTATTATATCGGTCACAACATCCATTATCATGAATCCTGGATACCTACCAGGTTGGGGAACCCCAATCGGCTGGCATCATAACCATTTTCGCTCCTCCTACCTTTCCGAGCTTGGCGATGGAAGGTAACTTTTCCTTCGATTTTCACCACTTCTTCGTCTCCGTATTGACATAACTCTTTACGTTAATTGCCTGGCGTGCACTGTCACAATCTGCAGAAGAACTTTTTAACCAACTGTGTCAAGCATTAACCACACGCTTCGCATTCTAACTGGGGCCTGCTATTCCTTCTGGTGTTGGTTAGTATATTTCTCGTTCCTTACTCTGACCTTCTACAAGTAACCCTCACATGATAAGAATTTTTCATGTGCTGATTGCAGTTTTGCGGCTTGAAGAAGAAGATGAAGAAATAGCTGAACCCTTTATACTCCCAGATTTACCGCTTCCGGCTATTGGTAGGTCGAATCATATATATCTTCCCCCTTTTAATCAGGGATCTGTCTCATCTTTATGTATGCCATGTTCTGTAATAACTCCGTTGGCTCTGGTTCCTTTTGAATCTCACATACCTATGCCTACAGGACCCTTTGCTAGACGCCAATCTTCTAAAGGTAAGGAAAACAGTAGGCACACGCTGAGCGAGTTTATCGAAGACCTTGATATCAAGGCCCTCAGCTCTGCTAGGGACTTTGCTGATGAAATCAACCCTATGCTGTCTACCCTTATGATCTTTCATAATGAAAACATCGTCCATGTTTGGGTTGACTACTGCAGACAGATTGGAGTTTGCCTCCATGAGATTGAGCGTAAGTGTCTTACTCCTGAGACCTTATCTTCAATGGCCCAGTTGACCGCAAATAATGAATAGTGCATTGCCCTCGCTCAATGTTACGGGCAGAAGCTAGACAGGAAGCAAGATGAATATGAGAAGGCTTCCAAAGAATCAGGACAGTTACCGAGTTCAGATAAAGGCTAATGATATGAAGGTCCAAACTATTTGCCAGAATCTTCAACGTGTATATTCAGAGAGATGGCGTTGAAAAGGGATCTTGACTATATGGAGCAAGAAATGCAAAGCCGTAAGATTGCCAAGCAGGAGCTTTCTGAAAAGCTCAATTCATATCTGCAACAACAAACCCAAATCAAAGCACTGCTGGCCGCATTAGTGGAGCGCGAAAATAAACTGCAGGAAAAGAATGAGCGCATCACCGTCTTGCTGAAAACCCTACACTCTTAGTAGCTATCGTTGTACTCCCTTTTTATAAATTGTATCTTTTAATCATTTTGATTTATGAATAAAAAAATATTTCTTTTTATATTGCACCTCTCTGTCTTTTGATTGTCCTGAAATGGCGTAGATTAGTTTATTTACTCGTTTCGGAGTGTTTAGTTTATCTTTCCTTTAGGCTTATAGGAAAACCTGCCCTAACGTTAAATATAGATAACCCTTTTTTTTATGATAGGAGTCTGTTAGATTTGTGATACTGGGTTAAGTCTATCGTACAGTCGCATTGGCTGATATATTCTCGACATGCAGTCCCTCAGGTTGCTGCTCGAGTAGCTCCGCATCTCGTGTCTCTGATCCCTTTTGAGGCTGAACAAGACGTCTTCAAGTAGTCTTCTTAGGTTGGAATAATCACATTACCATTAGAAAATCCAGCGTTAAGTATTGTCATGGTGCTTTACTTAAGATTAGGCTCAATTTGGAGCCCTTATGAGTCATAACCGCATCCTTCTGGGATGGGGATGACATCCAATGGTCTTTAGTCTTGCCATCAAGACTTGAAGCTAAACATATGCCGTCACTTTGCTTTTGCTTTGGTGTCATATCGATCCTTCGCTGAAGTATGGTAGACATCCGTATGACCCCTATGTTGTATATATCGCCATCGAGATCTAGAGTTAGGAATGTCATTACTCCGACTTTATTTGACCGTTGCGCCCGCACCCTATTGGAATGAGAAGGAACATCAAGATGATCTCTAGGCCATAGATGTTGCCATTGAGATCTGTAGTTAGGAATATACCATTACTCCATTTTGATTTGACTCCTTGGAGCTTTGTAGACACTACGTCCATACTTTGCTGGAGTAAGAGGGACGTCAAAATAGCCTCTAGGCTATAGATGTGCCGTCAAAACTCGGATCTTTTTTTGACGAAATATGGTAGTAAAATATAGTTCTCTTTCTTTTATGTGTGTCCATGAATTGTATACAAGAGTTGATATTGGACCACTTGTAGGGCAGAAATTTTTTACCGTATTATTTTTTTTATTTTCCGCGACACACTATCTTTCCAGCTTTTCTTGTCATGAAAGTCGTGATTTTCCAATCATTTCAGCAATTTATTCACGGTGCCCAATCATTTCGGCTATATCTTTCATTTTTACCCGCTGCATTTTATTGCGAGTTGCTCTATCATTTCAGCTATTTTTCTTTTTTATACCCATCAATTTTATTGTGAGTCGAAGACTTGATATGATGGTATCTTATTTGGCATCAGTATCTAATATCCGACTAAAAGGTCTTCGGACCGACATCCGAAATTTAGAATATTGGCTAAAACATGGTTGATCAAACTTGGGCCGAGGAATCTGAAGTTTCAGAAACCGAAGTTCGAAAGCCCTTTTTCCATAGATTGAATAACTACGGCCTCCTCAAATTATGTTATCAAATAGTCACTTAGAGTTTGAAAAATCTTCATTTTAAATTATAAAGATACAACCCTAAACCCTTTCCAAAACTTCAAAATTTTGGTACAGTGGCAAATGCTATAAGATGGTGTAGAAATAGATTAGTTAAAAATAACACCGCTATGCAATACCCAAAAGTTTTGGTCGATAAATGGGGACTTAACTTTGGGTGTGTGTTAGAATATAGAGAAATATCTCCATTGTCTCAAATATCGGTTGTGCTAAGAGCCAATATACTGGTTAATAGGGCCTATAATAAATTATGTATCGATAACTATCATTTTGTTCCAATATCAGCCATATTTATGATATTGGCCGATATAGAGGGCTGAACGTATTGACAATTGTATCAAATTCAATATGGGTTAATTTTTGAAGATTTCAAACCTGTAACCTAAAACCCATAAAACAATCAATAAACATCTTTGAACATATACAAATGCATACATGTTGTCTCTCCTCCCTATTTCTTACTCTTTCTCGCATTTTCCCAAATCCCCAAATCCCTTTATTTCTTGGTTGGTGCAATTTAATTTCTAGCTGATGAGCATCATGTGTGCTTTTAGTTAATATTTGTTTTGAAGAAGAAGGCATTTGATTAAGTTTACCATAATATGTGTCTAGATTTCTTAAGACTGCAATGCTCTTGCACCCACTCTCTTGTTTTTTCCCTTTTATCTTTAGTCCTTTTCAAATAGGGTTTAGAGTCCCTTATTTTCATATAATTAGAGTCCAGATCCCAAAAGTCATGGATTGCTTCAAGGACTAATACTTTTTCTATTAGCCTATTACAAAAGCTGGCAAATAATAAACAACTCATCGTCCTAATAGCTTTGGCATTTACCTTGTTTTAAGTTGCACAATGCTTGTCCCCGTCTCCTTTGAATGCTCGCTGTAAACGACCTCATAGTTTTAAGTCTCTTTGAATGCACGTTGTAAAGGGTCGGTATCGTGCAAACCCATTAAATCATTGCTTAAATAGCTGCAATGTGCTTCTTTTATTCAATTATTTTGGGAGTTAGAGATGCAAACAGATCGGATAGAAGTAAATATAGATGCTACCATATCCGTATCCATTAGTCGTAGATGGAGTCACGTTCAAATACGGATAATTATCAGGAATGGTACGAATATGGATACGAATTGAACACAGCAAAATAATTTCATAAGGTCAAACTATGCTATTTTTGATATCGGATGGAGATATGAGACGGATATAAGTGTAACCATATCGAGCATTATACATATTTTTACTTAACCTTCACAAGTTAATGAAACAGATACACTCCGGTTTACGGGTGAGCAACCATTTTTTCCTTAACCGCGTAACCATCTTTATCGGAAGCATTGCAAATACGGATAATTATCAGTCACCTAAGGAACTTTATGTTCCGATCTTTTTCGCAACCACTTTTTCCTTAACCGCGTAACCATCTTTGTAGGAAGCATAATTATTTTCCTTAACTGCGTAACCGAGTTTTGATCAAGAGTTTTTATTTGAATTTTAGGAAAATAGTTGAGTTCCGATTTATGTTGTTGAGATTATGATTAGTGTGTTAGATTGTTATGATTATTAGTTATCAGTGAGGTATGTAAATTGAGATGATGTATCTCTTAATAAAATTGATCGAGTTTATTGCTTTCTTATTACATATGATTTTGTCATTAGTTTGCCAAGCACATTGCTTGAACAACCAATATTAATCTTCTGTTCTTTTCATAATATGTTTGTTTGATGTACATAGAGATGCATTGAATTTTTAATCTCATGAAGTAGCTGAACAAATTACCTTAGCTAGTTGAAGCTGTATATATATCTTACTATCTGGTTAGAATATTGCACCATATGGTTCAAGAAAACATGCATACATGATTGCTTAAAAGGATATAACTTGGTATATATATATATATATATATATATATATATATATATATATATATATATGTATGTGTATATATATATATATGTGCACCTTTGGATGACTACTAAAATTATACAATTAATATATATACCCAACTCATTTAGTGTAAACCACAAATTATGTAAACTATATATTGATATATCACATGCATGTTACAAACTCGAAAACTAATATAAAATGATTTTCAGCCGACAATGACACATGAACATGCCTTCCACCCTAAAACAGTTATGAACCTGTCACGAGTTGATCATGCACGCATGCACGTCGCTCTTAACACCAACAAAGACAAAAACCATTGTAGCAAATTGAACAGGTTTCTCACAAAACATCTGAAAGGAGCCAACTAGCAAAGCTCTCCACTTGCTCATCACGCCCTTCCATCCCTTGAACCTTGAACTCTCCATCATCCTCAATGTTGTCCCATGGCCATGCCCACATCTCTCCTTCCTCGCCCCATAAATTGCACTCATTAATGTTCCAATCTAGCACCTTCTCCTCAACTTGGACCACCCCATCCTTTTCTAGGCCCATGGGCCCACCTTCGTTTATAACAGGGGCCCCACCATCTCTCTTATCACCAGAGCTCATGGCCCCACTAGGCCAACTATCCTCACTTGCACCATATAAGTAATTTTGTAACAAGTCTAGGTCTAGATCACCAAATGTCGTGTCTAGGGTTATGTTGCTTCCGTCTTCGCTACTATGCCCTAGGGAGGGAGATGGGGAGGGGGGGTTCTCATTCTTGGAGGAGGATGCAGTGATGGTGGCAGAGGAGTTCTTCTTCATGGCCGACCGGCTCGTCCGGCCGCCCCTTCGCTTGCTGCCGCCAGGGACTTTGTCGAGCACCATGGTGACTATCTCGTTTTCGCTGCCGGTCTTGCGGAAGCTGTGGACCCTTCTGCTGAGGTCGGAGTTCCAGTGGTTCTTGATCTCGTTATCAGTTCTTCCTGGAAGATGGCCTGCTATCAAAGACCACCTGCAATATTATAAAAACAACATGTCAACGCTACTAAACAACTTTGAAATGCAGAACCTGACATGATTACCGGTCAGTAACTCGAGTGGATGCTAATGAATCGGTTGAGACCTTACAAATGTTAAATATTGATTTTGACATTTAAATATTTGACTTGACTTCTTTCATGACATTTAAATATTCTACTTTAAATTTGATTGTGAATTGAAGTCCTTTTCTCAAAAAGAATTAGGGTTGCTCGTCATTCTGATATTTCATGTTAAACTTATTATGTGAACCGCGGACATGACACTTGGCGCATCACAATTGGCTACCTGGAAAGGACAATTGACTGTCACGTGCTGACCAATCAATCATTCATGCTCCCTCTGACCTCGGTCCCCATTGTCAACCGCCTCCAACATCTAAGGATTCTTGTCCTATTATCTTAATTATTTTGTCAGCTGTGGCCCCCACTTGATATAAAACTCAGAAAGCGACAGAACAATGACAACGTTAATCATACACCTCAAACCAGAAATACATATGCAACTTTTTTTAACAACCAAGCATCCCTAGTCTAATGTCCCCATGACACACATGCACTTCCATGTGCATCCAAGATCGAACATGATCGTGCACATTTAATTGAAGAAAGAAAAGAAGGAAGGGGGAATTACCATGTACGTGTGTGAGCTCAAACACGAGACCTTCCATCCCGTACATTCATTCCACAACCAACCGGCCCTTAAAAAAGCTTAAGACTTAAAAGTTAAATCAATACGGTAAGAGTAATACTTTAACTACCGGTGCGGTGGAATCCACATAAGCTGTCTAGATAGTGAATGACATGACCTACATTGTATCCAATGAGATACTTGGTAGTCTATGTGGATTCCACCGCAACGATAGAAAATACATTACTCATACAGTAAACTGAAAACGAATGCCCCACGGCATAGTGGTAAGGTTTATTTACAGTAAAGCAAGAGACTTGGGTTCCCGCTCACATCAGGTTACAGTCTGTTATGCCGAAACAAGAACCACAGACTGAAAATTTTAATCATAGAAATTAATTGTATATATGTACCTGTTGCCAAGAGTTGCATGCATCTTGACTATCAATTCCTCTTCTTCTTGAGAAATGTTGCCTCTTTTGAGGTCAGCTCTCAAATAATTTATCCACCTCAGCCTGCAGCTCTTCCCACATCTCAACAATCCTTCATCATTAAAAAAAAAGCTATATATTAGCATTCATTCAACTCAAACAATGCATGTAAGTAAAACTGTAGTTACTTTCACTTATGCCTATATATAGTTTCTGGTAGTTTTTAATTTTCTTTGTCTGTTTTTGGTTTCTTGGTCTGTTATGCCTTACATCAACGTTTGAAGAACCGGTACAAGTCCTTGTGTCGGTTCGGATTGAAACCCAAAAGATCGACATACCATAAGACCTAAATATTGCGAAATAAAAAACTATTATTTAATAATATACATATTTTTTCAACCATATTCTGGTCATATAAATTTAAGAAAACGGAGTAAGCATGTCACCGTAAATTAACTTGCATCTAAAATTCCATATATATTATATGATTCTGATTGACAGTCAATATTGTCACATCAGTATCACTGACACCGGAACAGCGACACTGTCGCCTGGAAAACTAAACCCGTTTTTTTCTCGATATTGATACTCTTCTGATACCTGTATACAGGCCGGTATATATATAGAGTTCGATTAGAATCCTATCGGAAGAATTTGGAAATAAATCATTCTCACCTTTCACTAATAGATTAATTTTAGGATATTGCGTGCTAACAATTATGAATAAAATATTTCATTTATTACCAAACATAAAATAATTGAATGCATAAATTCCAAAGTCAACCTAATGGTGAAATAATGGGAAGTATTTGTTTCTAAATTTTTCCGCTAAGATCCAAGACGAAATGAGAGAGAGAGAGAGAGAGAGCGAGCGAGCGCGAGCGCATCAAAGAATCTACACACCTGCATTCTTAGGCAAAGATCTCCAAAAGCCTTCACCATGTTGAGTAATGTAGTTGGCTAGCTTCTCATCTTCCTCAGAAGTCCACCTCCCTCTCCTCAACCCTACTTTCTCACAGCATGGAGCCCTTCCCATCTCCTCACAAAAACTCAACTCAACTCTGCAAAACAAACAACACAAATCAAAAGAAGGAAGGAAGGAAGCAAGCAAGAAAGAGAGGCAAACAAATAATCTTAATCGCTTGATTTCTTCAAAGTATTTATGTTGTATACCAGCACTAGCTAGCTGAAGCTAAAAAGTGATATGTGCTATATATGCTTGAGATATATATTGTTGAGCTCTAGCTAAATATTTAAAGGGGTGGTTTGTGTATAAATTGAAAAGGGATTGGGAGCCTATAAAAGTGAGTGGGAGATGCGTGTGCGGTTGTGATAGGGGACACGTTGCGGTGTCATGGGTGAGGACTAACCATAATTAAGCAGGCATTAGATTCAACCACGTACGTTATTGGTTTCTCTCTTGTTACATGCTCTCTCCCTCCCTCTTCAACAGTCCTTTCAGAGACTTTTTTATCCACGATTCAAATCATTCTATGTAATTGAGCTTATTTTATCAATTGATTATCGAATTTACTCTTCATTAAAATCTCATGTATGTCACTTGTTGCATTTTAGTTTTTGTGATTGAGATTATTTTAATCAGGGTATTGCGGTAAAATGAACCGGTCATAATTTCACACGTTAATTAGCGTGAGAAACGACAAAACGATTATTAAAGTGGGACGGATGGAGTATTTTATTTCACATTTAATAATCTTAATTAATTAATGTGCTACTTATATCTGTATTTAGATTATATATGTCCAGCTAGGGACTAGCTAGCTAAGGCTAATGTTAGGGTTAGGGTTCATATATATGTAAGAAAATAGTGGCCTAGGCTAATTAACAGAACATTTCATTTTGAAAATATGAAATGAGAGTTACAAAACATAGATTACAAAGATATACATTAAGTGTCATGATGATGCTCAATATCGGCAATCTCCAGGATCAAGACACGTGGCAGATGACGTGACTCAAGACTCACAAGAAAGGGCCCACGGGGACCGACTAGGCCATCCTACACCCGACTTGCAAGCACAAGCTAGCCCTCCTCGGGACTCCCTGCAAATTAGCCTCCTCGGCCCCTCAGCTCGCCTCGAGCTGCCACAAGACCTGGACTCCTCGGCCTCCTCGCTCGTCCCGAGCTCCAGGCCGAGGCCGTCTTCCTTGGCCCTCCGACCAAGGCCACCGCTCATAGACGTAACCGCCGCTCCGCGAATCTCGCCATGAGCAGATCCTACGCCAGCAACATCCCACGTTCCACGTCATTACGATCCCCATTAATGGGCGATCCGTTCTCTACGCGGATGTGACGTCGGGGGCGTAACTGCCGGCGAGATTCTCGCGCCTGCTGCCGCATGCCATCACCGATATATAAACCCCCATCACAGAGGGGTCAAGGAAGCCATTTTTTACTCTTCTAAGCCGTTACTCTGCTCGGATCTCATTACTAACTTGATCGTCGGAGGTTCCTTGGTGGTACCAAACCATTCCGGGACTTCTTTGCAGGTAGTCGGCACCAAACTCTTCATTCCATTTCTTTCTCCAAAAACCCATTGAGACCCACACGCAACGAGAGATAATCAACAAAGTCCACCGGAAGATCTACGAAAGACAACATCTAACGGAGACCCGAAAAGTACCTCCATCATGTCACCAATTTACGCTTTAAAAAGACTCTAATTAAAGATATTCCAGTCTTCGGTAGGTCGGCAATAAGACAAATTTGCTGCATAGCCAAAAAGAGTAGACACTATTAGCCGAATAGATTGATATTTCTAGGCGATACAAAAGGGGAAGGAGGCTGTGATGACTCTCCAATCCTTTTATCCATTTTCTTTGAGTGTTGTTTCTTCTTTTTGACCTATTGGTTAGATATATTTTCATGTGACCTTTTATCATAAGTGTTTTCATGCAATTAATTTATTTTTTATTTGCTATCTTGACTTGTCTCGTTATCTACATGTCTTGGATGGTTTATTTAATAAAATAAATATCAGTACAGTGTTGCGTAACATAGATGCTGGCTATTTGCAACTATATTGATGGTGGTTATATGCCACGTTTATCACCCGAAATTTAGAAGTTTATTCATTTATATATATCAAGAAGGCAGTTATAAATTAAGGAGCGGCTAATCCTATAAAAACGGTTATTAGCCGTAAATCAAGCTTTCTAATTCCGAGCCATTACATTGATGAAGAAATTTCAATATTGTGAAAAGAACTGGATAGGCGATTCTTGTGGAGCATCGGATATCTAGTTGGACGATGTTATCCAATACAAGGGCCCTGTAAAGACTAATCTTTATAGGTGAAATTTTGAAGGCCAGGATTGTTGGACTCTGAGTTGATATCTTGCAACTCTTATGAAACCGGATTTTGATCATCACCGTCAATGCTTCAACCGGTGATTCAATGGTCACGAACGTATCGTTTGTGATTTTTTCAATAAGAAGTCTAATTCAAGGTTTGATCATAATCATTCATGTGGTAATAATAGTCGCGAAATTAATGTAGGTTCAAAGCCAAAAGTAGCATGTATATATACGGAGTCGACATCATTAAAAAAAAAGCTTCATGCTACTTGATATATATAGGAGCTTATACTATAAGGCATGCAGTCTTCAATTTTTTTTATTGTGAGGCTCTAAATTCTCAGATATAAAAATACTGTATTTTCACCACACTACTATAAAATTGCTCAAAGGTCATAGGGATTTGGTCACGGTTCAAACCGTGACCAATTTATCGTAACGGTCGTAAAAGGATTGGTCACGATGTAAACCGCGACCAATTGCATAAGATGGCGGGCCCCATGACCCTGGTACGATAAAACCCAATTCTCCCTCACCCCATATCCCTCGAGCCCTAATTCTTTTTCCCTCTGCCCCAAAAATTTACCCCCAAATATTTTCTCGGCTTCCGCTGCTCCTCGCCGTCGTTGATCGATCGATCGAAACCATCTTCTCCAGAGCTCGAAGCCTTCCTATGGAGCTCTCCGCCGTCGATCGAAACCGCCCTGGCCGCTATCTCCGGAGCTTGAAGCTCGCCGCCGCTCGATTGAGCTCGTAGAAGCTCAACGCCGCTCGAAACTTGCTCGTCGAAGAGGTAAGTATAAATTAACCGGTTAAATTTTAATTTTTTTTGGGTTAAATTTAATTGTTGTGCTCGATTAATCCCAAAAATTTTGTTGTCGCATGTTGCTGCTGCTGCTGTATTGGTGTTGCTGGTGTTTTTGTTATTGTTTTTGCTGCCGAGCCCCTCCCCCACTCGAGTTGGCCCGCCGGATAATGGTTAGGGTTTGGGTTTTGGTTAGGGGTTAACTAGGGCCGGCCCAGTTAAGGTTACGGTTTTAGGGTTAGGGTTAATGGTAGGGTTAATTAGGGTTAACAGTTAGGGTAATGGTTAGGGTTCGGGTAATTTGGTGAATTTTTGTTAATTCCAATTTTATGGCCGATTAGGGGGTTAGGGGGTTTTGGGTTAGGGTTAGGGATTGAGTGAGGGTTTTGTGAATTTTTGTTAATTCCAATTCTTTTGTTCAAACTGTCAAGATTCTTTCCACATTTTCGAAAACTGTCCTTTCTTAGGGGGTGACCAATCATGCAAGAATTTTGATATCGATCACCCACTTAACACTCTTGAACCCAATCCCACTACAAATATAGAGCGATTGATTGAGAACCTAGAGAAAGAAGTCGACAAGTTGAATTATGTAGGGTGTTTTTCGTCATCCCATTGAGATGGGAATACGCGCGCGCTTGTCAGGCGTACTACAGATCCCCCTGTCTAGGGTAGGCCGGGGTTTATTGATTGTGGGGATCCGAATCTCCGACAGCCGCGGACTAAGCTGCCGTTAATTACCCCTCGCCTTTGGAGCGAGGGAACCTCCGATTGACGGGTTAAACTAGTCGTGCGAACTCAATGTGCAGTGTACGCGAGTTTTGTTTTGGAGGGGGTTTGGACATATCGGAAGCCCCGCAGAGTTTTTACGGGGGTCCCGCTACCCGGATAGCGAGCTGGGGGTCAAGAGGGTCAGCAGTCCCCTTGCGGGGTGCGGGGCAGCGCCCCGGCCCAAATTTTTTTAAGAGGGACGGTGTTGTAGAGTATGTGTGTGTGTGTGTGTATAAAGGGAAAGGGCATCCAAAGGATACGTGGGGGCCAGCTCCTCGCATGTCTAACACGCGAGCGCTCGGCGCTGGCGTACCACGTGCCCGGCATGTGGGCGCAAGGCGCTTGAGCGCTAGGTGCTCGAGCGCTAGCGCACCACGTGCCCGACACGTGGGCGCTTGAGCGCAAGGCGGTCGAGCTCGAGCGCACCACGTGCCCGGCACGTGGGCGCTGGGCGCTTGAGCGCTCGGGCGCCAGGTGCTCGGGCACTTGGGCGCCGGCGAGGAAAATGGGGCTTTTAGTCCTAGAAATAGGATTTAAAATCCCAAAAGAGGATTTAGAGTGGAGTTAAACTCCTAAGATGTTTTGGAGTTGATGAAAGGGGTTCTTCTTTGGAGCCCTGGGTCTTCCCCAAAATGGGGTTTTCGGAGATGGGCCTCCTTCCTCCTCTGTTAGCAGGATCTTGAAGATCAAGAAATGTGAGATTTTAAAAATATCTCCTTTCTGAGATTTGATGGAAGATCTGAGTTTCGCTTTGTGGGTTTTGTGGAGAAAAACTATTTAGTTTTATAAAAGGAAAAGTAAAACTCTTGATTTAATTCAAAAGAAAGAAGAAGGTTTTAGAACCTTAAAAAAGAAGAAAGAGGCACAAGCCTTAATTTTTGGGGAATGAAAAGTCTATACTTTATTCATCATCATGTTACCTTATATAGACTTACACATTTACATATAGCCCATTGGGCTTTACAAAATGGCATTTTGCCCATCTCATGGCTCATGTGCCATTTCTTTTTGCACATAAGCCATGAGCTTTACAAAAAATTTGGCTTTATGCCCATTTTGCATACATTCATGCATAAAAAATTACATAAAAATTATTTATTACATGATCTATATTTTGGCATGGAGGAGGCTGGCCGCGGGCTCGACTTGGGCATGGGCCCGCTTGACCTGGCTTGGGCCCATCTGGCTTGGGGTTGACCTTGACTTTGACTTGGTCAACCGGGGTGCAAGTTTTGACCCCAACAACTTCTTTAGTATCGCTGCCATCACAACCCTCCCTTCCTGAAACAATTGACACATCAATAGGGTCTGATAGTGATATGGATGCTAGGTTGAGTACTTTAGAGAAAGGTTTAGAAGTGGTGATTGCATTAGAGAATCAAATAGTTTCAACGATAACCATGTTCATACAACAATCTGATCAATTGTTTCACGCTCAATCTTAATTATTGGCTAGAATCGACGAACAAGTGAAATATTTAACTGTACAGATTTTAGGGAGTGAACACGGTCAATTTGAAACCAATAATACCAATATCCATCGTCTAGGAAGTCAGCTGAGTGAGACAAATGATCAAACAATTTTTGATGATTTCACAGATGATGATATAATTGACTTGACTAAGTGTTATAAGGATAAGAAAGAAAACCCTCTGAGTCACTCCGACACTTATCTTCAGGTACCAAATAGGCCTCCTATCTGGAGGATGATTTAACTGATATACTACTTGAAAATGAGATTCTTGCACCAACTGATTTTAGCGATAAAATTTTAGAGAAGGAAACTTATGAATTTGACAGATATGGTTTCGATATAGTGTTCGACGAAATTCAGAATCAGGAATCCATGACTTTAGTGTTATCAATTGATATAGTTTTTAACGAAACTTTAGAGTGGAAACCTACATTTCTAGATGACATCAACCTACCCATGATTCGGTGTGTTGAGAGAGAACTTGAAATGGGAGATGTAAGCTGTATTGATGAGAATATAATTGTGAAGAAATATAGGGAGGAAGATAACCTTGATAAATATTTTTGATGCCGAGTTTTGAGGAGATATTTACAGATGGGCTTGATATTCTTGGTGATTTTAAGTCACGATCACATTGGGAGAATCCTAGGGACCTCTCATTTACTGAACTTTTTGAGTATGAACTTCAGTTTTTAAACGAACTTGATCTCGAAACTCAACACATGCTTCTTGAAAACAAAATTAATCCGCGCAACAATTCTTTGACTCCTTCAAAATTTCATCTTTATCTTCAAAGTTTTCTGATCCCTATTTTCATGCATCCATGCCCAGTACTAACATCTAACCATACTACTAACATTTTCTTTTTCTTTTTCATATATTTTTTCTTTTACCAGCCCTGGTCTTATATTGACAAAAATTTCGAATGACTGGTACTGATTTCTGGACTAATACAATCTCCTAATTTTTAACCGGTGTAATTAGTTAACTTTTTGTAAATTCCTTCTTAGCTTTAAGGTTACTTTTTTGTGAATAAAAACTCATCCTAGATGTCTAAGTCTAACAACCGGAGACGGGGGCAACGATGAGGACATCGTAAATCTCAAGTTTGGGGGTGAGCACTCCGTTTGCTTTTTGTTGCATCATGTGTAAATTCTGCATTGCATACATATTAAAAAAACACACAAAAATTTGAAAATTTTTAAATCATAAAAACTTTGTCGTCAAGTTAGCTAGTGGGGAAAGTTAAACTCAAAATCTGACGGTTTAGTTTAATAAGATAGAAACAACTAAATCCTATTTTTAGATATTGAAAACCACGAAAGATAACCCTCTTTTGAGTTTAACCATAACTAATATACGTCTTTACATCACACTACATGTGTCGTGAGTTTTGAAAATTAGATGATAAGTTTGAAATGTCTTTGAATTTTTATAAAATTAATAAACTTCTTTAGGATCAAACATGTTTATTCTGATATAAGTAATATCAAGAATAGTTCATAAAATGAAGTGGATATGAAAGGGTATTATTGAAAGCTTTAATGGAGTCTAAGTCTGAAAAATAACACATCTGAAACTTTATTGGAGTGATTACATACTTTATCCACACGAACACGTCTTTGGGGAAAAAAAGAAAAACTGGCAATATCCTCGTTCATACCGCTTTCTGAATATTTTAAACATATAAAATGAGTCTTTTGTTTTGTGGCCTTGGTGATTTGGGCAATTAAGTCCTAAGAGTGTCTCTACACCTAATACCCTAAAACCATCTGGTTTAGAAGTCATTGACCGAAAACTCAATAAGTCTCCAATCGTCAAATAAAATAAGTCAAGCAAGTGTTCTTTCCGAATTAAAATTTCTTACGGGTCTTTGTGGGAGAATAATCTTAGCTGGGATGAATTTCGATTATAACAGTTTTTTAGCGAAGATATGAAAGTTGATTTGAAAGATTATAAGACTTTTTGCACGATCACGAAGGTGTGTATGAACAATGACAGATGAAAGGTAAGAGTGAAGAATAATATTTAGTTTTCTGTTAAAGATGATAGAAATTCTGACTTGAGACCTAATTGGGGAATGAAACTTGAGAAAATCTTAAGTCTTTACAAACTATCTTGATCCTTTTGAAGTTTTTTCTGGTCTGCATTTGTGACATGATGTCTCTAACCGGAATTTTTGAAACGTAACGATACTGTTTGCACAATCACGTAGAGACATATATGAACTTATGTTAAATGAGATGTGAGGAGTAAAAAATAAGGGTTTTGACGTTTCTGGCTTAGGGTGATAGAATTTCTAGCTTTGGAACTTAACCTTAGGATTAGAATCAATAGTCACCTCACGAACTAGCTTGACGGAATTTTGTGGGTGTAATCATCTGAAAACCCTCAGAAGACAAAACTCCTCCTATTAAGGACACCTAGAGATTCAACGGCTTGTTGCACGGGCTCAGTGCAATCGCGTTCCCTACGAAAGCAGGGTTAGGATTTTGTTTTGCTTAGGACGAGCAAAAGATAGGTTTTGGGGTATTTGTTCGGCACAATTAATTACATTTTAATACATCTCATTTTCTATCATTTTATAAATAAACAGTAATATTTAATTCGTGTCTGCTCATTAGTACAAATTACAGGTACACAGGCAAAAACATTGGAAAACATGCACATAAACAACGGTTTTTAACCGGAACTGCAAACAGGACGGAAAAACGACCAAGTTCTTAAGAGTTTGCAATAAATGAAGTTGGGTACAAAAATAAATCATTTTTTGTCCAACATGATCAAGTATGAACAAGTAATGGTTCATGTGAATCAAGTGGCAAAACACCATCATGAAGCACACGAATGGGGATGCAAGTTGCTTAGGCATGTGGGCATGTCATAAGTGTTTGAAAAAGAGATAATTTGAAGTGTGAACACATTGCCCATTCGACCCCTTCTCTGTTCTTTAGCCCTAGAATGCAATAGAGAGTAAATTAAAAGAAAAGAAGATAATAGAGAGATGGTGTTGATGCCAGAAGACCATAGACGAAATATGGGGCCTATTCTCCACAAAGCGGCCGTCAAAATATTCATAAAAATGATAATTTGCAACCCAAGTTTATCCATTTGGCCTCGTGCACTTTATGTGGGTCTCTAGTTGTCTTATCAGTCCACTTTTATAGTTTGTTTTTTATTTTGAGTTGCCTATATATAGCAGATCACAGATTAAGTTCTGGATTGGATTTTGGAGTGAAAAATTGTGTGTAATATTTGATAGCTTCTTCTTCTTCACTCTTTGAGCTCTCACTTGAGTGCTCCATTAAAGAGAGCGAATTTGCTGTCTACCTTGTAGCTCATGCCTTCCATTTTGTGAATAAAGAACTTACGCTCTTTTTCCTTTTACTTGTTTTATTATGTGTTTCTTCTCTTGCGTTTTCATTTTCTCTTTTGTCATATTTGAGTAATTCCTTTGGTTGTGGTGATGGTGAGGATGGAGATGAATCGGTTAACCTTCCTCCTTCTCTTGTGAATATTTCATATGCTTAAAAGGGATTGTAAGTTTAAAATTGCTTATAGGCAATGGTTTGATATGGTATTTTGATTTCACGGTTACTTAGTAATCTCATCATATACCATATTCTTTCCAAGTTTTCATTTTGCAATGTTAAAGTTAGAATCAAACTAATGTTAAGATTGCTATGTGTTCAGATAGGATATTTTGTTAACAAGTTGTTTGACACCCTTCTTCATACATATAACCTATACTATCACCTAATCACTTGGCAAATTTAATGCTAAACCTCTTTCCTCTCATATGCTAATTTGTGTATTTGTTAATGATGTATGCTTGCTAACTCTTGTGTTTAGTTTTGATATTTCATGTTTGGACATACAAATGGTAAGTGAGAACAATCCGGACTCGTTATATTTCCCGCGTTGCAACTTTGACATTTTGATTGTTTGTGCTTCGCAAACGTCTTGATAAGCCATGCTTCACATCGGATCCAACAAGAGGAAGGAACATTCATGATCAAGAGGGCGTCGAAAAATTCGCTACGATTCAACCATCCAAACCAGAGCCATAGCCGCTTTCTTTCCTTATGCTTTGTTTTTCTATTTTTGTGACACAAACCAAATTCAAAACTCATTCTTTTCTGTTTAAACTTGATATAAAAACCCTTGATCACCAATTTTCTATGGATCGACCCGTACTTGCCACAGCTGGCTGTAGGGTGTTTTTCGTCACCCCGTTGAGATGGAAATACGCGCGCGCTTGTCAGGCGTACTACAGATTCCCCCTGCCTAGGGTAGGCCGGGGTTTAATGATCGTGGGGATCCGAATCTCCGGCAGCCGCGGACTAAGCTGCCGTTAATTACCCCTCGCCTTTGGGGCGAGGGAACCTCCGATTAATGGGTTAAACTGGTCATGCGAACCCAATGTGCGGTGTGCGTGTGTTCTGTTTTGAAAGGGGGGTTTTGGATATATCGGGAGCCACGCAGAGTTTTGAATTGTGCGCTCAGGCATATATATATAAATAAAGGGGGAAAGGCATCCAAAGGATGCGTGGGGCAGCACCTTGGACGCTGTGCGCTTAGGTACTGTGCGCTCAGGCACAAGCGCGCCACGTGTCGGCACGTGGGCGCTTTGCGCATGAGCGCTGCGCGCAGGAGCGCAAGCGCGCGTGCCACGTGTCGGCACGTGGACGCTTTGCGCATGAGCGCTGCGCACAAGCGCGCGCGCCACGTGTCGGCACGTGGGCGCTTTGCGCATGAGCGCCGCGCGCTAGTGCGCAAGCGCGCGCGCCACGTGTCGGCATGTGGGCGCTTTGCGCATGAGCGCTGCGCGCTGGAGCGCAAGCGCACTGGAGCGCAAGCGCGCGCGCCACGTGTCGGCACGTGGTCGCTTTGCGCATGAACGCTGCGCGCTGGAGCGCAAGCGCACTGGAGCGCAAGCGCGCGCGCCACGTGGGCGCTTTGCGCACGAGTGCTGCGCACTGGAGCTCAAGCGCGCGTGCCACGTGTCGGCACGTGGGCGCTTTGCACTCGGGCGCAGTGCGCTGGAGAGAAAAAGAGGGCTTTTAGCCCCAAAAACTCTCGAAAGAGAAATTAGTGGAGTTAAACTCCTAAAAAAAAGAATGTTTTCGTTGGGGAAATGGGTTCTTCTTCTTCCTCCTCTGTTGGCTGGCTCAAGAGATGTGAGATCTAAAAATCTCTTATTTTTGAGATCTAATGATAGATCTGAGTTCCCCTTTATGGGTTTTGTGGTGGAAAACTATTTAGTTTTGAAAAAGGAAGAGTAAAACTCTTGATTTAATTCAAAAGAAAGAAGAAGGTTTTGGAACCTTGAAGAAGGAAGAAAGATCTCAGATCTGAAACTTTTTTGGAGAGAAAAAAAAGTCGTTGGGATATTTCATTATCCTTGCCTTTATAGGCCATACATTTTACACATAGCCCCTTGGGCTTCACAAAATGGCATTTTGCCTATCTCATGGCTCATGTGCCATTTCTTTTTGCACATAAGCCATGAGCTTTACAAAAATTTGGCTTTATGCCTATTTTTCTTACATTTATCCAAAAATAAAATAAAAGAAATACAACAAAATTATTTATTACAAAATTTTTATCTTGGCATGGGGGGAGGCCGGCCGCTTCATGTTCGGGCTCGACCCGGGCATGGGCCCACTGGATCTGGGCTTGGGCCCACTTGGCTTAGGGTTGACTTTGATTTTGACTTGGTCAACCGGGGTGTAAATTTTTACCCCAACAAATTGCCCCCCATCAATAAATGCACACCACACATGTGGGTCGTGTGCATGAAATTGATGGATCTTCTTTCACGTGGAGGCGACTTGATTTGGTTCCCACTTTTTGGGAAGCTGGCACTGCCCTTTTTACGACATGGACGGTCGTTGCTTGACATGTCTCCGAGACGGAGTGTCCGTGATAGACGTTTTCCCTTGCCCGGAGTTATCTGGTTCCCGCTTTGCAGGAATCCTGCGCTGCCCTTTTTGCGACTTGGACGGTCGGTGCTGCCCTTTTAGCGACTTGGACGGTCGTTGCTTCCCTTTTAGCGACGTGGACGGTCGGTGCTGCCCTTTTAGCGACATGGACGGTCGATGCTGCCCTTTTAGCGACTTGGACGGTCGGTGCTGCCCTTTTAGCGACTTGGACGGTCGGTTCTGCCCTTTTTGCGACATGGACGGTCGGTGCTGCCCTTTTTGCGACTTGGACGGTCGATGCTGCCCTTTTAGCGACGTGGACGGTCGGTTCTGCCCTTTTTGCGACTTGGACGGTCGGTGCTGCCATTTTTGCGACGTGGACGGTCGATGCTGCCCTTTTTGCGACTTGGACGGTCGATACTGCCCTTTTAGAGACTTGGACGGTCGATGCTGCCCTTTTTACGACTTGGACGGTCGTTGCTGCCCTTTTAGCGACGTGGACGGTCGATGCTGCCCTTTTTGCGACTTGGACGGTCGATGCTGCCCTTTTAGCGACTTGGACGGTCGGTGCTGCCCTTTTAGCGATGTGGACGGTCGGTGCTACCCTTTTTGCGACTTGGACGGTCGGTGCTGCCATTTTAGCGACGTGGACGGTCGATTCTGCCCTTTTTGCGACTTGGACGGTCGGTGCTTGATTTGACTTGCTCTGCTTCTTGCAGTATCAGGGGTAGACTTGACTTGCTCCGCTTCTTGCGGTGTCGAGATTGGATTCTGACTTGCTCCGCTTTCTGCGGTGTTGGAGTGGAAGTTGACTTGTTGATTTTGATTTGGGTTGACATCAGCATCTCTATACTGGAACATGGTACCAGGAGCGAGTTATCATCTGTTATTGAGAGGATTTTGGGATTTTGGTTTTTATTTGGCATCTGCATTGCTGCACTGGAATAATGCCAGGAGCAACTCATCATTTGCCCCGAGAGGATTTGGGAATTGATGGCTTAGAAGGCAGGTTTAGATCCCTATCACCTAAGACTTTTCAATTTTATGGGCCGTAAGGGTCCCATAAAAGCATTTTCTCCCTACGAGTCGAAAGGATCTCGTAGGTGTATTTTCTCCATAGGAGTCGTGGGGACTCCTAAGTGTGTTGCTCCTTTGTGAGTCGTAAGGATCTCACGCGGGAATTTTATCCTCTCAAAGTCGAGAGGACTTTGAGAGTGCATTTCATCTCCTTTTCACGAGTTTGCGCCCTTTCAGGTTTTCACAAACTCGTCGGCAGTCCTGCTATTTTTACTCACGGAGCCCTTTCGGGTTTTCCTCCGTGCCCATTTTGCTTGTGGACATAACCCCCCCCTTTTTTTATATATATATATTTTTTTAGTGGGACTTTGAATGTGGTCTCACCGGTAGGACTTAGGAGAGATTGTGATTGTTTTACGCCCGTGGATTGTATACGGTTTTGTAGGATGTATGATCCAGACCGTAGGGACGGAAAGATTTCAGGGATTTGTTAGCGTCTGCATCGCTGCACTGGAATGTGGTACCAGGAGCGACTCATCATTCGCCGTTGGGGTATGGGGTTTGGAATTTGGTTGGCGTCTGCATCGCTACACTGGAATATGATACCAGGAGCGACTCATCATTCGCCGTTTGGGGTATGGGATTTGGAATTTGGTTGGCGTCTGCATCGCTACACTGGAATATGATACCAGGAGCGACTCATCATTCGCCGTTTGGGGACTTGGAATTTGGATCTTGTTTGGCATCAGCATTGCTGCACTGGAATAATGCCAGGAGCAACTCATCATTTGCCTTGGGAGGACTTGGGATTTGGGTTTTTGGTCGGCATCAGCACCGCTAACACTGAAGCGAAATGCCAGGAGCGACTCATCATTTGCCGTTGCCCGTTGGGAAACGATGGCTTAGGAGATAGGTTTGGGTCCCTACCACCCAAGGCTTTTCAATTTTATGGGCCGTGAGGGTCCCATAAAAGCATTTTCTCCCTACGAGTCGTAAGGATCCCGCAGGTGTATTTTCTCCTTAGGAATCGTGAGGATTCCTAAGTGTGTTGCTCCTTTGTGAGTCGTAAGGATCTCACGCAGGGGTTTTCTCCTCACAAAGTAGAGAGGACCTTGCGAGTGTATTTCATCTCTTTTCATGAGTTTGCGCCCTTTCGGGTTTTCACAGACTCGCCGGTAGTCCTGCTGTTTTTACTCACGGAGCCCTTTCGGGTTTTCATCCGTGCCCGTTTTGCTCGTGGACATACCGTTTATTTCTTCTTCTTTTTTTTCTTTTTCTTTTTCTTTTTTTTTTGCCGCTGGTGGGACTTTAAAGTAGTCTCGCCGGCAGGATTTGGGAGAAATAGGGGTCATTTACGCCCGTGGATTGTATACGGTTTTGTAGGATGTCTGATCCAGACCGTAGGGCTGATGTGCTCAATTCGCCTGCGACTTGGAGCATTCATATGTAGTATTTCTTGAGATATCGGCCATTGATGGGTGGCATGTGCCTTTCTCCCTCGGCACTTATTAGTTGGTAGGATCCTCCGTCGAACACTTTCTCGATGACGTATGGTACTTCCCAGTTCGACTCGAATTTTCCCTTGGCATGTCGATTGGGGATGATCGGTCTTTTGAGGACCAACACCAATTCACCTTTCTTGAAAGTGCGGAGACGAGTTATCTTGTCATAGGCCCGTGACATTTGGGCTCGGTATAGCTCTAGATTTTGCTGCACCGCGAGCCTCTTTTCTTCGAGGGCATCGAGTTCTTCAAGTCGAAGACGCACGTTTTCCTCTTCTGTCAACTCATGCTGAACGGCCATTCTTAAGCTTGGAACTTCGACTTCGAGGGGGAGGACCGCTTCCACTCCGAAGAGCAATGAGTATGGAGTGGACTGAGTTGGAGTACGGTGCGTGGTACGAAATGCCCACAATGCCTCGTGAAGCTTGAGATTCCAGTCTCTCTTGTTGGCTGAAGCATTTTTCCTCAGGAGTTTGCATAGAGTCTTATTGAAGGCTTCGGCTAGCCCATTGGCTCTTGGATTATAGATGGAGGAATATCTCCAGTCTATCTTGTGCTGAGTAGCGAACCTTGAGACATTAAAGCTCTTGAAAGAAGGCCCGTTGTCAGAAATGATTCTTCTTGGTGTACCGAAGCGGTATAGAATATTATGCTGGAAGAATGTCAGAATATCTTTTGTCTTAACTTCTTTTAGCGGGACAGCTTCAGCCCATCTGGAGAAGTAGTCTGTCGCGGCCAGTATGAACCGGTGGCCTTTAGATGACGGAGGATCAATTGGGCCAACAATGTCGGTGCCCCAGACTTCGAAGGGCCACGACGCCACCGTAGGATGCAATGGATTGGGATGCTTGTGAATAAAATCACCGTGAATTTGGCAGATATAACATTTCTTTGCATGCTCTCCGCAATCCCGTATCATGGTGGGCCAGTAATACCCAAGCCGTTTGATTTGAAGTCGCATCTTGGGGCCAGATTGGTGAGCACCGCAAACGCCCGAGTGGACATCTTTCATGACCTTTTGGGCTTCGGCCAATGACAGACACCTGAGCCAGAGTTGGTCATATGACCTGCGGTATAACATGTCATTTACAAACACGTATCAGAGAGCTCTTTTCTTCAGCTGAATCCTCGCAGATTTTTCTTCGGGCAGCTTGTCGTATCGGAGGTACTCTATGAAGGGTTCTCTCCAATCGGGCTCGTCTTGGATGATCGAAGCTTCTTCCGCAGGACTGCTCTTCTGTTCCGCGCTTTCCTCTTCTCGTAGAGAGACTGGGGGTAGAATTTGCCGGCTCCTGACTGTGATCAGAATTTTGTCCATGTCAGGATCAGCCAGCTCCTTGGCCAAGCGAGCGAGTACATCAGCCTTTCCGTTCAACGCTTTAGGGACTCTCGTTAGTTCAATATGAGTGAACCATTTCATGAGTTCCACCACTCGACCTCTGTACCGAGCTAACTCGGGTTTGTATATCTTATAGTCGCCGCTTACTTGGTTGACGACAAGCTGGGAGTCACCGTAGACTCATAGCCGACGGATTTCCATTTCTACGGCAAGCTCCAAACCAGCTATCAGAGCTTCATACTCAGCTTCATTGTTTGTCCGAGGCTCGGTGAGAGCAAAAGAACGTCGTAGGGTTCCCATTGATGGTGTGATGAACACCAATCCTATCCCTGCTTTTATCTCCGGGACGCTTGATTTACTGGAGGTCCTTATTGACGAGGCTCCATCGAAGTAGAGCTCCCAACATGGCTCATCTTCCTCGAGGTGCAGCACTTGTTCATCGGGTAACTCACAATTTAGCGGCGACCCTTCTGGTATGGGATGAGCGGCGAGAAAGTCTGCAATAGCTTGCCCTTTTACTGCTTTCTGAGGGGTATAAACTATGTCAAACTCAAGTAGCATAACAGCCCATCTTGCCATTCTGCCGGCTAGGCTCGCTCTGGTCATCAAGTGTTTGAGCGGGTCGACCTTGGAGATCAGCATAACCCGATGAGCGAACAGATAGTGCCTCAGCTTCTTCACAGCAAATATCAGAGCCAGGCATTGCTTTTCGATTGGGGAATAGTTGTGTTCCGCCCCGACTAGAGTTTGACTGAGGTAGTAGAGGGCATTTTCCTTTCCCTCCTCGTTATTCTGGGCGAGGAGCGCACCGAGTGACTCATCTAGTGCGGCAGTGTAGAGAATCAACGGTTTATTTGGAATGGGAGCAGCCAGCACTGGAGGGTGCAACAAGTATTGTTTGATGCTTTCGAACGCTGCTTGACATTCGGCATCCCAAATAAAAGGAGCTCCTTTCTTCATGAGCTTTGAGAAGGGCCTACATCTCCCCGATAAATTTGAGATAAACCTCCGTATATAAGCAAGCTTGCCTTGAAAAGATCTTAGCTGCGTCAGACTCTTCAGAGGGGGCATCTCCATGATGGCCTTTATCTTTGATGGGTCAACTTCGATCCCTCGATGTCGGACTATGAAGCCCAGGAATCATCCCGATGACACGCCAAAAGCGCACTTCAGAGGATTCATCTTCAGATCGTATTCACTCAGTCTGGTGAGAACGGTCCTGAGATCTTGGATATGATCGGCCTTGGCTTTAGTCTTGACGACCAGATCATCAACATAACATTCGACGACTTTATGGATTAGGTCATCAAAGATATTAGTCATCGCCCTTTGATATGTAGCACCTGCGTTCTTCAGTCCGAATGGCATTACCTTGTAGCAATATATTCCGATCGGGGTTCGAAATGCTGTGTGCTTCTCATCCTCAGGCGACATCTTGATCTGATTATATCCAGACAAGCCGTCCATAAAGGTGAACAGTTCGTAATTTGAGGTGTCATCGACCATCATTTCCATGACCGGTAGCGGGAAGTCGTCTTTAGGACATGCCTTGTTGAGGTCCCTGAAATCGACACAAACTCGGATCTGCCCATTTTTCTTCTTCACTGGGACTATGCATGCGATCCAGTCTGCATATTTCTCTTCCCTGATGAAGCCGGCATCGATGAGTTTCTTGGTTTCCTCGATGACCTTTTCTTCCAACTCCCTTCTCATTCTTCGAGGAGCTTGTTTGACTGGCTTAGCATCAGGAGATATAGCCAGCTTATGCACGGCTACCTCAGGGGAAAGGCCAGGCATTTCTTTGTATGTCCACGCGAAGCAGTCGACGAACTCACGTAGCAGGGCAATTATCTGCTCTTTCATTTCCTCCGACAAGAGTGAGCTGATGTAGGTCGGCCTTGGATTATCGGGCGTTCCTAAGTCAATCTCGGTTAGCTCATCAAAGGTTGCTTGTCCGCCATCTTCGAGTTCTTGAGGACCTTCTTCTGGCTCGGCTATCTCGTCGTCATCATTTGATCTTTCGCTGGCCTCACCAACATAGATCATGTAGCATGCTTTGGAATCAGGTTGAATGTAGCCTATGCCCCGTCTATCTGGAATTCGTCCATCGATGAGTGCTCGGACCTGGGGCGGATACCATAGCCCTTCGTAAAACTTTGCTTCGGACTCCGTTTGATATAACTGGCATCCGCACTTCTTAAAGTATTCCCGCATCTCGGGTGCATAGTATCTGGGATTGAGGACGGCTCTTATGCCTCTCTCATAGGGAAGGCACGGGACAGAAAGATCGTCCGGGTGCACAACGGGGTTTGACCTGTAAAACAGGATGCCCTTCTGTCCATTTTTCCTCCCGGGCACGTAGAAAGTTTTCAGCTGGTCCACGGTAGAGACTGACAATGCGTCGAGCTCTTTGCACATATGTTCCGGCACCCTTGTGATGGCTAGGGACCCTTCTGCGACTTCGAAGGTCTCTCATAGTTTCGCTTTCTGCATGGGGGGCCGATCTGCACAGCTGTTGCACGGCAGGTCCTCTTCTTCTGACTCTTCAGTGTCACTGCCAAGATGAGGGCGGACTTTGCTGCTAGATAGGCCTTCAGTAACAGATTCGTCCGTATCGCTGCCGAAATGAGGGCGAGTTTTACGGAAGGACGGGCTTCCAGCGTCGGACTCATCAGTGTCGCTGCCGAAATGCGGGCACACTTGGGTATTGAAAGTGACAGCCGGCGCAGATTTGCTTTTGAGTCTTGGGGCCGGTCTATCCTCGGTTAGTTGTGGCTTAGCATTTTGGTGGTTCATAAAGTACCGAGAATCTTCATATCGGACTTCATGCACACCAAACGGCTGGATGTCTCCGTCAATGCGTCTTTCTTCGCCATTTTTAGTATACTTCATGCATTGATGGAGAGTTGACGGAATGATGCCGTAATCGTGGAGCCACGGCCGCCCTAAGAGAATCTTATAAGACGTGTCGGCGTCGATCACGTATATCTTAGCTTCAGTTTGCAGATCCCCGAATTTGATTGGCAAAGCTATAGACCCCAGAACTTGCTGGCAATTTTGGTTGAAACCTTGAATGACAATCCTTTCCCTTGACAGGTGTCGGACGTCCATTGACAAACTCTTCAGAGTTCGCAAGTTCATGATGTTCACTGAGGATCCCGGATCAATCAATATGCGATTAATTCGATCTCCGTCTCTGTACCCGGTCACGTAAAGCGGCCGATTATGCTCTGCCGTTCCTAGTAGCAAGTCTTCATCCTTAAATGTGACTGCGGCGGCATGCAAAGCGTGCTGGGCTTCTTTCATATTAATTTCCGCAAAGTGAGCCTGATACCGCTCGGGGTTTTGTAGAGCGTGAATGAGAACATCTCTAAGCTCCTTAGATAGGACCAAGGCGTCGTAGATGCTCAGGAGAGACGGAAGCTTCCGGAGATGCGCCAAGACATTATAGTCCACGGAGGAAGGACTTATGTTTTCATCGGCCGGTTCTCTGCCATCTTCTTCATTAGCGACATGTTTTTCCTTCCCTTTTGGGGCGTTGCCCTGATTTTGCGATAGAGCCCTGCCGCTTCTGAGCTGGATTTGATTGGCCTTTGTGGTGAGCTCCTCGTCCTCTTCCGGAAAACAGAGATCATCCTCGGAGTCGCTGCCAAGATGGATGGCGTAGCAGGTCACTACTGGGATCTCTTCATTGGAGTCTTCTTCTAACTCCTCCAGAATTTCAGCCGCTTGTACAGGGAAGAACTCCTTCAATTGAATCAATGTTCTTTCCTTTTGTTTATATTCTTCGAGGGAATCGATATATTTTTGAATGGTCGATCTCCCTGCAGACTTTTTTTTCACGCCGAGCTGCACTTTTCTTCTTCTTGAGCTTCTTGGATTTTGAGCCTGATGGAGCCGCATTGGCAGCTGGACTGGTAGGCTTCTTCTGTCCTTCCCATTCCATCATGGGTTCTTTCCGAAGTAGCTTTATCATCTTCTTCGTCTTATTAGATATGTGCGTACTCCACGGAGGCCGCGATGAGTCAGTTTCGTTTGTCAAGGCAGCGGGTTCGGCTGTCTGCTCCCAGAAGGCTTCAGCTTCCGTCTGTATAAAGTTGGCGGTTGCAACATGATTGTTCACCAACACGCTTTTGGACAGCTCGATCTTTCCAGCCTTGTACTGCTTCTCGACCCAGTCCTTGAAGATATAGCAATCCTCGATCGCATGGCTCACTACTCGGTGGTACGGGCAATACAGGGGATTGTCGGTCATTTTTGCTTCTTGGGGTCTTTTCGACTACGGCAATTGTAGGCCGTTGTTCAAGGCATCTTTAAATATCTTGCGGACCTTGTCCCTTCTGAAAGAGTAAACCTTGTTCTTTTTCTCCTCTAGGGAAGGCCCATCTCCTCCCAGCAATGGCTTTCGAGACCGGTTGGTTTTGGATTCGCCCGCCCTTCGCTTTTCTTCATTGTCAGAGGCATTGAAGACATTGGTACTGCTGGAACTCCCGCTTCTACGGTTGTCGTCCCGCTTTCTTTTCCAGGTTTTGTCTCTCTAAGAGTCCGGCGGGGACTCTTGCTTCGAGCGTTCTAGCATTTGGACTTTCTTGGTTAGCTCCTGAAATGTCTTGAGGCCCGCTGTACACAAGAATGGGACCATCCAATTGCTGAGGTTCCCAATAAGAAGGCTGACGGACTGGTCCTGCTCCAGCGGCGGTTCGCACTTGACCGTGAGATTACGCCATCGGGCGATAAAGTCAGTGTTGCTTTCATTCTTCCCCGGCTTGGTCCTCACAAGGTCGGCAATGGAGATTTTATCACTGACGCTCATGAATCTTTGCCGGAACAGAGACTCCATTTGGGCAAAGGTAATGACGGACCCGTCTGGTATGCTCGCGTACCAGTCGAAAGCGACACCGGTCAGGCTGTTGACAAATTGACGAAGAAGGAGCACGTCATTGCCCCCTGTATTTCCGCACGATGCTTTGAAGTGGGCAACGTGCTGATTTGCATTCCCCGTTCCATCAAATCTTCCGAACTTAGGAATGATGTAGCCGCTCGGGAACTCAATCAGATCGTACTGCGCGGGATATGGCCGCCCACTACTGCCGATTTCTTTCTGAGCTTCAGCCTCGGCCACCAATGTTTTAACCTTGCTGGTGACCAAATCCATTATCCGGTCCTGTGTTAGCGGGATAGTGCTATCTGGGGCCAAGGCGTCCCCAGAAGCGGAGTGTGGCCGGCTTTCATGTGGCTCGACCAGTCTCGGTCCCAAAGGAACCGGCATTGGTTGCCTCGGATTTTCATCACCCGGCTGATTAGTAGCGGCTTGTGCCTGATTGGGAGGCGCTCGAGCAATTTGAGCCGTAAGCTGCATCACCACGTTCGTTAAGTCGTCAATCTTCGAATAGAGCTTGGCCATCTCTTTATCTTTGCTCCTGAGTTGTTTTCGAAGCTCTTGAAGTAGCTCTTGCTCCGCAGTCCTGGGGCGGAAAGTCGGCTCTTCCTCGTTGTCCGAGCTTGACTCTGCATGGATTGAGGGGTCTATCTGCCTATCATCCTCATCGAGAGGGTTTTCTTCATCCAGCGGGGGCGGCTGTTCTTGGGCGGCAGCAACCAAATTCAGGCTAGATTGGGCTTGGGATGTGGTGGCCCCGTCCTTGCTTTTGCTGCGAAGGTTGTCGCTGGGGCGCCCGCCCGCCATATAGACCGTATGGATGGTATATCCGGACGTCTTTCTATCATTGGCAGCTGATTTCACGGATCGCTGTCTTGACCCACTTGTTTCGGTAGCTAGTAGTCGATTGAAGGCGGCTGGCCTAACCGGGTTCTTAAATGGTGCTGGCGCTTCTTTCCTGGGTTTGCCCCGCTGCTTTCGTGCGGCACAGAGCGCCTGATAGACTCTTGAAGAGATAGTGTCGTACTTTTCTGTTGGGGCCGGGACACGTCTCTTTGTGGCACTGTTCGGACCGCTGTCTTCTTGATTCTGGCGGTCATGGAATTTTTCTGAACCCACTTTAGAGGCTCGAAGGAATTGCTGATTCTTACGTCCGACTCAGCCGTCGTCGCGGGGCAATCCTGCACTTGGAACTTCACACGATTCCATTTGGCCGAAGCCTTGGCCCTTTTGTTGGCTCGATACCTGAGCCGCTTCTGCCTTAACTTTTCTGTTCTAAGCACCTGGCAGACTTCGACTCTTTGGGAAGACGCCGCAGACCGATTGATGGAGGGCCTTGGAAATACGCCCGATTGTGCATTTGTTGGAGTCATCTCCTGAGCTTGTCCGTAACATTCGATGTTGCCCTTTGTACCGAAGTTCTTGCCCCCCGCTGGAGCATCAGAAAATCGTTCAGACATCGTCTTAAGTTTCGGTTGTGGTGCCTTGGCGATCACGATATTCGGCCTCTTTCCCCTTGAGACCGGCTTGACCACCTGTTCCGCCGGGATTTCCGCTAGATGAGCGCTTCCGGTAGGGTAGACGATGACGGAACCAAACTGGCGGGGTGGTTCCTCCCACTGTCGACTGAGGCTTGCGGGGAGAACCACATGAGCGTTGATCTTGACCACGTACGGAATCGGGGTCGCATTGGAAGTTGAATTCGTCTGGGGAGACATTGTCGTCGAAGGTTGATTGCTGCACGGAAAAAAAACATCATTTCAGTATAAGCAATCGATATGTATATTGATTGAGTTCGCATGAACGTTTAACCCGAACTATGGGAGGAGAGATTAGTCCCACCGGGCGTACCAGAAGCTGTAGGGTGTTTTTCGTCACCCCGTTGAGATGGGAATACGCGCGCGCTTGTCAGGCGTACTACAGATCCCCCCTGCCTAGGGTAGGCCGGGGTTTAATGATCGTGGGGATTCGAATCTCCGGCAGCCGCGGACTAAGCTGCCGTTAATTACCCCTCGCCTTTGGGGCGAGGGAACCTCCGATTAACGAGTTAAACTGGTCATGCGAACCCAATGTGCGGTGTGCGTGTGTTCTGTTTTGAAAGGGGGGTTTTGGATATATCGGGAACCACGCAGAGTTTTTACGGGGGAGAATGTTGCGGAGTATGTGTATGTGTACATTTGTATACAAATATATATATATACATATATATATAAATAAAGGGGGAAAGGCATCCAAAGGATGCGTGGGGCAGCACCTTGGACGTTGTGCGCTTAGGTGCTGTGCGCTCAGGCGCAAGCGCGCCACGTGTCGGCACGTGGGCGCTTTGCGCATGAGCGCTGCGCGCAGGAGCGCAAGCGCGCGCGCCATGTGTCGGCACGTGGGCGCTTTGCGCATGAGCGCTGTGCACAAGCGCGCGTGCCACGTGTCGGCACGTGGGCGCTTTGCGCATGAGCGCCGCGCGCTAGTGCGCAAGCGCGCGCGCGCCATGTGTCGGCACGTGGGCGCTTTGCGCATGAACGCTGCGCGCTGGAGCGCAAGCACACTGGAGCGCAAGCGCGAGCGCCACGTGTCGGCACGTGGTCGCTTTGCGCATGAACGCTGCGCGCTGGAGCGCAAGCGCACAAGAGCGCAAGCGCGCGCGCCACGTGTCGGCACGTGGGCGCTTTGCGCACGAGTGCTGCGCACTGGAGCGCAAGCGCGCGCGCCACGTGTCGGCATGTGGGCGCTTTGCGCTCGGGCGCAGTGCGCTGGAGAGGAAAAGAGGGCTTTTAGCCCCAAAAACTCTCGAAAGAGAAATTAGTGGAGTTAAACTCCTAAAAAAAAGAATGTTTTGGTTGGGGAAATGGGTTCTTCTTCTTCCTCCTCTGTTGGCTGACTCAAGAGATGTGAGATCTAAAAATCTCTTCTTTTTGAGATCTAATGATAGATCTGAGTTCCCCTTTATGGGTTTTGTGGTGGAAAACTATTTAGTTTTGAAAAAGGAAGAGTAAAACTCTTGATTTAATTCAAAAGAAAGAAGAAGGTTTTGGAACCTTGAAGAAGGAAGAAAGATCTCAGATCTGAAACTTTTTTGGAGAGAGAAAAAAAAGTCGTTGGGATATTTCATTATCCTTGCCTTTATAGGCCATACATTTTACACATAGCCCCTTGGGCTTCACAAAATGGCATTTTGCCTATCCCATGGCTCATGTGCCATTTCTTTTTGCACATAAGCCATGAGCTTTACAAAAATTTGGCTTTATGCCTATTTTTCTTACATTTATCCAAAAATAAAATAAAAGAAATACAACAAAATTATTTATTACAAAATTTTTATCTTGGCATGGGGGGAGGCCGGCCGCTTCATGTTCGGGCTCGACCCGGACATGGGCCCACTGGATCTGGGCTTGGGCCCACTTGGCTTGGGGTTGACTTTGATTTTGACTTGGTCAACCGGGGTGTAAATTTTTACCCCAACACTGGCTACAGCATGCTGTACACTTGCGGTTATATATTTTTAAAACAAGACCGAGCACGCGTGCACCTTATTTCAAAGACCAATATTCATTTCAAAACGAGTAGAGACACGCGCGTGAAGTCCCAACAATCTTCTTCCTCTCCCTTTTAGCAAATTGTGAGAGCAAGTAGCTTCACATAAGAGATGTTCTTTTAGTGTAGTAGAAGCTTTAGTGGGGTGCTTTCAAAGTAAATCATCTTCAACAAGGAGGTTGGTGATCAAGCTCGATCTTTATACCTCGGAGCTTAACTTGGGTCTTCCACTTAAGTATGGGCACGCTTCAAAGGTTGCAGCTTACCTAAAACCCATAAAATAGCATTCTTGATGTTTTTCAATTGCTAGTATTTGAATGATCTTGGTTGTAGTTTATGTTGCCATTGTTAAAAGTTTTGTTCTATATTTTCACCGCGATCCGAAAGTATTACGACCCTAGCCCCACAAACTTACAGAGCTCTATCTACTACTGAATGCCTCATCAATCGGTCACCATCGTCGGTAGTAGATATGAGAATTACCAAGGAGTTATGGACTGGAGGGGTTAGAGATTACTCTGGGCTTCATGGAAGTCGATGGATCGAGGAGCCGAGGATCGAGAGGTTCTCTTGTTGGTTTCGAAGACGGAACAAAAGGGTACAGATCATGATGTTTTGGGACCCAGAGTGGAGTAATCAGCCAAACAACATTCGTTGAGTCTGCGATACTTCGAAGAAGACAGACTCGGTCGATGGTGCACGGAGAATAGATATGCCGCCAAGAGAGGTGGAGTTCGAAGTTCCGGTCCAGGTTATGAGAGATGAGGTGGTTGGTAGTTCGATTGAGGTGAAGAGTCCAGTAGAGCCAGTGGTATAGAGGTCAAGTACAATTCGACGCACAGGAATGCTTAGGGACGAGTTTCCAAGGCAAGAATATCGGGAGTTTGACAAAAAGTCTGCACATTTGATTCGTGGCATGGAGAATGTCGTGGATGGAGAGTTGCGTCAGTTGCGGCAGAGTATCGAGCAGGTTCTAACTCGGTATGTGATAAAGAAGACTCGTCCTGTGTCTTCTCACTTAGAGACGCATTTTAGGCTTTCGGCGATATTATCACTATGGTCAGATGCAGTCAGAGATCACGTGTCTGTAGTGTCATATGTGAGTGCAGTGGTTGGTGTGGGATGCACGCGGCCGAGTATTGCACAGGCAGTTGGAGAAGTCAGCAGATGCTTGACTATTTCCGAGCAAAGGGTATTAGCAGGTTGTAGAGTGGATTCTAAAATACTTGAGAGCTAATGAAAGGTTCGACTTGTCATTCAGCGGAGCCAGTGTTGATGATGAGTGCATCATGATATAGCATGGTGATATGGGCAGATGGAGATGGGCGAGGGGTTACATGTTGGGCGTGGTTGCTGTGTCAAAGTAGATCAATATACAACATGAACAACTTACATGCAAGAGCGTTGTTCACAGTTCTCTCTTTCTTTTCATCGTGTAAACCGGTTTGGATCATAATCTTATTGTGCATGCCTCAATGAAGCTTTAGATGCAATTGAAGATAAATTACCAAAAGAAAATATGAACCTTTTTTTTTCCCCCTATTTTGCCAAATTTTGATATGAATTCCATCTCATTATTCTTCAAATCTTGATATAATTTTCAATATGAGCTAATTAATTAATGTTGATTGCAGTGGTTGAGCTCACAAGCAAGTACACAAAACAGTTTTGAATAAATAAACTCACCTGCCAAAATCAAATTTGCTGCTTCAAAAATAGCAATGCTGGTACTCATGCAACTGAATTTATTGTTGCTAGATGATAATAATTGATACTGTAGAGCCCAAACTTTTGGATCTAGAATTTAATATGCAAATATTTATTTTCTAATTTCATAAAAATATATGTTTAAAGCATAGTGTCACCAATGGGTCCTCTTCATTAGTGAGAGGGGAAAGATATTTAAAATTAATAAACTAATATATCACCGGCTAGATGCCCGTCGGTAAACCTGTGCTCATAGTTTCACCGACAGGCAGAGTGTGCATCACTACTGCTATGGCCTGTCGGCGAAGGTGTCTTTACCTGCATAGGACGCGGACGCGGACGTAGACGTGGACGAAGGACCCCAACCCTTGGCACGGTGCTAAAATCTATTACAAACGGATCTCTACAAACTGTATAAAGATGAAAAGCTAATAGGATAACTTTGATACCTGCTACTTTCTATTTTTTTTCTTCCCCATATAACTCTTTTTATAATAATAATAACTCTGTTTATCCTACTCCAAAACCAAACAAGAAAGGCTCAAGAACAAAAGGCAAAAGCTACCAAGGGGGTGTTTTGTTGCGTGTAACTGGAGCTTCATGTAACTTCAACTACAACCTTTTTCTAAAATAGAGTGTTTAGTGACATGTTTTTGCAATTTTCCATATGGTTGCAAAAGCAAAAGGATATGAAAATGATGTAGTTGGAACAACACTCAAAATGGATGCATCTCCAACTACATGTTGGAGTTTGTGCAAAGTACATGCCATATCACCAAATCCTTACTTAATATCATAGTTTTATTATATTTATCTCAAAACAAAAAAGTTAATGAACATTAAGTATTATTTAATATTTAATTGGTGTGGTTGAAAAAACAATACAACCTAACAATGGAATGCAATATCAACCGTGGTAGTTGGAGAAGCATGTAGTTGGAAATACAATGTAATTCTAACTACACGTAACGAAACACACCCTAAATTTGCATGTGGATTTTATAAGAAATGGGTTCTAAATTTTGGGTTTGGAATCAATTTGGCTTCTGCATTGTGCAGAAGCATAGTCACAAATTCGTGATTCGGGTATAATTCGGCGAGGTCGAAAATTCGGATTCGGAGAATTATTCGGAAAAAAATCGGCAGGTATTCGAGAAAAATTCGGCGAGTGTTCGGAAAATGTTCGGGGAGGATTTCGATCAAGAAATTAATATATGAGACACCAGGTTTTGATTTTGTGAATTATTCGCTGTTTTTTGAATTATTCGCTGTTTTTTCGAATAATTCACGAATAATGCGGGTATTATTCGCAAATAATTCGGGTATTATTCACGAATAATTCGCGAATTATTCGGCGCGTTCTGCAACGACGATTAAATCAGAGATTTAATTGGCTGATCAAAAATTCATGAATTATTTCCAAATTCGTCCAATAAATCGCGAATTATGTGACTATAGAAGTAAATGATCATACACAGCAGTTAGATTCGGTGGCAAGATTTTGGAGGGACATAGCAGCATGTGAGTGATTGTACCTTTGCTTCGCCTAAATTTCAGTAGGTGTTGTATTTGGAAAACCTGCAGCAAATTCAATAATTTCTCTCGAAACATCAAAGTCAATTAATTGATGGTACAATTACCTATGAATTTGACCCTACGTATTAATGTCACCCATTTTGAGTGAAGCATAACCCTTGTTGGGATGGCGAAACAGTAAAGTTTATCAAGCAATGAAACTTTACCTTAGGGTTATCTCAAAAACATAAAAAAAAATACAAAAATAATTATAAAAAAAGCAAAAAAGAAAAGAAAAGAAAAGAAAAGAAAAGAAAATTAAATTAAGTTTCACCGTTTGTTTGGGAAGAAACTCTCAAATCCAAAAAACTATCACGACTAAAGGTCAAAATTGGTCAACTTTAACGATGTTCTGCCTACAGGATGATCTTGGAAAGAGTTTGTTGATTCAAGAGGATCGGGGGGTGACCAAGGAAAGTCTCCAGAACCAAGCAATGGTGCCTGATTGCCTTTAAGCGGAGCTAAAACGAAAGCGGGACGCGAACTTGAATCGGTTAGAAAATTCATTGAAGAAGGAGCTCAAAGAAGGATCAAAATCGACTGAACAATGCAGTGTCAGAGCGGAGGACGATGTGCAGAGGGTCGATAAGAGTAAGGGGGCGAGTGAAGGTTCATTGATTGGGGGTGATAAGGGAGTGAGATCCATGGCAAAGGATATTACTCGGACCGTATCTACGTCCAACAAAGATGCAGATGACAATGAGGTAAAGTGGACGGATGACAGAATCAAAGAAATAGTGAGCCAGCGGTTGGAAGATGTGTTGTCGACAGGATTGGGTGTTTTTATTCGTTGCAGGATAGAAGATGGAGTTGCCAAGGTAGTAGGGAGAGGGGGTGCGATTGAGGAGCATGGAACAAATTTGGTAGTTGAGCAGCAGGGAGATACTTCGAAGGTGCCTCAGTCAGAAAAAGAGAAGGTTGCAAACGTTGCTGGACCTACTGGGGCGGAATCAGTTCCAGAGGAAAGCTTCATGGCGGAAAGTAGGAGAAGTATAAGGCTTGAGAAAAGAAAAGGCGTTACGGTTGGTGCAAAGACGGTGAGCACTTCAAAGACAACTGACTGCAAGAAAAATAAAGCAACGTCTTCAGGTACACACACTACTAAAATAGGGGGTTGCCCCTACGGATAACGAAATCCGTAGGGGAAGATTTAGTTTGGCCCTACGGACTAATCCGTAGGGCCAAAAGGTTGCCCCTACGGTCCATACATATTAATTTAAAAAATATTAAATCGAAAATTGTTGTTTGTCCCTACGGAGCCGCAAACTAAGAACCTACGGACTTATCCATAGGGGCATCTAAATAGGGATTTAATTAAAAAGGCACAGATCGATCCTTACGCTGATTACCTAAATATCATTTTCCCATCGCGCGCGAACCCAAAATCCCCAAACCCTCGTTCCTGCCGATCGCCTGTGTTTCGTCACCGTTCTCGTCGTCGCCAGCGCAGGCCGATTCGTCGTCGCCACCGCCTGGTTCTTCCTCATCTCCGTTTTCGTCGTCGCCTCCGATCGATCGTCGCCTCCACTGCACAGGTTAGGAAATCTTAAATTAAACAATTTTTTTTATTATTTTAGGGCTAAGGTTCATGGTTTGGGTACCGATGAGGCATCGATTTGGGTTAGCGTTAGGGTTAGGGTTGGGGTTGCGGTTGGGGCTGGGGCTGGGGTTGCGGTTGGGGTTGGGGTTCGGCAGGGGGTTGCGGTTGGGGTTGGGGTTGGGGTTAGGATTGGGGTTCGGCTGGGGCTGGGGCTGGGGTTAGGGTTAGGGTTAGAATTGGGGTTGGGGTTAGGGTTAGAAACCACTTCTTGACATTATTTATAGCAGTGACACACACACACATAAATAATGCTCTCAAAATTAAAGCTTGATCACATGAGTTTAATCCATTATTAATGCTATTAATTGTGTCTCTTCCTTTATTTGTTGTTACATTGCTATTAAGCATATTTTACTTATGAAGGAGGATACTGTCACGCCCCGCTTCCCAAAGTATGCTAAGATAGGCATGTGACATAGCCAACCATGCTACCCGTGGATAGGAAAAATTCTTCCACAGTCACATTACGGCTGTACAGATATCAAGAACATGAAAATAAACTAAACTATATAGTACATGTCCATAAGCCAGAGTAAATGAGTCAAGGAATGATAATATGCGGAAGCAAAAGATACAATAAATGAAACACCTGGAAAGTAAAACTGCATACCGACAGGATCTTCACCGCTCGGTCTAACAGCGACAATACTTTTGATCAGTCTGCAACAAAGGTAGAGGATCTGGGCCATACAAAACCCAGACGTCAGCGCGTCATAACATCAAGCAATAATATAAAAACAGAGTAGCAAAACATGCAAGTATGATCATAAATGGTAAAGCAGGTATAACAGCAATAGATCAGGGCAGTGGAAGGTAATGTGCAGTGAGTAATCTAAACTAGTCTATTGGGTTAACTACTTTTAAGTCTTTAAAATCAATTTGATGAATCATCGATGTAACTCAATAGTATCCCGTGCATGCCCGGGACTACGGTCTAAGACTCTCGGGCCGAAACCGAGACATGCCGCTAGGCACTAAAACAGGAAATATGTAAAGACGAACGATGTCAGCAGCATCATCCTAAAGCTGGCCTAGCCTCTAACACTGATCAGTATAAGAAAGCAACTGTCAAGTTACAAGTCAGGTTTCATCATTGATTTCCCCATACCCCCAAATTATATGTGTTCAAGTTAGGTATTAAATAATCTGGAGCTAATGCCAACACAGGATTAGGCAGGTACAGGTTTGTCTGGATAGACAACAGGAATGGTCCGTAAGGACAATAGGTCAGGTTTGTTGGCATTAGACACAAGATCAGGTAACAGGTAAAATCATGTTACATTAGGTAAAGCCAGGTAATATATAAAGATGTCATATTATGTCAAGAGTTGTACGGTACCATGTCGTGTCAAATAATAGATGTAGCAAGTCATGTCAGGGTGTACAAGATATCATGTGGGTACTCATAATAACTAGCATAATCATGGGTATTGTTCATACCATAATATTGCATTATCATATTCCCCATTCTTACGTATTTTACAAATAAACAGGTGCTTTTGACCCATGTCTGGTACATAGTACATGTTATAGGTTCTTGGGAGAAAAACAGTGAAAACGATAAAAGACGATGTAAAAGTGAGACTTTGACCAACAAACAGAAGGATCTTGATCAAGCCAACATAAAGATCAGTTCACAAAATACAAAGCAGCGCAAGGTCCAAGATTTCGTCTCGAAGCAACGGTTAAAATCCACTACATTATTCACTGGGAGATCTGGAAGAAACCTAGAAGCCCATTTGAGAAAAGTACTAAAGATACAGGAAGCAAAAAAGGCCCAGAACCAGAACACAAAAGCTCAGAAGCCAAGACCACAATTAGGCCGCGGAACCGCGGCCCAACCCATGCTGCGGCTGCGGTTCCGCGGCCATCTAGAGCCCGGAGCTGAATAATTTTTTACCAAAATGTGTGTGGATCTTTGACTAGGTCTTTTCTTAGAGGGTATTTTTGTAATAGCAGATGTGCGAGTCAATTGTAACCCTAGGGTTTCTATGTCCTATAAATAGAGACCCTAATACCTCTTTTCACTTCATAAATTCAGATCTGTACTGTGTTGATGTTTGGAGAGAGCCATCAATAAAAATTAGTAAGTTCTTTTATTTCTTTGCCTTAGTTTACTTTTAATTTAGAATGTCTTTTAATCCCCTAATGAGCGAGTAGTCTCCTCGCTTGTTAGGGTTAGCTTTAGGGAAAAGTTTGAGAGATGGGATCTCTCACCCCTTTCTTGCCCCATCACACATAAGATTTAGAACTCCATGCATACACGCACACACCGCTCCCTGTGGCACCTTACCCCTCGAGGTAACGGTGATACCATAATATAAAGGACCGGTTGCGTATGTTTTCCATGGAGGTTAGGGTAAGGATCGATAAAGGAAGGACAAGAACCTAGAGGAAGAAATATCTTCCCAAATGATTCTAATCCACTTTATTGATAATTACCATAACACCTAATAGATCTATAATAGGGCATTGAAAGCGGTGAGGAAACCTTTAATCTCTCAACTTCCCCTAACCCTAGCAAGACTTAGATCTAGATAATCTTAGTATAAATTAATTTAGTTTTTTTAGAGATAATCAATCCGACACCCATCGTAATTAACTCGTTAGCGCGATTAGGAAAACAAAAAATCCCTGTGGACAGATCCGTACTCACCGGCTAGCTACCAAGTGACGTCGTTCTTGATTGCGGTAACATATATTTTTGATCTTAAATCCATAATAATCGAATGGCGCCGTTGCCGGGGATAGCGTAGTATTTCCTTTTTGCAATTTCGGGTTAATCTAAATTAAAAAAATCATAAAAATCAAAAACATAAAAATTTTATCATCTTTTATTGTTTGAAGGGTATTTTTTGTGAATCTTTGCAGGATCGACGGATCTGGAAAAATTCTGAGTGCGAAACAGAAAAAGGTAGATCAAAACAGAAAGGAATTGGAACAACAGAGCAACACAATTTTTTCAGAGACTTGAATCTTCAACTCCGCCGCCTTTCCGCCGCGCAAGCCGCCTCCCACCTAGGATCCGCGGCCCTTCTAGCTCTTCAGCACGCGAAATTTGCTCAGTCTGTTTCCCTTTTCCCTCTTCTGCCAATTTCCATATATCTTTTGTCAAATCTCCTGCAGGATTCTTCGCGCTTAAAAAAATCTTTCCCCTTCTCAATAACAAATCTTGTGCAAGATTCTTTGCGCCGCGAATAAAATAAAAAATATTTGATTGCAAGTGATTTTTTTACTATTTTGCATATCTTTAATCGGACTTAAGGGGCTTTTGACCAATTCAGATTGGGTGGGGATTTCATCACCCTTCCCAGGACCCCAGAAATCACATAAGGCATTTGCATTGACCAAATTTTTAATTAAAAAATACTAGACTCAGCCCTAAGGACTTCGAGCTCAATAGGACAGAGGATACTTATAGGCATCGGCCGTTAATCCTAACCTGACTTTGCGGTGTCTAGGCAAGTATGTCTAAGGCAAGTGGTTACTTAATTAGGACCGCTAATTGTAGCGGAGAGCCTCCCACTTACCTGACACTTACCTAGCCGCAATTGGCAGTGAAGAGGCGGTTTGAGGTCCTATTTCTATCTTTTTGGAATTGTTAGGAGTTGTCTAGCTGACCTAAGTGACCCTAGATCTAGGCCTGATTATGCATTTTTGGTTGATTGAAAGTGTGTCTTCGTCCTTTATTGAAAATCTTTTTGCAAACAGTTCCAAAAAAAGGGGAGGAAAGAAATTTTTTTCATAAAAACTTGCAACTTGTCGCTCAAAATCCTTGACCCCACCACCACCCACTTTCTTCTCATTAACATTTTCTTACCCCCACATTCTGTTTTTCACCTTTTTGACTACACTACCTCTTTAGTTTATGTCACTTTGGACTAGGAACACTAGCGCCCGATTAGTCCGTGTTTCGTTGGTACCGACCGACGAACCTTTCGACCCCGAAGTCGAAATTCCTTCCACTTCCTTACCCCCACCTTCAAATTCTTCTTCCGAAGGTATGTCGGGATATAATCCCAACAACACCTTACCACGGGACCGATTCCACCTCCGTTAGGTGCGAATAACCCGAATCTCCCGCCCGTTATAGCGCCCCAACGAATCGCGCTCCAGGATCTCTTCTACCCTGTCCGCACCTCTTTACCTACCTGTCTTTCACCCCCACCGGCAAATGGGGACAATTTTGAAATAAAACCCCACTTCATTAATATGCTGCCAAAATTTCATGGATTGGAATCCGAAGATGCCTATATATTTATCAATAAATTCCAAAACGTTTGTGCCATGATGGAAACAACCCAATTAAGTGATGACGCTATAAGGCTAAGGGTCATTCCTTTCACCTTATGTGACTTAGCCGAGAAGTGGCTATACAGCACCGCATCACATTCAATTAGAAATTGGGACGAGTTTGTTAAAGCTTTTCTTAAAAAAATTTATCCTCATCACAAGACCGCGAGAATTCGCAATGAGATAATACAATTTTCCCAGCTTCCTTCCGAACCATTTTGGAAGTGATTTGAAAGATTCAATGACCTACTTATTCAATGCCCTCACCATGGGATCGAAAATTGGCAACTTTTCCAAACATTATTCGAGGGATTGAACCCGGCAATGAAGCAGTTGCTAGAAACCATTTGTCAAGGTCACTTTCTAACCAAATCTAGTGAGGAAGCATGGCAGTTTCTCGAGGATCTTGGTGAACAAACAATTCAGTGGGAAATCACAAAGACCATCTCATCTTCTTCTATTGGTCAATCTAGGGCAGGCATACATCAATTAGATATGTCGATTGCTATGAAGGCCGAGATGGCCGCACTTATGAAAAAGCTAGAAGCCATTGAGACCAAAATCCCATCGTCTTCTCCTGCCCATGCTTTACCCCCACGAACTATTTGTGCTCGTTGTTCGGATCCATCACACCTTACCGAAGAGTGTCCTTACAATCCACCTGTTCAAGGACAAGATTAAGTCAATGCTGCCTTTCAGCAACGATAAAGAAATGATCCTTACTCTTCGACTTATAATCCGGGTTGGAGGAGTCACCCAAATTTTGATTGGAATCAAAATCAACAATTCAAAGGAAACAACAACTTTCAAAGGCCGCCTCCTCCACAACAACAAGCACCCCAACAAACTCAATACCAGCAACCTTTCCAACCACAACCTTATCCAAATCAAACGAACAATTTGATTCAACCCAATGATGATAAGGTTATCTCGCTAGAAAAAAGTCTAGATGAGTTTCTCAAGCAATCTACAGAATCCGCAGCAAGGTTGGAAAATTCCGTCCAATCTTTGGTGCACAACAATGCTTCACACGATCAAAGCATCAAATCTATTGAGGAAAAAATTGCACAACTAACTGCTGCGTTGAGCGAGAGAGAAAAGGGAAAGCTTCCATCTCAACCATTGCCAAATCCCGGTCACACACACAACGCACATGAATATCACAATGTAAATGCGGTGACCACGTTGAGATATGGAAGAGTGTTGCAAAATAATGTGGGTATTAGTGATGACACCCCCGCTGGTGGTTCTCCTTCTCCTTCTCCTTCTTCTTCTTCTTCACCTTCATCTTCTCCGCTAGAGCCTATTCTTTATTCTTCAAAAGGCTCTTCTTCTTCTAATCCGAACGGACCCACTTCTCACTTCATGAACACACCTACACTAGGACCCGTTCCAACTCCACATTCTACTCCACAGATATTGGACTCAACAGATTTTCAAAATTCCCCATTTCCAAACAGGTTGAGTCCTAATAAACCAACTCCACAAATGGAGAAGATTGTGGAGTTATTTAAACAGGTTAGAATAAATATACCTCTCTTGGATGCAATCCAACAAGTCCCTTCATACGCAAAAATCTTAAAGGGCTTATGCACCTCAAAGAGAAAGTCGTCTCAAATACCCAAGAAAGTTCTAGTGGCTAGTGCAGTGAGCAATACTATTAACCAACCTCAACCCTTACCCCAAAAACGAAAGGACCCCGGCTGTCCTACAATTTCTATAACAATTGGGGATAAGAAAATCAATCAAGCACTTTTAGATCTTGGGTCTAGTGTTAACCTGCTTCCCTACTCCGTGTACGAGCAATTAGGGGTTGGTGAGTTGAAACCCACTCGTTGTACTCTCCAAATGGCTGATCGATCAATCACCCATCTTAGGGGTGAGTTAGAGGATGTGTTGATAAAAGTTGGGGATTTCATATTCCCCGTTGATTTTATTGTTATGGACACACAATCTGTTGCTAACCCACGGAACCAAATTCCGGTGATCCTCGGTCGACCATTTTTTGCCACTTCCAATGCCGTAATAAATTGTCGTAATGGCTCCATGACACTATTCTTCGGGAAGACGTCTAGCGAGTTCAAAATTTACAAGTTAGGAAGTCTGCCCCCCGTGCCTAAAACTAGTACACGAGAAGTTTGCTCTATTCACGAAATCACGCAGGAGGACTGCGAGCTTGAAAGATTTCTATTTGATGAAAACAGTTTTGATGCCACTAGTGCGTCCCTCCTTGAATCTACCACAATTGACACAACCGATATTGATTATGAAAGTTTCACTTTTTCGGATGATTTTGACGACTCACAGCCCGAATATGAGTCTTTTGAATTTTTGGATGAGTTAGTTGAACCATCCGAATCGGTTGTTTGCAGTGATTTCGAACCTGTATTGGAGTCCTTTGAGTTCGAGGTAGATTTCCCAATTTTTCCTATGATTGCTTCGCCTCCAAAACTCGAACTCACGCCCTTGCCGTCTCACCTTAAAAATACTTACATAGGTGAGAATGGGACCTTTCCCGTTATCATATCGGCCTCTCTAGCCCTCGAGTAAGAGAACGCCCTTTTAATGGTCTTACAAGATAGGCGGCAAGCTTTCGGCTGGACTATGGCGGACATCGAGGAGACTAGTTCCCTCATAATTGTATATCATATGCAGATGATGAATGATGCCAAGTCGATAATGGATCCACAGAAATATCTTGGGGATAGTGTGGTTAGTCAACCTCCTCCTTTAGAAGTTGAACCATCCCCTTTTCTTTTAATAAGCTACGAGAATGCCAATATTCCACTGATTGCTGATCATTCACATTCTCGTTTTGATTCATCACCACCTCATATCTATTCACTTCCACACTTTCCATACCACCATTTCTATCTTCCCCAATTCTTTTTGGATCGGTATAACATATTCTTCCACCAACCGATACTCTATACAGATAAATTTTTCGAATGGTTGGTGTTGACGTTTGGTCTTTGCAAAGTTTGGCAATGACGTTTAACATTGTTTCAATGAAGTTTGGGGGGACCTTTCTGTATATATTTTTGTTTTCACAATAAAATAAAATAAAAATATATTTTGTAAATAAATAAACATGGGAGTGCCGACATTCTCAACCCTCTTGGTATAGCAGGACAGTGAGGACACTGTCAAAGTTAAGTTTGGGGGTATGCTCGGTAAGCCTTCTTTCCTTCGCATTCATTTATATATATTTTTGAAGTTGCATACTTATTTTAAAACCCATCAAAATTGAAAAATTTCAAAAATTATAAAAAATTAATGTATTCAATTTTGGCTATTTGAGTTTGACAAATAGGTTAACTGGCTAGGAACAACTAGATCTAGACTTAGTAAATTAAAAACCCTAAAAATAACCTTCCTTAAAGTTTAACGGTAGAAAGTATATATCTTTGTAGTTTATTTAGAAATAGGCAAATTTTGAGTTCACTTCTTGGGATAAGTCAAAACAAAGGAAAAGTATTGATATTTTTATTAGAGTATAAGTTTGAAAAATAATTCCTAACTTAAGTTTAGATTCTGAAAATGTATACCCTACAAATTGCACAATCACGCATCTTGAAACTTGGAATAGTAGAAGAGACCTTGAAATGCTCTTGTCTAAAGTCCTTAGTACGAAGAAAATAAAAAATACAAGTGTGAATAAAGAAAAAAAATGAACACTGGTTTTTGTGATTACTTAAGGCTGCAAAAATAGAAAAAAATATTTTGCGAGTGTGCTTCATCACCTAGTGCCTTAGACCAACTGGTTTAGGAGTCACTGCTAAAGCCTTGGGTGTTGCAAGACTAGGAATTACGCTTTAATGTGCAAGCACATCTTGTAATCGGTTGTTGGTACCTCAAGAAGTATTAATGGTCGCATGAAGGATGTGTAAGCAAATTTCATTTAAATTCACCTATTAAGAAGTGCTTTGGACAACGGACAAGAGTATGGTTGCTTGATTTGAATTTCCAAGTGTAGGAGTGATATATACACACACGTAGGGATATATGATTGGAGTTTAGATGAGAGAAAGGAGTGAAGAATAGAACTTGTATCTTTAATAGAGTTGATAAAAATTCCTAAGTGGAAATGGAACCCTAGAAGGAAAACTTAGGAAATACCGAAAGCTAAGTAAGTCTATAAAATATATATAATCTTAAGTTAAATGATAAGGAAGCGTGAAGAATACGGGTGGATAATTTACGAGTCGAAGATAATAGAATTCCTTGTTAGAAAACCTACTTGGAGAATAAAAGTCAATGGGCCTAATTGATAGGATTTTGTGGGTAGTATCCGCTGAAAACCCTCAGGAGACAACACTCCTCCTACTAGGGACACCTAGTGGTTTAACGGCTTGTTGCACGAGCTCAGTGCAATCGCGATTCCCTGCGAAAGTGAGGTTAGGTTTTTGTCGAGAATAAAACTAAGTTTGCTCGTGGACGAGCAAAAGATAAATTTGGGGGTATTTGTTCATACCATAATATTGCATTATCATATTCCCCATTCTTATGTATTTTACAAATAAACAGGTGCTTTTGACCCATGTCTGCTACATAGTACAGGTTACAGGTTCTTGGGAAGAAACAGTGAAAAAGATAAAAGACGATGTAAAAGTGAGACTTTGACCAACAAACAGAAGGATCTTGGTCAAGCCAACATAAAGATCAGTTCACAAAATACAAAGCAGCGCAAGGTCCAAGATTTCGTCTCGAAGCAACGGTTAAAATCCACTGCATTATTCACTGGGAGATCTGGAAGAAACCTAGAAGCCCATTTAAGAAAAGTACTAAAGATATAGGAAACAAAAAAGGCCCAGAACCATAACACAAAAGCTCAGAAGCCAAGACCACAATTGGGCCGTGGAACCGCGGCCCAACCCATGCTGCGGCCGCAGTTCCGCGGCCATCTAGAGCCCGGAGCTGAATAATTTTTTACCAAAATGTGTGCGGATCTTTGACTAGGTCTTTTCTTAGAGGGTATTTTTGTAATAACAGATGTGCGAGTCAATTGTAACCCTAGGGTTTCTATGTCCTATAAATAGAGACCCTAATACCTCTTTTGAGGTATGCCTCTTTTCACTTCATAAATTCAGATCTGTACTTTGTTGATGTTTGGAGAGAGCTATCAATAAAAAATAGTAAGTTCTTTTATTTATTTGCCTTAGTTTACTTTTAATTTAGAATGTCTTTTAATCCCCTAACGAGCGAATAGTCTCCTCGCTTGTTAGGGTTAACTTTAGGGAAAGATTTGAGAGATGAGATCTCTCACCCCTTTCTTGCCCCATCACACATAAGAATTAGAACTCCATGCATACACGCACACACCGCTCCCTGCGGCACCTTACCCTTCGAGGTAACGGTGATACCGTAGTATAAAGGACCGGTTGCGCGTGTTTTCCATAGAGGTTAGGGTAAGGATCGATAAAGGAAGGAAAAGAACCTAGAGGAAGAAACATCTTCCCAAATGATTCTAATCCACTTTGTTGATAATTACCATAACACCTAATAGATCTATAATAGGGCATTGAAAGCGGTGAGGAAACCTTTAATCTCTCAACTTCCCCTAAACCTAACCCTAGCAAGACTTAGATCTAGATAATCTTAGTATAAATTAATTTAGTTTTTTTTAGAGATAATCAATCCGACACCCATCAGAATTAACTCGTTAGCGTGATTAAGAAAACACAAAATCCCTGTGGACCGACCCGTACTCACCGGCTAGCTACCAAGCGACGCCGTTCTTGATTGCGGTAACATATATATTTTTGATCTTAAATCCATACTAATCAGGTATACAGAATAAGCATGTGTACTAATAGAGTCAACAAGCTGGAACTTGTAACGTGAAATGCAATCAGGTACAGATTAAGGTATGTAGATGCACAGTTATCAGTTTGGGTTTAAGGGATAGTTTCAACATTACATGAATACAGTATAACGAATATGGATGTTAAAATCATGTTAATACGTACTAAGTAATCTAGAGATGCAATGATATATAGAATACGTTCAAACGATGCAACCAGGTATTCGGGGTAGAAACTATTTAAAAGTGCTATGGGTTATGCAGTTAATTAGTAAGTAATTTAACCACGAATGTGGGTACACGATATGGTGCTCTAATATGCAACACATTATAATTTAAGATCCGAGTCTACAATGATATAATCTGACATCGAAATGCAATAATGAAAACTAATAGCCTCAGGTGCAATTTACAGGTTTAATCATGAAATGAATATGTATAAACAATATAGTAGCATGTAGCAAGTTTCACTTGCCTGAACGGATATCATGACGGATGTAAACGCAGCGTCCGAAGTCGGTACAAGTCTCGATGCACACATACACGTATAGAACAGAACCTGGCACTCCAAGAATGTGGCCACACAGGTAAGGGACGTCCACTGGGTTGCTCGGGTCGTCGGCAGCGGCACGGCTCTGGCGACGATCGGAAGAAGGCAAGATCAAGAAAAGAGAAAAGAAAGAAGAAGAAGAAGAAGAAGAAGAAGAAGAAAAGGAGAAGAAGAAAACAGGTTGGGGTCCTTCGGGTTTGGTGCTTGTGTATAGAGGCGAGGCTAGGGGACGTCGACGGGGTTTTCCGGCGATCACCGGAAAAAATACGAGATCAAGAAAGAAAAGAGGAAAGAAGAAGAAGAAGAAGAAGAAAGAAGAGAAGAGAGGAAGTGGGTGTAGTGTCCTGGGGTCTGGGGTTCTGGGCCGAGGAGGTGACAAGGGGTGACGACGACGATGGATCAGACTCCGGCAAGTGTGCAAGCGAGGCTACGATGGGTGCAGTGGCCGGAACTTAGGGTGCAGGGGTTTTGCTCGAGTGAAGAAGACGAGGAGACGAGGAGTGAGGTGAGGAAGATGAGGAGAAGGAGAAGGTGATGAAGATGGAGATGGTGGCGATGAGGATATGACGTCGAGGTCGGGCTCTAGCGATGGGGTGCTGACAAAGTCGTGGATGTGCAGGGATGGTGCTCGGGTTCATGGGCTGTCGGGATGTGCAGGGAGTCGGCGTAGAAAGAAGAGGAGAGGATAAGGTGGAGGTCGAGAAAGGGAGATGGTGCGAGGTCGACGGCGATGAGAGGTGAGGGAGATGGTGATGGGTGCAGTGGGTTCGCCGTAGGGGTTGGAGAGAGGAGAGAGACAGGTGGGATGATGGAGATGAGGATGATGAGGATGATGGCGGGAGGCGACGACGACGAGCGCGAGGCAGGAGAGGGCTCGGCGTGGGTTCGACGATCGCGAGGTGGGAAAAAGAAGATGATGAGGAAGAGAGAGAGACATATGAATAAGGTTTAAATTTAAAATAATATATATAAAATATATGTATATATATAGAGAGAGAGAATGGTGAGAGAGGGAAAGAGAGAGAGAGTTGTGATCTGATGGGTGTTAAAAAGTTTTGGGTAAAATAATTATAATATAATATATAATATAAAAAGAGGAGAGAGACAGAGAGAGAAGGAGATGAGAGAGAGAGAGAATACGAGAGGGGAGAGAGAGAGAGGAAGAGAGGGGAGAGAGAGAGAGGAAGTGCAGGAGAAAGAAAGTTGGCGTTATTCGGGAAGAGAGAAAGAGAGAAGAGAGAAGAAAAGAAAGGAAAGAAAAGAGAGAGAGAAAGAATGGGGCCAGAAAGAGAGAGAGATCACAGTTAAGATTTTCTTAACTTAAAAATATATAATAGATACATATTAAACAGAATAGTTAGTATAGATATGATTTAATAATATAAATTAGTTAAAGTTATAATAATAGTTTATATATATATATAAGGAATATAATATTAGTCCGTTTTGAGATTTTAACAAATACAAATTTACTCCAAAACAAGCCCGGGTCGGGTCTAAAAATTCAGATTAAAAATATGAAAAATATATGCGACTTCCAAATTTCAAAATGAATGCTCAGTCAAAGAAAATGCATACCCCCAAGAACGGATGCACGTACGTGCGCATCCAAACACGTCCGTTTCACTGAACGGGACGAGAACAAGATGCGCGGACGCTACCACGGGGTTAGGGGTATCATGCAGGCTATAAAATATATCTTAATAAATATTTTCTGTGACTTAAAGGTTATATGCTAGAACATGCGATGTCAGATGACATGCCAATATGCAGTTTATACTAGATGCACATCTCAATGCAACGAGTCGGGGTAACCTATAAATATAAATCAAACAAGTTCAAGCAAGCGGGTCGGGTCGAATGCAATGTAAAATGCAACTACCATTCGTACCTAAAAACGATAAATCAAGAATAGACCATGAGTAAGTAACTACGGAAACTGGAATTGGTATAAATGAACTCGGATGTTACAGATACTGTTGATAGAAGACCTTTTAGAATAGAATGCTATGTTGAGGCAAACAAGCTGTTTGAGAAAAAAATGGAGTAGAACACTGCCCATTATATATAAAATAACCTTTAATTATTTAATGATATAACTATAGGGATTACACTACACTACAGTTATTATCATGGAAAATCAAATAAACTAATAAATGGGTGTCCTTAAATTAATTTGTGAGATTAAGGTAATGAATGATGGTGGCAATGTTGGTGATATAGTGTTTTATTATGATATATATGGTATCATGCAAATCTTTCAAGACTTAACTAGTACCATTTCTAAAGATTATCATATATATCATGCTAAACATACTATATCTAGGAACAAGTAAAGCAAATGTCATTAATGTACATTTTAGCCTCAGTTTGCTTCATGCACGCTCCCATTAGGAAGATTAGTTATATTATAGCTATAATTTTAAGTATTGTCTTTAATTTTTCTTTCTAAAGCCTTCCTTAAATTTCAATATCAACATTACAAACAAATAGTTAATTATTATCATATTTTCAAATATATTCTTATGTGAGTGCAACAATATCTTTAATAGCAAACGACAATTTGGATTTAGACTTCAATTCATGCTTAAGCTATATGTGATACAATATAATATTAAAATATATGTTCAATATATATATAGTGTTATATGATAATGGACCAATTATTTAATTGATATGCATTCTTTTGTACCTGCATCATGCACAGTACTAGTTACAAAATACTTCAGATACATTAGACATCCATTTGGCTAACAAATTAAGATCATGATTGGAATTGTATTTTTTATACAAAATATAAATCTAAATGTGATAATGAATATTATGGAAGTAGAGCAAGTACCATATATGAAGACCGACATGAATGCACAAGAAGAACGAAGTTGGAGAATTGATTTATATTTTTAGGGTAAAGTGGGGAATGCCTTATGTCTGCATGCTACATATGCTTTGTTGAGTTTCAATAGCTTGCAAGAAATGGCCATGAAAGAATACTGCAAAACTTTATAATTGGAGTTGAAAAATGAGCTTGATTTGTGTTGTTGAAGATGACATGTAAATAATAGTAACTAGGCTTGTTAGGTAATTGCTTAAACATTTTGCATGTGTAGGAGATCTAAAATTTAATTATTTATATCTTGTTGTCTATTAATTAGATCCAATGAGTATATATATTTCTTAGTTTTTATATGTGCTTATCCATGATATTAACCTGTGATGATCATTTTTTTCTATGACACATTTTCATACCAATGATTTCATAAGTAATAGAGATTGTATTATTCAGTTCATTTACAACTTTTCAATCTTTTCTCCTTTAATGCTTTAGATGCATATAAGTTGTTTTCTTTTTTTTTTTAGAACAATAGCATAGCAAACACTACTAAAATAGGGGGTTGCTTAAACATTTTGCATTATTTATGTGTGTGTGTGTCACTACTACAAATAAGGGTTACCCCCGACAGCCGAAACATACACACACAACAAGAATACACAACAAACGCATCATTAGAGAGTGATTCAAGATATTCAAGTTAAAACCAATATATGATACTCGATGATAATATGGAACTTTCCTATTCTCATCGATACTCATATATGAAACTAAAAACGCCACTTAGTCCTCGTCTATCGGTTAACATACGTTCGATGTTCGTCGTGACATAGAACTATACGAAGGTTGTTAAATATCGGACGGTATAGCTCGATACTAACAACCGTCGTATAGTCTATGTGACGAGAAGATTCAATCGTATGATAATCGATAGATTTGTCCCATGTGGACAAGTTAGGAATGTATAAAGCAAACACCTTCATTCACTTGTGTTTTCATCCGTTTCGAGATATTTCGTCGGTACCTTTCCGCTGGTTCTCCGTTTACAAAGATAGATTAGATGTTCATTTCAACGTTGTTTCACAGCTTTGAAATGATTATCTATTCTATTACAGTGTACTCGGAGAACAGCGGGGAGGTGCTGCCGAAATTTACTCGAAACGGTTGAAAGCACAAGCGAATGGGTGAGAGAAGGCTTAGAGTGCTCCAACCGTCTGTTTCGAAGGACGGGTTGTCTTCGGCCGATCATGAAGTTACGTGGGTTAGAAATGACATCGATGATGAAATCCAAATAGATATGTATAATGCACCTACGAAACGAAAAAGGTTATCAGTAATGTTATATTATTACTTCACATTTTACGATCTATACATATATAGTAAATACTTGTAATGATTGTCTAATGCGTCCACGAACCGTTTATCTAGATTTAATGACGATGACGGGAGCAGCGAGGGGCGGCAGGAGCTCCAGCCGCGGCACCGGCAGGAGCTCCAGCCGCGGCATCGGCAGAGGCAGAGGTAGAGCGGTTCTGCCGCCTGGAGAGCTGCGTAGGGAGCTTCAGAGGGCCGGTCTTGCACCCAGATCGGAGACCCCTTCGGATGCCTCCTTCCGTGTGGACTTTTGCCACACCTCTAAGTATATTGCACGCATATCCATTTTGAATGTAATATTATAGATATTCATGCATGTTCATATCAAAATTACTTATATTGTCAATGTTTGATTGTCTAGTTGTTGGTGATGCGTCCACATCAGGGACAGAGGCCACTCCCGCTCCTCCAGGTATGTTTATATATCATATAGTGCATGTATATTGATTTAGAATGCTATATCATAAATATACACACATTCCTTTTGCTCTTACTTAGATAGTAATTTTTTTTTATTGTCTAGCTGTAGGTGGTGACACCACCGCACCTGCGGGTATGTTTATATATCCTATAGTGCATGCATATTGATTTAGAATGTTATATTATTGATCTACACATTCTTTTTGCAATTACTTATATAATCTATTTTTAATTGTCTAATTATAGGTGGTGCGTCCACATCTGACGCAGGGGCCACTCCTGCCACTTCCGTACCCTCCGCATCGTCTGTAGGTTAGTATGAATAAATATAAAATATTTATTCATTTTACATATCCTCTATAGAATAAATATGAACTTCATGGAAATTTAGCGTCAATATCTATTTTCTAGTTGGAGGGGATGCGTCCGCATCCGGGACACCGGTTGTTCCTCACCGGAGGAACTATCGTCCCGCTCGTGCTGTTGCCGGGCCCCAGGCTCGTGCTGTTGCCGGGGCCCAGGCTCATGCTTTAGTCACCGGAGGTATATATCACACTTCAATTTTCGTTTAATCTTGATTTCTTAATACAACTTTGTCTTAATATTGTTTGTCTTGATATTTCCTGCAGACGCAGGGCCTCCCCATCCCCAGAGGAGGACTCGGGGCCCGAATCAGTCCCATAGGCTGAGGCCTGACAGAGCTAGGGGAGGCAGCATTCCCCCTCTTTTTTACCCTTGATTATCGCTATACCGGTCCTCATGCCGAGAGGTTCGGTCGGTATATGGGGGATGAGGGCCGGCTCGTGAAGAACTATCCACTTCACGTTGGGTGGGGCGACCAGCACCGGCGCTTATTCGCCCTCTTCTTTGATCAAGCTCGGATATTAATATATATTTTCATTTGATTTATCCAATATATTTATTATTAACACTTGCAATCTAATAACAATGTTTTTTTTGTATTTTCAGTTGGATTACAATTTTCAGCCTGTACCCGACCCTGATCACCCTGGGAGGGTGCTCGACCTTCATGCTCTGTACAATGGCCTGATGAAGAACATGTAGACAAGGTCCGATACAACAGGAATGAGCTGAAGGCCGACTGCTACTCCCTGTGGATGACGACCCCCAAGGCAGAGAGAGCGGCCTTCCTATCTACTCCGGCCTTTGCGAGAGTCGACGTAGAGACATGGCCTCTATTTTGCGAATATTTCGACTCTCAACGCAAACAGGTATGTATTTTAAATGTAATTCATTGTTTAGTATATAATTTATTTTTTTGTGTGCCTTAATTAGAAAACTAAATGTGAATGTGTTGTGCAGAAACAGGCCGCTCAAAATATAGAGAATAGGAACTCGGCGAAGAGGGGTCGCCCCACTTATACATGTGGCTCGAGGAATATTACTCGAGCCATGGAGTTATCGGTAAATTACAATAGACCGGCATTTGTGATATAATGCAATATTAAGAGTTATTTTCTAATATATCTAATATTAAGAGTTATTTTCTAATATTGCAGACAGCTCAGACCCTGGCGTAAGGTGGTACACCGAGCGTGCTGTCCGCATATCTTGCCGTCCACGGCACATCGACAGATCCCGCCACAGGTGAGCTTCGATACCCCGACGTCGCTACCCAGGAGTATTGCGTAAGTGTTAATATTTATTCAACCCCTATTTGAAATTTTAGTTTTGGAAGGTTCAAATTTAAATGATATACTTATATTTTACTGGTTAATGTGGGTGTAGGAGCGGGTGGTTGAGCAGGCCGAGGCATCGGGGATCGATTTTACCGGACAGAGCGATCTGAGGCTGCTGACCCCAGTCCTGGACCCCGTACACGGAGGGCACCACGGATGTTTGGAGAGAGGCCGGGGACTGGGCCCTAGCAGGACCCATATGAGGTTGGACTCCACCCCGGCGGTTACTTCCTCCGTCTCCAGTGAGCGACGTGTCCAGCAAGAACTGGAGAGCTTGAAGGCCACCATTCAGGAGTTGAAGGAGATGCTGGTATGTATACTACTTAATAGTAAAATATCATGTCATATTATAGATATCAACATATCCAATATTAGTACGTAGCCTGAGCTTATTTGGTTGTAAACTTAGCTTTGATTAATCATACATACATATTTAATTAAAATAAACTACGATTTTCCAAACTAGATATTCAAATGTGGTTTCGAAATAATTTGATAATGATACGAATTCGAATAATACACGGTTCTTACTCACTTATTACACAGGTTAGGTCCAGACACGACAGGGTGCATCGGCCGAGCCTCCACATGTATCTCCTTCGGCTGCGGCTCCGCAAGCCACTACATCGGCCGCGGTTCCGTAGACAGCTCCTATAGCTCCACCGCCCGCTCAGACTCCCGCAGCCGCGGCTCCGCAAGCCACTACCCCGACGGCGGCTGCGCAGACCACATCGTCAGCTCCACAGCCCGCTCAGACTCCCGCACGCTCCGCATTACATGATTTATTGACCGAGAAGCAGGCGCGCCAGATTCTGGCGTTTATCAGAGGTGGAGCTGGACCGAGCTAGGGTAGCTTTTTGATTCTTATATTTTAAACATGTATTTATTTATATGATACATATTGTACTACGTTTTGGACGATATTGATATTGGTGGTGTTAGCGTGTTTATATTGATATCATATTCTGCTTTTTGGTTTCTTTTGTATATTATGCGTGAGATGTGATTATGAATACTGCGATATATGTTCTGCGTGATGATTAATTTTATATATGATCGATGTATATATTATCGTGCATAGGGCGAGAAAAAAATAGGCAGCCCTTTTTTAAAAAAAAAACTGATAATATGTACCTATGGATTTCTCCGTAGGGCCCTTCATTGCCCCTACGGATTAATCCGTAGGGCCCAACTATGTACCTACAGATTTATCCGTAGGGGAAAAATATCAGGATACCTGATATTTTGCCCCTATGGTCTCAGTATCAGGGGTTAAGCTTGTCCCTTCGGATATATCCGTAGGGGCAAACAAATGCCCCTACACAGTTATCCGTAGGGGCAAAATATCAGGAATCCTGATATTTTTCCCCTACGGATATATACCTACGCACTTATCCGTAGGGGCCATTACTTGGCCCTACGGATATATACCTACGCACTTATCCGTAGGGGCCATTACTTGGCCCTACGGATACGTCCGTAGGTACACCTAATCTATTTTATAAAACCGTAAATAAAATAATTTTTTTGCCCCTACGGCCTATTCCGTAGGGCAAACTGGACCTACACATAACTCCGTAGGGGCAAATTTTAGTCCGTAGGGGCAAGTTCAAGGCTTCGACTTGCACCTACGACGTTTGTACCTAAAGGGTATTTTCTTGTCTCTACGGATATATTCGTAGGGGCAACCCTTATTTGTAGTAGTGACAGTTGAATTCTTTTACAATATTTGGAAATATCCCTGATGATAAACTAGTAGAATTCTCTGATGCTATTAGTGTGGACCTCGGTAATTCAAAAGAGTATACAGATAGAAACCTGTCAATGGCTAGAGTTTAGAGAAGGATAGAGGTACTTTTGAATTTCATCTTCAGACGGAGGGTGGTGAGTTGAGTACGGAAAATGAGATGGATAACCCTTTAGGTTATCCTAGTACAGATGTTTGGGAGCTGGGGCATAGTTTCATTTTTAAGTTTTAGTTATGAGTTGTCTCTTTTGGAACGTGTGTAAGATAAGGTTACCGTCTAAGCGACGGATGGTAAGGGATGTTATTAGGGAAGAGGCGTTTTCATGTTTGAGGCTATCTGAGACCAAGCTTTGTAACCCCTTGACCAGAATGCTGAACAGTCTGGGGGTAGGAAGAGATGTCGTGTGGGTGGTTAAGAAGGCATAAGGGGCTCGTGGAGGAATCTTGCTTGGTATTAATCAGGATATCTTGGAGATAGTGAATACTTTTCAATAATGGCAGTGACAAGATGGATGGGTACAGATAGTCATGGTAGTATACGATCCGAGCATGAGAGAATCAAGATAAGAGTTTTTGGGAAGAATTAAGTCTTATAGAGGAAAGGTGGGGGTTGCCATTGATGGTTGGAGGGGATTTTAATGTGGTTCGATATGCGGAGGAGAGAATGGAAAATTTGAACGTTTCCAATGATAGGTTATTATTTAACCAAACGGTAAATAAGTAATGTCTCCTCGAAATTCTAATCAAGGACAAAAAGTTTACGTGGTCGAATCATAGCCACAGAGCCCGATTGGCGAAGCTAGACAGGATCCTAGTGTCTTTGGATTGGGAGACCTAACATCCGTTGGCTTTTGCAAGGACAGAAGCAAAGACAACTTTGGATCACATACCAATATTGCTCTTTGATGGGAAGGAGGATAAAAAGACTAGTAAAAAAAAGTTCAGATTTGAAAATGGTGGCTGGAAGATGAGAACACGTGCAAGCTGATCAAGGAGAGCTGGGAGTGCCCCACAACTTCTGTAGACGCTGCAAGTAATTTGGTGGTTAAATTGCGCAGGCTGGGACGGGAATTGCAAAGATGGGATAAGAAACATAGGTTATTGGAGAGGGGGAAAAGGAAGAAATTATCTGCTACATTGAAGAGATGGAAAAGCGGGAGAAAGATCGAGATCTATCTCTGAGAGAATATGGGTAGCTTCGTTTGTGAAGAATGGAGTTGAAAAAGATTTATATGAAGGAAGAGCTGGATTGAAGTCAGACGGTCAAGGAGAATGGGATGAAAATACAAGTTAATTTCACAGGATAGCAAACATGAAAAGTGAAAGTGTGTCCTAGCACCACCACTAGGTTTTAACCGGTATCAAGCATCCAATTTTCAAAAAGAATCTTGGTGCTAAGCTACACTAACCTAGAATCTAGCTAGATGATTAGGGTTTTAGCATGATATATAAAAACTTTACACTAAGCGAAGAATGCTATAATTTTTGTAGACCAAGTCCTTCTCTTCTCAAGCTCCGGATAGTAGTCTCTACGACTCTACTAGGCTCCACTTGAAGAAGAATCGAGCTTTCTACGTGACCTTCGTGTCGAAGATGATCCACCCAAAAGTCCACTAATCCAAGCTACCTCTTCACTAATCTCCTATTGGTGAAGGAAACAACTTAAACTCAAGTGCTAATCAAGTGTTGGATGATGAAGTAGGGGTGTTTAGCTCACTTAGTATCTTCTAAAGCCCTAGGGTTAACAATACATGTGAGGATTAGGGCTACAAGCAAGAGGAAGAAAAAGAAGAAGGAAAATAGGGAGAGAGCTCAAAAATGAACTAAAGGAAAAATGAAAAATGTGTAAGGACTCTTCACATCTCTCACTTATTGAAACATCCATTATTTATCAAATAAATAATTAGAACCATACTTCAATAGTGAGTCAAGACCAATAAACTAATGAAAATGCCATGCCTCATCCATTCCACAAATATCTTCCCATTTTCCATCTCTTTTTCTATTTTCTAAAAATAGAAAGTCCAACCATGCTTCATAATATATAAATATATATATATATATATATATATATATATGATATATGTATGTATATATATATATATATATATATATATATATGATATATGTGTATGATATATGTATATATATATACATATATATATATCATATATATCATACACATATATCATATACATCATATCATATATATCATATATCATATATGATATGTGTGTGTGTATTTGTTGGGGTCGAAAATTGCACCCTGGTTGATCAAGTCAAATTCAAGGTCAACCCCAAGCCAAGTGGGCCCAAGCCCAGATCAAGTGGGCCCATGCCCAAGTCGAGTCCGAACATGAAACGGCCGGCCCTCCTCCATGCCGAAATAAAAAATCATGTAATAAATAATTTTGATTTAATTTTTTTATGCATGAATGTAAGAAAATGGGCATAAATCCAAATTTTGTAAAGCCTATTACTTATGTGCAAAAGATATGAGCACATGAGACATGGGATGGGCAAAATGCCATTTTGTAAAGCTCAAGGGGCTATATGTAAATGTGTAAGCCTATATAAGGCAACATGATGATGAATAAAATATAGACTTTTCAATCCTCTAAAAAAGGTTAGGGTTTTTGTGTCTCCTTCTCATTCCTCAAGGTTCTAAAACCTTCTTCTTCTTTTTTAAATTAAATCAGGAGTTTAACTCTTCCTTTCTCATAAATAGTTTTTCACCACAAAACCCACAAAGAGAAACTCAGATCTCCCATCAGATCTCAAGAAGGAGAGATTTTTAAAATCTCATACTTCTTGTTCTTCAAGATCCGGCCAATAGAGGAGGAAGAAGGAGACCCACATCCAAGAACCCACTTTGGGGAAGATCCAGGGCTCAAGGGAGAAGCCGCTTTTATCAGCTCCAAAATTTCTTAAGAGTTCAACTCCTCAAAAAAATAAATAAATATATATATATATATATATAAAATAATAAATATTTCCTTTCAGGAACACAGCTCCCAATTCAGGGACCAAGTCCCTTTTGCTGCTGACGCCTAGCGCTTTGGCGCACAGCGCCCGCATGCCAAGCACGTGGGGCGCCGACGCTCCGGCGCACAGCGCCCGCATGCCTGTTGAGGTCAAAATTTGCACCCCAGTTGACCGGGTTAAAGTCAAGATCAACCCCAAGCAAGCAGTCCAAGCCCAAGCAAGTGGGCCCATACCCAAGTCGAGCCCCGCGGCCGGCCTTCCTATGCCAAAATAAAAAATCATGTAACAAATAATTTTGATGTAATTTTTTGTGCATGAATGTAAGCAAAATGGGCATAAAGCCAAATTTTTGTAAAGCCCATGGCTTATGTGCAAAAAGAAATTGCACATGAGACATGGGATGGGGAAAATGTCATTTTGCAAAGCCCAAGAGGCTATATGTAAATGTGTAAGCCTATAAGAGGCAACATGATGAAAATATCTAAAAAAATACACTTTTCATTCCCCAAAAATTAGGGCCTGTGCCTCTTTCTCCTTCCTCAAGATTCTAAAACCTTCTTCTTTCTTTTGAATTAAATCAAGAGTTTTACTCTTCCTTTTATAAAACTAAATAGTTTTTCACCACAAAACTCACAAAAGGGAACTCAGATCTTCCATTAGATCACAGAAAGGAGAGATTTTTAAAATCTCATACTTCTTGATCTTCAAGACCCGGCCAACAAAGGAAGAAGAAGGAGACCCATCCCCAGAAACCCCACTTTAGGGAAGATCCAGGGCTCAAGAGGAGAAGCCCCTTCATCAGCCTCAAAATATCCAAGGAGTTTAACTCCTCATATATATATTTATATATACATACAAAATAATAAGTGCTCCTTTCTGGGAGTACAACTCCCATTGCATGGACCAAGTCCCTTTTTCCTTCCGAGCCCCCACGTGTCTGGCACTTGAGGCGCTAGCGCCTTGCTCAAAGCGCTAGCGCCCAAAGTGCTAGCGCCCGAGCGCCCACATACCTGGCACATGGGGCGCCAGTGCTCAAAGCGCTCGCGCTCTTGCGCCAAGAGCGCTAGCGCCCAAAGCGCTAGCGTCTGAACGCCCATGTGCCTGGCACGTGGGGCGCTAGCGCTCTTGAGCTCAGAGCGCTAGCGCCCGAGCGCCTACGTGTCTGGCACGTAGGGTGCTTGCGCCCGAAGCGCTAGCGCCCTTTTGCTCAAAGCGCCAGCACCCAAAGCGCCAGCGCTTTTTCCCACGCATCCTTTGGATGCCCTTTTCCTTTTTTTATATATGTATATATACATACACACACACGCATACTCCACGACACTGTCCCTGTTAGAAAAAAATTCTAACGGGGCGCTGCCTCGTACCCCGCAAGAGGGCTGCTAGCCCCGTTGACCCCCAGCCCGCTATCCGGGTAGAGGGACCCTCGTAAAAACTCTGCGGAGCCCCCGATATATCCAAAACCCCTCCAAAACACACCACTGCATATTGAGTTCGCATGACCAGTTTAACCCGTTAATCGGAGGTTCCCTCACCCCAAAGACGAGGGGTAATTAACGGCAGCTTAGTCTGCGGCTGCCGGAGATTCGGATCCCCACAATCAATAAACCCTAGCCTACCCTGTGCAGGGGGAATCTGTAATGCGCCTGACAAGCACGCGCGTATTCCTATCTCAATGGGATGAAGAAAAACACAGTACAGATTCTGGCATGCCCGGTGGGACCAATCTCTCCTCCCATATTTCTGGTTAAGCTTTCATGCGAACTCAATTAATATGCATATCAATTGCCTGTACTAAAATCATGTTTTTTTGTGCATGTTAACGTTCTCCAATTGCAATTTTTGGACGCAGCAAAGATATCTCCAAGGATCAGCTCAGCTCTCGACACAGCTCCCATCTCCTACACGATGAAGATGGACACCAGGACGGTCATCCCGGCCAGTCTTGGGCGACAATGGGAGGAGCCGACGCTACCATTCGGCTTTATTATGTTCGTGTCAGCTAATGCCATCCCATCTCCTCAAGCCCCGGTGACAGAAAAACCGGTCTCGAAAGGTAAGATGCCAAATGTGGTGGTCTCGAAGGTGCCCCAACTTAAACACAAGTCGGTGTTTGAACGACTCTCCTTGACCCCAGCTGGGGGCAAGGCCATCAACACCAACAAGGCAACAAGAGCAAGCTCCGGTAGTGCCCCTGACAACTGCTCGATCGGGTGTCTTCTCTAAGCTCCCCACTAATCGACCCACGGTGGCTTCCCAGGAAATGGATGCTCGCCAAGCCCTTAAAATTGAGAAGCTTAGGCAGAATAGGCTCAGATATAGAGCCAACAAAAGGGCTAGGGCTCCTGCTAGGCTGAACCTCATGAGGTTCGAAGAACAGGGTTACCCCGCCAAAGATGAGGAAACGGCTGGATATGCGGTCCACACTGTCTACATAGTGGGCACGTGCAGCAAGAGCAAGGATAGGGCCCCCACATCTCAAATTCAATCTGGCTTGAATGTGGTTGCCGTTTCCCAAGAACAGCCACCTCCGCTAGATGATGAAACCCTTTCGACGAGGATGATAGGAAGAAAGACCATTCAGTCCATGTAGAGTCAAGCTCGGACAGCGAGGAAGAGCCGAATTTCCGCCCCAGGACCGCGGAGCAAGAGCTGCTTCAAGAGCTCCGAAAGCAGCTCAGAAGCAAAAACAAGGAGATGGCCAAGCTCTACTCAAAAATTGACGACTTGACAAACGTCGTCTTACAGCTCACGGCCCGACTTGCCTATCAGCCGCCCAATCAAGGGCAGGACTCCGCTCACGAACCGGGAAACAGTGTCCCAGGGCAGCCGACGCCTATTCCCTCAAATGCAAAAGTGAGCGGACCGCATGAAAATCAGTCGCATCCTATCTAGGGAAATGTCTTAGCTATCGATGACAGTAGCCCGCTAACTCAAAATCAAATCATGGATTTGGTTGCCAACAAAGTCAAAACATTGGTGGCCGAACCCGAAGCGCAAAAAGATATCAGCAGTAGTGGGAGACCATATCCTACTCAGTATGATCTGGTAGAATTTCCTAGCGGCTATGTCATCCCCAAATTCGAAAGATTCGATGGGACGGGAAATGCGAATCAACACATCTCCTACTTTAAAGCCTCATGCGGGAATACTGGTGGCAATTATGCGCTTCTCCTCCGCCAGTTCGTTAATAGCTTGGCCGACGTTGCTTTCGACTGGTACTCGAGCATACCGGATTGCTCCGTCATAACTTTCATCCAAATGGAGTCTCTGTTTCGGCAGAGGTTCATGAGCGTCAGCGATAAGATCACCATTGCCGAGCTTGTAAGGACCAAGCCAAAGAACAACGAAAGCAGCATGGATTTTTTTAACCCGATGGCGCAATCTCTCCGTCAAATATGAACCGCCGATAGAGCAGGACCAATCTGTCAGTCTCCTTGTCGGAAATCTCAACAATTGGATGGCCCCGTTTCTATGCACCGCGGGTCTCAAAAAATTCCAAGAGCTGACCAGGAAAGTTCAGATGCTGGAGCGCTCAAAGCAGGAGTCCTCCTCGGATTCCCAAAATAACAATAGGTCCTGGAGAAACCAAAAGAACGATAATCACAAAGGCGGAAATCCCGACGATTCTGAATCTTTCAACACTTCGGCTAACCGAAATAAGCGAGGGATGAGCGGGCCAAGTGCCAACCAGCCATGGAAGCCAGTGTTCGGAGAGGGAGGAGAATCTCCACTGAAAGAGAAGCTGGATAAGGTCTATTCCTTCAGAAGGGACAAAATCCGTAAAATATTCAAAGACGCCCTGAGGAACGGTCTACAACTGCCAGAGTCAAAAAGACCGCAGGAAGCGAATATGACCGACGACCCCAAATACTGCCCTATCACAGAGTGATAGGTCATGCCATTGAGGAATGCTTCGTCTTCAAAGATTGGGTCGAAAAACAATACAAGGCAGGAGAGATAGAATTGTCTAAAGGCGTGTTAACAAACAGTCCAGCTGCGACCGCCGATTTCATACAAACAGAGACCGAAGTTCTTCGTGAAACTGATTCTTTCAGACATCTGCCTTTCTCTGAAAACAATTGACCACCATGTTATTAAACTGGGAATAGTCGACCTCTAAGTCGTTAAACTGGGAATGTAAAAATGTGTAAATAAAACAAAAGAAATAATAATAATAAAAAGCCGAAATGATAGGGCAACTCGCAATAAAAATCAGCGAGTAAAAATAAAAATAAAGCCGAAATGATGGGGCAACCGTGAATAAAAAGCCGAAATGATAGGGCAATCGCGACCTTCGCGATAAGAAAAGCTGAAATGATAGAGCAATCGCGGTAATAAAAAAACGGCGAATGATGAGTCGCTCCTGGTACCATATTCCAGTGCAGCGATGCAGACGCCAACCAAACCCCATATCCCAAGTGGTGAATGATAAGTCGCTCCTGGTACCATATTCCAGTGCAGCGATGCAGACGCCAACCAAATTCCAAATCCCATACCCCAACGGCGAATGATGAGTTGCTCCTGGTACTATATTCCAGTGCAGCGATGCAGACTCCAACAAAATCCCGAAATTCTTTCGGCCCTACGGTCTGGATCATACATCCTGCAAAACCGTATACAATCCACTGGCGTAAAACGATCCCAATCTTTCCCAAGTCCTACCGATGAGACCACATTGGAAGTCCCACCAGCGATGAAGATTAACAAAATAAAAAGAAGAAAAAAAGGAAAAAAGGGAGGTATGTCCACAAGCAAAATGGGTACAGAAGAAAACCCGAAAGAGCTCCGTGAGTAAAAACTGCAGGACTGCCGGCGAGTTTGTGAAAACTCGAAAGACGCAAACTCGTGAAAAAGAGATGAAATGCACTCGCAAAGTCCTCTCGACTTTGTGAGGAGAAAATTCCCGAGTGATATCCTTACGACTCACAAAGGAGCAACACACTTAGGAGTCCCCACGACTCCTAAGGAGAAAATACACCTACGAGATCCTTTCGACTCGTAGGGAGAAAATGCTTTTATGGGACCCTTACGGCCCGTAAAATTGAAAAGCCTTAGGTGATAGGGATCTAAACCTGTATCCTAATCCATCAATTCCCAAATCCTCCCGGGGCAAATGATGAGTTGCTCCTGGCATTATTCCAGTGCAGTAATGCAGATACCGCCCAAAAATCCAATTCCCAAATCCTACCAGGGCAGATGATGAGTTGCTCCTGGCATTATTCTAGTGCAGCAATGCAGATGCCAAACAAAAACCAAAATCCCCAAATCCACTCATGGCAAAATGATGATTCGCTCCTGGTTCCATATTCCAGTGTAGCGATGCTGATGTCAACCCAAATCAAATCAAACCAACAACCTCTACGGCGGAATCCTGCTTCATGTCAGAATGTACCCCGTATCAAAATCATGCTTCGCCTCGGAGTATCCACCTGCCCTGTCGGAATTATGCTTCGTCTGGGAATCATCCTCTACATCAAAACCAGTGACACTCCGTGCCGGGGACAAGTCGACATGCCACCTCCTCGTCGAAATTATGCCCCGCTCTGGAATCAAGTCAACTAGCGACCTCCTCGTCGGAATTAAGCTCTGCCTCGGAATCAAGTCAACCAACAAGCTCTGCGCCGGAATCATGCTTCGTCTCAGAGTATACCCCGTGTCGAAATCAAGCTTCGCCTCGGTGTATCTGCCTTCCCTATCGGAATTATGCTTCGGCTCGGAATCAACCTACGACCTCCTCGTTGGAATTATGCTCCGCCCTGGAATCAAGTCAACCAGCAACCTCCTCGTCTGAACTAAGCTCCGCCTCGGAATCAAGGCGACCAACAAGCTCTGCGCCGGAATCATGCTTCGTCTCAGAGTATACCCCGCGTCGAAATCAAGCTTCATCTCGGTGTATCTACCTTCCCTGTCGGAATTATGTTTCAGCTCGGAATTAACCAACGACCTCCTCGTCGGAATTAAGCTCCGTCTCGGAATCAAGTCAACCAGCAAGCTCTGCACCGGAATCATACTTCGTCTCAGAATGTATCCTATGTCGAAATCATGCTTCTCCTCGGAGTATCTACCTTCCCTGTCGGAATTATACTTCGCTTGGGAATCAACCTCTGCATCGAAATTGTGCTTCGGTCAGAATGTCTGCCGCTCGTCGGAATTACGCTCCGACCCCTTTGGAATCATGCTCTGCTCATCGGAATTATGCTTCGACCCTTTTGAATCATGCTCCACTCATCGGAATTATGCTCCGATCCCTGGAATTATGCTCCGACTCTTCGGAATGATACTCCGACCCTGGAATTATGCTCCATAAATTAGAATGATGCTCCGATCCCCGGGAATCATGCTCCCCGAGGGATGCTCCGCCCCCGGAATGATGTTCCACCTCGAAGTCCAGCTTCAAGATCCATCAATTTCATGCACACAACTCATATGCGCGGTGTGAATTTATTGATGGGGGCACTTTGTTGGGAAAAATTTGCATCCCAGTTGACCGGGTCAAAGTCAAGGTCAACCCCAAGTAAGAGGGCCCAAGCCCAAGCAAGTGAGCCTATGTCCAATTCGAGCTCCGCGGCCGGCCTTCCTATGCCGAAATAAAAAATCATGTAACAAATAATTTTGATGTAATTTTTTGCGCATGAATGTAAGCAAAATGGGTATAAAGCCAAATTTTTGTAAAGCCCATGGCTTATGTGCAAAAAGAAATTGCGCATGAGACATGGGATGGGCAAAATACCATTTTGCAAAGCCCAAGGGGCTATATGTAAATGTGTAAGCCTATAAGAGGCAACATGATGAAAATATCTATAAAAAATACACTTTTCATTCCCCAAAAATTAGGGCATGTGCCTCTTTCTCCTTGCTCAAGGTTCTAAAACCTTCTTCTTTTTTTTGAATTAAATCAAGAGTTTTACTCTTCCTTTTATAAAACTAAATAGTTTTTCACCACAAAACTCACAAAGGGGAACTCAGATCTCAGAAAGGAGAGATTTTTAAAATCTCATACTTCTTGATCATCAAGATCAGGTCAACAAAGAAAGAAGAAGGAGACCCATCTCTAGAAATCCCACTTTAGGGAAAATCCAGGGCTCAAGGGGAGAAGCCCTTTCATCAGCCTCAGAATTTCCTAGGAGTTTAACTCCTCACACACACACACACACACACAGAAAAAAAAAATAATAAGTGCTCCTTTCTGGGAGTATAACTCCCATTGCAGGGACCAAGTCCCTTTTGCCTCCCGAAAGCTCACGTGCCTTGCACGTGAGGCGCTAGCGCCCTTGCGCTCAAAGCGCTAGTGCCCGAGCGTCCATGTGCCTGGCACGTGGGGCGCCAGCGCTCTTGCGCTCAGAGCGCTAGCGCCTAAAGCGCTAGCGCCTAAAGCGCTAGCGTCCGAACGCCCACATGCCTGGCACATGGAGCGCTAGCGCTCTTGCGCCCAAAGTGCTAGCGCCCGAGCGTCCACGTGCCTGACACGTGGGGCGCTAGCGCCCAAAGCGCTAGCGCCCGAGCTCCCACATGCCTGCCACATGGGGCGCTTACGCCCAAAGCGCTAGCGCCCTTGCGCTCAAAGCGTAAGCGCCCAAAGCGCTGGCGCTTTTTCCCACGCATCCTTTGGATGCCCTTTCTCTTTTTTTATATATGTATATACATACACACACACAAGCATACTCCACGACACTGTCCCTATTAGAAAAAAATTTCTATCGGGGCGTTGCCCCGCACCCCGCAAAGGGGACCCCCGAAAAACTCTGCGGGGCCTCCGATATATCCAAAACCCCTTCAAAACACACCACTGCACATTGAGTTCGCATGACCAGTTTAACCCGTTAATCGGAGATTCCCTCGCCCCAAAAGCTAGGGGTAATTAGCGGAAGCTTTGTCCACGGCCGCCGGAGATTCGGATCCCCACAATCAATAAACCCTAGCCTACCCTGGGCAGGGGGAATCTGTAATGCGCCTGACAAGCGCGCGCGTATTCCCATCTCAATAGGGTGACGAAAAACACCCTACAGTGCCAAGCACGTGGGGCGCCAGCGCCCGCATGCCAAGCACATGAGGCGCCAACGCCCAGCGCCTGCGTGCCAAGCGCGTATTCCTATCTCAATGGGGTGACGAAAAACACCCTACAATATTAAGAGAAGAAAATAATTAGTGAGCAATAATATTAGTTAATATATAATTATAGCAAATATAAATATATATCATATTATTAAATCAACACTTGATTCAATATTCCGGTTATATCACACATAACCGACTAATACCATTTATCTGTATATCACATTATCAAATCAACACTTGATTCAATAATCCGGTTATATCATATATAACCTGACCGATAACATTTATCGCCAGATTAGAATACGGTATCACATACTCGTATTTAATCAGGCCCCCGCACATATCAGCATATGTGCCCTACTTCGTTTCGCTTGAACTATGAAACCTCTGTGTGGTACTCTAAAGACTCGTCAATATGCCAACAGTAAGTCAATATGCTAGCCGTCAGCGGTGCTAGCTAGATGTAACGGCTACCCAGGTATTGAGCGAAAAGAAGATCAACAAGCAAGCTTGTCCACACTCCTATGAAGCCTATAAGTAAAACTTACCGTACAGTCCGGTCTCTTCGTTTGATATGTCGCATATCGAGTCTAGGGGTGGAATCATCAGTGTTGGATATATGTATGCCCTAGAGGCCATTATTTGTATAGTGGATGCTTGGACATGTATATATATGAAAATGATTTTCTTGCTCGACATGATAGTATGCTATCTGGTTGTACTTTATCTTAACATATTTACTTGATTATATTATAATGTTCATTTCATACATGTTGATAAAGCCCTCAGGATATTTGCTTGACTTCCATGACTATGATGGAGATCATACTAGTGGGGCATATGTAGTTTATAAGCATATCCTAGAATGTTCCTAATCGAGGGTATATCGAGACAGGGCATGATATTCCAGAGTAGACTAGCGTATACGTTTCTTGACCCATATGATGGACGATGGATGATCCCATATCCATTGGTGTTGTGACATCAAATATTGAATACGGGTGCTCAGTGTAGATTGAGTACACCGAACGGAATCACCAAGAACTCCTATATGGTATTATATCCATCGTCAGATAGCATTTCTCAGGTGACACTGGTACAGGTTAGTCTGTAGACCCAAGATCGTCATAGAGTCTTATGTGTTCTCCTACTGTGCTTTGATTTCCACCCTACCACGCTCTACTGAGTCGTGCAAATAGGTGGCTTTTGGTTACAGTCCCGAGATAGATGGAGGCAATGAGCGATAGGAAGGGTTTCGTCTCTCCCGGTATTGGGAGTTGATGTTGTGCTATGCGCTATTGGCTTTGACTCGAAGTCCCTGGCCAGGGCTGATGAGATTTACTGATAAGTGTTATCAGTAGTTTCTCGACCGGTCATAGTCCATATCTGCATGACTTATTAAGTTATTAGGGCCCGATGATTCCATCCTTATACTTGATATGCAACATATCAGACGAAGAGACCGGACTGTACGATAAGTGTTGTCAGTTGGCTCGACGGGAGTTTTGATAAGTTCGCTTTTTTTTCTTCTGATCGCTCAATACTTAGGAGTCCTTACGTACAGCTAGTGTCGCTGACGGTTTGTGGGTATGTGATATGATCACTGCCCACTTCTAGCGTATTGACGAGTCTTAGAGTCCCTCACAGGGGTTTTCCGAACTCAGGCGAAACGAAGTGGGATGGAGATATGTGCGGGGGTCTTGATTGAATGCGAGTATTTGATACCACATTTAATCTAGCGGATAAATTAGTCGGGTTATATGTGATATGACCGGATTATTAAATCAATTGTTGACTTTATAAAATGACTAATTTCTTTTTGTAAAATCCTTTCTTTAGTAATTATATTTTCATAGATATATATATGTGTATATGGTTGATGATACATACAATATGGGTGTGAAAGACTCACATTGGAGATTAAATTAGATTTTTAATTAAATAAAATGAGTCATAGCTTCTAAAATATTCTCAAAATTTCTTCTCTCATGACTCACCATTCCACTCATGTTTTATTTAGTTAAATATCTAAAATATCTCCATGGCTAATGATGTGATATTTACTTCAGTTAAACACAACCCTAGTTACTTCTTCTTCTTCCTCAATTCACTGGCTAGGTTTTTGAGGAAAAAGAAAGAAAGGTATTTTCAAGAAAGAGAAATCCCCACTTCACCAATCTATACTACTCTTGCCCATTAATGTAGGTTGTTATGCTTCAATCATCCTACTTTTGAGAAACAAAGAGCTTGAGCTAAGAAACTCCGGATGGATCATCGCAGACGACGAAGGACCTTGAGCGGAGTTGATTCAAGCTTCGAGTGGAGCCATTGGAGTCCAAGAGAGAGAAGGAGTTGACTACAAAGGTTGTAGTTTCTTTTCACTTAGGTTTAGACTTCTTTTATTATTGCTTTTACCCTAATCTCTAGTTTCGATTCGGAGTTAGTTTGTATTAGCCCTCTAAAATTTGAAAAGTTAATTCCTTTATGTTGTTTAAACCAAACTAGAGGCGCTACTACATGAAAAACATGGTTTCATAGCCTAGCTAGAACTTTAGGGTAACCCAGAAGGCGTTCAAAAACTTAATCGGACATGAAAAATGTGATTTTTACATACACACTGGAAATTTTTTCAAATGTTGGAATTTTGTGGTTTAAAAATATCCAGAAAATAGTGCAGGGTTTTCTGTGGATCCCCAAGAAGAACGAGCGCCTAAATCGACACAACGACCGTGGAACTGCGGCCAAATCATGGCATTTGCGGTGGTTCCAAGGCGCCGTTGGTGAGGCTTGGACTATGCCTTCTTATGCTAATCCATGGGTACATGCTGTGCTCTCTGGGAATTTTTAAAAATAGGTTTAAGTGTTGAGATCTATGAGAACAATGGGTATGTTGATGTGTTGATTGATATATTTAACGTCATTTAATCTTTTTGAATGTGATACAATATTTGGAATCTATGCTAATTAGTTTTGAGAAAATTAATTGGTTATTTGTAAATCTAACATTTCGGTCTCGTTGGATATCAGGAATCTTGTTGAATTACCCGATCTCTTTAGAAAAAAGTGTTTTCATTATTAAGACCTAAATGTAAGATCTACAGTGTTAGCATGAAATCTGGGGTATGTTATATTCCAAGTTTGAGATGTCTAAGGATAAGTGTGGATTCCAAATGTTTTAGTTTTACATTTCTTTTCTGCGACCGTAAGTGTAATAAATGGTGTATTGCAGGTTTCGTTGCTATACGTCAACGAAAATTGGGATGCGCATATTTACTTACGTTGATGACATGTAATGTTATGTGTTGCTGCGATATGATGTATATGATCGTTGTGATTGAATGGCCGGGGGTTTTATGTGAGACGAGAGTTTTTCTTTTCATTCATGCAAAAAAATTATTTGTATGTAATATTCTTTTATTGTGGCACTTCCGGGTTGAGGATGTGGTCACCATTGATGTATAATATTTACTTTTCCACATTATGATAGACCTAAGGAGGGGAGCACGAGTGACCGATTTCTTGAGTTCAGTGGGAGGCCATCTCGAGGAGTCGAGACCGGGTCTCCTAACTCCAAAATTGGTAGGGTCACTTGCCGCTCTCGTAAGGGTCTAGGGGTGTGGACTTGGCTATTCATCACGACCATGGAATCCGTATTTTCTATTGTAGGCTAAATATAAAATACGGACTTCCTAGTATATCCTATATTTTCATATATGTGTTTTTGCTGCTGATTATTCTGTAATGAGATTACTTAATATCTGAGACGAATGGAATATTATTATTATTATTATTATATATATATATATATATATATATATATATATATATGATATATCATAAATGTTGCTTATGTTTTTCATCCGCGCTAGTCCCGCCCCGCTATACCGTTAGTTAAGTAACCTAACGGTGCATAACGGGACACTGTAGCGAATGCGGATGGCATAAGTGTACGTTCTATTTTCGTTTCTTTTCTGTGATGGCTTAGGAACTTAAATGATGAGACTACATTAATGAGATTAATGTAAAGAAAAAGAACCCTAAAAGATATTGTAGAATCGAATTTGAAACCCACTCGGCCTTTTTTTTTAATGAAAAAGCAAGTTTCAAAAGATGCGGAGTTTAAGCCACTCCTTTTCTAAAACTATTTAAATTCTACAACGAGATCAAGTTCAAAGCGTTAAAGATTTTCATAAAATCCATCCGCAACCCTCCGTCATTTTAGGAAGCAGAGTACTTAGTATTCATGCTACGCATGTTGATCATAGTCAAGGCGTAGTGTACAGTAGCCAAGTGATGTCTTCCTATAAAGCATATGATGCGATTAGTTAGGACATTCATGTGATTATGTTGATCATAGTCAAGGGTCATATGGGTGGGTCTAGTTAATCACAAAATGACGGGTAGAACTTGACTAGTGCTTATGATATGTTGACCATAACCAAGGTCATAAGCATCTAGGGGTAAAAAACATATCGGAAGTTTCAAGAGTTGAAATTTGCAATGAGATTGCATATCTTCTATATGATAGTTGGATCCCGATCCTACTGTGAGTAAGAGTTACTCCCGGGAGGGTTTTGCACTTTACAATTAGTTAATCCAATAGGTGTCTAGAAAGGTGTCAACGGGGTTACACCTCTGGGAAAACGAAGTTTATTTTAATTAGGTCCGTACGAAAGCACGGGGAACCTCCCTCAAAGTACCGACACTGGTCTGGCTGACCGGTTAGCGAAACTGTAGAATGTAATTAATCCTGGCTAGTTTTCTTTTTGAGGTTTTGAAAGAAAATTTGATAAAAGCAGTGGGAGACATCGATTAGATAAGATAATAACCAATCTAAATCTTTGCAAGAGTATTTCGCTGAGTGTTTTCTTTTCTCTCTCCTAATGGCAGATACCAATGACCGGACTTAAGCTTCTGTTAGAGAAAAAAACTGACTGGGCCGAATTATAAAGACTGGTTGAGGAACCTAACATTGCACTCACATATGATAAAGTATCAAATGTCCTCACTGCCAAAGCCCCATCCGTCCCAGGTCCAGAATCATCTGTTTCAGATAAGGAGATCTGAAAAACATAGGATATTGATTGTGACAATGCCAAGTGTCTCGCACTTGCTTTAATGGACAATGTACATCAGAAGCAGCATGAGAAGATGGATGTTCAATTCATCTTTCTTCATACAAAGGAGTTGTATTGAGAGAAATCTCGGGCTTTACGCTAAGAGGCATCTCGAAAGCTGTTTCAGATGCGGATGGCTTCTGGCACATCAGTAGGTGAATATGTCTTGAAGATGATTGGTCTTATAGAAGAACTTGAGGACCTAGGATGGACCATGGATAACGAGCAATATACTGATATTGTTCTACTGTCTTTGCTCTATTTATTGTGAACTTCAATAAGAACAATTTGGAGAAATCACTACCTGAACTTCTCAATATATTGAGAAGTGTAGAGAGCACACTTAAGACAGCGGAAACCCCCGCTCTGCTTGCTGGGCCATCTTCCTATTCCATCCCAAAAGCCAAGGTCAAGAGAAAGAAGAAGAAGAAACCCACCAAACCGAGAGGTGGAGTTGAAAAGGAGAAGGGGAAAGACAAATCCGGGGCCGCAGGAAGTGGAAAAAGAGAATGTTTTTTCTGCCACAAGTCGGGACACTGGAAACGCAATTGTGTATCTTGCTGATCTCAAGAAGAAGAAGAAGCATACTGATGCTTCCGCTTCAGGTGTGTTTGTAACTGAAAACTGTTTTTCTATAAACTCTGCATCTTGGGTATTAGATACCGGTTCTGGTTCTCACATCTGCAATTGTATGCAGGGATTGAGAAACAGTAGAGATTTGAAGACTGGTGACCATACTCTTCGGGTTGGAAATGGTTCCAATGTATAAGCTGTATCTGTATTCTGTAGGAGAGTATCATCTGGGGTTTCCTTTGGGATGTATTTTGGTTTTGAACCCTTATTATTATGTACCTAGTATGCTATGTAATATAATATCCGTTTCTTTATTAGACAATGATGGATATCATTTTGTGTTGCAAAATAATGTTATGAACATTAACTTGAATCAACAGTTGATTGGGTATGGTACACTAAATAACGGTATTTAAGTCCTAAACCAACACACGGTTTTCAACATACAACATACAAATAAAAGAAAAATCTTAGATATAAATGAAGCTTTTTTTGGCATTGTAGACTTGGTCATATTAATGAAACGAGACTAAACAAGCTACATAAAGATGGATATTTAAATCCTTTTGAATATAAATTTTATGCAACTTGTCAGTCCTGTATCAAAGGTAAAATGACCAAAACTCCGTTTACTGGACACGGAGAAAGATCTATAGAACTCTTAGGCCTCATACATAGTGATGTATGTGGACCAATGTCTACACATGCTAGAGACGGTTTTTCATACTTCATCACTTTTACTGATGATTTCTCAAGATTCGGACACGTGATTTTATTAAAGAATAAATCCGAAGCTTTCGAGAAATTCAAGGAGTACAAAATTGAAGTAGAAAAGCAAACATGCTTGAGCATCAAGAAACTTCGATCGGATCGAGGTGGAGAGTATTTGAGTACAGAGTTTTCAGACTTCTTAAAAAAGAATGGGATTCTCTCTCAGCTCACTTCCCCTTACACACCACATCATAACGGTGTGTCAGAATGGAGGAATCGTACCCTATTAGATATGGTACGGTCCATGATGAGTGATACTGAGTTACCGCTTTCCTTTTGGGGATATGCATTGGAGACGGTCATGTATCTGTTAAACAGGGTTCCAACCAAGACCGTGTCTACCACTCCATATGAGATATGGTGTGGAAAGAGTCCACCTCTTAAAAGAGTTAGGATATGGGATTGTCCGACTTTTGTCAAAAAGCGGAATCCATATAAACTCAAGACACGATAGGTCATGTGTAAATTTGTGTGATATCCAAAACATTCATATGGATATCTATTCTACCATAAGGAGGAACAAAGAGTGTTTGTTTCTCAACATACCACATTTTTAGAAAATGAAATTTTTAGAAATAGTACTGATGGCAATGCAGTAGAACTAGAAGAGGTTCTAGAGGCACAAATTACTCATGACGAATTGGTTGAAACTGATGTTGCAGTAGAACTTCAAGAACCTCAGTCGCTCCGGAGATCTAGTAGAACTTCTCGCCCACCGGAGATATACTATGGGTTTCTCATTGATGGTGATAGAGAATATTGCATCATGGATGATGATGACCCTACTAGTTTTCAGCAAGTTATCACGAGTGGTGACTCGGTGAAGTGGCTAGATGCCATGAGATCCGAAATGAAGTCCATGTACACCAACAAAGTATGGACTTTGGATGTTGCACTTCCTGAAATAAAACCCGTAGGTTGCAAATGGATCTTTAAGAGAAAGATTGGTGTAGATGGACAGGTAGAGACCTATAAAGCAAGGCTTGTAGCGAAAGGTTTTCGTTAAAAACCAGGATTGGACTATGATGAAACTTTCTCTCCAGTAGCAATCCTTAAATCCATTCGGATCCTACTTACTATTTCTGCTCAGTACGATTATGAAATCTGGCAGATGGACGTTAAAACTGCATTTCTAAATGGTGATTTAGAAGAATGCATTTTTATGGATCAGCCAGAGGGCTTCATTGACAGTGGGAGCAGCGAAAAGGCATGTAGGTTGTTTAAATCCATTTATGGATTAAAGCAGGCATTACGGAGCTGGAACATCTGCTTTGATGATACAATCAAAGAGTTTGATTTTGTCAAAAATATAGATGAACCATGCATTTATAAAAAGATTGTAGGGAGTACTGTCGCATTCCTCGTATTGTACGTAGATGACATTCTCTTGATAGGAAATGATATTCCTATGCTACAATCGTTCAAACTATTCTTATCACAAAAGTTCTCCATAAAGGACCTGGGTGATGTCTCTTGCATTTTGAGCATTAGGATCTATAGAGATAGATCCAAGAGGTTATTGGGATTGTCCCAATCAAAGTACATTGACACCATCCTAAAAAGGTTTAGTATGGAGGATTCCAAGCGTGGTGCCTTGCCCGCTTGCCATGGAATCACTCTCTCCAAGGACTTCTGTCCGAAGACTGATGAAAAGAGAGCTCACATGAGCATTATACCCTACGCTTCAGCCATAGGATCTATAATGTATGCGATGTTATGTACTCGCCCTGATGTAGCTTATGCACTAGCTGTAGTAAGCAGGTATCAATCCAACCCAGGGAAGAAACATTGGATAGCAGCGAAGAACATTCTTAAGTACTTGCGATGGACTAAAGAATTGTTTTTGGTGTATGGTAATAAGGATCTCCAAATGGAGGCCTTTACCGATTCCAGCTTCCAAAGTGATAAGGATGACAGCAAATCTATCTCAGAGTTTGTATTTACCCTCAATAGAGGGGCGGTTATTTGGAAAAGTTCCAAACATGATACCGTTGCAGACTCCACGATGGAAGCTGAGTATATTGCTGCAAATGATGCTGCCAAGGAAGCCATCTGGATGAGGAAGTTCATCGCGGAACTAGGAGTAGTTCCAACCATTATTAATCTAGTACCACTGTATTGTGATAATAATGGGGCTATGGCATTGGCCAAAGAACCCAGGTCCCATCAGAAGTCCAGACATATCCTAAGGCGATATCATTTGATTCGGGAGATAGTAGATCGCCAAGAGATCGAGATTCGGAGAGTAGATACAAAGAATAACATCGCGGATCCACTCACCAAGGCCCTTCCACAGCCGCAACATGAGCGACTTTTTGAGATGTTGGGTATGAGATACGCCAATAAATGGCCTTAGTGCAAGTGGGAGATTGTTGGATATATGTATTCCCTAGAGGCCATTATTTGTATAATGGATGCTTGGACATGTATATATATACAGATGGCTTTCTTGCTCGACATTATAGTATTGTAGGTTGTTTTTCGTCACCCCCATTGAGATGGGAATATGTGCGCGCTTGTCAGGAGCATTACAGATTCCCTCTGCCTATGGTAGGCTGGGGTTTATTGGTTGTGGGGATCCGAATCTCCGGCAACTGCGGACTAAGCTGCCGCTAATTACCCCTCGCCTTTGGAGCGAGAGAACCTCCGATTGACGGGTCAAACAGTTCATGAGAACTCAATGTGCAGTGTTGTGTTTTGAAGGGTTTTGGATATATCGGGGGCCCTGCAGTGTTTTTTACGGGGGTCCCGCTGCCTGGATAGCGGGCTGGGGGTCAAAGGGGCTAGCAGCTCCCTTACGGGGTGCGGGACAGCCCCCCGTTAGAAATTTTTTTTGTAATGGGGGAGGTATTTTTAGAGTGTACATGTAAAATGAGGGAACACGTGCTTGGCACGCGGGCGCTGGGCGCCAGAGCGCCAGCGCCCTACGTGCTTGGTACGCGGGCGTTGGGCGTCAGCAGCAAAAGGGACTTGGTCCCTGCATTGGGAGCTTTACTCCTGAAAGGAAATATTTATTATTTTGTGTGTGTGTGTGTGTGTGTGTGTGTGTGTGTGTGTGTGTATTTTTTTTTGAGGAGTTGAACTCTTAAGATATTTTGGAGCTGATGAATGGGGCTTCTCCTTTGAGCCCTGGATTTTTCCCAAAGTGGGGTTCTTGGAAGTGGGTTTCTTTCTTCCTCCTCTGTTGGCCGGATCTTGAAGAACAAGAAATATGAGATTTTAAAAATCTTTCATTTTTAGATCTGATTGGAGATCTGAGTTCTCTTTTGTGGGTTTTGTGGTGAAAAACTATTTATTTTTTAGAAAGGAAGAGTTAAACTCCTGATTTAATTCAAAAAAAGAAGAAGGTTTTAGAATCTTGAGGAAGGAGAATGAGGCACAAAAACCCTAAACTTTTTGAGAGGAGTGAAAAGTCTATATTTTATTCATCATCATGTTGCCTTATATAGGCTTACATATTTACATATAGCCCTTTGGGCTTTACAAAATGGCATTTTTCCCATCCCATGTCTCATGTGCTCATTTCTTTTGCACATAAGCCATGGGCTTTACAGAAATTTGGCTTTATGCTCAATGATCAATCGAAAATAATGTATTTTTAACACGTCAATTTCCCTATCATTTGCACTCATCTAGAGGTGTTCGGTTTGCATATTACACATATTTGCAAAACAGTCGTAAAATACCAGATTACCTGTGTTGTATACTTAAACCGACATTTCTGAGGGAAATTGAGTGTTTATAATATCATCACATCATCTTTGTATAGCTCAACACTTGTCTCGAGAATCTGTGCAGGAAATTCCAGAAACCGAGCCAAAATTGTCAAAGTGCTGATAAAAGATGCGCCAAGTCTAAGATTTTTGATCTGGCATTAATACAGAAATAAATATAAAATTCAGCACATCATAAGATACACCTAAAGTCATCACAAAGCACTACAGAAAGTTTCATGCCTCAAGGAGACCAAAGTGTCGCGGATCCGCGGCCATAGCCCCCTTGGCGCCGCGGATCCGCGGCCACGTGGTCAAATCATCAGCATCTCTCTGTATCAGTATTCTTCTCTTCAGGTGTACACCTCAGCAAGCTATGACAATTTCCAGAATTCTCCAGAGTCTTCTGCCAGATCAGCAAGCTCCTTGTTCAAGCTAACTTCCAAGCTTCCAAAGCAAGCTTCTCACTTAACAAACTAAACCTAGAAGCTTCCCCCTAACCTCCAAGCTTATGAAGGAAGCTAAAACCTAACAAACTACTTCTAGAGGCTTCTACCTAACTACCTAGCTTACAAGGGAAGCTAACATAATCCAAGCTTGCAAAGGAAGCTAACCATTCTTAAGGCTATAAAAGAGACCCTAGGCTTCACTTTCAAAGGTTGTTGATTCTATCATTTTCAACCCCCACAAGTTGAGTGACACAACTTGTGCCTCAAATCCCTAACCCTAATTCCAATTCCAAAGCCAAGATCAAGAATTTCGAGTACCAAATGAAGCTTGAAGCTTTCGATCCTTTAGAGAGCGACGCCGGACTTCATCGGAGCAAGTGATCCAAGCCGATCCACGACTCAAGGAGCCGAGCGGCGCCAAATTCAACAATCAAGTTCCTTCCTCTTGTAGTTCTTGAGAGTTGTAACGAATTTGTTGATATAATAAAGGTGACAATTCTTTTATCTTGCTTATCTTTTTAATTCAAGCATTATGATTCAATCTCTATTCTTGAATGTGTTCTTTGCGATAATGTTTGAGTAAAACTCCGCTCGTAAAGGAGTCGAGACGATCGATAGAATGATGATGATTTAGATTCTTTTACAATTCTTAAGTCCTATAACATTTGTAAATTCTTGAAAATCGAATGATCGACGACCTAGTTTCGATGCGATGCTTTCTTGATTGTGTTCGCTCGAAACTAGAGATCAACGATCGATTATTTGATTTACTAGAAGCTAGTTTGTGAATGAGATTCATCGAAAGGACAAAGGATGAGATGAGGAAACCCTAGTTTCTTCGCAAGATCCTTAACCTCGATAAATCGTCATCGATCTAGTATCAATTCGTTAATGGATAAGAGTATGTAATCATTAGATCTCATCACATCTAACGGTTCAATCGACTCCTACGAGTCTCACTTCGAATCTTGATATTTGGTTTGGAAATCACAAATTCTCAAATCTTTATTTTATTGTTTTCTTGATTTAGACCGAAATTTTCTAATTCTTGAACTTCAAATCTTTAAATCATGAATTGTTCTTTCTCTTTTCTTTAATTTTTCGACTCATCTAATTCGAAACACGAACGATTACACTTTTCCTGTGGACGATCCGCACTTACTAACGCGCTACAAATCGACACCGTTATTGATTGCGGTCAAATCTTTTTGGTTGTGATTTCTATACAATTTTCTACATACACACCGGAAAAAGAATCAATCAAATGGCGTCGTTGCCGGGGATAGTGCGCTAATTCGTTCGTTTTTTGAAATTTGATTTGAAAAATTTATTCCATTATAATTTTGAGATCAAAATTCGCGCAAAACACTAAACGATTCGTTGTGATTTGTGCAAGGAAATCTGGAGTCTGCTGTGCAATTGAAAAAATATTTGGAATATTCCAGAGAGCTAAGGAAGTGAACAGAAGCTTTAGGTAAAATTTTTGTGCAGTGATTCATCCACATCACCGCGTTTCCGCGGTATTAGCGTTCTCCCGCGGCGGTTCCGCGGCGGCCTGGCTTCATCTCTGCACTAAAATTTCTTAGGTGACTTCTTACTTTCTTATCTCCTTCCTCATCTGCTCCAATAACAAATTTACTGCAGGTTTCTTTGCAAAAATTCGCAGCGCTGCAAAAAGCAATAAAAATTGTGTGTGTTTTGATTTTTGGTTGTTTGCATATTAATACGGAATTTAAGGGGCACGGCCAAATCCAGATTAGGTGGGGAGTTCATTACCCTTCCTAAGCCCCAAAAATCACAAACTTGCATCCGTATTTACCCTCATTAACTAAAAAAGATCTAGAGATAACTCTAAGGACCGTCGTGCTCACTTAGGACAGAAGAAGGCCGTGGGTAATTCATTGCTTATCCGCGTTTCTTTTGTGGTGTCTAAGGAAAGTGTGTCTAAGGCTAGTGGTTACTTAATTAGGCCCACTACTTAAGTAGTGGAGAACCTCCCACTTACCCGACACTTACCTGGCCACAGGAGAGACAAAGAGGCAGTGGAGGATTGATCCCGCGACTTGTCTTTTGGCAGTTAGGAACGGTCTAGAGCCTTGACCTAGGTGACCATTAGACTTAGGTTTTGCTTGTTGCATTTGTTGTGATTTGCATCATCTTTTCAAAAATCCGTATCTTTTTCAAAACAAACACCAATCATATCATTTCCCCTAATTATATCTACGTTGCCATTTGTACTAACCCTTTTTAGTGCAAGATAGGCCGGACACGGGATTCTAGTGCCCGTTTAGTCCGCGTTCCCCCGATCGACTCCGAGGTCGGTATTTCTACATTTACCTCTTCTTTACCCACCACCACACCCACATCGATGGATCCTTCTCCATCGAACTTCTTTACCACTAATCTGCCGCCGTCCGTTGGTGTGCAGAATCCACCCCGCATCTCTCTCCAAGAGAGGTGCTATCCTATGCGAGGTCCTCTTTCGACCTGCTTATCCATTCCACCAGCCAACAGGGACAATTTTCAGATTAAACCCTAATACATCAACCTTCTACCCAAATATCACGGTCTCGAGTCTGAAGACGCATATGTATTTATCACCAAATTTGAAAATGTATGCACAATGATGGGTACTTCACAGCTTTCTGTGGATGCTATGCGTCTTCGTCTTCTCCCATTTACCTTGTGCGATATAGCCGAGAAGTGGCTGTATAACACAACCGCACATTCCATTTCATATTGGGAAGAATTCGTCAAAGCATTCCTTAAGAAATTCTACCCAAATCACAAAACAGCTCGAGTCTGTAGCGAAATCAATCAATTCACCCAGCTTCCAAATGAAACATTCTCAAAATGTCTTGAACGCTTTAAGGATCTGTTAGTTCAATGTTCACATCACGGAATCCCTAGATGGGATCTGTCCAGAATCATATATGAGGGCATTAATCCTAACACAAAACAGACCCTTGAATTAATGTGTCAAGGCAACTTCATGACCAAAGATGATGGGGAAGGTTGGAAATACTTAGAAGATTTCGCTGAAAAATCTTTACAGTGGGAGAGTCAATCGTTTAGGGGTGGAAATAACCAATCGGAAGTTTCCATAGGAGTTAGAGCTGATATTTCAGCCCTACATAAGAAACTCGAGACTATGGAAAACAAATTTTTAGCCGCCGTCCTAAGTCAAATGTCACTCTCCAAAACTGTATGTGGATGCTGTTCTTATCCTTCTCATTTGACGGAAGAATGTCCACGAAATTCTTCGTTTCAAGGTCACGAGCATACCAATGCTGCTTTTCAAAAACCTAGGAACGATCCATTTTCTTCCACATATAATCAGGGTTGGAGGAATCACCCTAAGTTTGCTTGGAACCAACAACAAAATCAAAACACGGTTTCAAATCAAAACAACTTTCAAAGGGTTCCTCCACCACAACAGCAACCACTTCAATTGAGTCAGCACCCCTTCCAAGCACAAAACTCCCAAAATCCGGTCAACATACATGCACCGTCTAATCCTTTTCAGTTGACCGGTACTGATGAATCCTCTTCATTCATGAACTTGCTTTTGACAATAAAGACTTCCGTCGATGATATAAAGAGAAACTCCACTTCCCAAAGCGAGACTATTAAATCGATGGAAGAAGAAATTGCACGATTAAAAGCTGAAATGAGTGCAAGAGAGAAAGGGAAACTTCCAGCTCAACCTTTACCCAATCCTGGCTATTCACATCATGTGAATGCAATCACGTTGAGATCTGAAAGAGTGCTTGACAATCACGTTGGGGAAGAGATTGATGACACTGAAAAATCTATCAATGACACCCCGGCTGAGACCTTTCCTTCCACTTCTACTTCTAATTCTAACCCCAGTTCTTCTACCCCACCATCTTCTTCCGAGCCTATTCTCCGTTTTCCCCAAGGCTCGACACCTCAGCCCATCTCTTCTAGTACACAGAAAACGATCCCCACTCCTATTCTTAGATCGTTCCCACCCACACGATCTTCTCCAATGTTGGACCCAGATCTAATTGCTCAAGCTCCTTACCCGAATCGGTTAAGGGGAAACAGACCAAGTCCACAAATGGAGAAGATCACGGAAATCTTGAAACAGGTTAACATCAACATCCCTCTTCTAGATGCTATCCAACAAGTTCCCGCTTATACGAAAACTCTTAAGGACTTGTGCACTAGAAAAAGGAAGACTCAAGTGCCCAAGAAGATTTTTATGGAAAAGACAATAGACACAGCCTTTCCCCAGCAATTACCGAGGAAACGTAAGGATCCTGGCTATCCTACTATTTCTATTTCTATCGGGGGAAAACACATTAACCGTGCTCTACTCGACCTTGGCGCAAGTGTTAACCTGCTTCCTTTCTCAGTTTACGTGCAGTTAGGGATCAGAGAGTTGAAACCAGCCCATTGCACTCTCCAGATGGCTGACCGATCAATCACCAAATCTAGAGGTGAACTGGAGGATGTGTTAATAAAAATCGGAGAATTTGTATTCCCTGTAGACTTTATTGTAATTGATACACAGCCTGTAGCAAACCCACGGAATCAAATTCCGGTGATTTTAGGTCGCCCCTTTTTGGCCACTTCCAATGCTATCATCAACTGTCGTAACGGTTCTATGACCCTATCTTGAATAGGTCAATTGAGCTAAACATTTACAAGTTGGGAAGTGTACCCTCCGAACTTACTGCTCAGGTCTGTTCTGTCGACTTAATGGATGTCGACAGCAGCGAAATTGATGATCCTCATGATACTGATCTTGACTCTTTTCATATGTTGCTGTTAGACCCAACTATGTATCATACACATACGAACTCTTCCACTGAGTTGTCCGGGTCAACAACTAACACTGATTATGAACCTTTTTTGGAGTCTGAAGATCACCCCGCACTTTGTGATGACATTATTCTTCGGGGTATTGATGAGACTTTTGAGGAGATCTTCGCTGATGAACTCGCATTTTTGAATGACACGGGTGTTGAGATGAATCATCTCCCAAACAATGAAATTGAACCTCCACCCCTTCTTCTGAACTGTAAAAAGAATGCGAGCAATCCATCACATTCACTGCATCGTCTCTCCAAAATGAGACGCACACACATTCTATTCCACCACTTACCCTTTCTCCACTTCTTCTTCCACCAACCTGAGCACTACATTGATAAAATTTTCGAATGGTTGGTGTTAACTTTCGGTCTTTGCAAAGCTTGGCATCGACCAATGATTTTTTTTTAACCCCCTCATGTGATTTTCAAAGCTTAATATGGTTTAACTCAAGTTTGGGGGGTACAATATGGCTCTTGAAAAGAAAATTTTTACACAAAATGTGAGCCAAAAATAAGTTTGGGGGAGGACTTTCACTTATATATTTTGCCCCCATTTAATAAATTTACTCCCAGGCTTACAGGTTTTTGTAGATATAGCGGAAGGCAACAGTGAGGACACTGTTGAAAACAAGTTTGGGGGAGGTTTGTGCTTATTTTCGCATCATTTGCATATCATTTTGCATAAGCACAAAACATTTTTGGAAAACCTATAAAAATTTAAAAAATTTCAAAAAAAAATATTTTTGTACATAAATAAGATAATAAAAGATTAGATAGTGAAAAATTACATCCAAAAGATTGGAAAAATTTAAGAAAACCTAGAAAATTAGAAGTTTTCTTAAACGAGCTAGTAATAAATAGTTATGAGCCGTTGTCCCAAAGGTTAGTAAGATGAAGGAAGTCACTGATCTGAGGATAAAAATAAGTCTGAAAAATAGTTCCTATTCTGGAAGCCAAACATTTTAAACGTTGATACCCTGTTATATGCACTTACACACGTCTTGAAGCTCGGGATAGTAGAGAATACCTTGAAATGCTCTTGTCTAAAAGCCAAAGTATGAAGGAAATAAAAAATAAATGAATAAAATATAAAATGGTGAGAAAAATGAACATTGGTTTTGTTATCGCCAAGGCAGCAATAAAAAAATATAACGAGGGTGCCTCTTCACCAAGTGCCTTAGACCAACTGGTCTGGGAGTCACTGCTAAGCCTTAGGTGGTGCAAGACGAGAAAAATACACCTAATAAGCAAGCACATGAGTAATCGGTCGGTTAGTACCTCAAGAAGTATTAACGGTCGCATGAAAATGTGTGAGCAACTTCATCTAAATATTCATTAATTAAAAAGTACTGAGGCAGATGGACAAGAGTATGATAGCTTGAATTGAATTCTCCGGGTGTAGGGATGTCTATTACACACACGTAGAGTTATATGATCGATATTTAGAAGAAAGATAGGAATAAAGAATAAAGACGATGTTTTATTGAGGGATGATGTGATTTCTGACATCTTTTCATGACTATTAAGATAGGGCTCATGACAACCGAAAAGCTAGCATAGTTGGAAACCCTAATTTTCAAAGTCTTTCTTTTACAATTCTTATCTTTAAATGTAATATTCACGGTATTTCTTTTATTATTGGATTTTGTGGGTGCAATCCGCTGAAAACCCTCAGGAGACAACACTCCTCCTACTAGGGACACCTAGAGGTTTAAAGGCTTGTTGCACGTGCTCAGTGCAATCGTGTTGCCTACGAAAGTGTGCTAGTTAGTTTTTCTCTTTCTTTATTTTTTCCTTCTCTTTTTAATAAAACAATACTCTCGAGACGACCGAAAATAAGTTTGGGGGAATTTGATCAGTCGAAAATAATGTATTTTTAACACGTCAATTTCCCGATCATTTGCACTCATCTAGAGGTATTCGGTTTGCATATTACACATATTAGCAAAACAGTCGTAAAATACCAGATTACCTGTGTTGTATACTTAAACCGACATTTCTGAGTGAAATTGAGTGTTTATCATGGCATCACATCATTTTTGTATAGCGCAACACTTGTCTTGAGAATCTGTGCAGGAAATTCCAGAAACCGGGCCAAAATTGTCAAAGTGCTGATAAAAGATGCGCCAAGTCTAAGATTTTTGATCTGGCATTGATACAGAAATAAATATAAAATTCAGCACATCATAAGATACACCTAAAGTCATCACAAAGCACTACAGAAAGTTTCATGCCTCAAGGAGACCAAAGTGCCGCGGATCCGCGGCCATAGCCCCCTTGGCGCCGCGGATCCGCGGCCACGTGGTCAAATCATCAGCAGCTCTATGTATCAGTATTCTTCTCTTCAGGTGTACACCTCATCTAGCTATGACAATTTCCATAATTCTTCAGAGTCTTCTGCTAGATCAGCAAGCTCCTTGTTCAAGCTAACTTTCAAGCTTCCAAAGCAAGCTTCTCACTTACTAAACTAAACCTAGAAGCTTCCCCCTAACCTCCAAGCTTATGAAGGAAGCTAAAACCTAACTAACTACTTCTAGAGGCTTCTACCTAACTACCTAACTTACAAGGGAAGCTAACCTAATCCAAGCTTACAAAGGAAGCTAACCATTCTTAAGGCTATAAAAGAGACCCTAGGCTTCACTTTCAAAGGTTGTTGATTCTATCATTTTCAACCCCCCACAAGTTTAGTGACACAACTTGTGCCTCAAATCCCTAACCCTAATTCCAATTCCAAAGCCAAGATCAAGAATTCCGAGTACCAAATGAAGCTTGAAGCCTTCGATCCTTTAGAGAGCGACACCGGACTTCATCGGAGCAAGTGATCCAAGCCGATCCGCGACTCAAGGAGCCGAGCGACGCCAAATTCAACAATCAAGTTCCTTCCTCTTGTAGTTCTTGAGAGTTGTAACGAATTTGTTGATATAATAAAGGTGACAATTCTTTTATCTTGCTTATCTTTTTAATTCAAGCATTATGATTCAATCTCTATTCTTGAATGTGTTCTTTGCGATAATGTTTGAGTAAAACTCCGCTCGTAAAGAAGTCGAGACGATCGATAGAATGATGATGATTTAGATTCTTTTACAATTCTTAAGTCCTATAACGTTTGTAAATTCTTGAAAATCGAATGATTGACGACCTAGTTTCGATGCGATGCTTTCTTGATTGTGTTCGCTCGAAACTAGAGATCAACGATCGATTATTTGATTTACTAGAAACTAGTTTGTGAATGAGATTCATCGAAAGGACAAAGGATGAGATGAGGAAACCCTAGTTTCTTCGCAAGATCCTTAACCTCGATAAACCGTCATCGATCTAGTATCAATTCGTTAATGGATAAGAGTATGTAATCATTAGATCTCATCACTTCTAACGGTTCAATCGACTCCTACGAGCCTCATTTCGAATCTTGATATTTGGTTTGGAAATCACAAATTCTAAAATCTTGATTTTATTGTTTTCTTGATTTAAACCTAAATTTTCTAATTCTTGAACTTCAAATCTTTAAATCATGAATTGTTCTTTATCTTTTCTTTAAATTTTCGACTCATCTAATTCGAAACACGAACGATTACACTTTCCCTGTGGACGATCCGTACTTACTAACGCGCTACAAATCGACACCGTTATTGATTGCGGTCAAATATTTTTGGTTGTGATTTATATACAATTTTCTACATACACACCGGAAAAAGAATCAATCACCCATTTTCTTACATTCATACATAAAAAATTATATCAAAATTATATATTACATGATTTTTTATTTCGGCATGGAGGAGGCCGGCCGCGGGGCTCGACTTGGGCATGGGCCCACTTGCTTGGTCTTGGGCCCGCTTACTTGGGTTGGCCTTGACTTTGACCCGGTCAACTGGGGTGCAAATTTTAACCCTAACAAAGTGCCCCCATCAATAAATACACACCGCATATGTGGGTCGTGTGCATGAAATTGATGGATCTTCTTTCATATGGGGGCGACTTGATTTGGTTCCTGTTTTTTAGGAAGCTGGCACTGCCCTTTTTACGACATGGACGGTCGATGCTTGACGTGTCTCCAAGATGGAGTGTCAATGTTTGACGTATTCCTGACGCGGAGTGTCTGTTTGTTGACGTGTCCCCAGTACGTAGTGTCTGCTTGACGTTTCCCCGGCACGGAGTGTCGCTGGTTGACGTGTCCCCTGTATAGATTGTTTGCTTGACGTTTCCCCGTTATGGAGTGTCTGTTTGTTGACGTTTCCCCAGTACGGAGTGTCTGCTTGACGTTTCCCTGGAACGGAGTGTCGCTGGTTGACATGTCCCCGGTACGGAGTGTCTTCTTGACGTTTCCCCATTACGGAGTGTTGCTGGTTGACGTGTCCCCGGTACGGAGTGTCTTCATGATGTTTCCCCATTACGGAGTGTCTGCTTGTTGACGTGTCCCCGGTACGGAGTGTCTGCTTGACGTATCCCTAGCACAGAGTGTTGCTAGTTGACGTGTCCCCGGTACGGAGTGTCTGATTGACGGTTTCCCATTACGGATTATCTGCTTATTGACGTGTCCCCGGTACGGAGTGTCTGCTTGACGTTTCCCCGGCATGGAGTGTCGCTGGTTGACACGTCCCCGGTACGGAGTGTCTGCTTGACATTTTCCCGAGACGGAGTGTCGCTGGCTGTTCAGTTGATAAAACTGCACATTTGTATTACATTTTTCCTACCATTTTCATATTAAAAAAAGGACTTTATTATAATATATTATACATATGAGGGTTTATGTGTAAAAACACTATTTTCCATGTGTTAATATATTTTAATTAGCATTTGGTAGAAAAATGTATGCAAATAAATTCATTGACCAAATCCTAGTAGAACTAAGTCTACTAAATATTATTTAAGATTATTGTGCAGAATTTTCCAAGTTGTTATGCAGAATATATCAAAGAAATCAAGCTGTTGAAGAAGACTTAACTAATTAAGATGCAAAACTTAGAGACCAAGTCTGGAAGCAACCGAGAGAAGATTTCTGAATTCTAAAGGTGCCTAGGATTGCCACATGTCACAAGAAGAAAGCCCAAGAATTTTGATCAAGAGATCCTCACCTTTGAGCGCGGATCCGCGGCCAAACCCCCTCTTGGGCCGCGGATCCGCCGCACTTCTAAGGAATTGGGAAGCAAGATTTTTTGGCATAAATCTATGAAGAATTTTACCAACTTTTCAACAATAAGATTCTAGCTTTGCACTATAAAAGAGCACCGAAAGCCTCTTGGAAAAGTTATCAAGCCGAAGAGATCACGAAGCCCCTGACGCTCACGCATCCAGGCTGATCATCAACTGTTCATCTACCTCCTTAGGAAAGATCGAGAAGCAACTAGTTTGTAATCATTTTCTACGGAATAAAAGTGTAGATTGTTCAGTTGATTAATAAAGGTAGTTATTTTATTTAATTCTTTTGCATTTTACATTATGTTTTCCCTCTCTTTCTTTTCATCTTCTTCTCCCAACATGCGCGAGTAATTCTCCGCTTGTTAGGGTTCGTAGGATTAGGGTAGGCTAATGGACGATGAAAATAATTAAACTCTTTTTAAGTCCTATAAAGTTTAGGAACTTTATCAACATAATCATTAACATCCTAATCGGGCGCGCTAGCAATTCTTTGCTAGTTTCGACCGCGATTAGAGATTAGATTAATGATTGTTTTGGTAAAGGCTAGATATGAACGGAGTTCCGTGTCGAGATAAGGGTTAAGAGTGGGATTCCTTTTCCCTCCAGAAACCATAATCTACACGCATCACCGTCGTTCTAGTTCTAAATCTATTAATGGATAAAAATGGTAATTTTTAATTAATCGTCCATAACTACTAAATCCTAACGAACCCTACAAGCCTTCTTATTATATTTACTACATCTTTAAAATAATCTAGATCTATATTTTACATTCTTGTTTAACATAGATCTAGAAACCATTCTATAAAATTCTTTATCCCTCCTCTCTTTCTCAACACATCTAAAGTAAAAGTAAAAAGTTCCACGTTTCTCAGAGGACGACCCGTACTCATCTCGGTCTAGCTACACGCGACACCGTTATTGATTGCGGTTAACTACAAACATACACTTTTTCATATCAATCGAATGGCGCCGTTGCCGGGGATACGTGCGTAATTTTTTATTTTTACTAATTTGTGTTGAATTCTTAGGCGAGTCATATCATTATTAACACAAAACTGCAAATTGCATATTTAACGATTCGTGCGTGAATTTTTGCAAGGAGATCTGGAGTCACAGAATTAAGGAGAACAGGAAACAAAGACATTTTTAGAGATCCAGAGGAGCACAGAAGGCTATACAAAAAATTTCATCAACTGTTCCCTCTGCTACGCGGCGGAACTGCGGCATAAAGGCACTTCCTGCGGCGGAAACGCGGCAGTTTAGAGGGATCAACGCCACATAATTCTCTAGTATCTTTCTTAACTCCTTCTCTCTCTCCTCAAATCCAATAAAATCTATTTTCTGCAGGATTCTTTGCAAAATCGCGCCGCTAAAAAATCTTTTTGCAAAAGTTTTGTGATTGGTTTTGTTTTGCATATTTTAATACGGACTCTAAGGGGCAAAGACCAAATCAAGATTAGGTGGGGATTTCATCACCCTTCCTAAGCCCCACAAATCACAAACCGAGCATATAGATCAACCCTTTATTAATTTAAAACATATCTAGACCAGACTCTAAGGACTGTCGCGCTCATTAAGGACAGAGGAAGGTCGTGGGTAATCTATCGTTTATCTGCATTACTTTTGTAGTGCCTCGGCAAGTGTGTCAAAGGCCAGTGGTTTTTAATTAGGCTCACTACCGTGGTTCCTTCCCACTTACCTGGCACTTACCTGGCTATAAGGGTAGTACGGAGACGGTAGAGGATTGATCCTGCGGTTTGTCCTTTGGAAGTCTAGGAGCGGTCTAGAGACTGGACCTAGGTGATCTTAGTTCTAGGGTTGCTTGTGCATCTTAGGGTGATTTGTCTTGAGTCCCACTTTTTCAAAACAAGCCAATTTTAAATCACACACACGCTGCCACTTGCACTAAACCCGCTTAGTGCATGCTCAGCTGGACACGGGATCCTAGTGCCCGTCTCGTCCGCGTTCCTGCTATCGACGCCGAAGTCGGTTCTTCTTCATCTTCTTTTCCCCCACCACACACCACATCGACCGTGATGGACGGCACTCCATCTAATTATAACACCACGCTGCCACCGCCCGCAGGTGAGCAGAATCCACCGTGCATCTCTCTCCAAGAGAGATGCTATCCTATTCATGGTCCTCTTCTTACCTGTCTATCTCTTCCACCACCTAACGGGGATAATTTCGAGATTAAACCCCACTACATCAATCTGCTGCCCAAATTTCACGGGCTTGAGTCGGAAGACGCGTACGTTTTCATCACCAAATTCGAGAACGTATGCGCAATGATGGGTACTTCACAATTGACTTTAGATGCTATGCGCTTACGTCTTCTCCCATTCACACTGTGCGACTTGGCAGAAAAATGGCTTTATAATACTGCCGCACACTCTATCACTAATTGGGATGAATTCGTCATAGCATTTCTTAAGAAGTTTTACCCAAACCATAAGACTGCCCGTGTTAGAAGCGAGATCAACCAGTTCACCCAGCTTCCCAACGAATCATTTTGGAAGTGCTTTGAACGTTTCAAGGATTTGCTTGTCCAATGTCCTCATCATGGAATCAATAGATGGGATTTATGTCGGATTATATATGAGGGCATTAATCCAGCGACAAAGCAGATGCTTGAAACAATGTGTCAATGCAATTTCATGTCTAAAGACGACGGTGAAGCTTGGAAGTATCTGGAAGACCTCGCTGAACACACTTTGCAGTGGGAAAGCGTAAGACCACCTTCATCTAAGGGAGGTGTTCACCAGCTCGATGTTTCCATCGCAGTGAAAGCCGAAATGGCAGCGATGCAGAAGAAACTCGACGCTATTGAGAGCAGATTCTCATCAGTTCCCCTAAATCAGGTTACGCTTCCTAAGACCGTCTGTGGTTGCTGTTCGGATCCTTCACACTTAACGGAAGAATGTCCTATGAATGCATTGTTTCAAGCGAATGCTGCTTTTCAGCAGCGACCTAAAAACGACCCTTATTCTTCCACGTACAATCAAGGATAGAGGAATCATCCTGACTTTGCTTGGAATCAAAACCAACAAAGCAATTATCAAAGACCTCTTCCACAGCAACCACAACCACAGAATCAGCCCCCCTTTCAGTCACAGAATTTCCAAAATCCGGCCAACATTTCTACACTACAAGTGGCCGGTACTGACAACTCACTTGCACAAACTTTGGATATGTTCATGAAACAATCCATGCAAATTTCGGCTGAGATGATGTCTTCTATTGATACCCTAACGAAAAACTCCTCCTCCCATGGTGAGAGTATCAAATCAATAGAAAACCAAATCGCACAATTAAACGCCGCAATGAGTGCGAGAGAGAAAGGGAAACTCCCATCTCAACCCATACCTAATCCTGGCCACTCACAAAGTTATAATGTGAGTGTTGTTACCACGTTGAGATCGGGAAAAGTGCTGAATGACCGAGTGAGTGAGCAGTTTGATGTTAGTGACACATTTGATACCCCATCTTCATCTTCTTCTTCCCCTAATTCGTCTAGTCCCCCACCTTCATCCGAGCCTATTCTCCGTTTTCCCCAAGGCTCGAACATTTCGCCAAATCTATCTAAGTCGATTCCCACTCCAATTTTGGGATCGAATCCATCCCCACAGTCTTCTCCACAAACGTTGGACCCAAAACTTATTGATCAAGCACCTTATCCAAACAGGTTAAGGGGCAACAGACCAAGTCCACAAATGGAGAAGATTATGGAAATTTTTAAGTAAGTTAACATAAACATTCCTCTCCTAGATGCTATCCAACAAGTTCCGTCATATGCGAAAATCCTAAATGACTTGTGCACTAGGAAGAGAAAAGTTCAAGTACCTAAAAAAGTTTTCCTTACGAGTAATGTGAGCACAGCTTTTACACAACAACTTCCCAAGAAACGAAAGGACCCCGGAAGTCCTACAATTTCAATTTCTATTGGGGGTAAAAATATCAATCGTGCTCTACTCGATTTAGGTGCTAGTGTTAATTTTCTTCCGTATTCTGTTTATGAGCAGTTAGGGATCGGAGAGTTAAAGCCGGCGCATTGCACTCTTCAGATGGCCGATCGATCTATCACCCAACCTAAGGGTGAGCTAGAGGATGTGTTAATCAAAGTCGGGGAATTCATATTTCCTGTGGACTTTATCATTATAGATACACAACCTGTAGCAAATCCACGCAATCAAATCCCGGTGATACTCGGTCGACCCTTTTTGGCCACTTCCAATGCAGTAATTAATTATAGAAACGGCTCTATGACCCTATCCTTTGGAAAGAAGTCAATTGAGCTTAACATTTACAAGTTGGGAAGTGAACCCTCCGAACCCTATGTTCATGTGTGTTCTGTCGAATTAATGGATTTCGACAGTAGCGAATTTGATCAACCTCATAATTCTGACTCTTTTCATATGTCGTTGTTTGACACGGACTCTTCCACCGAGTTGTCCGAGTCAACATCTAACGCTGTTAAGGAACTTTTTATAGAGTCGGACGATCCCCCCATTTTTTCTAATGACATTATTCTTCGGGGTATCGATGAAAGCTTTAAGGAAATTTTCGCTGATGAGCTTGCATTTTTACAAGACACGGGTGTTGAGATAAATCAAATCCAAGATGAAGAAATTGGACCTCCACCCCTTCTTTTAGACAATCAGGATAATACGAGAAATCCATCATTACTATCACTGCGTCATCTCTCCAAATTGAGATGCAATTCTTTTCCATTACACCTCTTATCACCTCCCCACTTCTTCTTGTCGAAAGGTGACATGTTCTTCCACCAACCTTGGTGCTTCATCGATAAAATTTTTGAATGGTTGGTGTTGACTTTCGGTCTTTGCAAAGCTTGGCATTGACCAATAACCTCGATCCCCTCGTGTGATTTTAAAAGATTAAAATTGTTTAACTCATGTTTGGGGGAGGTGGTATATTTTGGCTCTTGAAAGAAAATGATTTTTACAAAATTGTGAGCCTAAAATAAGTTTGGGGGAGGATTTTCACTTTCGTATATTCTTGCCCCCATTAATAATTTCCTCCCAAGTCTACAGGTTTTTTGAGCTTAACGGATGACATCAGTGTGGACACTGCTGTAAACAGGTTTGGGGGAGGTTTGTGCTTATTTACACATCAATTTGTATCATATTTTGCATAAGCACAACATTTTCAAAATTTTAAAAAAAAAATTCTTTTATAACAAAAGAGTAGAAAGTGAAAAATTACATCCAAAAGATAGGAATAGTTTAAGAAAACCAAGAAAATTAGAAGTTTCTTAAACGAACTAGTAATAAATAGTTATGAGCTGTTGTCCCAAGGGTTAGTAAGATTAAGGAAGTCACTAATCTGAGGATAAAATAAGTCTGAAAAATAGTTTCTATTCTGGAAGCCAAACATTTGAATGTTGATACCGTACTATATGCACTTACACACGTCTTGAAACTCGGGATAGAAGAGGATACCTTGAAATGCTCTTGTCTAAAATCCAAAGTATGAAGGAAATGAAAAAAAAATGAAGAAAATATAAAAATGGCGAAAAGAAAAAAAAATGAACACTGGTTTTGTTATCGCCAAGGCAACAATAAAAAAATATAGCGAGGGTGGCTCTTCACCTAGTGCCCTAAGGCCAACTGGTCTGGGAGTCACTGCTAAGCCTTAGGTGGTGCAAGACGAGGAAAATATTATCACCGAATCAGCAAGCACATGAGTAATCGGTCGGTTAGTACCTCAAGAAGTATTAACGGTCGCATGAGAAGGTGTGAACAAATCTTAATATTCATCAAATTAAAAAGTACTAAGGTAGATGGACAAGAGTATGATAGCTTGATTGAATTCTCCGAGTGTAGGGATGTTCTTTACACACACGTGGGGTTATATGATCAATGTTTGGATGAAAGGTAGGAATGAAGAATAAAGATGATGTTTTATTGAGGGATAATGTGATTTCTAACATTCTTTCATGACTATTAAGATAGGGCTCATGACAACTGAAAAGCTAGTATAGTTGGAAACTCTTCTTTTCAAAGGCCTTTCTTTTATGGTTCTTGTCTTTATATGTAAATTTCACCATCTTTCTTTTGTTATTGGATTTTGTGGGTGTAATCCGCTGAAAACCCTCAGGAGACAACACTCCTCCTATTAGGGACACCTAGAGGTTTAACGGATTGTTGCACGTGCTCAGTGCAATCGTGTTGCCTACGAAAGTGTGCTTAGTTTTTCTCCTTTCTTTTTCTCCTCTTGAATAAACTAGTTTGCTCGGGACGATCAAAGATAAGTTTGGGGGTATTTGTTCAGTTGATAAAACTGCACATTTGTATTACATTTTTCCTACCATTTTCATATTAAAAAAAGGACTTTATTATAATATATTATATATATGAGGGTTTATGTGTAAAAACACTATTTTCCATGTGTTAATATATTTTAATTAGCATTTGGTAGAAAAATGTATGCAAATAAATTCATTGACCAAATCCTAGTAGAACTAAGTCTACTAAATATTATTTAAGATTATTGTGCAGAATTTTCCAAGTTGTTATGCAGAATATATCAAAGAAATCAAGCTGTTGAAGAAGACTTGCCTAATTAAGAAGCAAAACTTAGAGACCAAGTCTGAAAGCAACCGAGAGAAGATTTCTGAATTCTAAAGGTGCCTAGGATTGCCACATGTCACAAGAAGAAAGCCCAAGAATTTTGATCAAGAGATCCTCACCTTTGAACGCGGATCCGCGGCCAAACCCCCCCTTGGGCCGTGGATCCACCGCACTTCTAGGGAATTGGGAAGCAAGATTTTTTGGCATAAATCTATGAAGAATTTTACCAACTTTTCAACAATAAGATTCTGGGTTTGCACTATAAAAGAGCACCGAGAGCCTCTTGGAAAAGTTATCAAGCCGAAGATATCACGAAGCCCCTGACGCTCACGCACCCAGGCTGATCATCAACTGTTCATCTACCTCCTTAGGAAAGATCGAGAAGCAACTAGTTTGTAATCATTTTCTACGGAATAAAAGTGTAGATTGTTCAGTTGATTAATAAAGGTAGTTATTTTATTTAATTCTTTTGCATTTTACATTATGTTTTCCCTCTCTTTCTTTTCATCTTCTTCTCCCAACATGCGCGAGTAATTCTCCGCTTGTTAGGGTTCGTAGGATTAGGATAGGCTAATGGACGATGAAAATAATTAAACCCTTTTTAAGTCCTATAAAGTTTAGGAACTTTATCAACAGAATCATTAACATCCTAATCGGGCGTGCTAGCAATTCTTTGCTAGTTCCGACCGCGATTAGAGATTAGATTAATGATTGTTTTGGTAAAGGCTAGATATGAACAGAGTTCCGTGTCGAGATAAGGGTTAAGAGTGGGATTCTTTTTCCCTCCAGAAACCCTAATCTACACGCATCACCGTCGTTCTAGTTCTAAATCTATTAATGGATGAAAATGGTAACTTTTAATTAATCGTCCATAACTACTAAATCCTAACGAACCCTACAAGCCTTCTTATTATATTTACTACATCTTTAAAATAATCTAGATCTATATTTTACATTCTTGTTTAACGTAGATCTAGAAACCATTCTATAAAATTCTTTATCCCTCCTCTCTTTCTCAACACATCTAAAGTAAAAGTAAAAGGTTCCACGTTTCCCAAAGGACGACCCGTACTCATCTCGGTCTAGTTACACGCGACACCGTTATTGATTGCGGTTAACTACAAACATACACTTTTCATATCAATCACTGGCTGTTTGACTTGTCTTTGGCACGGAGTGTCGCTGGTTGACTTGACGCCGAGGCGGAGCATAATTCCGGCAGGGAAGGTAGATATCCCGAGACGAAGCATGATTTTGACACGGGGTAAATTCTGGGATGAAGCATGATTCCGCCGTAGAGCTTGTTGGTTTGATTTGATTTGGGTTGACATCAGTATCGCTACACTGGAATATGATACCAGGAGCGAATCATCATTTGCCTTTGAGAGGATTTGGGGATTGGTTTTTTTTTCGGCATCTGCATTGCTGCACTGGAATAATGTCAGGAGCAACTCATCATTTGCCCCGGGAGGATTTGGGAATTGGTTTTTTGGTCGGCATCAGCATCGCTACACTGGAATATGGTACCAGGAGCGAATCATCATTTGTCTTTTCCTGTTGGAAAGCGATGGCTTAGGAGACAGGTTTAGGTCCCTATCACTTAAGGCTTTTCAATTTTATAGGCCGTAAGGGTCCCATAAAAACATTCTCCCTACGAGTCGAAAGGATATCGTAGGTATACTTTCTCCTTAGGAGTCGTGGGGACTCCTAAGTGTGTTTTTCCTTTGTGAGTCGTAAGGATCCCACGAAGGTTTGTTCTTCTCATGTATCATGAGGACACACGAGTGGGTCTTCCCAATAGAGCATAATTCCAAGGGCAGAGACCCGCCGCATAACTGGTGATTGCGGTGGGGCATGGGTATGGTGAGAATTATTTGAGCCCGTGGATTGTATACAGCAGTCAACTTGGGGACCAACCGTAGGGCTGGAAGAATTTTGGTAAATTGGATTTTGGTTGGCGTCTGCATCGCTGCGCTGGAATATGGTACCAGGAGCGACTCATCATTCGCTGTTTGAGAGTTTGGATTTTGGTTGGCGTCAGCATTGCTGCACTGGAATATGATACCAGGAGCGACTCATCATTCTCCATTGGGGACTTGAGTTTTGGACGGCGTCTTCATTACTGCACTGGAATATGGTACCAGGAACGACTCATAATTCGCCGTTTTAGGATTTAGAATTTTGGACAGCGTCTGCATCGCTACACTAGAATATGGTAGTAGGAGCGACTCATCATTCGCCATTTGAAAAAGTTTTTTTATTGCGATTGCTCAATCATTTCATCTTTTCTTATTGCGAAGGTCGTGATTGCCCTATCATTTCGGCTATTTATTCGTGGTTGCCCCATCATTTCGTTTTTATTTTCATTTTTACTTTTACTCGATGATTTTTATTGCGAGTTGCCCCATCATTTCGGCTTTTATTATTTTATTATTTTTGTTTTATTTTCACATTTTTACATTCCCAGTTTAACGACTTAGAGGTCGATCGTTCCCAGTTTAACGACATGGTGGTCAGTCTTTCCCAGTTTACCGACATGGTGGTCAGCTGTTTCCATTTTAACGACTTAGAAGTCATCTGTTTCCAGTTTAACGACTTGGTGGTCATCTGTTTCCATTTTAATGACTTAGAGGTCATCTGTTTCCATTTAACGACTTGGTGGTCATCTGACGGGGAGCTTAGAGAAGATACCCGATTGAGCAGTTGTTAGGGGCACCGCTGGAGCTTGCCCGAGATGCCTTATTACTTTGTCGATGTTGATGGCCTTTCCCCTAGCTGGGGCCAAGGAAAGTCGTTCAAATACTGACTTGCGTTTGAAGATTGCATTCGAAAGTCGTTAACTTGCAAATAGAAACATGATTTCAGTACAGGCAATCGATATGTATATTGATTGAGTTCGTATGAACGTTTAACCCGAAATATGGGAGGATAGATTGGGTACCGGGCGTGCCAGAATTTGTAGGGTGTTTTTCGTCACCCTATTGAGATGGGAATATGCGCGTGCTTGTCAAGCACATTACATATTCCATCTGCCTAGGGTAGGCTGGGGTTTATTGATTATGGGGATCCGAATCTCCGGCAGCCGTGGACTAAGCTGCCGTTAATTACCCATCGCCTTTGGAGCGAGAGAACCTCCGATTGACGGGTCAAACAGGTCATGCGAACTCAATGTGCAGTGTTGTGTTTTGAAGGGGTTTTGGATATATCGGGAGCCCCGCAGAGTTTTTTACGGGGACCCCGCTACCCTGATAACGGTCTGAGGGTCAAGGGGGCTAGCAGCCTCCTTGCGGAGTGTGGGGCAGCGTCCCGTAAGAAATATTTTCTAACAGGGGAGGTATTTTTAGTGTGGAGTACATGTAACATGAGGGAACACGTGCTTGGCACGCAGGCGCTGGGCGCTGGCGCCCCACGTACTTGGCATGTGGGCGCCGGGCGCTATGCGCTGAGCACCAGTGCCCCACGTGCTTGGCACGCGGGCACTGGGCGCCAGAGCGCCACCGCCCCCACGTGCTTGGCACGCGGGCGTTAGGCGTCAGCAGCAAAAGGGACTTGGTCGCTACACTGGGAGCTGTGCTCTTAAAAGGAAATATTTATTATTTTGTGTGTGTGTGTGTGTGTGTGTATATATATATTTGAGGAGTTGATCTCCTAAGATATTTTAGAGCTGATGAAAGGGGCTTCTCCCTTGAGCCCTGGATCTTCCCCAAAGTGGGGGTTTTGGAAGTGGTTCTCCTTCATCCTCCTCTGTTGGCCGGATCTTGAAGAACAAGAAATATGAGATTTTAAAAATCTCTCCTTTTTGAGATCTGAGTTCCACTTTGTGGGTTTTGTGGTGAAAAACTACTTATTTTTTTAGATAGGAAGAGTTAAACTCCTGATTTAATTCAAAAAAAAGAAGAAGGTTTTAGAACCTTGAGGAAGGAGGAGGCACAAAAAACCCTAACCTTTTTGAAAGGAATGAAAAGTCTATATTTTATTCATCGTCATGTTGCCTTATATAAGCTTACATATTTATATATAGCCCCTTGGGCTTTACAAAATGACATTTTGCCCATCCCATGTCTCATGTGCTCATTTCTTTTGCATAAAAGCCATGGGCTTTACAGAAATTTGGCTTTATGCCCATTTTCTTACATTCATGCATAAAAAATTACATCAAAATTATTTATTACATGATTTTTTATTTCGGCATGGGGGAAGCCGGCCGCGGGACTCGACTTGGGCATGGGCCCACTTACTTGGGCTCGGGCCCGCTTACTTGGGGTTGGCCTTGAATTTGACCCGGTCAACTGGGGTGCAAATTTTGACCCCAACAAGTATGCTATCTGGTTGTACTTTATCTTAACATATTTACTTGATTGTATTATAATGTTCATTTCATACATGTTGATAAAGCCCTCAGGATATTTGCTTGACTTCCATGACTATGATGGAGATCATACTAGTGGGGCATGTGTAGTTTATAAGCATATCCTAGAATGTTCTTAGTCGAGGGTATATCGAGACAGGGCATCGATATTCCAGAGTAGACTAGCGTATACGTTTCTTGACCCATATGATGGGCGATGGATGATCCCATATCCATTGGTGTTGTGACATCGAAGATTGTATGCGGGTTCTCAGTGTATACACTGAACGGACTCACCGAGAACTCCTATATGGTATTATATCTATCGTCAGATAGCAGTTCTCAGGTGACACTGGTACATGTTAGTCTGTAGACCCAAGATCGTCATAGAGTCCCGTGTGTTCTCCCACTGTGCTTTGATTTCCACCCTACCACGGCTCTACTGAGTCATGCAAACATGTGGCTTTTGGGTACAGTCCCGAGACACATTGAGGCAATGGGTGATAGGAGGGGTCTCGTCTCTCCCGGTATTGGGAGTTGATGTTGTGCTATGCGTGATTGGCTTTGACTCGAAGTCCCTGGCCAGGGCTGATGAGATATACTGATAAGTGTTATCAGTAGTTTCTCGACCGGTCATAGTCCATATCGGCATAACTTATTAAGTTATTAGATCTCGACGATTCCATCCTTATACTTGATATGCAACATATCAGACGAAGAGACCGGACTGTACGGTAAGTGTTTCCAGTTGGCTCGACGGGAGTTTTGACAAGTTCTCTTGTTTTTCTTCTGATCGCTCAATACCTAGGAGCCGTTACGTACAACTAGTGTCGCTGACTGTTTGTGGGTATGTGATATGATCACTGCCTACTTCTAGCGTATTGACGAGTCTTAGAGTCCCACAGAAGGGTTTTCCGAACTCAGGTGAAACGAAGTGGGAGCGCATATGCAGATATGTGCGGGGGTCTTGATTAAATGCGAGTATTTGATACCACATTTAATGTAGCGGATAAATTAGTCGGGTTATATGTGATATAACCGGGTTATTAAATCAATTGTTGACTTTATAAAATGACCAATTTCATTTTGTAAAATCCTTTCTTTAGTAATTATATTTGCATAGATATATATATGTGTATGTGTGTGTGTGTGCGTGTATGTGTGTGTGTATATATATATATATATATATATATTATATAAACATGTATTTATAATTAGTGTCATGGTTGATGATACATATAACATGGGTGTGCAAGACTCACATTGGAGATTAAATTAGATTTTTAATTAAATAAAATGAGTCATAGCTTCTAAAATATTCTCAAAATATCTTCTCTCGTGACTCACCATTCCACTCATGTTTTAGTTAGTAAAATATCTAAAATATCTCCATGGCTAATGATGTGATATTTACTTGAGTTAAACACAACCCTAGTTGCTCCTTCTTCTTCCTCAATTCACTTGCTAGGTTTTTGAGAAAAAGAAAAAGAAAGGTATTTTCAAGAAAGAGAAATCCCCACTTCACCAATGTATACTACTCCAGCCCATTAGTGTAGGTTTTTATGCTTCAATCATCCTAGTTTTGAGAAACAAAGAGCTTAAGCTAAGAAACTCCGGGTGGATCATTGTAGACGACGAAGGACCTTGAGCGGAGTTGATCCAAGCTTCGAGTGGAGCCATTGGAGTCCAAGAGAGAGAAGGAGTTGACTATAAAGGTTGTGGTTTCTTTTCACTTAGGTTTAGACTTCTTTTATTATTGCTTTTACCCTAATCTCTAGTTTTGATTCGGATTTAGTTTTTATTAACCCTCTAAAATTTGAAAAGTTCATTCCTTTATGTTGTTTAAACCTAACTAGAGGCGCTACTACACACCAACAATCAGACCTCAGTAACTTGATAAGTCATGCCGATATGTGGCTCATAACGGTTCGAGAAACTACTGATAACACTTACTAGTAAATCTCATCAGCCCTGACCAGGGACTTACTGTTATAGCCAATCGAGTATAGCGCAACATCAACTCTCTATACCGGGAGAGACGAAACCCCTCCTATCGCTCACTGCCTCCATGTGACTCCGGACTGTACCCAAAATCCACCTGTTTGCACGACTCCTTTAAGCCGTGGTAGAAAGGAAATCAAAGTACAGTGGGAACCACACAAGACACTATGAAGATCTCGGGTCTACAGACTAATCTGTACCAGTGTCATCAGAGAACTGCTATCTGACGATAGGTATGGTACCATCTAGGAGTTCTCGGCGAGTCTTGTTTGGTGTACCCATTCTCTAATGAGCACATGTGTATAATCTTTGATGTTAAACACCAATAGTTATGGGATCAACCATCGCCCCCTACAGGGTCAAGGAACGTACACATTAGTCTACTCTGTAATATCGACGCCCTGTCTCGATACTCTCTCGACTAGGAATAGTTAAAGGACGTGCTTGTGGACTACACAAGTCCCAATAGTATGATCCGCATCATAGTCCTGGTAGTCAAGAAAACATTCTAAGGGCTTTATCAACATGTATCAGAGAGACGTTATAATAATACAAGTGTACATGGTAAGATAAAGAGCAACCAGAAAGCATAATATCATGTCGAGCAAAAAAGTACTCTATATATATATATGTTCAAGCATCCACTATATCATACAATAATGCCCTCTAAGTCATACATATTCCTAACAATCTTCTACTTGCACTAAGGTCAATTGTTATAGTATCTCATACCCAACATCCCAAAAAGTCTTTCAAACTGTGTCTGGGAGAGGGCCTTCGTGAGTGGATCCGCTATGTTGTCCTTCGTGTCAACTCTCCTGATCTTGATCTCCCGACGATCTACTATCTCCCGGATTAGGTGATGCCGCCTAAGAATATGTCTGGATCTCTGATGGGACAGGGGTTCCTTGGCCAAAACCACAGCTCCATTGTTATCATAATAAATAGGTATTGGATGCTCAATGGATGGAACCACACCAAGTTCAGCTATGAACTTCTTCATCCAGACATTCTCTTTGACAGCATCATTGGCAGCGATATATTCAGCCTCTATCGGAGAGTCTGCTATGGTATCTTGCTTGGAACTCTTCCAACATACCGCCCCTCTATTGAGGGTAAAGACAAAACCAGAGACTGACTTACTGTCGTCCTTATCACTCTGGAAGCTCATCGGTAAAGTACTCCACCTGGAGTTCACCGTTACCATACACCAAGAACATTTATTTATTTAGTCCTTCTCAAGTACTTAAGAATGTTCTTTACAGCCGTCCAATGCTTTTCCCCAGGATCTGATTGATACATGCTCACTACATCTAGTGAGTAAGCTACATCCGGTATGGTACATAACATCGCATACATGATGGAACCGACTGCTGAAGCATAGGGTATCCTTTACATGCGAGCCCTCTCCAAATCAATCTTCAGAGATATCTCTTTGGAGAGAGTGATTTCTGAGCAAGCGGGTAAATTACCACGTTTAGAATCTTCCATACTAAACCCCTTTAGTATGGTGTCAATGTACCTGGATTGGTACAATTCTAACATCCGCTTAGATTTATCTCTATAGATCTTTATCCCCAGGATGTAGGAGGCATCACCTAGATCTTTCATGAAAAACTTTTTTGATAAGAAGAGCTTGATCGAGTATAGCATAGAAACATCATTTCCTATCAAGAGTATGTCATCTACGTACAATACGAGGAAGACAACCTTACTCTCTACAGCCTTCTTTTATATACAAGGTTCATCAACATTTTTGATGAAGTCAGACTCTTTGATAGCTTCATCAAAACAGATGGTCCAGCTCCGCGATACCTTCTTTAATCCGAATATTGGTTTAAGCAGCTTGCATACCCTTCCGCTGCTCTCACTGTCTACGAAGCCTTTTGGCTGTGTCATGTACACGCTCTCTTCTAAATCACCATTTAGAAAAGCGGTCTTGACATCCATTTGCCAGATTTCGTAGTCATGGTATGCAGTAATGGGAAGTAGGATCCTAATGGACTTAAGCATAGCGACAGGATAAAAGGTTTCATCATAGTCAATACCTGGTCGTTGACGAAAATCTTTTGCTACAAGTCTAGCTTTGAAGGTCTCAATCTTTCCATCTACACCAATTTTCTTCTTAAAGATCCACTCGCTCCCGATGGGTTTTACCCCTTCAGGAGAAACTTCTAAAGTTCACACTTTGTTGGTGTACATGGATTCCATCTCAGATCGCATAGCATCCAGCCATTTCACAGAATCCCCACTTGTGATGACCTGCTCAAAACTAGTTGGGTCATCATCTTCAATGATGCAATCCGCACTCCCACCGTTTATGAGAAAACCGTAATGTCTCTCAGATAGATGAGGAACCCTACTAGATCTGCGGAGTGGCTGGGCTTTTTTGGGGACTATTGAATCCTCCAGTTTTACCAAATCGTCAATTATAGTTTGTTTAGCTGGAACTTCTTCCAGTTCTACCTCATTACCACTAATTTCTTTCACAAGAAATTCATTTTCTAAAAAAGTGGCATGTTGAGAAACAAACACTTTTTGTTCCTTAGTGTGGTAAAAAAGATCCCCTCGCGAATATTTGGGATATCCTACAAACTTGCATAGAACTGATCTTGCCTCAAGCTTGTCCGGATTTTTCTTTTTGACATAAGCCGGACAACCCCATATCTTAATGTAATTAAGACACGGTCCCTTCCCCTCCCATAACTCATATGGAGTGGTAGGTACAGATTTGGTTGGAACCCTATTCAATAGGTATGTAGCTGTCTCAAGTGCATAACCCCAAAAGGAAATCGGTAACTCAGCATTACTCATCATAGAGCGCACCATATCTAATAGGGTATGATTCCTCCGCTCCGACACACCATTGTGTTGTAGTGTATACAGAGGAGTAATCTGAGAGAGAATCTCATTCTCTTTTAAATAGTCTCGAAACTCCGTGCTCAAGTATTCTCCTCTTCGATCAGATCGAAGGATTTTAATATTTTTCCCCGTCTGGTTCACTACTTCACTCTTATATTCCTTGAATTTCTCAAAAACTTCAGATTTGTGTTTCAATAAGAACACACGTCCGAATCTTGAGAGATTATCGCTGAATGTAATAAAGTACGAAGAACCATTTCTGGCATATGTAGACATAGGACCGCATACATCACTATGAATCAGTCCTAAGAGTTCAGTAGCTCTTTCTCCGTGTCCAATAAACGGAGTTTTGGTCATCTTGCCTTTGAGACATGACTCGCAAGTTTCATAAGATGTAAATTCAAACTGATTCAAATATCCATCACTATGTAACTTAACTAGTCTTGTCGCATTGATATGACCTAGTCTACAATGCCATAAGAAGGCTTCGTTCATTTCTGAACTTTTCCTCTTGTGTGTGTTTTGTACATTTAGAACTGTAGTTTGATTTAGAACGTATATACCATTATATAACATACCAAACCTAATCAACACTTGATTTAGGAAAATGTTCATAACATTATCCTCCAATACAAAGTTATATCCTTCTTTATGCAATAAAGAAACTGATATAATATTTCACATCATATTTGGTACATAATAACTGTCGTTCAGAATCATTGTATTACATTTAGTAATACTAGGTGATATTCACCAACTGTTTTGGCTGCAACAATTGCTCAATTCGCTACTTTTAGAGACATATCACAATTTCCCAGTTCTCTACCTCTTCTTAGCGCATGTGACAAATTACAAACGTGGGATCCTGATCCAATATCTAATACCCAGGACGTAAAGAAAACTGAGAAACAGTTTTCGGTAACGAGCACACCTGAAGAAGATGTATCAGCATGCTCTTTCTTCGTTCGGGTGGCATGGGTATCCGGGTATTCCCCTATTCCTTACTCAGACTTATGACAGTCATAAGATAGAGCGGAACCAATGTTCTCTAGCCCAGTATAATAAGTGGGTTCGGTCAATACATTCATATTATTATCTTGATTAAGGCGTGTCATGGTTTCTACCTGGAGAGAGAGAGAAGGAAACGCTTTAGCGTGCACTCTTTGCAAGATTAGATTAGTTATTATCTTATCTAATCATGATGGCTCCTACTGTTTTTATCAAATCTTCCTTCAAACCATAAAAAGTAAGATTAGCCGGGATTAATTACACCCTGCAAGTTTGCCAATCGGTCAGGCAGGTAGGTATTGATACTCCGAGGGAGTCTCTCCATGCTTTCGTATGGAACTAATTAAATAACCTTTTTTCCGCAGAGGCATAACCCCGTTAACACCTTTCTTAGACACCTACTGGATCAGCTAATTGTAAAGTGGAAAAACTCTCCCAGGAGTAACTCTTACTCGTAGTAGGCATCGGGTTCCAACTATCTCATAGAAGGTTTGCAATCTCATTGCAAATTTCAACACTTGAAATTCCTAATTTCTTTTTTTACCCCCAATGACCTATGGCCTTGATGGAGGTCGACAAACCATAGGCTTCTAGTCAAGTTTAACCCGTTCATTTCGTGATTGAATTAAACCCACCCGCACGACCCTTGGTGGAGGTCAACAAGGCCGTACGACCATCCTAATCCAATCGCATCATATGCAGCAGATAAGCACTAATCAGCTACCGCATACTACGCCTTGATAGTGGTCAAAAAAACACAGCACGAATACTAAATAGCAGTTATCTGAAATGACTGGTTTTGATGAAAACCTTTAACGTAATAAACTTGATATCGTTATGGAATCAAGTGATTTGAAAATGAGTGTTTTTGTAGCATTTGCTAGTTTTGCTAAAGAGGTCACTCCCGGTGAAGGGATCTCGGTTCTTTCCTCATCGAATCGGGTGCTGGATATTCATCAAGGAATACCAATATGCAAAGCAAGAACTAGAGAAGCTATCAAAACAAAACCGAGTGGGTTGTAGCATTTGCTAGTTTTTCTAAATAGGTCACTCCCGGTGAAGGGTCTTGGCTCTTTCATCATCGAATGAGGTGCTGGATATTCATCAAGGAATACCACTATGCAAAGCAAGAACTAGAGCTACCTTTTTAAAAATATTGATTCTACAATATCTTTAGCTTTCTTTTCTTTCCATTAATCTCATTAATGAAGTCTCATCATTTATGTTTCCCTAAAACATCACAGAAAAGAAATTAAAATAGAACGTACGCTTCTGCCATCCGCATTCACCATAGGCCCTGTCATTCACCATTAGATTACTTAACTAACGGCAGAGCGAGGGTTGGACTAGCGCGGGTGCAAAACATAAGCAATGTTTATTATATATATCATATATATATATATATAGCATTCATCTCACGCAGTTATATGATCACATCACAGAACACAAACAGCAGAAGTCAACATATGAAATATTGGATATACTAGGGGTCCGTGTTTTAAATTCAGCCAGTAATGAAAAACACGGATTCCACGGTCATGATGAATAGACAAACCCACATCCCTAGAACCCTACGAGAGCGGAAAGTAACCCTGCCAATTCTAGAGTTAGGAGACCCGGTCTCGACTCCTCGAGATTGTCTCCCACTGGACTCTAGAACCCGGTTACTTGTGCTCCCCGTCTTGGGTCTATCCTAATGCGGAAAATTAAATAATATATATCAATGGTGACATCATCCTCAACCCGGAAGTGTCCTAATAAAAGAATATTACATAAAAAATTTACATGAATGAAATTTTTTTAAAAAAAACTCTCATCTCACGCCAAAAAAACCAGGCTATTCAATCACGACGATCCAATATAACATATCACAACAACACATAACATCACATGTCATCAACGTAAGTAAATATGCATATCCCGAATTCCGTTGACATATAGCAATGAGATTGGGGATACCCCACATATTACACTTACGGTCGCAGAGAAGAAATGAAAAACTACAATATTTAGAATCCGCAAACTCCTTAGACATCATAAACTCGGAATATCTCATATTTCGAATTTCATGCCTAACCTATAAACCTTGCATTTTAGTCTCAAATTGAAAACTCTTTTCAATAAGTAGTCGGATAATTCAACAAGATTCCCGACTAAGTGTTCGCGTACTATACGCGATTGCGACGGAGTTTTGATTCGAATCAAAACTCCGTAGCAATCGATCAACCGAGACTAAAACGCTAGATTTACAAAACACTAACTAGTTTTCTCAAAACTAATTGTTGTGGATTCCAAATATTGTATCATATATCATCATAATCTTGACGACGTTAAATATTTCGATCAACTTATCAAATACCCACAAATCTCAGAGACCTCAACAACTTGAGCAATATTAAAAATATCCAGAAAGTGCCAAATATCACAGTGGAGCATCACAAGAAGTACGAGCCATCAATTCACCAAACATGCTGCGGAACCGCGGCCAAACCATGGGTTTGGCGGCGGTTCCGTGGCGGTTTGGTTGAATCATGGTCTCGTACTTCTTGGGGTATAGAAAAGCCTGCATGATTTTCTGGATATTTTTAATATGAAAAATTTTAACTTTTGAAAAATGGATAGAAACTAGGTGAAATCTGGGTTTTCGAAATTCGATCGAACACTTTAACGTCGTGAATACTAACCCTGATATTCTAACCTGGCTTTGATACCATGAAAGTGTGTCCTAGCACCACCACTGGGTTTTAACTGGCATCAAGCATGCAATTTTCAATAAAATCTTGGTGCTAACCTACACTAACCTAGAATCTAGCTAGATGATTAGGGTTTTAGCATGATATATAAAAACTTTACACTAAGTGAAGAATACTACAACCTGTAGACCAAGTCCTTCTCTTCTCAAGCTCCGGGTAGTAGTCTCTATGACTCCACTAGGCTCCACTTAAAGAAGGATCGAGCTTCCTACGTGACCTTCGTATCGAAGATGATCCACCCGAAGCTCTACTAATCCGAGCTACCTCTTCACTAATCTCCTATTCGTGAAGGAAACAGCATAAACTCAAGTGCTAATCAAGTGTAGGATGATGAAGTAGGGGTGTTTAGCTCACTAAGTATCTTCTAAAGCCCTAGGGTTCACAACATATATGAGGGTTGGGGCTAGAAGCAAGAGGAAGAAGAAGAAGGAAAAATGAGAGATAGCTCAAAATTGACCCAAAGGAAAAATGAACAAGTGTGTAATGGCACTTCACATCTCTCACTTATTGAAGCATTCATTATTTATCAAATAAATAATTATAACCATACTTCAATAGTGAGTCAAGACCAATAAACTAATGAAAATGCCATGCCTCACCCATTCCATAAATATCTCATCATTTTCCATCTCTTTTTCTATTTTCTAAAAATAGAAAATCCAACCATGCTTCATAACACACACACACACACACACACACACATATTAAGAGAAGAAAATAATTAGTTAGCAATAATATTAGTTAATATATAATTATATCAAATATAAATATATATCATATTATTAAATCAACACTTGATTCAATAATCCGGTTATATTACACATAACCGACTAATATAATTTATCTGTATATCACATTATCAAATCAATACTTGATTCAATAATCCGGTTATATCACATATAACCTGACCGATAACATTTATCGCCAAATTAGAATAGGGTATCGCATACTCGTATTTAATCAAGCCCACGCACATATCAACATATGTGCCCTAGTTCGTTTCGCTTGAACTATGAAACCTCTATATGGGACTCTAAGGACTCGTCAATACGCCAGCAGTAGGTGATGATCACATCAGTCACCCACAAGCCGTCAGTGGTACTAGCTGGACGTAACGGCTACCTAGGTATTGAGCGAATAGAATATCAACAAGAAAGCTTGTCCAAACTTCCATGAAGCCTATAAGTAACACTTATCGTACAGTCCGGTCTCTTTGTCTGATATGTCACATATCGAGTTTAGGGGTGGAATCGTCAGACCACGGTAACTTGATAAGTCATGCCGATGTGTGGCTCATAATGGTTCGAGAAACTACTGATAACACTTACTAGTAAATCTCGTCAGTCCTGGCCAGGGACTTACTATTATAGCCAATCGAGCATAGCACAACATCAACTCCCTATACCAGGAGAGACGAAACCCCTCCTATCGCTCACTGCCTCCATGTGACTCAGGACTGTACCCAAAATCCACCTGTTTGCACGACTCCTTTGAGCCGTGGTTGGGAGGAAATCAATGTAAAGTGGGAACTACACAAGACACTATGACGATCTAGGGTCTACAGACTAACTTGTACCATTATCACCAGAAAACTGCTATCTGAAGATAGGTATGGTACCATCTAGGAGTTCTCGGCGAGTCCTATTCGGTGTACCCATTCTCTAATGAGCACATGTGTACAATCTTTGATGTCAAACACCAATGTTTATGGGATCAACCATCGCCCCCTACAGGGTCAAGAAACATACACACTAGTCTACTCTGGAATATCGATGACCTGTCTCGATACTTTCTCGACTAGGAACAGTTAAAAGATGTGCTTGTGGACTACACAAGTCCCAGTAGTATGATCCTCATCATAGTCCTGGTTGTCAAGAAAATATCTTAAGGGCTTTATCAACATGTATCAGAGAGACAGTATAATAATACAAGTGTACATGTTAAGATAAAGAGCAATAAGATACCATACTATTATGTCGAGCAAGAAAGTCATCTATATATATGTCTAAACATCTACTATATCATACAATAATGGCCTCTAGGGCATACATATTCCTAACAAAAAAAAGGTCAAACTACATACATTTGATTAAAGAGAATGGTGAGGTACTTACCAATTGGGATAAAATAAGAAGGTGTCGCTAGGTTATTATAGGAACTTAATGGGCACAACTAAGGAGGTCAGATGGAAGCTGCAGACAGATTTTGGACCGATGGTAAACGGTTAGTAAGGAAGCAAAGTGAAGAGTTGGACATGGGGTTTTCAGAAGAGGAAATTAAATCGGGGATTTAGGATTTAGGGGCGGATAAGACATCTAGACCAAATGGTTTTCTCATTCTATTCTATCGCAGATTTTAGGATATTGTGAAAGGAGATATAATAAGGCTATTTGAGGAGATGGAAGGAAATGCACTTAATCTATACCGTCTGAACTGTTCGAATTTGGTCCTTGTCCCAAAGAAAAGTGAAGTTAGGTATCTTAAGGAGCACATGCTTATAAGTTTGGTGAATTGCTTGTGTAAGATAATTTCAAAGGTGTTGGCTAATCGGTTGAGAAAATATTTGGAAGATATTACCAAAGATACGCAAACTGGTTTTGTGGATGGAATATACATCATGGATGGAATAGCTATAGCCAATGAGGTCATTCAAGATTCTCGTAGGCGATGGAAAGATGGATATCTCCTTAAACTAGATTTCGAGAAAGCATACGACATGGTAAATTGGATATGCATTTTAGAATGTTTAAAGCTTAAAAGATTTTCGCACAAGTGGACATAATGGATTAAAATGTGGTTATCCTCGGTTTCTACCAATATTTATATAAATGGTGATATTACAAGTAAGTTTTGATGGAGACGTGGGTTGTAGGAAGGGGATCCCTTATCATCGCTTATTTTTACATTAGTGGCTGATGGTCTAGCACATATGATTCAAAGGTGTAGGAACAAGGGGTTGTTGGAGAGGTGTAGGAACAAGGGGTTGTTGGAAGGGTTAGGACCGGAGACATAAGGACGGAGATTATTAATCTGCAGTATACTGACGATACTCTGCTATTTGGAATGCTGTGATACTTAAATAGGTCTTATATTCTTTTGAGTTTTGGTCAGTATTGAACATTAATTTCCACAAGAGTTCAGGAGTTTTCTTAGAAGAAAGATTAGTTTGGGAAGAACGGTTGGTTTCGATTTTTAATTGCAAGACGGAAGATTTCCTGGTTTAGTATTTAGGCTTACCTCTGCGGCAAGGAACATTGAAGAAGGCAAACTAGTTACCTTTGATAGACATGATACAAAATAGATTGGAGGGGTGGAAAGACCGGTGTCTATCAATAGGAGGCAGGATGACTTTATTTAATTCGGTGTTGTCAGCCATTCCACAATATTATGTCTTTTTATTTTCTTCTGAACTGGGTTGTTAAGAGAATCGATCATATTAAACGTAATTTTTTGTGGAGAGGAGTTTCGTTGGAGAAACGGAAATACCACTTGGTTAGATGGGGGAAGGTGTGTAGATCAAAAAAATAAAAGGCTTGGGTGTGAAAAATCTTAAGGATATGAATAGACACCTATTGGGGAAGTGGTGGTGGATATGAATCACAGATAACAGAAAAGGATGGGTGACAAGTATTAAAGCAGCCTATAGTAATAAGTTTGGTGTGGTAAGCACACCATATAAGAACATGACGACGACATCTGGTTTCTGGAAAGAAGTTATGTCCATAAAGAAGTCTTTTTTAAAGGTATCTCTTATACGATAAGGAATGGAAGCTCGATAAATTTCTGGCAAGACAATTGGTGTGGAGATATTAATTTGCAAGAAAGATTTCGAATTCTTTTTGAGCTAGCAAAATATAAGGAGGCTTCAGTTCTAGGCCAATGGAAGGGAAGTTATTGGTGGCCAAGATTTCAAAGGACGCTGACAGTAAGGGAACGGAGATAACGATGCATGTTGATTGATTATCTTGAGGTCTGGAAACCAATGAAGGGGGGAACAAAGATACCGCGGAATGGAAATGGTCGTCAAGTAGGGGGTCTTCGGTGAAGTCATTTTATAATATCCTGAAATATTGTGGGCTTGTTTCAACAAACTATAGGTGGATCTAAAAGTTTTCCGTACCGTTAAAAGTTCATTTTTTTTGTGATTGGCTTCCAATGACGCTGTTTTGACGAGAGATAACTTAGGCAAGAAGAAGCGGGTAGGACCGACGCATTGCGGTATTTGTGAAGCACAAGCAGAGTCAGTGAATCATTTATTTTTCTTGTGTTCGATAGCTTGGAGTGTTTGGGATAATTTTGGAGGCTGTTCGGGTTTTCATCTCTGCTGACCACCTTTGGTGATCTTTAGAGTTTTTGGGAGATTGGATTGGATAGAGGGCATTTGGGAAATTGGGAAATTGGGAAATTGTGAAATAATGGTCTCTGCTGTGTGTTGCAATATTTGGATTAAGAGAAACAATAGAATTTTTAAAGACTCTACGAAATCTGTTTTGAGTTTTCTAAATGTGACTGAAACCATAATTGAATTCTAGTCAGGTGGTGCGGGAAAAAGGGTTAAGAAAAAGGCAAGAACTGTGACAGAAGACGAGGGCTCAATTGCGGGCTTGGAGAATTCCGTTCCCTTTGTTTTGGTGGATGAAACAGCGCGAGACGGAGGAGGTCAACCGTGAGTGTTAAAGTTCTGGAAGATGGTTTCTACCAGAGGAAGTTGCTTTTTTTTCTTATCTTCTGCGAAAATAAGACTTGGATTTAAATTTTTTTGAAGGGGATGTGTTATCCACTATTTTATTTTCTTTTTTTTCCGAGAATCTTGATGTAGTTTTGTTAAACCGTCGTTTAATGAAACGCGTGGGCATTTTGCATACGTTTTAATCAAAAAAAAATTAACGAAGTTAATTATAACCGTTTTTCCTTTTTAATAATTATAATTAATTAAATTGTTTATCATTTATAATTTTTAATAATTGTTAATAATACGTTAATAATCAACAAAACCAACAGTACAGATCTGTGTCTCATAGGCTCAACTTATTTAATATCTAATTTACAACATTCTCCAAGATATTATAAATTACTAAAAAGAGGATGCGCCCACAACCGTCCATAAAAGATGAGAAAGTTGATAATGTATGTGGTCTGTGACAAATTATCAATGTACAACGGGGCTTACAGCGTCTCTATAGAGTGCATTCTATAGTTGGAGCATATATGATATGTATTTATTGGACTTTAAATGATGGTTTTATATTTAAGTGCAACAACCAAGGAAAAGGTAAAAGGTGCCAAGTGCAAAAACACCATGCAAAGTCTAATATAAGGATGCCATGTATGTCTTCCAGTACCCGTTTACTCATAATAAAAATAATTTTAAAAGTTGGGAGATAAAAGTAATCCATCATTCATTCCTTAAATAAAAGAAAGAACTTGCTCACAACTGTTTGTTTGTTTATATCTGATGGAGGTCCTTTTCGGGTCTCCTTCAGATGTTGTCTTCTGTCGATCTCCCGATGAATTTTGAAGGTGATTACCTGTTGTGTGTGGGTCTCAATGGATTTTGAGGAGATTAGTGATTTGAGGAGTTTAGCGCCGAGTACCTGTAAGGAAGTCCCGGGGTGGTTTGGTATCACCGAGGACCCTCCGATGGTCAAGTTAGTAAGAGATCCGAGCAGAGTAACGGCTAAGTGGAGTAAAAATGGCTTACTTGACTCCTCTGTGATAGGGGTTTATATAGTGGCGGCAGCACGCAGCAGCAGGCGCGAGAATCTCGCCGGCAGTTACGCTCCCGACGTCACGCACGCGTAAAGAACGGATCGCACATTAATGGGGATCGTGATGGCATGGGACGTGGGATGTTGCTGGCAGAGAATCTGCGCATGGCGAGATTTGCGAAGCGGCGGTTACGCCTGTGAGTGGTGGAGTTGGTCGGTCAGAGGACTGAGGAAGATGTCCTCGGCTGAGGAACTCGGGGATGAGCAAGAGGACCGAGGAGTTTTGGTCATGTGGCAGCTCGGGGCGAGCTGAGAGGCCGAGGAGGCAAATTTTCTGGGGGCTTTAAGGTGAGCCAGCTTGTGCTTGCAGGTCGGGTACAGGGATGGCCTGGTCGGTCCCTATTGGCCCTTTCTTCTGAATTCCGGTACACGTTATCTGCCACGTGTCCTGATCTTGGAGATCGCCAATATTGAGCATCATCATTAGCCTCCCACTCTTGTCCCGACCAGCTAGCGGGTCGGGTCAGGAATGGACTGCCGGGCCGCCCGGGGTGAGCTCCCTCCTAAGGTTTCGTCGGGACGCGTCCCCGGGCTGTCAGCTGTTTCTCCTGCCAGTGAATCAGGATGAGATCTCTGCATTTAAGGAAGGTGCGCCGGTTCGCACATCCTGCCACTGAAGCGACGGTCCACGTGTCAAGCGTTCTTGAGGCCGACGCGACGTGTACAAACCTGCGACGCCTGACGGGGTGCGGTCCAGTGTGGGAACGACAAGTGGAGCAATCGGAGCCGTTGGACGTGAGGAGGCGTTTTGGCTGGATATGAAGGGCGCCGTTGGATGAGGTCGTTTGCGGTGATAAATAGAGGTGGTGCCCACTCCAGGGCCCCTGGTCTTTCATATTTCCTTTCTTCTAAGTCTTAGCATTCTCGGCGCTCTTCCTCTTTTGGGTTGGATACATGGTTCGTTCCCACTCTTTTGGTTTTTCGTTCCGGGGGAGGCCGGCGGCGCGGCCGCGCCCTTAGCTGGCTCACGCCCCGCGCCGAATGTTCCGCCGGCGATAGGGCCGTCCGCCTCGTTGATGGCTCCCGGTGATCGTTTCGGCGGCGGCCAGAGACGTCCACAGTCATCCGAGCCCCAGACGAGAGATGTAGGAGAGGGCGAGGACGGGGTGCCCCTTAAGAGGAAAATGACGATCTCTCGTGTGCCGTTTCCGGGATGGAAGAGTCGGTTGGTGGGAGGCTTCCGCACGGCACCCTGAGGGTCCAAATGGAGGCCATAACCCAAGGAGCGGTCCAAGTACGAACTCTTCTACGTGTTGTTTTGGACCTTCCTTTCTTTGGCTCAAGCGTCTCCAAGTTTCTCATCAGGTCCTTCAACACCGCGCCCTCGCTGTTCGTATGGAGGCCGAGGGGGCGTTCCATACGCCGAGGTTGGTAGAAGCGTTTCCTTCAGAGGTCGAGGTCCTGTGGCGTGACCTACGTCTGGAGACGGCGAGGGATGATGTCCTGGCAGCCCGAGCAGAGGTTGCGGAGCTCGCCAATTCAGTGACCGGGGTGCCTATCGTCGCCTGAGCGCATCCCACCGAGTTGCCGATAGGAAGTTGGCGGATCTGGCCAATCGTTTCACGGCCATGGAGAAGGGGAGAGACGCCGGCAGGGGGGATGCCGAGGCGGCGCTTCTGGCGGCCAAGACTGCCGAGGTATGGGCTAGGAAAGCTGTGGCCGATTACAAGGTGTCAAAGCAATTTTATGTCGAGCTTGGCAAGTATTCCGCCGTCACGTGGAATAAGGCTCTGGATGCCGTGAAGGAGCAGCTTCCCGAGTTCGCCAATGTCGAGCTCTGTGCTCGGGTCCCACTCCCAGTGGCAAGGCCTCTGGCAGACAACGATGAGGGAAGCGAGGCGCACCCCTGGTGGCAAAACCTCCGGTGGTGAAGCCTTCGGCAGACCGCGATGACAGTGATGAGGGGAGCGAGGTGCCGGGGAGGGGGGTTTGCGACTTAGGCCTTTTTGATATTTCCTCGTCCCTCTTTTGTAAGCGTCTGGAACTTTGTAAGGCTGGGGAGCCCCCAATACCCCTGTAAAACGTTTTACTTGTGCGAATAAAACTCTTGTTGTTTCATCGCTTTACATTTTATCTTTTGGATGTGAAGAGTGTTCGTAGAATATCCTTGCTTGCTTTGTTGGGCTTCCATGTCAGGCGATCGTACGTCAAGTTGATTTCGGTCACTTGCCAAGCATGTCGAGCACTGCTGAGAAGGAGGCATCGCCATGGCCCCGGGGTCGAGGGGGGATCGCTCAAACTTGGATAGACTTGATGCCCCTTGTTGGGGCTTGCATCATCTGCGTGTGATGGGCAAAGGGATGTCTGCCGTATTTTTGCCGAGCATGAATGGTAAGCTGCTCTGCTGCCCCTTGGCGAGGGCCTTTGACTTCTGGCGTTGAGAGCAACGACCACTAGCTGGGGATGGTCGAGCGAGGGTCAGGCTCGACGGCCTCTGGGAGGACTTCGGATACTTAGCGTTGGAGGGGCTGTAAGAAGCACACTAAGGATGATCGGGCAGTGAAGCTGCGCGGTTGCCTCTCGGCGAGGGCTTTGATCTCTGGCGTCGTGGGTGGGCAGCTACCGGCCTGGGATGACCGAGCGGGGTAGCCGCTCGGATGCTTTTGTGAGGGCTTCGATCTCTGGCGCCATGGGTAGGGAGCTACCAGCCGGAGGTAGCCGAGCATGGTAGCTGCTGATAAGGAGGACTTTGATCCTTAGTGTTGGAAGGGCTGTAAGAAGCCCACTAAGGATGACCGGGCAGTGAAGCTGCGCAGTTGCCTCTTGTCGAGGGCTTTGATCTCTGGCGTCATGGGTAGGCAACTACTAGCCTGGGATGACCGAGCGGGGTAGCCTCTCGGATGCCTCTTGCGAGGGCTTCGGTCCCTGGCGTCATGGTAGGGAGCTACCAGTAGGAGATGACCGAGCAGGGTAGCTTCTCGGTTGCCTCTTGCGATGGCTTTGATCCTTCATGACGGGGACCAAGCAGGGTTACTGCCCAGTGCCTCTTGGCGAGGACTTTGATCCCTGTCGGTTGTGGTAGGAAGCTGCCAGACGGGATAGCCGAGCAAGGGCCCGACTGCCTCTGGGAGGACTTTGGTCCTTAGCGCGGGAGGGGCTGTAAGAAGCCTACCAAGGACCCTAGCCGGGCAGGGTTACTTCCAGGTGCCTCTTCGCGAGGGCTTTTGTCCTGAAGGATAGCCGAGCGAAGGACCCTCGGGCTCGACTGCCTCTTGGGGGCTTTTGATCCCTGTTGGTCGTGGTAGGAAGCTACCGGCAGGGGATAGCCGAGCAGGGTAGCTGCTGAGCTGCCTCTAAGGAGGACTTTGATCCTTAGCGTTGGAGGGGACGTATGAGGCCTGCTAAGGATAATCGGGCAGTGAAGCTGGGCGGTTGCCTCTTGGCGAGGGCTTTGATCCCTAGCGTTGCGAGTAGGGAAGCTACCGGCCAGGGATAGCCGAGCAGGGGAGCCGCTCGGCTGCCTCTACGGGGGACTTTGATCTTTAGCGTTGGAGGGGCCGTATGAGGCCTGCTAAGGATAACCGGACAGTGAAGCTGTGCGGTTGCCTCTTGGCGAGGGCTTTGATCCCTGGCGTTGCGAGTAGGGAAGCTACCGTCCAGGGATAGCCGAGCAGGGGAGCCGCTCGGCTGCCTCTACGAAGGACTTTGATCCTTAGCGTTGGAGGGGCCATATGAGGCCTGGTAAGGATAACCGGGCAGTGAAGCTGCGCGGTTGCCTCTTGGCGAGGGCTTTGATCCCTGGCGTTGCGAGTAGGGAAGCTACCGGCCAGGGATAGCCGAGCAGGGGAGCCGCTCGGATGCCTCTTCGGAGGACTTTGATCCTTAGCGTTGTAGGGGCCGTATGAGGTCTGGTAAGGATAACCAGGCAGTGAAGCTGCGCGGTTGCCTCTTAGCGAGGGCTTTGATCCCTGGTGTTGCGAGTAGGGAAGCTACCGATCATGGATAGCCGAGCAGGGGAGCCGCTCGGTTGCCTCTACGGAGGACTTTGATCCTTAGCGTTGGAGGGGCCTTAGGAGGCCGTCTAAGGATAACCGGGCAGGGTAGCTGCTCGGCTGAATCTTCATGAGGTTTTGCTCGACCATCCAGTTGCAGGTATGGGGAACAGGAACGGTCGCGGTGGGCGTGCGCGTAGTATGCGCATTGAATGTGGAGGGAGGCGAAGCGCCAGGGTCGCGTCGCTCCGATTCTGCCATAGAAGGCTCGATGATCACCGCGTGGCAGCGACTTCTTGGGCGAGAGCAGGCGACCGTTGAGTTCCGTTGGAGTGCAGTGGGCTTTATAAGGCTGAAGGAGCATTGGTCCTTCCTTTTTTCGTAAGCAGATCATCGAGAATGCAGGACACCATCCCCGTAATCATCCACTTCGAAGACGTATACCTCTATGATCAGAACTGCACCGAGGACACGGTGCAGTTGGTCTATGGGACTATTGAAGACCACTTCGGCTGGCTGCTCCCCCGACGCTCCTCCCTGCTGCAGCTGCTGATGTACTCCATCTGGAGGGCATCGCCGGGGCTCTACAACCCCTTGTCCGAGCAGCTCTATGACGAGGCCGTAGGCAAGCTAAGGTCTCTGAGGCGCTTCGGCCTGATCTCCGCGAATCGGCTGGCTCGCTCAGTGGCGCTCGTCCGTGAGTGCTACGAATTGAGGCTCGGGGTCAACGCGCGCAGGGGGAATCGAGGGCTGAGGTTGGATCTCGCGAGGCCTCGGCTGGAGGAGATCTTTACCGAGTTCCATGAGCAGTGCTCTCTGCACCCCTTTCCCCCGCTGCTGTAATTTTCTTTTTCTTTTGTATTGTACGGCTGAGGAGCCCATAATACCTTTTGAATAAATGAGACATTTCCTTCTTTTTTGCAATGTTCCATTGATCTTTATTAAATTAACAACAGACCCTAGGAAGAGTTTACATTTGCCTTAAAAGAAAAGTATAGGCTAATAGATGACCTTATTAGCGTGGCCCGGGCCCCTCGGAGGCTTCTTTATCTCCGTGCTCGGCACCGGGTACGGGTCTCCCTGAGCGCCAGACTGGTCATCTGCCGAAACGAGCATGATCTGGCCGATGGTCAGCTCGGCGGGTGGGGGACGCTGCTCCTGCTCACGTTCGGCCTGCCATTTGTCCCTCAAGTAGGCGGCGAGGTGCCCCGATCGGATGAGCTCCTCGATGTAGTCCCGAAGTTGCTTACAATCCTCCGTGGCGTGGCCCAGCGTCCGGTGGAAGGCGCAGTAAGGGCCTCGGGTTTGCTTCGAGGCCTGACACGGGATTGGAGGGAACTTGAAGAACCCCTCACCCTGGGCCTCCTCTAGTAACACTGCGAGGGAGACGTTGAGCGGGGTGTACTTCTGGAACTTCGGGTGATAGGGCCGCTGACGCTCCGGTCTCTCTTCCCAAGCCCTCTTTTTCTGGTCGGACCTTTCTGCTCGGGGGAGGTTCGCGTTCACCTCGGACTCCAGCTGAACCTCACGCTCAGTCCACGCCTTGACCTCGGCCATGGTCTTAGGCTGTGCCAACCCAAAGGAGCGTAACCACTCCTTGTGCCAAAGCCCAAATCTGAGCGCCGCGATGACGGTCTCATCCCGGTGCTCGGGGACCTCAAGGAGGGCGTTGTAGAAACGGGTGATGTTAGTCCTGAATGTCTCCTTGTCACCGCCCTTAATTGTAAAAAGGTAGTCGACCGTGCGCTTCTATCTACGGTTCCCAACGAAGCGACCGAGGAACTGAGTAGCCACCTCGTCGAAGGTCGAGATTGAGCGAGGCTCGAGCCCTCGGAACCAGTCCCAACCTGCACGGATGAGGGTGGCTGGGAAGGCCCTGCACTGGGCAGCGTCGGAATGGTCCTGGAAGCTCATCCCCACGGTGAAAGCATCCAAATGGTCTTTCGGGTCGGTTTTCCCGTCGAACAGAAAGACCTTCGGGGGCTTGTTGCGCGAGGAGACGCGGAAAGCGAGCAGTACCTCGGTGAACGGCTTGGTGAGCGAGTCGGCGGCGTACTTAGCCCCGTCGCCCGAGAGGTGACCTTCTCGGCGCATGCCTTCGATCTTCTTCTCGAGGGCGTCGAGTCGACCATGGTACCCCGAGGATTCGGCGCCTTGTGATCCCTGGCCTTTGCTGTGGGAGACCTGCGTCTGGGCACGGCCCCGGTTCCTCTCGAGGAGGTCCCTCAGATCCCCGGGCGAGGTGTCCCTCGAGCCGTCGTGGCGAGCCCCCTCTGTGCGACCCCGTCGAGGGAGGGGTTATCGATCATGCCTGTGGACAGGCTAGGTGACCGACATCTCCTCAGGGGGGTAAGGGTCACGAGGAGGCTCGAGGCGAGGAGCTCTGGCAACGGATCTTGGTGTGGATCCGTGGGGCGCCCAGCGGGCCTAAAAGAGTATCGGCCCGTAAGATCTGTGGCCAGGATTCGTAGCCTGCCGGTGGTCAGCCGTGCCGACGAATGCAGAGACTTCTGGGGTGGAGGAGCGACGATCTGGGGCCCAGGCCCGGCCGTTTGGATGCGGACGAGCGCCTCCACAAGGGACTGTAGCCAATCTATTCGGCTGGCGAGGGCGTTGATGATGGTCGCCAAAGGAGGTTCATCCGCGCCTCCGATGAGGGGGAGGCGGCAGCTGGTACCTGGATCTTCAGGGTGGTTGCTTGCCATGTGGATGGAGATCGGAAGGCTAACTTTGTTTTTTTTGTGGAGTTTAGGTTCCCACAGACGGTGCCAACTGATGAAGGTCCTTTTCGGGTCCCCTTCAGATGTTGTCTTCCGTCGATCTCCCGGTGGATTTTGGAGGTGATTACCTGTTGTGTGTGGGTCTTAATGGGTTTTGAGGAGATTAGTGATTTGAGGAGTTTAGCGCCGAGTACCTGCAAGGAAGTCCCGGGTGGTTTGGTACCACCGAGGACCCTCCGAAGATCAAGTTAGTACGAAATCCGAGCAGAGTAACGGCTAAGTGGAGTAAAAATGGATTACTTGACCCCTCTGTGATGGGGGTTTATATAGTGGCGGCGGCACGCAACAGCAGGCGCGAGAATCTCGCCGGCAGTTACACTCCCGACGTCACGCCCGCGTAAAGAGTGGATCGCCCATTAATAGGGATCGTGATGGCGTGGGACGTGGGATGTTACTGGCGGAGAATCTGCGCATGGAGAGATTTGCGGAGCGGCGATTACGCCTGTGAGTGGTGGAGTTGGTCGGTCGGTGGACCGAGGAAGATGGTCTCGGCTGGGGAGCTCGGGGACGAGCGAGAGGACCGAAGAGTCTTGGTTCTTTGGCAGCTCGGGGCGAGCTGAGAGGCCGAGGAGGCCAATTTTCAGGGGTTTTTGAGGTGAGTCTGCTTGTGCTTGCAGGTCGGGTGCAGTGGTGGCCTGATCGGCCCCTATATGCCCTTTCTTCTGTGTTCCGGGACACGTTATCTGCCACGTGTCCTGCTCTTGGAGATCGCCAATATTGAGCATCATCAGCATCCGCAAGATCTTGAAGGGCATGGTACATTTGGTTGCTTTTGTTCACTTGCAAAATTATTAATTAAAGGGTCTTAAATTTCGGTTGGTGGTTGGAAAATGCATAAAGGACCCTTCAACAAAAGAAATAATGGGATAGGTCCCTAGTGTTTGCTCTAATGTGCAGCAGGACACTTGAAACAGTTGAGCACTTGTGTATAGGTTTTACTTTTGCTTTGCTTATTTGGAAAGTTATTAACAATATGTTCCATTTAAAGAAATATACAAACTCCTAAAATATTGTGGCATTTGCATAGGATATAAAATAAACAATATAAGAGATATTTTTTAATTTTTTTCTCTAATAAATATATATAAAACTCAAATGATACAATTTTTTCCGTTTTATTAGTAGCATCCTTTAGTGCTTTCTTGAGAAAAATACCTTTCGGGCAAGCATACACTAACTAACATACTACGGTAACCAAGAAGTTGAACCGTATTTTCAGGATAGTATATGACGTTAGGATGTGTAAAGACGTATATGATCTTATCCCACCTTGGGTGGGGAGCGTCGTCTCCTTTGAGGATCAAGACATGTAAAGCATGCTTAAAAAATCTAAGTATAAAGCCTTATTTGATTCCTAGTAATTTTTGTACCCTCTTTGCACTATTTTTCACTTTGAAATTTCTACTGATTTTTGGTTCATCTGTGATGATGCTCGATATCGGTGCTCTCCCAGACCATGACACGTGGCAGATGACGTGTCCCGAAGCTTGCAAGAAGGGACCCACAGTGGTCGACCAGGCCATTCCTATGCCCGTCCTACAGACAAACAACTGTTGGCTCGTCCCCGAGCCCCCTGCACAATTGGTCTCCTCGGCTTCACAGCTCGTCTCCGGGCTACCGCAGAACCAAGATACCTCGGCTCTCCTGCTCGTCCGCGAGCTCTTCCGCCGAGGTCATCTTCCTCGGTCTTATCGACCGACCAACGGCACCGCTCACAAGCGCAACCGCCATCCCGTGAATCTCGCCATGCGCGAGATATCCGCCGGCCACATCCCATGTTCCATGCCATCACGATCCCCCATTAACGAGCCTGTCTCGCCATTAATTGAAGATCCCGCTCATCACGCGCGTGTAACGTCGGGAGCGTAGCGGCCGACATGATTCTCGCGTCTGCCCTTCCTGCTACCGCCGCTATATAAACCCCTTCTTCAGACGGTTCAAGTAAGAAATTTTTACTCCACTAGCCGTTACTCTGCTCGGATTTTCTCTCTAACTTGACCGTCGGAGGGTCCTCGGTAGTACAACCACCCGGGACTTCCTTGCAGGTAGCTCAACCAAACCAACCTCAAACCCATTGAGATCCACACGCTTCAGGAGCAAGCCTCCAGATCCAATATCAGTCGTCCATCGCTGCCACCAGCAGATCAACGAAAGGTAACATCTTCGCGTGATCCAGGTCGCGTTAGCTGGCGTCGTCTGTGGGAACTTCTTGATTCCACCAAAAAAAAAAGTTCATCTTCCGATCTCAGTCTAATGGCGAGTGATCATCACGATGATCCAAGCACTAGCCGCCTCCTCCCCTCAACGGATACGCGGACGAACCTCCTCCGCCGAACGCCATCAATGCCCTGGACGACCGGATAGACCGACTCGCGTCCATCATGGAGGCGCTCAATCGCGTCCAAACGGCAGGGCAAGATCCCCAGACCACCGATCCCCCTCCGTGGGACCGGGACGCCTACAGAGGGAGAGAAGGATCCGCTTGTGCAGGCACGGCCGATCGGCGCCTCACTGTTTCCAACAGCCGCAGGTCCCCCGGGCCGACATATTCAATAATCCGGTAGGCACCACTTCATTTGGTTCCGAGGCCTTACGCCAGAGAGTTTCGCCCCGAGTCTCGTCGCACCCCTGTCCCTCCCGAGGCAGTGGCGGCCAGCTCGCCTGTTCACAGGCATGACCGCACCCCCTCCCTCGATGGGGTCGCGCACGCGAGACTCGCCACGACAGCTCAAAAACAACCCCACCGGGGGGCATAAGGAACCTCACCGAAAGGAGCCGAAGCTCGTCAAAAATCATGGTCATGACGGCAGGGGGTACGTCGAGTACTTGCGAGACTCAGCATCCCACGCCAGCCGCGGAGGATGACAGCCGTCCGAGGAAGAAGGCCAGGGAGACCGAGCTGATCACTTTTGACGACGGGGACTTTCATGGCATATCCCTGCCCCACAACGACCCCTGGTGATTACGGCTCGAGTCCATCAATACGAGGTGCACATGATCCTGGTCGACTCGGGAAGCTCGGCAGACATTCTCTTCTACGACTACTTTCTGTGCATGGGGCTTACCGCGGCAGACCCGAGGTCGACCTCCCATGCCCTTTCAGGATTCACCAACCACTCCATCCCGGCGGAAGGGGTGATCACTGTACAGTTCAACGTCGGAGAGGCCGGCCGTACGCGGACAGTGCCGGTGGAATTCATCGTAGCGAGAATTCCATCGGCCTACAACATCCTCCTCGGCCGCCCCACGCTGAACTCCCTCCGGGCCCAGATATCGATCTACTACTTGGCGTTGAAGTTCCCTCTCGACCAGGGAGGGATAGGTCGGGTCTATGGAGACCAGCGAATTGCAAAGGTTTGCTTCACCAGCGAATTGCAAAGGTTTGCTTCACCGTAACATCTTCATCGGAGAGGCCGGTCGACGATGTTGAAGGTGAGGGTGACATCAGGGGTTCTCTAGACACTCGAGACGAGCAAAAAGAGGTCCGAGGGACCCCTGTGGAGCCTCCGACAGAGGTCCCCCTCGTAGAAGGGGATGACGAAAAACTCGTTCAGATCGGGTCGCTTCTGACAGGAACTCAGCGAGATGACCTGGTTCATTTCCTCAAAAACAACTCCGATGTGTTTTCCTGGACGTCTGCTGACATGCCTAGGATCGACCCCAAAGTTATATCTCACAAGCTTGGGGTAGTACCTGCGGCCCGAACCGTCAGACAGAAAAAGCGAAGCTTCGCCCCGGTCAAACAAAAGGCTATCGAGGACGAGGTAGATCGGCTCCTCGCCGTCAACTTCATTCGGAATGTGCCCTATTCGAAATGGCTAGCAAATGTAGTCCTGGTCAAGAAGTCAAGAGGGAAGTGGCGCATGTGTATCGACTTCACCGTCCTCAACAAGACCTGCCCCTAAGACAACTATCCCCTACCTCAGATAGATCAGCTCGTCGACAGCTCGGCAGGCCACGAGCTATTGAGCTTCATGGATGCCTCCTCCGACTACAATCAGATCCGTATGAATTCGGCAGATGAAGATCTCACTACATTCACAACGGACCGGAGGGTATACTGCTACAAGGTGATGCCCTTCGGCCTCAAGAATGCCGGGGCTACGTACTAACGGTTGGTCAACCGCATGTTCAAGCCACAGATCGGCAGGAACATGGAAGTTTACGTCGATGATATGCTCGTCAAATCAGTCTCATCGACCGACCACGCCAAGGACCTAGGCGAGGCCTTCGAGGTACTCCGCAAGTTCAAGATGAAGATGAACCCCGCCAAGTGCGCATTCGGGGTCACCGAAGGAAAGTTCCTCGGTTTCATGGTCACCCACCGTGGGATCGAGGCTAACCCGGAAAAAATCGATGCTATCCTCAATATGACCGCGCCCAAGACCAACGTCGAGATTATGCGACTGACAAGGCGGGTTGCTGCTCTGAGCCTTTTCATGTCGAGGTCTGGGGAAAAGTGCCTCCCATTCTTCAAAGCTCTAAGGAAAATTCCGAGGTTCGAGTGGTCAGAAGAGTGCCAGACCGCCTTTCACCAGTTAAAGAGGCACCTTGCGATGCCACCGCTGCTCACCCGACCATTTGAAGGAGAAGAGCTATCGCTGTATCTGGCGGTATCCGACCAAGCAGCAGGCTCAGTGCTTATTCGGGAGGACGACGGAGTGAAGAAACCGGTACACTACGTGAGCCACGTATTCAAAGATGCAGAAACGAGATTTCCGGCCATAGAGAAGATCGTCTTGGCACTCATTGTGGCCTCAAGGAAGCTACGACACTACTTCTAGGCGCACACTATCCTCGTTCTCACCGAGCGCCCGCTGGGGGCTATCCTTACCTCACCCGAATCCTCAGGCCGCTTAAAGAAGTGGAGGTGGGAGCTGTCCCAGTTTGACATAAAATACCGCCCGAAGCAGGCCATCTAGGCGCAAGCCCTGGTCGAGTGCACCATCCCCAGCAAGGAGCCGGAGTCCACGCCGACCCTCACGGATCAGCACCCGATCATGGGGAGACCCGACTCGGTCCCTGAGTGGGTCATTTACGTTGACGGGTCCTCAACCGAGGAAGGCTGTGGCGCCGGCCACATCATTCGAGGCCTGAACGAGGCAGAAATGGAGTACTCTCTAAAACTCGGATTCAAAGCCTCAAACAACATGGCGGTGTACGAGACCCTGCTGGCCGGACTGCGCATAGCCTCCGGGCTTGGGCTGAAAACGATTCGAATCCGCAGTGACTCAGCCCTAGTCGTTGGCCAAGTGACCGGCCATTTCGAGGCTCGGGAGCCTCTAATGGTGAAGTACCTTGCCGAGGTAAGAAAGCTTCGGAAGAACATCGATGAAGTCCAAGTAGAGAAAATACCCAGACAGCTCAATGCCCAAACTGATGCCCTGAGCAAGCTGGCTTCATCCTACTCGGCCAACAACAAGAGATCTATCCTCTTCGAGACCTTGCCACGGCCCAGCGTGGAAGACAGGGCGACAATACTTCATATATATACAGCGCAGGAAGATGACCAAGACTGGAGGAATCCCCTCGTGGAATTCCTAAGGGATGGTACGCTCCCAGAAGACCGGGGAGCAACCCGCCGTCTCCGGGCCAAAGCCCGTCACTTCTTTTAGAGAAATGGGAACCATTACAAGAAATCCTTCACTCAGCCCCTGCTCCGGTGCATCGACCCCCACGAAGCCGACTACGTCCTCCGTGAAATCCATGAAGAGGTCGGCAACGCACACCAAGAGGCCCGAACCTTAATCCAGAAGGCACCGCTTCAGGGGTACTACTGGCCAACTATTCACGAAGACGCCCAGAAGCTCGTCAGGAGATGCAAAAGTTGCCAGCTCCACGGAAGCATACCTCGCCTCACGGCTACCGAGCTGACCGGTTTAACCTCCTTGTGGCCGTTCACCCAGTGGAGATTGGACATGATAGGACAGTTCCTGACCGGTACAGGCGGGCACAAGTATATCCTTGTCGTAGTAGATTACTTTACGAAGTGGGTCGAGGCCGTCCCCATCAGAAAACCGGATGCCGCCATGACCATCAAGTTCCTGCAGAACAACCTGATACTCCGGTTCGGCATCCCGAGGTGTATCATCACCGACCAAGGGACGAACTTCGAAAATGAGAAAGTGAAAGATTTCTGTAATGAATACCGTATCCTCATGAAGTTTGTCGCGGTCACACATCCCCAATGCAACGGGCAGGCTGAAGTTGCTAACCGGGACGTCCTCCGGGGTCTCCGGACCCGCCTAGAAAGGCGCCAAGTCAGTTAGGTCGAGGAACTGCCCCGGGTCTTATGGTCCCTGTGCACGTCAAAGAAGACCCCCACCAGTGAAACCCCTTTCAGTCTCTGCTACGGGACCGAGGCAACGGTCCTAGCGGAGATCGGGCTATCCAGTCATCGGGTCGAACACTTCGACGACAAAGCAAACACCATGGCACTATGGACCAACCTATACATTTTGTTGGAGAAACGAGACCGGGCCCAAATCAGGGCTGCCGCCTATCAGCAGCAAACTGCCCGATACTACAACGAGCGGGTCAAGCATCGCTTCTTCAAGACCGGAGATCTGGTCCTACGGCGAAACGAGTTCATCGATCAAGGCAGGCTGCATAAGTTTTCACGAAAATAGGACGATCCTTTTCTCTTCTCCGAGGTGCTTCCCGGCGGAGCCTACCGCTTGCAGGACGCGGACGGGCGTGAGTTTCTACGGCCTTACAACACTGAGAAGCTCATGCTATACCAGTAAAATGAATACCTACGAGTATGTACCTCTCTTTTCACCAAAATAATGTAAATTTTTCTAAAAAGTCCTTTCCATTCAAATAACAAGAAGGGAATGTTAGAACATTGCAAAAGAAGAGTCTTATTCATCCAAAATGGTACTATGAGCTACCCAGCCTTACAGAAAAAGGAAAGGTTATAACAAAGGTGGAACGGGTTCAAGGAAGTACTCTTGGTGATACTCGGAGTAGATTTCCGTTAGCCGGGCCCTCGCCGCTACAGACCGCTCCCACCGACGCAGCGCGTGGACCCGAGACGCCACAGAAGCACCCGACGCACCGCCCTCTGAGCCTTGGCCCATGATGTACCTCATCTTGAAACACTCCAGGATGAGGGCGAAGCATCGATCTTGCCTGGCCTTCGAGATGAGGCCAAACCGGAAGATCGAACGCACCTTGTAGAGTGCTTCGTCTAGAAGGTCCTCGGTGAAGGGGTTATCCAGACCCGGGGACCCCCTACAGATCGCGTACATCAGCATCTGAAGCAGGGATGACCGCCGAGGGAGAAGCTGACCAAAGTGATCCTCTAAGCGCTGAACCACTCTCCGGTACCCATCCTCGGTCAGAGACTGGTATACAAAGCGACATCATCGATGGAGATGATCTCTTCGATCAAATACACACGCCCAATCATCTCAAAGAAAGCGATGCCGGAGGAGTTGCCATCCTCCTCTCTATTTATAACCCCAAGCAAATCTTCAAGGACCCAGATTCTCACTCATACCGGCGCGAATCTTGGGAATCGCGGCAGCTAATCCAATGCCACGCAGCCACGTGGCGATACTGACGCGGCTTCACGAGACTTTCCGCCTTCCCCCCGTACGTCCATGACACATTTCATCCGTGACTATTGCCCTTCCCGATGTTCGCACATCTAGAGGGTCCGCAAATTCTTGCGCAACCGGGCAACAACCCTGCTCGGGCTTCTTTAAGGATCAAATCCCTCACCAAGAGGCACCGGGCAGCAACCCTGCTCGGCCCGTCCTTAGTAGGCCTCTTACGGCCCCACCCGCGCTAAGGATCGAAGCCCTCACTAAGAGGCAGCCGAGCGTCTACCCTGCTCGGCTATCCCTGGCTGGTAGCTTCCTACCCCACAATGCATGGGATCAAAGCCTTGGAAAAGAGGCAGCCGAGCAGCTACCCTGCTCGGCTATCCCCGGTCGGTAGCTCCCTACCTCGCAACGCCCGGGATCTAAGCCCTCACCAAAAGGCAGCCGAGCGACTATCCCGCTCGGCTATGCCTGGCTGGTAGCTCCTTACCCCATAACACTAGGGATCAAAGCCCTCACCAAGAGGCAGCCGAGCGGCTACCCTGCTCGGCTATCCTTGGCTGGTAGCCCCCTACCCCACAACGCCAGGGATCAAAGCCCTCCCTAAGAGGCATTAGGCAGCAACCCTGCTCAGCCATCCTTAAGGATCAAAGCCCTCGCCAAGAGGCACCGGGCAGCAACCCTGCTTGGCCCGTCCTTAGTAGGTCTCTTACGGCCCCTCCCGCGCTAAGGATCAAAAGCTCTCGCAAGAGGCAACCGGGCCCGCCCTTTCTCGATTTTCCCTGGGTGGTAGCTCCCTACCCCCACAACGCCAGGGATCCCTCGCTAAGAGGCACCGGGCAGCAACCCTGCCTGGCCCGTCCTTAACAATCAAAAGCCCTCGCAAGAGGCAACCGGGCACGCCCTTGCTCGGTTATCCCTGGCTGGTAGCTCCCTACCCCAACACTCAGGGATCAAAGCTCTCGCCAAGAGGCACCGGGCAGTTAACCTGCTCGGCCTGTCCTTAGTAGGCCTCTTATGGCCCCTCCCACGCTAAGGATCAAAAGCCCTCGCAAGAGGCAACCGGGCCCGCCCATGCTCTGTTATCCCTGACTGGTAGCTCCCTACTTCAAAACGCCTGGGATCTAAGCCCTCGCCATGACACGACCGAGCAGCTACCCTACTCGGCCCGTCCTTAATAGGCCCCTTACGGCCCCTCCAACAACTAAGGAACAAAAGCCCTCACCAAGAGGCACCCGGTCTATCTACGTCTGAGCGATCTCCACCTCGAGTTCGGGGCTATGGAGATACCGTCTTCCCGCCGGTCTTTGCACACTTGGAAAATGAACAGATTCAACTCGATGCGTAATCGCTAGACTAAGAACCGACACAACAGGAAGGCAGTACTGTGCAAATACAAGTGTTTACCGACAAAGGAAAATACGCGTGCAAACACAACTGCAAAAAGTTTTTATTCACATAGCCAAAAGTCTTTACAAGGGTATTGTGGGCTCCCCAGCCTTATCAAATTACCCGAAGGCTTACAAAAGAGAGAGGAGAAAAACCCAAAAAGTTTGGGCCACAAGCCTAGCCTAGACCTCGCCTCCCTCATCAGCATCGGCCGGAGGCATGACCACTGAAAGTGGGACCCGAGAACGAAGCTCACCGTCGGCAAACTCCGGAAACTGCTCCTTGATGGCATCAAGAGCTTTGTTCCATGTAATGGCGGAGGCCTCGCCGAGGTCAATATAAAACTGGTCCGACCCCTTGTAATTAGTCACCGCCTTTCTAGCCCGAATCTCAGCAACCTCCGCCGCCTGAAGCGCCGCCTCGGCATCCCGCCTGCCGGCATCCCTCACCCTCTTCATGGCTGCGAAGCAATCGGCCAGTTCCACCAACTTCGCCTCGATGACTCGGTGGGACTCACTCAGGCGGTGATAGGACTCCCGGCATCTTGAGACGGGGCCTCAAAGTCGGCCATCCTCTCCCTCTCTAGACGCAGCTCAAGTCGCAGATCCTCAGCCTCCAAAGAAGACTCTCCCGCCGGCCTCATAGCACGGATAGCCCCCTCGGCCTCCATGAAAGTAACGAGGGCGCAGTGCAGAAGGACCTGGCGAAGAACAACAGAAAGACTTAGAGACACTTGAACTAAAGAAAGGGCGCTCGAAATAACACATGAGGGAGTACATACCTGAACTGCCTCCTGAGCTATAGCCGCCATTTGGGCCCTCAGGGTCCCCCGCGGAATCTTGCTCGCGGCCGACTCCTCCATACCAGCAACAGGCTGGCGGCAACGGAAAGCCCCGACGGAACCACGAAATGGACGTCACCCTCCTGCACAGCAATCTCCTCCGGAATCTCCGTCGATGGCGCGCGAGAGACCGTTCTCTTCCTCTTAAGAGGAACCCCGTCTTCGTCCTCTCTTGCATCCCTTGTCTGGGGCTCGGGAACCCGTGGACGCCTTTGGCCGCCGCCGGAACAATCATCGAGAGCTCGTGACGAGGAAGATGGCCTCGCCGTCGGCGACACATTTGGTGCAGGGCTTGGGTCAGCCGGAGACACGACCGCACCGCCGGCCCCCCTCCGGGACTGAGCACCGATGGCACCAAGAGTCCTGGATCGATCCATTTTTCCTGAAAAAGGGAGAGGCAGACTCGACTCAGAAGGAGAAGAAGCAGAAGAAAGAAAAAGAAGACATCTAACCTGATGGAGAGAAGTCCTCGGGAGAGAAAAGCCAGAGAACCGACCTCAAGAGGAGAGCGCCGAGCTAACAAGACTCTGAATGAGGAAAATATGAAGAAATACGGGCCCTGAAGCGGACCCCACCTCTATTTATAACTGCCAGCGTACACATCCTACGGCGACAGTCATCTCCCGCCGAAACGGTTTAGTGCATTCGACGGCCACGATCGCTCCACCTGCAGCACGCGCATTGGCCGTATCCCATCAGACGCCAGAGGTCTGCGGCCCGTTGCGTCAGCCAACCAGCGCCCGACACGTGGACTGTCGCTTCAGCAAACACACATACGATCCGGCGCACCCTCTTTAATGCAAAGATCTCACCCTGATTCGCGCCATCCAGAAAATACAACAAATTATCCGGAAACACGCCCCAGCGATATTTTCGAAAAGGAGCTCACCTTGGGTGACCCGGCATACCACTCTCGACCCGACCCGTCAGCTGGTCGGGACGAGAGTGAAGGTTACTGATGATGCTCAATATCAGTGGTCTCCAAGATCATGACACGTGGCAGTTGACGTATCCCGAAGCTTGCAAGAAGGGACCCACAGTGGCCGACCAGGTCACACCTATGCCTATCCTACAGACAAACAACTGTTGGCTCGTCCCCGAGCCCCCTGCACAATTGGCCTCCTCGGCTCTCCTGCTCGTCCGCGAGCTCTCCCGCCGAGGTCATCTTTCTCGGTCTTATCGACCGACCAACGGCACCGTTCACAGACGCAACTGCCATCCCGCGAATCTCGCCATGCGCGAGATATCCGCCGGCCACCTCCCACGTTCCACGCCATCACGATCCCCCGTTAACAAGCATGTCTCGCCATTAGTGGGAGATCCCGCTCATCACGCGGGCGTGACGTCGGGAGCATAACGGCTGGCGTGATTCTCGCGCCTGCCCTGCCTGCTGCCACCGCTATATAAACCCCTTCTTCAGACGGTTCAAGTAAGCAATTTTTACTCCACTAAGCCGTTACTCTGCTCGGATTTTCTCTCTAACTTGACCGTCGGAGGGTCCTCGGTGGTACAACCATCCCGGGACTTCCTTGCAGGTAGCTCGGCCCAACCAACCTCAAACCCATTGAGATCCACACGCTTCAGAAGCCAGTCTCAAGATCCAATATCTGTCGTCCATCGCCGCCGCCAGCAGATCAACGGAAGGTAACATCTTGGCGTAATTCAGGTCACGTCAATCTGCTATGACATATTTAATCTATTTCGAATGCATAAATATTATTCAAAGTTGCCGAAAGACATAAAGAGCTGTGGATGACATGAAAATCTCCAGGCATACAACTTGGAACATATATATATTTTTGCCAAGGGCGAGGGAAAGGAGCCCAAACTATTATATATCAAAATAAATTATAAAAATGAAAATAATCAATATCAGTCCTATGTTGTAAGTTCGATTACAGCTTACAACACAGGACTAATATTAATGAAACGGTAACTTAGAAGGGGAAGAGAAAAAAGCATGTACTATAAAATCTAACGATTTTGTAAGAAATTCCATATAATACAACAAATGAAAGCCTTTGTGTACAAAATAAGTAATAAAATACATTTTAGTAACCATTCAGCGATCCTTTATCAGCTTTATTAGCATACTAGGTCTCTGGAGCTCACCAGGCAACACATTGAATTCCCCTCATTGGGGGAGCTAAGTCTAGCTTTAGCCGATCGTGTATTTGCAGTCAATGTCTATCCTGACTTTTGCATCAGTTCAGTCTTTACGATGCAAATATTAAAGATGTTTGCACGCTTTCCCTTCAACTCAAGAATATGGAAATGAAATAAGGTTTCAAAATTCTTGGAATTGACTGGGAAATCGTTTATGCTTAAGGAAAAAATTCTACGTTTTCCTCAGGACATACAGTGGATTTTGTTCAATTATTCAGCGTTAATAGTGGCTGGCTTATTCAACCTCGATTTGTTAACATAACATACACATACCGAAGGAAGATATTGTCAAGAAAACGAGATAATATTTTCCTTCTTAGAGCAACAAAAGTTTGTTAGTAAATAATTATGACTTATTTGGAAGACAGTGATGCCCATTCAACTAGCTAGAAAAGCATCAGAAGCATCTTCCTGTGCAAAAGCATTGTCTTAAGCACTGATGCAAGAATTATTGGCAGAAAACGTGAGCCCTTAGGTACCATACCAATAATTTGATAAAAGAAATATAATTTGATCAATCCATCTCCTCGGATTCGACGGTGTTATGACGCCGCTTCCTCCGCTGCAGCATGGAAGCGGCTCATGTCTTTAAGCCTCTTCAATAGTTTTTAGAAAAGCATCAGAAGCATCATCCTGTGCAAAAGCATTGTCTTAAGCACTGATGCAAGAATTATTGGCAGAAAACGTGAGCCCTTAGGTACCATACCAATAATTTGATAAAAGAAATATAATTTGATCAATCCATCTCCTCGGATTCGACGGTGTTATGACGCCGCTTCCTCCGCTGCAGCATGGAAGCGGCTCATGTCTTTAAGCCTCTTCAATAGTTTTTAGAAAAGCATCAGAAGCATCATCCTGTGCAAAAGCATTGTCTTAAGCACTGATGCAAGAATTATTGGCAGAAAACGTGAGCCCTTAGGTCCCATACCAATAATTTGATAAAAGAAATATAATTTGATCAATCCATCTCCTCGGATTCGACAGTGTTATGACGCCGCTTCCTCCGCTGCAGCATGGAAGCGGCTCATGTCTTTAAGCCTCTTCAATAGTTTTTACATGTGGCGTTGTATTCATGAAGTCGACTCGATAATTGCTTAAAAGTGACAGGCATTAGAAAGCGAGGCAGTTGCCATTGTGTTGTCAAGTAACTAGTGCATGCATGTCATGCATGCACTAGTTTTTATAGCCCTAGCATTCATGATTGCGCAATGAATCCAAAATCACAAAATTTGCTATGATATTAATAATATATTCAGATTCAATGTTATGTAATCTTGCATGTAAAGGCACACCATATAATAAACGGAATATATATGGTCCTATGAATCAGTTTTGATGCATGAATGAAGATTGTATATGAACAGAAAAAATGTATGATTGGATACTAGTGCATTAATAACATTAAATATTGGGATATAGATGTCTTAATTTGGATTCTAATATAAAAAATAAAAAATAAAACTGTATATTGTATTAACTAGCCATTTATAGAGAAACGTTTATGTACTAATGTTGGCTGAGACAAGGCATTAATTAAGGTTGTAATTGGGTTGGATAAGAACATACTGAATGGTTGACTATTAAGTCCAAACCGGATCCGAATTACAAAACTAAACATGAGTTGGTTTTTTCTATCTATGGACTAGAGGGTGAAAGTCGGGTTGGGTTCCACCGTAACCGACCCGACCCGATTTTTCCGGATTTTTTATACATCCCATATCCACCTGATCGGACAGGTATGTAGAAGAATAGATAACAAAAATTCAGGTTGGGTATGCGTATAGTGTTAGAGCCCTCAACTCGAAGCCATAAACCAGCCCGAACAAACGACTTTCTATATCCGATTCTACTCGATATATTAATTACATAGACATTTAATTCTAAATATTATAAGATACTTATTATGATTTATCATATGAAATAGATTTTGTGCAATTTGTAAGCGTGGTTAGTAAATCTCATGTATAATTTATATAGTTTTATCAAAATATAAATTCTATGCATATATATATTTTATTTGGCAAAACCCGAAAAGCCGTATAAATTATAATGCATAGATATCGATACCGAGACTCAAGATGTAATTTTTGGGTGTGTTTTATATCTAAAATCGGGGAAATTTCTTCTTCGGATCCAATTATAGGATCTGAAAATATTGTTTTTAATGCACGTGGTTTCGAAAAATGCTAAGAAACCCAATACGTAAATTATATGAAAGATACATGCCTGATCTACACACTGCATTCACCAATGTCACTTTTGTTTTATTATATGCAGAACACACGTTAAAAAAAGATATCATTTTTGTAATATGTATTTGCAATTCAACATAACTAGAATTTGTGCACATGCGTTGCACGTGTTAATTTAAAAATCAATTATTTTTTTAGAAGAAAAGAGAGAGATATGGAGAGTTCTAATAATTAAAAAATTAATTATTTTTTTTAGGAGAAGAGAGAGAGATTTGGAAGATTTTAGTACTTTTTGGAAGGGGAGAGAGAGATATAGAGGTTTCTACGTATAAACAATTAATTTTTTTTGGTCGGAGAGAGAGAGAGATGATGATGGGGATGGCTTAAGAATTGAGAATTTTTCTTCTTTTCATTTGAATTTAACCTTTCATCAGTGAGAATGAAAATTTATTAATAATCATGATTTATGTGTAAATTTTCATTTAAAGGAGGATTTATGTGTAAATTTATAAATAATGAGGATGCATGTATGAGTTTTCATTTGAATGCATTATTATTTTTTTTTTCCTTAGGTGAGGTGGAGGCCTTAAGAAGTGGGTTTTTTCTATCTGATGATGCTCAGTACTAAGAACTCCACAGATCACGACACGTGGCAGATGATGTGTCATGTGGCTTACGGGAAAGGAGCGAGAACGGTACATCGGAGGTTTACCGCAGGCCACCCTCCCGAGGATATTCCCGACCATCGATGGCCTTCCAGACCACTCCTAGGCTCGTCTTAAAAACAACCATTGGCTCGCCTCCGAGCCCTCCCGCATGCTGAGTTCCCTCAGTCCTCCTAGCTCGCCTCCGAGCTATCACAGAACCAAACTTCCTCGGCCTCCCGCTCGTTCTCGAGCCTCCCGCCGAGTTTAGTTTCCTCGGTCTCTCTGATTGACCTACTGCGCAAAACACAGGCGTCTCTGCCACGGCTCCGCGAATCTATCCAGTCGCGACATATCCGCCGCCCATGATCTCGTGTTCCACGCCATCGCGTTCCCCCATTAACGAGCGTATCTCATCATTAATGGGGGATCCCGCCTTTCATGTGGGCGTAGCGACCGGGGGCATAACGGACGGCGTGAATCTCGCGCCCGCCAACCCATGGCCGCCATTATATAAACCTCTCTCTCATACGACTCAAGTAAGGAAATTTTACCCCAATAGACCGTTACTCTGCCAAAATACCTCAACTAACTTGATCGTCGGAGGGTCCACCATGGTACAACCACCCCGGGACTACTTTGCAGGTAGCTCGGCTTCATTCCTAAATTAAGCGCACTGAGATCCACACGCGTTGAGAGGCAACCCTCAAATCCAATCTTAGCCACTCATCACCACTCGCTGCAGATCAACAGAAAACAATATGTGAAAGAGATTCTAAACTCCATCAGTTGGCTCCGTCTTTAGAAAACCGGAAAAAATTCCGCTCAACAAAAGTTGATCTTCCGATCTCGAACCCATGGCGAGTGACCATCACGGCGATCCAAGCTCCAGCCACCGTCCTCCCCACAACGGAGACGCGGGTGGATCCCCTCCTCCCCTGAACGCCATTCACGCACTGTTTGCGCGAATAGATCGGCTCGCGTCCATCGTGGATGCGCTTGTCCGTGTCCAAACGGCGGGACAAGCTCCCCAAGTCGCCTCTCCCACACATCGAGAGCGACACGCGAGGAGGGAAGACACTGCCCGCGCCGGCACATCTGGGCACCGCCTCGCTATCTTCGGCGGCCACAGATCCCCCGTGGCGACCAACTCGATGACCCGGTGGGCACCTCACAGCTCGACGCCGAGATCTTATGAAAGAGCATCCCTCCCAGAGGCCCATCACGCTCCTGTCCCTCCCGAGGAGGTGTCGGTCAGCTCGTCTGCTCTAAGGCATGGCCGGCGCCCTCTCCCTCGACAGGTTCGCGCGGACGAGACTCACCACGGTAGCTCAATGCCACGACCCAAAATTTGGCACGTGACGGCCCTTAAACTACGTAACGTCTACAGGCGTAACGCAATTCAAGTAAGCCGAAAATCCAGCAATCTAAATCATCAAAAGTAGTAAGTGATAATAACATTGTTAAAACTTTTGAAGTTTTCAAGTACAAATTCTTTCAAGTCCAATTTACTTTCTTGACAATTTTAGCAGCACCTCCTCTGTAAAACTAGCCCCGAAAATGGGTACATACAAATATAAAAGTAAAGCATCCCCAACGGGAGCAAAATATACGCCCAAAGGCGGAAACAATCACCACAGCAGATATTCGACGCCGTAGCGAAGAAATAAAAGACGATATAAATAAAACTGCATAAAAGACATTCTGAGTCACCAAAAATATACAATATCGTCCTCACATCTCGTCTCTAAGTCAATACATGAAAGTGGTAGATGGAGAGTACTAGATATAAACGAATATAAAATGAGTAATATCGGATAACCGCAAAACCCACCTATAGAAAAATTGCACCCAGTCAGCCGTGGCGTTATCCGCTGCAAAAGATAATACGATAGATAAAAGCCCTGCCTCTGACTGCTCTGAGGGACAACATGTACAACCCTGTGGCACAACGGGGTGAGTTGCCAACTCGTGAATAATAAATAACATATGCAGATAATCATAAGTATGCACGTACTGCGCGAATCTAACACATGCAAGCTAATAGCAATAAATGGCAATACGTATGCAACAGTCATGAAAGGTACTCTATCAGGTACAACTAATACATGAAGCAATGCATATAAAATAAATGCAGGGTATGGGATAAAACGTGTCATCCTCACGAAATCCTGACCTCGTGGCAGTACCAAAGTCCATCAAGACAATCTAATCCCAAATTTCCTCAAATCAGCCCCCAAATTGGCCCTCATATCCTGTAAATCTCATATATTATGAGTGTCCAATATCAAGTAAATCTCATGTAATGAATAAGTATATTTGCAAGATTATTATGATGATGTATATAAATTAGATATGTATACATATATATTAGCGTCCCATTCCACTAATATATATATATATATATATATATATATATATATATATATATATATATATATATATATATATATATATATATATCAGCGTCCTATTCCACCGTTATATATATACTTAGGAGTAAATATATCATGAAAACAAGTGTCTAGTATCGACACATAAATACTCATATCCATACGTTTCTCGAATCGTAAGTGTCCGGTAACGACACCCGTAATCCACGTATCGGTCTTTCTCATATTCATACGTTCCTCGAATCGTATGTGTCCGGTATCGACACCCGTGATCCACGTATCGGTTTTCTGATATCTATACGTTCCTCGAAACCCAAGTGTCCTACCTCGACACTTGTGTTCCACGTATCGGTATATACGTCCTCCGAATCTTAAGTGCCCCAACATCGACACTCTCGATCCCGTATCGGTTTAAAACAAATCTCTGAGTGGATGCATCCAAATATCAAGTAAAGAATAAGAATACTTGCATAATTTCATGAAACCACCACGGTCCTCAAATCTAGAAAATATCATGTGAAATCCATATCTTAATGCGAAAATCCATGAATATAACATATGCAACATAAAACAGTAATGTGAGCATATGAAGAAAAAACCGCTATCTAACTGCAACAAATTATTATATATCATGCGGTTTCTAATTTCTCCAAGTCCATACAACATCAAATAAAGGTGAACATGTAGCTATAGCCAGGTATACGTAACCACGTCGACATAGCAAGATATGTGTATCTACCTATCAATAATGATGTAATACCCTCCAGGTAAACGTACAAGTATGCATGCATGATGTACACGTAGCTATGTCCCATATGTGTATATACCTATCACTAATGGTATAATACCATATAGGTATATAGATAACTAGCATGTAATCATGTCAAGACATATATGTAAGCATATATGTATACAGGTATGCTATATATCATATGCGCAATAAAAATAAGGATTTTGTCCCAAGTCCTTAGGTAATACAATATCACGTATACATAGGTGTTGTGCGTGTCATGGCAATTATTGATATTGTGAGTGGCATAAAATCAGTGTTCGTGCAATATGAACCGTCAATAATAGTGCAGTGTCTAAGGGTACAAGTCTAAGCACAACAAGTAATAATATGCAATGAAGTTTTATGCACAATCTCTATATGTGCAATATAAACATGCGGCTAATATCATATCATATCTAGCCCTGACGCATAACGCCAAGCGGGCGATTCCACTATAGATGTTAAATCTACTCACTAATGATCTTGGGCTAAATAAAGCCAACCACTCGCTTTCTCTTTTTCGCAGCGTCCGAAGTCCCCACCTGCGTCCCTAAGATTATAAAACAACAATATAACAAGTTCATATTAGAAATCGACCAATAACACATAACCACTACGTTTGACCGACGCATCAATTCCAAACATATTCTCAAGTGTTCGTTTAGTGGCTAACGCGCGTAGCGACACTATGAAACTAACCAAAGAGTAACAGATACACAAAGACACGAACCGTGTCGGATAACGTAACGCGCATAGTCGAAACACTAGAAACAAGCAAAGTGATCCCAAATTTTTCTACACAAACAATTTGTGAAAGTTGCAAGTGCCACGAGACCACATACAACCCCAGAGACCCCACAGACCAAAACACAATCCCAAACTTCCCATTCCGGCCGCAAATTACGGCCAGAAGCAATAAAATTGCGGCCTACTATTCATGGAATTGTCTCAGGTTTTAAGGGTAGCTTCTAGTGTAAGTCTACGATAGCGCCCCGACCGTCTATCCGAGGCCAAACGCGGAACAAAAACTTTTACAACTGGCGCTTGCATAGATTTTCACCCAGATCGTGCCATTAACACTAAACTAGCAAACTGTAAAATGATAGAATGTCTATACCGATCGATCCGTGTCCTTCAGTCTTTAGCCATCATCCCACGCTCCTCGCGGCATCTCCGATCTTGCTCGATCTCTGGTCTCCTCGTCAAAATTGCACCACGTCAACGAATCTATATACGGGCTCCCGCCTCTAAAAAGAGGCAACTCGGGTATGAAGTTTTCTAACCAACATGGCCAAGATTGAAGTAGAGATAGTGTAGAATACTTTGTCTCAAGGCACCCAAGCATTTGGGTGAAGGTAAAAGAAGTTGCCATTTTTGGAATCGATGAAATAAGGAATGGTTTTTGATGAGAACAAATTTCCTCACCCAAAAAGGGGGGGTCGGCCACTATTGCACAAGTTTGTGCTCGTCCAGAAATATGCACTGGGGATTTATGGGGAGAGGTGATCACAAGAAAAGAAGTGGTAATGATAAGGAAAATATCAACACAAAAATCAACAAGAAATATCCTTAAGTGGACAAGATCAATTAAATGCACAAGTGACTCACAAATCAAACCATGCTCATTAAATGCAACCAATGACTCACCCAAGATAAGTCCATTCATGTGTAGGTTCGGCCAATACATTTCATGCAAGAAAATGGCCAAAATGAATGCACAAAATATCTCATGCCACCTCTTTCCTTTCTCATTAAAAATTCATTTTAATTCACAAAAAAATCTAGATATTTTGGATGGATGGAATTAAGTTAAAATCTAATGATTAACTTAGCATAGATTCACTTTTGTAGTAATTAACCCAAACAAAAAAATGTAATTACCACGAATTAAATGCATATTTAACAACTTAAAATAATACTTTAATTATGGAAAATTATTAAAATGCACCAAAATTACAAGTGACCTACAAAACCCTCAAACTAGCAAATTCCTAGGTAAACTAGGTGCAGTGAATTTTATACCGCAAAAAAACCGCTTCTAGTTTTTACGGAAAATACCGACTATATTACCCTAAAAACGGAAAATCGTCTAAACGATTTCCAAAACGTTACAATCTTCCCTCCTTAAAGAAATTCGGTCCCCGAATTAAAATTCTTACTATGCTAACCTTCAAAGAGATGAGTGCCAAACTTTCACATCTCGCTCGCAGCCTCTCAAGTGATCACCTCACTAGACGGCTACACCAAAGAACCTTCACAGATGGCAAGACCCTTGACCAAAATTTCTTCCCCTGCCGATCCACTAACACCATCGGCTGCCGGTGAACGAAAATATCGCGTCCAAGCTAAATGGTCTGATACTGAATCATGTGAGAAAGGTCATGAAGGTATTTGCAAGTGTCAGCATAAGGAATACAAGGTGAATACTCAAAAATCTGGGCGGAAGTGCCAAATCATAAGCAACGGTACTAACTCGCTTCAAGGATCTCAAAAGGATCTTCAATTCTGGGACTAAACTTGCCAAAACTCAACACGCCATTTCATCGGAAAAATCCGTAAGAATACATTATCTCTCACTGCGAACTCAAGTCTGCGACCACCACGGTCGACATAAGACTTCTGTCTGCACTGGGCTGTTCTCATCCTGACCTGAATCGCCTGGATCTTCTCCGTAGTCTCATGACTAGCTGGGGTCCAAAAATCCTACTCTCGCGGAGTCAGAAAAACAGACTGGCGATCGACACAACCTACCAACCAAAGTCTAAAGGTTGCCAATTGGAATGTCTCCTGATAACAGTTATCGAAGGAGAACCCTATCAATGGCAAGTGACGATCCCAACTGCCAACAACAATTAGTACGTACGTACAAGCATATCCTCCAGAGTCTGTATAGTCCGCTTTATCTGACCATCGTCTTACAGATGGAAAAGCGGAGCTAAAACTCAACCAGTACCCAAGGCTTCCAAAAGCTTCTGCCAACGACGGCTAGCAAACTGGGTGACTCTATCGGATACAATGCATGAAGGAACTCCATGCAAATGCACAAACTTACCGAAGAACAACTGATCAAACTGAGCATAACCGGACAACAATCATCTAAATGGAGTCATACCCTCGACTAGTCCTGGGTAGACCCACAACGAATTTCATGGAGATCTGCTCTCATTCCTACTCTGGAACGGTAAAAGGATTGCAACTCTCCAGCCGGCCTCAAATGCTCAACCTTAGCTCGCTGACAAGCCAAGCACCTCAAAACGAAATCCGAAACTTCACTCTTCACCCTTGCCCACCAGTAACCAACTCTTAAGTCACGTTACATCTCGGTGGCACTTAGATGAACACTGAAAGCTGACTGATGCGCCTGCTCTAGGACCTCGCGTCTCTACCCATCAGTATCGGGTACACGCCATCGAGTCCCTAACATAGCACACCCCGATCATAAATCAAGAACTCCGAATCTTTACCCTGCCGAACATACTCAGAATCTCAAACAAACGAGCATCGGCGGGCTGTGCCTCACGAAAACGATTAAGTAAAAGTGGACGGATGCGAACATGAGCAAGCTTTCCCCTAAAAAAGGCGAACTACACCGTACTCATTTGTCGCATAAGAACTGTAAATTTACAGAAGACTGTCTCTGAACTACGCACAACTGGAACAAGCACCCCGGGTCTACGACTCAAGCTTCAGCTACCACAATCGTCTCGCTACGGGTAAATAAAGGATCTCACAATCATAATCTTTCACAAGCTCCATCCAACGGCGCTGTCTCAACTCAGATCCTTCTGCAGGAAGATTAAGCTCCGGTGGTCCGTGAAAATCTGACTCGACTCTCCGTACAAGTAGTGTCTCCAAATCTTCAATGCCCGACCACCGCTGCTATCTCCAGATCATGAATGGGATAATCCTTCTCGTACCTCCTCCAACTGTCGGGAAGCATAAGCGATAACTCTGTAATGCCACATCAGTACACAATCGAGCCCCACTCGCGAAACATCACAATAAACAACAAGTCGCCCGATCCAGAAAGCAAAGATAGAACTGGTGCAGTCGTCTACCAAATCTTCAACCACTGAAAACTCGGCACACATGCCTCCGCGTACAGAAAAGGAACTCCCTCCCTGGTCAGTTTGGTCAACGGTGCAGCGAATACACAAGAATCCTGCACGAAATGGCGGTAAAAACCGGCTAAGCCCAAAAATCTGCGGACCTCTGTCCCTGATCAAGTCTGGGCCAAAGCTGTATGGCCTCGATCTCCCTCGGGTCCATACGAATACTGTCTCCCGTAACCCCATGACCTAGGAAATCAACATTATCAAGCCTGAAGGAACACTCCGAGAATCTCACAAACAGCTGGTACTCTCCCAATGTGTGCAAAGCAATTCTCAAGTGCTGCTCATGTTCCTCACGAATCTTGGAAGAGACCAGAATGTCATCTATAACACAACAATCCAATGGTCAAGGAACGGCCTGAGAAACTTGGTTCATCACATCCATGAATGCTGCTAGGGCACTGGTGAGTCCAACGACACCACCAAAAACTCATAAAGCCCATAGCGCACACAAAAGCAGTCTTCGGAATGTCATCATTCCAAACCCGCAACTAATGATGACCATATCCCAAAACAAATATAGAAAAATGTCTTGCACCCTGGAGCTGATCGAACAAATCGTCAATGCGAGGTAAAGGATGCCCAATCCGCACCGTAACTCGGTTTAATTGACGATCAATCAATACCCAATCTCAAACTGCCGTCCTTCTTCTTGACGAACAGAGTAGGAGCTCCCCAAAGCGAAACACTCGGACGCACAAGTCCCCCTATCTAGCAACTCTGCAGCAGATCCTTAAGCTCTCTAAGCTCCGCTGGCTTATCTGGAACAACGTCGGAAAATCTCGCCCACAATTAACCCGGTCCAACGAGCCCACTATGGCTTCGGTTTCACGAATGAAAGCCAAGAATCTTCGACATCCTTTCCTCAAAGCCGACTAGCGAAAAAGGCTGAATTCAAGCTGTAAGAGGTGGCACCACTGTCCCCCTGCACAACAAAAAACTGACTCGCCGGGAAAACAAAACCTGACTATTTTCTCGCGGTAGTCCACAGACGCATAGCACGTAGCTAACCAGTGCGTGCCCCGGAGAACGTCAAAGTCCAGCATCTCTAGAAGGAATAAATCGACAGACGAATATCTATCTCCTACCCAATTGGCACATGACCGAAACACATGTCGCGCAACCAAAGGATCGCTAAACAGGAGTGAACACAACAAACAGTTGATCTAGCATACACAACTCTCGTCCCCACCACGACACGAAGTGTGTAAAACAAACGAGTGCATAGATCCCGAATTAAACAAACATGCGCATCAAAAGAACACGCGGAAAAGATTACCAGAAAACTCTGCATTGGACGGCCGCGCGTCTCGATGAGTCGAAACAAAAACTCGTGCATGTCCTCTACCTGCAACAGGCAGTCCTCCTCCTCTGCCATCCTGTACACTCGGAACAAATCCTCCGCGACCACGACCTCTCTGAACAAAAGTTTGACGCGGATCAACAACAGGCGCAAAAGACGACTCTCCCTGAGGTGAAGGTGGTAAAGTAACATAAGGTACTGCTGCCCTCCTCTGGCGTACCAAGGTACAATCCCTGACAAGGTGATGGAAACTCCCGCACCAGAAACATCCATACGATGGCTGCTGATCCTCCTGGGGATAAGAGCTAAACGACTGTCCTCATCCCAAACGAATCAACTCCGACCTCGGCTCTCGCTGCCTCTCTCTGAGCCCTCATAGTAATCGGCGGTAAATGGCTATAAATGGAAACATGATTCGATATGAACATGGAAATCGAATCACAATGATATATATCATCAAGGAAGGAATTTCAAGCAATTAGTACTTAGGTCACTTTAGGCGGAGTACCGTGTCGTAAATATGCCGCGGACATACTCACGCTACCTTACTCTTCTTAAGCTACCTACTTCATCATACCAAGGTCATCCTACACTCCGAAAGGTAAAACCTAGTGCTCTGGTACCAACTTTGTCACGACCCGAAAATTAGCACGTGACGACCCTTAAACTACGTAACGTCTACAGGCGTAACGCAATTCAAGTAAGCCGAAAACCTAGCAAGCTAAACCATCAAAACTAGTAAGTGATAATAACATTGTTAAAACTTTTGAAGTTTTCAAGTACAAATTCTTTTAAGTCCAATTTACTTTCTTGAAAATTTTAGCAGAACCTCCTTTGTAAAAACTAGCCCCGAAAATGGATACATACAAATATAAAAGTAAAGCATCCCCAACGGGAGCAAAATCCATGGCCAAAGGCGGAAACAACCACCACAGCAAATATATGACGCCGTAGCGAAGAAATAAAAGACGATATAAATAAAACTGCATAAAAGACATCCTGAGTCCAAAAATATACAATATCATCCTCACATCTCGTCTCTAAGTCAATACATGAAAGTGGTAGATGGAGAGTACTAGATACAACGAATATAAAATGAACAACATCGGATAATCGCAAAATCCATCTATAGCAAAACTGCACCCAGTCAGCCGTGGCGGTATCCGCTGCAAAAGATGATACGATAGATGAAAGCCCTGCCTCTGACTGCTCTGAGGGACAACCTGTACAATCCTGTGGCACAACGGGGGTGAGTTGCCAACTCGTGAATAGTAAATAACATATGCAGATAATCGCAAGTATGCACGTACTGCGCGAATCTAACACATGCAAGCTGATAGCAATAAATAGCAATACGTATGCAACAGTCATGAAAGGTACTCTATCGGGTACAACTAATACATGAAGCAATGCATATAAAATAAATGCGGGGTATAGGATAAAACATATCATCCTCACGAAATCTTGACCTCGTGGCAGGACCAAAGTCCATCAAGACAATCTAATCCCAAATTTCCTCAAATCAGCCCCCAAATTGGCCCTCATATCCTATAAGTCTCATATATCCTGAGTGTCCAATATCAAGTAAATCTCATGTAATGAATAAGTATATTTGCATGATTATTATGATGATGTATATAAATTAGATATGTATACATATATATTAGCGTCCCATTCCACTAATATAATATATGTGTGTGTGTGCGCGCGCGCGCGCGCATATATAACAGCGTCCCATTCCACTGTTATATATACTTAGGAGTAAAAATATCATGAAAACAAGTGTCTAGTATCGACACATAAATACTCATATCCATACGTTTCTCGAATCGTAAGTGTCTGGTATCGACACCCGTGATCCACGTATCGGTCTTTCTCATATTCATACGTTCCTCGAATCGTAAGTGTCCGGTATCGACACCCGTGATCCACGTATCGGTTTTCTGATATCTATACGTTCCTCGAAACCCAAGTGTCTCACCTCGACACTTATGTTCCACGTATCGGTATATACGTCCTCCGAATCTTAAGTGCCCTAACATCGACACTCTCGATCCCGTATCGGTTTAAAACAAATCTCTGAGTGGATGCATCCAAATATCAAGTAAAGAATAAGAATACTTGCATAATTTCATGAAACCACCACGGTCCTCAAATCCAGAAAATATCATGTGAAATCCATATCTCAATGCGAAAATCCATGAATATAACATATGCAACATAAAACAGTAATGTGAGCATATGAAGGAAAAACCGCTATCTAACTGCAACAAGTTATTATATATCATGCGGTTTCTAATTTCTCCAAGTCCATACAATATCAAATAAAGGTGAACATGTAGCTATAGCCAGGTATACGTAACCATGTCGGCATAGCAAGATATGTGTATCTACCTATCAATAATGATATAATACCCTTCAGGTATATGTACAAGTATGTATGCATGATATACATGTAGCTATGTCTCATATGTGTATATACCTATCACTAATGGTACAATACCATATAGGTATATAGGTAACTAGTATGTAGGCATGTCAAGGCATATACGTAAGCATATAGGTATAGAGGTATGCTATATGTCATATGCGCAATAAAAATAAGGATTTTGTCCCAAGTCCCTAGCCAATACAATATCACGTATACATAGGTGTTGTGTGTGTCATGGCAATTATTGACGGTGTGAGTGGAATACAATCAGTGCTCGTGCAACATGAACCGTCAATAATAGTGCAGTGTCCAAGTCTAAGCACAACAAGTAATAATATGCAATGAAGTTTTATGCACAATCTCTATATGTACAATATAAACATACGGCTAATATCATATCATATCTAGTCCTGACGCATAACGCCATGCGGGCGATTCCCCTATAGATGTTAAATCTACTAACTAATGATCTTAGGCTAAGTAAAGCTAACCACTCGCTTTCCCTTTTTCGCAGCGTCCGCAGTCCCTGCCTGTGTCCCTAAGATTATAAAACAACAATATAACAAGTTCATATTAGAAATCGACCAATAACACGTACCACTACGTTTGACCGACGCATCAATTCCAAACATACTCTCAAGTATTCGTCTAGTGGCTAACGTGCGTAGCAACACTACGAAACTAACCCAAGAGTAACAGATACACAAAGACACGAACCGTGTCGGATAACGTAACGCGCGTAGTCGAAACACTAGAAACAAGCAAAGTGATCCCAAATTTTTCTACACAAACAATTTATGAAAGTTGCAAGTGTCACGAGACCGCATACAACCCAGAGACCCCCAGACCAAAACACAAACTTAAACTCCCCAGTCTGGTCGCAAATTGCGGCCAGAAGCAATAAAATTATGGCCTACTATTCATGGAATTGTCTCAGGTTTTAAGGGTGGCTTCTAGTGTAAGTCTACGGTAGCGCCCCGGCCGTCTATCCGAGGCCAAACGCGGAAAAAAAAACTTTTACAACTTGCGCTGGCATAGACTTTCACCCGGATCGTGCTATTAACACTAAACTAGAAAACTGTAAAATGATAGAATGGCTATACCGATCAATCCATGTTCTTCGGTCTTTAGCCATTATCCCACGCTCCTCGCGGCATCTCCGATCTCGCTCGATCTCCGGTCTCCTCGTCGAAGTTGCACCACATCAACGAATCTTTATAAGGGCTCCCGCCTCTAAAAAGAGGCAACTCGGGTATGAAGTTTTCTAACCGACATGGCCAAGATTGAAGTAGAGATAGTGTAGAATACTTTATCTAAAGGCACCCAAGCATTTGGGTGAAGGTAAAAGAAGTTGTCTTTTTTGGAAACGATGAAATAAGGAATGGTTTTTGATGAGAACAAATTTCCTCACTCAAAAAGGGGGGGTCGGCCACTATTGCACAAGCTTGTGCTCGTCCAGAAATGTGCACTGGGGATTTATGGGGAGAGGTGATCACAAGAAAAGAAGTGGTGATGATAAGGAAAATATCAACACAAAAATCAACAAGAAATATCCTTAAGTGGACAAGATCAATTAAATGCATAAGTGACTCACAAATCAAACCATGCTCATTAAATGTAACCAATGACTCACCCAAGGTAAGTCCACTCATGTGTAGGTTCGGCCAATACATTTCATGCAAGAAAATGGCCAAAATGAATGCACAAAATATCTCATGCCACCTCTTTCCTTTCTCATTAAAAATTCATTTTAATTCACACAAAAATCTAGATATTTTGGATGGATGGAATTAAATTAAAATCTAGTGATTAACTTAGCATAGATTCACTTTAGTAATAATTAACCCAAACAAAAAAATGTAATTACCACGAATTAAGTGCATATTTAACAACTTAAAATAATAATTTAATTAAGGAAATTATTAAAATGCACCAAAATTACAAGTGACCTACAAAAACCCGCAAACTAGAAAATTCCTAGCTAAACTAGGTGCAGTGAATTTTATACCGCAAAAAGATCGCTTCTGGATTTTTACGGAAAACACCGACTATATTACCCTAAAAACGGAAAATCGCCTAAACGATTTCCAAAACGTTACACTCAAATACAACCTCGCCAGGGGACCTACGGAACCTCATAGAACAGAACCGGAATCGCGGCCCGGTGCAGGTCACCAGCAGCACGGGCCATAAATCCGAGTATGCCGAATCCTCGGAATACCACGACCGACTCGATGCCCTCGAAAATAAGATCGAGGGTATAAATCGGGAGAGTCGTCCTTCAAGCGACGGGGCTAGATATGCCACCGACTCACTTACGAGGCCCTTCACTGAGGAGCTTCTCGCTGTCCACGTCTCCTCTAGGAACAAGCCCCCAAAGGTCTCCCTCTTCGATGGAAAGTCCGACCCGAAAGACCATTTAGACGTGTTCACTGCAGGGATGAGTTTCCAGGACAACTCCGACGCTGCGCAATGCCGAGCTTTCCCTGCTACTCTCATCCGCTCTGGACGAGACTGGTTCTGAGGACTCATGCCATGCTCAATCTCTACCTTCGATGAGCTGGCCATCCAGTTCCTCGGCCATTTCGTCGGGAACAGATGGCAGAAGCGGACCGTCGATCATCTTTTCACTATAAAAAGCGGAGACAAGGAGTCCTTCAAGGAATATATCACCCACTTCTACAACACCCTTCTTGAGGTCCCAGAGCACCGGGTAGAGACGGTCATCACCGCCCTTAGGTCGGGTTTTAGGCACAAGGAATGACTCCGCTCCTTTGCATTAGCGCAACCTATGACCATGGCCGAGGTAAAAGTATGGACCGAGCGAGAGATCCAGCTTGAATCCGAGGTGAACGCGAACATACCTCGGACAGACCAGACCAATTAGAAGAAGAGGGAAAGAGAGGATAAAAAGAACGTTGAGCGGCCAAAGCTCTACTCTCCAAAGTTCCAGGAATACACCCGGCTCAACATCTCCCAGACAGAGCTGTTGGAGGAGGCAAAGGGCGAGAGATTCTTCAAACTCCCCTCGGTCAGCCATAAGGCGGCCAAACGAACACGAGGCCCCTATTACACTTTCCACAGGTCGCAGGGATAACCCACCGAGAACTGCAAACAGCTCCAAGACTATATCGAGGAGTTAATCCTCTCGGGGCACCTGGCAAAATACTTGTGGGACAAGCGACAAGCCGACCGAGAGCAAGAGCACCACCCCCTCCCGGCGAGTTGACGATCAGCCAAATCATGGTCGTATTAGCGGGGGGTGCGCCTGGGGCCGATGAGACACGGCGCCCCTCGCCGGTCGATGGGACTAGCAGCCAACCCCGGAAGATGGTCAAAGCAGCCGAGCCCATCATCTTTACCAACGAGGACCTCCACAGGATATCCCTGATCCACAACGACCCTTTGGTAATCACCGCACGGGTCCACCGTTACGAAGTACAAAGGATATTGGTCGACTTTGGAAGCTCGGCAGACATCCTCTTCTACGACTGCTTCCTGCATATAGAACTTACTCCGTCGGACCTTAAGCCGACCGCCCACATCTTGTCGAGGTTCACCAACCACTCCATCCCGGCAGAAAGGGTGGTCACCCTCCTGCTTAACATCGGGGAGACAGGCCGCATGCGTACCATACCTGTGGAGTTCATCGTCGCCATAATTCCATCGGCCTACAATATCCTCCTGGCACGCCCAACGCTCAATTCCCTCCGGGCCCAGATATCAACCTACCACCTGGCAATCAAGTTTCTCCTCGACCAAGGTGGGATAGGTCGGGCTTACGGAAACCAGCAAACTGCGAAGATTTTCTTCACAGCGACGTCTATGCCGGAGGAGATGATTTCAGAGGATTTTTGGATACTCGGGACGAGCATAAAGAGATTCGAGGAGCCCCGGTGGAGCCGCCCACAGAGGTCCCCCTCGTCGAAGGGGACAATGAACGAACCGTCCAGATCGGGTCACTATTAACGGGGGCTCGGCGCGATGACCTGGTCCACTTCCTCAGAGGAAACTCGGATGTGTTCGCCTGGGCGCCCACCGACATGCCCGGGATCAACTCCAAAATAATATCACATAAACTCACGGTCGACCCGACGTTCCGACCCGTCAGGCAGAAGAAACGAAGCTCCGCCCCGATCAAGCAAAGAGCGATCGAGGACGAGGTCGACAGGCTGCTCGCAGCCAACTTCATTCAGAACGTGGCCTACTCGGAGTGGTTGGTAAATGTGGTCATGGTTAAAAAGGCAAGCTGGAAGTTGCGCATGTGCGTCGACTTCACTGACCTCAACAAGGCCTGCCCAAAAGACAACTATCCCCTCCCTCGGATAGATTAACTTGTCAATGGTTCGTCAGGCCACGAGCTACTCAGCTTCATGGATGCCTACTCCGGCTACAACCAGATCCGTATGAATCCGGCAGACGAAGATCTCACCGCATTCACAACGGACCAGGAGGGGTATACTTCTATAAAATGATGCCCTTCGGCCTAAAAAACGCCAGGGCTACGTACCAACGTTTAGTCAACAGGATGTTCGCCTCAGATCGGTTGGAATATGGAGGTTTATGTCAACGACATGCTCGTCAAATCGACCTCGTCATATCGGCACGCAAAATTTCTGGGCGAGGCTTTCGACGTCCTCCGCAAATATAAGATGAAACTGAACCCCGTCAAGTGCGCGTTCGGCGTAACTAGTGGAAAGTTCCCCGGGTTCATGGTCACCCACTGAGGGATCGAGGTTAACCCGGAGAAGATCAGCGCCATCCTCAACATCGCAGCGCCCAAGACTAACGTCGAAATCATGCAACTTAAAAGGAAGGTAGCCACTCTGAGTCATTTCATGTACAGATTCGGGGAAAAGTACCTCCCGTTCTTCAAAACTCTAAGGAAGATCCCAAGGTTCGAATGGTCGGAGGAGTGTCAGATCGCCTTCGAGCAATTGAAAGTGCACCTGGCGGCTCCTCCGCTACTCACCCGGCCAGTTATAGGGGATGAGCTATCGCTGTATCTGGCGGTGTCCGATCAATCTGCAAGTTCAGTGCTCATCCGAGAAATCGAGAGGGTCTAAAAGCCGGTCTACTATGTAAGCCACGTCTTCAAGGACGCGGAAAAAAGGTACCCGACCATAGAGAAGGTTATCTTGGCACTCATCGTGGCCTCGAGGAAACTACGGCACTATTTACAGACGCACACCATCCTCGTCCTCACCGAATGCCCCTTAGGGGTTATTCTCGCCTCCCCCGAGTTTCTGGTCGTTTGGAGAAGTGGAGGTGGGAGTTTTCCCAATTCGACATCAAACACCGCCCGAGGCAAACTATCAAGGCACAAGTCCTGGCCGATTTTGTCGTCAAATGTACTATACCTAACAAGGAGGCTGTGCCCATGCCGGTCCCCAGATCTCAACCCTCGGTCAAAGAGAGGCCTGACTCCGTCCCCGATTGTTACATCGACGGGTCATCAACCGAGGAAGGCTGTGGTGCCGGCCTCATCATTCGGGGACCGAACGAAGCAGAGATGGAGTATTCTTTAAGGCTTGGGTTCAAAGCCTAAAACAACGCAGCGGAGTACGAGGTCCTGCTCGCTGGACCACGGATCGCCTCCGGAGTGGCGCTGAATATGATCCGAATCTGTAGTGACTCCATTCTGGTCGTCGGCCAAGTAACCGGCCGTTTTGAAGCATGGGAGCCCTTGATGGTGAAGTACTTAGCCGAGGTCAAAAGGCCGCGAAAGCACTTCGACGAAGTTCAAGTGGAGAAGATCCCCCGGCACCTAAATGCCCAGGCTGATGCCCTAAGCAAGATAGATTCCTACTACACGGCCAACAAGAAGAGGAATATCATCTTCGAAGTCCTGCCGCGGCCCAGTGTAGAAGACAGAGCGACGTCGCTCCAAGTTTACACAGCCCGGGACGAGGATCAAGATTGGAGGAAGCCTATCGTGGAATTCCTGAAGGAGGGTACGCTCCCCGGAGATTGTAGGGAGGCCCGTCGCCTCAGAGCCAAATCCTGCCATTTCATCTGGATCAATGGGAACCTCTACAAAAAATCCTTCACTCAACCCCTGCTTCGATGCGTCGACCCACATGAAACCGACTATGTCCTCCGTAAGGTCCACGAAGGGGTCGGCGGAGCACATCAAGGGGCCCGCACCTTAGTCTAGGAGACGCTCCTCCAAGGGTACTACTGGCCGACCATTTATCATGATGCTCAGAAGCTCGTCAGAAGGTGCAAGAGTTGCCAACTCCACGGCAAAATACCCCGCCTTCCGGCTACCGAGCTGACTACCCTGACCTCCCCATGGCCGTTTGCCCAGTGAGGGATGGAAATGATAGGCCAACTCCCTACAGGTATAGGCGGGCATAAATACATCCTCATCACGGTGGACTACTTTACGAAATGGATCGAGGCCGTCCCCATCAGAAAACCGGACGCTACCACGACCATTAAGTTCCTGCAAAACAACGTAATATTCCGGTTTAGGATCCTGAGGTGTATCATCACCGACCACGGGACGAATTTCGAAAACGAAAGAGTTAAAGAGTTCTGCAGCGAATACCATATACCGATGAAGTTCGCCGCCGTTGCGCACCCCAGTGCAACGGGCAAGCCGAGGTCGCTAACAGAGACGTCATTCGAGGACTTCAAGCTCGCCTTGAAAGACGACAGGGCAGTTAGGTCGACGAATTACCTCGAGTCTTATGGGCCTTGCGCACATCAAAGAAGATCCCCACCGGAAAGACCCACTTCATTCTCTGCTACAGCACCGAGGCAATGGTCCCAGCTGAGATCGGGCTACCCAGTCACAGGGTTGAGCATTTCGATGACGAAGCAAACACCTCGGCACTCCGGACTAATTTGGACGTCTTTTTGGAAAAGCGGGACCAGGCAGAGATTAGAACCGCCGCTTACCAACAGCAAACTGCCCGCTATTACAACGTGCGAGTCAAGTGTCGCGCCTTTAGGGCCGAGGACTTGGTCCTAAGGCGGAACGAATTCATTGATCAGGGCAAGCTGCATAAGTTTTCTCCAAAGTGGGACGGCCCATTCCTCGTCTCTGAGGTCCTGCCCGACGTAGCTTGTCGCTTACAAGATGCAACGGGTCGCAAATTTCCACAGCCTTACAACGCCGAGAAGCTCAAGTTGTACCTTTAAAAAGCATATCTATGAATACATGTTTCTCTTTTTACGAAGAGAGGAAAATTTTGCTAAGTTTTTTACAATAAGAAGGAACTTCCCCTATATGTTTCACTCTTCCACGGTTCAAAGCTCATGAATTCCGTTTTGCTGAAATACTCAAATGAACCCAGAAGACAAAAAGGAAACAGTAGAACTTCGCAAAAAGGAGAAGGTATTGCGGGCTCCTCAGCCTTACATAAAAGTTGAAATTACAACAACGGAGGAAGGGCTGCAGGAAGCATTGCTCGTGGTACTCCAAAGAAATTGCCTCCAGCCGAGCCCTTGCCGCCTCAGACCTCTGTCTCTGATGCTGCCCGTGAACCCTCGACGCCACGGACGGGCCGGAGGACTCTCCAGCCGAGCACCCATCGGCGAGATGCCTCAGTTGGTAACACTCGAGGATGAGGGCCACCGAGCGATCGCACCGACTCTTCAAGATCAGGCCGAAACGGCATAGCGATCTCATCTTGTCAACCGCCTCGTCCTTCAGTTGCTCGGACAAGCGGTTGTGCAGCCCTGGCGATGCCCTCCAAATCAAGTATATCATCGGCTGGAGCAGGGGTGACCGCCGGAGAATCAGGCGGCCGAAATGGTTCTCCATACGCCGAACCACCGCCTGAAGCGTCTCCTCGGAGCTCAGGTCGTACAAGTATACATCTTCAAAGGAAATGATATCGGGGATGGAGAAAGGGAATTCATCCATTCTTATGTTTCGGGCTGCAAATTTAGGAATAAGCAACACACCCTCTTTATTTTATAGCCTCCACAGTGCCCCCAAGAGTCCAAATTTACGCCTGCATGGACGCGAATCCAAGGATTCGCTTGATTCTTCTAATACGGTACCGCAACACGGCGGATATCCCGTATTTATAGGCGAATTGAAGTCAGAGCGACGCAGATCTTCGAACGCTTCGCCTCCCCTATGTGTTTCTGCCATGTGCCACCCGCGACGGTCACTCTTCCCGATGTTCACACATCTCGGAAGGTCAAGCAGAGCCTCGTAAAACCTAGCAACTTCACTTCTCGGTCAATCCTTAGCGGGTAACTTCTCACCCATCTACGCTAAGGATCAAAGCCCTCGCCAAGAGGCAATCGAGCAGCTGCCCTGCTCGGTCCATCCATGGCTGGTAGTTCACTATCCACCGACGCCAAGTATCTAAGCCCTCGCCAAGAGGCAACCGATCAGCTACCCTGCTCAGTCTATCCTTAGCGGGTAACTTCTTACCCATCTACGCTAAGGATCAAAGCCCTCCCCAAGAGGTAACCGAGCAGCTTCCCTGCTCGGTCCATCCGTGGCTGGTAGTTCACTACCCACAGACGCCAAGGATCTAAGCCCTCACTAAGAGGCAACCGAGCAGCTGTCCTGCTCGGTCTATCCTTAGCGGGCAACTTCTTACCCATCTACTCTAAGGAACAAAGCCCTCGCCAAGAGGCAACTGAGCAGCTACCCTGCTCGGTCTATCCATGGCTGGTATTTCACTACCCACCGACGCCAAGGATCTAAGCCCTCGCCAAGAGGCAACCGAGCAGCTACCCTGCTCGGTCTATCCTTAGTGGTTAGCTTCTTACCCATCTACGCTAAGGATCAAAGCCCTTGCCAAGAGGCAACCGAGCATCTACCCTGCTCAGTCCATCCATGGCTGGTAGTTCATTACCCACCGACACCAAGGATCTAAGCCCTCGCCAAGAGGCAACCGAGCAGCTACCGTGCTCGGTCTATCCTTAGCGGGTAGCTTTTTACTCATCTACGCTAAGGATCAAAGCCCTCGCCAAGAGGCAGCCGAGAAGCTACCCTGCTCGGTCCATCCATGGCTGGTGGTTCACTACCCACCGACGTCAAGGATCAAAGCCCTCGCCAAGAGGTAACCGAGAAGCTACCCTGCTCGGTCCATCCATGGCTGGTGGTTCACTACCCACCGACGCCAAGGATCAAAGCCCTCGCCAAGAGGCAACTGAGCAGCTACCCTGCTCGGTCTATCCTTAGCATGTAACTTCTTACCTATTTACGCTAAGAATCAAAACCCTCGCCAAGAGGCAACCGAGAAGCTACCCTGCTCGGTCTATCCTTAGCGGGTAACTTCTTACCCATCTACGCTAAGGATCAAAGCCCTCGCCAAGAGGCAACTGAGCAGTTGCCCTGCTCGGTCCATCCATGGCTGCTAGTTCAATATCCACCGACGCCAAGGACCGAAGCCCTCGCCTAGAGGCCACCGAGCAGCTTCCCTGCTCGGTCCTTCCTTAGTGGGTAACTCCCTACCTATCTATACTAAGGCTCAGAAGTCTTTAACCTCGGCGACACCGACCGATCTTAAGAGCGGTGGTCACCGGTCCAACTCGACATATTTTCAATGTGAGATTGCCACCTCGACTTCGGGGCCATAAAGACGCAGAACTTACACCGGTCTTTGCACACTTGACAAATAATTGGATTTAACCCGACACGCGATCGCCAACTAAAGGATCGGCCGCTGACCTAACGTTCATAAAGCGGGCTAAATGAGACATTACCACAAAATGAAAAGGTTGCAACACAAATTCCTTAAAAAGGGCTTTATTTACAACTCAGAATTTCCTACAACGGTATTGTGGGCTCCTCAGCCTTACAAAATCGCCCGAAGGCTTACAAAATTCCAAGATGAAAACAAAAAATATGCAAAAAAGGAGGGCAGGGAGACTTAGGCCTCAGTGCCGGGAAGGACCTCGACATGCTCCGTGGCCACATCGGGAGCCAGGGTGGCTGCTTGACAGTCGGCGCCCTCTGCAGGAGCTTCGGCGCTGGGAGCCGGGGTAACCGCCTTCTCCCCGCCGCCCCAACCAGGGGCCTTCCCCTCGGCGACGTTTCTGGCGGAATCCTCCTGCGACTCACCCTCGAAAGGGTACTCGAGCTGGATCTTAGCGTTGGGAAACTCCGGCATCAGTGCCTTGACGGCGTCGAGGGCATCATGCCAGATGAGGGCCGAGGCTTCGGCGAGGTCGGCGTAGAATTGATCCGACGTCCTGTAGCTCTCCACTTCCTTCGCAGCCCGAAGGTCGGAGCGCCTCATCGCTTCCTTCATCGCCTCGTTTTCCTTCTTGAGGGTGTCCCGCGTCTTCTTCAGAGTGGCGGTGAGCACCCTGACATCTTCCAACTTGGCCTCAACTGCCTTATTGGACTCCATCAAAACTCTGATGCTCTCCCGGCAGCCGGTGTTCGCCTGACCCTCGGCTGCCACTCGGTCTTCAAGGGCGGCGATCCTCTCCTTTGCCTCGCACAGCTCGTGGCTCAAACCCACCTCCCGCGAGGAAGACTCGCCAGCAATCTGCATCGCTGGGGCAATTTTCTCTTCTTCCATGTTGACAACGAGGGCGCAGTGCTGGAGGACCTGAGGAAAACAAAGAAGGGGTTAAAAAGGGCACCCGATCCAGTGAACAGAAAGTACTCAATAAAAACCCGAGCGGGAGACGGTTACTAACCTGTACGGCCTTCTGGGCTGTGGCCGCCATTTAGGCCCTGAGGGTCCCCCGGAGGATCCTGCCCCCAGCCGACCTTTCCATTTTCGAGAGCAGGCTGTCGGCGACGGAAAGCCCCGAGAGCACCTCAAAGCGACGATCCCCTTCATCCACGAAGATCGAGGAAGCCGGAGAACGGGGCATCGTCCTATGGTGCCTCTTGAGGAGGGGCGCGGGAACATCTTCCTCGTCTCCCACCTCCAGAGCCCGGGGTTCCTGCTCTCGGGCGTGTTTGCGGCTCTGCACGCGATCGGCCTCCGAGTCCTAGGGCGTGCTGGAGCGCCTGGCCGGAACGACCGCCGACGGAGCCGGGCTTGCATCGGGGCGCGATGGGCCTGCGCCTCCGGCCATCCGCCCTTTCTTTTCGGCCAGGGCAGCCCGGAATTTAGATCTGTCCATCGGTTCTGCAAAGAGGTGAAAATACAAGGGGGTTAGCAATGCTAGAAAAATACACAAGTCTAAACAGGTCACCTAAGCTCCCAACTTACCCGCAAACTGAGCGGGGCTGAGCCCGGCCCAACTGAGGGCCTGCTCGGACAGCAACACATCGTCCCGATGGACGGGCTCCTACTCCGACATCGCTACCGCATCGAGAGGGACGAGGCAGATAGTCCCTTTCCATACCCACAGCCCTCCTTGGGCAACTCTTTCCCGATAGCTGAAGTTCATGCTTTAGTGCGAAAAGGAGCTCGATAAGCCTGAAGTGCAGATGTGCATCGACAACAGCGTGTAGTTGGCCCTGTGCCACTGGACGGGCACATGCCAATCCTCACCCTCAGGTGGCCCGACGAACAAGAACTTCTCCTTCCATTCATGAATGGAAGAAGGTACTGCTACGACCCCCGACTCGGCCACCCCTCCTCTGTGTTTTCTAAAAGAAATGTATACCCAGCTAGGCATGTCCCTACGAGTGTCGGGGTGATTTTTGTAGCAGAGGGAGGAAAGGAGAATGTTCAGGCTGAAAGGGATCTCCTGCAATCTCAACTGGACCAGAAAACCGAGAAGAATCCTCCACGAGTTCGGCACTAACTGGCCCGGGGATAATTGGAAGCAATGCAGCGCCACACTCACCTCAGGGGAGAAGGGCAGATTCATTCCGACTTAAAAGGCCTCCAAGTACAAGGCAATCTTCTTGCCCCGTACCTGGTATGCCCTCTCTTCCTCCCCGACCAAGTGAAGCGAGTAGATGGGGGAAATGTGGAAGCGAGCCCGGATTGTGGCGAGCTCGTCCACATGCCTCAGGAGGGAAAGCGCGTCACGAACACTCTTGACACGCGCTCTGGGGACCGTCCCCGTCGCATGGCCTCAGGGAGCATGACTAACCCTAACTTCCCGAGGGGATTCAACTCGGATGAGGAGGAGGAAGAAGCAGAAGAGGAAGCTGCATAAGACTCCCTAAACTCTACCCGAACTATTTCTACGGACTCCTCAGAGGAAGACATCTAACCTGAGCAAAGGAAGGAGTCCTCCGAGGAAAGAACGCAAGAATTCCGATCTAAGGGGAAGATCACCGAGCTAACGCACGAAGGGCTGAGGAAATTATAGAGAAGTGTGGACCCTGGGGGGATCCCAACTCTATTTATAGTATTCCGCGAACACATCCTACGGCGCCGATCGTCTCCCGCCAAAACAACATTTCGCATTCAGCGGTTATCAACATTCCACCTGTCGCACACGCATTGGACGCGTCCCGTCGAGTGCGTAGAACACCGGCGGCCCATCACGTCAACCAACCAGCATTGGACACGTGGCCTGGCATTTCGGCGAACGTACGCCCAAATCGGCACTTCCTCTTTAATGAAAGATCTCTTCCCTGATCCGCTGACGTCATCAAGAAAATAGAACTAATTGCCTGGGAATCCGCACCGACGATTTCTTCAGATAAGAGCTTAGCCCAGGTGACCGATCAGACCACTCTCGACTCGACCCATAAATAGGTCAAGACGAGAGTGGGGGGCTAATGATGATGCTCGGTACTGAGAACTTCCCAGATCACGACATGTGGCAGATGACTTGTCATGTGGCTTACGGGAAAGGAGTGAGAACGGTACATCGGAGGTTTACCCCGGGCTACCCTTCCAAGGATATTCCCGAGCTTCGGTGACCTTCCAGACCACTCCTAGGCCCTCCTTACAAACAACCATTGGTTCGCCTCCGAGCCCTCCCGTACGCTGAGTTCCATCAGCCCTCCTAGCTCGCCTCCGAGCTATCACAAAACCAAGCTCACTCGGCCTCCCGATCGTTCCCGAGCCTCCCGCCGAGCTTAGCTTCCTCGGTCTCTCTGACTGACCCACTACGCAAATCACAGGCGTCTCCGCCACGGCTCCGTGAATCTCTCCAGTCGCGAGATATTCGCCGCCCACGATCCCGTGTTCCACGCCATCGCGTTCCCCCATTAACGAGCGTATCTTTTCATTAATAGGGGATCCCGCCTTTCACGTGGGCGTAGCGACCAGGGACGTAACGGCCTTCGTGAATCTCGCGCCCGCCAGCCCATGGTTGCCACTATATAAACCCCTCTCTCATACGACTCAGGTAAGCCAATTTTACCCCAATAGACCGTTACTCTGCCAAAATACCTCGACTAACTTAATAGTCAGAGGTTCCACGGTGGTACAACCACCTCAGGACTTCTTTGCAGGTAGCTCGGCTTCATTCCCAAATCAAGCCCACTGAGATCCACACGCGTTAAGAGGCAACCCTCAAATCCAATCTTAGCCACTCATCACCACTCGCTGCAGATCAACGGAAGACAACATCTGAAGGAGATCCTGAGCTCCATCACTATCTTTCTTTTGCTTAAATTTTGAAAAAAGGAGATAGATGAACTTTTAATTTTTTGTTTCGTCTTTTTCTTTGAAGTTAATGATGTGGAGGCTTGAGGAGTTAAGATTTTTCTCCTTTTTCGAAAAAAAGGAAAGGGTGGACCTCTAACCAAAGGGTATTTGCATTGATAATTCATATTTTAATTGCTCAAAGTGTGTGCAATACATATCATTTACAAATGTTTATGTGGGAAAGTCAGCTGAGAGATGTTATTTAAATAATGGGCATTTTACTAGAAAGCTCTTTTATACTTCGCTAATTACTAAAAGTCCCCGTCATGCTTTATATTTATTTTTAAAACCCCTCATACATTTAAATTAAACCAAAAGCCCCACTCATAGTTAAATGTATGTAGGGTTTTTAAAAAAATAAATATGAAGTATGGAGGTTTTTTTTAGTAATTAGCGATGTATGAGGAGGCTTTTTAATAAAAACCCTTTAAATAATTCATGTAAACATACCGCTACTATTCACTATTAGTCTAAACCTGATCCAAATCGAAATAGCCCGATCATTTTGTAACACGAGTTGGTTTTGTCATACCTATGAATGAATTCGATCCTATAATTGGGCATGAATAGAAGTAGGTATGTTTTGGAATTAAGAAATGATGAAGATCGACGATCCTTAACCTGGGCCTAGAAGCGGGTTGAGTCAGGTTTGGAATACCATGTTTCAAATCCTGACCCATTTAATTCTTATTGTCCTATACTAACCCATTTAGCCAACGGGTTAACAGATCTATACAGAATTGACCTAAACCAGTGAATAATGGGGCGAGATTCATTTACTCATACCCATTAATATACATCATTTTTCAAAGATTATGTATATAGTGTTCATTTGATGGAGGCCTTGATCTCCTTCAGTTGATGTCCTCCGCCGATCTATCGTGAGAGTTGCTAGACGGTTGAGATTGGATTCGGAGATTGCCTCCTTGAGTGTGTGGATCTCAATAGGTTGAATTTGAGGTGGAATCTGAACTACCTACAAAGAAGTCCCGGGGTGGGTGACCACCGTAGGACCCTCCGACGATCAAGTTAGCCGAGGAATTTGAGCGGAGTAGTGGCTTATTGGGTTCAAGTTGCCTTACCTGAGTCGTCTGGGAGAGGGGTTTTATAGTGGTCGCAAGGAGCGAGCAGATACGAGATCTTCGCCTTTGGTTACACTCCTAACGTTACGCGTGCATGAACAACGGGATCCCTTCATTAATGACCGGATACACTCATTAATGGGGAGATATACCAGCATGGGACGCGGGACGTGGGGTAGCGGTTATCTTACTTTGGCAAGATACGTGGAGCCGTTGCGAAGGCACTCTGTCTCCGCAATCTCGGTTGATCGGGGGAGGCCGAGGAAGCTCGGCACATCAGGGGCTCGGAGAAGAGCGGGAGGCCGAGGAAGCTCGGCGTGCTTGTAGCTCGGAGAAGAGCGGGAAGCCGAGGAAGCTTGGCGTGCTTGGTTTCGAAGACGAGCGGGGGGGGGGGGGCGAGGGAGCTCGGCATGAGAAAAGGCTCGAAGGCGAGGAGAATGAGGAAGCTCGGAGACGAGCTGTTGGCAGTCTCTTAGACGAAGGTGGAATGTCTTTCAGGGAGTCTCCCGAAAGGTCGAAGAACTCCCCCGAGAAGGGGTCCCGGAAAATGTCCCCGATGCGGCTCACTTATTCCACCTCCCATGGAATCCGGGACACGTCATTTGCCACGTGTCATAATCTGGGGGTACACCACTTGTGAACATCATCATTAGCCCCCCACTCTCGGTCCGACCTACCAAAGGGTCGGGTCGAGAGTGGTCTGCTAGGTCTTTCTTCTGCTCAATTTAGCGTCATGGAAACGTAATCCGGATCGCCCGGGAACGGCCTGGCGTTTGACAGTTACGTCGTTTTGATCCTTGGGCCCACGTGTCGCCTCGTCATTTGCCTGAATCTTCGCACATATCCCCGAAGACGTCAGCGGATACGTGAAATGATTGCGCTTTTAGAGGGGGCATGCTGCGAGCGTCGTGCTTCTGTTGGATTGCAGTCCACGTGTCCGACCTGGGTTGGCGGAAGTGACAGGCTGACGCTGTCACCTGCAACCGAAGGGACGTCCCCAATGGCTGATCGCTACATGGCACTCGTCGGTCATTGGGCGCGACGTTTTGTTTTAGCGGGAATCAGTCTGTGCCGTTGGATGTTCTTCTTTGGGGGTATATAAATAGGAGGAGACCCCCTAGGGTCGATACTTCCACCATAATTTACCCTTGTTGTCAGAGATTGCCCGGTTCTCCTTCCTTTTAGATCGGATCGCCCGTTCTTTTTCCTCGGCTGGCCCCTTCCTTTAAATCAGGTTAGATGTTTTCATCTGAGGAGTCTATAGAGGTAGTTAGGGTAAAGTCGAGCGATGAAGTTCCAGCTGTTGGAGCGGAGTCCGAAGGGTCTTCCTCCTCTTCGGCTTCAGATAGACAAGAGGGTTCGTCTTCTTCTTCTTCGTCCTCTGTGTCAGGATCGCATCCGAGAGTCAGGGGCATCCCTGTCACCCTCAGCCGGGCGGAAATAAGGGCTTCCAAGGTGCGCATCAGGAATGCCCGCGATGTGACCTTCGTCTTGAGGAATGTGGACAAGCTTTTCGAGATCCGGGCTCAGTTCCATATTCCCTCTAACTATTCTTTCCGTTTAGCCAGAGAAGGTGAGCGGGCGAACCAGGTGCAGGGTAAGGAGATTGCCCTGTATTTAAAAGCATTCTGGGCGGGAATGTGTCTACCCTTCCCAACCGAGATATGTAGGGTGCTTCGTTGCTTCATCTTGCCCCAGGCTAGCTAGCGCCGAACTCGTGGAGAATTCTCGTCCGGTCTCTGGTCCGGTTGAAACTTGAAAATATCCCTTTTAGTTTGACCCTTCTAGTCTCCTTTCTTTGTTATAAGAATCATCCCGGAACCAGCAAGGATGAGCTGAGCTAGGTGTATTTTTCTTTCAAAAAATGCAAGGATGGGATGGCCGGGTCGGGGGTAGTAGTCTTCCCTTCTTCCATTTACGATTGGAAAGAGAAGTTCATATTCGTCGGGCCACTCGAGGGTGAGAATTGGCCTGTGCCTGCACAGTGGCATAGGGCAGACTGCCCGAGGGCGAAGCAGTCCTCCTCACCCGAGGCGAGGGCGGTATCCATATAGGAGCCAATCCAGCGGGCCGACGTTCTGCTTTCTGAGCAGGCCTTGAGCTGGGCTGGGCTCAGCCCTGTGCGCTTTCTGAGTAAGTTAGGGCCGTCGTAGATGATCTATTTAGACTTTGATGAATTTTCTTTACCCTTTTCAGCGTCACTAACTCTCTTTGTGTATTCTCCTTTCTGCAGAGCAAATGGACCGATCCAAATTCTTAGCTGCCATGCCCGTGAAGGCAGGAAGGAAGACCGAGGGTCCTAGCTCGTCCCGTCCCGGTTCGAGCTCGGCCTCAAAACCAACTGCACTGGTGAATCCTTCCGGTGCGCCCCGAGCCCCAGAAGTCAGCCGCGGGGAGAGCCAGAAGCATGCACGGGGGCCAGATCCCCGAGCGAGGGGGCGGAGGATGAGGACGACCTCCCCGATGGCCCCCCCAAGAGGCACAAAAGGATGGTCTCTTGCTCTCCACCCTTCGGGATTCCCGTGCAGGAGGAGGACGTCTGTTTCGAGGTACCTTCGGGGCTTTTCATTGCCGATAGCCTGCTCTCGGATATGGAGCGATTGGCTGGGAGCAAAATTCCTCGAGGAACCCTAAAGGCCCAAGTGGCCGCCATCGCTCAGGAGGAGGTCCAGGTCGGTATCCATTTTCCTTTAAGAATTTTGTAAGTATTTTTCCTCAGTTTGAATATTTTTAACTTTTTTTGCTGCTTTCCTCAGGTCCTCCAACACTACGCCCTTATCGTTAATATGGAGTCCAAGGAGATTGCCCCGGCCATGAGGAAAGCAGGCGAATCGTCCTCACGGAAGGAGGATCTGCGCCTGGAGTTGCAACAGGCGAAGGAGAGGATAGCCGTCCTCGATACTCGGGTGGTCGCTGAGGAGTTGACGAACACCAAGTGTAAGGAGTCAATCCGACTTCTGAGCGAATCTAACAAGGCAATCCAGGCTAAGTTGGATGAGGCTAGCAAGCTCAACGCCATGATGAAGAAGTCGCGGGATGCCTGCAAGAGGGACACCCAGGCGGCGCTTGATGCGGTGAAGCTTGCCGATCTTCGAGCTTCGAAGTTCGTAGAAAGGTATAAGGCGTCGGACCAGTTCTATGCCGACCTCACCGACGCCTCGACCATTGTTTAGCACCAGGCTCTTGACGCTGTCAAGGCGTTGGTGCTGGCGTTTGCTGACGGCGAGCTTCGGCTCCAGTACCCCTTCTCTGAGGATGTGCCGCAGGTAGAAACTGCCGGGAATGCCGCCGGGGGAGAAGCTGCCGGTAGACATGCCTGGGGTAAGGCTGCCAGTGGAAGCACCGACACAGAGGTCGTCGTTTTAGTTCCTGACGCTGGCGTTGAGCAGGGCAAGATTCTCCCCGGTCCTGCGGCCTGAGCTTTCCTGCCTTTTCCTTTTTTTGAAGTTTTGTAAGCCTCAGAGCGTTTTGTAAGGCTGAGGGGCCAAGAATACCTTGTAAAAATTTCTGGAATATAAATAAAGCTGAGCTTATTTTCCTCTGCATGACCGTGTGATTTTTAGATGCCTAACTTTGAGATGACGATCGCGCGTCGAGTGTGAGCCGAGTAATTGCCAAATGTAGGAAGGTCGGTGCCCTCTCTCTCCCTGGATTCGAGGTGGCTGTTCCCGCCAAAAATATCTGCGAAAAAGAGCCCAAGGTATCAAATGACAGTGATAAGCTTAAGAAAATGCGAAACAGTATCTTCCGGGCTGTTTTTTGACAAACTCCCGAATGAGAAACAACTAAATTCTGATGATATTTGAATCATCTCGAAAAACCCTTCGATTTGATATATTATGGGCTTCATAATTCATCCGAGATCAAAAGTTATGGGCAAATATGCTATGCACTATTCCCTGATTAAAAATCAGGAATTACCTCAATGAGGTATCACGTGCTCACACATGACCAATGGTCACGTGTTGACACGTGATAGTTAAAACAGAAATAAAAACAAACGGATGAAGAAGGACCCAAATGGGGGTCACGTGCTCACACGTGACCGATGGTCACGTGTTGACACGTGATAGTTAAAACAGAAATAAAATAACAAACGGCTGAAGGAAATACCTCAATGAGGTGTCACGTGCTCACACGTGACCAATGGTCACGTGTTGACACGTGATGGTTAAAACTGAAGCGTAAGTAAATGCCGAGAAAAGGACTCAATTGGGGGTCACGTATCAACACGTGACAGGCTTTGAATGCCTTACAGTTTAATAGACTTAAAATTCTAAATTTCTCTAAATCTTTCCAAATAAGAATTAAAATTCTAAATTTTTCTAAATCTTTCCAAATGGAAAAGGATTATGGGGACCGTTGGATTAAAGATCCAAGGGTGATTAAAAATCACCAATTTATGGAAAGATTTTAGACAAGGAAAGATTTCCCTAAAAATCTCACCAGAAATAACAAACAGAATATCTTTGGATTTAAAATCCAACGGTGAATAACATTCACTGAATGATCTAAAGGATCATATTAATTATGAAATCAATTAAAATCTTTCAATGAAAGATTCACAAAACAATTTGATTCTTTTCTTTCTCCTATAAATAGGAGCCAATAAGAGAAGAGAAGGGATCTACTTTTTTGAGAGAAGAACAGAGAGAGGAGAATTTAATTCTCAAGAGAAAAAAAAGAGAGGAGAATTTAATTCTCAAGAGAGAAAAGAGAGCAGAATTTAATTCTCAACAAAGAAAACCCTAGGTGAAAAAAGAAAGCGAATCAAAACTTCAAACAGAGAATTTAATTCTCAAAGATCTAAGAGATTAACTCTTTTGCAAAGAACTTAGTTCTTCCTCTAGTTGAAGATCTGCAGAAGCACATCTCCCCATAAGTTGAGAATTTAATTCTCATCGGGTTGAGATCCTGCCATGCAGATCCAAAACTTAGAGGGGAAATTGAGTTTAGAGAATTTAATTCTCCCAAAACAAAACCAGGGTTTAACCCTAATTGAGAATTTAATTCTCCCAAATCATAGGAATTTAATTCCTTCAAGATGAACAGAATTAGGGTTTAGCCCTATATGAGAATTTAATTCTCCCAAAATTCATAGGAATTTAATTCCTCCAAAACAGAACTAGGGTTTAACCTTATATAAGAATTTAATTCTTTCACAATAGGAATTTAATTCCTCCAAAATCATAATTAGGGTTTAACCCTACAGATAATTTAATTCTTAAAAATAAAGAGACTTAAAAGATCTCCATGCATGCAAAGAACCAGGGTCACGTGTCCCCACGTGACCCCTATAAAGATCCCTGAAGAAAAGAAGCTTTGAGGCAATGCCTCACGTGCTCCCACGTGACCTACAAAACACAGAAAGAAAAAGCAAAGGAAATATGAGCTTTAGGCGCTCTCACGTATCCCCACGTGACCCCTTAGAAAGTACTTTAATGAGCAGTGCATAGATCTCCATCACGTGTCAATATGTGATGCTTAAAAGATGAAAAAGTGTTTAACACTTAATTGCAGAACGAAGAAAAGGGATCTGGTCCCACTTTTGGGCGCTCTCACGTGTCCACACGTGACCCTCTTTCTTTAGTATTTAACACTAATTTGGGGATTATATTTCCAGTGTTTAACACTGATTGTTTCTAGTGTTTAACACTAAATTGAAGATTATATTTCCAGTGTTTAACACTGATTGTCTTTTAGTGTTTATCACTAATTTGAGAGTTCTACCTCTAGTGTTTAACACTGTTGTTCTCTAGTGTTTAACACTACTTTTAGCCAAATTGGCTAATTTTCCAGAGGCAAAAGTCTCTCCTCCAAATGAATCTCAAAATTGAGGAAATCAAAGACAAAATGTTGTCAGAGCCCCCAAACCCCTGTTTAGCACTTCTGAATGATGAGGTGCTGAGCCCAGACAAATGTCTAATGGCCCAAAGGGCCAATATTTCAAACATAATTGGACTTAGCCCAAACTGGCCATAAGTCCTCAAATCATCTTGAACTGAGCACATCTGCTCTTTCAACCAACTCCTTGGTTCAAGGGTACATCTCTGAACTCCTCTGATATTTGTCGTTGTAATCCTTCAACGTCTTCAGAGAGGTGATGGGTCCCGACAGCCATACATTTTATGCACCACTATGTCCTTAAACTGGTATTGGACCACTATGTCCTTAAACGGGTATTGGACCACCATGTCCTTAAACTGGTAATCGGCCGCAATGTCTCTAAACTAAACAATTGAGTCCAAATGCTCTTTTGTTGGATCTAAATGATCCCGTTAAGTTGATCTTAGTCAAAAATTAGACTAACGTATCCTTAACGAACGTTTAAGTTGATCTTAGTCTCAAATGAGACTAACGTATCCTTAAACCCAACCCCAAACCCAAATTGAAGAAAATACGGATTTGGACTAATCCACGTCCTACGGGCGACAACATAAATTAGTCTCCGTATACAATCCACGGGCAACTACAAACAAAACAAACAACCACGACATGAAGTGACCATCTGGAGAAGGAGAAAATTGTTACCGCGATGCGGTAGCGTAATTAACTGCAGGGGCTTGCGCCTGCAGGGAAGAGCGTCCCCACAATCAAAAACCCCTCAAACGAGGGGGAATCTGATGAAGTCTGCTACATCGGACGCATCCGTTTAAACCTTCGATACACGGTGCCATAAATCAACTTGTCATCTTCGGAGAGGTGGACGGATAGCACCAATTAGCATCTGCCCCGAATTTCAGGCAAGACGTCAGTCTTGCGCCTTCTTTCGGAGGGGAACAGATTCTGGCACGCCCAGTGGGACGTTTTCCTCTTTCCACTCCACACTTCGTGTGTCGTGTTTTTCCCGCGATCAAATAATCACGGTGTGTATGTTTTTGGTTGCCCTTAGGGGAGTGGATATTGAAGCCGGCATTTCTTCTCTATGAAGAATGGAATTTGCTCCCACCCTAGCAACTCAGGCTCTGTCATATCTGGCGGAGTCAAGTATGGGTCACTTGCAGCCTCAAATCTCTGCAATCCGACTCTTCAAGAAATCAACGGGCTTCTTTTTGGGTCGATGCTCCCACCTTCCACCCTCGGTGCCTCAACGCCGATGGAGGAAGCCCAGAGGATGTCTATCATCCACAAGCAGGCTTCCCAAGAAGCAGCCTTGCCGACGGAATCGGTCCTCAAACAACTGGCACATGCCAAAGACCAAGGTCAACACAGGGGGCAGAATATTCAAGCTCTTCAAGAAATCAGTGGCTTCAAACTGCACTAACTGCAACAACAACTCTCGCTCTGTCCCATCTGGATGAGTAACCTACAGGCCCCAAGCGGCCTCCCTTTTCACTATACCAGTAGAGCAGGTAACTCAAGCCACCACTGGGCTATTCTTCAGGACCATGCTCCCGCCAATGAGCTTCAGCGCTCCTGTACCATCGCAAGAAGCTCCCAAGAAGTCGTTTTTCAGCGCTCCTGTGCTTATTTACGCCCTACTTTGCATTATACTATATATAAGCACACACAAAAAAATTATGATAATAAAAGAGTAGAAAGTGAAAAATTATATTTAAAAGATAGGAATAGTTTAAGAAAAACAAGAAAGTTAGATGTTTTCTTAAATGAAACTAGTAATAAGTAGTTATGAGCTGTTGTCCCAAGGGTTAGTAAGATGAAGGAAATTACTAATCTGAGGATAAAAATAAGCCTGAAAAATAGTTCCTATTCTGGAAGCCAAACATTTGAACGTTGATACCCTACTATACGCACTTACACACATCTTGAAACTCGGGATAGTAGAGGATACCTTGAAATGCTCTTGTCTAAAAGCCAAAGTATGAAGAAAATAAAAGTGGAGAATAAAAAATAAAATGGTGAAAAGAAAAATGAACACCGGTTTTGTTATCACCGAGGCAGCAATAAAAAATATAGTGAGGGTGCTTTATCACCTAGTGCCTTAGACCAACTGGTTTGGGAGCCACTGCTAAGCTTTAGGTGTTGCAAGACGAGGAAAAACACCTAATTAGCAAGAACATGAGTAATCGGTCGGTTAGTACCTCAAGAAGTATTAACGGTCGCATGAAGAATGTGTGAGCAAATTCCATCTAAATATTTATTAAAAAGTACTAAGGTAGATGGACAAGAGTATGATTGCTTGAATTGAATTCTCTGAGTGTAGGGATGTCCAGTTCACACACGTAGGGGTATATGATCAATGTTTGAAAGAAAGGTAGGAATGAAAACTAAAGGCGATGTTTTATTGAGGGATAATGTGATTTCTAACATTTTCTCATGACCATTAAGATAGGGCTCATAACAACTGAAAAGCCGGTATAGTTGAAAACTCTTATTTTCAAGTTCTTTCTTTTATAGTTCTTATCTTTATATAACTTTCACCATCTCTATTTTATTATAGGATTTTGTGGGTGTAATCCGCTGAAAACCCTCAGGAGACAACACTCCTCCTACTAGGGATATGCCACGGGCCCTGAGTAAGGAAGGCTGGGGGCAACTCCCCTTCTGGACTAACTCCACCAGCTCCCATGGTGGAAATCAATGCTGTTGTTCCAACTGGGAACAGTTTTGAACCGCTTATGAGGGCTCGCAAGAACTCTCCGACCGCCGTGCTGAAGAGGTCTCCTCCACCTATGGAGATTACTACAGAAAAGAAGCCGGAGCAGCCCTCTCAACGGCTGTCCTCTAAAATTTATAAAGTCTGGTGACAGGTCCAGGAATCGGTGATTGACCAGGACTACTCTCGCCAATCAAAGAAGCTTAAAGCTCAACAAGAAAAGATCCACCCCGTGGTACCATAGAGAGTGTTATCCGTCTGGGTGCCCTCTGCAACGGCTACCTCAACGTTAAACACTCAAAAGAGAAGGAAGTCGGAGAAATCCCCTGTGGCCGTAGTGAACCGCAAAAGCGCTGAATCTAAACGCTCCAAGTCTGGGGGTATGGTAATACATACCGTTTATATGGCTTCCGTAAAAGAGGAAAGCCGTGCTTCCACGGGTCACCGACCGCTCACCCGATCCGTGACAAAGGCCCAGGAGCAACAACAGAAGCTCCAGGAAATGTTGACGCAGATGGCCGTACTCACAGGGCCAAAAGAAAGCCTGGAAACGTCATCGGAGCAACATCAAGAAGAAGAAACCGATGCTGACTTCCTTCGCAGAGTCCTCGAAAAGAAGGACAAAGAAACCGCAGAACAAGCGGCTAATATAAAGCGAATGTCGCTTCTCTTCCAAGACATGGTCGAGATGATGTTACAGCCGGATCCTCCAGCCGAAGACCCTCCGATCATTATTGAAGACGACAAAGGGGAGACGTCGAATCCTCCCCCGACTCTTTCAGCAGCCAAAAAGGAAACTATTTCCAAGGCCGCTCTGGATGACTATATTGCTCAGCAAATACGAGCTAACCAGGCAAATGAAGCAGCTGGCCAAGTCATTAAAACTGGACGGCCGTATCCAGGCTGGTATAACCAAATAAGGTACTCGCCGGGATATACAATCCCCAAATTCCATGTATATAAAGGGACGGGCAATCCCCACCAGCATGTCTCCCAGTTCAGGGCTCTATGTGGTAACACCGGGGGTGATGATAAACTGCTACTTCGCCAGTTCGTCAGAGACGACATTCGAATGGTACTCTGAACTTCCGAACGACTCCGTCAAAACTTTTATGGAGATGGAGCTATTATTCACCCAGCGTTTCGCGAGTACTAGTGAACGCACCCCAATAACGGCATTGATCAACGCCAGGGTGAAGCCAGGCGAGACATGGGTTCAATACGCAATACGATGGCGGAATCTGTGGTCGAAATGCGAGCAGCGCATTAAAGAAGTGCCTGCGATAGGCATGTGCGTGGGGACCCTCGACCCTCAGGCGACCATTTCGCAGTTTATGATGTTCTTCAAGCCGACCACTTTCCAGGCCTTGATCGACAAGCTGGCCCAAATGGATCAGATGGGCCATAGGCCTTCCCCTTCAAAGACGGAGCCTTGGAATGAAAAGGGCAAAGGGAAAGCAACCTTCATCGCCAACGCTCAATAACAATCGAGTGGCCCAAAGCCGGTCGTTTGCCAAAACAACGTGTGTCCACGCCCATCCCTCAAGGAGAGACTCGGACGTCCTTACTCGTTTCCCCGAGATAAAACGAGGAGACTGTTCGAACTGACAGTGCGTAATAGACTCATTAATCTACCGGATCCAAAACGTCCGTTGCAGCCAGGCGATGTCAGCAATCCTAATTACTGACCTTGCCACCAAGCAGTAAGCCATCCAATCGAAAATTGCTTCGTTTTCAAAGGCTGGATTGAGGACCAATACCAACTGGGCAAATTCGCGCTGTCCGAAAAATGGAAGGTGAACCCGCCACAACCACATGATCCAAAAAAGATGGACATGCCGGGGGCATCTTGCTCGTTCATAGAGAAAGCCTCATGGACCGAAAAGTCTGTAAACTAGAAACTCGCCTCAAATATGACAACGGTAGATCGAAACGTCGTTAAACTAACGATGGACCACTATGTCCTAAAACTGGCTGATGACCGAAACGTCGTTAAACTACTACCAACCCGCGGCATCCTCAGGCTGGCGTGGTAAAAAAAAAAGAAAAAAAACGATATGTCCATAAGCAAAATGGGCACGGATGGAAACCCGGGAGGGCTCCGTGAGTAAAAACAGCAGGACTACCGACGATGTTTGTGAAAACCCGAAAGGGCGCAGACTCGTAAAAAAAAACAAAAAAAATGGTATGTCCATAAGCGAAATGGGCACGGATGAAAACCCGAAAGGGCTCCGTGAGTAAAAACAGCAGGGCTACCGGCGAGTTTTGTGAAAACCCGAAAGGGCGCAATCTCGTTAAAAGACACTTGCAAGGTCCTCTCGACTTTGTAAGGAGAAACCACCTGCGTGAGATCCTTACGACTCACAAGGGAGCAACACATTTAGGGATCCCCATGATTCCTAAGGTGAAATTACACTTGCGAAATCCTCACGACTCATAAGGAGAACCCTCTTATGAGACCCTCGTGGCTCATAAGATTCAAAATTCTTAAGCTACAGGGATCTGAACCTGTTCTTAAGCAGCCATCACAACCTCCGATTTTTCCCTACAAGCGGTTCAGTATTGACCCTTGTATACAATCCACGGGCGCATATAAACATTTCCCTAACAAAGTCCCATCCGTGACTAGGGATATGTTTACATGGTGAACAGCCCTTGTAAGTCCTCTCGACTTATAAGGAGAAAGCACTCTTGTAAGATCCTTACGACTTATAAGAGACCATACATTTAGGAATCCTCACGACTCCTAAAGAGAAAATGCACCTATGAGATCCTCATGACATGTAGGGAGAAATACCTTTATGAGACCCTTACGGCTCATGAAGTCAAAAGCCTTAGTCAACATGATCTTAACCCTGTCTACTTAGCCACCTTTGTTCGATATCGACATAGGCAAATGATGATTCGCTCCTGGCAATATCCCAGTTGTAGCGATACTGATGCCAAAATCGGTGTCTAATTCCAAGCTTGCAGCGAAAAGCCAGCAAGCCACACATGCATACGAAATAGCCGACATGATGGGGCAACTTGCAAAAAAAATCAGGAAGTAAAAATGTATGCATATGAAATAGCCGAAATGATTGGGTAACTCGCAATAAAAAACAGCGAGTAAAAATAAAACAAATAGCCGAAATGATTGGGCACAGCGAAAAATAGCCGAAATGATTGGGCAATCGCGACCTTCGCGATGTAAAAGCTGAAATGATAGAGCATCGCGGAAATAAAAAAATGAATGAAAAAATGAAATTTATGCTCTACAGGTAAGATCGCACCGATCCCTGTATACAATCCAGGGGCACAAACAAAAAGGGAACCATACCTTCCCAACAGGCTCCATCAGAAAGCGAAGCCAAATCTCGACGGTTCATAGACAACCTACAGACAACCTCGACATTTGTCGTAATATTGCAGACACAATGTCAACAAATGAAGCAAAGGAAGATCCCTAGCTTCAGGGTCTCGACGTCAACATCGACAACTTAGAGATCACCAACGGCGTTTCTCCTCACTCCAATCAGATGCAGACGTGACGTCAACAATCGACCTCAGAGTCGCAACGAAACGGAACCATAGCAAAGTCCCTAGTTCCAAATCTTAATGGAAACATCTGCAGCCTGGAGACCAACGACGGTGGGCCTCCTCATTCCAGCATGACACAGATGTTACACCATCAAATGGAGCCATGGCAAAATCCCAGTTCCATCTCAGCATCCGTCTCGATACAGCAGAAGAGATGTCAACAATGGCGTTCCTTCGCAGTCCAGCAGGATGCAGATGCAACGTCAACAAAAGTCCTCACGGTCGAAACAAAGCGGAGCGACGGCAAAATCCCAGCTCCACCTCAGCATTCGTCTCGATACAGCAGACGAGATGTCAACAATGGCGCTCCTTCGCAGTCCAGCAGGATGCAGATGCAACGTCAACAAAAGACCTCACGGTCGAAACAAAGCGGAGCGACAGCAAAATCCCAGCTCTACCTCATCATTCGTCTCGATACAACAGACGAGATGTCAACAATGGCATTCCTTCGCAGTCCAATAGGATGCAGAAGCAACATCAACAAAAGACCTCATGGTCAAAACAAAGCGGAGTGACGGCAAAATCCCAGCTCCACCTCAGCATTCGTCTCGTTACAGCGGACACGATGTCAACAACGGCATTCCCTCGCAATCCAGCACGAAGCAGATGCAACGTCAGCGAAAGACCCCATGGTCGAAACAAAGCGGAGTGACGGCAAAATCCCAGCTCCACCACGACATTCGTCTCGATACAGCAGATGCAGTGCCAGCAAACGAAGGGAAGGCCAAATTCCTAGTTTCAGGGTCTTGACGATAACTCATATAAAACCTGAAAGACTATCGAAGATCATCCCACATCAGCACGGAGTGGTCACCACCTCGACGTTCGTCTCGATACAGCAGACGAGATGTCACTATGGTGTACTTCCTCCAATAGGATTCAAATACGCCAAAGCAAATGAAGCGAAGGCCAAATTCCTAGCTTCAGGGTCTTGAAGGCAACTCATATAAAACCCGAAAGACTATCGGAGATGATCCCACATCAGCACGGAGTGGTCACCACCTCGACGTTCGTCTCGATACAGCAGACGAGATGTCACTACAGCGTTCTTCCTCCAACAGGATGCAGACGCAACGCCAAAGCAAATGAAGCAAAGGCCAAATTCCTAGCTTCAGGGTCTTGACGGTAACTTATATAAAACCTGAAAGACTATCGGAGATCATCCCACATCAGCACGGAGTGGTCACCACCTCGACGTTCGTCTCGATATAGCAGACGAGATGTCACTACGGCGTCCTTCCTCCAACAGGATTCGGACACGCCAAAGCAAACGAAGCAAAGGCCAAATTCCTAGCTCCAGGGTCTTGACGGTAACTCACATAAAACCTGAAGGACCATCGGAGATCATCCCACACCAGCGCAGAGCGGTCACCACCACGTCGTTCATCTCGATACAGCAGACGAGATGTCACTACAGTGCCCTTCCTCCAACAGGGTTCGGACGCGCCAAAGCAAACGAAGCGAAGGCTAAATTCCTAGCTTCAGGGTCTTGAAGGCAACTCATATAAAACCTGAAAGACTATCGGAGATCATCCCACATCAGCGCGGAATGGTCACCACCTCGGCGTTCGTCTCGATACAGTAGACGCGATGTCACCACAGCGTTCTTCCTCCAACAGGATTCGGACGCGCCAAAGAAAACGAAGCGAAGGACAAATTCCTAGCTTCAGGGTCTTGACGGTAACTCATATAAAACCTGAAAGACTATCGGAGATCATCCCACACTAGCGCGGAGTGGTCACCACCTCGACGTTCGTCTCGATACAGCAGACGAGATGTCAACCCAGCGTTCTTCCTCCAGCAGGGTTCAGACGCGACAATCAAACAACGGAGCCACGGCAAAATCCCTAGTTCCAAACCTCGATGGTTCACCAACAACCTAGAGACAACTGCGACACTCGTCTCGATACAGCAGATGCAATGCCACCAAATGAAGCGAAGGCCAAATTCCTAGCTTCAGGGTCTTGACGGCAACTCATATAAAACCTGAAAGACTATCGGAGATCATCCCACATCAGCACGGAGTGGTTATGACTCATCGGGGCTCTCCAAAATAAGCCTAACCTCAAGTAAAAAGCGGCATAGCAAAATTCCTAACGCTTGCTCTTCCGACGGTCAAACTGCCTAGGAAGATTGCTTGAAGACGTCTTGTCCAGCCCCCGAAGGGATCAGAGATACAACAGTCGCAAGGCTGCTCGAACAGCAAGATTGCCTATCGAGAAATACATCAGCCAACGCGACGGTACGACGGACAAAATCCTAGTACCACAGACCCTAACGGACCTTTGTCGTAAAGAGCAGAGGTTAACTGTGACGTTAGGACATCCTTGCGAGAACTTCTCGATTCGTCTCGACTCGTAAGGTAAAGCCTTAGGCAATGGGAATTAAAAAACCTGTTTCCTGAGCACTGGGGCCCTGCAAGTCGGTCTAAGATGGACTCTTGCATACTATTCATGGGTCACACTCTCCGAAGTCGAACATCGACAAAAAGAGAAACAACCACTTACAAGTCCTCCCCGACTTGTAAGCGGGAAAAATTCTCTTGTGAGATCCTTACGACTTTCAAGAGAAAACACACTTAGGAGTCCTCACGACCCCTAAGAAGAAAATACACCTGCGGGATCCTCTCGACTCGTAGGGAGAAAAGTCTTTATGAGACCCTCACGACTCATAAAGTTGAAAAGTGTTAGGTGGCAGATCCTAACCTGTCTCCTAAGCTATCACTGCCCTACAAAGAGGTTAAGATGGACCATCTATGAGCCACACTTGCCAAAGCTACATACCACTGAAATGGAGAACTTACTCATGAGCGTATAAACTACTTCACGCCAGAGTAAGATATAAAGAGATAGAAGGGTGCGGCTCATGGAGTTAAGGGTCTGGAACTATATCTCTTAAGAGTCGAGATTTGAGTCAATGATAAATGACGACGCTTGTGTCTGCTCGCTATCTTCTCAGATCAAGATTCTGAAAGTTATATACCAACCCGAAACTGGTCATACGCTATGCATAACTCTGCACTACTTCACCCACGTACATACTTATGTGGGCAAAGTAGTGGGGGGCATTTGTTCCCGCCAAAAATTTCTGCGCAAAAGAGTCCAAGGTATCAAATGCCAATGATACGCTTAAGAAAATGCGAACCAGTATCTTCCGGGCTGTTTTTTGACAAACTCCTGAATGAAAAACAACTAAATTCTGATGATATTGGAAGCATCTCAAAAAACCCTTCGATTTGATATATTATGGGCTTCATAATTTATCCGGGATCCAAAGTTATGAGCAAATATGCTATGCATTGTTCCCTGATTAAAAAATTAGGAATTACCTCAATGAGGTATCACGAGCCCACACGTGACCAATGGTCACGTGTTGACACGTGATAGTTAAAACAGAAATAAAAACAAACGGCTAAAGAAGGACCCAATTGGGGGTCATGTGCTCACGCATGACCAATGGTCACGTGTTGACACGTGATAGTTAAAACAGAAATAAAATAACATACGGCTGAAGGAAATACCTCAATGAGGTGTCATGTGCTCACACGTGACCAAAGGTCACGTGTTGACACGTGATGGTTAAAAATGAAGCGTAAGTAAATGCCGAGAAAAGGACTCAATTGGGGGTCACGTGCTCACACGTGACCAAGGGTGACGTATCAACACGTGACAGGCTTTGAAAGCCTTACAGTTTAATAGAATTAAAATTCTAAATTTCTCTAAATCTTTCCAAATAAGAATTAAAATTCTAAATTTTTCTAAATCTTTCCAAATGGAAAAGGATTATGGGGACCGTTGGATTAAAGATCCAAGGGTGATTAAAAATCACCAATTTATGGAAAGATTTTAGACAAGGAAAGATTTCCCTAAAAATCTCACCAGAAATAACAAACAAAATATGTTTGGATTTAAAATCCAACGGTGAATAACATTCACTGAATGATCTAAAGGATCATATTAATTGTGAAATCAATTAAAATCTTTCAATGAAAGATTCACAAAACAATTTGATTCTTTTCTTTCTCCTATAAATAGGAGCCAAGAAGAGAAGAGAATGGATCTACTTTTTTGAGAGAAGAACAGAGAGAGGAGAATTTAATTCTCAAGAGAAAAAAGAGAGAGGAGAATTTAATTCTCAAGAGAGAAAAGAGAGCAGAATTTAATTCTCAACAAAGAAAACCCTAAGTGAGAAAAGAAAGGGAATCAAAACTTCAAACAGAGAATTTAATTCTCAAAAATCTAAGAGTTTAACTCTTTTGCACAGAACTTAGTTCTTCCTCTAGTTGAAGATCTGCAGAAGCACATCTCCCCATAAGTTGAGAATTTAATTCTCATCGGGTTGAGATCATGCCATGCAGATCTAAAACTTAGAGGGGGAATTGAGTTTAGAGAATTTAATTCTCCCAAAACAAAACCAGGGTTTAACCCTAATTGAGAATTTAATTCTCCCAAATCATAGGAATTTAATTCCTTCAAGATGAACAGAACTAGGGTTTAACCCTGTATGAGAATTTAATTCTCCCAAAATTCATAGGAATTTAATTCCTCCAAAACATAACTAAGGTTTAACCCTATATAAGAATTTAATTCTTTCACAATAGGAATTTAATTCCTCCAAAATCATAAATAGGGTTTAACCCTACAGATAATTTAATTCTTAAAAATAAAGAGACTTAAAAGATCTCCATGCATGCAAAGAACCAGGGTCACGTGTCCCCACGTGACCTCTATAAAGATCCCTGAAGAAAAGAAGCTTTGAGCCAATGCCTCACGTGCTCCCACGTGACCTACAAAACACAGAAAGAAAAAGCAAAGGAAATATTAGCTTTAGGCGCTCTCACGTATCCCCTTAGAAAGTACTTTAATGAGCAGTGCATAGATCTCCATCACGTGTCAATATGTGATGCTCAAAAGATGAAAAAGTTATTAACACTTAATTGCAGAACGAAGCAAAGGGATCTGGTCCCACTTTTGGGCGCTCTCACGTGTCCACACGTGACCCCTCTTTCTTTAGTGTTTAACACTAATTTGGGGATTATATTTCCAGTGTTTAACACTGATTGTTTTTAGTGTTTAATACTAAATTGAAGATTATATTTTCAGTGTTTAACACTGATTGTCTTTTAGTGTTTAACACTAATTTGAGAGCTCTACCTCCAGTGTTTAACACTGTTGTTCTCTAGTGTTTAACACTACTTTTAACCAAATTGGCTAATTTTCCAGAAGCAAAAGTCCCTTCTCCAAATGAATCTCAAAATTGAGGAAATCAAAGACAAAATGTTGTCAGAGCCCCCAAACCCCTGTTTAGCACTGTTGAATGATGAGGGGCTGAGCCCAGACAAATGTCTAATGGCCCAAAGGGCTAATATTTCAAACATAATTGGACTTAGCCAAAACTGGCCATAAGTTCTCAAATCATCTTGAACTGAGCACATCTGCTCTTTCAACCAACTCCTTGGTTCAATGTCACATCTCTGAACTCCTCTGATATTTGTCGTTGTAATCCTTCAACATCTTCAGAGAGGTGATAGGTCCCGACAGCCATACATTTTATGGACCACTATGTCCTTAAACTGGTATTGGACCACTATGTCCTTAAACTGGTATTGGACTACAATGTCCTTAAACTGGTAATCGACCGCAATGTCTCTAAACTAAATAATTGAGTCCAAATGCTCTTTTGTTGGATCTAAATGATCCCGTTAAGTTGATCTTAGTCAAAAATTAGACTAACGTATCCTTAACGAACGTTTTAGTTGATCTTAGTCTCAAATGGGGCTAAGGTATCCTTAAACCCAACCCCAAATCTAAGAAAATACGGATTTGGACTAATCCATGTCCTACGGGAGACAACATAAATTAGTCTCTGTATACAATCCACGGGCAACCACAAACAAAAAAAACACCCACGACACGAAGTGACCATCTGAAGAAGGAGAAAGTTGTTACCGCGATGCGGTAGCGTAATTAACTGCAGGGGCTTGCGCCTGCAGGGAAGAGCGTCCCCACAATTAAAAACCCCTCAAACGAGGGGGAATCTGACGAAGTCTGCTACATCGGAAGCATTCGTTTAAACCTTCGATACATGGTGCCATAAATCAACTTGGCATCTTCGGAGAGGTGGACGGATAGCACCAATTAATATCTGTCCCGAATTTCAGGCAAGACGTCAGTCTTGCGCCGTCTTTCGGAGGGGAACAGTGGCGATCGATCATTTAGGATGAATCCAAAGACATCTAAGTGTTGTAAGGTCAGTATTAATCCCTTCCTCAGCATCGGATTGATGACCACGTCTAGCACGAGTTGTAAAACAACCAATTTAGAATTTTCCTACATTGCCTGATTCCTCTTTATGTAGTTTCTAGACTCGTGTCTCCATAAGGTAGAAATCTATCCCTCGGAGATTAGCCGAGCAGGGAAGTTGCTCGATGACCTCGTGAGAAGAGCTTTGGATCCTTACATAGATGGGCAAGAGTTTACCCGCTAGGGATGGACCAAGCAGGGAAGCTGCTCTATGGCATCGTGAGAAGGGCTTTAGATCCTTAGCATAGATAGGTAGGAATCTACCGGCTATGGATCGACCGGGCAGGGAAGCTGCTCGGTGGCCTCGTGAGGAGGGCTTTGGATCCTTAGCGTAGATGGGCAGGAGTCTACCCGCTAGGAATGAACCGGGCAGGGAAGCTGCTCGGTGGCCTCGTGAGGAGAGATTCAGATCCTTAGCGTAGATGGGTAGGATTCTACCCGCTAGGGATAGACCGGGCAGGGAAGCTACTCGGTGGCCTCGTGAAGAGGGCTTTGGATCCTTAGCGTAGATGGGTAGGAATCTACCCGCTAGGAATGGACCGGGCAGGGAAGCTACTAGGTGGCCTCGTGAAGAGGGCTTTGGATCCTTAGCGTAGATGGATAGGAATCTACCCGCTAGGGATGGACTGGGCAGCGAAGCTGCTCGGTGGACTCGTGAGGAGGGCTTTGGATCCTTAGTGTAGATGGGTAAGAATCTACCCGCTAGGGATGGACCGGACAGGGAAGCTGCTCGTTGGTCTCGTGGGGAGGGCTTTGGATCCTTAGCGTAGATGGGTAGGAATCTATCCGCTAGGGATGGACCGGACAGGGAAGCTGCCCGGTGGCCTCGTGAGGAGGGCTTTGAGAGACCCCTTGCGCTTCCCTAGGGTGTCGTTCAAACTTTTGTAGCGGCGTTGGCGGGAGTGAGGGCGTCGTTCAATCTTTCATGACGGCGTTGCCGTCCTTGAAGACATGCATGGCTGACACGTGCCCGTTCCATATCAGGAATTTAAGACGTCCTGCAATTCGTGTCTCTTGTGCGCGTAAATTTTGGCCTTTGGAGATTTTGGTTGATGCTATAAATAGCGAGGGCATGTTGGTTTTTCTCTAGCCTTGTGTTTCTGAAAATGGCAGGTTGTCCGTGTGTGCTCATCGAGGAGATCATTTCTCATGATGATGTGTATCTTTAAAACCTCGACCACTCTGAGCAGACGTACGATGCGGTGATAGACCGCATGGAGGGGCACTTTGGACGCCTTCTTCCCCGGCGTTCTCCGCTCCTCCGACTGCTCATCTACGCGATATGGAGGAAGTCCCCGAGGCTGCACAATGCCCTGACTCCGCAGCTGAGGGACAAGGCGATCGAGAAGTTGCGCTTGCTCTACCACCTTGGCTTGATCTCGAGGAGCAGGCAGGACCGATCAGTGGGCCTTCTTCTGGAGTGTTTCCAGAAGAGGCTGATCGCTAACTTTTGTCTAGCGGATGGTGCTTCCGTGGAAGCCGAGGATGCTCAGGCTCGGCTGGCGGAGATTTCTTCGGAGTACCATCAAAAATGCTTTCTTAATCCCCGGCCCCCTTGTTATAAATATATATGTTTTGTAAGGCTGAGGAGCCTATAATACCCTTTTGATGAATAAAATATTTTCTTATTGAGGCATTTTGTTTCCTTCTGTCCCATTCGCCTTGTTTATGTGTTTTTTCAAGACGAGCTTAGGGGTCACAAAACTGAGAAAGAAGAAAAAAATTGTGGAAGGGTTCTCTTATAACTTAATAAAATTTGCATCGCTTCAAAAAGGAGAAAATACATTCATTTATACAATTTGAGTTTCTCGGCGTTGTAAGGCCGAAGAAACTTTCGTCTCCTGGCGTCCTGCAAGCGATATGCTCCACCGGGCAATGTTTCTGCTAAGATGAATGGGCCATCCCATTTTGGAGAGAATTTGTGCAGCCTCGTTTGGTCTACGAACTCGTTCCTCCATAGGACTAGATCTCCCGCTTTGAAGGAACGATACTTGACTCGGGCGTTGTAGCACCGAGCAGTTTGTTGTTGATAGGCGGCCGCTCTGATCTGCGCTCGGTCCTGTTTCTCTAGTAGGATATCCAAGTTGGTCCGGAGCGCCGAGTTGTTAGCTTCATCATCGAAGTGTTCAACTCTGTAGCTGGGCAATCCGATCTCTGTAGAAAACATGGACTCCGTGCCGTAGCAGAGGCTGAAGGGGGTTTCTCCCGTGGGTGTTTTTCTTGACGTTCGTAGTGCCCACAGGATCTGAGGCAGTTCCTCGACTCATCCGCCTTGTCTTGCTTCTATACGGGCTCGGAGACCGCGGATGACGCCCCCGTTCGCAACCTCTGCCTGCCCGTTGTATTGAGGATGGGCGACCGCGGCAAACTTCATCAATATATGGTACTCGCTGCAAAACTCTCTGACTTTGTCGTTTTCAAAGTTGGTCCCGTGGTCGGTGATGATGCACCTCAGCATCCCTAATCGGTTTATTATGTTGTTCTGAAAGAACTTTATAATGGAGGCGGCGTCTGGTTTTCTGATGGGGACGGCCTTTATCCATTTTATGAAGTAGTTTACCGCGACGAGAATGTATTTGTGTCCGCCCGTGCTGGTGGGGAGTTGGCCCACTGCCACGACCCGCAGGGTATGGAACGTGACTGGCACTTAAGTTTACGAAACGTCTCAAGACGTCCGTAAAATAAGTAAGCCAAAGCCCAGAAACCAAAACCAAATAAGCAAAAGAGTGAAGAGAACCCAATCAATTGAAAACGAGTTTATCAAATAAGTCATATAAAGCCTTTTTTAAAAACAATATCGATTTTTCCGAAAATTTCAGCAGAGTCTCCTTTGTAAATACTGTCCCCCAAAATGGGTACAACAAGAATATATATGAATCCAATAAATAAGGCATCCCCAAGCGGGAGCTAGCTCTTCGCCACAAGGCGGTCACAAATCCCACGCAATATAAAACAACAACATGCGAAATAATCATAATGAAGCATAAGAAAAACAGCATGTCGACTCAAGTGAGCTCGAACCCAAAATACAACATAAAAGTCCACAAACCTCACAGTCTCATCTCTAGGTCAATATACAATAATACTGGTAGATACAGTAGATGGAGTACTCTAGATACAAAGAATATACAAGGCGGTACAAAAATAATGATATAACCCACCTAAGAAAAAAACCTCGAGTCCAGGCAAAAGAAACAAGAGCGCCCGCCGCTACTGTACTGACGGAGCGGACCTGAAAAAGGCTATGGCACAACGGGGGTGAGTTGCAAACTCGTGAGTAATAAATAACATCTACACAGTGTAATGACCCCAAAATCTTTATACATTTGTATTATCCCTCTTCAATAATATACCGTATTTATTTGTACTTGCTATTTCCCTTTTTCAATTAAATTTATTATTATTTTATTCCTCAATCTATTATGTATTTTTTTTTCTAGGTACAAATTCTTTTTTCTTATATTTAAGTTTTTAACCTCTCATTCTTATTTTTCCTTTCATAAATATTTAACCCAAATCCATTATTCTTATTCTCTACAGCCCATCTAAAAAGCCCATTTTCTTTTTAAGCAACATCATATATTTAATTCTAATTAAATATGTGCATGAACAACCTTATAGCTCATTGGTTAAGCCCTTGCATTGTTATTCCATAAGTCACATGTTCAAATCCCCATTCTTGCAATTATTTTTTATCATTTTTTATTCTTCTCATAACCTACAAATGAGACCTTTCATTTCCAAAATGAATTGTGACCTTTCATTTCTCTTTTAATTCTCATGTTAAATGCATATATTATTATTCACCATTACACCATCTTTATTTGTCCTCCTCTATCTTTTCCTTCCTCACATTTTTTATCTCTCACTTCTTCCTCTTCACCTAGAGTCCAAGAAGAAGAACATGAAGAAGTCTTCAAGAAGGTCTCGCTACTAACGCGAGGCTATCGGCGGATAGACAAGCCCGGTGACAATACCGGCTTGTGCATGTAAGTCCCTTCTCTCTCCCTCCCTCCCTCCATCTCTTTATTCTTATCTTTTCATATCTCGTGAACCCGTTTTTATCCATATCGTAATCCTTAAGAGAAAAATAAACATAAACATATACATATATATAAGTCTAGATACATATGGTTATATATGGTTTAATAATATCTTATTACCTCTTGTTCAAATTAAAGTGTTTTCAATTCTTTGTTCATGACTATAAATGTTTATTATGAGTAGTGAGAACATAGATTTCATGCCACAATATATTTACGATATCTCATGGAATCGGTTTGGTTATTAAAAGAAAAAATGAAGCTTGCGTGAAAATTCTAGTTAATCTATTTGCCGATTTTAGTATACATATCAATACCTTTAGTTTTAAAATAATTTTTATAAATTAATTTTTAACTCTGAAAATTTCAGGAAATTTACATATGATAGAATATATTATTTTGTACACGCTTTAAAAATTTTAGATCGATCCGCATAACGGTTTAGGAATTACATCGTATTTATTCACTGATCGTAAAACAGAAAACTGCAGCTATCGGTCAATTTCTAGGACACATAACTTGGTATACCGCTATCCAAATTGAGCAAACTCAGGTGTTTTTGATATCTACATCGAATGATCTAGATTTTATTAGTTTTATAGTTTTACCGAAAACCTATCTAAGATAAAGAAAACTGCATTACAATATTAAGTGACGGATCTGGACAGAATCTGTTCCGATTCGCACACTGTTTTTAAATTGGACATAACTCGAACACCCGATGTCCGTTTGTGACAAAATTTAGATGTGTAGATGCACCATTGATAGAACTATAATTTTCTGTATATTATATTACTTAGGAATGCATGAAACAAGCTGTTATAGGCTTTGCAATACAATATATAGTTGCTGTCCAGAAATCTGAATTTCTGTTTTAAACGCTGATATTAAAATGATCATAACTAGATCTTTAGAAATCCAAATCATATGAATCTTGGTGTTTTAGATAATTACTTCAAAATACCTACAATTTTCTAATAATCTTCGTAACCTGAAATCCGATAGAAATTAACTCAAACTGCGTTTTAAAAATATGTGACGGTGCCGAATAGATTCTGATCCGTTTTGCGCGACGATACGAAAACATATATATCTCTCAAACCGGTAGTCGTATTTAGGTGAAACTGGAACTTACGTATGCAAAACATTTAGAGACATATCTCTGTTTATATTCTGCATTCGTTCAACTTGATTAATTAGTCGTACATAATATTTCTTTACAGCATTGTTTATGGTAGTTACTCGAATAATATACTTGACTCATTTCATGTTATTCGAACATGTATACATATTTATCTTGATCATTAAATTATTGTATGTACATAAAGACGATAATTAAATACTTGAGTTGTATTTTGAAAAATATACAATAGTATTTTTACAATAAACCCCCTCAAGTTTTATAAATTACAATAAGGCCCTTAACAATTATTGAACTTCAACTCACTTTCTTTTAGTCTGACTCGGGTTAGAGTCTGACTATTTCTGACTTGAAAATGATTCAAGTCAATCTATATTCTTTATATTTCAACTCAAGATGGATACATGAATCCCAGAATCCAGTTAACAATCTACTTGACTGAACCGAACCATGGATATTCCTTTTACATGATTTTCAGTATTCCATTTACATGACTCTACGGTTATAACCGTTTCCTGATATCATGGTTTCGGTCAGTCAATCAAGTCAATCAAGCAATCATTACAAGTTTACAAGATAACAATACAAATATAACATCGCGGGGTTTAAAGGGGTAGATTGGTACGGAAGATGTTAAAAGTGGAATGAGGTGGTCAGATTAAGACACCTAACCTATATTCAGTTGCTGTTGTACCGTGGCATAAACGGTTCCTTGTAATATACGTGCCCTTAGTCTCTGGCATATAGAGACTCCCCTCGTATACACTGGCAGCTTTCTGTACCAAGCTACAAACAATATCGTTAAACAATATTCCATAAAATACTACAATACAAAACTTTAGAAAATACCATACTCGGTCACTCTCATTCTTCATTCTTCTTTGGGACTTACCGAGCGACCTGTTCGCTGACGACATTCTATTTCCTTCTTCTTTGAATGTCGTCAGGTGCGTCGGACCAAGCTGAGATCGAGCCCACCAGTGAAGACTTGTAGCGGTTCCAAGAAGACCCAGAGCTCTAGATAATTGTACTTTGTTCTTTCCAGTATTTCCTTTTATTATTATGCCACTGTTTAGGCATTGCTTTTCCATTCCAGTTGTATTTTCATTTCATGCATTGTACAAAGAATGATATTAACAAATGTTGCTGTTATTTCAATATCATTTGTCTCTTGTGATTATTTTATATTGCTTAGTTACGCTTAGCGTATGTACTTCTGAGTACATACGTAGCGGGCCTCGTTACGTCCACTTCGCCGTACACTGGGAAGCGGGGAGTGACACACAGACTATCGTATGCATGCACACAAGTATTCTAGCATCTCTAATACAGGTATGGCAGGACATAATAGCAGGTATGTATGCAATATGAATATACTAGCAGGTATGAATGCAATGCGAATCAACTCATGATCTGAATGTGTAATTATAAGAATCATGTTTTTCCTTTAGAAATCTCTTTTGAAATACCAGCATAATACCACTAGAATCAACAAGAACCTGTGTCCAGCAACGACACCTCAAAACTATCACAAATCTCATATATCCATGTCATAGTATCTCTGGCCTCAGCCATCCGGCTGACCCAGCTCAATATCAAAATCTCATCATCTCGCGGCCACGGTCGGTATCCTCTGGATATCCGCCGTGCCAAACAGTCACCGGTAGGTAATTCGTCCCCTGCCAGGCTCAACGTCAACACCACATTCATCTTGCCCCGGGGTACCATACCGGGCCCACCATGTACCCGTGACGGTTCCTCCACTCCTCGACACGGATCTCGAAAACCACAGCAAACTCATGGTGGACGACACTTACATCACTAGAAAACCGAAATTTACATATTTAAAAAATATAATAAGTTTAGAAATTTTGCGGCTTTCCCCCGAAATCCAGAAATATCATAAAATCTCAAGAAATCCTCATAAGTGCATATGTCAATGATAATGAATGCATATGGTATCAATAATCAAGTTGCGATGTGTGATTAATAGATTAGGAATGAACAAATAATATGATGAAGCACATGCACATGAATAGCAATCCTACGATTTCATTTTAAGGAATTAAAGCAATAGCGCGAGTTTAAGTATCAATTATAGTAAAAGGTTTAAATTTAAAGGTTATCTAGTGTGGTGGCATGGCAATTACCAGGGTGTGTGTGTAAGCATGAATAGTGCTCGTGCTGCATATAAAAAAACCTGGCAATGGTGCAGGTGTCCTATAAAATGGTTTCGTATATGTATGTCAATATAGGGCATGAATGTAGCAAATAATCATACAAGTATTACACCCCTAATTACTAACATTACTAAGAATCTTTTTTAAGGTACTAAAACTATCGGGCGACTTGCTCCATCCAACGATAGTCCCCCGTAGATGTTACATCTACTCACTGGAATCCCTGGCTAGCTGTGTCCAATCACCGCTTTCCCTTTTCGAGCCGCGTCTGACGTCTCCGCGACCGAACCTGGAATTTACATCAGTACCAAACATAAGGTTACATATCAAGAACGATGCAAAACCCAAACGAAAACACTAACGTTCACAAGCTAGGTACAACGTGCACAAGGTGCGCGGAACACACGCGAAAATCGCAAAAACTGCAAAAATCGCCGATTTGGTCGCCGGGCAAAACTAAAACCCGAACACCCAAAAATCCGCACTCACACATCCTAAATGTCATAGGATATGCCAAAAATAAATCTAGATATCGCAATTAATTTGCCACAAAAATATAATAAAAACCTAGTAAGCTAGAAGTTGCAAATTTGATGCAAACATCGACAATTTGCGACAAAGTGCGCATATTATCACACAAATATCCAAATTAAGCCATTAGAAAGCCACTACAATTAAATTAACCCCTTTACCATGCATCAAAACCCACATTCCATACACAAACCTTTTCTTGATTTTGATAAATAGCAACCTTAATGAAAATTTCACACAACTTTAACATAGATTAGCTTAATATGAAGCCACTTAAGCAAAGTAACCATATAAATTGGTTAAGTAACCACTAGATTAATTAAAAAGACTTAATTGACTAAAACATGGTTTCAAGAAACCCTAGTTTAATTTTCAATCATTAACTAAAAAAAACTAGATTAGGATTAACACTAAAATTAACACTAAGCAACTAGATTAAAGTATTCTAACCATAAGAAATTAAAAGAGTAGAAATTATACCTCAAACCTATGGATCTAGCAAGAAGAAATTTGCCTCAATGATGGCCTCCTAGTACCATGATTCCAAGCAAGAGAGATGAAGACAAAAGGGATGAAGAATGGGGTTTTAATTTGTGAGTTTTAGCTTGAATTTTGGAGCAACTTGATGAATTTTTGAACAAGATGAAAAGAAAAATGATGAAGAGGGGAGGGGCTGCAGATTTCGGCCAGAGGAGGGAGAGGGGAGTGGTGTGAGTGTGTGGGAAAAGTCTTGGTCAACTCCTACCAACCCACAAAAGACCATACCCAATTAACAAATTCAAAAACCTTTAAAAATACCCTCATTTCCACACAATACACAAGGTCAAAGGAGCATGGAGTTTTTCTGGACCTGATGGTGGTGGGGCTGGCCTAGGGCTGAGGGAAGAGAGAGAGGGGTTTTACAAAAGAAATTTTATGCAAAAAGACCCCCTACAAGTCAAAAATTGCAAGTTTAAGCTTAAATTCAATAAATTTCGTTTCCTATAATAAAAATTAGTTAAAAATCAAAATAAAATACTAAAAATTTATGTTACAACTAGATTTTAATTAACATAATTTTTAGGATTAAAATTATCCCGGAAAAATTTGTATTTATCGCTAATTTAATGTATTTTCTTACCGGCTTAAAATAATATTAAAAAATTGAAAAATAGGGAAAAAATTTTAAATGACCAAAATTTAATAAGTAACTCATTAGCTACTAAAAACAAGCAATTACCTATCCATTTTAGGTATAATTAGTCCTAAACTGCAAAATAACAAAAAAGACGGTTTTCGGAAAAATACCGAATTTTCACCGATTTTCAGGAAAACACCAAAACGAATTTTCAAGACGCTACAATCTTCCCCCCTTTAAGAAATTTGGTCCCCGAATTTAAAAATATAGCTACGCGTACCTTCAAAGAGATGGGGATATTTCTTCCTCATCTCGCCCTCGGTCTCCCAGGTAACCTCCTCGCTGCTCGGGCTACGCCAAAGGACCTTGACGGTTGGTATAATCTTCGATCTCAACTTCTTCACCTGCCGATCCAAGATGGCCACCGGCTGCTCTGCAAAAGAAAGGTCGCGCTCTAGCTGGACTGTCGGGTGCTGAATCGCATGCGAAGGGTCGTGAAGGTACTTGCGGAGCATCGAAACATGGAAGACGGGGTGAACATCGGGAAAGCTGGGTAGAAGGGCCAAACGATATGCAACAGCGCCGACACGCTCGAGGATCTCGAAGGGACCTACGAATCTAGGGCTAAGCTTCCCCTTTTGCCCAAAACGCATCACGCCCTTCATCGGAGAGACTCTCAGAAAAACACGGTTGCCAACTGCGAACTCTAATCTGCGATGGCGCCTGTCTGCATAGGATTTCTGCCTGCTCTGAGCCGCTCTCATCCGGTCTCGGATCAACTGTACCTTCGCTGTCGTCTCCTCAATAAGCTGCGGCCCCAAAATACTGCTCTCGCTGAGCTCTGTCCAACAGACGGGCGATCTGCATCTCCTCCCATACAATGCCTCGAAAGGTGCCATCTGAATAGTATCCTGGAAGCTGTTGTTGTAGGAGAACTCCACTAACGGTAAATGACGATCCCAGCTACCGCCGAAGTCTAAAACGCACGCTCTGAGCATGTCCTCGAGAGTCTGAATGGTCCACTTTGACTGTCCGTCGGTCTGCGGATGAAACGCTGTGCTGAAGCTCAAACGAGTGCCCAAAGCCTCCTGAAGTCTCTGCCAAAGTCGGCTGGTGAACTGAGTGCCTCGATCTGACACGATACAAGTCGGTACGCCATGTAGTCGCATGATCTCGTCAATGTAGAGCTGAGCATACTGAGCGAAGCTGAAAGTCGTCTTTACTGGCAGGAAGTGAGCCGCTTTCGTCAATCGATCTACGATCACCCAGATGGAGTCATACCCTCGACTGGTCCTGGGTAGACCCACAACGAAATCCATTGAAATCTGCTCCCATTTCCACTCCGGAATGGGTAACGGCTGTAGCTCTCCTGCGGGCCTCTGGTGCTCGGCCTTGACTTGCTGGCAAGTCAGGCATCTCGATACAAACTCCGCAATGTCCCTCTTCATCCGGTCCCACCAGTAGGTCTCTCTCATATCATGGTACATCTTGGTGGAACCGGGGTGGACACTATACACTGATCGGTGTGCCTCCTCAAGAATGTCGTGCCGCAATCCATCATCATCTGGTACGCACAATCTCGATCCATAGCGTAGAACCCCCTGATCGTCAATCACGAACTCGAAAAATCTGCCCTGTTCCATCTGTGCCATGATCTCTGAGCAACGGTCGTCACTGCGCTGTGCCTCATATATACGGTCAAGCAACTGTGGGCGTGCACGAACATGCGCGAGCTGTCCCCTTGTCTGAGTGAACTCGAACTCCACTCGGCTGTCGCATAACATCTGCCAATCTGCTGACGACTGCCTCTGCACTGCGCGCAAAAAGGATAGACTACCCCCGGGCCTCCTACTCAACGCATCTGCCACCACATTCGCCTTGCCTGGGTGATATAAGATCTCGCAGTCGTAGTCTTTCACCAACTCCATCCAATGACGCTGTCTGAGATTCAGGTCTCGCTGCTGAAATATGTACTTTAAGCTCTTGTGATCGGTGAATATCTGACACGACTCGCCGTATAGGTAATGTCGCCAAATCTTCAGTGCAAAGACCACTGCAGCCATCTCCAAATCGTGAGTGGGGTAGTTCTGATCATGCTTCTTCAACTGCCGAGAAGCATAAGCGATCACCCGGCCATGCTGCATCAATACGCATCCTAACCCTACTCTCGAAGCATCACAGTAGACCACAAATCCGCCTGATCCCGAAGGCAAAGATAATACCGGCGCCATAGTCAAATAAGTCCGTAACTGCTGAAAACTGCGCTCGCACTCCTCTGTCCAAACGAAAGGAACTCCCTTCCGGGTCAAACCGGTCAAAGGTGCAGCTATACGGGAGAAGTCCTGAACAAAACGCCTGTAGTAGCCCGCCAGGCCTAGAAAACTACGGATCTCAGTAACCGATGTAGGTCGGGGCCACTGCTGAACAGCCTCAATCTTCTTCGGGTCCACACAAATGCCGTCTCTCGTAACCACGTGACCCAAGAATCCGACGCTGTCCAGCCAGAATGCACACTTGGAGAACTTTGCGAACAACTGGTGCTCCCTCAGAGTCTGTAACGTAATCTGCAAGTGCTGCTCGTGCTCTTCTCCGCTCCGGGAGTACACCAAGATATCGTCGATAAACACGATGATGAACAAGTCAAGATACGTCCTGAATGTACGGTTCATCAAATCCATGAATGCTGCTGGGGCGTTGGTGAGTCCGAACGACATCACCAAAAACTCATAGTGGCCATAGCGCGTGCGGAAAGCTGTCCTCGGTATATCCTCCTGTTGAACTCGCAGCTGATGGTATCCTGATCGCAATTCGATCCTCAAAAAATATCCCGCACCCTGAAGCTGGTCGAACAAATCATCAATACGTGGCACCGGATATCTGTTCCGCACGGTAACCTTGTTCAGCTGGCAGTAGTCGATACATAAGCGCAAACTTCCATCCTTCTTCTTGACAAACAGGACCGGAGCACCCCATGGAGAAACACTAGGTCGAATAAGCCCCTTATCTAACAATTCCTGCAACTGATCCTTCAGCTCTCGAAGCTCTGCCGGGGCCATCCGATAAGGCGGTATAGAAATAGGCCCCGAGCCGGGAATCAAATCAATGCAGAACTCAACATCGCGCTCAGGTGGTAGCCCAGGTAGCTCATCAGGGAAAACATCAGGGAACTCACGAACAACCGGGACCCGGTCCAACGGAACCTCTGCAGCTCGAGTATCACAAATATACGCTAAAAATCCCTGACATCCCTTCCGCAAGAGCTGACCAGCGCGAAGAGACGAAATCAAGCTGGGAAGGGTGACGCTGCGGTCTCCCTGAATAACAAGGACTGGCTCCCCCGGAAAGCTAAATCTGACTGCCTTCTCACGGCAGTCCACCGAAGCATAACAGGTGGCTAGCCAATCCATGCCCAGAAGCACATCAAAGTCCAACATATCGAGGAGAATCAAATCAACCGATGAATCCCTCTCCCCGATACGAACGGAACACAAACGAAATACAAAACGAGCGATAAACGACTCGCCTACCGGGGTACTAACAACAAGCGGATGAGCTAACGACGACGACTCACGGCCCAACATCGGTGCAAAGTGTGTAGAGACGTGTGAATGTGTGGAACCTGGGTCAAATAATACCCGCGCGTCGAAAGAGCAAACTGGCAAGGTACCTGTCACAACGGCATTGGATGCCTGCGCATCCTGCTGTGTCAAAGCAAATACTCGGGCCTGTCCTCCACCGATAGCGGGCTGACCTCGACCTCGGCCTCTGCCTCCTCGTCCTCTCTGAATAGGACCGCCGCGTCCACGGCCTCTGGGTGCACCTAACTGGCGTGGAGCATCGCCGGTGGTAGGAAGTAGGGCTCTCTGAGGAGGGGGTGGTAGTGGTGGTAGGGTCACATGCAGAACTGTCGCTGCTCCCTGTCGTCTCGCCGGACAGTCTCTGACAAGATGGTGCAGACTCCCGCACCCAAAACACCCTGGCAATGGCTGCTGCCCTTGGGGATAAGAACCATATAACTGTCCCCGTCCAAATCCTCTGCCAGGCCTATCTCTCGGAAAGAATCTGGCACGCTGCCTCTGAGACGGTACTTCGGTGCGAATCCTCTTCGGCCCAGAAACGGCCGAAGTCTGTGATATGCGTGCCTCCATCCGTAATGCCGTATCCATAGCAGCTGAATAAGTATCGTAGTGCTGGGTGCCAATGGCAAGATATAGCTGGGCATCAAGTCCCTGTACAAACCTCTTCACCATCTTCTCTTCGGTATCCACCAAATACTGAGCATATCGGGATAACTGTATAAACTGGATGTCATACTCAGATACCGTCATCCCAGGTGTCTTGACTAAGGCCTCGAAGCTACGAGCTCTGGCGTCACGAACGCTCTCTGGGAGGAAACGAGTTAGAAAGACCGCTGTAAACTCGACCCAAGTCATAGACGGTAGACCTGCAGCTCGACCTCTCAAAACTGACTCCCACCATGTCTGCGCGAAACCCTCTAGTTGGAAACTCGCAAGCTCCACCCATCGATCATCCGAACTTCTCAGCGAACGGCAGATCCTGGCTAAACTGTCAAAGAACGTCTGTGGGTCCTCCGCTGCCTCGGTGCCGGTGAATACTGGAGGTCTCAGCCTCATGAAATCCTGTAGTGAAACCGGGATGGTCACGGTGGTAGTAGTAGGAGCAGGTATCATGGTCGTCTGTGATGTAGTAGGTACGTCATCCGGCCTCGGTGTACGACTGGCTGCAACTAGGGATACTACCATCTGACGTAGCTCCTGCATGCCTCCCATCATCTGTCGCAACTCCTCCATACCAGTCTCGAGCCTATCCATACGGCCTGGGGAAGGTGGATCGGTCTGTTCCTGTGGCGTAGGCATACCACCCTGCTCAGTCCTAGTCTCGGACGAGCCAGCTCGAATCTCGTCTCGGGCGGCAGCCCTCTGTGCCCTCGTAGCCTTCGGCGACATAGTGGCTGGTACAGGAAACAGGACAGTGCAATAGGATCATAGGATATATGGAAATGAAGAAGGAATTTCAAGCAAGTATATCCTAAAGTCACTTAGGCAGAGTACCGTATCGTAAGTATGCCGCGGACATACACACGCTACGTTACCCTACTTAAGTCACTCACTCCATCTACCAAGGGTCATCCTACACTCAAAAAGGTAAAACCTATCGCTCTGATACCAACTTTGCCACGACCCGTAGGGTATGGAACGTGACTGGCACTTAAGTTTATGAAACGTCTCAAGACGTCCGTAAAATAAGTAAGCCAAAGCCCAGAAACCAAAACCAAATAAGCAAAAGAGTGAAGAGAACCCAATCAATTGAAAACGAGTTTATCAAATAAGTCATATAAAGCCTTTTTTAAAAACAATATCGATTTTTCCGAAAATTTCGGCAGAGTCTCCTTTGTAAATACTGTCCCCCAAAATGGGTACAACAAGAATATATATGAATCCAACAAATAAGGCATCCCCAAGCGGGAGCTAGCTCTTCGCCACAAGGCGGTCACAAATCCCACGCAATATAAAACAACAACATGCGAAATAATCATAATGAAACATAAGAAAAACAGCATGTCGACTAAAGTGAGCTCGAACCCAAAATACAACATAAAAGTCCACAAACCTCACAGTCTCATCTCTAGGTCAATATACAATAATATTGGTAGATACAGTAGATGGAGTACTCTAGATACAAAGAATATACAAGGCGGTACAAAAATAATGATATAACCCACCTAAGAGAAAAACCTCGAGTCCAGGCAAAAGAAACAAGAGCGCCCGCCGCTACTGTACTGACGGAGCGGACCTGAAAAAGGCTATGGCACAACGGGGGTGAGTTGCCAACTCGTGAGTAATAAATAACATCTACACAGGCTATCGTATGCATGCACACAAGTATTCTAGCATCTCTAATACAGGTATGGCAGGACATAATAGCAGGTATGTATGCAATATGAATATACTAGCAGGTATGAATGCAATGCGAAACAACTCATGATCTAAATGTGTAATTATAAGAATCATGTTTTTCCTTTAGAAATCTCTTTTGAAATACCAGCATAATACCACTAGAATCAACAAGAACCTGTGTCCAGCAACGACACCTCAAAACTATCACAAATCTCATATATCCATGTCATAGTATCTCTGGCCTCAGCCATCCGGCTGACCCAGCTCAATATCAAAATCTCATCATCTTGCGGCCACGGTCGGTATCCTCTGGATATCCGCCGTGCCAAACAGTCACCGGTAGGTAATCCGTCCCCTGCCAGGCTCAATGTCAACACCACATTCATCTTGCCCCGGGGTACCATACCGGGCTCACCATGTACCCGTAACGGTTCCTCCACTCCTCGACACGGATCTCGAAAACCACAGCAAACTCATGGTGGACGACACTTACATCACTAGAAAACTGAAATTTACATATTTAAAAAATATAATAAGTTTAGAAATTTTGCGGCTTTCCCCCGAAATCCAGAAATATCATAAAATCTCAAGAAATCCTCATAAGTGCATATGTCAATGATAATGAATGCATATGGTATCAATAATCAAGTTGCGATGTGTGATTAATAGATTAGGAATGAACAAATAATATGATGAAGCACATGCACATGAATAGCAATCCTACGATTTCATTTTAAGGAATTAAAGCAATAGCGCGAGTTTAAGTATCAATTATAGTAAAAGGTTTAAATTTAATGGTTATCTAGTGTGGTGGCATGGCAATTACCAGGGTGTGTGTGTAAGCATGAATAGTGCTCGTGCTGCATATAAAAAAACCTGGCAATGGTGCAGGTGTCCTATAAAATGGTTTCGTATATGTATGTCAATATAGGGCATGAATGTAGCAAATAATCATACAAGTATTACACCCCTAATTACTAACATTACTAAGAATCTTTTTTAAGGTACTAAAACTATCGGGCGACTTGCTCCATCCAACGATAGTCCCCCGTAGATGTTACATCTACTCACTGGAATCCCTGGCTAGCTGTGTCCAATCACCGCTTTCCCTTTTCGAGCCGCGTCTGACGTCTCCGCGACCGAACCTGGAATTTACATCAGTACCAAACATAAGGTTACATATCAAGAACGATGCAAAACCCAAACGAAAACACTAACGTTCACAAGCTAGGTACAACGTGCACAAGGTGCGCGGAACACACGCGAAAATCGCAAAAACTGCAAAAATCGCCGATTTGGTCGCCCGGCAAAACTAAAACCCGAACACCCAAAAATCCGCACTCACACATCCTAAATGTCATAGGATATGCCAAAAATAAATCTAGATATCGCAATTAATTTGCCACAAAAATATAATAAAAACCTAGTAAGCTAGAAGTTGCAAATTTGATGCAAACATCGACAATTTGCGACAAAGTGCACATATTATCACACAAATATCCAAATTAAGCCATTAGAAAGCCACTACAATTAAATTAACCCCTTTACCATGCATCAAAACCCACATTCCATACACAAACCTTTTCTTGATTTTGATAAATAGCAACCTTAATGAAAATTTCACACAACTTTAACATAGATTAGCTTAATATGAAGCCACTTAAGCAAAGTAACCATATAAATTGGTTAAGTAACCACTAGATTAATTAAAAAGACTTAATTGACTAAAACATGGTTTCAAGAAACCCTAGTTTAATTTTCAATCATTAACTAAAAAAAACTAGATTAGAATTAACACTAAAATTAACACTAAGCAACTAGATTAAAGTATTCTAACCATAAGAAATTAAAAGAGTAGAAATTATACCTCAAACCTATGGATCTAGCAAGAAGAAATTTGCCTCAATGATGGCCTCCTAGCACCATGATTCCAAGCAAGAGAGATGAAGGAAAAAGGGATGAAGAATGGGGTTTTAATTTGTGAGTTTTAGCTTGAATTTTGGAGCAACTTGATGAATTTTTGAACAAGATGAAAAGAAAAATGATGAAGAGGGGAGGGGCTGCAGATTTCGGCCAGAGGAGGGAGAGGGGAGTGGTGTGGGTGTGTGGGAAAAGTCTTGGTCAACTCCTACCAACCCACAAAAGACCATACCCAATTAACAAATTCAAAAACCTTTAAAAATACCCTCATTTCCACACAATACACAAGGTCAAAGGAGCATGGAGTTTTTCTGGACCTGATGGTGGTGGGGATGGCCTCGGGCTGAAGGAAGAGAGAGAGGGGTTTTACAAAAGAAATTTTATGCAAAAAGACCCCCTACAAGTCAAAAATTGCAAGTTTAAGCTTAAATTCAATAAATTTCGTTTCCTATAATAAAAATTAGTTAAAAATCAAAATAAAATACTAAAAATTTATGTTACAACTAGATTTTAATTAACATAATTTTAAGGATTAAAATTATCCCGGAAAAATTTGTATTTATCGCTAATTTAATGTATTTTCTTACCAGCTTAAAATAATATTAAAAAATTGAAAAATAGGGAAAAAATTTTAAATGACCAAAATTTAATAAGTAACTCATTAGCTACTAAAAAAAAGCAATTACCTATCCATTTTAGGTATAATTAGTCCTAAACTGCAAAATAACTAAAAAGACGGTTTTCGGAAAAATACCGAATTTTCACCGATTTTCAGGAAAACACCAAAACGACTTTTCAAGACGCTACACCCACCATGTCCATTCTCCATTGTGCGAACGGCCAAGGGGAGCTGAGGGTTTTTAGCTTGGTAGCGGGGAGACGAGGTATGCTTCCATGGAGTTGGCAGCTTTTGCATCTTCTGACAAGCTTCCCGGCATCCTAGTTTATACTCGGCCAATAATATCCTTAGAGCAGCATCTTCTTGACCAGGGTGCATGCCCCTTGGTGCGCCCCGCCGAACCCTTCATGTATATCTCGTAGAACATAGTCGGCTTCAGGGGGTCGACGCATCGGAGTAGGGGCTGAGTGTACGACTTCTTGTAAAGGTTCCCGTTGCTTCATACGAAATGACGAGCTTTTGCTCGAAGGCGGCGTACCTCTCCTCGGTCATCTGGAAGTGTGCCATTTATTAGGAATTCTACGAGGGGCTTCCTCCAATCTTGGCCTTCCTCCAATCTTGGCCTTCCTTCTGAGTCGTGTATACCTAGAGTGTTACCTCTCCGTCCTCCATGCTAGGCCGTGGTAATACTTCGAAGAGGATATTCCTCTTATGGTTGGTTGTATAAGAAGAGGCGAGCTTGCTCAATGCGTCAACTTGGGTGTTCAGATTTCGGGAATCTGCTCTACCTGGACTTCGTTGAAATTTTTGCAAAGTCTTTTTACCTCGGCTAGGTACTTTATCATGAGCGGTTCCCAGGCTTCGAAACACCCGGTTACCTGGCCGATGACTAGTGTAGAGTCGCTGCGAACCCTGATGGTCTTCAGCCCCACCTCGGATGCGATTCGTAATCCTGCAAGTAAGGCTTCATATTCCGTGGCGTTGTTTGATGCTCTGAACCCGAGCTTTAAGGAATATTCCAACTCTGCTTCATTTGGGCCGTGGATGATCAGACCAGCCCTGCTCCCTTCCTCGGTAGAGGATCCATCCACGTATAGCAACCAGTCCGGGATGGGGTCGGATATCTTTTCGACCGATGGACGTGGTTCGGGGCCGTGTTCTGCCATTCCGCCTTTAATAGGAATGGTGCACTCGACAACGAAATTGGCTAAGACCTATGCTTTGATGGCTTACGAGGGCGGTACCTGATATCGAATTGGGACAATTCCCACCTCCATTTTTCCAAACGACCCGAAGACTTGGGGGAGGCGAGGACGGACCCTAAAGGTCGCTCGGTGAGGACGAGTATTGCGTGTACTTGGAAGTAATGTCGGAGCTTCCTGGAAGTGACGACAATTGCCATGACTATCTTCTCCATGGTGGGGTATCTTGTCTCTGCATCCTTGAAGACATGGCTCACGTAGTAAACTAGCTTCTGCACACCATCGACTTTCTTGACGAGCACCGAGTCTGCAGCTTGATCAGAGACCGCGAGGTATAACAATAACTCGTCGCCTTCGACTGGTCGAGTGAGTAGCGGAAGAGTCGCTAGGTGGGCCTTGAGCTTCTCGAAGGCGTTCTGGCATTCCTCAGACCATTCGAACTTGGGAATCTTCCTTAGAGCTTTGAAGAATGGTAAGCACTTTTTCTCGGACCTGGACATGAAACAACTCAGGACAGCGACCCTCCTGGTGAGGTGCATGATCTCCACATTACTCTTGGGGGATGCCATGTCGAGGATGGCTTTGATCTTTTTTGGGTTTACTTCTATTCCTCGGTGGGTTACTATGAACCCGAGGAACTTCCCACTGGTGACTTCGAACGCGCACTTAGCCGGATTGAGTTTCTTTTTATATTTGCACAGGACGTCAAATGTCTCGCCGAGGTCTTTGGAGTGCCCCGTCGAAGAAACGAATTTCACTAGCATGTCGTCGACGTAAATTTCTATCTTTTTCCCGATCTGCAGCTTGAACAGTCTGTTGATGAGGCGTTGATATGTAGCCCCAGTGTTCTTAAGACCGAAGGGCATCACTCTGTAGCAGTATACCCCTCGAGCCATGGTGAACGCGGTAAGCTCTTCATCTGACGGGTTCATCTAGATCTGATTGTAACCGGAAAACGCATCGATAAAGCTAAGTAATTCATGGCCGGCTGAGCTATCCACCAACTGGTCTATCTGAGGCAGGGGATAGTTGTTTTTGGGGCAGGCTTTGTTCAGATCGGTGAAGTCCACGCAGATACTCCATTTCCCATTGGCCTTTTTGACCATGACCACGTTCGCCAGCCACTCTGAATAGTCCAGGTTTCTGATAAAGTTGGCGGCAAGTAGTCGATCCATTTCGTCCTCAATCGCCCTTTGCTTTGCCGGCGGAAATCTTCTCTTCTTTTGCCGGATGGGCTTTGCATACGGGTCGACCCCGAGCTTATGGGAGATCACTTTGGGGTCGATCCCGGGCATATCCGGGGGGGTCTAAGCGAACACCTCTGAGTTATCTCGGAAGAATCGTATCAAGTCCTCACGGTGGTTCCCGGTTAAGAGGGAGCCGATCCGGACGGTTCGGTCGTCGACCCTTTCGACGAGGGGGACTTCCGTCAGTGCTTCTACCGGGTATCCTCGGACTCCCCGTTGGTCGTCGCGTGTGTCCAGAGACCCCTGTAAATCACACGCATCTTCAAAATCATCGCTCGTCTCTCCGGTGGACGACACGGAGGCGAGACAAACCCTAGCAATCTGCTGGTTCCCGTATGCCCGACCTATCCCCTCTTGGTTTAATGGAAACTTGATCGCAAGGTAGTAGGTCGCGATTTGAGCCCGGAGGGCGTTTAATGTCGGGCGTCCCAGGAGGATGTTGTAGGATGAGGGGATTTTAGCGACGATGAATTCCACAGGTACTGTCCTTGTATAGCCTGTCTCTCCGATGTTGAGGAGGAGGGTGACTACTCCCTCGGCCGGGATGGAGTGGTTTGTGAACCCCAAAAGGACATGGGAGGTGGACCGTAGGTCAGACGGTCCCAGCCCCATACGCTTGAAACAGTCATATAAGATGGTGTCCGTCGAGCTCCCGAAATCGATCAGTATCCTCTGTACCTCGTAACGGTGGACCCGGGCTCTTATGACGAGGGGGTCGTTGTGAGGCAGGGATATACCATGGAGGTCTTCATCGGTGAAGACGATGGGCTCGGCCGCTCTGCACTTCTTCCGGGGTGTTTCGATTGTACCCTCGACTGGTAGGAGCTGGCGATTTTTGCCGGCTTCCTGAGCAGGTACGGGATAACGATCGAGGTAACGACCATGATTTGCCCGATCGTTAATTCACCTAGAGGGGGCTGGTTCTCCTGCTCCCGATCTGCCTGCCGCATGTCCCGTAGGTACTTCGCCATGTGGCCAGAGCGAATCAACTCCTCAATGTAGTCACGGAGTTGTTTGCAGTTTTCGGTCGGGTGATCCTGCGACCTATGGAAGGTGTAGTATGGTCCCTGGATATACTTTGCCGCCCTTTGGGTGACTGGTGGGAGCTTGAAGAATCTCTCGCCCTTCACTTCCTCCAACAGCTCGGTCTGGGAGATGTTAAGAGGAGTGTACTCTTAGAACTTCGGGGAGTAGGGTTTTGGCCGATCGACCCTCTTCTTCTCTTCTCTGCCCCTCTTCTTCTGGTAGGCTTGGTCGTCCCGGGGCAGGTTGGTGTTCACCTCCAACTCGAGTTGGATCTCTCGCTCAGTCCAAGCTTTTACCTCGGCCATGGTCTTAGGTTGCACTAAAGCAAAAGAGCAGATCCACTCTTTGTGCCTAAGCCCCGACCTTAGTGCGGTGATGACAGTTTCATCCCGGTGCTCGGGGACCTCAAGGAGAGCGTTGTAGAAACGAGTGACGTATCCCTTAAAAGATTCCTTGTCCTAGCTCTTTATGGAGAAAAGGTAGTCGACTGTTCTCTTTTGTCGTCGATTCCCGAAGAAGTGGCTGAGGAATTGGGTGGCCAGCTCACCGAAGGTACAGATGGAGTATGGCGTTAGTCCTCGAAACCAGTCCTGGCCAGCCTGGATGAGGGTGGTAGGAAAAGCTCTGCATTAGGCTGCGTCGGAGTTATCCTGGAAGCTCTTGCCCGCCGTAAAGACGTCTAGATGGTCCTTCTGGTCGGATTTCCTGTCGAAGAGGGCCACCTTATACGGTTTGTTTCTGGACGAGACGTGCTCGGCCAGCCGTTCTTCCGTAAAGGGTTTCATCAGCGAATCGGCGGATTGTCGGGCCCCTTTCGCCGGATGCTTGGTCTTCCCGGTGTATGCCCTCGATTTTCTTTTCGAGGGCCTTAAGTCGATGGTGGTAGCCAGAGGATTCCGCCCAGTCGGAGTGGTGACTGTCCTGCTCCGGGTCTACGCTAGTGTGTGGCTTCGATTCCGCTCTATCAGATTTCGCAAATCCTCGGACGAGGTCCTTCTTGAGTGGCCCTGGCGTTCGTCGTTCGCGCGACCCCGACGGGAGGGGAGGTGTCGGTCATGCCTGGAAGCTGACGAGCTGACCGATACCTCTTCAGGGGCGAGAACGCATGGTGGGCATTGGAACGATTGCCCAGTCTTCCTTGGGACCGCGGCGTGGAGCTGTCCAGTGCCCAATGGGTCATGGAATCAGTTGCCGCGTGTGGGTTAAGGTGACCGGAGCCGGCCCGTCGGCACTCAGTGGCACTGTGACGAGAACGAGGTAGATCGAGGGCCTGAGCGTGCCCGTCCGTCCTTCGATGGACGTCATTATCCCGGGGAGGAGGAAATGTGGCCTGGTGGGTGTGGCCCGCTGCTTGGACGCGAACGAGGGCATCCACCAGCAATGTGAGTATGTCTATCCGAGCGGATAAGGCGCCGATGGAGTTAGGAGGGGGAGGCAAGCCGCTTCCGCCTCCGTGTGGTGGCTCGTATTTTGATCGTTGCGGTCTTCGCTCGCCATTGGATCGAGGGTTGAAGATCAACTTTTTTTATGGAACAAAATAAGTTTTTCGTTCCCACAGACGGAGCTAACTGATGGAGGCCTTGATCTACTTCAAATGCTGTCCTCCGTCGATCTGTCGCGAGCGTTGCTGGACGGTTGAGATTGGATTCAGAGGTTTCCGCCTTGAGTGTGTGGATCTCAATGGGTTGAGTTTGAGTTGGAAGCCGAGCTACCTGCAAAGAAATTCCGGGGTGGGTAACCACCGTAGGACCCTCTGACGATCAAGTAAGCCGAGGAATTTGAGCAGAGTAGTGGCTTATTGGGTTCAAGTTACCTTACCTGAGTCGTCTCGGAGATGGGTTTTATAGTGGTCACATGGAGCTAGCAGGTGTGAGATTTTCGTCTTCGGTTACGCCCCTGACGTTACGCGTGCGTGAACGACGGGATTCTTTCATTAATGACAGGATACACTCATTAATGTGGGGACGTGCCAGCGTGGGACGTGGGACATGGGGCGGCGGTTATCTCGCTTTGGCGAGATACGCGGAGCCGTTGCGGAGGCGCCAGGGCTCCGCAATCTTGGTTGATCGGAGGAGGTCGAGAAAGCTTGGTACCTCAGGGGCTCGGAGACGAGCGGGAGGCCAAGGAAGCTCGGCGTGCTTGGAGCTCGGAGAAGAGCGGGAGGCCGAGGGAGCTCAGCACGAGCTTGGTGCTTGGCGTGCTTGCGGTTCGGAGACGAGTGGGGGGCCGAGGGAGCTCGGCACGAGAGAAGGCTCGGAGGCGAGAAGACTGAGGAAGCTCGGAAGCGAGCTATTGGTAGTCTCTTAGACGAATGTGAAATGTCTTTCAGGGGGGTCTCCCGTAAGATCGGGGAACTCTCTCGAGAAGGGGTCCCGGGGAATGTCCCCGAGGCGGCTCACTTATTCCACCTCCTGTGGAATCCGGGACACGTCATCTGCCACGTGTCATAATCTGGAAAGACGCCACTTGTGATCATCATCATCATCATTTTTGCTTTTATCATTAGGAAACTGAATGCCCAATTTGGATATATTTGAAAGAGGTAAATTCTATATAAATTATTTGTTGTAAGTGACAGTAATATTCTCAGATTACATAATGATCTATTATATAATATTAGATCTCCACGGCATACCACACATGCAATAAACTATTATAATAAACTTATATAGGATATACACTTACAAAAAACCATCGATAACCAATCTTTCAGAGTTCATGTCAATAGGTGAAGCATGTTTCAAAATCAAAGTAAAACCCTAAATATATTTTTCGCAGAAAAGTTAGAATCTTATATTTGATTTCGAACGACATCTTACCCATTCTGTTGCAATATTCACTTCGAAATTATAAAAATTATAATGATTTTTTCGTTCCTCCCCTTCGACATATTTAAAATCTTTTTAGAGGCTTGCAACTTAGGTCTCAAACTAAAGCTCGGCTGAGTGACACAAAAAGGAAAATGAAATAAACAGGTGCACAACTATAAAATTGCAAAATAATAATGAACAAAATTCCATACTAAACTTCAGATAAACTCTTACAAAATAAGCAATGAAGTACATTTTAATAACCATTTCGGTGATCTTTACATTCTAAGAAGATTTCTACCATTATTTTTTATACATTAATAATGCTTTTACTCTAAGTTATAAAGTTGAAGTTGAACTTATGCATGAAATGGTCCTTTAAATAAACAAACTGTGATGGTCTTAATTTCTTCTTCTTTTGCTGTGTTGGTTGCTTGAGTTGATCTTATCTTTGATCAACATGTCGACAAGTTTAATTTTCCGTCCAGCCCATCAAAGTTGATTTAGTTCGGAACTTGATCAAATTTTCATCATTGTTGTCGTCATCGTCATCGAAATTCCAACGTTTGGATCGTCCTGAAATCAAAAGTTTAATATTGGATGAGAATTGTTAATTACTTTTTGAACTTATTGGTCATGTCATTATTTTATAAAAGAGGGGGGAAATTGATAAGTATGTATAAGGAAATTACCATCACTCCTTTGCTTTAGTCCCTTGTGTGATGCATGATCCTTAATCACCTTGAGCTTAGAAGTTTAAAGGCTATAAATTTGGAAAACAATTTAAGTCAATAACCCCAAAGAGAAATTAAATCAAGGTTTGGAAAAAAAATCTATTTTATGGGAATTTTTCTTTTTGGTTTAGAAATCTAACCATCTCCTCTCTTTAATCCAAAGCTAGGAAAACTCTGTTACTATAGCATAAATTAATTACATAAATTTAGTAAAATCTTAGATTTTTATTATAATTTATTTGATGAAAAGATTTATATTATAAGCGGATACAAGATTGAGGTTTTAAAAGCCGTGTTGCCAAACTACGCCTGAATATTTTATTCTTTTATGCGTAAGCGGGTTTTTCGATAGGGATTGAAAGATAAAAGAAAATGGATACCAAATTGCAAGATGAAAATGAAAAAAATTAACTATGTCATACAAACTCATTTTGATAGAAAAATTCTTAAATGATGTGACGAAGAATAAGACGATGGAACTTTGATCCAAGATATTCTAAGAAAACATAAAGAATGAAATCGTACATATATACTAGCCATTTATAGAAATTATAAAATGTTATATTTAATATGCAGAATGTTGGCAAAGAGAAAGCGTTTCCAACATCCCATGCATCTAAGGTTGTAATTGGGTTGGGCTGCTGGGGGTACCAATAACTTAGAATAGACCCATCTCTTAAATCAAATTTAAGTTGGTTTTTTCCTTTGTAATTAATATTTGGGTTTTGGCTATTTACGGCCCCTAAAACATAGCTAATTGTAAATACAACCACTAAAACTTCTAACCAGATTAAAAAGGACCGCTTTGATTAACTTCTAGCCGTTAGAGGGTCAAAATTACCAAAATACCCTTAAACGACTAAATTCTTTCCTTTCGATGCCCCCATCGAACCTTTGCAACTACAGCTCCCATTCTTCCTCACTAATCGCCCATTGCTGCTGCTTCTTACTATTGCAAGCATGAATAACAACGGTTCGTCTTCCATAAGTTCCCGATTGATTGTACTTCGATGGAACGTATCTCCATCATCATCATCACACAAAGTTTTCAAGATTTGAGGAAAAAGAAGCATCTTTGGAGTAGATGAGAGAAGAGGCAAAGAAGATTAATTAGCCGAGAGAAGGGATATGAGGGTTATATGTATCAAAATCTAACCGAAATTACCTCTGTAACCCAAACATGAACCCAGATTAACTTAACAAAAGGTCCTATTTGTTTACGTTAGAAGTTTTCGGGGTTGATTTAGAGATAGAATGTTTTGGGGTTTATATTTAGAATTAGCTAAGTTTTAGGGGTTGTATATAACAAACACCCTTAATATTTATTGATGAGTTCTAGGCTTGAAATAAATTGAGATTTTCCTTTTTGGATATCAAGAGAATCATGTAGGCTGCTGTGTTTTCTATTGGATTAAGAGCGGGGCATGATATTCACCACATGGGTATTAAACCCTCTGTGATGTAGGACGAATGAAGGACACTGAGAAAACAAAAAAGATCCGGTGAAAAGTTATAATTTGTTTTATTTCCTGTTTCAAAGTAAATTTATAATCATTAGGTTTTTTAGTATTAGTTTTCCATCTTAGGAAAGTAGTATTAATAAGATAATGTTTGATTTTATCTTTAGTTTATTTAGTTTAGTAATTTTACACTTTATTTTCTATTAACTATTTAAGTAATAGTTGGTTTTGGTTTGTTTTCAAAGCTATAAAAAGAGAGTTTATTGTAATCTTGTTAATTCATAATTTGATTAATAAAATTAATATTTCAAGGATTAAAGATTGATGAGAATTGCTAATGTTACTTCAGCTTTTATATATATAGGTTATATCATTAAAAATATACAGTGAACAAACATGAGTCTAGGAGCTCCCAGCCCACCAATGAGCAATAGCTTAGTTGGTATGGAATTTCTCTTTCTCGGGAGAGTGCAGGGATTGGATCGCTTTCGGAGCAGAATCATGGGTCCCTTGAATGTGTGTATGTGATATGTTGTGTGTGTGTTGTATTCAAAGATTAAGACTTACGTGCCACTAAAAATAAGGAGCTACCAGCCCTATATATGTGAGTAGTAATCCTCATGTGAGCTTGGAACTTTAAACCCTATCAATAAGAAAATTAATATAACTTATCAGTTAAATGATTAAAAGTTTGATGAAATATTTTTAGTGTAGTCTCCCTGTATCTCAAAGAGAAATATATATTGAGATCAAAGAATTATGGATATGGAGACTAGACTAAATATAATTTGGGGAGTGTTTAATATTTAAAATAAGGGAAAATTTGTTTTCGGATCCAATTATAGAATCAAATTTATTTTTAAACCCATGTGGTTTCTGTAAGTGCGTGGTGCTCCTTACCGTGACTACTACGGCTTTGCAGAATAAAAGACTTTAAAAATACTTAAGCACTATACACTATAACCCTAGAATTTAAGTCCAAACACTAAACTAAACCTTAAACTACAAGAATTTAACTGCTAGGTTAGTATTACAACTTTTGAAGTCGGTCCTTCGGGTCTTGAATGGTTCACTCCTTGAGCTCTTCGGATTGAAGGATCGAGCTCTCGAAGTCAATCTCCCATGTCGAAGACGATCCAACCGAGAATGCGGGTTCAAGCGATAGCTTCCGAGAAGCAACTAAAGATCAAGTCTTGTTAGTACTAGATGCTTAGGGGTTGTAGTTACAAAACAAGATACTCTATTTTTTACTTTCTTAATGCTTTAGTGAGCAAGTGAGGAAGAAGATGATGAAAAGGACGGCAACTAGAGAAAAATATCTATCAAGATAATCATCACCCTCTCATTCTCCAAACTAGTCTCTTCATATACTTTTAAAATAAAATATCATAATAGAAGTGAGTAGGCTAGTGGCTCACTAGTGTGAGTCACAAGCCCACACTCTTCATGAAACTATAAGAGAAAAGATGTAGAGAATGGCCACCTCATCATGGTACACATACACACACAAATAAATGTATGTATATAATCAAATATAGCAAAACCCGTATTTATAATAATTACGTATACCATATTTCGACCAAAATACGAATACCGTATTTATACTGAAAATACAAAATACGCGTATTCATATTTAGAAAGAAATACATGTATTTGTATTAAGACACAAATACCCGTATTCATACAAATACATATATTCGTATAAATACCATATTCGTGTTAAAATACAAACACCTAAAAGAAAGCAATATAATACTAGCATCAAATCTGGCTATCTTTCAAATCTGCTAGTACTACTAAAAAGTCCGATTGAAGCACGTGTATAAAATACACATATTCAACCGAACACCCGAGCGTATCGAAATACACAAACTACCCTGTTTCACCTGAACCGGAAAATTCTCTGTGTGGGACTCTAAAGACTCGACAATACTCTGGCAGTGGATTTAACCACAAGCGCGTCAGTGGCACTAGCTTTACGTAACGGCTACCCAGGTATCTGTCGAAAGGAAGATCGACAAGAAAACACATCTGAACCCCTACTGAGCCTATATGTGACATTCTCCGTACAGTCTGGTCTGTTTGTCTAAAAGTGTCGCATATCAGGCCTAGGGGTGATAAACGTCAGACCCTACTAGCGCGACAAATCGTGTCGGTGTGGAACCCGATACAACCTAAGAAACCACTGGTGTACCTACCAATAAATCTCACTTTCCCTGACCAGGGACCTGCAGTATCGGCCAACTGAACACAGCGCGATATCAACTCCCAATACCGGGAGAGACGCATCCCTTCTATCACCTAATGCCTCCAAGTGCTTCGGGACTGCACCCAAAAACTACCGGTTTGCACGACTAATTAAAGCCGTGGTAGGGTAGTAATCTAAGTACAGTGGGAATACATTCGAGACTAATAGTGATGTCAAGTCATCGGACTAACCTATACTCATATCACCAGAGAACTGCTATCCGATGATAGGTATAATATCAACCAGCAGTTCCCGCAAGTCCGTCCAGTGTAACTCATAACTTAATGAGCACATGTATACTATCTTTGATACCTATACCAATGGCTGCGGGACCGGCCATCTCCCCTGATGGGGATAAGAAACATATACACTAGCCAACTCTCGAGTATTGATGCCCAATAATCATACGACTAAGAACAATTTTAATGGTGTGCTTATAGACTATCCAGCTTTCACAAGTGTGATTTCTATCACAACGCTGGTAGTCAAGCAAACATCCTAAGGGCTCTATCAACATGTATTAGCAATATATAAAAAGGAACATATACACATGTTAAGATAGATACAAACCAGATAGCAAACTATCATATTAAGGAAGACTATTACTGTACATGTATATATCCCAAACTTCCAAAATGTAATATACAATCATATACTATACAATAATGGACTTTAAGGCATATATACCTAACAATCTTCCACTTGCACTAAGACCATGTATTGGCGTATCGCAGACTTATCATCTCGAATAGACTCTCGAACTGCATCTGAGGGATGGCCTTTGTAAGTGGATCTGCAGTGTTGTCCTTCGTGTCTACTTTTCACACCTCGATGCGATCCACGATCTTCCTGATCAGGTGATACCGTCTCAAGATATGTCTGGATATCTGATGGGACCGTGGTTCCTTTGCTAAAGGAAAAGCCCCATTATTGTCACAATACAAAAGTATTAGGTCAACAATGGACGGAACCACATGAAGTTCTGAAATAAACTTTCTCATCCAGACTGCTTCTTTTGGACGTCACAAGCAGCGATATACTCTTTCTCCATTGTCGAGTCAGCTACAGTATCATGTTTGGAGCTCTTCCAACAAACCGCCCTTCCATTGAGAGTGAATACATAACCCGACATGGATTTTAAGTCATCCGTGTCACTCTGGAAGCTGGAGTAAGTGAAGGCCTTGATCTGGAGGTCATTACTGCCGTATACTAAGAACATCTCCTTAGTCCTTCTTAAGTACTTGAGAATGTTCTTTACTGCTATACAGTGCTTCTCCTCCGGGTTTGACTGATACCTCCTTACCATGCTCAGTGCGTAAACAACATCTAGTCTGGTACACAACATCACATACATTATAAATCCTACCGCCGAAACGTACGGTATAATACTATTGTGATCCCTTTCCAAATCAGTCATGGGAGACATCTCTTTGAAGAAGGTGATCCCATGACAAGCGGCTAAATTACCTCATTTGGAATCTTCCATACTAAATCTCTTCAGTATGGCGCCAATGTACCAGAACTGTGAAAGTCCCAACATCCTCTTAGATCTATCACGATAGATCTTGATCCCTAGAATGTAGGAGTCATTACCCAATTCTTTCATGGAGAACTTCTGTGACAAGAAATTTTTGACCGATTGTAGCATAGGAATGTCATTTCCTATCAAGAGAATGTTATCTACGTACAAGACGAGAAATACCACAGTTCTCGCTATAATTTTCTTATAAATGCATGGTTCATTTACATTTTTGATAAAGTCAGATTGTTTGACCGTCTCATCAAAGCAGATGATCCAACTCCGTGATGCCTGTTTTAATCCATAAATGGATTTAAGAAGCTTGCACACTCTTCCGCTGCTCCCACTCTCTATGAATCCCTCTGGCTGATCCATATAAAAACACTCTTCCAAACTTCCATTCATAAAAGTGGTCTTTATATCCATCTGCCAGATTTCATAATCATGGAAGGCAGCAATGGCAAGTAGGATCCAAATGGATTTAAGCATAGCCAGTGAAGAAAAGGTTTCATCATAGTCCAAGTCAGGTCTTTAACGAAAACCTTTTACTCCAAGTCTAGCTTTATAGGTTTCAACATGTCCATCTGCACCAATCTTCTTTTTGAAGATCCATTTGCAACCTACGGGGTTTACTCCTGGAAGTGCAACGTCCAAAGTCCAAACTTTGTTGGTGTACATAGATTCCATCTCGAATCGCATAGCATCCAACCACTTTACTGAGTCTCTTCTCGTAATGGCCTGCTGGAAACTAGTTGACTCATCATTATCGATGATGTAATCCTCTCTATCCCCGTCTATGAGAAAACCGTAGTATCTCTCGGACGGATGAGCCTGCCTAGTAGATCTGCGGAGTGGCGCAAGTACGTCCGGTTCTTTTGAAACTTTGGGTTCTACCAAGCTTTCAGTAATAGATTGTGGTTATGGAATTTCTTCCAATTCTATTGTGCTCCCACTTATTTCTTTTTCAAGAAACTGAGTCTCCAGAAAGTAGGCATGGCGAGAAACAAAACCCTTTTGTTTCTCCGCGTAATAGAAAATATACCTCCTGGAATTCCTTGGGTATCCCACAACCTTACAGAATATTAATCGTGTCTCGAGCTTGTCCGCAAGCTTCTTTTTGACAAAAGCTGGACATCTTCATATCTTAAGATACTTAAAACAGGGTTTCTTCACACTCCATATTTCATATGGAGTGGTAGGGACTGACATAGTTGGAACTTTGTTCAAAAGATATGCAGCAGATTCTAGTGCATAACCTAGAAAGATCGCGGTAACTCAGCATTACATATCATGGAATGCACCATATCTAGTAAGGTACGGTTCCGCCTTTCCGATACACCATTGCGTTGAGGTGTGTATGGAGGAGTACGGTGAGAGAGAATTCCATTCTCTATTAAATATCCCAAAAACTCGGCACTTAAGTATTCACCATCCCGATCAGATCGAAATGTCTTAATACTTTCTCCTGTTTGTCTTTCCACTTCATTCTTGTACTATTGGAATTTTTCAAAGTCCTCAGATTTATATTTCATCAAGAATACATGTCCATACCTTAAGAAATTATCGGTAAAAATAATGAAGTAAGAATAACCACTTCTTACATACGTAGACATTAGACCACACATGTCGCTGTGTATGAGTCCCAAGAGCTCGGTAGCTCTTTCCTCGTGTCTAGTGAACGGAGTCTTTGTCATCTTTCCTTTGATACATGATAGACAAGTTGCATAAGATAGATACTCAAACGGATCCAAATATATATCTTTATATAATTTCGTCAACCATATTTCATTGATGTGACCTAATATACAACTCCATAAGAAAGCATGATTTAATTCTGGAGTCTTTCTTTTAAGTGTGTTCTGGACATTAAAATTTGATGTTGATTTAATACGTATATACCGTTGTCTAGTGTACCAGACCCAATCAAACTATGATTAAGGTGAATGTTAACAATATCGCTTACAAATGTAAAATCATAATCTTCTTTAGATAGTAAAGATACAGATATGATATTGTTAGGGTTCCTAGTGCCCTGGCCGTCGACTGTGGACGTTGCAGAACGAAATATTTTGGTTTTTAAAAACTTGGCGCTAAAAATAACTACCTAGAATCGAAACCAAATATAAAACTAGCAAGCTACAATGATGTTATCTACGGTGATAGAGTTGTTTTACCGAAAGATTCGTGTCCTTCGGTCTTCTACCGTCTTCCTTAGATTCTTGAGGTCACCTTGATCGAGCTTGGCCGCCGGTCTTCCTTCGTCGAAGATGATTCACCCGAGAGTCTATGGTTCAAGCTTTAACCTCTAGAATGAGGTAACTAAAGTACATAATTTTCTAATCTAGGTAGCTTAGGAGATGTAGAGAATATTTATTGGACTAATTTGTCTCAATTACCCTAGATTTCTCAACTCATGAGAGTGTTTAGGGTTTGAGGAAGAAGAAGAGAGCCAAGGAGAGATGAGAGTGTTCATGTGAGAATGATTGCTAGAATGGCTAAGTGTTGATGACTATGAACCATATATCAATAATAATAATCACAATAATCCAACCATGCTTCAATAGTCATCCAAAGTTAATGAGTCACCCAAGCAGCCATGCTTCAATCATGTCCGAATAACACCTCATTTTTCCACCTCATTATCCATTTAGATAAATGGATTAAACACAAATAAGGTGTCTTCTTCTAGAAGCACTCTTGTGAAATTACAAGAATACTCCTCACCGTATATACACACCCGTATTCGTACCACGAATACCAAGAGACGAAAATAATCCAATATTATAATACTAGAATGCGTCTTAATCCTAAGCCCGCTAGTATTATCCGTCAAATCAAAAATACGTGTAGCCAGTACACATATATGATCGAAACCCTGCATGTAAAACCATACGGCCTCTATATCGTTTCACCATAACTAGGGAAACCCTCTTTGTTGGACTCTAAAGACTCGTCAATGCGCCGGCAGTGGGTTTAACCACAAGAACGTCAACGCCACTAGCTGTACGTAATGGCTACCCAGGTATTGAGCGAAAGGAAGGCCGACGAGCAAACCCATTCGAACCCCTACTGAGCCTTTCTATGACAATCTCTATACAGTCCGGTCTGTTCGTCTAAGAGTATCGCATATCGGGTCTAGGGAGGTGAATAAAATCAGACCCCTAATAACGCGATATTTTGTGTCGGTGTGAAGCCTATCACCCACTGAGAAACTACTGATCCAAATCAGTAATTCTCGTCTACCTTGGCTAAGGATTTCTGGTGATGGCCACCCGTGCACAGTACGACATCAATCCCCAATACCGAGATAGACAAATCCCCGACGATCCGCTCACTGCCCCATGTGGCTCGAGACTGTACCCAACTAAAACATGCAAAACTCCTTTGAGCCATGGTAGGGTAGTAATCAAAGCACAGTGGGAACTCACATGAGACAAATGACCATCTCAGGTCAACAGACTAACATGTACTCATATCACCTGAGAACTGCTATCTGACAATAGGTATAATAACATCTAGCATGTTCCCGGCGAATCCGTCCAGTGCAACTCATAACCCAATGAGCACCTGTATACTATCTTAGGTAACTGACTGACACCAATGGCTTGTGAGACCGGCCACCGCCCCTCGTCGGGGTCTCGAAAAGTATACATTAGTCTACTCCGGAGTATCGATGCCCATTCTCGATGCTTCCTCGACTAGGGACATTTAAGGATGTGCTTATAGACTGCCCAGCTCCCACATATATGATCGCCATCATAATACTGGTAGTCAAGCAAGAATCCTATGGGCTCTATCAACATGTAATAGTGATCTGTAATACCATATAATGCATGTACATGATGATAAAGACAAACCAGATAGCATACTATCATTTTGAGTAAGATTGTTCTACCCGTATAGGTCCTCCCTCAATCATCACAATCGCATGCCTGCAACTACAATAATTGACTTGAGGGCACTATAGCCAACAATCTCCCACTTGCACTTAAGGCTAATTATTGCGGTATCGCATACTCACAGCCCGTGTGATACCGAACACCCAACTTCTCTACTAATCAGTCTTGCAAAGCCCGTTTGTGAGACTATTGCATTCGAGAAATAGCCTCAGTGAGTGGATCCGCTCCAATATTTCTATCTTTATCTCTCTATATCTCAACTTCGCAGAGAAAGACTATCTCCCGAAATGAGCGATACCGGTCTTAGAATTTTTCTGGATATCTTATCGGACCCAGTTCACAAATGAACTCCAAATCCAACAAACTTCTTAGACCGTATTATCCACTGAATTTAATCAGTATCCTGCACCATGCATTCCTCAGTATTCGCTTGGACCACCTGTCCAACATACTGCCCCTTAAAAGACAGAAAACTATAACTCTGATAGTCACTCTGTCATCTAGGTCATCTTGGAATCCTTAAATAATAATCGCCTCCTGAAGGAGTCTGCCATTACCATATACCAAGCACATCCATTTATGTTCATAACTGCTTCCTAATATTTCTCCAGGATTGGATTAATATATGCTTATTGCAGTTTGTGCAAAAGCAATATCTGGTGTGGTACTTGATATCTCATGATTGACTCAATTGCCTAAGCAAGAAATATGCCAATCATGCAAATCGCTCTCCTCATCAGTTTAGAAGACATCTCTTTAGAGAGGATGACTCCCTCACCTGCGGGTACACCACCACGCCAGAAGTCATCCATTCTAAAACGCTTTAGAATAGTGTCAAAGTATCCGAATTGGGACATTTCCCAAATCTAGATCTAAAACCATAGATCTAGTGACCAGAATCTCTGATATTTTATCCAAATTGTATGTGGAGAGAAACAACTTGTGACAACCACAGTATAACCGATCGTAGTATAGGAATATCACTTCCTATCAAGAGCATGTCATCTAAATACCAGGACATCACTCCCTACTACTTTCTTGCCAGGTCCATCTATTATTCTGATGAAGTCAAACTCTATGACTGTCACATCAAAATAGATGATCTATCTCCGCTATACTTGATTTAGTCTATAAATAGACATAAGCTACTTGCCCACCATGCTTTCGCTGCTCCTACTGACTACAACAACCCTCTGGCAGAGTCATATATACGTGCACTTCTAAAGCTAATTTAGAACGATGTTATAGTCATCCACCTGCCATATCTCATAATCTAGGACAACAGTAGTGGCAAGCTGGGGTCATCAAAACCTCCTTGTCACCGTCCTTGAGGAGACCGAAGTACCTCTGGGTGGCTGAGATTACCCACCAAATCTGCAGAGTGGCTAATGAATTGTTGAATCCAATTAAATTTTTAGGTTTTACTAAATTTTCAGTAATCGTTTATGGTTCTGGAATCACTTCCAGTTCTACCATACTCCCACTAATGTTTTCAGAAAAGATTTCATTTTACTAAAACGTGTGGCGAGTCAAGAACAATATAACTATTGATCTTCCAAATGGTGGAATGTTAACCTTCGTCAAAGCCCGGGATAACCTATAAACGGCCATTACTGAAACGTGCCTTGAGTTTATCCAGATTCTGGTTTTAAGCATAAACCGGACTACTCCATATACCTTAACATCGTTAAAGTATGAATCCATTCTATATCCAATATAGAAACAAAGGCACAAATTTAATTTGAACCAGATTCAAAAAACATACAGCTGTTTCCAGTGCATATCGACTAAATGGAAGAAGGCCAAGCAGCATTACTCATCAAGGAGCGTACTCATGGATGAGTAACCTGAGAGAAAAGCAAGTTCTCAAATATATTACTTACAACGAAATACCTAGCATAAGTATCTACATCTTCGATCATCTCGAAGAATCCTGATACTTGCAACATATGGTTCTCTACTTTATTCTTATACTTATAACTTCTCAAAATTTGGATCTTACTGTTGGGATAAAAAATTACACCCCGGTTGACCAAGTCAAAGTCAAAGTCAACCCCAAGTAAATGGGCCCAAGCCTAGGTTAAGTGGGCCCATGCCCAAGTCGAGCCCCGCGGCCAGCCTATCTCATGCCAATATGAAAATTATGTAATAAATAATTTTGATATAATTTTTATGAATAAATGTAAGAAAAATGGGCATAAAACCAAATTTTTGTAAAGCCCATTGTTCCCCTCCGAACGGCGGCACGACGTTAGGACGTCCGTGCCTGAGATTCGGTTTAGATGCTATTTGGTTTTATCCGTCTACCTCTCCGAAGATGCCAAGTTGATTTATGGCACCGTGTATCGAAGGATTAGACGGATGCGGCCGATGTAGCAGACTTTGTCAGATTCCCCCTCGCTTGAGGGGTTTTTGATTGTGGGGACGCTCTTCCCCGCAGGCGTAAGCCCCTGCAGTTAATTATGCTACCGCATCGCGGTAGCCACTTTCTTCTTCTCCAGAATTTCACTTCGTGTCGTGTGTGTTTGTTTTGTTTGTGGTTGCTCGTGGATTGTATACAGAGACTGAGTAATACCGTCGCCCGTAGGACGTGGATTAGTCCAAATCCGTATTTACTTAGATTTGGGTTTGGTGTTTTAGTTTAAGGATATGTTAGCCGCGTTGAGGCTAAGATCAACTTAAACGTTCGTTAAGGATACGTTAGTCCTGTTTGAGACTAAGATCAACTTAAACATTCGTTAAGGATACGTTAGTCCTGTTTGAGACTAAGATCAACTTAACGAGGTGATCCATTTAATATATGGCCGTCGGGACTCGTCGCCTCTCTGACGTCGTTGAAGGATTACAACGATACGTGTCAGAGGAGTTCGGAGATGTACCCTTGAGCCGAAGTTGATTTAGGGTTTTATAGTCCATTTGAATGTTTAAGGATACGTTAGCCATGTTTGGGGCTAAGATCAACTTAAACGGGACCGTTTAGATCCTGCAAAAGAGCATTTGGAGGCTCTATTGTTCCAGTTTAGGGACGTGGTGGTCCATTGCCAGTTTAGGGACGTGGTGGTCCATCATTAGTTTAAGGACGTTTCGGTCCATGTTCCAGTTTAGGGACGTGGTGGTCCAATATTCCAGTTTAGGGACATGGTGGTCCAATATTCCAGTTTAGGGACATGGTGGTCCGGTATTAGTTTAGAGACGTTTCGGTCCGATATTAGTTTAGGGACGTTTCGGTCCACGAGTTTAAGGACCCCGCAGTCCATATTGATGTGTGGTCGTTGGGACCCGTCACTTCTTTGACGTCGTTGAGGAATTACAACGATGGATGTCAAAGGATTTCGGAGATGTACCCTCGAACCGGATGTAGATTGATTTAGGAGAGCAATTTTGCTCAGTCAATTAAATTTAAGGACTTATGGCCACGATTGGGCTAAGTCCAATTGGAAACACTTTTATTTGTTGTTGGTCTGTTAGATCTGTGCCATGGCTGTTTATTTATTTTGGACTTTGCTCAAACAGAGTATCAATTTAAATGGGGCTCTGCCCTTTTATTGCTTTGCAATTTATTTAGGCCTGTTAGGTCTTTTTGACTTGGGCCTGGCCCTTTAAGTAATGCACTGCATTTGTGCAAAGCACTAAGAATCTTTTTAGATTAAAAAAAAACAGAAGTGCAAAGCACTTTTTAATCCCTTGATCTAAACAAGTTTTTCCTTGTTTCAGAGAACCAAAGGTTCATAACAAGTGCAAGGCATTATTTTTATTTATTTATTTATTTATTTATTGAAGATCAATGATCTTGTTCTTAGATCAATGATCTATTCATAAGAGAATTTTCTCTTCTTCTAAAGGTTTTTACCTTCTTTTTTTTTGTTCTTCAGGAGTTCTTGAGAGTTCTCTTCTCTTTTTTTTTAAGCAAGATGTTGATTGTTTTGAAATGAGGTCTGGGGTCCTTTTTATAGTGCTCACAAATTAGTTAAATTTGTTACAGAGATCTTTTTCTGAGTGATTTGGGGAATTTTCCCCACCGTTGGATCTTTGATCCAAAGGCCCATGTTTTACAGAAGAAAATCTTCTTGTTTTAACAAGAACAGAAAAGATTTATTCTGTTTTGCGGAACTCCCCCAGCGCGTGACACGTGTCGCGCAGCGCAGCGCTTGCGCAGCTGTGCTTGCGCAACTGCGCAGACACGTGTCGCGCAGCGCAGCGCTTGCGCAACTGTGCTTGCGCAGTTGTGTTTGCGCAACTGCGCAGACACGTGTCGCGCAGCGCAGCGCTTGCGCAACTGAACGTTGCTTCTTTTAATTTTTGTTTTTTTAAAAGAGCCCTGTTCTGATTGGACGCACTGCCTTGGGCGTTGCGCTGACGTATCAACTTCTGACACGTGGCGCGTTGCGTGCAGCGCACGGGATTTGAAGCGTTGCTTCAAAATTTTGAATTTTTGAAATTCAAACAGAGCCTTGCTCTGATTGGGGGAAACAAATGCCCCTCCACCGTTGCGCTCACGTGGCGCGCACGTGAGTGCAGCGGTGGCAAGATCCCAGCCTTTGGATCAACTGATAAGTTGAAGGGGCGCAGGCGCCTATAAATAGAACTCTTGGTCCTTTAATTTGTTTACCACTTCAAGAACTTTGATTCAGAGCCTTGCTCTTGCTTAAGAACTCTCAGAGCCTTGCTCTTGCTTCTTCCCAAGAACTTTAAAGTTCAGAACTTAGAATCACTCTAGGTAAAAATTTAAATTAATTTAAATTAAATTTAATTAACAGAGCCTTACTCTTATAGATCTTTGATCTAAAGAAAACCCCTTTGGGGTTTCTTCATCAGAGCCTTGCTCTAAAAAAATTACAGATTTACAGAGATCTGGTCCATGGGTTTTAACCCATGAACAGAGCTTTGCTCTTGGATCAAATGTAGATCTTTTTAGATCTGAAAAATGAAGAAATTTTTTTTATAAGTTTTCATGGATTTTTCAAGATTCCAAAATTCTAATTCTTCTAAGTGTTAACAAAAATTGATGGATCTTTCCATTATTACCACAGAGCTATGCTCTTTTAAGGAATCTTGTTCCCCTGAGACCAGAGTTTGACAAATGTCACTCTGTGACAGAGCTTTGCTCTAAAAGAGGAGATTTTCTCCTTGTCTCTAGGGATCTCCCATCAATGAGTGTATTCTCTTGGGAACCTTTTTCATTAATTGACAGTCTCATCTAATTATGGGGTTGTCTTATTAAATGACGTGCCGTCATGCAGATTTTGTGGGTCCCCCTTTGGTCCCTTACCCACTACATCACAGTGTGGAGTAAGATATTTTTTTAAATGCCAAGCGTTAGAACACTAACGGTTATTTTTGTCTTTCTACAGGAAACATGTCTGCCAACTTGTCTTTCCCATTTGTTCGCTCGGAGGGAGGGTTTCCCCATGCACCGGTGGACCGGGTGGCGCTCGCTCTTATTAAGGATCACGACCCCGAGCACAAAAACCTTCACTTGTGGGGAAAGTGGTACAATGAAATCATCCAAGGTCGTCGCAGTTTCAGTTCCGCCACGCCGTCTGAGCCCATAACTTCAATCCCTTATGCGGACGAACCCCCGGTGAAGTATGCCGTGGAGGTTAAAAATTGGAACTCGAATGACCTCCTCCAACCCGCAATTGGTGCTATTCCCGTGCAGCCGCCGCCGGCAATAGATATTTTAGGAAGGCGAATCTGTCAGGGTGAAGCACGCCCTTGGGGACAGGCCTATAATATTGGATTGGTGCCGCGACCGCCCGCCGGATACTTGCAGTGGGCCCGATACATCTTATCGGCGAAAAGGACTCATCTAATGAAGATTGGATTGTATTCAGCCGTCTACATCTCGCTCTTCGAGTATCCCTCTCCTCCAATGTGGTGGATCAAGGCCTTCATCGAACAATGGAATATCCCCACCCACACTTTCTTGATGACGGATAGGGAGGTCTCAATTTCTTTGGAGGAGTTTGCCGAACTCTCGGGTTTGCCGATGAGGGGGGAGCATTACGAGGAGTTGCTACCTCCTGATGAATACGTTTTTGCCACCAAGCCGCTGGTGTTTGACCTGACTCCGGAGAACGCCGTTCAGCATCAGTATCCAGGCCTGGTGAAGATGTTGGAGATCTATGAAGGACTCCATCTGGAATCAGGCGACCGGGGCGTCAGTTTCGCAGATTTTATTGCCCGCTTCATTCGCCCGGAGTTCCTATCAGAACGGAGTGAGAAGTTCGCCCAGCTCGATGACCCTTTCGGTTTCGGCTTAGACCGCCGACCCGTGTCGGAGAATGATCAAAGGGATTTTTATCTCCCCGGCGCTGCCATCGTCCCTTTCTCAGAAATTGCCGTCCCGGGCATAGATGAGGAGACCTTTTTTATTGGGTTCTTGGGCTTGTGGCTATGCAGCTTTGCGCTCCCCATGCACCCGCGTCACATGTGGCCCTCCGTCTTTTACCCAGCGCATCGGATGGTGGCTGGTTTGCAGTTATCGGTAGGAATCGCCGGGCTGGCCTATCTTTATAAAGGACTTAGCGTAGCAGCGGACGCTAGTGAGCCTAGGGTGTAGCCCGCTAACTTCCCGACGCACTATTTCACCTCCTAGATGGAGATGCACGTGCAAGGGGTGTTCGGTGTCCATAAGGTTCCTCCGTTCTTTGAGAAATGCAGACTCCCGAGAGTCATACGGTTGGTCGGCGCTTCAATTGTGGTTGCACCCCCACGGGAGTCTAGGGGGCTGCTCCTTCGTTCACATCTGGTCGGAGCGAAGGTTTCCTTTGTGGATAAGGTTATAACCATAGGCTCAGAGACTACTAAGTCAGTAGTGCCACTGCGCGATGATTTCAAGGACGGGGCTTCCGTATTGAAGGCTCGGGAAATCCTCCACCTCTACTCCATTCGGCCGGGCTATCTAGTGTTTAGGCAGAATGAGACAGCACTTTTTATAAGGTACAACCCGCAACGGTTTGCTCAGCAATCGAGCTACAACCAAGGGATCCCAATGGAAGCTTTCTTGGAAAATCCCGTGGTCAGCCGAGAGGGGATGAAGAATGCAATGCACTATTTCACACGGCTTAATACAGGTTCCTATTTCTTTATCAGCGAACCCAGCTGTGCTCCCAAGATGCTCAATACATACGTAGCTTGGTATGCGCATGCGATGGGCCCAGTTATCTTAACGGAGAAGCGCATGCTGGTTGACCGTAGGGGTGCGCCTCCTGGCGGTGATCGCAAGGCCCCCTTGAAGCCAAGGATTCTGGTCATTCCTCCGTTAAAAGATGCCGGAGTCGATCGACCACGCGTGTTGAGTCCCCCGCGTGGATTGCCGCTGCCTGCTACGGTGAATGCACCACCGGCGCCACGTGCTCCCATGAAGACGGTTAATGTAATATCGCCAGAGTCCAGCGCAAGAGCGGATATCGGGACCCGTCGCTCCAAGGTGACTGCCAAACGCAAATCAATTCCAAGTGCATCTAGAGCTGGCGGGCAAAAGAAGAAGAAGTCGATCCTTTCCCTCGACGCGATCCTCAATTTAGAGCCTGAGGCCCCTCTCACCGAAGGAATAAGTGAATATGGCAGCAATAAGGGCTTCTTGGTAGACCCCGCAGACGCCAATTTGGTAGCCGCTATTGCAGCTTCTGAGCGATCAGCAAGGCTCGAAGCGATGTTAAGCAAACTCGCCGAGTCAGGTAACCATTAGCTGCTTTCTTCGTCACTTTATCGCACTTTTTATCAGTATTTTCAACTAATACTTTCCCCTATTTTCAACAGGTGTCTCTACCGAAGAAGCTATTGCTGCCTCTTTGAAAACCTTCCAAGAGGAGGAGGAGAAACGTGCTTTAGCAGGCGTTGGTACGTCCCACCCCCTTTTCTTTCATAAGAAAAATTTGTTATCTCTTCTAATGGTCAACCTAACCTTCTTCCTTTGTTTCTTTGCAGGGGCTATATCAGTTGATGCGGGGATCCTTCCCAAGCCTGTTACTGAAGTCCCGGTCTCGTCGGGGCTGCTGCAAGAGCCCCGACTTGACAAAACGACGAGGGATGCCTTGAAAAATTTGGAGGCATCCCTATTTACAGACGAGGATGCCTCAATGAGAGAGGCTCTGGTGAGGTTCGTCTCAACGGCCCAGGAGGAGAGAAAGCGGCTGAGGCGCGAGGCGAAGGCGCGCCGGACTGCTTTGGCTACGGGAGCAGGCCCAAGCACTGTCCCTCGGGCAGATACTCCTTCCGGAGAGGCCCCTGTCGCCCTATCCACTGCTCGCAGACAAGTGGCGCGCGCCGTTCGAAGCGCAAAAGATAAGTCCACTTCAGGTAACATTTCTTTCAGAATTTTTATTGTGAGAGTTATAATGCCGACGGTTCTTATATATATTATTTTGCAGGGCCAAGCCCGACCGAGGGTGAGACGGAGACCGTTGAACCCAGGGGAACAGAGGAGGCGGTGCCTGCCGAACTCGAGCCGACAGTGGGCAACACCGTTGAGGCCATGGAGCCTGATGCGGAGGTTGAGGGGCCTATAGCCGAGAAGGTCGTTGATGCCGAGCCTGAAGTGGCGGCAGATGAAATGATCATTACAACTGAGCCCGGGGTGGTGGCGGACGAGGCACTTGAGGCTGGCGACCTCGTGGTGACGGTAAATGAGCCGATGGAGACAGCGGAGCCCGAAGAAGTAGCGGGTGAGATGGGTATGACTCTTGGGGAAGAATCAGCCGCTTCCTTCCAAGAGTCTGTCAACGCTCCAATCATTGCCCTCCCCGCCTACGATCTTCTGCCGTCTCCTGGTCGCGCGAGCACGACGACGGTCCCTATCGAGTCGGGTGATGAGGTTACGGGCGGTGGCCTCATATCGATGGAGGAGGGAATTGCCTCAGTTTCGGCCGGCAGCTCATCGGGTAAATTTCGAGTTATTATCATTCTCTTTTTATATCTTGCGATCTTTTCTAACAAGTTTGTCTTTATTTTTAACGCAGGTGCGGCCAACGCCGATGCTCCATTGCTCGAAGGAGCACCGTCAATTACTACCTTGGCGGTGGTCACCTCCCAGCCTTCCCTTGTGCCATCGCGGATGTTGGAAGGTATGGATTTGCGACTCATTAGTTTATCTTTTAACCGCATAACTTATGTACTAACGCCGTACCGCTGCGTCTTTTCAGGAGTGCTCTTTGATCATCTATATCAAGTGTTGCTTCCACACTTCTCCTTCCCATCCGAACTCGCTTCTCCCTCTAGTGGTGCCGGTGAGTATACTTTCACTTCGATGTCTTTATTTCCCCCCCCCCCTTTTAGCAATGGGATGATTTCTGACTTTTCATCTTCCTTATTGTAGTGCCACGAATTGAAGGAGGGGACGCAAGACCTGCTACGCCACCGACCCTTCCAGCTTTGCCATCTGTTGCAGCTAGTATAGTAAATTTCCTTTTTGACGACTCTTAAACATCTCTTGAACCATCGTTTTAACTATGTTTTGTTTTGCAGCTATCGTTCCGGCTCCGATCCCTCTTGAGTCTCGTGTCCTTTCACCGACAGGCCCTTTCTTGAAACGTCCATCTTCAAAGGGTGCCGTGATGAGTTTGGGCATGCTGAGTGGGTATATCGAAGAGCTTAACGCGGATGCTCTCCCCTCTGCCGTAGATTTCGCTGTGGAAGTTAACCCAATGTTGGCGGCACTCATAAACTTTCACAACGAAGGCGTCGTCGAATCTTGGGTTAACCACTGCAGGGAGATCGAGGCCTACCTACATCGGCTGGAGTCGACGCGTCCTTCTCCCGAAGTTTTGGCCATAAGCACCCAACGGACAGCTTGGCTCGAGCAAAGCACTTCTTATTTCCTCCATTTGGAGCAAGAAGCAGCTTTACGGTTGAAGGAACGTCAGGAATCTTCAAGCGCAACTGCTCGCCTGCGTGCTGAAGTTAGGACGAATGCTGCTGAGGTGAAAGCCGTCTTTGAAGGCCTTCTGGAGCGTATTTCTAATGGGCTAGCATTGAAGCGGAAGCTTGATGCCGCCGAGCGTGATGCCCGAGGCCGTAAAGCAGCTCAGCAGGTCGTTGAGGAACAGCTTGCATCCTTTATGCAGCAGCGGGCTCGAGTAGAGGACGAACTGGCGGTGGTAGCCGATCGGGGAAAGGAATGGAAGGAAGTGTGCGAACAACTGATAAAGCTACTTAAGACGCTTCCTTCTCAGTAACTCTCCTTGTATCGTTTGTACTTGTAAATAAAAAATGTATATGTATATTTTTTATTCTTTGACATAATGTATCCTATATCCAATCAAGTTCATGAATAAAAGATACGCCTTTTTTGTAATGTGTCATTTTCTCCGTCTTTTCTTTCTTTTACTATCAGCATGCCACCTTAGTAACCATGGTTGACGGATGATTAGGACGAGTATCCTGACCTTCTTAAGAAATAGCGATGGCTTAGGCCGCAGGTTCAGATCTGCTGCCTAAGACTTTTGAACTCTATAAGCCGTGAGGGTCTCATAGAGACTTTTCTCCCTACGGATCAAGAGGATCTCGTAGGGGGGGTTTTCTCCTTAGGAATCGTGAGGATTCCTAAGTGTGGTTTTCTCTTATAAGTCGTAAAGATCCTATAAGAGAATTTTCCCCTCTTACGAGTCGAGAGGACTCGTAAGCGGTTGTTTCCCTCTTTGTCGAAACTCGACTTCGGAGAGTGAGACCCGTGAATGGTATGCAAGAGATTTTTTCCGGATCGACTTGCAGCGTTCCATTGTTCAGGAAGCAAGTTTTTTAGTCCTTCTGCCTGAGGCTTCATCTTGCAAGTTGAGACGAATCGGGAATTTTCCCGCAGAGACACTGGTTTCTCTGCGAGCCGACGCGAATCAGGAGACTCTCGTCAAAGAGTGTTTGTATCCGTGAGTCGAGGAGTTTGCTAGGGATTATTTGTTTCCCAAGCGCCAAGGATTATTTGTTTCCTTGGGGTTTGAAGCGAGTCGAGGATTTCCCACGGAGGCACTGGTGGTTCTGCGAGTCGACGCGGATCAGGAGGCTCTCGTCATGGAGTGTTTGTATCCGTGAGTTGAGGAGTTTGCTAGAGATTATTTGTTTCCCAAGCGCCAAGGATTATTTGTTTCCTTGGGGTTTGAAACGAGTCGAGGATTCCCCACGGAGGCACTGGTGGCTCTGCGAGTCGACGCGGATCAGGAGGCTCTCGTCAAGGAGTGTTTGTATCCGTGAGTTGAGGAGTTTGCTAGGGATTATTTATTTCCCAAGCGCCAAGGATTATTTGTTTCCTTGGGGTTTGAAGCGAGTCGAGGATTTCCCACGGAGGCGCTGGTGGCTCTGCGAGTCGACGCGGATCAGGAGGCTCTCGTCAAGGAGTGTTTGTATCCGTGAGTCGAGGAGTTTGCTAGGGATTATTTGTTTCCAAAGCGGCAAGGATTATTTGTTTCCTTGGGGTTTGAAACGAGTCGAGGATTCCCCGCGGAGGAGCTGGTGGCTCTGCGAGTCGACGCGGATCAGGAGGCTCTCGTCAAGGAGTGTTTGTATCCGTGAGTCGAGGAGTTTGCTAGGGATTATTTGTTTCCCAAGCGCCAAGGATTATTTGTTTCCTTGGGGTTTGAAACGAGTCGAGGATTTCCCGTGGAGGCACTGGTGGCTCTGCGAGTCGACGCGGATCAGGAGGCTCTCGTCAAGGAGTGTTTGTATCCGTGAGTTGAGGAGTTTGCTAGGGATTATTTGTTTCCCAAGCGCCAAGGATTATTTGTTTCCTTGGGGTTTGAAACGAGTCGAGAATTCCCCGTGGAGGCACTGGTGGCTCTGCGAGTCGACGCGGATCAGGAGGCTCTTGTCAAGAAGTGTTTGTATCCGTGAGTTGAGGAGTTTGCTGAAGATACTGGTTTCTTCAGAGTTGGACTGAATTGTCGAGATTCGGCTTCGTCTTCTGGCGGAGCCTGTTAGGAAAAGTATGTTTCCCTCTTTGTTTACGCCCTTGGATCGTGTACAGGGATCGATGTGATCTTAACTGTAGGGCCAAAGTTTTATCATTTGCTTTTTTTTTATTTCCGCGATGCTCTATCATTTCAGCTTTTATATCGCGAAGGTCGCGATTGCCCAATCATTTCGGCTATTTTTCGCGGTGCCCAATCATTTCGGCCGTTTATTTTGTTTTCACTCGCTGCTTTTTATTGCGAGTTGCCCAATCATTTCGGCTATTTTGCGTGCATACATTTTTACTTGTTGCTTTTTATTGCAAGTTGCCCCATCATTTCGGCTATTTCGTATGCATGTGCGGCCTACCGGCTTTTCGCCGTAAGCCTGAAATTGGACACCGATTTCGGCATCAGCACCGCTACAACTGGGATATTGCCAGGAGCGAATCATCATTTGCCTCTGTCGTTGTCGAACAAAGGAAGCTTAGCGACCAGGGTTAAGGTCCTGTCGACTAAGGCTTTGACTTCATGAGCCGTAAGGGTCTCACAAAGTTATTTCTCCCTACAAGTCGTGAGGATCTTGTAGGTGTATTTTCTCCTTAGGAATCGTTAGGGTTCCTAAGTGTTTTGTTCCTCTGTAAGTCGTAAGGATCCTACAGGAGGGTTTTCTCCTTGTAAATCGAGAGGATTTACAAGGGTTATTCACCGTGCGAACATATCCCTAGCCTCGGATGGGACTTAGTTAGGGAAATGTTTATTCGCGCCCGTGGATTGTATACAAGGGTCAGTATTGAGCCACTTGTAGGACAATATCGGAAGTTGTGGGGGTTGCTTAAGCACAGGTTTAAGTCTCTGTAACTTAAGACTTTCAACTCTTATGAGCCGTGAGGGTCCCATAAGAGAGTTCTCCTTACGAGTCGTGAGGATCTCGCAAGTGTATTTTCTCCTTAGGAATCGTGGGAATCCCTAAGTGTGTTGCTCCCTTGTGAGTCGTAAGGATCTCACGCGGGTGGTTTCTCCTTACAAGGTCGAAAGGACCCAATAAGTGTCATTTAACGAGGTTGCGCCCTTTCGGGTTTTCACAAACACTCGCCGGTAGTCCTGCTGTTTTTACTCAGGGAGCCCTTTCGGGTTTTCATCCGTGCCCATTTTGCTTATGGACATACCGTTTTTATTTTATATTACTTTTTTTTTAAATTTATTTTCTTCTTCTCTTTTTTTTTACGAGGTCGCGCTCTTTCGGGTTTTCACGAACACTCGCCGGTAACCCTGCTGTTTTTACTCACGGGGCCCTTTCAGGTTTTCATCCGTACCCTCTTTGCTTATGGACATACCATTTTTTTATATGTTTTTTTTATATATCTCGTCAGCCTAAAGATGTTGCGGTAGTAGTTTAAAAACGTTTCGGTCTGCTATTTGTTTAAGGACATTTCGGTCCGTTATTGAAGAAGGCCATTTACCGCTTATAGAGTTTAGGCTTAAGAAGATAGCTAGCGAACATAGTCGTCGTCATCTATCGTTGACCTAGGCCGTGGCTCATTAAGCATAGTATTTCTTTAGGAAACGACCGTTTATTGGCCTGAAAGGCCTTTCACCGTGCATATCCATGAGTAGATAGGCCCCACCCTGGTAGACCTTTTCTATGATGTACTGGCCTTCATAGTTTGGCTCGAATTTTCCCCGCTTGGCGCGATTGGGGATCATAGGCCTTTTGACTACTAGCACGAGTTCGCCTTGGCGGAACGTCCTCGGCCGGGTCAGTCTTTCATATGAGCGCGTCATCTTTGCTTTGTAAGTTTCCAGATTTTGTTGCGCTATGAGCCGTGTTTCATCAAGAGCGTTAAGCTCTTCAAACCGAAGGTGAGCATTTTCTTCATCCGTCAGCTCGTAGTGAACTGCCACTCGCAGAGAGGGTAATTCTATCTCGAGGGGGAGTACTGCTTCCATGCCGAACACCAACGCGTAGGGCGTTGTGTTCGTGGCTGTCTTGAATGTAGTTCGATATGCCCAAAGAGCCTCTTGCAGTCTCTCATACCAGTCTTTCTTACTTCGGGACACCGTTTTCTTTATAATTTTCGTCAAGGTCTTGTTGAAGGCCTCGGCGAGACCGTTAGCTCGCGGATTATAGACTGAGGAATATCTCCAGTCTATATTGTGCTGCTGTGCGAAACGACTGATCTTGTGGCTTCGGTAGGCTGGCCCGTTATCGGAGATGATCCGTCGCGGAGTTCCAAACCGATATAGGACGTGCGTCTTGAAGAAATGGAGGATATTCTCCGTCTTAACTTCTCTCAGCGGTACTGCCTCTGCCTATTTGGAAAAGTAGTCAGTCGTCGCCAAGATGAAACGATGTCCCCTAGACGATGCTGGTTCGATAGGGCCGACTATGTCAGTTCCCCACATTTCGAATGGACAGCTAGCCACTGTTGGATGCAGTGGATTGGGATGCTGATGGATGAAGTCCCCATGAATTTGGCATGAGTGACATTGCTTCGCATATTCGAGGCAATCCTGAATCATCGTGGGCCAGTAGTAGCCTATTCGTTTAATTTTTAACTTCATCTTTGGGCCCGCTTGGTGAGAACCGCAGAGTCCGTCATGAACTTCCTGGATGACCCTTTTCGCTTCGTCAGGTCCTAAGCATCTCAGCCACAGAGAATCAAATGACCTCTTGTACAGAGTATCGTTGACGAAGGCGAAAGACAGAGCATGTTTCATGAGCTGATGTCTTGCGGACGCTTCTTCAGGCATTCGGTGGGATTTAAAGTAGTCTATGAAGACTTCCCTCCAATCCTCGGCCTTTTCCCGGTCTTTTATTTGCAGAGCCATTCGCTCAGTCGTTTCCTTTTCTTCGGGTGATTCCGGAGATACTTCCGCTGGGGCGAGCACTTGACGGCTTTGTACCACGATTCTAACGTCATCGAGGTTCTCATCAGCCAGTTCTTTAGCAAGTTTGGCTAACGCGTCTGCTTTGCTATTTTCCACGCGCGGTATGTTCTCCATAGTATAGGAGGGAATTTGGGTCAACAGTTGTAGTACCTTTTCACCGTATTTCACTAACTCCGGTTTGCACGTTTGGTAGTCGCCATTTACTTGACTAACGACCAGTTGAGAATCCCCGTATATGAGGAGGTCTTCAATTCCCATGTCAATGGCGATCTCGAGGCCTGCTATCAGAGCTTCGTATTCGGCTTCGTTGTTTGTCCTCGAATCCGTCAGGGAGAACGCATAGCGCATTATCCCTCCTTGTGGAGTTATAAAGATGAGTCCTACCCCCGATTTAATTATAGGGGTACTCTGTTTGCGCTTCTTCACGGAAGATGCTTGTTGGGGTAAAAATTTACACCCCTGTTGACCGAGTCAAAGTCAAGGTCAACCCCCAAACTAGGTGGGCCCAAGCCCAGGTCAAGCAGGCCCATACCCATGTCGAGCCCGCGGCCAGCCTCCCCATGCCAACAACAAAATCATGTAATAAATAATTTTTATGTAATTGTTTATGCATGAATGTAAAACAAATGGGCATAAAGCCAATATTTTGTAAGCCCATGGCTTATGTGCAAAAATAAAATGGCACATGAGCCATGGGATGGCTAAAATGCCATTTTTGTAAAGCCCAAGGGGCTATATGTAAATATGTAAGCCTATAAAAGGCAACATGATGAATAAAAAAAAGTAATACTTTTTCATTCCCCCAAAAACTAGGGTTCTTTGTGCCTCCTGCTCCTTCTCCAAGGTTCTAAACCTTCTCAATTCTTTTGAATTAAATCAAGAGTTTTACTCTTTCTTTTTCCAAAATTAAGTGGTTTTCCACCACAAAAACCCACAAGGGGAACTCAGATCTCCCATCAGATCTCAAAAAGGAGTGATTTTTAAAGTCTCCTACTTCTTGATCTTCAAGATCCGGCCAAACAACAGAAGGAAGAAGAAGAACCCCCTTCATCAGCTTCAAAACATCCCAGGAGTTTAACTCCATGCATATACACATAACAAATATTTCCTTTCTGAAGCTTAGCTTCTGTTTCTTAGGCTAAAAGCCTCCTTTTCTCGCCAGTGCTCAAGCGCAGAGCGCTTGCGTGCCGACACGTGGCACGCTTGCGCTCGAGCGCAAGTCGCCCTCGTGCCGACACGTGGAGCACTTGCGCTCAAGCGCAAGCGCTCGAGCGCAAGTCGCCACGGTGCCGACACGTGGCACGCTTGCGCTCGAGCGCAAGTCGCCCCCGTGCCGACACGTGGCGCGCTTGCGCTCAAGCGCCCAGCGCTCAAGCGCCCAGCGCTCAAGCGCAGAGCGCCCACGTGCCGACACGTGGCACTCTAGCGCTTGAGCGCACAGCACCTAGGCGCACAGCGCCCAAGGTGCTGCCCCCACACATCCTTTGGATGCCTTTTCCCTTTCTTTCTTTTATATATATACATATATACATATATACATATACATATGTATACATATTTGCACACACACGTACACTGCACATTGAGTTCGCATGACCAGTTTAACCCGTCAATCGGAGGTTCCCTCGCTCCAAAGACGCGGGGTAATTAACGGCAGCTTAGTCCGCGGCTGCCGGAGATTCGGATCCCCACAATCATTAAACCCCAGCCTACCCTAGGCAGGGGGAATCTGTAGTACGCCTGACAAGCGCGCGCGTATTCCCATCTCAATGAGGTGACGAAAAACACCCTACAGATTCTGGCACGCCCGGTGGAACCAATCTCTCCTCCCATATTTCGGGTTAAGCGTTCATGCGAACTCAATCAATATACATACCTGTATTTACACTAAAAATAACGCTTTTTCATGCAGATTTTCAAGCAATCACCTTCCAACGATGTCTTCAATGATGAACTCAGCTCCCGTCTCCTACACGATGAGGATAGACTCTAGGACGGTCCTTCCGGCCAGTCTCGGGCGACAATGGGAGGAGCCGCTGCTACCATTCGGCTCTATTATGTTCATGCCAGTTGGCGCCATCCCAGCTCCTCAAGCCCCGGTGGCAGACAAACCGGTCTCGAAAGGCAGGAGACCAAATGTGGTGATCTCAAGGGCGCCCCAACCCAAACGCAGGTCGGTATCTGAACGACTTTCCTTGGCCCCAGCTGGGGGCAAGGCCATCAACACCAACAATACTACAACGCGTCCCGAGCAAGCTCCAGCGGCGCCTCTGACAAATGCTCGATCGGGTGTCTTCTCTAAGATCCCCGCCAGTGAGAAAGAGACGACTGGATATGAGGTCCACACTGTCTACACGGTGGGCACGCGCAGCAAGAGCAAGGACGGGGCTACCACATCTCAAACCCAATCTGGCTTGAATGTGGTGGTCGCTTCCCAAGAATAGCCGCCTCTGCTGGGTAATGAAAACCCTCTTGATGATGATGATAGGCGGAAAGACCCTTCGGTCCATGAGGAGTCGGGCTCGGAAAGCGAAGAAGAGCCGACTTTCCGCCCCAGGACCGCAGAGCAAGAGCTGCTTCAAGAGCTCCGAAAACAGCTCAGAAACAAAGACAAGGAGATGGCCAAGCTCTACTCAAAGATCGACGACTTGACAAATGTCGTCTTACGGCTTACGGCCCAACTTGCCTCTCAGCCACCCAATCAAGCGCAGGGCTCTGCTCATGAACCGGGAAACGTTGTCCCGAGACAGCCGGTGCCTATTCCCTCAAATCCAAAGGTGGGCGGACCGCATGAAAGTCAATCGCATCATATCTCAGGAAATGTCTTGGCTACCGATGACAGTAGCCCGCTAACTCAAGATCAAATCATGGATTTGGTTGCCAAAAAAGTCAAAACCTTGGTAGCCGAAGCCGAAGCGCAAAAAGATATCAGCATTAGTGGGAGACCATATCCTGCTCAGTATGATCTGGTAGAATTTCCTAGCGGCTATGTCATCCCCAAATTCGGAAGATTCGATGGGACGGGAAATGCGAACCAACACATCACCCACTTCAAAGCCTCATGCGGGAATACTGGGGGCAATGATGCGCTTCTCCTCCGCCAGTTCGTTAATAGCTTGACCGATGTTGCTTTCGACTCGTACGTGAGCATACCGGATGGCTTCATCACAACTTTTGTCCAAATGGAATCTCTGTTTCTGCAGAGGTTCATGAGCGTCAACGATAAGATTACTATTGCCGAGCTCGTAAGGACCAAGCCCAAGAGCGACGAAAGCAACACGGATTTTATAACCCGATGGCGTAATATCTCCGTCAAATGCGAACCGCCGATAGAGCAGGACCAATCTGTCAGTCTCCTTGTCGGAAATCTCAACAACTGGATGGCCCCATTTCTATGTACTGCGGGTCTCAAAACATTCCAAGAGCTGACCAAAAAGGTCCAAACGTTAGAACGCTCAAAGCCTGAGTCCGCTCAGGATCTTCAGTTCACAAATAGACCGAAACCTTGGAGGGACGACAACCGAAAAGGCGGAAGTTCTAACATCACCGATTCTCCAAATAAGCAGAGAACGGGCGGAGCAAAAACTGACCAGTCTCGAGGGCCAACTTTGGAGGAAAGAAGAAATAAGGCCTACTCATTCCGAAGAGACAAGGTCCACAAAATTTTTAAAGATGCTCTGAAGAATGGCCTGCGACTACCAGAACCGAGAAGGCTAAGTGAAGCGAACAAGACTGATCATCCCAACTTTTGCCCATACCACCGAGTGCTGGGGCACACTATTGAAGACCGTTGCATCTTCAAGGATTGGGTCGAGAAACAATACAAGGCAGGAGAGATAGAACTGTCCAAAGGCGTGTTAACAAACAGTCAAGCTGCAACCGCCAATTTCATACAAATAGAGACCGAAGTTCTTCGTGAAACCGATTCTCTCAGACATCTGCCTTTTTCTGAAAACAGTCGACCGCCACGTCATTAAACTGGAAACGATCGACCGCCACGTCATTAAACTGGAAACGATCGACCGCCACGTCATTAAACTGGAAACGATCGACCTCCACGTCTTTAAAACTGGAAACAGATGACCACCACGTCTTTAAACTGGAAACAGATGACCTCTAAGTCGTTAAACTGGGAACGATCGACCACCACGTCATTAAACTGGGAACAGTCGACCTCTAAGTCGTTAAACTGGGAATGTAAATATAAAAAAATGTGTAAATAAAAGGAAAATAAAGAAAAACCGAAATGATGGGGCAACTCGCAATAAAAATCAGCGAGTAAAATAAAGCCGAAATGATAGGGCAACCGCGAATAAAAGCCGAAATGATGGGGCAATCGCGACCTTCGCGATAAGAAAAGCTGAAATGATAGAGCAATCGCGGTAAAACAAAAAATGCAAAAAAAAGGCGAATGATGAGTCGCTCCTGGTACCATATTCCAGTGCAGCGATACAGACGCCAACCAAAATCCAATTTCCCAAAATTCTTCCAGCCCTACGGTTAGTCCCCAAATTGACTACCGTATACAATCCACAGGCTCAAATAATTCTCATCACCCTCATGCCCCACCGCAATCACCAGTTACGCGGCTGGTCTCTGCCTTTGGAATTATGCTCCATTGAGAAGACCCACTCATGTGTCCTCACGATATATGAAGAGAACAAACCTTTGTGGGATCCTTACAACACACGAAGGAAGAACACCCTTAGGAATCCTCACGACTCCTAAGGAGAAAATACACCTGCGGGATCCTTACGACTCGCAGGGAGAAAATGCTTTTACGGGACCCTCACGGCCCATAAAATTGAAAAGTCTTAGGTGACAGGGATCTAAACCTGTCTCCTAAGCCATCGCCCCCCAACCCCAATGGCGAATGATGAGTCGCTCCTGGTACCATATTCCAGTATAGCGATGCAGACGCCAACCAAATTCCAAATCCCATACCCCAACGGCGAATGATGAGTTGCTCCTAGTACCATATTCCAGTGCAGCGATGCAGACGCCAACAAAATTCCAACTCCCATATCCCAACGGCGAATGATGAGTCGCTCCTGGTACCATATTCCAGTGCAGCGATGCAGACGCCAATAAAGTCCCGAAATGTTTTTGGCCCTACGGTCTGGATCATACATCCTGCAAAACCGTATACAATCTACGGGCGTAAAACAATCCCGATCTCTCCAAAAAGAAAAAAAAAAGAAAAAGAAAAAAGAACGGTATGTCCACAAGCAAAATGGGCACGGATGAAAACCCGAAAGGGCTCCGTGAGTAAAAACAGCAGGACTGCCGGCGAGTTTGTGAAAACCCGAAAGGGCTCAAACTCGTAAAAAAAAAAAGAAATAAAATGCACTCGCAAAGTCCTCTCGACTTTGTGAGGAGAAAATTCCCGCGTGAGATCCTTACGACTCACAAAAGAGCAACACACTTAGGGGTCCCCACGACTCCTAAGGAGAAAATACACCTACGGGATCCTTACGACCCGTAGGGAGAAAATGCTTTTGTGAGACCCTTACGGCTCACAAAATGGAAAAACCTTAGGTGACAGGGATCTAAACCTGTCTCCTAAGCCACCAAATCAAAATCCTCTCGGGGCGCATGATGATTTGCTCCTGGCATTATTCCAGTGCAGCAATGCAGATGCCAAACAAACCAAATCCAAATCCTCTCGGGGCACATGATGAGTTGCTCCTGGCATTATTCCAGTGCAGCAATGCAGATGCCAAACAAAACCAAGTCCAAATCCTCCTGGGGCAAATGATGAGTTGCTCCTGGCATTATTCCAGTGCAGCAATGCAGATGCCAACAAAGATACCAATCCCAAAATTCTCTCATGACAAATGATGATTCGCTCCTGGTACCATATTCCAGTATAGCGATGCTGATGTCAACTCAAGTCAAACAAATCAAACCAACCAATTCCAACATCGACCTTTGCGTCAAACAGCGACACTCCGTCTCGGGGATACGTCCTACCACAGGCACTCCGTCTCGGGGATACGTCCTACCACAGGCACTCCGTCTCGGGGATACGTCCTACCACAGGTACTCCATCTCGGGGATACGTCCTACAACAGGCACTCCATCTCGGGGATACGTCCTACCACAAGCACTCCGTCTCGGGGATACGTCCTACAACAGGCACTCCATCTCGGGGATACGTCCTACCACAGGCACTCCATCTTGGGGATACGTCCTACCACAGGCACTCCGTCTCGGGGATACGTCCTACAACAGGCACTACGTCTCGGGGAAACGTCCTACCACAGGCACTCCGTCTCGGGGATACGTCCTACAACAGGCACTCCGTCTCGGGGATACGTCCTACCACAGGCACTCCGTCTCGGGGATACGTCCTACAACAGGCACTCCGTCTCGGGGAAACGTCCTACCACAGGCACTCCGTCTCGGGGAAACGTCCTACAGCAGACACTTCGCCTAGGGAAAACGTCGACCAGCGACACTCCGTGCCGGGGACACGTCTACCAAATCGCTCCGGATCAGAGCGTCGACCGTCTATGTCGCAAAAAGGGCAGTGCAGGCTCCCGCAAATTGGGAACCCAAATCGCTCCGTAACAGAGCATCGACCGTCTATGTCGCAAAAAGGGCAGTGCAGGCTCCCGCAAATTGGGAACCCAAATCGTTTCGTAACAGAGCGTAGACCGTCTATGTTGCAAAAAGGGCAGTGCAGGCTCCCGCAAATTGGGAACCCAAATCGCTTCGTAACAGAGCGTCAACCGTCCATGTCGCAAAAAGGGCAGTGCAGGCTTCCTACAAAGCAGGAACCGGATCGCTCCGGGCCAAGGAAACGTCTACCACGGACACTCCGTCTCGGAGACGCGTTAAGCGTCGACCGTCCATGTCGTAAAAAGGGCAGTGCATCCCAAAAAGTGGGAACCAAAGCAAGTCGCCTCCACGTGAAAGAAGATCCATCAATTTCATGCACACGACCCACATATGCTGTGTGCATTTATTGATGGGGGGCAATTTGTTGGGGTAAAAATTTACACCCCTGTTGACCGAGTCAAAGTCAAGGTCAACCTCCAAACTAGGTGGGCCCAAGCCCAGGTCAAGCAGGCCCATACCCATGTCGAGCCCGCGGCCAGCCTCCCCATGCCAACAACAAAATCATGTAATAAATAATTTTTATGTAATTGTTTATGCATGAATGTAAAACAAATGGGCATAAAGCCAATATTTTGTAAGCCCATGGCTTATGTGCAAAAATGAAATGGCACATGAGCCATGGGATGGCTAAAATGCCATTTTTGTAAAGCCCAAGGGGCTATATGTAAATATGTAAGCCTATAAAAGGCAACATGATGAATAAAAAAAAGTAATACTTTTTCATTCCCCCAAAAACTAGGGTTCTTTGTGCCTCCTGCTCCTTCTCCAAGGTTCTAAACCTTCTCAATTCTTTTGAATTAAATCAAGAGTTTTACTCTTTCTTTTTCCAAAATTAAGTAGTTTTCCACCACAAAAACCCACAAGGGGAACTCAGATCTCCCATCAGATCTCAAAAAGGAGTGATTTTTAAAGTCTCCTACTTCTTGATCTTCAAGATCCGGCCAAACAACAGAAGGAAGAAGAAGAGCCCCCTTCATCAGCTTCAAAACATCCCAGGAGTTTAACTCCATACATATACACATAACAAATATTTCCTTTCTGAAGCTTAGCTTCTGTTTCTTAGGCTAAAAGCCTCCTTTTCTCGCCAGCGCTCAAGCGCAGAGCGCTTGCGTGCCGACACGTGGCGCGCTTGTGCTCCAGCGCAAGCGCTCGAGCGCAAGTCGCCCCCGTGCCGATACGTGGAGCGCTTTCGCTCGAGCGCAAGCGCTCGAGCGCAAGTCGACCCGGTGTCGACACGTGGCGCGCTTGCGCTCCACCACAAGCGCTCAAGCGCAAGTCGCCCACGTGCCGACACGTGGAGCGCTTGCGCTCAAGCGCAAGCGCTCGAGCGCAAGTCGCCACGGTGCCGACACGTGGCACGCTTGCGCTCGAGCGCAAGTCACCCCCGTGCCGACACATGGCACGCTTGCGCTCAAGCGCCCAGCGCTCAAGCGCAGAGCGCCCACGTGCCGACACGTGGCACTCTAGCGCCTGAGCGCACAGCACCTAGGCGCACAGCGCCCAAGGTGCTGCCCCCACACATCCTTTGGATGCCTTTTCCCTTTCTTTCTTTTATATATATACATATATACATATACATATGTATACATATTTGCACACACACGTACACTGCACATTGAGTTCGCATGACCAGTTTAACCCGTCAATCGGAGGTTCCCTCGCTCCAAAGGCGAGGGGTAATTAACGGCAGCTTAGTCCGCGGCTGCCGGAGATTCGGATCCCCACAATCATTAAACCCCGGCCTACCCTAGGCAGGGGGAATCTGTAGTATGCCTGACAAGCGCGCGCGTATTCCCATCTCAATGGGGTGACGAAAAACACCCTACAATGCTCCGTCGAAATAAAGCTCCCATCGGGTATCATCACCGTCGATCGCATCAAACGCATGTTCGTCTGGAAGATCGCAATTCAGAGGAGAGTCGGCCGGTATCGGATGCTCAGCGAGGAAGTCGGCGATGGCATGGCCTTTCACTGCCTTGAGAGGTTGATATGTTATCGAGAACTCCATCAAGAGCAGGGCCCATTTAGCGAGTCGTCCCGTCAGTATGGCCTTCGACATCAAGTATTTAAGGGGGTCCACCTTTGAAATGAGACGGACTTCATGCGCCAACGCATAGTGTCTAAGCTTTGTTATCGCAAAAATCAACGCCAGGCAATGTTTTTCAATGGGAGAGTAGTTGCTTTCTGCCCCCAGCAGAACTCGACTTAAGTAGTAGAGTGCTCTTTCTTTCCCTTGATCGTTCTCTTGTGCCCATAATGCGCCTAAGGAACCTTCGAGGGCGGTTGTATAAAGAATGAGGGGTTTTCCCTTGACCGGAGCAGCCAACACCGGCGGGTTCTGCAGGTATTGCTTGATCTCGTCCAGTGCGCCTTGGCATTTATGATCCCAGGCAAATGGGGCTCCCTTCTTCATCAGGTGGCTATAGGGACGGCATTTGCCTGAAAGGTTGGCTATAAATCTCCGTATGTATGCGAGCTTCCCTTGGAGAGATCGCAACTATTTGAGAGTTCTCGGCGGAGGCATTTCCATGATCGCTTTGATCTTTGACGGATCTATTTCAATACCTCGGTGTCGAACAATGAATCCCAGGAATTTGCCTGAGGAAACTCCGAATGCACACTTGAGCGGGTTCATTTTCAGGTTGTATTGCCGAAGGCGTTGAAATACAGTCTTCAAATGCTCGAGATGTTCCTCGTATGATTTGCTTTTAACCACGAGATCATCGATATAGCATTCGACGATTTCGTGTATAAGGTCATCAAAGATCTTCGTCATGGCCCTCTGATAGGTGGCACCGGCGTTCTTTAAATCGAAGGGCATCACCTTGTAACAAAATATTCCCAAAGGGGTCCTGAAGGCTGTGTGCTTCTGGTCTTCTGGATGCATCTTTATCTGATTATACCCTGATGAGCCGTCCATGAAGGAGAAAACTTCATGAGTAGACGTATTGTCTATCATCAGTTCGGTGATTGGCACTGGGAAATCGTCTTTCGGGCAAGCTTTATTGAGATACCGGAAGTCCACGCATATGCGCACTGTCCCATTTTTCTTCATCACCGGGACGATGTTGGCGATCCATTCAGGGTATTGAACTTCCTGGATGAAACCAGAGTCGATCAGCTTCTTGACCTCGGCATTGATACTCATCTCAAGCTCGAGCCGCATTCTTCTCGGCTCCTGTTTGACTGGTTTGACGTTCGGAGATATCGCCAATCTGTGCACAGCAATTTCTGGATCTAGTCCCGGCATTTCGGAATAGTTCCATGCGAAGCAATCTTTATGCTGTAGAAGCATATCCTTTAACGCAGCCACCCTTTCGTCAGATAGCAGCTCGCTGATGAATGTCGGTCGCGGGTCATTTGCCGTCCCCAACTCAATTTTCTTGAGACTATCTGCAGTGGTATGGATTCCATCTTCCAGCTCTTTTGGCGCTGGTGGGAATTCTGAGATTATCTCGTCGCTGCTGTTTTCGAAGCACCAAGGGAGCTCATCTATGTCCTCGGGCTCTTCTTTTAATATTGTAATCATGTGACAGGTGCGAATTCGCTTCCAATCCCAATGTGGAACCGGTTCTTCTTTTGTGGCCTTGGGCTCGTGCTTTTGTGGCGGTGCTACCCTCCAGTTGTCGGACAGAGCGAACTTGCCAAGCTGATACTGGTCTTCGACCCAATTCTTGAAGGTGAAGCAATCTTCAAGAGGATGCCCTATTACTCGATGGTAAGAGCAATAGTCCGGGTGTGAGACTTCGCCCGCTCGTTCGGGATGTTTAGACTCCCGCAATGTAAGCATTTGATGTTTTAGAGCAAGATCAAGTATCTTCTTCGTCTTGTCCCGCGGAAACGAGTATGCTCGAACCATTTTCTTCATAAGGGATAGATCAATAACGCTCGACTCCCGTTTGCGTGGCTTTTTAGCCCCGCTTTGTTGTTGTTAAGCGCCTTTTTGGTCTTTTGACTTATTTCTGCTTTTGCGCCGAGCCTTCTTTATAACAGGTTGACATGGGGCGACATTTTCACCTTTCACGGCCTGTTGGAGAAGGCGTTGCGTTTTGGCTTTCTCGTAGATTACCATTTCGCGGTTATGATCGTCCCGGGCTTTTTGACCCGCTTCCCTTATAAGCTTGTCCATTTGTTCTTCGAACGACGGACTGGGCTCTTTTGCATCTGGAAATTTTACTGGCTCAGGATTAGCGTCCTCCCATTGAGCATCCGCTTCTTCATCGAAGTCATATATGACATAGCAGCTGTTTAGTAGCTCTCGTTTCTTTGACCGGATGTATCCAAGCCCTTTTGTCTCCATTCTTCCATTAGGCAGTTTGCGTTGAGTCCCGGGAACGTTCCAGACTTTGTCATAGAACTTGGCTTTTCTAACGGTTTGTTTGAAGGATATCCCTTGGCGTTTCAGCAGCTTTTTCAAACCCTCTGTATAATATCTGGGAAGACGGATAGGCTGAAGCCTGTCGAGCGTGGGATCCGTGCCATGCCAGATTTCTTTCTCCACCTTGGTTTCTTCAGAGCGGTAAAACAGAATTGCTTTCTTGCTCTCTCGCCTGGGAGGGATATAGAATGTCCGCAACTCTTCTACACTGTAGATATTAAGTGTATCCAGTTCTTTATGGTGTTTAAGCGGCACCATGGCGACTTGTAGACTTTGTTCTTCATCAGCGGACGTTCGTATTGAAGGTCGAGCAGAGAATACAGCATGGATTTCATCTTCCGAGTCGCTACCAAAGATCAATATAAGAGCCGATAGTCCCGGCTTGTTGTGTTGGGGCGGACCCGAATAAACTATCTCATCTTCCTCCTCGGTATCACTACCGAAGACAGGGATGGTGGCGTTAGCTTTATTCTCCGGTTTGTGACACTTCTCCGTATCTTCGAGATCCGGTAAGAAATATTTGGCATCTTCGTATTTGCGGACCTTGTTCACGGAGAACGGGTTCAGTTCTCCCGTCACGGTATACTCGAAACCATCCTTAAAATACTTCATACACTGATGTTGTGTAGAAGGATGATGTTGTACTCGTGTAACCATGGCCGGCCGAGCAAAGCGTTGTAGCATGTCTTGGCATCTATGACGTAGAACTTAACGTCTGTGACGAGTAGCCCGAAACGTAGCGTCATTATCACAGACCCAAGAGTTCTTGATGACTGGGAGTCGAACCCGGAGATGGTGATCTTGTCACGAGCAAGGTGCTGGACACTCATGCAGATTTCTTTTAACACCCGCACGTTGAGGAGATTAACGGAGGATCCATTGTCGATCAGGATTTTGCCTATCTTAATATCGTGGCAGTATCCTGAGACATAGAGGGGGCGGTTGTGTTCGCACGTCCCAAGGAGAAGGTCCTCATCACCAAAAGTAACATCGGCCGTGTGCACTTCCTCCAATTCATCCTTCATTTTTTCTTCAGTCAGGAAAGCTTGGAATTGCTCCGGATCTTGTAATGCCTTGATTAACGAATCTCTCGCCTCCTTTGATAACAAAAGGGCGTCGAGAATGCTGAGCTGTGAGGGTAGTTTCCTCAGGTGCGCTAGGACGTTGTAATCCACCTTATTCTTCTTCGGCAGGTTGTTGGCGTTTAGCTCCTCCAGAACTTGGTCATCTAAGACGATATCTTCAGAGACCTTTTCTTTCCCTTTATCTTTTCTGCTCAAGGGTCCGAGGTTCTTTTCAGGCAGCGTCCGATTCCGCAACCGGATATTTTCGCAGACCTTTGGTTATTCTTCTTTTCCCGAAGTGGACTCTTTGAAGAAAGGGGCGAGTTCTAGCTCCTCATCAGAATCGCTCCCGAATGTAGGCACTTGTGACCCGCCAGTGTTAACCATACGACAATCGCCAGTGGTTCTTTTAATCCCCTCGGTCGTATTTCTTTGCTCCCGACGAGTTTTACGCTTTTCCCGCTTGAAGCGTTGTCGATGAGCCACATATCCTTGCCACCATTTATCGAAAGCTTTGCACTCTTGAGTGGGGTGCGAAACCTTCTGATGATATAAGCAATAGGAGGGGTGTATTTCTATTTCACCAGTAATTTTTCCTTCAGAGGATGGTAGCTTCATTCCCATTGATATGGCCTTAGCAAACCTTTTTCTCATCTTGAATTGGCTTTTGTCGGTAGCGGAGGTGTTTAGCTCCAACGGGATCGTCTCAACTCCTTTATCAAGTCGCTGGCGCTTGGCCCTTTCAAATATAGCCGCCTCGCGCTCCCGATCAGCTTTACTTTTCAACCGAGCTTCATTAAGGAATGCGTCAATTACTTCATCTGATGGCCCCAGAACTTTTGGTTCAGGATCTGCCCTCAGCTTTTCGGTGCAAGGAATCTCCTCATCGTTCGTGATCGAATGGGAAATCATATGACAGCTCGCCACATATTCCTCGGATTCATCCGATGAACTTTCTCCCTCATCTTCTTCTTGAAAGACGTGATTGAGGAACTCTTGGAGCGTAATGGGAGTCCGTGCCTTTTGGTTGTATTCATCCAGCGCGTCAATTTGCTTTTGTAAGTCCGTGCGCTTGTCGCCAGGCTTCACGGGCTTCTTAGATTTCTTCTTCTTCTTTTTCGAATATTTTGACGGCTGGCTGCAAGTGCTTGAACCACCATCATCGGTCTTTGGAGTTGGACGTGGCTTCAACATCCCCTCAATAACCTGCGGTTCCAACGGGTTCTTCCACTTGATTGCTGGACATGTCTGAAGATCGTTTAACATCCTCTTTGTCTTAGCCGATAATACAACCTCCCAAGGAGCTTCTTCAACGACGGAGCATGTTGCCCCCGGCGTATTCGTCCCCTTCGAGGTGTGGGGCTGCGGGGGATTCACCTTCCATTTATCAGATAACGCGAACTTGCCCTGTCGGTACTGGTTTTCAAGCCAATTTTTGAAAACGTAGCAATCTTCGATCGGATGGCCTAGTACTCGATGATAAGGACAGTAGTTGGGGTCGTTGACGTCACTTGGTTGCAATGGACGTTTTGGATCCGGCTGATTTATGAGTCTGTTGCGCAACGCCAGCTCGAATAACCTCCTCATTTTATCGCGGGGAAAGGAATAAGGACGCCCTAGTCTCTCCTCAAGGTCTACGTACGGGCGCATATTATTTTGACGCACAACCGGCTTCGAGTTGCTCGGTTGTTGTTGAGCAATAGCGATGACGATCGCTTTGCCCTTCCCTTTGTCATTTCGGGAGTCCGGCTTTGGAAGAGGAGGTTTATGGCCCATTTGATCCATCTGCGCTAGCTTGTCAATCAAGGCCTGGAAGGTAGTTGGCTTGAAAAACATCATAAATTGTGAGATGGTTGCTTGCGGATCAAGGGTTCCCACAAACATACCCACCGCAGGAGCTTCTTCAATGCGCTGCTCGCACTTCGACCATAAGTTCCGCCATCGTATAGCGTACTGAACCCACGTCTCGCTTGGCTTTACCCTAGCGTTAATTAGTGCCGTCATCGGGGTACGTTCACTGGCGCTTGCAAAACGCTGAGTAAACAGTAGCTCCATCTCCGCGAAGGTTTTGATAGAGTCGTTCGGGAGCTCAGAGTACCATTCGAACGCCGTATCTGATAAGCTTCCAACAAACTGGCGAAGCAACAGCTTGTCGTCACCGCCGGTGTTGCCGCAGAGTGCCCTGAACTGGGCAACATGCTGATGAGGATTGCACATCCCTTTGTAGACATGGAACTTGGGAATTGTGTAACCGGGTGGGTACTTGATTTGATCGTACCAACTTGGATATGGCCGCCCCGTTTTTACGACCTGACCGGCCGCTTCGGTCGCATGATGAACCCGTATTTGCTGGGCGATGTACTCATCCAAATCAGCTTTGGAGATTGTATCCTCTTTAGCTGTCGATAGAGCTGGTGGAGGATTTGATGTCTCTCCTCTATCGTCTCCGAGGATGATCGGGGGCTCTTCAGCTGGGGGATCTTGTTGTATCATCATCCATATTATGTCCTGGAAGAGGAGGCCCATACGCTGTATGTTGGCTGCTTGTTCAGCAGCCTCTTTGTCCTTCTTCTCCAATATCCGACGAAGGAATTCGGCGTCGGTTTCTTCCTCTTGGCGTTCATCCGAGGATGTTTCAGGACTTTCTTTTGGCCCTGTAAGTGCGGCCATAGCGTTCATCATTTCTTGGAGCTTTTGTTGCTGCTCCTGCGCCTTGGTCACTGACCGCGTGTGCGGTCTATAACCTGTTGATATATGATTGTCCTCTTTACCAGATGCCACATAGATGGTATGAACTATTATGCCCCCGGACTTAGGGCGTTTAGGTTCACCATCTTTGGCATTTGCCGCGGGCGCGGGGGTTTTCTCCGGCCTTCTTCTTTTGTGGGCCGTTGAAGTGGAGGGGGCCGTTGCAGTGGGCACCCTAGCGATTGTTGTCCTCTGCTGTTTAATAGGACAGTCCTTTTCTTTTCGCACCTTCACCTTTTTCTGTTGACGAAAGTGATCTGAGTCGATCACGGAGTCTTGAAGCCTTCGCCAAACCTTGTATATTTTTGAGGACAGCCGTTGAGGGGGCTGTTCTTGCTTCGTTTCTGGAACTCTCTCCGCAGGCGGAGGAGATCTTTTCAGTGTAGCGGTTGGAGAATTCTTACGCACCCTCCTCAGCAGTTCAAAGCTGTTCCCAGTTGGAACAGCAGCGTTGACTTCCACCACTGGAGCCGGTGGAGTAAGTCCTGAGGGGGAGTTGCCCCCTGCCTTCCTCACTCGTTGCCAATGGCGACGTCGAGCATGACGAGCCGTTGGGACTGGCTCGGAGATTGAGACATCCTCTTTTTGCCCCCTGTCTGAATGAGGTGCCGCCGGTGTTAACCTCTTAAAGACTGAGGTTGTCTTTTGAGGGGTGATATTCAACCTGTCGAAGACGGATCCTCGAGCAGGGGCAGGAGCAGGAATCGTCAGTCTTGAAAAGACTGACTCTTTGACAAGGGAAGCCGTCTTGACGACTTCTGGAGCAGCAGTTATTGCTTTCCTTGGGACAGCCAGTTTAGAGTTCTGATTTAGCCTGGTGAAAACAGAGGCTGTAGGTTCGGCAGTGGGCGACCCGTTGACAGGGGCCGTCGTAGCAGTGAGCCGGTCGAAGACCGACTTTTTGTTCACTTCCGGTGCAGGTATTGGCGCAGAGAAGCTTGTAGGTGGGATCATGGTCCCGAAGAACAGGCCAGTGGTGGCTTGGGTCACCTGGTCTACCGGCAGAGCGAGGAAGGAAGCCGCTTGGGGCCCATATGCTACACCTCCGGGGGAGGTGGAGCGTTCATTGCAGGGGCACTTCGAGCAGTTGGTGCAGTTAGAGGCCATTGAATCTTGAGTTATGCGCTAGGCAAGAGACCAAATCTTAGTAACTTGAAATCCGAAGGCAACCATTTAACAAACCGCGATTGGTTCGTGAAGACGACACACGAAGTGTGGAGTGGAAAGAGGAAGAGGTCCCACCGGGCGTGCCAGAATCTGTTCCCCTCCGAACGGTGGTGCGACGTTAGGACGTCCGTGCCTGAGATTCGGGGCAGATGCAATTTGGTTTTATCCGTCTACCTCTCCGAAGATGCCAAGTTGATTTATGGCACCGTGTATCGAAGGATTAGACGGATGCGGCCGATGTAGCAGACTTTGTCAGATTCCCCCTCGCTTGAGGGGTTTTTAATTGTGGGGACGCTCTTCCCCGCAGGCGCAAGCCCCTGCAGTTAATTACGCTACCGCATCGCGGTAGCCACTTTCTCCTTCTCCAGAATTTCACTTCGTGTCGTGTGTGTTTGTTTTGTTTGTGGTTGCCCGTAGATTGTATACGGAGACTGAGTAATACCGTCGCCCGTAGGACGTGGATTAGTCCAAATCCGTATTTACTTAGATTTGGGTTTGGTGTTTTAGTTTAAGGATACGTTAGCCGCGTTGAGGCTAAGATCAACTTAAACGTTCGTTAAGGATACGTTAGTCCTGTTTGAGACTAAGATCAACTTAAACATTCGTTAAGGATACGTTAGTCATGTTTGAGACTAAGATCAACTTAACGGGGTGATCCATTTAATATATGGCCGTCGGGACTCGTCGCCTCTCTGACGTCGTTGAAGGATTACAACGATACGTGTCAGAGGAGTTCGGAGATGTACCCTTGAGCCGAAGTTGATTTAGGGTTTTATAGTCCATTTGAATGTTTAAGGATACGTTAGCCGTGTTTGGGGCTAAGATCAACTTAAACGGGACCGTTTAGATCCGGCAAAAGAGCATTTGGAGGCTCTATTGTTCCAGTTTAGGGACGTGGTGGTCCATCGCCAGTTTAGGGACGTGGTGGTCCATCATTAGTTTAAGGACGTTTCGGTCCATGTTCCAGTTTAGGGACGTGGTGGTCCAATATTTAGTTTAGGGACATGGTGGTCTGGTATTAGTTTAGGGACGTTTCGGTCCGATATTAGTTTAGGGACGTTTCGGTCCGATATTAGTTTAGGGACGTTTCGGTCCACGAGTTTAAGGACCCCGCAGTCCATATTGATGTGTGGTCGTTGGGACCCATCACCTCTTTGACGTCGTTGAGGAATTACAACGAAGGATGTCAAAGGATTTCGGAGATGTACCCTCGAACCGGATGTAGATTGATTTAGGAGAGCAATTTTGCTCAGTCAATTTAATTTAAGGACTTATGGCCACGATTGGGCTAAGTCTAATTGGAAACACTTTTATTTGTTGTTGGTCTGTTAGATCTGTGCCATGGCTATTTATTTATTTTGGGCTTTGCTCAAACAGAGTATCAATTTAAATGGGGCTCTGCCCTTTTATTGCTTTGCAATTTATTTAGGCCTGTTAGGTCTTTTTGACTTGGGCCTGGCCCTTTAAGTAATGCACTGCATTTGTGCAAAGCACTAAGAATCTTTTTAGATTCAAAAAAAAAAAGAAGTGCAAAGCACTTTTTGATCCCTTGATCTAAACAAGTTTTTCCTTGTTTCAGAGAACCAAAGGTTCATAACAAGTGCAAGGCAATATTTTTATTTATTTATTTATTTATTTATTGAAGATCAATGATCTTGTTCTTAGATCAATGATCTGTTCATAAGAGAATTTTCTCTTCTTCTAAAGGTTTTTACCTTTTTTTTTGTTCTTCAGGAGTTCTTGAGAATTCTCTTCTCTTCTTTTTTTAGCAAGATGTTGATTGTTTTGAAATGGGGTCTGGGGTCCTTTTTATAGTGCTCATAAATTAGTTAAATTTGTTACAGAGATCTTTTTCTGAGTGATTTGGGGAATTTTCCCCACCGTTGGATCTTTGATCCAAAGGCCCCTGCTTTACAAAAGAAAATCTTCTTGTTTTAACAAGAACAGAAAAGATTTATTCTGTTTTGCGCAACTCCCCCAGCGCGTGACACGTGTCGCGCAGCCCAGCGCAGCGCAGCGCAGCGCAGCGCAGCGCAGCGCTTGCGCAGCTGTGCTTGCGCAACTGCGCAGACACGTGTCGCGCAGCGCAGCGTTTGCGCAACTGAACGTTGCTTCTTTTACTTTTTGTTTTTTTAAAAGAGCCCTGCTCTGATTGGACGCACTGCCTTGGGCGTTGCGCTGACGTATCAACTTCTGACACGTGGCGCGTTGCGCGCAGCGCACGGGATTTGAAGCGTTGCTTCAAAATTTTGAATTTTTGAAATTCAAACAGAGCCTTGCTCTGATTGGGGGAAACACCCATGGCTCATGTGGAAAAGAAATGAGCACATGAGGTATGGGATGGGTAAAATGCCATTTTATAAAACCCAAGGGGCTATGTGTAAATTTGTAAACCTATATAAGGCAACATGATAATGAAATGAAGGAGAATAATTTATTCTCCTCAAAATTTAGGGTTTCTGTGCCTCCTTCTCCTTCCTCAAGGTTCTAAACCTTCTCCTTTTTTTTTTGAATTAAATCAATAGTTTAACTCTTCTTTTTCCAAAAAGAAACAGTTTTTCACCATAAAATCCTTGAAGGGGAGCTCAGATCTTCCATCAAATCCCCAAAAAGGGTGATTTTTATGTCTCACCCCTTTTTCTCCAAGATCCAGCCAACAGAGAGGAGGAAAAAGGAGACCCATCTTCAAAAATCCCACTTTGGGAAGATCCAAGGCTCAAGAGAAAACCCAGGGCTCAAGGGAGAAGAAAGGGGTCCCCTTTCATCATCTCCGAAAATCTCTCAGGAGTTTAACTCCACAAAAAATATATATAAAATAATAAATTCTTTTTTTAGGAGTTTAACTCCAAAAGTCAATTGGGAGTACAACTCTTAGTGTAGGGGCTAAACCCCCTTTGTCCTTCTTTTAGGAGTTTAACTCTAAAAGTCAATTGGGAGTACAACTCCCAGTACAAGGGCTAAGGCCCTTTTTTCCGCAGGCGCCCCGCACCCGTGTGCCGGGCGCGTGAGGCACCGGCGTCCAGCGCCCGCATGCCGAGCGTGTGTGGCGCTGGCGCCCAGCGCCCGCATGCCGGGAACATGAGGCGCTGGCATCCACCCATTCTTTGGACGCTATTCACTCTTTTTTATACACACTCTGTTCCCCTCCGAAAGACGCGGCAGACGTCTCGCCTGAAATTCGGGGCAGATGCTAATTGGTGCTATCCGTCCACCTCTCCGAAGATGCCAAGTTGATTTATGGCACCATATATCGAAGGTTTAAACGGATGCGGCTGATGTAGCAGACTTCGTCAGATTCCCCCTCGTTTGAGGGGTTTTTGATTGTGGGGACGCTCTTCCCTGCAGGCGCAAGCCCCTGCAGTTAATTACGCTACCGCATCGCGGTAACAACTTTCTCCTTCTCTAGATGGTCACTTCGTGTCGTGGGTCTTTTGTTTTGTGTTTGGTTGCCCATGGATTATATACGGAGACTAAGTTATGTTGTCGCCCGTAGGGCGTGGACTAGTCCAAATCCATATCTTTCTTAGATTTGGGTTTGGGGGGTTTGGGTTTAAGGATACGTTAGCCTCATTTGAGACTAAGATCAACTTAAACGTTTGTTAAGGATACGTTAGTCTCATTTTAGATTAAGATCAACTTAACGGGATCGTTTAGATCCGACAAGAGAGCAATTGGGCTCTATTGTTTAGTTTAGTGACATTGCGGTCGATAATTAGTTTAAGGACATTACGGTCCATTGTTAGTTTAGGGACATCTCGGTCCAACCATGAGTTTAAGGACTTCACGGTCCAATTTTAGTTTTAAGACATCACGGTCGAGGTTAAGGACATCATAGTCCATGAGTTTAAGGACCTCACAGTCCAATTTTAGTTTTAAGACATCACGGTCAAGGTTAAGGACATCATAGTCCATGAGTTTAAGGACGTCATAGTCCATGAGTTTAAGGACCTCACAGTCCGATGTTAGTTTTAAGACATCACGGTCGAGGTTAAGGACATCATAGTCCATGAGTTTAAGGACCCCACAGTCCGATGTTAGTTTTAAGACATCACGGTCGAGGTTAAGGACATCATAGTCCATGGGTTTAAGGACCCCACAGTCTGATGTTAGTTTAAAGACATCACGGTCGAGGTTAAGGACATCATAGTCCATGGGTTTATGGACCCCACAATCCGATATTAGTTTTAAGACATCACGGTCGAGGGACTCTACCGTCCATAGTAATATGTGGTTGTCAGGACCCGTCACCTCTTTGAAGACGTTGAGGAATTACAACGACAAATATCAAAGGAGTGAAGAGATGTACCCTTGAACCAGGATGAGTTGGTTGAAAGAGCAGATGTGCTCAGTTCAATACAAGTTGAGGACTTATGGCCAGAATTGGGCTAAGTCCAGTTAAAAATATTTAACATTTTATTTTTGTTCTGGCCATTAGGCCTTTATTTGGGCTCTGCCCTTTTAATAATGCTAAGCATTGGTCTCTGACATTTTTGTCTTGTATTGAATGCATAGCATTTATCAGAAACAAAGTTTGTTCTGACAGTGCGCCACGTGGCGCGCCAGACGCGTTGCGCCAGTCAAAGAGCGCATTGCGCTTCTGTCGGGTAGCGCACTTGAAGAGGACACGTGTCGCGCTTAGCGCTAAGCGCTAGTTTGTTAGCGCGTTGCGCTTTTAATATATTAGCGCATTGCGCTAGTCCGTTGGTGCACCAGTAAGTGACTGTTTCCTGATTTAAAATCAGGAAGGCTCACGGAAAAGGCTTCAGAAAGGGTCACGTGGTCCCACGTGACCTGGGTCACGTGTCGGCACGTGACACCTAAAAGCATCATCAAGTCAGATTCAGCTTCCCGACTACATCAAAGAAAAGGGCTTCAGAAAGGGTCACGTGCTCCCACGTGACCAGGGTCACGTGTTGGCACGTGACATTTAAAAGCGGATTCAAAGACACATCAATTCTCCGGTTAAATCAAGAAAAAGACTCCAGACGAGGGTCACGTGCTCACACGTGACCAGGGGTCACGTGGTGGCACGTGACAGCTAAACAGCAACCAGAAGACAGAGCGCAAAAAGAAAGAGGAAGGCTCGTTCCAAGGGGGTCACGTGCCCACACGTGACCATGGGTCACGTGGTCACACGTGACCGGCTTTCAAAGCCCATTTTGTTAACAGAATTAAATTCTGAAAGAGATTCAAATCTTTCCAAAGGAAAGCGATTATCTGGAACCAATCGAATTGAAGATTCAGAGGTGATTAAATATCATCTATCTATGGGAAAATCTCGGGTTTGGAAAGATTTCCCCTTTAAATCTAACCGAAATAACAAAGGAGAATCCTTAGATTTGAAATCCAATGGTGAATAAAATTCACCTAATAATCCAAAGGTCAAAAAAGAATGATGGATGCAAATCAAATCTCTCAATGAAGATTCGTCAAAAACTAATTGACTCGGCTGCTTCTCCTATAAATAGAAGCCAAGAGATACAAAAATAGAGAGACGCAGAAGGAAGAAAAGGGAGAGAGCCTTGATACTTTGAGGAATTTGGATCTTCTGCAAAAGAAAACCCTAGGTAAGAAAGGGAAGGCTCCTTGAAAGAAAAGAGAATTTAATTCTCAACAGAGTTTAACTCTGATATATAAAACAGAAGAACATATTTCTTCTCTCTTTGATAGAGGATCTGCAAAGTGCACATCTCCCCTTGAAGTTGAGAATTTAATTCTCAATGGGTCGAGATCCTGCCATGCAGATCCAAAACATAGAGAGGGAACGGAAGCACGAGAATTTAATTCTCACAGAACTATAGGAATTTAATTCCTTTAAAACAAAATTAGGGCTTGACCCTGTGTCATGGGAATTTAATTCCTTCAGAACAAAGAGAAACAGGGTTTAACCCTAATTAAGAACCTAGTTCTGTTGAAACAGCGGGAATTTAATTCCCTTAATCATAATTTAACAGAGAATGGGAGTTCAATTCCTTAAAAGCTTTTATTAGGGTTTAACCCTATTCAGTTCTTCATATATATGAGGAATTTAATTCCTACAGAAAATTCAGAGTCCAACTCTATTCCAGAATATAAATCTTCGAAAGGAAGTAGGAATTTAATTCCTCTGAAATTATTGTCAGGGTTCAACCCTACGAGGAATTTAATTCCTGGAAAAGATTAACAGATCCTCTAAACAACATACATAGAGGCAGGGTCACGTGTCACCACGTGACCCCCCCAAAAGATCTACAGAAAGCCCCTTTGAGGCAGTGCCCCACGTGACCCACGTGACCCTTGACAGAAGCTTTAACACACAAGCATTTGAATGCCCGTCACGTGATGGCACGTGATGCTCTGAAAGATGCGATAATCTCAGCAGAATAAATGAAGGGAGGGCGCTCTCACGTGTTGCCACGTGACCCCTCTTGCCTTAGTGTTTAACACTAAATTGGAATTCCCGAATCCAGTGTTAAAACACCGTTGGGCCTTAGTGTTCAACATTAATCAGAGAACTTTATTTGCAGTGTTCAACACTGATTACCTTAGTGTTTAACACTAATCTGAGATCTCCGTTGCCAGTGTTTAACATTGGTCTGTTTTAGTGTTCAACACTAATCTGAAAGCCTGGTTGCTGGTGTTTAACACCAACTATCTTTTAGTGTTAAAACACTAACTTATCAATCTCATTCCCAGTGTTCAAGACTAATTTGTCTTTAGTGTTTAACACTAGACACTGGCCCAATTGGCCGAATGGATAGAGGCAAAGCCTCTCCTTCAAGGGACCAACAGGAAGCCAATATTCCAGACCTGATTGGACTTAGCCCAAGCTGGCCATAAGTCCTCAATCCGTAATTAACTGGGCTAATGGGCTCATAACATAATTAATTAGTCTTGATCCCAAATTGGGCCAAGGACTATTTAATCCACTCCTGTTCCAGGGTACATCTCTTCACTCCTTTGATACTTGGCATTGTAATCCCTCAATGTCTTCAAAGAGGTGACGGGTCCCGATGACCACGCATTGATATGGACTGTGGGGTCCTCAAACCCATGGACTACGACGTCCTTAACCTTGACCGAGATGTCTCAAAACTAACAATGGACTGTGGGGTCCTTAAACCCATGGACTATGAGGTCCTTAACCTTGACCGAGATGTCTTAAAACTAACAATGGACTGTGGGGTCCTTAAACCCATGGACTACGACGTCCTTAACCTTGACCGAGATGTCTTAAAACTAACAATGGACTGTGGGGTCCTTAAACCCATGGACTACGACGTCCTTAACCTTGACCGAGATGTCTTAAAACTAACAATGGACTGTGGGGTCCTTAAACCCATAGACTATGAGGTCCTTAACCTTGACCGAGATGTCTTAAAACTAACAATGGACTGTGGGGTCCTTAAAACCATGGACTACGACGTCCTTAACCTTGACCGAGATGTATTAAAACTAACAATAGACTGTGGGGTCCTTAAACCCACGGACTACGACGTCCTTAACCTCGACTGAGATGTCTTAAAACTAACATTGGACCGCAATGTCCTTAAACTACCCTTGGACCGCAATGTCCTTAAACTACCCATGGACCGCAATGTCCCTAAGCTAGCAATGGACCACCACGTCCCTAAACTGGAACAATAGAGCCCCGCATGCTCTTTTTTCGGATCTAAACGGTCCCGTTTAAGTTGATCTTAGCTTCAAAGATGGCTAACGCATCCTTAAACCTTCAAACAGACTGGGCTATGAATCTCCCCCAATTAACTTTGGTTCGAGGGTACATCTCCGAACTCCTCTGACATCTGTCGTTGTAATCCTTCAACGTCGTCAGAGAGGTGACGGGTCCCGACGGCCATACATACGATGGACCACTATGTCCCTAAACTGGAACAATGGAGCCCAAACGCTCCTTTGTCGGATCTAAACGATCCCGTTAAGTGATCTTAGTCTCAAACTAGACTAACGTATCCTTAACAAACTTTTGAGTTGATCTTATCCTCAAGTATGGCTAACGTATCCTCAAACCAAACCCCCAAACCCAAATCTAAGATAACACGGATTTGGACTAGTCCACGCCCTACGGGCGACGACATAACTCGGTCTCCGTAAACAATCCACGGGCAACAAAACATAAAATAAACACACACGACATGAAGTGACCATCTGGAGAAGGAGAAATTTGTTACCGCGATGCGGTAGTGTAATTAACTGCAGGGGCTTGCGCCTGCAGGGAAGAGCGTCCCCACAATCAAAAACCCCTCAAACGAGGGGGAATCTGACTAAGTCTGCTACATCGGCCACATCCGTCTAAACCTCCGATGCACGGTGCCATAAATCAACTTCGCATCTTCGGAGAGGTGGACGGATAGCACCAATTAGCATCTTCCCCGAACCCCAGGCTTAGACGCCCCACGCGTCTCGGCCACCGTTCGGAGGGGAACAGATTCTGGCACGCCCGGTGGGACCTTTTCCTCTTTCCACTCCACACTTCGTGTGTCGTGATTCGCGAACCAATCGCGGTTCGCTAATGGTTGCCCTTGGGTTTCAAGATACTAAGAATTGGCGTCTTGCTTATTACAGAAAGCAAAGGATCAATGGCTTCTACTTCTGCGAAATCCTCCAACCGCTCAGACTGCAATTGCGACCAACGCTTTACCTCGCCAGGAGGTATAGCCTACGGACCCCAAGCTGCTTCGTTATTCACAATGCCGGTGGATCAGGTGACTCAGGCCACTACCGGATTGTTCATTGGGACTATACTCCCGCCAACAAGCTTCACGGCGCCGGTGCTGACAAAGGAAGCTCTCAAGAAGTCGGTCTTTGATCGTCTTACCCCTGCCGCGGCTCCTCTCAACGAGTCACCCAACGTCAACGCCTCGGTCTTCTCTAGATTGGGCCAGAAATCCTGCGAACTCATCATGGGGCCTACAATCTCAGAGGAGGCTGCTTCTAAGAAAGTGGCCGCTTTCGCCCCCGAAGTCGCCAAGGCGGCTTCTCCGGCCAAAAAGTCGGTCTTTACAAGATTGACGGCTTCAGCTCCCGCTCCTGCTGCCCAAAGGACATCGGTCTTTGACAGGTTAACACCAACAGCGACCCCCCACCCACACAGGGGGCAAGACGAAACCATTCTTACCGCTGACCCAACGCCGTCCGCTCGACACACTCGACGTCGCCATTGGCGCCGAGTAAGGAAGGCTGGGGGCAACTCCCCCTCCGGGTTGACTCCATCAGCCCCGATGGCAGAAGTTAATGCTGCTGTTCCAACTGGGAACAGCTTCGAAATGCTAAATAAGGTGCGAAAGAATTCCTTTACTGCAGTGCTAAAGAGGTCTCCTCCCCCATTAAAAAAGGTTGTGGAAATAAAATCAGAACAGCCTCGATCCCCTCAACGGCTGTCTTCCAAAATCTATAAGGTTTGGCGGCAGGCCCGAGACTCGATCATCGATCCAAACTTCTCCCGCCAGCACAAGAAGCTGAAAATCCAACTGGAAGCTGGTCACCAGGCTAAACCCCAAAAGGCTGTCTGGACGCCCACCTCAACGGTCCCCTCAACCTCTATGGCTCATAAAAGGAGGAGGCCAGAGAAGACCCCCCAGCATGCAACGACGGCTAAAAGCACTGAGCCCAGACGCCCTAAGTCTGGGGGCATGGTGGTGCACACTGTTTACATGGCCTCTGGAAAGGAGGAAAGCCGCACTTCTACGGGCCACCGACCGCTAACCCGATCCGTGACGAAAGCCCAGGAGCAGCAACAAAAGCTTCAGGAAATGATGAATGCTATGGCCACACTTACCGGGCCAAAAGAAAGCCCAGAAACGTCCTCAGACGCACGCCAGGAGGAAGAAACCGACGCTGAATTCCTTCGCCGGATACTGGAGAAAAAGGACAAAGAGGCTGCTGAACAAGCGGCCAACATACAACGTATGGGCCTTCTCTTCCAAGATATGATAGGGATGATGATCCAGCAGGACTTACCCGCCGAGGATCCCCCAATCGTTCTTGAAGACGACCGAGGAGAAACATCAAATCCACCACCAGCCCTCTCAACGGCCAAGGAGGAGGCAATCTCTAAGGCTGACTTGGTTGACTACATAGCCCAGCAAATCCGGGTTCATCATGCGACTGAGGCAGCTGGTCAAGTCGTAAAAACGGGACGGCCGTATCCAAGCTGGTACGACCAAATCAAATACCCGCAAGGCTATACGATACCAAAATTCCACGTGTATAAGGGGACCGGCAATCCCCATCAACATGTCGCCCAGTTCCGGGCCCTCTGCGGTAACACCGGCGGTGATGATAAACTGTTGCTCCGCCAGTTCGTGGGCAGCTTATCAGAAATAGCGTTCGAATGGTATTCGGAACTCCCGAACGACTCTATCAAAATGTTCGCTGAAATGGAGTTGTTATTCACTCAGCGATTCGCAAGTGCCAGCGAACGCACTCTAATAACTGCATTGATTAACGCCAGGGTAAAACCAGGCGAAACCTGGGTCCAGTATGCTATACGCTGGCGGAATTTGTGGTCGAGATGCGAGCAACGCATTGAGGAAGCACCCGCAGTGGGCATGTTCGTGGGGACCCTAGACCCCCACGCAACTATCTCCCAGTTTATGATGTTCTTTAAGCCAACCACATTCCAGGCTTTAATCGACAAGTTGGCTCAGATGGACCAGATGGGTCATAGACCACCTCCCCCGAAGTCGGAACCTCGGAATGACAAGGGTAAAGGAAGGGCAACCTTCGTCGCGAATGCTCAGCAGCAACCCAGTGCCTCAAAGCCGGCAGATCAACTGGAAGAAAGACGCCAGTATTATAATGAGAAGATGAAACGTCCCTACTCGTTCCCACGAGACAAGACGAAACGGTTATTCGAGATGGCAATACGCAACAGACTTATAAACCTACCAAATCCAAGGCGACCGCCGCAACCCACCGAGGTGAATAACCCTAACTATTGCCCTTATCATCAAACGGTAAGTCATCCGATTGAAGATTGCTTCGTCTTCAAAGGATGGATTGAAGATCAATACCTCCAGGGGAAGTTTGTACTGTCCGAAAAGTGGAAAGTGAACCCACCACAACCGCATACTCCTAAGAAAGCAGATACACCGGGGCAACCTGCTCCTTTATTGAAGAAGCTCTATGGGAGGTCGTGCTATCAACTAAAACCAAAAGAATGCTGAGAGACCTTCATGCGTGCCCTGCGATCGAATGGAAGGACCCTCTTGAACCTCAAATTATCGAAGGGATGCTGAAGCCCCGCCCAACTACGAAGACTCGCGATAAGGGCCCAAATACTCACGCCCAACCGTCAAAATCTTCGAAGAAAAAGAAGAAATCCAAGAAGCTCGTGAAGCTTGGAAACGAGCACACGAACTTGCAAAAGCAAATCGACACGCTGGAAGAATACAATCAAAAGGCGCGAACTCCTGTCACACTGCAAGAGTTCCTCAACCACATCTTTCAAGAGAGAGATGATGGAGAGAGCTCGTCGGATGAATCCGAAGGGTATGTGGCGAGTTGTAACGTAATCTCCCACTCGTCTACCGATGATGAGAAAACTCCTGGCACTAAGAAGCTGGAGGCAGAGCCTGAACCAGAGCGTGCGTGGCCGACAAATGAAATGATCAATGCTTTTCTAGACGAGATTCGTCTAAAAAGTAAAGCAGATCAGGAGCGTGAGATGGCAGCGTCAGAAGGAACAAAATGCAGGCGACTGAACGAAAAAGTTGAACTACCTCTGCCAGAGCGAAAGGCATCCGAATTAGACAAGAGGATATTCAAGACGAGGAAAAGGTTTGCCAAAGCCATGTCAATGGGGATGAAGCTACCACCCTCGGAAGGAAACACACATGATGGGGTGGAGAGGCATCCTGATTATTGTGCATATCATCGGAAAATCTCACACCCCACGGAGGAGTGCGACGCCTTTAAGATATGGTGGCAAGGATATGTTGCTTGTCGGCAACATGTTAAGCGCATGAAATGCAAGATCCGTCGGGAGCGAAGAAGTACTATCGATGGGCACAACAGAACCACTGGCAACTGTTATATGGCTCACGCCGGGGGGTCACAAGTTCTCACCTTTGGGAGCGACTCTGATGAAGAAATGGCTCTGGGCCCTCTCTTTAAAGAATCCGTTCTAGGGAAAGAGGAGAAATCGGAGGCCTGCGAGAACATTCAGCTGCGCAATCGCACACTCCCAGAAAAGAATCTCGGACCCGTGAGTAGAAAAGATAAGGGAAAGGAAAAGGTCACTGAAGATATCACTTTAGATGACCAAGTCATGAGAGAGCTGGCTGCCAAAGACCCTCCTAGGAAGGGTAAGGTGGACTATAACATCCTCGCACACCTAAGGAAGCTGCCTTCTCAGCTTAACATTCTCGATGCCCTCCTATTATCAAAAGAAGCGCGAGACTCACTAATTAAGGCGTTACAAGAACCTGAGCAATTCCAAGCCTTCCTCGCCACTGAAAAGATGAAGGATGAACTGGAGGAAGTGCATACGGCCGACATCACTTTCGGTGATGAAGACCTCCTTCTCGGGACGTGCGACCACAACCGTCCCCTATATGTCTCCGGATACTGCCATGATATCAAGATAGGCAAGATCCTGGTGGATAATGGATCCTCCGTCAATCTCCTTAATGTTCGGGTGTTGAAGGAAATCTGCATGAGTGTGCAACACCTCGCTCGTGACAAAATTACTATCTCCGGTTTCGATTCACAATCGTCACGGACTCTCGGATCTGTGATACTAACATTACGCTTCGGACTTCTCGTCACAGACATCAAATTCCATGTCATTGATGCCAAGACCTGCTACAACGCCTTGCTCGGCCATCCTTGGCTACACGAGTACAACATCATCCCTTCTACGCAACATCAGTGTATGAAGTACTTCAAGGATGGTTTCGAGTATACCGTAACAGGTGAGTTGAACCCATTTTCCGTGAACGAAGTCCGCAAATACGAAGATGCGAAGTACTTTTTGCCAGATTTCGAGGATACAGAAAGGTGTCGCAACCCGGAAAACAAAACCGCCGCCACCATCCCTGTTTTCGGGAGCGATACCGAAGAAGAGGAAGAGATAGTTTATGCCAGGCCATCTCAACGCAACAACTTGGGGATGTCCGCCCCCATGTTGGTCTTCGGAAGTGATTCAGAAGATGAGGTTAATGCCGTGTTCTCCAATCGGCTGTCAATACAAACACCCCCTAGCGATGATCATAGTTTGCAAATCACCATGGTACCGCGAGAACACTACAAGGATCTCGACACACTTCAAGCTCACAATGTGCAGGACCTGCAAACATTTTACGTCCCTCCCAGGCAAAGGGGTGAGAAGGTGATCCTATTCTACCGATCCTCAGAGTCGAAAGTAGAGAGAGAGATCTGGCATGGCGCGGATGCTACACTAGACAGGCTCCAACCCATCCGTTTTCCCAGATACTATACAAATGGATTAAAGAGGCTATTGAAGCGCCAAGGAGTGCCCTTAAAACAGACTGTTCGGCAGGCTCGTTTCTACAACAAGATTTGGGATGTCCCTGGGACTCAACGCAAATTGCCCAACGGGAAAATGGAAATATTTGAGCTTGGATACGTGAGAACCGGAAAACGGGAACGGGCCCACAGCAGCTACGCTATATATACCTTTGATGAAGAAGAGGACGCCCTGTCAGGAGATGCCAACCCCTCATCAAAACTAGACCCCGCGATTGAAGCACTGAGTCCGTCGTTTGAAGAACGAATGGACAAGCCTATCAGGAAAGTGGGTCAGAAAGCTCGGGAAGACCACAACCGTGAAATGGCCATCTACGAGAAGGCCAGGACACAACGCCTATTTCAACAGGCTGCAAAAGACAAAGATGTTCATCTTTGTCAACCCGTTGTACGAAAGGCCCGATGCGGAGACGGAAATAAATCAAGAAGCGGAAAGAGGAGCCGACAACAACGACGCAGGATTAGAGGGTTACGTGATCGGGTATTGCACGGCTCGGATTTGTCCCTCATGAAGAAGATGAGTCGAGCGTACTCCTTCCCCCGAGACAAGACGGAGAGGTTACTCAAGCTAGCTTTAAAACATCAAATGATCGCGCTTCTAGAGCTTAAGCACCCTGAGCAAGTTAATAAGGATTCTCATCCGAGCTATTGCTCTTATCACCGAGCCATAGGACATCCTATCAAAGACTGCTTCACCTTCAAGAACTGGGTTGAGGACCAGTACCAACAGAGCAGATTCACTCTATCCAACAGATGGAGGGTAACGCCGCCACAAAAGCATGAACCCAAGGCCGCAAGAGCAGAACCGGATCCACCTCAGTCCTGGGAGCGGATTCGCACCTGTTATACGATTACGATATTAAAAGAAGAGCCCGAGAACATAGATGACCTTCCTCGGTGCTTTGAGAACAGCGATGATGAGGTTATCTCAGAATTTCCGCCCGCTCCGAAAGAACTGGAAGATGGTATACATACTACTGCAGATAACCTCAAGAAGATCGAGTTGGGATGGCCAGATGACCCGCGACCGACATTTGTCAGTGAGCTGCTATCTGAAGAAAGGGTGACTGCGTTAAAGAACGTGCTTCTACGGCACAAAGACTGCTTCGCGTGGAACTACTCCGAGATGCCAGGATTAGATCCGGAGATTGCTGTGCATAAATTAGCAATATCCCCAGATATCAAGCCAGTCAAGCAGGCGCCAAGAAGGGTGCGACTCGAGCTTTAGATGAGCATCAACGCCAAAGTCAAGAAGCTGATCGATTCTGGATTTATCCAAGAAGTCCAATACCCCGATTGGATCGCCAATATCGTCCCGGTAATGAAGAAGAATTGGACGGTACGCATATGCGTAGATTTCAGGGATCTCAATAAAGCCTGTCCAAAGGACGATTTCCCAGTACCAGTAACCGAGCTAATGATAGATAACACGTCCACTCATGAGGTTTTCTCCTTTATGGACGGTTCGTCAGGATACAATCAGATAAAGATGCATCCCAAAGACCAGAAGCACACCGCTTTCCGGACCCCTTTGGGTATATTCTGCTACAGGGTTATGCCCTTTGGTCTAAAGAACGCTGGCGCTACCTATCAAAGGGCCATGACAAAGATCTTCGATGACCTCATACATGACATCGTCGAGTGCTATATCGATGACTTCGTAGTAAAGAGCATGTCATACGAAGAGCATTTAAAGCATCTGGAGACTGTATTTCGACGCCTTCGGCAATATAATTTGAAAATGAATCCCCTCAAATGCGCGTTTGGAGTCTCCTCGGGCAAATTCCTGGGATTCATCGTTCGACACCGAGGTATTGAAATAGATCCATCAAAGATTAAAGCGATCATGGAAATGCCTCCGCCGAGAACCCTCAAACAGTTGCGGTCTCTCCAAGGGAAGCTCGCATACATCCGGCGGTTTATCGCCAATCTTTCAGGCAAATGCCGTCCTTACAGCCACCTGATGAAGAAGGGAACTCCATTCATTTGGGATCACAAATGCCAAGGTGCACTAGACGAGATCAAGCAGTACCTGCAGAACCCTCCGGTGTTGGCTGCGCCGGTCAAGGGAAAACCTCTCATTCTTTATACAACTGCCCTCGAAGGTTCTTTAGGCGCATTATGGGCACAAGAGAACGATCAGGGGAAAGAGAGAGCACTCTACTACTTAAGTCGAGTTCTACTGGGGGCAGAAAGCAACTACTCTCCCATTGAAAAACATTGCTTGGCGTTAATCTTCGCGATAACAAAGCTCAGGCACTATGCGTTGGCGCATGAAGTCCGTCTTATTTCAAAGGTGGATCCCCTTAAATACTTGATGTCAAAAGCCATATTGACGGGACGACTCGCTAAATGGGCTCTGCTCTTGATGGAGTTCTCGATAATGTATCAACCTCTCAAAGCAGTGAAAGGCCAGGCCATTGCTGACTTCCTCGCTGAGCACCCGATACCGGCCGATTCTCCTCTGAACTGTGATTTGCCGGACGAGCATGCATTTGATGCGATTAGCGGCAGAAGCACCCGATGGGAACTCTATTTCGATGGAGCGTCCTCCATAAAGAAACAGAAACAAGGTATCCCAATGATCAAATCGGGGATAGGCCTCGTCTTTGCAACTCCACAAGGAGGGATAATGCGCTTCGCCTTCTCCTTAACAGAGCCGAGGACAAACAATGAAGCTGAATACGAGGCTCTGATAGCAGGCCTCGAGATCGCCATCGACATGAGAATTGAAGACCTCCTTATATACGGGGATTCTCAACTGGTCGTTAGTCAAGTAAATGGTGACTACCAAACGTGCAAGCCGGAGTTGGTGAACTACGGCGAAAAGGTGCAACAACTATTGACCCAAATTCCCTCCTATACTTTGGAGAACATACCGCGCGCGGAAAACAGCAAAGCAGACGCGTTGGCCAAACTTGCTAAAGAACTGGCTGACGAGAACCTCGATGACGTCAGAATCGTGGTACAAAGCCGTCGAGTGCTTGCCCTGGCAGAAATATCTCCGGAATTATATAAAGAAAAGGGAGCGACTGAGCAGAGGACCCTACGAATAAAAGACCATGAGAAGGCCGAGGACTGGAGGGAAGCCTTCATAGACTACTTCAAGTCCCACCGAATGCTCAAAGAAGCGTCCTCAAGACATCAGCTCATGAAACGAGCTCTATCTTTCGCTTTCGTCAACGATACTCTATACAAGAGATCGTTTGATTCTCTATGGCTGAGATGCTTAGGACCTGACGAAGCAAAAAGAGTCATTCAGGAAGTTCACGACGGACTTTGCGGTTCTCACCAAGCAGGCCCAAAGATGAAGTTAAAAATTAAACGGATGGGTTACTACTGGCCCACGATGATCCAGGACTGCCTCGAGTATGCGAAGCAATGCCACTCATGCCAGATTCACGGAGACTTTATCCACCAACATCCGAATCCACTACACCCAACGGTGGCTAGCTGGCCATTCGAAATGTGGGGGACTGACATAGTCGGCCCCATCGAGCCAGCATCATCCCGGGGACATCGTTTTATCCTGGCGACAACTGATTACTTCTCCAAATGGGCAGAAGCAGTACCACTGAGGGAAGTGAAGACGGAGAATATCCTCCATTTCTTCAAGATGCACGTCATCTATCGGTTTGGAACCCCACGGCGGATTATCTCCGATAATGGGCCAGCCTACAGAAGCCATAAGATTAGCCGCTTCGCGCAGCAGCACAATATAGACTGGAGATATTCTTCAGTTTACAACCCACGAGCTAACGGTCTGGCCGAGGCCTTCAATAAGACCTTGACGAAGATCATAAAAAAGACCGTTTCCCGGAATAAGAGAGACTGGCACGAAAGGCTGCAAGAAGCCCTTTGGGCTTATCGAACTACATTCAAGACGGCCACGAACACAACGCCGTACGCGTTGGTATTTGGGACGGAAGCAGTGCTCCCCCTCGAGATAGAGTTACCCTCTCTACGAGTGGCAGTCCACCACGAGCTGACGGACGAAGAAAATGCTCACCTTCGGCTTGAGGAGCTTGATGCCCTCGACGAAACCCGGCTCATAGCGCAACAACATCTAGAAGCCTACAAAGCAAAGATGACGCGCTCGTACGAAAGATTGACCAGGCCAAGGACATTCCGCCAAGGCGAACTCGTACTAGTGGTCAAAAGACCTATGATCCCCAATCGTGCCAAGCGGGGAAAATTTGAGCCAAACTATGAAGGCCCGTACATCATAGACAAGGTCTACCAGGGTGGAGCCTATCTACTCGTGGACATGCACGGTGAAAGGCCTTTCAGGCCAATAAACGGCCGCTTCTTAAAGAAATACTATGCTTAATGAGCCACAGCCTGGGTCAATGATAGATGACGACGACTATGTCCGCTCGCTATCTTCCTAGGCTCAGACTTTACAAGCAGCAGCCGGCCTTCCCATAACGATGGACCGAAACGTCTTTAAACTAACGACGGACCGAAACGTCCTTAAACTAACGACGGACCGAAACGTCCTTAAACTAACGACGGACCGAAACGTCCTTAAACTATCGACGGACCGAAACGTCCTTAAACTATCGACGGACCGAAACGTCCCTAAAACTACCACCGCAGCATCCTTAGGCTGACGAGATAAAAAAAAGAAAAGAAAAAGAAAAAAAAAGAAGAGAAAAGAAAAAAACGGTATGTCCATAAGCAAAATGGGCACGGATGAAAACCCGAAAGGGCTCCGTGAGTAAAAACAGCAGGACTACCGGCGAGTGTCTGTGAAAACCCGATAGGGCGCAACCTCGTTAAAAGACACTTATGGGTCCTCTCGACCTTGTAAGGAGAAACTACCTGCGTGAGATCCTTACGACTCACAAAGGAGCAACACACTTAGGGATCCTCATGATTCCTAAGGAGAAAACGCACTTGCGAGATCCTTACGACTCGTAAGGAGAATTCTCTTATGGGACCCTCACGGCTCATAAGACTTGAAAGTCTTAAGTTACAGAAACCTAAACCTGTTCTTAAGCAAATCCCTCACAACCTTCGATATTGCCCTACAAGGGGCTCAATACTGACCCTTGTATACAATCCACGGGCGCGAATAAACATTTCCCCAGCAAAGTCCAACCCTTGTAGGTCCTCTCGACCTATAAGGAGAAAGCCCTCTTGTAGGATCCTTATGACTTACAGAGGAACACACACTTAGGAATCCTCACGATCCCTAAGGAGAAAATACACCTGCAAGATCCTCACGACTTGTAGGGAGAAATACCTTTGTGAGACCCTTACGACTCATGAAGTCAAAAGCCTTGGTCGACAGGGCCCTTAACCCTGTTTGCTGAGCCACCTTTGTTCATCATCGACAAAGGCAAATGATGATTCGCTCCTGGCAACATTTCGGTTGTAGCGGTGCAGATGTCGAAATCGGTGTCTAAAATCCAAGCTTGCGACGAAAAAGCTAGCAAGCCACATATGCCTACAAAATAGCCGAAATGATGGGGCAACTTGCAATAAAAAGCAGCAAGTAAAAATGTATGCATGAAAAATAGCCGAAATGATGGGGCAACTCGCAACAAAAAGCAGCGAGTAGAGAATAAATAAATAGCCGAAATGATTGGGCACCGCGAAGAATAGCCGAAATGATAGGGCAATCGCGACCTCCGCGATATAAAAGCTGAAATGATGGAGCATCGCGGAAAAAGAAATAAAATAAAAAAAAGGGCGTAAACAAAAAGGGAACATACCTCCCCCCCTAGGTTTCACCAAAGAAAGAAGCTAAATCTCGACGGGCCACAAGCGACCTAGAGATCATCCCAACATTCGTCTCGTAACGACAGACGCAACATCACCAAAGGAACAGCGGCAACTCCCAGTTCCATGACTCGGCGATATACAGATCACCGAAAGTCAAATCTCCATCCCGTGAAATGCGGATACAATCAGCAAAATTCCTGGTTACGTGGAACGCGGATAACGTCACTCTTTGACCCAGTGGAAAACGTCCAGAGCGGATCCTGGTCCTCGCAGAGCACGGCAGTGAACCCGTGTGAAGCATCCAGAGCGGAGCCTAGTCCTCGCCAAGCACGGCAGTGAACCCGTGGGAAGCATCTAGAGCAAAATTCCTGGCTACGTGGAACGCGGATTATATCACTTCTGACCCCGTGGAAAACGTCCAGAGTGGATCCTGGTCTTCGCAGAGCACGGCAGTGAACCCGTGTGAAGCATCTAGAGCGAAGCCTGGTCCTCGCCGAACACGGCAGTGAACCCGTGGGAAGCATCTAGAGCAAAATTCCTGGCTACGTGGAACACGGATTATGTCACTTCTGACCCCGTGGAAAACGTCCAGAGCGGATCCTAGCCCTCGCAGAGCACGGCAGTGAACCCATGTGAAGCATCCAGAGCGGAGCCTAGTCCTCGCCAAGCACGGCAGTGAACCCGTGTGAAGCATCTAGTGCAAAATTCCTGGTTACGTGGAACGCGGATAACGTCACTCTTTGACCCCGTGGAAAACATCCAGAGCGGATCCTGGTCCTCGCAGAGCACGGCAGTGAACCCGTGTGAAGCATCCAGAGCGGAGCCTAGTCCTCGCCAAGCACGGCAGTGAACCCGTGTGAAGCATCTAGTGCAAAATTCCTGGTTACATGGAACGCGGATAACGTCACTCTTTGACCCCGTGGAAAACTTCCAGAGCGGATCCTGGTCCTCGCAGAGCACGGCAGTGAACCCGTGTGAAGCATCCAGAGCGGAGCCTAGTCCTCGCCAAGCACGGCAGTGAACCCGTGTGAAGCATCTAGTGCAAAATTCCTGGTTACGTGGAACGCGGATAACATCACTCTTTGACCCCGTGGAAAACGTCCAGAGCGGATCCTGGTCCTCGCAGAGCACGGCATTGAACCCGTGTGAAGCATCCAGAGCAAAGCCTAGTCCTCGCCAAGCAGGGCAGTGAACCCGTGTGAAGCATCTAGTGCAAAATTCTTGGCTACGTGGAACGCGGATTATGTCACTTCTGACCCCATGGAAAACGTCCAGAGTGGATCCTGGTCTTCGCAGAGCACGGCAGTGAACCCGTGTGAAGCATCCAGAGCGGAGCCTAATCCTCGCCAAGCACGGTAGTGAACCCGTGTAAAGCATCTAGTGCAAAATTCCTGGTTACGTGGAACGCGGATAACGTCACTCTTTGACCCCGTGGAAAACGTCCAGAGCGGATCCTGGTCCTCGCAGAGCACGGTAGTGAACCCGTGTGAAGCATCCATAGCGGAGCCTAGTCCTCGCCAAGCACGGCAGCGAACCCGTGTAAAGCATCTAGTGCAAAATTCCTGGTTACGTGGAACACGGATAACGTCACTCTTTGACCCCGTGGAAAACGTCCAGAGCGGATCCTGGTCCTCGCAAAGCACGGCAGTGAACCCGTGTGAAGCATCCAGAGCGGAGCCTAGTCCTCACCAAGCACGGCAGTGAACCCGTGTGAAGCATCTAGTGCAAAATTCCTGGTTACGTGGAACGCGGATAACGTCACTCTTTGACCCCGTGGAAAACGTCCAGAGCGGATCCTGGTCCTCGCAGAGCACGGCAGTGAACCCGTGTGAAGCATCCAGAGCGGAGCCTAGTCCTCGCCAAGCACGGCAGTGAACCCGTGTGAAGCATCTAGTGCAAAATTCCTGGTTACGTGGAACGCGGATAACGTCACTCTTTGACCCCGTGGAAAACGTCCAGAGCGGATCCTGGTCCTCGCAGAGCATGGCAGTGAACCTGTGTAAAGCATCTAGAGCGGAGCCTAGTCCTCGCCAAGCACGGCAGTGAACCCGTGTGAAGCATCTAGTGCAAAATTCCTGGTTACGTGGAACGCGGATAACGTCACTCTTTGACCCCGCGGAAAACTCCCAGAGCGGAGCCTGGTCCTCGCCAAGCACGGCAGTGAACCCGTGTGAAGCATCCAGAGCAAATACCGGACTGTGGAGTCCTTAAAATCCACGGACTATGACGTCCTTAACCTCGGCCGTGATGTCTTAAAACTAACGATCAACCACCCCGGTTCCCTACAGATTCTGCCTTGGTTTAAGGGTACATCTCTTCACTCCTTTGATACCTGGCGTTGTAATTCCTCAACGTCTTCAAAGAGGTGACGGGTCCCTGCAACCAAACATCGGACTGTGGAGTCCCTAAATCCACGGACTATGAGGTCCTTAACCTTGACCGTGATGTCTTAAAACTAACATCGGACTGTGGAGTCCCTAAATCCACGGACTATGAGGTCCTTAACCTTGACCGTGATGTCTTAAAACTAACAGCGGACGGTGGAGTCCTTAAATCCACGGACTATGGGGTCCTTAACCTTGACCGTGATGTCTTAAAACTAACATCGGACTATAGAGTCCCTAAATCCACGGACTATGAGGTCCTTAACCTTGACCGTGATGTCTTAAAACTAACAGCGGACGGTGGAGTCCTTAAATCCACGGACTATGAGGTCCTTAACCTTGACCGCGACGTCTTTAAACTACGATACCTGAAGAAACCCCTGACTCCGTAAAACGCGGACAAGGGTGACCACATCCAGCACTTACGAGTCCTCACGACCTGTAAGGAAGAAAAAACTCTCTTGTGAGATCCTTACGACTCTCAAGGGAAAACCCGCTTAAGAATCCTCACGATTCTTAAGAAGAACTTACACCTATAAGATCCTCTCGACCTGTAGGGAGAAAAACTCTTTATGAGACCCTCGTGGCTCATAAAATGCAAAAGTCTTAGGAAGCAGATCTTAACCCTGAATCCTGAGCCATCGCTGTCCTGCAAGGAGATCAAGATAGAATATCCGCAGAATACGCTCAATAAAAAGGGGACACACCATTGAGAAGAAAAATGTATCTTTTATTCATAAACCAAAATGGATACAAAGTACAATTCATGAAAGAAACAAAAGGAAAGATACTCTCATCCATGAGCATGTACAAAAAAGGGAGAAAAGATACAAGTCCTCAAGCCGGCGGGCGGTGCAATAATTTTACCAGCTCATCGTTCTGTTGCTGAGCCACGGCTTCATGACGCAAGATCTCCAGAAGACGAGCCTCCGCCTGAGCTTGCTGAGCCTGATACGAAGCAAGCCGAGCTTCGAGCTCTTTCTCGGTGGCTTTATGAGCCTCGACCCTCTCACGAGTGAACGTGGCAGCTTTATCAAGAGCCACCACCTCTTTTATGGACTTCTGGAGCACTCGCCAGAGTTCGTATGCTTTGTTGGCCCTGGCTGTGAGGCTGGCCCGAAGCTCGCCCAGCGCCTTAGAAACCAGCTCCCTCTCCGAGAATTTACGGCCGAACCCCTTTTCTCGCACGACAATATGTTCGCCACGCGTTGCCCTATCAGGCCATGTAGGCTCACTCTCGCGACCGCAACCTTAGAAACAAGACATTTACAAGACCGTATAAATGAGCTTCCGGTCGACAGGAATAATCGATCGAAAACGCGCTCACATCACCTGACGTGAAAGGCAACAAGAAAGATCTCCGACATATTTCAAGCATGCATTCGCAATCATATGAGTATTCAAAAAAATATATATATAATAATAGAATTTGCAATCGCATGAACATTCATAATGCCTAAAGAGGGTCTGATGCGCAGGAAAGTGGTGATAGCATTTGCAATTAAAGAAAGTTCTCATGAGAAGAATACAAAGTTTATTTATGCAAGCGGAAACATACATACTAGTACCAAGCCTACATGGAAGTTCGGCATAAAGCGTAAAAAAGGAGGGACTAATTTAAAAACGTTCTACGCTAACGGAAAAGGTCACCGAACATGGGATCAACGGCACAGGGGTTAATGAAGCAGAGGACAAAATTCTCCATCTCTCTCTCTGCTTTCTCCAGCACATCAAAGCGACGGTTCTCACGAGGAGTCGCTCCCCATCGATTGGCGTCGTGTTCGTCCACGAAAGCAGACATAATAGCTCGCCGGGCCTTTATCTGGCTCAGCAGATGAATTGAGCAATCCTTCAAAGCCTGAGTAATCAAGCACGCTTCATAAAAGCCCTCGAGCTTTTCTTCCGCCGCGTCGAGCATCGCCAGGGTCATCTCCGCCGGGTGAGGAGGGATGTCGGCAAGCACGGCCGTGAGAATCATCCGGAGCCAGAGAGAACCCATCGGGAGGGGGGACCCCCTACGGATGGAGAGTTCATGCATGGCTGAGTCGCATTCGTCGTCGGTAAGGAGGGGATCCACCAGCCGAGCAGCAAAGCGGGGGACCATCTCCTCAATAGGAACTTCCCATGGCTGTCGACGAGCATGAGGGCGATTGCAGGCCATGGCACTCAGCTACTCCTCAAATTAAATCACGTCAATATGGGAATAAATTTCTTTGTGAGGAGGAAATAGGCTATGGCCTCAAGACTATAAAGGGGGGCATTAAATGCTGCGTGCGAGAGAAAATTGCATGATGGAACCCTTCCAAGGCCCAAATAAGAGAAGACATTGGAAATCAGGAAAAGGAACGATTTCCAAGGCGCCTTCTCTGCATCCAATGCCATGCACAGAAATGTGGCATAAAAAATTGAATAGCCCCATAAAAGGCCCCTCACGTGTGGAGCATGTGAGCACCATGCTTGGTGCGTACTAGAAATGAAACAATGCCTTGTACACATCAACAAAAAAAAATGAACGACAAAATTCCGAAAAAAAGGGAGGGGAACAGTGACACGTAGCGTGCTTGGCGCTGAGCGCCAGCCCATGAGCGCAGAGCTCTGTTTTAGAAGCGCAGAGCGCAAGTAGTGTCTATGGTTGACACGTGGCAGGTTTTGGCGCTGAGCGCCGGTCCAATGAGCGCAAAGGCGCAATTCATGAGTGCAAGAAACTTTCTAATAGCGCAAAGCGCATTTGATCAATTTTAAGATCAAAGAACAGATTCATGTTCTTCAAAGGAGGCTTTGCCTCAAGATCCAAGAACAAAAGTTCTTGTTTATATAAAAGGCTCTACCTTTATGTATGTGCTTGGCTCCAGGGTACGGTCTCCACTTTTGAAATAAAAGACCGGATGCTCTGGAATCTCGAACACTACCCTCCTTTGACGACAGTCAATGGTAGCATAGAATGTTCCTAACCAATACATACCCAAAACGACATCGAAATTTGGTATGTCCAACACCTTGAAGTCAGCATAGAATTCTCTGCTGCAAATGACCACTGGACACAGGTCGTATCCTATTGTTGCCTTTAGAACGTCATTCCCTGAACTGACATTCCGGCTGGATACAAGTGGTTTGACTGGAATCGCATGGGTTCGGACGAACCGTTGCGACATAAAGCAATAAGATGCTCCAGTATCGAAGAGTGCTAGTGCAGGAAGTGAGACTAATAAGATCATACCTAAGTTTTGTGGTATAGGTTTTAGGTATAAGAAAAAGATATATGGGTATGTATAAAGATTGAAAGAAAGCTTGAAAGAAAAGAGGTACCAGTAATGACTTGGCCAGTGGCTTCAGCTTCTTCCACAGTCATTGTGAAAGCCTATCGCCTCGGTACATTCATCCTTGCTGGAGGAGCATTCCTCTGTCCGTTCCTCTGTTCTTGAGATAAGTTCCTTTGTGCTTGATGGAACTAACGAGGAGGAGGTGCAGTCGGTTCACGAGGAGGTGGAGCTGGGAGAGCAAGACGTGGTGTAAGTGCCTGGATACCTGGCTGCTACGGATAAGTAATTGCTGATCTGGGTGCAGCATTTGGATTGAGTCTACGAGGACAAAACCCAATATCATGTGTGGATGAGCCACAGACTAAGCAAAGGCGATTAGCACGCCTACAATCCTTCGCCAGGTGTCCATCCCTCCTGCAGTAGGTGCAAAATTCTGGACTAGGCCGGTTGAATGGTACTCCTGGTCTCCTGGGTACAAAAGGTAGCCTGGAAGAGGCTCCTTCTGCCATTTGGGTGGCAGGGCGCTTTACACCGGAAGATTGAGATATGCCCTTCTTCTTCACTACTGCCTCATATCAGTGGGCAGCTTTCAGATCCAGGTTGTGGGTTGGGAAATCTCCTGTAGCTAAAGCATCTTGGATCTCCGGATCTAACCCTTGTTGAAATCGTCTATCTCTGATCTCATCCGTTGGTATCAAGTGTGCCGCGAATCTGTTACGGTCTTGTGTTAGCTGTGTAATATGTGATATTTGAAAATCGAATGTTAAAGACATATCTTACCTGCTCAACATGGTGAACTCAGTATCATACTCATCCACTGATTTGCTCCACATAGAGCCTTGTTGTAGGTGAATGAATTGTTGCCCCATGTCGAATCGGGAAGTCTATGGAAAATACATCGCTTCGAACATGTCACGAAAGGTCTTCCATTCGATAGGCTGAGCAAGACGGCTTTCTTCCGCCTTCCACCATACTCGGGCGTTGTCAGTAAGTTGTAGCTTTGCAACCCATACCCAAGCGATCTATGGCTCTTGTGCTGCTGCCAGATCGTCCTCAATGCTCTGAGTTCATTCTTCAGCTTCTACAGGGCTCTCTTTCTCATAAAATTTCTTCGGGTGCAATGCCCAGAATTGCTTCACTCCGGATGCTTCCGCTTCTGAGCGGTTCAATAATATAGCAGTCTGCTGTTGCTGTCCTTCCAGGAGGCTTCGGATTGCCTCAATACCGTTTGTTTTTTTATCGGAGCTACAACGGTAGGTGTAAGTGGAAGAGGCGGTGGTGTGTTGTTGACGTTTATACTTGTGTTGTTGGGAGAATCTATAACCTTGAAAGAAAAATAGGGTTAGGATAGATTCAAAGAATATGAAATTGTAAGATTCAAGTAATATGAAATGTAAAGAATGTTTTTAGTTACTGATTCTTGTGATATATATTGTTTAGGAATTCATGCAGAATTGACCTGCATGTCTATGCAGAACTGACCTGCATGGGCCGTCAACAAAACCTGTCATGCCCCGCTTTCCAGTGTACGGGTAAGGAGACATAACTGGCCCACAAAACCAATCATGCCCCGCTTCCCAGTGTACGGGTAAGGAGACGTGACTGGCCCGCTATGTATTTACTCAGAAGTAAACACGCTAAGCATAACTAAGTAATATAAAGTAAATATACACAAGAAGACAAGATATGAAAATGAACAACAACTTTTATTTATTAAACATTTCTTTACAATACAACTGAAAGGTAAATATAATGATGAAAGCAATGCCTAAACAATGGCATGAACATGAAAGTAAAGTATATACAAGAGTCTAGAGCTCGGGGTCCTCGCTAAACTAATCCAAGTCCTCTGAACTTGGCTCTATCTCCAGTGAGTCGGATCTACCTGACAACATTCCAAAGAAAGAAGAAAGAAGGAATGTCGTCAGCGAACAATCGTTCGATAAGTCCCAAAGAAAAGTAGGAATAGAATAGACAAATGAATAGACAGATATGAGAATATAACTGATGTATTGTGAGTTTTTTTATGTTAAAACAGTTGTTTGTAGTTTGGTACAGAATATGCCAGTGTATACGAAAGGAGTCAAACTATTCCGTGGACTAAGGTATACGGAGCACAAGGAACCGTTAAGCCACGGAACAACAGCAATGGATATTCAGGTTAGGTGTATTAAAGTGACCGTCTCGTGCCACTTCTACCATATTCCGTACCAGTCTACCCCTTCAAAACCCCGTAATGTATTATGTATTGATGTATATTGTTTTTGTTAGTGTTTATGCCCTAGAAGGCCATTACTGTATCATACTAGTTTGTATATTACTTAATGGAAGCTTGGGATATTCACATGTATATAACAGTCTTGCTAAACATGGTAGTATGCTACTTGGTTTTTCTATCTTAATATGTGAGTGTACGTATTGATAGATCTCTTAGGATCTTGCTTGTCTACCAGCGTTGTGATGGCAGTCACACTAGTGGGGGCTGGGTAGTCTACAAGCACATCCTTATTCTGGTCCCTGGTCGTTGGATTATCGAGACAGAGTATCGATACTCCGGAGTAGACTGGTGTGTACGCTTCTCATCCCAGTTGGGGAGATGGTCTGTCCCACAGCCGTCAGTACGTCGTACTGGAGATAGTATACAGGTGCTCGTTAGGTTACGGGTACACCGGACAGGACTCATAGGGAACTGTTGGTTGGTTTGATACCAGTCGTCAGTGAACAGTTCCCAGGTGACATGAGTACAGCGTAGTCCGCAGACTTGACACTGCTACTTCGCCTCGAGTGTGTCCCACTGTTCTTAGATTGCTACCCTACCACGGCTCAAAGGAGTCGTGCAAACAGGTAGCAGTTGGGTGCAGTCCCGAGCACTTGGAGGCAGTGGCGGTTAGACAGGATTCGTCCCTCCCGGTATTGGGAGTAGATATCGTGCTGTGTCAGAGAGCCATTACGCAAAGTCCCTGGCCAGGGCAAGCGAGATTTACTGGTAGGTTCCAGTAGTTTCTCAGGGTGTAATGGGCTTCGCTCCGACATGACTTATACCGCTATTAGGGGACTGACGCTTGCCGCCCCCCTAGGCCCGATATGCGATAGTCTTGGACGAACGGACCGGACTGTATGGAGATTGTCACATCAGACTCAGTAGGAGTTCGGATGGGTTTTCTCATCGGCCTTCTTATCGACAACTACCTGGGGACCGTTACGTACAGCTAGTGCCGCTTGCGGTCTGTGGTTAAACCCATTGCCAGCGTAGTAGTCGAGTCTCTAGAGTCCCACACAGAGAGTTTCCTACTCCAGGCGAAACGATATAGAGGTTGCATGGTTTTGCGACAAAGGGTTCGGACGCATACGTGCGTTTACGCGCGTACGACTTTCGGACAGTTTTTACCAGTCGGCTTTGGTTTAAGCCAGTTACTGGTATCCGGTTATTGGATTTTTACAGTCTAAAGTTTTTCCGTATTTTTGCGGATTGGAGGGGCGTTCTCGTAATTGTACGAGAAGCTTCTAGAAGATGTGACTAAGGAGGTTACTTTGGATAAGATTGTGAGTCATGAGAGTGATTCATCATTATCATTATTGCACCATAAATGATAATGACACATGCTTAATGAATCACCTCTTTTCATTTATGAAGCATGCTTATTCATTTCTATTATTCATTATTCTAAAATAAGAATGCTTCATAATATATTATGATACACTCACTATCTCATCTCATTATCATTATCATATTCTCTCTCCTCAAGCTCTCATCTTCAAGAGACTAATCATTAATCCTCATGTGTTGAGATCAAAGGATTAGTTAGACTTAAACATCCATTACCTTCACTCTATATCATCCTTTCTTCTTTGATTAGCAATCAAAGTAGATTAGTTACCTCAAGTTAGAGGTGTAGCTTGGTGTTTTGCTCTCGGGTGGATCGTCTACTACCTAGAGAAGGTCGAGGAGAACAAAGGAGGACACAAAGACGAAGGACCGGTTTCATTAGGTATAATCCCTAAACACAATTGATAAGAAACTCTTTGTGTACGGTTATTTATAGTTTAGCTTCGATTTAAGCGGTTAGTCGATGTTCGTTCCTTAAACATGATCGTTTTTGTAAATTCCGCCTCCCCACAAGTACTGGGGTGTACTACATCGACTTACAGTGGTATCAGAGCCTCGCTAAACAATAAATAACTTAATTGCAAATTTGTACGAATTTCGAACGGAAAAACGAAGCCGGAAAATCCTAAATCTGTTCAGTTTCTGTCGAACTTAAAATGAAGTCCAAAAATTTTTCAGGTGTGTTCAGAGAGCTTGACATGACCACAGAAGAACACCCAAGAAAAATAGGCCCCTGAATCGCCTAACTCGCCGCGGAACCGCGGCCTCAGCCTACTGAGTCGCCGCGCTTCCGCCGCCGAGTTGGCGAGTCAGGAACCCAATTTTCTTCTGTTGCTTCTCTGTGTAATTAGGGGTTTTCTGGAATATTTTAATTTTGCTCAGGTTTCCAGTATACAGAGCAGATTTTGGAGCAATATTAAAGATGTTTAATCGATCGAAATTGTACAGTATTTGCATATTGGATTATATCTGTGATTGTTTAATGTGTTCGTAAACCTCCCCTAACTGCTAGTATGTCGGTTGGCAGGGGGTTGCACATTTCTGAAATGGTTATATCTGTTTGTGCATATAAACTGTATTGGACTGTTGTGGTGTTTAGCCGGGGTTTAGCAATGGGTTATTGTTTAATTCATTTGTTGTAAATGTAATTTGTTGTAATATTATTTTGCGGGGCACATCCAGGTTGCGGTTGTAGCCACCGTTGTATTATTTCATTTTACTGTTTTTGCTCCTAGGACTGACCCAAGGTGGGGTACACAAACTGCCGGGTGGGTAGTTTGCCGTACCCGTAGGGGTCGAGGGTGGGGTAACGGCTATTCATCACAACTGTGTAATCTATCTTTTCTTGCAGGCTCAAAAGAAATACAGATTGCTTGCAAATCCAATATTGTTTATCTGTGTTCTGGAATGAATATCATTGCGTCAGACGAATGTAAAATATCTATATATAATGTAGCTATTTAGACGTCACTTATGTTTTACACCCGCGCTAGCCCAGCCCCCGCTCTGTCGTTAGTTAAGTAACCTAACGGGTAATGACGGGACCCCGTGGCGAATGCGGATGGCATAAGAGGACGTTGTATTTTCGTTGTTTTCTGCAATGATAGGTTAATGATGGGACGCATTATCTATAATGCAAAGAAAATAAACCAAATTTTTAATCGTTGGAACAATTTAAAAGAAACCACTCGGTTATTTTTAAAACAGATATTTTTAAATGTGGAGCTTTAACCACTCCTTTTAAAAGCTATCAGGTTCCTTCGGTTATATCAAGTTCACTATGTTCACGGTTTCGCCAAAACCAGTCGTAGCCCTCCGTCATTTCATCTGGGTATTCAGTAGTATTCAAGCTATGTATTTTGACCTAACGCCAAGGCATAGTGTTTGGTAGCTGCTGGATATTCATTTGTTGCATAGATAGATGAGTTAGTTTGGGACAGTCGTATTATCATTTTGGCCGAACGTCAAGGATATATACGGATGGGTTCAAATTGACAAGATAATGATGGGTAGAACTTGACATGTGACTTATGACATTTTGACCTAACGCCAAGGTCATAAGAGCATGGGGCAAAAACTTATATCGGGAATTTCTAAAGAAACTGAAATTTGCAAAGAGATGCATACCATTTTGAGTTTGATGAATGTTGGTAGCATTCCTACAACATTATCAGACGATGATATTTGGATCCCGATCCTACTGTGAGTATATGCTACTTATCAGGATATTCATCACTTAACGATCAATGCTATAAACCTAGTAGGTGTCCAGAAAAGTGTCAGCGGGGTTACGCCCCCAGAGAAAAGAGGTTATTTAATTAAGGAACTTCGCGAAAGCGTTGGAAAACCTCCCTCGAAGTACCGACACCAGCCTCTCTGAACGGTTAAGCAAGTATTGTACGGTGAGAATAGTCTTGACTAATTCTTCTTTTATGGTTTGAGGAAGGATTTGAGAAACAGTGGGAGCCATCCAGTTTAGATAAACTAAAAACCACTCTAAACTTGCAAGAGCATCATGCTAAAGAGTTTTCTTCTCTCTCTCCTAATTGCAGCGACCCTGAAAATAACTGGACTTAAGTTACTTTTAGAGAAAAATATACTGACGGGGCCAAACTATAAAGATTGGCTGCGGAATGTCAAAATGGCTTTGACCTATGACAAACTGGGGTACGTCCTCACCGCTACAGCACCTGCTGTCCTTGGTCCCAAATCCAGCAATGCGGATAAGGAAATCCGCAAAACCTGGGATTTAGATTGCGCGAGAGCCAAGTGCATCGTGCTTGCCTCGATGAACAATGAACATCAGAGGAGGCACGAAGATATGTCCCTAGATGGCATATTTCTCCATACAAAGGAACTTTATGGAGAGCAATCTCGTATAGCAAGATACGAGACCTCTAAGAACTTGTTTCGAGCGAGGTTGGCTGTCGGGTCATCGGTAGGTGAACATGTCCTAAAGATGATCGGCTACATAGAAGAGCTCGCAGACCTTGGGACGACTTTGGATAATGAGCTCTATACAGACCTTATTCTCCAGTCCCTTCCTCCCACCTACGCCCAGTTTATCCTCAACTTCAATCTTCAAGGAAAAGAAGTTAAACTTGCGGAACTCCTGAACATGTTAAGGAGTGCAGAGGGCACCTTGCAGAAGGCAAGGGAAACACCCGCTATGTTTGTTGGCGGTGCATCTTCTTCCGGGTCCAAGGCTAGGGTCAAAGGAAGGAAGAAGAAGGCCGCACCCAGACCTAGAGGAGGTGTTAGTAAGGTGGGAGGGAAGGGAAAGAAAAATAAAGCAGTACCGATAGTTGGTCAGGATGAGTGTTTCCATTGTCACAGGAAAGGGCACTGGAAGAAGGATTGCAAGGCGTGGAACGCCAAGAACCAGGAACCGAAGCAAGCTGTGGCTTCGACTTCAGGTGTGTTTGTAATTGAGAATTGTCTGTCGATCAACTCTACTTCCTGGGTATTGGATACCGGATCAGGATCTCATATTTGCAATTCATTGCAGGCACTGAGAAACCGTAGAGTGCTGAAGGAAGGTGATATGACCCTAAAGGTTGCTAACGGAGCTAGCGTGGGAGCTGCGTCCATCGGGGACTATCACCTAGGATTGACGAGTGGACACATTTTGGTTTTACATAACTGTTATTTTGTACCAAGCTTAACGTGTAATATCATATCAGTTTCCTTGTTATCAAATAAAGGTTATGATTTCACGTTTGTAAGAGATGTTCTCAACATCCACCTTAATCATGGTTTGATTGGGTCCGGTACATTAAATAATGGCATATATGTTTTAAACCAACTCCAAATTTTCAATGTCCAGAACACACTAAAAAGAAAGTCTCCAGATTTGAATAAAGCTTTCTTATGGCATTGTAGACTGGGTCACATCAATGAGAGAAGGTTGACTAAGTTGCATAGAGAAGGATATTTAGACTCGTTCGAATATCAATCTTATGACACTTGTCAATCTTGTCTCAAAGGAAAGATGACAAAGACTCCATTTACTGGACAAGGAGTAAGAGCGAGCGAGCTCTTAGGACTCATACACAGCGATGTATGTGGTCCAATGTCTACACATGCGAGAGGTGGTTTTTCCTATTTCATTACTTTCACGGATGATTACTCAAGATACGGATTCATTTATCTGATGAAACATAAATCCGAGGCTTTTGAGAAATTCCAAGAGTATAAGAATGAAGTAGAAAACCAAACCGGCAAAAGTATAAAGACACTTAGATCTGATCGAGGTGGTGAATACTTAAGTGCCGAGTTCCTAGGTTACTTAAAAGAGAAAGGAATTCTCTCTCAGCTTACTCCTCCGTACACTCCACATCATAACGGTGTATCGGAGAGACGGAATCGAACCCTATTGGATATGGTATGATCCATGATGAGTAATGCTGAGTTACCGCGATCTTTCTGGGGACATGCGCTAGAATCAGCGGCATATCTTTTGAACATGGTACCTACCAAGACTGTGCCTACCACTCCATATCAGATGTGGAGTGGGAAGAAACCCCATCTACAGTATATAAAGATTTGGGGATGTCCAGCTTTTGTTAAAAAGCAGCATGTGGACAAGCTCGAGGCACGATCAGTAAAGTGTTTGTTTGTGGGATATCCAAAGCACTCCAGGGGATATCTATTCTATTACGCAGAGGAACAAAAGGTATTTGTTTCTCGTAATGCCCATTTTCTAGAACATCAGTTTTTAGAAAAGGAATCAAGTGGGAGCGAAATAGAACTGGAAGAAATTCCAGAACCACAAACTGCTACTGAAAGTTTGGTAGAACCGGAAGTTCAAGAAGAACAGAACATTCCCGCACCCCTCCGCAGGAGTAGTAGGCCGTCTCATCCGCCTGAGAGATACTACGGTTTTCTCATAGACGGGGATAGAGAGGATTGCATCATAGAAGATGATGAACCTACTGACTTCCAGCAGGCCATCCAGAGCGGCGACTCGGTACGATGGCTAGATGCAATGCGGACCGAAATGGAGTCCATGTACACTAACAAAGTATGGACTTTGTACTTTGCTCCAGATGGGGTAAAACCCATAGGATGCAAATGGATCTTCAAGAAAAAGATTGGTGTAGATGGACAGGTGGAAACCTATAAGGCTAGACTTGTTGCAAAGGGTTTTCGTCAAAGACCTGGTTTGGACTATGACGAAACTTTTTCTCCAGTGGCTATGCTCAAATCCATTCGGGTCCTTCTTGCTATTGCTGCCTTCCATGATTATGAAATCTGGCAGATGGACGTAAAGACGGCTTTTCTGAATGGAAATTTAGAAGAGAGCGTCTATATGGATCAGCCAGAGGGTTTCAATCAGAGTGGGAGCAGCGGGAAAGTATGCAAGCTGCTTAAGTCTATTTATGGACTAAAGCAGGCATCGCGGAGTTGGAACATCTGTTTTGATGAGACAGTCAAAGAATATGACTTTATCAAAAATCCAGATGAACCGTGCATATATAGTAAAGTTGTAGCCAGAAGTGTCGTATTCCTCGTCTTGTACGTGGATGACATTCTATTGATAGGAAATGACATTCCTATGCTACAATCTGTCAAAGGATTCTTGTCACACAGGTTCTCCATGAAAGACCTGGGTGATGCCTCTTACATTCTGGGGATCCGGATCTATCGTGATAGATCCAAGAGGATGTTGGGACTTTCGCAGTCCAGGTATATCGACACTATACTGAAAAGATTCAGTATGGAAGATTCTAAGCGCGGTAATCTACCGGCTTGTCACGGAATCACCCTCTCCAAAGAGATGTCTCCCAAGACTGATTTGGAAAGGGAACGCATGTCAATTATACCCTACGCTTCTGCGGTAGGCTCTATAATGTATGCGATGTTGTGTACCAGACCAGATGTAGCTTACGCACTAAGCGTGGTAAGCCGGTATCAGTCAGACCCAGGGGAGAAACACTGGATAGCAGTAAAGAACATTCTCAAGTACCTGAGGAGGACTAAGGAGATGTTCTTGGTTTATGGCGGAAAAGACCTCAGGTTGGAGGCCTTTGCTGATTCCGGCTTCCAGAGTGATAAGGACGATTCCAAGTCCATGTCGGGTTATGTCTTTACCCTCAATGGAGGGGCGGTGTGCTGGAAGAGCTCCAAGCAGGACACCGTTGCTGACTCGACGATGGAAGTGGAGTATATTGCTGCTTGCGATGCCGCAAAAGAAGCAGTCTGGATGAAGAAGTTCCTAACAGAACTTCAGGTGGTTCCTACCATAGTTGATCCAATACCTCTGTATTGCGACAACAACGGAGCTATAGCTTTAGCGAAGGAACCAAGGTCCCATCAGAAGTCCAGACACATCTTGAGGCGGTATCACCTGATCAGGGAGATCATTGATCGTCAGGAGATCGAGGTTCGGAGAGTTGCTTCAGAAGAGAACATTGCTGATCCATTCACGAAGGCCCTTCCTCAGATTCAGTTCGAGAGGCTACTCGAGATCATTGGTCTACGATATGCCAGTACATGGCCCTAGTGCAAGTGGGAGATTGTTAGTGTTTATACCCTAGAAGGCCATTACTGTATCATACTAGTTTGTATATTACTTAATGGAAGCTTGGGATATTCACATGTATATAACAGTCTTGCTAAACATGGTAGTATGCTACTTGGTTTTTCTATCTTAATATGTGAGTGTACGTATTGATAGAGCTCTTAGGATCTTGCTTGTCTACCAGCGTTGTGATGGCAGTCACACTAGTGGGGGCTGGATAGTCTACAAGCACATCCTTATTCTGGTCCCTGGTAGTTGGATTATCGAGACAGAGCATCGATACTCCGGAGTAGACTGGTGTGTACGCTTCTCATCCCAGTTGGGGAGATGGTCTGTCCCACAGCCGTCAGTACGTCGTACTGGAGATAGTATACAGGTGCTCGTTAGGTTACGGGTACACCGGACAGGACTCACAGGGAACTGTTGGTTGGTTTGATACCAGTCGTCAGTGAACAGTTCCCAGGTGACATGAGTACAGCGTAGTCCGCAGACTTGACACTGCTACTTCGCCTCGAGTGTGTCCCACTGTTCTTAGATTGCTACCCTACCACGGCTCAAAGGAGTCGTCCAAACAGGTAGCAGTTGGGTGCAGTCCCGAGCACTTGGAGGCAATGGCGGTTAGACAGGATTCGTCCCTCCCGGTATTGGGAGTAGATATCGTGCTGTGTCAGAGAGCCATTACGCAAAGTCCCTGGCCAGGGCAAGCGAGATTTACTGGTAGGTTCCAGTAGTTTCTCAGGGTGTAATGGGCTTCGCTCCGACACGACTTATACCGCTATTAGGGGACTGACGCTTGCCGCCCCCTAGGCCCGATATGCGATAGTCTTGGACGAACGGACCGGACTGTATGGAGATTGTCACATCAGACTCAGTAGGAGTTCGGATGGGTTTTCTCATCGGCCTTCTTATCGACAACTACCTGGGGACCGTTACGTACAGCTAGTGCCGCTTGCGGTCTGTGGTTAAACCCACTGCCAGCGTAGTAGTCGAGTCTCTAGAGTCCCACACAGAGAGTTTCCTACTCCAGGCGAAACGATATAGAGGTTGCATGGTTTTGCGACAAAGGGTTCGGACGCATACGTGCGTTTACGCGCGTACGACTTTCGGACAGTTTTTACCAGTCGGCTTTGGTTTAAGCCAGTTACTGGTATCCGGTTATTAGATTTTTACAGTCTAAAGTTTTTCCGTATTTTTGCGGATTGGAGGGGCGTTCTCGTAATTGTACGAGAAGCTTCTAGAAGATGTGACTAAGGAGGTTACTTTGGATAAGATTGTGAGTCATGAGAGTGATTCATCATTATCATTATTGCACCATAAATGATAATGACACATGCTTAATGAATCACCTCTTTTCATTTATGAAGCATGCTTATTCATTTCTATTATTCATTATTCTAAAATAAGAATGCTTCATAATATATTATGATACACTCACTATCTCATCTCATTATCATTATCATATTCTCTCTCCTCAAGCTCTCATCTTCAAGAGACTAATCCTTAATCCTCATGTGTTGAGATCAAAGGATTAGTTAGACTTAAACATCCATTACCTTCACTCTATATCATCCTTTCTTCTTTGATTAGCAATCAAAGTAGATTAGTTACCTCAAGTTAGAGGTGTAGCTTGGTGTTTTGCTCTCGGATGGATCGTCTACTACCTAGAGAAGGTCGAGGAGAACAAAGGAGGACACAAAGACGAAGGACCGGTTTCATTAGGTATAATCCCTAAACACAATTGATAAGAAACTCTTTGTGTACGGTTATTTATAGTTTAGCTTCGATTTAAGCGGTTAGTCGATGTTCGTTCCTTAAACATGATCGTTTTTGTAAATTCCGCCTCCCCACAAGTACTGGGGTGTACTACATCGACTTACAGTTTTGTTTAATAGATGTACGACTTGCCGAAACCATGATATCAGTAGTTCATGTAAATGGAAAGGATATAGACGGATAGTCATGTAGACCAGTCAAATGTATATCCATGGTTCGGTCAAATCATGTTCATGTTGATATAGATTGAATTCTGGTATAAATGGATTCATGTTGAATTGGATTTATACTTGAAACATATTCAAGGATAGATTGATTGATTTCATATTAGACTGAGACTCTGCCTGAGTCAGACACTTAAACAGAATTGAAGTCCTGAATTAGTTTTGGAGTTATCGGTAACTGCTGCACATGGACGGCAGGATCTGTGTATTTTTCCAAGACAATTACAGTATTGATAACACCGTTTTTAGGTTGTCTACCTTAGATATGCAAGCACCCATATTCTCCGGCTCCCTGAAACTCAAGAGAACTGGTCCCGCTTAAATTTATATTTACTAGGGTCCTTATTGTAAATTAATATTACTTGAGGGGTTTTATGAAAAATAGTTTTGATATATTTTCAAAATAAACCTTAAGTATTTATTTATCGTCTTTAGGGTTTTCAAAGTTGTAATTTTTATAAAATGAAATATTCTAGTGGATATAAATCTAACTTTGAATAGTATATGGTATTTTCTTGTAATTTGACTTGTATTGAATGTGATGGTAGTTTCATGATCTTTTGTGACTCTTCTGATTTAAAAAAACATGGAATATATAATATATTTAAAGTAGATATTTTGATAATAATATATATATATATATTAGAAATTATTTATTAATAGAAATCACGTTTTTCTTAAAATTATAATACAAATTCCATCGAGATTGTATGCTCCGTGAGGAGGTCTGCATCTCACCCTACTAGTCCGATGGATATGCGATAACCCGCACCAATCAAGTCGGATTCCCTAAAATGGGTTGTAAGGACTTAATCATTGTAAGTCGATGCCACACACCCCACGTGTTCGTGGGGAGGCGGAGTTTGCAAAAAACAATTTTTATTAGCTTCGTAACATCGACTAAACTCCAGGATCAATACTAAACCGTAACTAGCAATCTATCAAAGAGGTTTAACTACTATGTGTGAGTGTTATACCTCAAGTTCTCACTGTCCTTCACCTCCTCGATGTCCTTCTCCAAGTAGTGAGCTCCTTGAACTGAGAATGGAATGCACCTCCTCCTCGTCTTCTCCAAATTGTAGAAGATCCACCCGAGAGATCCGACTTTGAGCTTTAACCTCTAACTTGAGGCAACTAGGTTACTTGGTGTGCTAAAATTAGTAGCCTAAGATGTGTAGAGAGTGATGAGGAGTCTAGTAGTCTCACAAACCGTAGGATTCTCAACTCATGAGATGGTTAGGGTTTGAGATGAGAAAGAGAAAAGCTTGAGGAAATGAGAGGAGAAAGTATCTGTAGATTTTTTTAGGGTTTTTGCTTTTAAACCTAGTGAAAATATCTCACAAAAATATCTAAGTCAACAACTCACAAAAGAGTCCAAGAAAGTCAAAGCAAAACCCTAATCTCATTTCACTAAAATACCACAAAGTTTCCTCTCTCATTTTCTCCACCTCAAAAAGATTTTACTAATAAAGAAAACCCCTAATTTGAGGTGTCATTCTCCATGTTGTAATCTTGTCCAAATTACAAAATACCCCTCTCATTCGTATATACATACCCGCATCCGTATCCCGAGAAACACGAATACAATGAGACAAAACTAATTCAATAATCATATACTAGGATACGGCTTAAACCAAAACCCACTAGTAATGTCCTCCCGAACATCATATGCGCACAAGTACACGTATGTGATCGAACCCTGTCGTAAAACCATACGACTTCTACACGTTTCGCCCGAAGCTGGGAAACCTTCTGTGTGGGACTCTAAAGACTCGACGGTACTCTGGCAGTGGGTTTAACCACAAGCACGTCAGTGGCACTAGCTGTACGTAACGGCTACTCAGGTATCTATCGACAAAAAGGTCGATGAGGAAACTCATCCGTACCCCTACTGAGCTTGTCTGTGGCAATCTCCATACAATCCGGTATGTTCGTCTAAGAGTGTCGCATATCGGTCCTAGGGGCGGCAAGCGTCAGACCCCTAATAGTGCAATAAGTCGTGTCAAAGTGCGGCCAAAAACACCCTGAGAAACTACTGGAATCCGTACCAGCAAATCGCTCTTGCCCTTGCCAGGGACTTTGTGGAATAGCTTTCCGAACACAGCGCGACATCAACCCCTAATACCGGGAGAGACGAATCCTATCTAACCGCCACTGCCTCCAAGTGCTTCGGGACTGCACCCAACTACTACCTGTTTGCACGACTCAGCAGATCCGTGGTAGGGTAGTAATCTAAGAACAGTGGGAACACACTTGAGGCAAAGTAGCAGTTTCAAGTCGACGGACTAAGCTGTACTCTTGTCACATGGGAAATGCTACCTGACGATAGGTATATTACCAACCAGCAGTTCCCCACAAGTCCGTCCAGTGTAACTCATAACCCAATGAGCACCTGCATACTATCTCCAGTACGACGTACTGATGTCTGTGGGACAGACCATCTGCCCTGCTAGGAAGAGAAGCGTATACACTAGTCTACTCGGGAGTATCGATGCCCTGTCTTGATAATCCTGCGACTAAGGACCTGTGTAAGGATGTGCTTGTAGACTACCCAGCTCCCAGTAGTGTGACTGCCATCACAACGCTCGTAGTCAAGCAAAGATCCTAAGGGCTCTATCAATATGTATTAGCGATACGTTAAAAGAAACATATACACATATTAAGATAGATACAAACCAAGTAGCATACTGCTATATCGAGCAAGACTGTCATAAATCCGTGTATATATCCCAAGCTTCCAAAATATAATATACAATAATGGCCTCTAGGGCATATTACACTAACAATCATATAGAATTTAAATAAGACAATTTAAAGAATACGGTTTTGTAATAGTTTAGGGTATTTTGTTGTAAACTTGTAATTATCCCACAAACTAAAGTTCCAAAAGCCATCGTGCTAAAGGGTTACGCTAGCACCCCGACCATCTCCCGTGGCCAAATGCGGAACAAAAATTTTACTACGATTAGAAACTTGGAGCTAGAATAACACTAAACCCGGATCTTAACCATAAACCTTAACTAGCAAATTAAGAAGCTATCTACTATGAGAAGAGTTTATACCAAGAGGCTCAAGTCCTTCGGGTTTTCACTCCACTCCTTTAGTATGCTCCTTATAGTGTCCATGATCAAGCTTGAACTTTGGCCTCCTCACGTCAATGATGATCCATCCCAGAGTACCAACTAAAAGCTCTTACCTCTAATATGAGGTAACTAAAGAATCTAGTGTGCTAATCTAGGTTGCTTAGGTGATGTAGAGAGTGATTAAGAATTAGTTAGTCTCTTAGACCCTTGGATTCTCAACTCATGAGACACTTTAGGGTAAGAGGAAGAAGATGAGAGCTTGGAGGAGAGAGTGTGTGTGAGATATTATGAAATGAAAAATGGCAACCCTAGATAATTATGAAGCATAGAATAATATAAAATCAAGTATGCTTCAATAGTTATCATATAAGTTACTATGTGAGCCATCTAGTGGCCATGCTTCATTTAATGTAAATGAACAACTCATCCGCCACCTCATTTCATCATTTAATCAAAAAGAATAAATAAGAAATGAGGTGTCATCTTTTAGAAACACTCTTGCCAAAATTACAAGAATACCCCTCATCCGTATATACATACCCGTATCCGTATTCCGAAAAATACGAATACCCAGAGACTAAATATTCTGATAATCTAATACTAGGATCTGGCTTAAACCAAAACCCGCTAGTATTATCCGTCCGAACATCATACGTGCATAAGTGTACGTATGTGATCGAACCCTGCCGTAAAACCATACGGCTTCTACATCGTTTCGCCCGAAGCAGGGAAACCCTCTGTCTGGGACTCTAAAGACTCAACAGTACGCTGGCAGTGGGTTTAACCACAACCACATCAGCGGCACTAACTGTATATAACGGCTGCCCAGGTACCTGTCGAAAAGGAAGGCCGACGAGCAAACTCGTCCGAACTCCTACTGAGCTTATCCGTGACAGTATCCGTACAGTCCGGTCTCTTCGTCAAAGAGTATCGTATACCAGGTCTTGGGGGTGGTAAACGTCAGACCCCAATAACCCGATAAGTCGTTCTGATGTGGCTTAGGACCAATCCGGGAAACTACTGATCAACCTATTAGAAAATCCCAAGTGCCTTGGCCAAGGTCTTATGGAGCTAACCTATCGATCACTGTACAATATCAACTCCCAATACCGGGAGAGACGAATCCCCAACAATCGCTCACTGCATCCATGTGGCTCGAGACTGTACCCAACCAAAACCTGTTTGCACGACTCAGTAGAGCCGTGGTAGGGTAGTGATCAAAGCTCAATGGGAACTCACAAGAGACAAATGCCGATCTCAGGTCCGAAGACTAACCTGTACACATGTCACCTGAGAACTTCAATCTGACGATAGGTATAATACCACCTGGAAATTCTCGGCGAGTCCGTCCAATGTACTCACACCCAGTGAGCACCTATATACGATCTTAGGTGCATCAGACCAATGGCTGCGGGACCAACCATCCCCCGATAGGACTAGAAACGTATACACTAGTCTACTCTGGAGTATCAATGCCCAGTCTCGATACTCACGCGACTAGGGACCATTTAAGGATGTGCTTATGGACTATCTTGCTCCTACAAGTATGATCGCCATCACAACACAGGTAGTCAAGCAAGATCCTACGGGCTTTATCAACATGTAACCGCAATATGTAATAACGAGTATGATATATGCCATGTTAATATAAAGACAAACTATAATAGTATACTACCGTATCGAGTCTTTATCAATATGTGCAAGCTAGATTTAACAACAATAGAAATAAATACACAAATCCAGACAAAGAAAAGTCAAATAATATACTATAAAACTGAGCAAGATTGCCTTGTGCATACATATCCCTAGCATCCATATGTATAAAATACTGGCCTCTAGGGAATATATATCCAATAATCTCCCACTTTCACTAAAGGCCGGTAATTGGCGTACCGAATACCCAACGTCTGCACTAAGGCCAGCAGCTGGCGTACCGGATACCCAACATCTCAAAAAGTCGCTCGAACTGCGCTTGAGAGAGTGCCTTTTTAAATGGATCCACAGTGTTTTCTTTTGTATCCACTCTCCGTACCTCGATCTCCTGGTGATCTACGATCTCCCTGATCAGGTGATACCGCCTTAAGATGTGCCTGGATTTCTAATGGGACCGTGGTTCCTTCGCTAAAGCTATAGCCCCATTGTTATCACAATACACAGGTATCGGATCAACAATGGACGGAACTACCTGAAGTTCAACTATGAACTTCTTCATCCATACCGCTTCTTTTTCAGCATCGCTTGCAGCAATGTATTTAGTCTCCATCGTTAAGTCTGCGACGGTGTCATGTTTGGAACTTCTCCAACACACCGCCCCTCCATTGAGGGTAAACACAAAACCCGAGACAGACTTGATGTCATTCTTGTCACTCTGTAAGCTTGAATCGGTAAAGGACTCGACCCTGAGGTCTCCATTACCGTAAACCAGGAAGATCTCCTTAGTCCTTCTTAGGTACTTGAGAATGTTCTGCACTGCTGTCCAGTGGTTCTCACCTGGGTCTGAATGATACCGACTCACCACGCTTAGCGCGTAAGCTACATCTGGTCTTGTACATAGCATCGCATACATTATAGATCCTACCTCTGAAGCGTAGGGTATAGTGCTCATGCAAACCCTCTCCTCGTCAGTCTTGGAAGACATCTCCTTGGAGAGGGTGATTCCGTGCAATGCGGGTATATTACCGCGCTTGGAATCTTCCATACTAAATCTCTTTAGTACGATCTTTATGTATCTGGACTCCGAAAGTCCCAATAATCTCTTAGATCTATCTCTATAGATCTTGATCCCCAGAATGTACGAGGCATCATCCAGGTCCTTGATGGAGAACCTTTGTGACTAGAATAGCTTGACCGATTGTAGCATAGGAATATCATTTCCTATCAAAAGAATGTCGTCCACGTACAAGACTAGGAACACGACAGTTCGTCTTACAATCTTCTTATAAATACAAGGCTCATCCTCGTTCTTGATAAAGTCAAAATCCTTGATTGTTTCATCAAAACAGATGTTCTATCTCCGCGATGCCTGCTTTATTCCATAAATGGATTTAAGCAACTTGCACACCTTCCCGTTCCTCCCGCTGTCTACGAAACCTTCCGGCTGATCTATATAAATGCGCTCTTCTAAACTTCCGTTTAGAAAAGTTGTTTTTACGTCCATCTGCCAGATCTCATAGTCATGGAAGGCAGCAATGGCAAGTAGAATCCGAATGGATTTGAGCATAGCCACTGGAGAAAAGGTTTCGTCATAGTCCACACCTGGTCTTTGACGAAAACCTTTTGCAATGAGTCTAGCCTTATAGGTTTACACTTGCCCATCTACACCAAATTTCCTTTTGTAGATCCATTTGCATCCAACGGATTTTACCCCAGGTGGAGCAATTTCCAAGGTTCACACTTTATTGGTGTACATGGACTCCATTTCCGATTGCATACCATCCAGCCACTTATCAGAGTCCCTACTGATAATGGCCTGCCTGAAACTAGTAGGATCATCTTCTTCCAAGATGTAATCCTCTCTATCCCCGTCTATGAGAAAACCGTAGTATCTCTCGGGCGGATGAGAAATCCTACTAGATCTGCGAAGTGGCTGAGGTTCGTCTGGGATTACTGAATCTAGTAGTTCCTCCAAATCTTCAGTTACATTTTTTAGTTCATGGATTTCTCCCAGTTCTACCGTACTCCCACTAGTTTCTTTTGCAAGAAACTCCCTTTCTAAAAAGGTAGCATGGCGGGATACAAACACCTTCTGTTCCTCAGTGTGGTAGAACAGATATCCTAGTGAATCCTTAGTATATCCCACAAATTTACATAGAACTGAACGTGCCTGAAACTTGTCTAGTTTCTGTGTTTTCACATAGGCTGGACAATCCCATATCTTAATAAATTTAAGACATGGTTTCTTACTACTCCATATTTCATACGAAGTCTTAGGCACTGATTTGTACGGAACTTGATTCAAAAGGTATACCATTGTCTGAAGCGCATGTCCCCAGAATGAAAGAGGCAACTCAGCACTACTCATCATGGAGTGAACCATATCCAATAGGGTACGATTCCTCCGCTCCAATACACTGTTGTGCTGTGGTGTGTAAGAAGGAGTAAGATGAGAGAGAATTCCATTCTCTTTTAAGTAATCTAGGAATTCCATGCTCAAGTACTCCCATCCCCTATCAGACCGGAGGATCTTGATACTTTTGCCAATCTGGTTCTCTACTTCGTTCCTGAATTCGTTGAATTTCTCAAAAGCTTCAGATTTGTGTTTCATAAGATACACATCCGAATCTAGAGAGATCGTCAGTGAATGTGATGAAGTACGAGAACCCACCCCTTGCATGTATAGACATCGGACCACACACATCACTGTGTATGAGTCCCAAGAGCTCTGCTGCTCTTTCTCCATGTCCGGTGAACGGAGTTTTGGTCATCTTTCCCTTGAGACAAGACTGACAAGTTTTATAAGATGAAAATTCGAATGTATTCAAAAGTCCATTTTTAAGCAACTTGCGTAGTCTTCTCTCTCTGATATGACCAAGTATACAATGCCACAAGTAGGATTCGTTCGTATCTGAACTCTTCCTCTTGCGTGTGTTTTGTACATTGAGAACTGTGTTTTGATTAAAAATATATATACCATTACACAGTGTACCTTCTGCAACCAATACCTTAGCAAGGTAGATGTTCATGATATTTCTATCAAGAAAAAAGTTATATCCATCTTTATTAAGTAAAGAAACTGATATGATGCTGCAAACCATGGAAGGTACATAGTAGCAATTGTTCAAAATCATAGTATTGCCATTTGGCAACACTAGGTGATATTCACCGACGGCTGCAGCATTAACTTGTGCTCCGTTCCCTACTCTAAAGGACATATCACCAGGTCCAACTATCCTACTTTTTCTCAGTCCCTGCAATAAATTATAGATATGAGATCCTGATCCGGTATCTAGTACCCAGGAGGTAGGACTGACCGAAAAGCAGTTCTCAACTACAAGAACACCTGAAGGAGATGCAATAGTATGCTTCTTCTTCGATGAGGTCATCAAGGAATTCATGCTTTCATCTTTCTCTTGCTCATACTCAAAATTGTTGTCATAGTTTAGAGCCGAACCGACGTTCCCCAGCCCCGAATAAGAATTCGGATCGGTCAAGCGATACATTTTATTATCTTGATTAGGGCGTGAAATGGTTGCTACGTGGAGAAAGAGAAAAGAAACACTTAGCGTGCGCTCTTTGCAAGATTAGATTGGTTATTAATTTATCTAACCAGGATAACTCCCACTGTTTCCTCAAATTCTTCTTCAAACCCTAAAAGAAGAACTAGTCAGGATTTAATCGCACGTCATAATACTTGCTTAACCTTTCAGCCAGACTAGTGTTGGTACTTCGAAGGAGGTTTTCCAACGCTTTCGCGAAGTTCCTTAATTATATAACCTCTTTTCCCTGGAGGCATAGCCCCGCTAACACCGTTCTAGACACCTACTTGGTTTATAGCATTGATTGTTAAGTGAAATAATCTCCCAAGAGTAATCATACTCATCAGTAGGATCGGGATCCAACTATCATTGTGTGATGCACTAGATGGAATCCACTCTAATCACCACACTCCAGAAGATATGTTGAATCTGCAAGTTTCCTATATGTTTGAAACTCCCGATGTGGTTTTTACCTCTAGGACCCAAGTGACCTTGACGAATAATCAATAAATCAAAAGGTCCTAGTCAAGTTCAACCCGTCGTTATCCTGGATTGCATTAGACCCACCCGTATGATCCTAGACGAATAATCAACAAAATCATGTGACCATCATAACCAATCGTATCTATCAGTGCAACAGAGAATCATTACTCAGCTACCGTTCACTGTGCCTTGACGAATAATCAACAAACGCAGCACGAATACTATGTAGTAATTATCTGAAACGACGGAGGGCTATGGCTGGGTTTCTGGCGAAAAATCCCGTTAACGTAATGAACTTGATATAGTTAAAGGAACCTAAGCAGTTTTGAAAAGGAGTGGTTTAAACTCCGTTTTTTGAAAAACTAGTGGTTTTGAAGAAAACCAAGTAATCTACAGTATAGACTTTAGGTTTATTATCTTGCATTAATCAAAATTAATGCGGGTCCCATCAATTAACCCTATCACACCAGAAAAGAACGAAAATACAATGTGCGTATATGCCATCCGCATTCGCCACTGGGCCCGTCATCACCCGTTAGGTTACTTAACTAACGACAGAGCAGGGGCTGGACTAGCGCGGGTGTAAACATATACAACATCTACTAGTAAATATATAAATATATATAACATTCGTCCCAGGTATGATAATAAGAAACACCACAGAATCTCAGCCAACAATACTGAATGGTGGATTAACTTGGAGCCCCGGGTTTTATTTGAGCCGCAAATAAAACCTGACGTTCCCGGTCGTGTAGATAGCTCGTGCAATGAGAACCTAGACCCCTACGAGCGCGGCAAGTTACCCGCCAATCCCAGAAGCGAGGAAACCCCCTTCAACAAAGTGAATGGGCTACCCGGCAGTTCACGGAATCCGGTAACTTGGGCGCCCCTCCGTGGGTCATACTATACCCCCCTACGAGTGCGGCGAATAGCCCGCCAATTCTATAGTGAAGCCCCCTCCGTCCCAACGCCATGAGATGCGGGCTTGTTGCCTTATAGAACCCGGCTATTCGTGCACTCCACCGCAGGGTAATCCTAGTACAGAAAAAGAAAATAATATGTACAAATAGTGGCATCGACCTCAACCCGGTCGTGCCCTAATCAAATAATATACAACCTGGCAAATACGGCAATCCACATGTCGGACGCTCGCCCCGCAATAACAAATATACAAATGAATATAAACTGTACTGCTAACATTGCACCACATGCTATCCACCACGACTATCCAACCACAATCACAGCACAAGCACAGAACATCAACGTGAATGTCATGTTCGCAAACTCGTCTAAAAGAACATATAGCAATTAGACGAGTCATACCAATCGAATGACATTCACAGTCGCAGATAAAAGTGAATGTACTGATAAACATTTAAACAGTGTTAAATTATCGACTTCGAAACACCCCGAATAGCCCCAAACAACTAGATAAAACCATATCAAAACTGGGCTAAACTAGCAATACCACTGAACCAACATTCTAGAGACCGGACCGGACCCAAAATATGAAACCCAAATTCCCAGATAGAGTCGGCCAGCTCGGTTTTTAAGGCAATGTGCTCGGCCAAAAACAGGTGGAATTGGCTCATATTTGGGGTGCAGTCTATGTGTCACCTAAGAAGTTTTCTGCAGTTGCTAAAATAATTTTTGAAGACCAAATAAAATTCGATAGAAACTGGAATGTTCAGGGTACTGAATTGGAGTTGTTTCGGTTTCGATACTTTAACATCGTTTAAACTTGCTAGTGTAGGTTTTATGGGCTGGCTCTGATACCATGAAGGGTTACGCTAGCACCCCGACCATCTCCCATGGCCAAATGCGGAACAAAAATTTTACTACGATTAGAAACTTGGCGCTAGAATAACACTAAACCCGGATCATAACCATAAACCTTAACTAGCAAATTAAGAAGCTATCTACTATGAGAAGAGTTTATACCAAGAGGCTCAAGTCCTTCGGGTCTTCATTCCACTCCTTTAGTATGCTCCTTGTAGTGTCCATGATCAAGCTTGAACTTCGGCCTCCTCGCGTCAATGATGATCCACCCGAGAGTACAAACTAAGAGCTCTTATCTCTAATATGAGGTAACTAAAGAACCTAGTGTGCTAATCTAGGTTGTTTAGGTGATGTAGAGAGTGATTAGGGATTAGTTAGTCTCTTAGACCCTTGGATTCTCAACTCATGAGACACTTTAGGGTAAGAGGAAGAAGATGAGAGCTTGGAGGAGAGAGAGAGAGTGTGAGATATTATGAAATGAAAAATGGCAACCCTAGATAATTATGAAGTATAGAATAATATAAAATCAAGCATGCTTCAATAGTTATCATATGAGTCACTAGGTGAGTTATCTAGTGGCCATGCTTCATTTAATGTAAATGAACAAATCATCCTCCACCTCATTTCATCATTTAATCAAAAAGAATAAATAATAAATGAGGTGTCATCTTCTAGAAGCACTCTTGCCAAAATTACAAGAATACCCCTCATCCGTATATACATACCCGTATCCGTATTCCGAAAAATACGAATACCCAGAGACTAAATAATCCGATAATCTAATACTAGGATCTGGCTTACACCAAAGCCAGCTAGTATTATCCGCCCGAAGATCATACGTGCACAAGTGTACGTATGTGATCGAACCCTACCGTAAAACCATACGGCCTCTACATTGTTTCGCCCGAAGCAGAGAAACCCTTTATGTGGGACTCTAAAGACTCAACAGTACGCTGGCAGTGGGTTTAACCACAAGCACGTCAGCGGCACTAGCTGTACGTAACGGCTACTCAGGTACCTGTCGAAAAGGAAGGCCGACGAGCAAACTCGTCCGAACTCCTACTGAGCCTATCCGTGACAGTATCCGTACAGTCCGGTCTCTTTGTCAAAGAGTATCGCATACCAGGTCTAGGGGGTGGTAAACGTCAGACCACAATAACCCGATAAGTCGTGCTGATATGGCTCAGGACCAATCCGGAAAACTACTGATCAACCTATCAGTAAATCCCAACTGCCTTGGCCAAGTTCTTATGGTCCTGACCAATCAATCACTGTACGATATCAACTCCCAATACCGGGAGAGACGAATCCCCAACAATCGCTCACTGCATCCATGTGGCTCGGGACTGTACCCAACCAAAACCTGTTTGCACGACTCAGTAAAGCCGTGGTAGGGTAGTGATCAAAGCTCAATGGGAACTCACACGAGACAAATGCCGATCTCAGGTCCGAAGACTAACCTTTACACATGTCACCTGAGAACTTCCATCTGACGATAGGTATAGTACCATCTGGAAGTTCTCGGCGAGTCCGTCCAGTGTACTCACACCCAGTGAGCACCTATATATGATCTTAGGTGCATCAGACCAATGGCTGCGGGACCAACCATCCCCCGACGGGGCTAGAAACGTATACACTAGTCTACTCTGGAGTATCAATGCCCAATCTCGATACTCACACGACTAGGGACCATTTAAGGATGTGCTTATGGACTACCCTGCTCCTACGAGTATGATCTCCATCACAACGCAGGTAGTCAAGCAAGATCCTACGGGCTTTATCAACATGTAACCGCAATATGTAATAACAAGTATGACATATGCCATGTTAAGATAAAGACAAACCATAATAGTATACTACCGTATTGAGTCTTTATCAATATGTGCAAGCTAGATATAACAACAATAGAAATAAATACACATATCCTGACAAAGACAGGTCAAATAATATAGTATAAAACTGAGCAAGATTGTCATGTACATACATATCTCTAGCATCCATATGTATAGATATACAATATTGGTCTCTAGGGCATATATATCCAACACGTGCTATGTCAAGAATGAGTGTTGTGATGAGGTAGGTCGTTATCTCGTGAGTTTTCTAAAGGTAATACAAAGGAATATGATGAAATATGTAGAATGTAAAGTTTATGGTATTTGTTCGTAAAAATGTGATAAAAGTTGCATAACATGTTATTTTGAGATGTAATTTGTTCTAAAGTGTTTGGTTATGATTGTTAAACAATATATGAAGAATTTGTAGGTTTTTTATTAAGAAAATTTAGGTTTTTAAAGAAAAGAGAATCGGAAGTTAGAATAACTCTGCTTCCGACGAATTTTGAAGTGAGAGTGTTTTTATATTAGAATGAGAGGAGAGGAAAGGGGACTTACTGATTTAGAGAAGAGTGAGGAGGTAGAGAGAACTTTTGAAGACGTCGTGGAGTCGCGTCGTCACCGGATTTGTCCCGAATTGTCGCCAGAACTTGACCTTAAGCTAACTCCACTTGTATAACTTTTGGACTTGGAAAATTTAGAGAGTTTTGGCAATGGATTTCTGAATGAGGAGAGCTAGGATGTTGGGTTGTATTTATAGGAGAAATTAGGGTTTAGGGTAATGAAGAATGGAATTAAAAATGTATTAAAATTTGGATTAAAGAGGTGAATTAACACTCTCTGTTAATGTGCAGAAAAATCAAACAGAATAGGAGTAACGGGGTAGGCCAAGGGGTGATAGGGTTAAGAGACGGAGGCATTTGGGACGGGTGGGACCAGCGGCGCCGTCCCCTAAGGAGATCTCGCAGGTCTATAGCGTAGGGATGAGGTCTGGATTGAAGACACGTGTCCATGGCTGTATAAATAACAATTTCCACATGTTTGTTTTATGAGACTTTTCATTTTTACGTGTGTTGCACGTGTAAACTTTTGGGCCTCCAAAAGTTTTAAAGAAAAATCATTAAAAAAAATATGTGGCTGAGAGGATTTGAACACATGGGCTACGCCACAGCAGTGCAAGGCTTTACCAATGAGCTATTGGTTATTTCTTGCTGTTCAAAAGCAAATTAAATACTTATAGCATACAAAGAATTGCAAATACTACATTTGTACATTAACTTTTAAACAAATTTTCTGTACATTAAAACAGAGTCGTTACTACTGGGAAAGGGCGATATGTCTCTCAGAGTAGGGAACGGAGCAATTGTTGCTGCCGAACCTGCCGGCGAATATCACCTTGTATTGCCAAATGGTAATACATTGATTTTGAACGACTGTTATTTCATACCATCGATGATGTGCAATATAATATCCGTCTTTTTATTAGATAAAAAAGGATATAACTTTGCATTAGAGAAAAATGTTATGAACATTTTCCTAAACCAATAGTTGATTAGATTTGGTATGTTGTGTAACGGTATATACATTCTAAATCAAAATACAGTTCTAAATATACAGAACACACACAAGAGGAAAAGTTCAGAAATGAACGAAGCTTTCTTGTGGCATTGTAGACTTGGTCATATCAATGCGACAAGACTAGCGAAGCTGCATAAAGATGGATATTTGAATCGGTTTGAATTTATATCTTATGAATCTTGCGAGTCATGTCTCAAAGGTAAGATGACCAAAACTCCGTTTATAGGACACGGAGAAATAGCTACTGAACTCTTAGGATTGATACATAGTGATGTATGCGGTCCTATGTCTACACATGCCAGGAATGGTTCCTCATACTTTATTACATTCACTGATGATCTCTCAAGTTTCGGACATGTGTTCCTGTTGAAACACAAATCTGAAGTTTTTGAGAAATTCAAGGAATATAAGTACGAAGTAGAGAACCAGACATGCAAAAGTATTAAAGTCCTTCGATCTAATCGAGGAGGAGAATACTTAAGCATGGAATTCCGAGACTATTTAAAAGAGAATGAGATTCTCTCTCAGCTTACTCGTCCGTATACACCACAGCACAATGGAGTTTCGGAGTGGAGAAATCGCACCCTATTAGATATGGTGCGCTCTATGATGAGTATTGCTGAGTTGCCTATTTTCTTTTGGGGTTATGCACTTGAAATAGCTGCATACCTATTGAATATGATTCCTACCAAATCTGTGCCTACCACTCCATATGAGATATGGAAGGGGAAGAGACTATGTCTTAATTTTATTAAGATATGGGGTTGTCCGGCTTATGTTAAAACGCGTAATCCGGACAAGCTCGAGGCAAGGTATGTTCTGTGTAAGTTTGTTGGATATCTCAAACATTCACGAGGGTATATTTTCTACGACACCAAGGAACAAAAGGTGTTTGTTTCTCGACATGCCACCTTTTAGAAAAGGAATTTCTTGTGAAAGAAATCGGTGGTAATGAGGTAGAACTGGAAGAAGTTCCAGACAACTGATGATTTGATAGAACCGAAGGATTCGATAGTCCCCGAAGAATCTCAGCCACTCCGCAGATCTAGTAGAGTTCCTCATCCACCTGAGAGATACTACGGTTTTCTCATAGACGGTGGAAGTGAGGATTGCATTATGGAAGATGATGACCCAACTAGTTTCGATTAGGCCATCATAAGTGGGGGCTCTATGAAATGGCTGGATGCTATGCGATCTGAGATAGAATTCATGTACACCAACAAAATATGGAATTTGGAAGTTGCTCCTGAAGGGGTAAAACCCATTGGGAGCAAGTGGATCTTCAAGAAGGAAATTGGTGTAGATGGAAAGGTTGAGACCTTCAAAGCTAGACTTGTAGCAAAAGGTTTTCTTCAATGACCAGGTGTCGATTATGATGAAACATTTTCTACAGTGGCTATGCTTAAGTCTATTAGGATCCTACTTGCCATTGCTGCATACCATGACTACAAAATCTGGCTGATGAACGTCAAGACCGCTTTTCTAAATGGTGATTTAGAAGAGAGCGTGTACATGACACATCCAAAGGGCTTCATAGACAGAGGGAGCAGCGGAAAGGTGTGCAATCTGCTTAAATCAATCTACGGATTAAATCAGGCATTGTGGAGCTGGAACATCTATTTTGAAGTAGCGGTCAAAGAGTTTGACTTCATCAAAAACGTAGATGAACCGTGTATATACAAAAAGGTTTTAGAGAGTAATGTTGTCTTCCTCGTATTGTACGTGGATGACATACTCTTGGTAGGAAATGATATTCCTATGCTACACTCGGTCAAGCTCTTCTTATCACAAAAGTTCTCCATGAAAGATCTGGGTGATACCTCCTACATCCTGGAGATTAAGATCTATAGAGATATATCTAAAAGGATATTGGGATTGTCCCAATCCAGGTACATTGACACCATACTAAAGAGTTTTAGTATGGAAGATTCTAGGAGTTTACCCGCTTGTTAATGAATCACTCTCTCCAAAGAGATGTCTCCCAAGACTGATTTGGAGAGGGCTCGCATGCAAGTGATACCCTATGCTTCTGCAGTTGGGTCTATCATGTACGCGATATTATGCACCGGACCGGATGTAGCTTACGCACTTAGTGTGGTAAGTAGGTATCAATCAAATCCTGTGGAGAAGCACTGGACATGTGTGAAGAACATTCTTAAGTACATGAGAATGACTAAAGAGATGTTCTTAGTGTATGGTAACGGTGAACTCAAAGTGGAGTCCTTTACCGATTCGAGCTTCAAAAGTGATAAGGACGATAGTAGGTCGGTCTCGGTTTTTGTCTTTACCCTCAATGGAGGAGCGGTATGTTGGAAGAGTTCCAAGCAAGATATCTTAGCAGACTCGACGATGGAGGCTGAATACATCGCTGCCAACGATGCTGCCAAAGAGGCTATCTGGATGAAGAAGTTCATTGCTGAACTTGGTGTGGTTCCATCCATTGAGGATCCAATACCCTTGTATTGTGATAACAATAGAGCTGTGGCTTTGGCTAAGGAACTCCGGTCCCATCAGCGATCCGACATATTCTTAGGCGGTACACTTGATCCGAGAGATAGTTGATCGTCGGGAGATCGAGATCAGGAGAGTTGACACGAAGGATAACACGGCGGATCCACTCACGAAGGCCTTCCCCTAGTCGTAGTTTGAAAGACTTTTTGGGATGTTGGGTATGCGATACTACAACAACTGGCCTTAGTGCAAGTGGGAGATTGTTAGGAATATGTATGCCCTAGAGGCCATTATTGTATGATATAGTGGATGCTTGGACATATATATAGAGAGAGAGGACTTTCTTGCTCGACATGATAGTATGCTATCTGGTTGCACTTTATCTTAACATGTACACTTGTATTATAATACCGTCTCTCTGATACATGTTGATAAAGCCCTTAAGATGTTGGCTTGAGTACCAGGACTATGATGCAGATCATACTAGTAGGGCTTGTGTAGTCCACAAACACATCCTTTAACAGTTCTTAGTCGAGGGAATATCGAGACAGGGCATCGATATTCCAGAGTAGAATGGTGTGTACGTTTCTTGACCCTGTATGGGACGATGGTTGATCCCACAACCATTGGTGTTTGACATCAAAGATTGTACACAGGTGCTCATTAAAGAATGGGTACACCGAACAGGACTCGCCGAGAACTCCTAGATGGTACTATACCTATCATCAGATAGCAGTTCTCTGGTGACATTTATACAGGTTAGTCTATAGATCCGAGATCATCATAGTGTCTTGTGTGGTTCCCACTGTACTTTGATTTCCTCCTTACCACGGCTCAAAGGAGTCGTGCAAACAGGTGGATTTTGGGTACAGCCCCGAGTCATATAGAAGCAGTGAGAAATAGGAAGGGTTTCGTCTCTCCAGGTATAGGGAGTTGATGTTGCGCTATGCTCAATTGGCTATAATAGCAAGTCCCTGGCCAGAGATGATGAGATTTACTGGTAAGTGTTATCAGTAGTTTCTCGAAAGGTTATAAGCCACACATCGGCATAACTTATCAAGTTAATGGGGTCTGACGATTCCACCCCTAGACTCGATATGCGACATATCAGACGAAGAGACCGGACTGTACGGTAAGTGTTGCATATAGGCTTCACGAGAGTTTGGACAAGCTTGCTTGTTTATCTTCTATTCGTTCAATACCTGGGTAGCCGTTACGTCCAGCTAGTACCGCTGACGGCTTGTGTGTATCTGATATGATCATTACCTACTGCTGGCGTATTGACGAGTCATTAGAGTCCCACACGGTGGTTTCCTAGCTCAATTGAAACGAAGTAGGGCACATATGATGATATGTGCGAGACCTTGATTAAATACGAGTATATGATACTGTATTCTAATCTCGCGATATTTGATATCGGTTAGGTTATATGTGATATAACCGGATTATTGAATCAAGTATTGATTCAATGATTTATTATATGTATATATATATATATATATGTTTGATATTGGCCGGTTGTATATGATATGACCAGATTATTGAATCAAGTATTGATTTAATATTGAATATCAGTCGGTTATATGTGATATAACCGGATTATTGAATCAAGTGTTGATTTGATAATATGACATACATATATAATATGATATTAGTCGGTTATATATGATTTAACCGGATTATTGAATCAAGTGTTGATTTAATAATTTGATATATATTTATATTTGATATATTTATATATTAACTAATATTATTGCTCACTTATAATTTTCTTCTCTTGATATATAATTGTATATATATATATATGATATATATATATATATATCATATATGTATGATATATATATATATATAATGGATTATTGTATCATGGTTGATGATACATAAAACATGGGTGTATGAGACTACTCTAGGGTTTAAGATAATTGGGATGAATTTATTTTAAAGAGGAAATAAAAAGATTAGAAATGAGTCATGGCTTGGATGCTTGGAGAAGCATTGAGAAGCCATGACTCATCTCTTGTGTTTTGTTTTACTCTTAGATATTTTTTGATCCCATTCTTATCTTGTCCTCATGGTTTACTCTCGCATTATTCATCACAAACTCACCCAAGTTCATTATCTTCTTCTTCTTGAGTTCTAAGCTCTAGGGTTTTTTTGAGTTGAAGAAAAAGAGAGAAATATATTTCTAAAGTGAGCATAACTCCTACTTCATCAACCTACACTAATCTAGCCCATTAGCATAGGTTGTTTGCTTCACTAATACTTTGATTAGTAAACTATTAGCTTGAGTTAGAGAGACTTCAAGGTGGATCATTTTCGGCTTCGAAGATTACGTAGTAAGCTCTATCCTTTCTTCAAGTGGAGATAAGAAGAGTTCTAAGGACTAGTACATGGAGCTTTAGAAGTGAAGGACTTGGTCTACAAAGGTTGTAACCCTCTTCATATAGTTTAGAACTTGCTTACATGCTTATAAACCCTAATTCTCTAGTTCGATTCTAGATTAGTATAGTTTAGACTTGTAGATTTTTTTAAATTGCATACTTGATACATGTGGAAACCTAGTAGAGGTGCTAAGATACACTTTCAAATACAAGGTTCATCTACATTTTTGATAAAGTCAAATTCCTTGACCGTCTCACCAAAGCGGATGTTCCAACTTTGTGATGTCTGCTTTAATCCATAAATGAATTTAAGTAACTTGCACACCTTTTCGTTGCTCTCACTGTCTATCCTCTGGTTGATCCATGTAAACACACTCTTCTAAACTTCCATTTAGAAAAGCGGTTTTAACATCCATCTGCCAGATGTCATAGTCATGGAAAGCAGCAATGGCAAGTAGGATCCGAATGGATTTAAGCATAGCCACTAATGAGAAAGTTTCATCATAGTCCAATCCAGATCTTTGACGAAAATCTTTAGCAACAAGTCTAGCTTAGAGGTTTCTACCTGTCTATCTACACCAATCTTCTTTTTAAAGATCCATTTGCATCCTATGAGTTTTACCCCAGGAGGAGCAAAATCCAAAGTCCATACTTTGTTTGTGTACATGGATTCCATCTCGGATCGCATAGCATCCAGCCACTTCACCGAGTCTTTACTCGTGATAGCTTGCTGAAAACTAGTTGGCTCATCGTCATTGATGATGCAATCCACTCGATCCCCGTCTATGAGAAAACCGTAATATCTCTCGAGCGAATGAAACTGCCTACTGGATCTGCGAAGTGGAATAGGTACGTCTGGTTTCATTGAAACTTCAGGTTCCACTAAGTCTTCGGTAATAGCTTGTGGTTCTGGAATTTCGTCCAGTTCTATTGCGTTCCCACTAATCTCTTTTTCAAGAAATTGAGTTTCCATAAAGCGATCATGATGAGAAACAAAGATCTTTTGTTCCTCAGCGTAATAGAAATAACACCACCTAGAGTTCTTGGGGTATCCCACAAACTGACACAATATTGAACGTGCATCGAGCCTGTCCGGGTGAACTTTTTTGATAAAATCAAGACAACCCCATATCTTAAGATACATAAGATAGGGTTTCTTCCCACTCCAGATTTCATATGGAGTGGTAGGCACAGACTTAGTTGGAACCTTATTCAATAGATATGCAGCAGATTCTAGTGCATAACCCCAGAAGGATGGCGGCAACTAAATATTACTCATCATGGAACACACCATATCAAATAAGGTGTGATTTTGTCTTTCTGATACACCGTTGTGTTATGGTGTGTATGGAGGAGTAAGCTGATAGAGAATTCCATTCTCTTTTAGATATTACAGGAACTCGGCACTTAAGTATTCACCACCCCGATTAGATCGGAGTATCTTGATACTTTTGCCGGTTTGCTTTTCCGCTTCATTCTTATACTCTTGGAATTTCTTAATGGCCTCGGATTTATGTTTCATCAAGAAACATGTCCATACTTTGAGAAATCATCGGTGAAAGTAATGAAGTAGGAATAGCCACTTCTTTCATGCGTAGACATTGGCCCACACACGTCGATGTGTATGAGCCTTAGGAGCTCAGTAGCTCTTTCTCCGTGTCCAGTAAACGGATTTTTGTCATCTTTCCTTTGATACATGATTGAAAAATTGTATATGATTGATACTCAAATGGATTTAAATATCCATCTTTATGTAACTTAGTCAATCGTGTTTCATTGATATGACCAAATCTACAATCCCATAAGAAAGCTTGATTTGATTCTGGAGTCTTTCTTTTTAGAGTGTTTTGGACGTTAAAAACTTGATGTTGATTAAGAACGTATATTCCGTTATTAAGTGTACCCGACCCAATAATTTCATGATTTAAGTGAATGTATATGACATTGCTTTCAAGTGCAAAATTATATCCTTCATTAGATAGTAAATATACAGATATAATATTACACATCATACTGGGTATACAAAAGCAGTTATGCAATAACAAAATATGTCCACTCGCCAATCCTAGGTGATATTCACCTAATGCAATAGCATCCACATTGGTTTCGTTGCCAACCCTGAGGGTCATATCACATTTCCTTAAAACTCTACGGCTTCTCAGCGCCTGCAAAGAATTACAGATGTGAGATCCTGATCCAGTATCTAATACCCAGGAAGTAGAGTTAATAGAGAAACAATTTTAAATCACGAACACACCTGAAGCCGAAACCACAACTTTCTTCGGGTCCTGGTTCTTGGCTTTTAAAACCCGGCAATCCTTCTTCCAATGTCCCTTCCTACGACAGTAGAAGCATTCTTCCTTTGTGGCTGCCCCCTTCCCCCTCCCCCCTCCCGATATTATCTTTTCCCTTACCATGCACCTTCTGCACACCTCCTCTCAGTTTGATGGGGGCCTTCTTCTTCTTCCCCTTGGCCTTAGCCTTGGATTTAGCAGAAGAAGAATCCCTAATAAATAGAGCGGGTGTTTCCTTGGATTTTTTCAAGGTGCCCTCTGCCACCCTCAATATGTTGAGAAGCTCAGGAAGTGTAACTTCCATCTTTTGCATATTGAAATTCAATATGAACTGGGCATAGGTGGAGGGAAGGGACCATAGAATTAAGTCGGTATACAACTCATTTTCCAACGTAGTTCCTGGATCCGTGAGCTCTTCAATGAATATAATCATCTTCAGGACGTGGTCCTCAACAGATGATCCGACAGCCAACGTCGCTTCAAACAATTTCTTCGAACTCTCATATCTTACGATATGAGATTGCTCTCCATATAAGTTTTTGGTATGAAGGAAGATGGAAACAAGGTCCATCTTCTCGTGCCGCCTCTAATGTTCATTATCCATGGAGGCCAGCACGAGACACATGGGTTTCGCGCAATCAAGATCCTAAGTTTTACGGACCTCAATGTCTGCGACCGAGGATTCTGGACCTGGAACTGGGGGTATTAGACGTGAGGACGTATGCAACCTTATCATAAGTAAGGGACATATGGACGTTCCTCAGCCAGTCTTTATAATTCGCCCCAGCGAGTTTGTTTTTATCTAATATAAGCTTAAGTCCCATCATGGTCGCTGCAATTAGGAGAGATAGAAAAGAAACACTCAGCATTTGCTCTTGCAAGTTTAAATTGGTTATTAGTTTATCTAAACAGGATGGTTCCTACTATTTCCTCGAATTCTCCTTCAAACCTTAAAAGAAGAATTAGTCGGGATTAATCGCACCCTACAAATTCGCTTATCTTTCGACCAGGCCAGTATTGGTACTTCAGAGGGAGGTGCCCCGTGCTTTCGCACGGACCTAATTAAATAACCTCGTTTTCCCAGAGGCGTAGCCCCGTTAACACCTTTCTAGACACCTACTTGATTAGTTAATTGCAAAGTGAAAAATTCTCCCGAAGAGTAGCGGATACTCACAAAAGGATCGGGAACTATCATTGTGTGATAATTTTGAAGGAAGCCTACCAAAACTACCACACCCCAGAAGGTATGCAACACTTACAAGTTTCATGTATGTTTGAAACTCCCGATATGGTTTTTTCCCCGAGCGCTAATAATCTTGACGAAGGTCAAAACTTTATAAGTCGCAAGTCAAGTTCAACCCGTCATTGTCCAGATTAATTTAGACCCATTCGTATAAGCCCTTGACGAAGGTCAAAACAGCTGTACGCATGTCCTTAATTAATGCATCTATCTATGCTACAAATAAGCACCCACTAGCTACCAAACACTATTCCTTGGCGAAGGTAAAACACATAGCATGAATACCAGTAGATATCTATATGAAATGATGGAAGGCTACGGCTGCTTTTAGAGAAAACCGTTAATGTAATGAACTTGATATAGTCGAAAGAACCGAATAGCTTTTGAAAAGGAGTGGTTTAAGCTCCTCTTTTAAAAGTTGTTTTTGAAGAAAACCTCGTGGTTTTGCAATTGTTCCAAAGACGTCATATTTTAAGTTTATTACTTTTCATTAAGTGAGATTAATGTGGTCCCATCAATTAACCCTATCATTACAGAAAGAAACAAAAATAAAACATATTCTTATACTATCCGCATTCGCCACGGGGCCCGTCATACACCGTTAGGTTACTTAACTAACGGCAGAGCGAGGGCTGGACTAGCGGGGTGCAAAACATAAGCAACGCTTATTATATATATAATATATATAGCCATTTGTCTCACATAATAATAGCCATTCCAGATCACAGATCATAGCAGAAGCAACACAGATGAATATATTGGATATACTAGGATTTCTGTGTTTCGTTTTAGCCTATAACGAAAAACGGATTCCACGGTTGTGATAAATAGCCAAACGCTCACCCTAAACCCCTACGGGTGTGGCAAAATACCCGCCAAATCCCCGAAGCGAAGCAACCTCCCTCAATGAAATGAGTAGCCCACTCGGCACATCAAGAACCCGGTAGTTTGTGTGTAACGACTCTGTTTATAATGTACAAAATTTGTTTAAAGTTAATATACTAAATGGAGTATTGCAACCCTGAGTATGCTATAAGTATTTGAATTGTTTTAGAACAGCAAGAAAGCACTTATAGCTCATTGGTAAAGCCTTGCACTGTTTACCTACGAGGTAGCTCATTACCTTATGTATTACACTTTTTCGTTTAAATACCACAAAGTTTACCTACGACATTAACTCATCATATTGCTCATATTAGCTTTAGAAAACTCATGAGTGTTCCCTCATAGGAACTGAATAAAAACATAAATAAAGCATCAAGAAAAACCCCCAAATGGGGCATCACGTGCTCACACGTGACCAGGCCTCACGTGCAAACACATGACCTTTTTATGGGCAGATTCTATCTACGCCTGAATGCCTAAATGATAAAGTCGCGTGCCCATACGTGATGGGCTCTTGAACCCACTGAATTAATAGAATTAAATTCTAATTAAAAGGAATTAAAAGCATTTGTTCCCTCAGGGGAACTGAATAAAATATATAAATAAAGCAGTATGGAAAACCCTCAAAGGGGGCATCACGTGCCCACACGTGACCAGGTCTCACGTGCAGACACGTGACCTTTTACAGGCAAAGCCTATATGCGCTGAATAAAATAAACAATTGAAAATGCTCAATCAGTGGGGTCACGTGCCAACACGTGATGGGTTTCTGAGCCTTCTGAACTAATAGAATTAAATTCTAATTAAATGATTAATCAGTGGGGACACGTGCCAACACGTGATGGGTTTCTGAGCTCTCTGAACCAATAGAATTAAATTCTAATTAATTGCTTAATTAGTGAGGTCACGTGCCAACACGTTATAGACTCTTAAACCCTCTGAACTAATAGAATTAAATTCTAATTAAAAGGAAATCAAAAACCCTAATTGGAAAAATATTTCCCTAGATCTTTCCAAACAGAAAAGATTGCACTCTGTAAAGTGGAGCAGGATTAAAAATCCAATGGTGATTAAAAATCACCAATTTATAGAAAGATTCTATACAAGGAAATATTTTCCTAAAATTTGCCAGGAAAAACAAATAAAATATCTTTTGGATTGAAAATCCAATAGTGAATAAAATTCACCAAATGATCTAAAAGATCATGTTGGTTATAAAATCAATCAAAAATCTTTCAATGAAAGATTGACTAAACAAATTGATTCTTTTCTTTCTCCTATAAATAGGAGCCAAGGAGAGAAGAGAAGGGATACAACAACAGAGAGAGAAAAAAAGAGAATTTAAATCTCCAGAGAGAAAAGAAGATCTCTTCAAAGAAAGAAAACTCTAGGTAAGAGAAGGAAGGAGATCATTCTATAAGCTCCCACAAAACAAAAGAGAATTTAATTCTCAAACTAAGAGTTTAACTCTTCTAAAAAGATCTTAGTTCTTCCTCTTGTTGAAAATCTGCAGAAGCAGATCTCCCTACAAGTTGAGAATTTAATTCTTATCGGGGAGATTATGCCATGCAGATCCAAAACTTAGAAGGAGAATTGGGTTTGAAGAATTTAATTCTTTCAAACATATAGGAATTTAATTCCTCTAAATAAAATCAGGGTTTAACCCTATCAAAAGAATTTAATTCTTAAATAAGGGATTTAACTCTTCATGCACGTAAAAGAGATCAGTACCCAACATGATCACGTGGTAACACGTTACCCCCTTTCTTTGAACCAGAAAAAGAGATTTCCCAAAGTGTTTAACACTTATTTAAAAGGGAAAAGGGAAAACAATAAAGACAGTTTCTCTTTTAGGGTGTATCACGTGCTCTCACGTGACCCTTAAAAAGCTCCTCAAACAAGAGGGAGTAAAGCCAAGGCAGTTTCACTTTTTGGGCGTCTCACGTGTTCCCACGTGACCCCTAGCAATTATCAAACAAAAGAAGATTCTACCCAAAGACAATGCCCACATAAAGGAGGGCATCACGTGCTCCCACGTGACCCCTGATAAATACTTTTAATATCCAACGCATGAATACCCATCACGTGCCCACACGTGATCGTCATAAAGGTCAAGTGTTTAACACCTATATATTCTGAGAGTAAAATAAAAGAAGCAAGGCCCAATCTTCAGGCGCCTCAGAGACCCCACGTGAGCGCTTCAGTTTTAGTATTTAACACTACTTTAAGCGCCTCACGTGGGAGCACGGAGCGCCGAATGTACTCTAGTGTTTAACACTATATTCGAGCAATTCTTAGCCCAAATTAGCTAAGTTTTCAAGAGGCAAGATCTCCTGAAATTGAACCCCAACTATACTCTTGTCTTCTAAAATTGATCATCTCATATGGCATTCAAAGTAATTCCCAGAGTCTCCCAACCAATATTGGTTCAAGGGTACATCCCTTCACTCCTCTAATATTTGTCGTTGCAATCCTTCAACGTCTTCAGAGAGGTGACGGGTCCCGACAACCAGACATTCTACGGACTGTGGGGTCCTTAAACTCATGGACTATGATGTCCTTAAACTTTACGGACTGTGGGGTTCTTAAACTCATGGACTATGATGTCCTTAAACTTTACAGACTATGATGTCTCTAAACTATCACGGACTGTGGGGTCCTTAAACTCATGGACTATGATGTCCTTAAACTTTACGGACTGCGGGGTCCTTAAACTCATGGACTATGATGTCCTTAAACTTTACAGACTATGATGTCTCTAAACTATCACGGACTGTAGGGTCCTTAAACTCATAGACTATGATGTCTTTAAATTTTACAGACTAAGACGTCTATAAACTACTATGGGCCGCAAAGTCCCTAAACTAACACAATAGAGCCCAAATGCTCTTTTGTTGGATCTAAATGATCCTGTTAAGTAGATCTTAGTCTAAAATTAGACTAATGTATTCTTAACAAATGGTTAAGTTGATCTTAGTCTAAAATTAGGCTAACGTATCCTTAACAACCATTTAAGTTGATCTTAATCTCAAATGAGATTAACAATCCTTAAATCAATCCGACTACAGATCTCTCAACCGACGTTGGTTCAAGGGTACATCTCTTCACACCTCTGATATGTGTCGCTGTAATTTTTCAACGTCTTCAGAGAGGTGGTGGGTCACGACAACCAAAAACTTTATAGACTATGATGTCTTTAAACCCCATAGACTATGATGTCCTTAAACTTATGGACCGCAAAGTCCCTAAACTAAAACAATATAGCCCAAATGCTCTTTTGTTGGATCTAAATGATCATGTTAAGTAGATCTTAGTCTAAAATTAGACTAACGTATCCTTAACAAATTGTTAAGTTGATCTTAGTCTAAAATTAGACTAACGTATCCTTAACAAACGTTTAAGTTGATCTTAGTCTCAAAGTAGATTAACGATCCTTAAACCCAACCTAAAACCCAAATCTAAGAAAATACGGATTTGGACTAATCCACGCCCTATGGGTGACAATATAAATTAGTCTCCGTATACAATCCACGGGCAATCAAAAACAAAAAAAATACACACGACATGATGTGACCATCTGGAGAAGGAGAAAGTGGTTTCCACGATGCAGTAGCGTAATTAACTGCAGGGGCTTGCACCTGCAGAGAAAAGCGTCCCCACAATCAAAAACCCCTCAAATGAGGGGAAATCTGACGAAATCTGCTACAACGGCCGCATCTGTCCAAACCTCCGATATACGGTGTCATAAATCAACTTGGCATCTTCGGAGAGGTGGACGGATAAAACTAAATAGCATCTGCCCCCAAATTCAGGCAAGACGTTTGTCTTTCCCGGTCTTTCGGCGGAGAACAGATTCCGACACGCCCGGTGGGACCTTTTCCTCTTTCCACTCCACACTTCGTGTGTCGTGTTTCGCGAACGAATCGCGGTTTGCTAAGGTTGCCCCTGGATTCGAGGTACTAAGATTTGGTGTCTTGCTCCATGAAGAAAACAGAAGATCAATAGCTTCAAACTGCACTAACTGCAAAAACTCTCACTCCGTCCTCGCTGGAGGAGTGACATACGGGCCTCAGGCGGCCTCCGTTTTCAAGATGCCAGTGGAGCAGGTGACGCAAGCCACCACTGGGCTGTTCTTTGGGACCATGCTCCCACCCATGAGCTTCAACGCCCCATTTTCGACGCAGGAGGCTCCAAAGAAGTCGGTCGTTGATCGGCTTACAACTACCGCGGCCCCTCTCAACGGGTCGCCCAAATCCAGTGCCTCGGTTTTCAACAGACTGGGCCAAAGCTCAAGTGGGCCAGTGAAGAAGCCCGCGATACCTGAAGCGGCCATCCCAAAGCGGATATTCATTCCTGTTCCTGAAGTCATCAGAGCGACTTCCCCTGCTAAGGAGTCGGTCTTTGTAAGACTGACCGTTTCAGCTCCCGTTCTAGGCGAAATCATCAAAACTGCTCCCCCTGCGTGAAAGTCTGCCTTCGATAGATTAGCTATCCCCACTCAACAGACGTTAGTTTTCAAGAGGCTAACGCCGGCAGCAACCCTCCGCCAGAACAGGGGGCATGATGAAACAACCCCCATAACTGAGCCGGTCCCGTCAGCACAACATGCTCGCCGTCGTCACTGGCGCCGAGTAAAGAAGGCTGGGGGCAGCTCTCCTTCTGGACTGACTCCGCCAACTCCGATGGTGGAAATTGATGCTGTTGTTCCAATTGGGAATAGCTTTGAACTACTTAGGAGGGTACGCAAGAACTCTCCGAAGGCCGTGCTAAAAAGATCTCATCCACCTGTTGAAAAGATCACAAAGGCAAAGCCGGAGCAGCCCCTTCAGCGACTATCCTCTAAAATTTACAAAATCTGGCGAAGGGTCCAAGACTCGGTGATCAACCAAGACTCCTCCCGCCGACCGAAGAAAATGATGGTTCGGCAAGAGAAGGACCAACCTGTCAAGCCACAAAAGGTGTCGTCTACTTGGATGCCCGCTGCAACGGTTCCCTCAACTTCGACCACCCATAAAAGGAGAAGGACGGAGAAGATCTCCATGTCCGCGACGAATCTTAAGAACACTGAATCTAAACGCCCCAAGTCTGGGGGCATGGTGGTGCACACTGTCTATATGGCATCCGGGAAAGAGGATAATCCGTATCTCTATGGGTCATCGACCACTCACCAGATCTGTAACAAAGGCCCAAGAGCAACAGCAAAAACTCCAGGAAATGTTAACACAGATGGCCGTACTCACTGGGCCAAAAGAAAGCCCGGAAACATCGTCAGAGCAGCGTCATGAACAAGAAACTGATGCTGAGTTCCTCCGCAGAATCCTCGAGAAGAAGGACAAAGAGGCAGCGGAACAAGATGCCAACATAAAACGAATGGCGCTTTTATTCCAAGACATGGTCGGGATGATGTTACCGCCGGATCCTCCAGCTGAAGACCCTCTAATTATCCTTGAAGACGATAGGGGAGAGACATCAAACCCTCTTCCGGCTTGTTCAGCAGCCAAAGAGGAGACCATTTCTAAAGCCGCCCTTGATGACTATATCGCTCAACAGATACGAGCTCATCAGGAGAACGAAGCGGTCGGCCAAATTGTTGAGACTGGACGACCCTATCCGGGTTGGTACGATCAAATAAAGTACCCGCTAGGATATACGATCCCTAAATTTCACGTATATAAGAGGACGGGAAATCCACACCAACACGTGGCTCAATTCAGGGCTCTGTACGGCAACACCGGAGGTGACGATAAGCTACTGCTTCGCCAGTTTGTTGGCAGCTTGTCGGAAACAGTGTTTGAATGGTACGCTGAGCTCCCGAATGACTCCGTTAAGACATTTGCAGAAATGGAGCTACTGTTTACGCAAAGATTCGCGAGCGCTAGCGAGCGCACTCCGATCACCGCACTAATTAACGCCAGGGTGAAGCCCGGTGAAACATGAGTTCAGTACGCGATACGTTGGTGGAACCTATAGTCGAAATGCGAATAACTCATAGAAGAGGCTCCTGCAGTGGGCATGTTTGTAGGAACCCTCAATCCGCAGGCGACAATATCTCAGTTCATGACGTTTTTCAAGCCAACTACCTTTCAGACCTTGATTGATAAACTGGCCCAAATGGACCAGATGGATCATAAGCCTTCCTTTTCAAAGACAGAACCGCGGAATGAAAAGGGCAAAGGGAAGCCACCTTTGTCTCCAATGCTCAACAACAGCCGAGCGACTTAAAACCTGTTGTTCGCCAAAGCAACGTGCGTCCACGCCAATCCTTCGAGGAGAGACTGGGACGTCCTTACTCGTTTCCCCAGGATAAAACAAGGAGACTGTTCGAGCTGGCAGTGCGCAACAGACTCATCAATCTGCCAGAGCCAAGACGTCCGCTGCAGCCAGGCGATGCCAACAATCCTAATTACTTCCCCTACCATCGAGCAGTAAGCCATCCAATCGAAGATTGCTTCGTTTCTAAAGGCTGGATTGAGGACCAATACCAACAAGGAAAATTCGCACTATCCGAGAATTGGAAAGTAAGCCCGCCCCAGCCGCACGCTCCTAAAAAGGTGGACACGCCGGGAGCATCGTGCCCTTTTATAGAAGAAGCTCCATGGGAGGTCGCTCTTTCAGCCAAGACAAAAAGAATGCTGAAGGATCTTCACATATGCCCGGCAATCAGGTGGAAAAGTACGCTAGAACCCGAGGTCATTGAAGAAATGCTGAAGCCGCGCCCAACGCCAAGGGTTGGTAGCGATAATCAAAACGCTCAGGCCCAGCCGTCAAAGTCTTCGAAGAAGAAGAAGAATACCAAAAAGCCCGTCCAACCCGAAGACAGCCGTACAGGTCTGCAGAAATACATCGATGCACTGGAAGAATATAACCAGAAAGCACGGACCCTAATCACGTTGGACGAATTCTTTAAGCATGTTCTTGAGAATGAAGACGATGACGCTGATGAAGGAGACGATTCTTTAGAAGGTCCTGAAGACTATGTGGCGAGCTGCCACATGATCTCTCACTCGATAAATAGCAAAGAAGCTCCTGATGCTGAAAAAATAGGGACAGATCCTGAAACGGAACTCCTAGAACCGTCAGACGAGATGATTGACATGCTGCTGAATGAAGCATGTCAAAAGAGCAAAGCTGATCGAGAGCGCGAACTGGCTATATTCAAAAAAGCCAAATGCCGGCGACTGAATGAAAAGGTTGAGGCACTCCAACCAGATCGAAGCACGTCCGCCGCAGACAAAAGCAAACTTAAGACGAGGAAACGATTCGCTAGAGCCCTGTCAATGGGAATGAAGTTGCCCTCTTTCAGAGGAAATTCTCCTGGCGGTATACATCTTGATGAAGCGTACATACATCCTAACTTCTTCTTATACCATCAGAGGATTGCACACCCTACCGAAGAGTGCATGGCCTTTAAAAACTGGTGGCAGGGATACGTTGCTCACCGGCAGCATTTCAAGCGGATGAAGCGCAAAACTCGTCGGGAACAAAGAAGCACGACAGATGAGCATAAAAGAACTGCCAATGAATGTCAGTTAATTCCGGGGGATCGCAAGTTCTCACCTTCGGGAGTGATTCTGATGAAGAAATAGCCCTCGACCCTCTTTTCAAGGAATCCATCTCTGAAACAGAAGAGATGAAGACCTGCGAGAACATTCAGCTGCGCAATCGCACGCTAGTTGAAAAGAATCTCGAACCCGCAAACAAGGGATCGAATAAAAAAGATAAAGGGAAAGAAAAGGTCCCTGAGGATATCACCCTCGATGACCGAGTCGTCGAAGAGCTGGCAGCCAAGGACCCGCCTAAGAAAAACAAGGTGGATTACAACGTTCTGGTACACCTGAGGAAGATACCCTCGCAGCTAAGCATTCTAGACGCCCTTCTGCTATCCAAAGAGGCAAGAGATTCTCTGATCAAGGCATTACAAAAGCCTGACCAGTTTCAAGCTTTCCTCGCCGAAGAAAAGATGAAGGACGAGCTGGAAGAAATTCACACAGCTGACATCACTTTCGGCGATGAAGATTTCCCCCTCAGAACATGCGAGGGAGCTAAAAGTGAGGGTGCTAAAAGAAATCTGCATGAGCGTTCAACACCTCGCTTGGGATAGGGAAGATCCTAGTTGACAATGGGTCCTCTGTCAATCTCCTAAATGTGAGGGTGCTAAAAGAAATCTGCATGAGCGTTCAACACCTCGCTTGGGATAAAATCATTATCTCCGGATTCGACTCCCAGTCATCACGGATGCTCGGGTCTATAATTCTGACATTACGCTTTGGGCTGCTCGTCACTGACATCAAATTCCACGTCATTGACGCCAAGACTTGCTACAATGCTTTGTTCGGCCAGCCTTGGTTACACGAGTACAACATTATCCCTTCTATACAGCATCAGTGTATGAAGTACTTCAAAGATGGGCTTGAATACAATGTGACAGGGGAGCTGAACCCATTCTCCGTGAATGAAGTCCGAAAATACGAAGATGCAAAGTACTTCTTACAAGACTTTGAAGACACGGAAAGATGCCATAAACCTAAGGATAAGAAAAAAGCTATCACCACCATTCCGGTCTTCGGGTGCGATACCGAGGAGGAAGAAGAGATAGTCTATTCAGGACCTCCCCGATACAACAAATCGGGACCGTCTACCCCTATTCTGGTCTTTGGCAGTGACTCTGAAGATGAGATCAACGCAGTATTCTCAGCTCGTCCATCAGTGCAAACCTTCATTGAAGATGATCAGAGTTTGCAAATCGCCATGGTTCCGCAAGAGCATTACAAAGAGCTCGACGCACTTGATACCTACAGTGTGCAAGAACTGCAGACGTTCTATGTCCCTCCCAGGCGAAAAGATGAAAAAGTGATCCACTTTTATCGATCCGTGGAAACCAAAGTGGAGAAAGAAATCTGGTATGGCGTCGATTCTATGCTTGACAGGCTCCAGTCCATCTGTCTGCCCAGGCGAAAAGATGAAAAGGCGATTCTCTTTTATCCATCCTGCGCCCTGGAAAGCATACCGCGTGCGGAAAATAGCAAATCAGATGTATTAGCCAAACTTGCTAAAGAACTGGCTGACGAAAACCTCGATGACGTGAGGATCGTTGTGCAAAGTCGTCATGTTCTCGCACCGGCAGAAATATTTCCAGAGTCGTTTTGAAGAAAAGGAAGCGACCAAGCAAGCGGCCCTACAGATAGAGGACCAGGAAAAGGTCAAGGATTGGAGAGAAGTCTTTATAGACTATTTCAAATCCCATCGAATACCTGAAGATGCATCCTCAAGACATCAGCTCATGAAACGAGCTCTATCCTTCGCCTTCGTCGATGACACTCTATATAAGAGATCATTTGATTCTCTATGGCTAAGATGCCTGAAACCTGAAGAAGTAAGGAGAGTCGTCCAAGATACTCACGACGGACTCTGCGGTTCTCACCAAGCCGGGCCGAAGATGAAACTGAAGATCAAAAGGATGGGATACTATTGGCCCACAATGATCCAAGACTGCCTCGAATACGCGAAGCAGTGTCACTCGTGCCAGATTCACGGGGACTTTATCCACCAGCATCCAAATCCGCTACATCCAACGGTGGCTAGCTGGCCGTTCGAAATATGGGGAACTGACATAATCAGACCCATTGAACCAGCATCGTCCAGAGGTCATCGGTTCATACTGGCGACAACTGATTACTTCTCCCAGTGGGCAGAAGCAGTACTACTAAGAGAAGTGAAGACGGAGAATATCCTCTATTTCTTCAAGACACACATTATCTATCGGTTCGGCACTCCGCGACGGATTATCTCCGATAACGGGCCGGCCTACAGAAGCCATAAAATCAGTCGCTTCGCACAGCAGCATAATATAGACTGGAGATACTCTTTGGTCTATAATCCTCGAGCTAATGGTCTAGCTGAGGCTTTCAACAAGACCTTTACAAAGATCATAAAGAAGACGGTGTCTCGAAATAGGAAGGACTGGCACGAGAGAATGCCTGAAGCTCTTTGGGCATATCGAACCACGTTCAAAACGGCCACAAACACAACACCGTATGCATTGGTATTCGGCGCTGAAGAATTACTCCCCTTGGAGATAGAGCTACCCTCCTTACGAGTGGCAGTTCATTATGAGCTAACGGACGAAGAGAATGCTCATCTTCGGCTGGAGGAGCTCGACTCCCTCGATGAAACTCGGCTCATGGCGCAGCAGAATCTGGAGGCTTACAAAGCAAGGATGACGCGCTCGTACGAAAGATTGACCAGGCCGAGAACATTCCGCCAAGGCGAACTCGTGCTAGTCGTAAAAAGACCTATGATCCCCAATCGTTCCAAACGGGGGAAATTCGAGCCGAACTATGAAGGCTCGTACATCATAGACAAAGTCTACCAGGGTGGGGCTTACTAGCTCATGGATATGGATGGCGAAAAACCCTTCAGACCAATAAACGGCCGTTTTTTGAAGAAATACTACGCCTGACCGAAACGTCTTTAAACTACTACAAACCCGCAGCATCCTTGGGCTGACTCGTTAAAAAAAAAGGTACGTCCATAAGCTAGATGGGCACGGATGAAAACCCGAAAGGGCTCCGTGAGTAAAAACAGCAGGACTACCGGCGAGTTTGTGATAACCCGAAAGGGCGCAATCTCGTTAAAAGACACTTGCAAGGTCCTCTCGACCCTGTAAGGAGAAAATACCTGCGTGAGATCCTTACGACTCACAAGGGAGCAACACACTTAAGATTCCCCACGATTTCTAAGCAGAAAAAACACTTACGAGATCCTCACGACTCGTAAGGAGAATTCCCCTTTGAAACCCTCACGGCTCATAGGATTCAAAAGCCTTAAGCTACAAGGATCTGAACCTGTTCTTAAGCCGTCATACACCCCGCTTTTGCCCTACAAGCGAAGGCTGACCCTTGTATACAATCCATGGGCACGAATAAACATTTCCCTAACAGAGTCCCACCAGCGACTAGGGATATGCTCACACGGTAAACGACCCTTGTAAGTCCCCTCGACTTATAAGGAGAAAACACTCTTGTAAGATCCTTACGACTTATAAGAAAACACACACTTAGGAATCCTCACGATTCCTAAGAAGAAAATGCACATACGAGATCCTCACGACTCGTAGGGAGAAGTGAGACCCTTACGGCTCATGAAGTCAAAAGCCTTAGTCGACAGGATCTTAACTCTGTTTGCTAAGCCACCTTTGTTCGAATCGACAAAGGCAAATGATGATTCGCCCCTGGCAATGTCCCAGTTGTAGTGATGCTGATGCCTAAATCGGTATCAAATCCCAAGTCTAAACTCGCGATAAAAATCAGCAAGCCAAAAATGCATATGAAATAGCCGAAATGATGGGGCAACTTGCAACAAAATCAGCAAGTAAAATATATGCATACAAAATAGCCGAAATGATTGGTCAACTCGCAATAAAAAGCAGCGAGTAAAAAGAAAAATAGCCGAAATGATTGGGCACCGTAAAAAATAACCGAAATGATTGGGTAATCGCGACTTTCGCGATACAAAAAGCTGAAATGATAGAGCATCGCGGAATGAAAACAAAAAAATACAGATAAAAAAATGAAACTTTTTCTCTACAGATGAGATCACATCGATCCCTGTATACAATCCAGGGGCACAAACAAAGAAGGAACCATATCATCCCACCAGGCTCCATTAGAAAGAGAGCCAAGTCTTGATGGCAACATCTGCATCTCAAGAGATCAACAACGGCGTTCTTTCTCGTTCCAACCAGAAGCAGACGCAACGTCAGCAAAGCGGAGCCACGGCAAAGTCCCTAGTTTCAAATCTTGACGGTTCATAGACAACCTAGAGACCACCTCGACATTCGTCTCGTTACAGCAGGCGCAACGTCAGCAAAGCGGAGCCACGACAAAATCCCTAGTTCCAAATCTCGACGGTTCATAGACAACCTAGAGACCACCTCGACATTCGTCTCATTACAGCAGACGCAACGTCAGCAAAGTGGAGCCACGGCAAAGTCCCTAGTTCCAAGCCTCGACGGTTCACTACAACCTAGAGACCAACTCGACATTCGTCTCATTATACCAGACGCAACGTCAGCAAAGCGGAGCCACGGTAAAGTCCCTAGTTCCAAATCTCGACGGTTCACAGACAACCTAGAGACCACCTCGACATTCGTCTCGTTACAACAGACGCAACATCAACAAGCGGAGCCACGGCAAAGTCCCTAGTTCTAAATCTCGACGGTTCACAGATAACCTAGAGACCACCTCGACATTCGTCTCGTTGCAGCAGATGCAACGTCAGCAAAGCGAAGCCACGGCAGAGTCCCTAGTTCCAAGCCTCGACGGTTCACAAAGAACCTAGAGACCAACTCGACATTCATCTCGTTACCGCAGACGCAACGTCAGCAAAGCGGAGCCATAGCAAAGTCCCTAGTTCCAAATCTCGACGATTCACAGACTACCTAGAGACCACCTCGACATTCGTCTCATTACAGCAGACGCAACCTTAGCAAAGCGGAGCCATGGCAAAATCCCTAGATCCAAATCTCGACGGTTCACAGACAACATAGAGACCACCTCGGCATACGTCTCATTACAGCAGACGCAATGTCAGCAAAGCGGAGCCACGGCAAAACCCCTAGTTCCAAATCTCGACGGTTCACAGATAACCTAGAGATCACCTCGACATTCGTCTCATTACAGCAGACGCAACGTCAACAAGCGGAGCCACGGCAAAGTCCCTGGTTCCAAATCTCGACGGTTCATAGACAACCTAGAGACTGCCTCGACATTCTTCTCGTTACAACAGACGCAACGTCAATGAGCGGAGCCACGGCAAAGTCCCTAGTTCCAAATCTCGACGGTTCACAGACAACCTAGAGATCACCTCGACATTCGTCTCGTTACAGCAGACGCAACGTCAGCAAATGACTCCATCACGGAAATACGTCAGCCAATGACCCCTTCGCGGAAACACGTCAGCAAATGATCCCGTCTCGGAAATACGTCATCAACTGACCCTGTATGGCCAAAGTCAACCCTCGACCTCCCCGTCAAAGCAATGCTTTGATTCGGAAGCAGGTCAACTCATCAATCACTTACGAGTTCTCTCAACTTGTGAGGAAGCAAATTCTCTTGGGAGATCCTTACGACTCTTAAGAGAAAAACACACCTAGGAATCCTCACGATTCCTAAGGAGAAAATACACCTACGAGATCCTCTCGACTCGTAGGGAGAAAAATCTTTATGAGACCCTCATGGCTCATAAAATTGAAAAGTCTTAGGCGGCAGATCTAAACCTGTTTCTTAAGCCATCACTACCATATAAAGAGTTCAAGATGAACTATTATCCACCATCTATAGGCCACACTTGCCAAAATTACATGCCAGAGAAATGGAGGTGCTACTCAAGGGTGCATAAACTGCTCTGCGTCAAATCGAGATAAAAAGGAGTAACCTACGAACGTCAATCACATACTATGAATGACAGTAAGAAGAACATTTGATTCACATCCAGTTAAGCGTTCGAAGCATACCCATTTATGTATGTGCGGAAAAAGGTTTAGTGCATAAAATAAACATGCGGAAACAAGAATTGTCTATCATACTTCAGAAAATTCTTACAGTGATGAAAACGGTAAACAAAAACATCATTAAAATGTTTACAATGGCAAGACATCAAATCCAGGACATGGATTGAGAAATTCAAAAGTTTGGCCATATAAAATGTTTCAGGCCTCTCGGACCATTCTCATATGCTTCCTCTCACGATCATAAGTGTTAGGGTCCTCACTGATGTCCTCCGCCCTTCGATAGGCAGCGATTATTGTCGCCTGCTGAAAAGTTTGATGTAGAATATCAACAAGATTGTCTCGCCTTTTCTTTGAGATTAGGCCCATCAGATACACTGAGTGTACCTTATCTTCGGCGTCATCCAATGCTTTAAGCGGCATGCCGTCATAGAATAAAGGAAGTACGAGGAAGCAGTCGACCATTGTATTCATCAAAGCGACGCATGATTTCGGCGCACTGAGCATTTGTAACTCCTGGTTCTGGCAGCGGCCTAGTGCGTGAATGTCTCCATAAGAAATAATCTCGTCAAGATCATACAGATGAGCGGCCATAACGTCTGAAAAGGAAAATCAGTGAGAGTTTAGTGGGCAGAATAATTAAGAAAAACTTATTGAAACGAGCATTGGGATTCAAACAAATCCTTGGGAAGACAAGTTCTGTTAAGCTACCAACAAAATTCAAATCTGTGCGAATAAGGGTAAACCCTATGAAAAGATTTTCAAGAACACCAGGGAATAAAATTCCCGAAGGGTCCCATTGATCTTTCAGAGCTAAGCTCTTCGCTAGAGGAATTAAATTCCTTTATGTATTGGAATTAAATTCCAAGAATCCATAAAAATACATGAGAAACAAAATCCCATGAACCCTCAAAATCAGAGGGAAACGATCGAGATATGGTAGTTTATTACTCAAAGATCACATCTTTGGAGGATGGGTTTCTGAGGAGAGCAAAACTCTCATAATGGATTTAAAGTCCAGAGACTTTCTCAAAGAAGGAAAGTTTTCTGATATACAAAGCGTTACCTGAAAAAGGTTTCTTTGGACAGAGTTTAACTCTGAATTTGTAATGGCAGAGAACTGAGCTCTGAGAAAGAGAATTAAATTCTCAAAGAAATTGAAAAAGGAAGAAGATGAAGGAATGGAGGCGTTGCTGATGAGATTGCTGCATTTATAGGATGTGATAGGAAACAGTTCATCTTCCCTGTTCCCTAGGCAAATCCAACGGCCACAAAGGTGACAGCGTTGCACTCACGTGCAAATACGTGAGAACAACGTTGTGGGGGCATTTGTTCCCTCATGAGAACTGAATAAAAATATAAATAAAGCATCAAGAAAAACCCCCAAATGGGGTATCACGTGCTCACACGTGACCAGGCCTCACGTGCAAACACGTGACCTTTTTATGAGCAGATTCTATCTACGCCTGAATGCCTAATTGATAAAATCATGTGCCCACACGTGATGGGCTCTTGAACCCACTGAATTAATAGAATTAAATTATAATTAAAAGGAATTAAAAGCATTTGTTCCCTCAGGGGAACTGAATAAAATATATAAATAAAGCAGCAAGGAAAACCCCCAAATGGGGCATCACGTGCCCACACGTGACCGGGTCTCACGTACAGACACGTGACCTTTTACATGCAAAGCCTATATGCGCTGAATAAAATAAACAATTGAAAATGCTTAATCAATAGGTTCACATGCCAACACGTGATAGGTTTCTGAGCCCTCTGAACTAATAGAATTAAATTCTAATTAAATAATTAATCGGTGGAGTCACGTGACAACACATGATGGGTTCCTGAGCTCTCTGAACCAATAGAATTAAATTCTAATTAATTGCTTAATCAGTGAGGTCACGTGCCAACACGTGATAGACTCTTAAACCCTCTGAACTAATAGAATTAAATTCTAATTAAAAGGAAATCAAAAGCCCTAATTGGAAAAATATTTCCGTAGATCTTTCCAAACAGAAAAGATTGCACTCTGTAAAGTGGAGCACCGTTGGATTAAAAATCCAATTGTGATTAAAAATCACCAATTTACAGAAAGATTCTATACAAGGAAATATTTTCCTAAAATTTTCCAGGAACAACAAATAAAATATCTTTTGGATTGAAAATCCAATAGTGAATAAAATTCACCGAATGTTCTAAAAGATCATGTTGGTTATAAAATCAATCAAAAATCTTTCAATGAAAGATTGACCAAACAAATTGATTCTTTTCTTTCTCCTATAAATAGGAGCCAAGAAGAGAAGAGAGAGGATACAGCAACAGAGAGAAAAAAAAAAGAGAGAATTTAATTCTCTAGAGAGAAAAGAAGATCTCTTCAGAGAGAGAAAAAAACTCTAGGTAAGAGAAGGAAGGAGATCATTCTATAAGCTCCCACAAAAAAAAGAGAATTTAATTCTCAAACTAAGAGTTTAACTCTTCTAAAAAAATCTTAGTTCTTCCTCTGGTTGAAAATCTGCAGAAGCAGATCTCCCCACAAGTTGAGAATTTAATTCTCATCGGGAAGATTATGCCATGCAGATCCAAAAATTAGAGGGAGAATTGGGTTTAAAGAATTTAATTCTTTCAAATATATAGGAATTTAATTCCTCTAAATAAAATCAGGGTTTAACCCTATCAAAAGAATTTAATTCTTAAACAAGAGATTTAACTCTCCATGCACGTAAAGAGATCAGTACCCAACATGATCACGTGGTAACACGTGACCCCCTTTCTTTGAACCAGAAAAAGAGATTTCCCAAAGTGTTTAACACTTATTTAAAAGGGAAAAGGGAAAACAATAAAGACAGTTTCTCTTTTAGGGTGTATCACGTGCTCCCACGCGACCCTTAAAAAGCTTCTCAAATAAGAGGGAGTAAAGCCACGGCAGTTTCACATTTTGGGCATCTCACGTGTTCCCACGTGACCCCTAGCAAATATCAAACAAAAGAAGATTCTACCCAAAAGCAATGCCCGCATAAAGGAGGGCATCACGTGCTCCCACGTGACCCCTGATAAATACTTTTAATATCTAACGCATGGATAGCCATCACGTGCCCACACATGATGGCCATAAAGATCAAGTATTTAACACTTATATATTCTGAGAGTAAAATAAAAGAAGCAAGGCCCAATTTTCAGGCGCCTCACGTGACCGACGTGAGCGCTTCAGTTTTAGTGCTTAACACTACTTTAAGCGCCTCACGTGGGAGCACGTGAGCGCCGAATGTACCCTAGTGTTTAACACTATATTCGAGCCAATCTTAGCCCAAATTAACTAAGTCTTCAAGAGGCAAGATCCCCTGAAACTGAACCCCAACTATACTCTTGTCTTCCAAAATTGATCATCTCATATGGCATTCAAAGTAATTCCCAGAGTCTCTCAACCAATATTGGTTCAAGGGTACATCTCTTCACTCCTTTGATATTTGTCGTTGTAATCCTTCAACGTCTTCAGAGAGGTAACGGGTCCCGACAACCAGACATTCTACGAACTGTGGGGTCCTTAAACTCATGGACTATGATGTCTTTAAACTTTACGGACTGTGGGGTCCTTAAACTACCATGGACTGTGGGGTCCTTAAACTCATAGACTATGACGTCTTTAAACTTTACATCCCTAAACTAAAACAATAGAGCTCAAATGCTCTTTTGTTGGATCTAAATGATCCTGTTAGACTAACGTATCCTTAACAAATTGTTAAGTTGATCTTAGTCTAAAATTAGGCTAATGTATCCTTAACAACCATTTAAGTTGATCTTAATCTCAAATGAGATTAACGATCCTTAAATCAATTCGACTACAGATCCCTCAACTGACGTTGGTTCAAGAGTACATCTCTTCACATCTCTGATATGTGTCGTTGTAATTCTTCAACGTCTTCAGAGAGGTGGTGGGTCCCAACAACCAAAAAATTAATAGACTATGATGTCTTTAAACCCCATGGACTATGATGTCCTTAAACTTATGGACCGCAAAGTCCCTAAACTAAAACAATAGAGCCCAAATGCTCTTTTGTTGGATCTAAATGATCCTGTTAAGTAGATCTTAGTCTAAAATTAGACTAACGTATCCTTAACAAATTGTTAAGTTGATCTTAGTCTAAAATTAGACTAACGTATCCTTAACAAACGTTTAAGTTGATCTTAGTCTCAAAGTAGATTAACGATCCTTAAACCCAACCTAAAACCCAAATCTAAGAAAATACGGATTTGGACTAATCCACGCCCTATGGGTGACAATATAAATTAGTCTCCGTATACAATCCACGGGCAATCAAAAACAAAAAAAATACACACGACATGAAGTGACCATCTGGAGAAGGAGAAAGTGGTTGCCGCGATACGGTAGCGTAATTAACTGCAGAGACTTGCGCCTGCAGGGAAGAGCGTCCCCACAATCAAAAACCCCTCAAATGAGGAGGAATCTGACGAAGTCTGCTACAACGGCCGCATCGGTCCAAACCTTTAATATACGGTGTCATAAATCAACTTGGCATTTTCGGGGGGGGTGGATGGATAAAACCAAATAGCATCTGCCCCCAAATTCAGGCAAGACGTTTGTCTTTCCCAGTCTTTCGACGGAGAACAACGAGGTAATGACCTACCTCATCACAACACTCATTATGACATAGTACGATGGCTCGAAAACAATATTTTTGTGGCTAAGACGAATTTACAATTAAATACCATAAACTATCAAAACCGTATTTCTTTTAATTGTTTTAATCTAATTCCATACGATTATGTCCTTACAACCCATTTTGGAGAATACGATTTGGTTGGTGCTAGTTATCGCACATCCATCGGACTAATAGGGTGAGATACGGACCTCCTCACGGAGCATACGATCTCGATGGAATTTTTATTGATGGAATTTTTAAGAAAACATGTTTTTTATTAATAAATAAATTCTATTTTTAATAAATATATATATATGTAAATATTATCAAAATATCTATTTTAAATATATAATATATTCCATGTTTTCTAAATCAAAAGAAAAGAACCACAAAAGTTCATGAAAATACCATCAAGAAATCAATACAAGTCAATTTACATGAAAATACCATATACTATTCAATTTAGGTTTATATCCACTAGAATATCTCATCTTATAAAAATTACATCTATGAAAACCCTAAAGACGATAAATAAATACTTGAGGTTTATTTTGAAAATATATCAAAACTATTTTTCATAAAACCCCTTCAAGTTATATTAATTTACAATAAGGACCCTTGTAAATATAGGTTTAAGCGGGACCAGTTCTCTTGAGCCTCAGGGAGCCGGAGAAAGTAGGTGCTTGCCTATTTAAGGTAGAAAACTAAAAAACGGGGTTATCAATACAGTAATTGTCTTGGAAAAAGATACAAATCCTGCCGTCCATGTGCAGTAGTTACCGATAACTCCAAAACTAATTCAGGACTTCAATTATGTTAAGTGTCTGACTTAGTAAGAGTCTCAATCTAATATGAAATCAATCCATCCATGAATACAATTCAAATATAACTCCAATACAACATGAATCCATTTATACCAGAATACTATCTATATCAACGTGACTTGATTTGATCGAACCATGGATATACATTGACTTGTCTATATGACTATCCGTTTATATCCTTATCCGTTACATGAACAATTGATATCATGGTTTCGGCAAGTCTTACATCTACAAATTACTACAAAACAATACAATAAACATTATGGGGTTTTTAAAGGGGTAGATTGGTACAGAATGTGTTAAAAGTGGTACGAGACGGTCACTTTAATACACCTAACCTGAACATCCGTTGCTGTTGTCCCGTGGGTTTTGACGGGGCCTTATACTTCTTATACCATACTCTACGGGGTAAGTTGGACTCCTCTCGTATACACTGGTATATTCTGTACCAAGCTACAAACAACTGCGTTAACCAAATAATCATACATTATACCTTTACAGTCTATTTCTATCTCTCTTTGGGACTTACCGAGCGATTGTTCGCTGACGACATTCCTTTTCTATTCTTTCTTTGGAATGTTGTCAGGGGGACCCGATTCTCTGGAGATCGAGCCCAGCTCAGAAGACTTGGAGCAGTTCTCAGAAGACCCAGAGCTTTAGTCACCTATATATACTTTTACTTTCAGTTCATGCCATTGTTTAGGCATTGCTTTCCATATTGTATTTACATTTCAGTTGCATTGTAAAGAATGTTTAATAAATAAAAAGTTGTTGTTCATTTACATCGCATGTCTCTCCTGTGTACATTTACATTATATTGCTTACTTATGCTTAGCGTATTTACTTCTAAATAAATACGCCACGTGCCTCGTCGCTTCTCTTTACCGTACACCGGGAAGCGGGGCGTGACATTGTGCACCCCACTTTAGGTCTATCCTAGGTGCAAGAAAAAATAAATGAAATAATATAACGGTGGCTAAAAGCTCAACCCGGATGTGCCCCGCAAAAAAATATTACATCACATTATAAATACATGAATGAAAGAAAAAAACACTCTCCTCACATCCCCCGACTATTCAATCACGACGATCCAATACTTCATGTCCATAAACCACAAACAAAATACAAGATATGTGCAACCCCTGGTAATCAACATATAAAAATTAGTAAACGTTTAGAAACACATATACGAACATAAAACGAATAAACAATGTTAAAATTTCGACTTCGAAATACTCTGTATTGCCCCAGCACAAAGATAACACAATATAAAATTTGGTCAAAATCAAACAATATCATAAATCCTAAATCCAAGAGTCTAAAACACCACAAGAAACTCGAGACCCAACTCCTCGAGAAAATCGCCCATAGCAGGAAAAAGGCCAATTCTGGCGGTTTTTCTTTGGTGTTTGTGCCTCGTTTTTCTCTGGTGTTCTAGTTACAATACAAAGAGCATTCTGTAATTGTTTAAAAAAATTTAGAAGCTCTAAAAAATACAACAGAAACTTGGACATTGGATTTATCGATTCGGAGTTATTTCGGTTTCGAAATTCTAGACTTCGTCTAAATATCTAGTTAAGGTTTGGGTAGGCTCTGATACCATATAAGTCGATGTCGCACACTCCAAAGGGTTTGTAGAGAGGCGGAATTAACAAAAAATAATTTTATAACAAGCAACATCGACTAAAGTTCCAAGATCAACAAAAAACCTTAATTAACAAAACCCACAAAAGTTCTAATCTACTATGATAGTGATTTATACCTTTATGATTCAAGTCCTTCGGGTCTTCTTGTCCTCTTCTTGAGATCCTCTTTCGTTGGGATCAAGCTTGGTCGCCAGCCTCCTTGAGTCGAAGACGATCCACCCGAGAGTCTATGGTTCAAGCTCTAACCTCAAAAATGAGATAACAAAAGTATCTAGTTTGCTAATCTAAGTAACTTAGAAGATTTAGAGTATTAATTGGACTAATTTATCTCAATAACCCAAGTTTTCTCAACACGTGAAAGTGTTAGGATTTGAGGAGGAAGAAGAGAGTAAAGAAGGAGAGAGAATGTCAAGTGTAGAATGAAGTGAAGAATGGCTAAGTTCAAAACTATCAAGCATTTCATTTCCAATAAAATATAGTAGCCATGCTTGAATAGTAATGACAAATGAATAAAGAAAATAAATAGGCATGCTTTGAAAAAAATCATCCCTCCTCATTATCTATTTTCCATAAATAGATATTATATAAATGAGGTGTCTTCTTCTAGAAGCACTCAAGTGAAAATTACAAGAATGCCCTCACCGTATATACATACCCATATTCATACTGCAAAAAATACGAATACCAAGAGATACAAAATAATCCAATAATATAATACTAGGATGCGGCTTAATCCTAAGCCCACTAGTATTATCCGTCCGGACAAAATCCGTGTAGCTTGTACACGTAAATGATCGGAATCCTGCACGTAAAACCATACGGCCTCTATATCGTTTAGCCTGAACCAGGAAAACCCTCTGTGTGGGACTCTAAAGACTCGACAGTAAGCTGGCAGTGGGTTTAACCACAAGTCCATAAGTGGCACTAGCTGTACGTAACGGCTACCCAGGTACCTGTTGAAAAGAAAGTCGACGAGCAAACTCATCTGAACTCCTACTGAGCCTGTCCATGAAAATCTCCATACAGTCTGGTATGTTCGTCTGAGAGTATCACATGCCGGGTCTAGGGGTGGAAAACGCCATACCCCTATTAACCTGACAAGTCATGCCGATGTGGCTCAAGACCATCCGAGAATCTACTGACCAACTAGCAGTAATTCTCAATCCGTCCTGGCCAGGGACTTATGGTGTTGGCCAACCGAACACAGTGCGACATCGACTCCCTATACGGAGAGAAACGAATCCCCAACTATCGCTCACTACCTCTATATGACTCGGTACTGTACCCAACTAAAACCTATTTGTATGACTCAGTAGAGCCGTGGTAGGGTGGTAATCAAAGCACGGTGGGAACTCACATGAGACAAATGACGACATCAGGTCGAAAGACTATATGCACTCATGTCACGAGAGAACCGCTATCTGACGATAGGTATAATACCATCTAGCCAGTTCTCGGCGAGTCCGTCCAGTGTACTCACCCCCAGTGAGTATCTGTATACAATTTTAGGTGCATCATACCAATGGCTGCGGGACCAACCAGCTCCCCTCGTCAGGGTCTAGATATGTATACACTAGTCTACTCTTGAGTATTGATGCCCAGTCTCGATACTCCCACGACTAGAGACATTTAAAGATGTGCTTATCGACTACCCAGCTCCCACAAGTATGATTGTCATTACAACGCTGGTAGTCAAGCAAGGATCCTATAGGCTTTATCAATATGTATAAGAGATATGAAATAAAAAATAAAACATATCACATGTTAAGATAAAGGCAAACCAAATAGCATACTATCATATCAAGCAAGATTGTCCTGTACATACATGCCTCTAGCATCCTATACAATGAAGGCCTCTAGGGCATACATATCCAACAGTTCCCCGCTGAGTTGGGACGACATTAGAGATTGTGAACTCCTTGGACCAGAGATGATCGTGGCAACTGTGGATGTAGTTCGCACGATCAGGGAAAAAATGCGCATAACCCAGGACCGACAGAAGTATTGGGCAGATGCAAAGCAACGACATCTGGAGTTTCAACCCGGAGAGCATGTATTCCTGAAGATCTCTACAAATAGAGCAGTGATACGTTTTGGCAAAAAGGGTAAACTCAATCTAAGGTACATCGGACCATTCGACATACTCGAACGAGTTGGAGAAGTGGCATACCGTTTGGTACTACCACCCTTATTGGAAGGAGTGCACAACTTGTTCCACATATACCAGCTACAACGATATGTGAGCGACCCCAGTCACATTCTTGATCACTCAGAGCTCACGGTACAAACTGATTTAAGTTGCGAGTAACAACCGGTTGATATCTTAGACCGAAAGGTGAAGACATTGCGGAACAAGAAGGTGAACTTGGTCCGAGTGATGTGGAGGAAAGATTCGCTGGGAGAATCGACTTGGGAGCGAGAAGATAATATGCGTACACGATACCCTCATCTGTTTGAAGTTTAAACTTTTGTATAAATTTCGAGAATAAAATTTTTATAAGGAGGGTAGAATGTAATGACTCTGAAATTTCTGTACAAAAATTTACTGGTTTAATATATAGAAAAGGTATTTCAGCCTGATTAGGAGTTATAAGTTATTTATGTTCAATAAAAACAAGAAACATCTTGTAGCTCATTGGTAAAACCTCTCTACTGTTGTGACATAGCATGTGTGTTTGAATCCCATCAGTCCCAATTATTTTTAATATTTTTCTTTTTAACTTTTCGGAAGCCCAAGAGTTGCACGTGCAATACAAAGAGAATTGAAAAGTTTCAGAAAAATCAAACAAGATAAATGAGGAGTAAACACAAAATTAAACATGTGGCACGAATCTCGAGACGAGACACCAAGATCCAACTGCCCATTTCCCTCAATTGCCCGCTACCGACGATCCACAGTGCTCCAATCGCCTCCGTGCTTTGTACACATGCCCCTTCAACTCCCTTTAACTCTCATGCACTGTTTGATTTTTCTGCAATCAAATAGAGACTTTTCAAATCCCTAATTAACACCATTTTAATTCTTTTATTCAAAATTTTAATTCCCATACCCTGAATTCTTCACTATAAATACCACCCCATGCCCTAGCTCTCCCCTATTCGGAAAATTCTATCCAAAATTTCCTAAATTCTCTAAGTACAAGTGGAGTCAAGTGGAGTTAGTAACCAAGTTCTTTTTGTTGAAGATCGGAGTTGTTCACGGAGCTACCGTGACATCACGACAACTTTTCCCTCTTCCATGCTCTTTTCTCAACACTCCAAAACCGTAAGTCTCTTCTCTCTTTATTTCTTTTCATCTCAAATCACATTCTAAAATCATACCGACATAGTGGAATTAACCGTAAAAATCACTTCTTTTATTTGTTTTTATCATTCTCGATAATTTAAGATGCCACATAAGCACACTAATAACACTTTAAATCAATGTACACATCAATTGTCTTTTTGTGTAACCAAAATTCCATGTGATATAATCATAAAATGAATTTTTCAAAAAATACCATGAATTTTAGTATAACCGTTATTTCGATAATTATCATATATACCTTTAGGAAAATTTCATGGGGTAACGGCCTACCTGACATGCATACTTTTGATTCATAGCACGAGCTTTAGATGTATGGCTAATTTAAGAGAATAAATTTTTCATTAAAATGCCACAGTTTTACAAAAAAAGTTTCTTTTAATCGATATTTTTAAATCCTTGGCAATTGCACCTCTACAACTCTTGTTAGGAGACCCGCTAATGGATGGTGTGGATTATCGCTTGGGATAGTAAAGCGAGATGCAGAACTCTTTACGGAGTATTCGGTCTCGAAAGGAAATAAAAATACGGTTTTTAAGAAATATGAATTTTCTAAACAAAACTAACCTTTGGAGAATTTATATAAAACTGTGAATCCGTATTTTCAATAAAAACAAATTGTTAAAGTACATTTTTAAAATGAAAGATTAAAGTTTTAAATGAAAATACTATCAAGTTTCCAAAAGAAGTAGTTTTCATTAAAATACCATAAACTATTAAAAACTAGGTTTTATAACTAAAATACCAAAAAAAACTAAAATATATCTTTATAAAAACTCTTAATATTCTAAATCACTCTCGAGGCTTATTTTTTAAACAATATTAACATATTTTTCATAAAACCCTCTCGAGATATCCAAACAATATTTAAGGACTCTAAATTAATATAGGTTTAAGTGGTATCATTTCTCTTGAGTCTCAGAGAGCCGGAGAAAGTGAGTGCTTGCCTATTCAGGTTAGACAACTTATCGGAGTTATCAATGGCAATTATTTTGGAAAAAACACAAATCCTGCCGTCCATGTGCAGCAGTTGTCCGATTTCTCTCGAACATAAGATCTTTAACAGTTAAATCAATTCATATGAAAAAGACTATAGCCCGAATCTAAACTTGAACTTGAACTTGAACTCGAATCCAAACTCAAATATAAATCTGAACTTGACTCGAACCAAAATTGCAATTGACATGACTCACATTTTACTCGACTCATTCGACTTCATTCTACATCTTTGCAATCTATGGTTTCGATCAAGACATGTTATAATCAATCAATCAAATTAATTAAGTATATTATACAGTTATAGACTATTTATACTCGAGTTGCTTGGGATAGTTTCTTGTGTGAATCCAATGGAACTTCAGGAGTCCCGTATTAATTTTTTTTATTTTACTCGAATATCAGTCGAATTGACTCCTCCATGGCCTAGAGTCCCGATACTAACACATGAAATGGGCTCGTGTTTCCTTACTCCTGGGGCCCTACTCTTGAGCTCGTGAATACTTTTACAGTTGCGTTGACATTCACACTTGGAACTTAACATTAACATAATGACCATATAGAGACTTATAAATACATATACCCATATTCAGATCTACACACTTTCTACTGGTCATTTACATTATTTCTTGTAGTATATACTTGTTATTTTTACTCTTACTTTATCCTTGAGACTTACCGAGTGCTAGTTCGCTGACGGGCATTCTACTCATCCTTATTTTCTTGAAATGTTCTTCAGATACGGTCGAGATGGAGGAAATGGAGGCCACAGAGGAGGACTACAACCGGAGTGCTACTCAGGATTAACTTAGCTTCACTTTCTATTCAGCTTTTGTATGCCACATGTTTAGGCATTTTCTTTTATTGTATTTACTTTCCAGCTGAAACTCATGTACTTGTAAATATTTGAAATTGAATGTAATAAAGATGTTTGTTAAAAAATTTTACAGTCTCCATTTATTCTTGCATTGTGTATTATTGTTTCAATACGCTTAGTATATTTATTTAGAGAATGACCTTCTCTAGATAAATTTAACGCGTGCTTTCCACGTCACTGTTTCCATCTACTGGGAAGCGGGGCGTAACATAACCTGTTCTCACTGCCCGAAATGGTCACCCTTTAGACTCTAAAACCCGGTTACTTGCACATCCCGTCTTGGGTCTATCTTAAGTACAGAAATGTAAATAATACAACGGTGGTTACAACCTCAACCCGGAAGTGCCCCGCAAAAAATATTACAACATTTAAATAATACATGAATGATAAAAACACTCTTCTCACATGTAAAACCCCCAGCTAATCCATCACGACGATCACAACTATTTCCATATCAAAACCACAACGGATACTAGATATGTTCAACCCCTACTAATCGACATATAGCAATCAGTCGGCATTTAGAAACACATATACGAACAAAAAACAAGCAACGATGTTAAAATTTTGATTTAGAAATACTCCGTATAGCCCAAGCACAAAGATAACACAATATGAAATCTGGGCAAAATCAAATAATACTAAAGACCCTATACAAAACACCATAAGACATACGAGACCTAACTCATCACAAAAACCGCCACTGGCGGGGAATTGGAGAAATCTGGCGGTTGAATTTTGGAATTAGTGTCTTGTTCTTCTATGGTGTTCTAATTACAATACAAAAAGCATTCTGCAATTGTTTTTAAAAAAATTAGATGCTCGGAAAAATTCGATAGAAACTAGGATTTAGGTTACCGAATACGGAGTTATTTCGATTTCGAAACTTTAAAATTCATCTACTATTAGTTTTAGTGTTTGGTTAGGCTCTTATGCCAGTGTAAGTGCATGGTTCTCCTTGCCGTGACTACTACGACTCTATGGAATCAAAAACTTTAAAAATACTTGAGCACTACACACTAAGACCGTAGAATTCAAGTCAAAATACTAAACTAAACCTTAAACTATAAGAGTTTAACTACTAGGTTACTATTATAACTTTTGAAGTCGGTCCTTCAGGTCTTGAATGGTTCACTCCTTGAGCTCCTAGGGTTGAAGGATCGAGCTCTCGAAATCGATCTCCCGCATCTAAGACGATCCATCCAAAAATGCAGATTCAAGTGATAGCTTTCGAGAAGCAACTAAAGATCAAGTCTTGCTAGGACTAGATGCTTAGGGGTTGTGGTTACAAAACAAGATGCTCTCATTTTACTTTCTCAAAGCTCTAGTGAGCAAGTGAGGAAGAAGATGATGAAGAGGATGGCAACTAAAGAACAATATCTATCAAGATAATCATCACCCTCTCATTCTCCAAACTTATCTCTTCATATACTTTTAAAATAAAATATCATAATAGAAATGAGTAGGCATATGACTCACTATTGTGAGTCACAAGCTCACACTCTTCATGAAACTGGAAGAGAAAAGATGTAGAGAATGGTCACCTCATCATGGTACACATACACATACAAAAAAATATATGTATATAATCAACTATACCAAAACCCGTATTTATAATAAATACGTATACCTATTTCTACCAAAATACGAATACCGTATTTGTACCGAAAATACAAAATACGCGTATTCATATTTAGAAAGAAATACATGTATTTGTATTAAGACACAAATACACGTATTCATACAAATACACGTATTCGTATAAATATCATATTCGTGTTAAAATACAAATACCCAAAAGAGAGCAATATAATACTAGCATCAAATTTGGTTGTCTTTCAAATCTGCTAGTACTACTAAAAAGTCCGATTAAAGTATGTATATAAAATACACGTGTTCAATCGAACACACGAGCGTATCGAAATACACAAACTACACTTTTTCGTCTGAACCGGAAAATCCTCTGTGTGGGACTCTAAAAACTCGAAAATACTCTAGCAGTGTGTTTAACCACAAGCGCGTCAGTAGCACTACCTGTACGTAACGGCTACCCAGGTATCTGTCGAAAGGAATATCGACAAGAAAACTCGTTCGAACCCCTACTGAGCCTATAGGTGACATTCTCCGTACAATCTGGTCTGTTCGTCTAAGAGTGTCGCATATCGGGCCCAGAGGTGATAAATGTCAGACCTGTACTAGCGCGACAAATCATGTCTGTGTGGAACCCGATACAACCTGAGAAACTACTAGTGTGCCTACCAATAAATCTCACTTGCCCTGGACAGGGACCTATAGTATCGGCTAACCGTACACAGCGCGATATCAACTCCTAATACCGGAAGAGACGAATCCCTTCTATCACCTACTGTCTCCAAATGCTTCCAGACTGCATCTAACTACTACCGGTTTGCACGACTAATTAAAGTCGTGGTAGTGTAGTAATCTAAGTACAACGGGAACACATTCGAGACTAATAGTGATGTCAAGTTATCGGACTAACTTGTACTCATGTCACCAGAGAACCACTATCCGACGATAGGTATAATACCAACCAGCAGTTCCCAACGAGTCGTCCAGTGTAACTCATAACCTAATGAGCACGTGTATATTATTTTTGGTACCACATACCAATAGCTGTGGGACCGGCCATCTCTCCTGACGGGGATAAGAAACGTATGCACTAGCCTACTCTGGAGTATCGATACTCAATCTCGATAATCTTACGACTATGAATAATTTTAAAGATGTGCTTATAAACCACCCAACTCTCATAAGTGTGATTGCCATCACAACGCTGGTAGTCAAGCAAAGATTTTAAGGGCTCTATCAACATGTATTAACGATATGTAAAAAGAAATATATATATACATATTAAGATAGATACAAACCAGATAGCAAACTATCATATTGAGCAAGACTGTTACTCTACATGTATATATCTCAAGATTCCAAAATGTAATATACAATCTTGTATCATACAATAATGGCATCTACGGCATACATACCTAACAGTTTCAAATAAAAAGGCCGTTACATAAATTATACAAAAGAAAAATATATATTTTAGTATATTGAGGTGTATTTGAATTCCACTTTTACCCTCATTTGTTTCTTGGGGAAGAATTTCTGGGTGATTTTCGAATCTTGGGTCGAAAATTTCAGGAAGTGAAGATTTACCAATCGGACATAATTCATGTGATGCAACTTTCATCTCCAAAGTTAGAGATCATGGGATCAAAATCTAAAGAGGGGTCTTATGCAACAAAGAAATTAAAAAGATCCTTCTCTATTGGTATTCCAATAGAGAAATTCATGTGATGCAACTTTCATCTCCAAAGTTACAATCTTCAACTGGTGGTCGATGTCATTTTTGTATTCCGCAATTCAACAGTCAAAGTCGTTTTTATATTATGTATTCTGCATTTTAGCATTACGATTCACATTTTAGATGATAAAAAACTGTGCATATATATAAGAAAACTATTATTTCAATTACTAAGTTCTCAGTATCCATTAGGACTTATAGTGTTGTACGTAGGGGAATGTTGAAACAGATGGATTTAAATCGGATTGGCTTGAATTGGCATCCGAACGAGTCTGATGAAGCGGGCTCGACGAAACCTCTCCCATTCCATTTCCTAACCGACATAAACAATACCTGGAAAGATAGTTGATAATTGTTGCATTCTAATGATAATCATGACAAAAAATTAAATATGCTTCAATAATATTTGTGGAATGGCATTCTTAACTTCTTATTTGTGTCCAATTGGTGAGACTATGGTAGCCCAACTCCTAGGGAAAAGTTGAACTATACTCGTTACAAAATTGACTAATATTTAACAGTTTGGACGTTAGACGTCTGAGCCATAGCGCTTCAGACGTCTGAGCCATAGCGCTTCAGACGTCTGAAAAATAAGTGTTCAGAAAAACAGAGCGTGGACAGACGTCTGAGTACTTGTGCTTCAGACGTCTGTCGATGATTTTGGCATGTGATGGAAAGATTCGTTTGAAAAGATTTGTTTGAAGATTTTTGAAGAGATATTTAAAGATTTGATGAGATCTTAATTGGAGTAGGATTTCTATTATTTTATGCAATAAATATACAAGGGTCTCATCAGAGAAAAGCGGCCAAACATGAAGAAGAAGAAGAAGGGAAGATGAAGGGTAGTCATCCACGGGTGAAGGTGGAGTACTAGAAGAGTAATCTTTGTGTTTGTATGAAGAGACGCAGACAGAGGAGAAAGGTACTCATCCACAGGTGAAGGTGGAGTACCAGAAGAGTAGTCTTTGTGTTTGTATGAAAAGACGAAAGCAGATGCGAAAGGTAGCCATCCACAGATGAAAGTGGAGGAATTTACCAAGAAGTGAACTAAAGTTTGGTAAGCCCCTATTTTATAAAAAAACAGATTTGAAATGAAATATATTATACATAATATTAGGCATGAGAATAACTGTGAACAGTAAACAGTAGTGTGCATGTCAAATAAGTAACATGTACATGTTAATCGGTGCAAGCTAACTAGAGTATCACGATATTCAATATTTCAATGTTATTAATTATAAGTATAAGTTCGATTTGTGAGAGTTTTATTATGTAACTAGGATATTCTGTTTCACCCACGGAACAACAAGATCATGAGATTCACGAGATTCAATGACCCACAGGGTCCTTGATTAACATGAATGATCCCCTGTTACACATAAATACCCTCATTCAACGAGCTACCCCATCCCCATGATATGTGTGTGTATCTAATAACACTAGTGTCTATTATACATATCATGTTCACGAGATTCACGAGGTTCATTAGATTCACGAGGTTCATGATTTTCAAGATAAGTAATTCACAACATCCACGATAACCACATGATAACAATAACGCATCGATAAGAACATGGCTCAAATTAAAGTCGGTATATATATCAAGTTCACAAGGCATGAATGTTGCTAGGTGATATGTTCAAGTATGAACCAGAAACGATATCGTAAAATAACACTAAGAACTAATAGTTACTTAATTCATATGAACATTAAAATAAACAAGGAATGTAGTCTTAGGTGTTACGCAGTCATGGGGTGATGTCTCGTCCAAATCCGAATTTTGGTTTGGGAGATATACGCGTTTCGGTTTCGCTGCGCGGAACATATCAGAATCTACCCAGCACCGACATATGTTTTTAAACCACAATTTGCGATACTTTCTATCGGTGTTTAGGTTTCGGATAATACTAAAGACGGAAAGTTATTTCAGTCTAGTTATCTAAAACACGTGAGATTGCACGATTTGGACTTCTGAAACTAGAGTTAAGATTTTTGTAATCTAAAGGTTTCAAAACAGTTTTATCTTTTCTGAACAGCAAACATTTTATGATTTGCAAAGCATATATCGTGTCAATATATACATTTCTGGGTTTCGGTTTTATAGAGAAGTTGAAGGTCTATCAATTAAATATCCATACATCTAAGGTTTGTTGAAAATCGAGTTTAGGGGTTCTTGTTATGATCTTTTGAAAAACAGTGCACTAATCTGGACAGAATCTGTCCATACACGTTCTTTTCATTAAGTCGTGACTCAAACGCAGTGGAATCAGTCCCAAAATTTTATTACATGTAGTACTCAGAGAACGTTTTAACTCAAAAGACAGATCAGTAAAATTATTAAAAAAGAATAAACTAAAAATCAAATATCGGGTCAGCCGGCGATTTCCAGAACACCGAAGTTGCATCAATAGCAAAAGTTTTGGCCGAAATGACCCAGTTTCAGTTTGTTTCATAAAACGCTAAAGTTACAAAAAATGTAGATCTTTTTGTGTAGTTTGATTTTTAAAAAATAATAGTTCCATTTAGATTCCTAGAGCAGTAGGTATAGCCGTTTTAATACCGACTGTTCAGAAATTCCAACAAGCACTCATAATTTCTTAAATGTCGTAAATACGGATAATTTTCCGAATTTGAATCATGTCATATACGAGTGTGTACATACTAACGTATCAATATAGCAATAGATATAACAAGATATAAATATTTTTAGATAGAAAATCGTGGGACTTACAAAGAAAGGATGATCTAGAATCGTCCTTATCATAAAGTAAAGAATGTCTCGAATTAGACCGAGACGAGAGGGGCGATGTCTTCTTCTTCATTCATTCGATTCTCTCGTCATTAGATTTCATATCAGAGATGACAGAAAGGGCAGAGAAGAAGAAATTTCGGAGTTACGGTATTTTAGGTTACGGCGGAGAAGAAAAAGGATCAATGGGTTAAAATTTATTAAAATCCTACCAATCCTTCAAAATCAGAACAACAGAAAAAACAATCAAAACAACTATTTCAAAATAACAAACAAATTAATTAAAATAAACAATTAAATTTTATGTTTAATTAAAAGAAAAACTTTACTCTTCTTTTAAAATATTATATATTAAAACAACAAACCGATAAATTAAAACAACAAATAAATTTAATTTTAATTAAGAGAAAAAAAATTATCTTTTTTCAAATACTAAGCTATATAAAAAAAATATGTTATTAGCTTAAAACTTGGGGATTTAAAATAAAACTAAAGAATTTCAGTCGAGATTCAAACACGCCGCCTATAGACTAAATCTCAGACTCATGGATTGAAAGCCAACAGAGCACAATGAACTTCTTGAATTAAATATACTCTTTTATTATATATGAAACAAAACAAACATAAAAGAGTTAAAACAAAATTCTATTTTAAAATCAAGTAGCTTCATTGAAATAAATTCCTTTTTAATTTTTCTAAAACTATTTCAAATACTATTTTCCACTATTATTTTTCCGAAAAGACCAACAATGAAAATCGAATATATTAAAAATTCAATAAAACTTAAATAGATCGTTTAGATTATTTTATTTCTCTTTTGAAGAATCAAAATCTAAAAACAAAATTCTTTTCCCTTCTTTTTAGAAACAAGATTTCATAATGCAAAATAATTAAAAGAAATAAATAAATAATTTTGGAAGATAAGGGTTTGAACTTGAGAAATGTGGATTAGCAGTACAATATCTCAACCAAATGAATACAAGTAATGATCATGTATATATTCAACAATATCTCAACCAAATCTGTAAGATTGATTGAATAGATATGCGAACGCTATATCGATGTAAATTTCTAATTATATGACAATCTTATAGCAAAATGAATATTCCTAATAAAAATTAGCAGAGATAACATGAAGGAGAATAACTAAATGTATTACTATAAAATGAACAATACAGTATTAGCAAAGAAAGCGAGGAAGATCACAAAATTATTCTAATATTAACAGTAAAATTTTAAGCATAAATTAAATTAACTAATAAAATGCGAGAACAGCCTATTGCAAATAACAGGAATAACATGAAGTATTATGATTATGAACAAATTAACCTATCAACAATATTTTTATATTTTTTGTTGATATTTGTTATGTTCCGAGTAAAGCTAAAAAATAAAAGCTCTCTTTTCTCAAGATTGTTGGAACAATTAAAATTTGTGCAAAATTTAATTGAAAATTAACTAACAACATTATAGTTAAATAAATATATTGAGATAAAACAGCTGAAAGAAGAAATCTAACATGTAGATTTTGTCGAGACGAGCAAAGCTCTTCCCTTGAGAAGAGATTCCACTCCGTGCATGGTTTTCTCGAGGATACAATGATCTCGAGTTGTTGGCATGACAAAATCCCAAGTTTGTCTTTGAATCAATCAACATACTTTTTGTTTTGATTTTTTTTGAGGAAAAAGAAATATTTGAGGAGTCAATAAAATTTCCTTTTTTCTAAATTTTGAAAGAACTGTTTTTCTTTTTATATTGTTTCACTCTTAAAATGTCGTATTTATAAAAGGATTTGTTACCGGACTCCCGTTAAGAAAAGTGCATAAGAACTGTTACAAAAATATCTAAACTCCAAACATGGGAGATCTTTTTGAGAGAAATGAGGAGATGGATCTTTAGGAAAGTTTGTTATAATAGTTTAAAACTATATTTTATATTAATTAAATAAATATATGTTTATTATAATTATTTTGGGTTATCCAACAAGTTATTTATGACAAGAGGTGCCTGAATTTTTCCATTCTATTTAATTTTTTGGCTTATTTCTTAAAAACATGGTTTGATCTAATTTTTAAAAACTTACTTAAGCACTCTCTCTGTTACCTAAAATCTTTATGTACTTTAATTCCGTTACCTCATTACCGTTAACTCATAACCCTCATATACTTTTATACTGTTAAGTTTTGTGGGAAAACAATGGAAAATGAATCACATGTAACCCCTGTCATCTTATTTTTCTTTTTTCCCCCTTTCAATATTGCCTTTTTTACCCCATTAAAGTTCCTGCCTATCCTTCTTCACCAAATTAAAACTTTGCAGCTTGCTCTAGTTTTTCTTCTTTAGTGTTTTCTGTTGTAAGGTGGCTCAAGTGATGGCAAACTCTCAGTGTAGGCCTACAACATCAATATAATCTAAATTGATGAAAAGTAAAAATATATAAGGAAGAAACATGAGCAAATTTGACGATTTAGGATTGCAAAAGGGGATACTTTTAATTTTCGGTAAATCAAATGAAACGATTTTGGTGAATCCAATTACCACTTGCACCCTCGATTCCATCATATCCACCATCCATTGACAACTTTGAGGAATTGGGGGTGGATGTTGTTGCTTGAAATGGAAGTGGTGCCCTAGTTCTGAACTTTAAAATAACATGTTTTTTTCATTTTGGGGAAGGTACCAATATGTATTTTCATTAGGATTTAATGACAAGGTGTTAAAAGATAATGGAATTAAAGTACATGAGGTTATTAGGTAACGGAGAAAGCTTAAATAAGTTTTCAAGAATTATACCAAAACCCAATAGCGTTTGGAAATAAGCATAATTTTTTCCAGTTATGAATTTATAATAATTAAACAATTTTGCTTTCAAAATAATTCAATTAAATATGAACTTTCTAGAACTTGAGTTTTAAAATTACAGCAAGACTGGTATTTAGCACGTGTGATGCGCGTCTGTATATTTTAACATGGACAAAGATTTGAGAATTATTTTTAAAGAGTTGGTTAAAATAATATAGATTTTAAAGATTTTTCGCAGAATTTTTTTTTTTTTTAAATTTTAAAAGTTAGTTTTCTTAAATAATTTTTTTTAAAAATTATTATCTTAACTAAAAATATTTAAGATATTTCTTAAACAAAAAACTGAAGTGATTTAAACTAACACTAGTAAAATAGGGGGTTGCCCCTACGGATAGTGTAATCCGTAGGGGCAAAAATAACTTGGACCTACGGATATATCCGTAGGGCTAAATGGTTGCTCCTACGGGCAAAGACGTCCAAGAATAAAAATATTAATTCTTAATTAGGTGTTTGCCCCTACGGAGCCGCAAACAAAGGACCTACGGATATATCCGTAGGGGTAATTAAATATCGATTTAATAAAATCCCAGATCTCGATCGCCTACGCTCATTTCCCTCTCTCTCTCGATCGGGCGCGAAAATAAGGTTAGGGTTTCGTCGCCACTGGAGTTCGATCGCCTACCCCAATGCGCCACGCCGTCGCCGCCAAGGTTGTTCTCCTCGTGGCCACCGCCGGTTTCGTCGCCACTGGAGTTCTCGTCGCCACCGCGGTTAAGGTCGTCGCCACCGCCGTTCAGATCGTCACCCCTGCCCCAGCAGCCGTTCAGGTGAGTAAATCTCGAGGTAAGTTAAAGAATTTATTGGATTATTTTGGGCTTAAGGTTCATGGCGCGCGAGTTGGCCTGGGTTGGGCTGGGGTCGCGGTCGCAGTCGCGGTCGGGTTAGGGTTGGGGCAGGGGCTGGGCTGCGGGGTCGGGTTCGGGGTCGGGGTAGGGTTAGGGTCGGGGTCGGGGAAGGGTTAGGGTCGGGGTCGGGGTCGGGGTCGGGGTAGGGTTAGGGTCGCAGTCGGGGTCGGGGTAGGGTTAGGGTCGGGGTCGGGGTCGGGTAGAATTTATCAAATTTTTTATTGGGGTTGCGGCTGGGGCTGCGGGCTGGGGCTAGGGCTGGGGAAGGGGAAGGTCAATTTATCAAATTTTTAACAAGATTTGTATTAGTTTGCAAGAACACTTAAGTTTATCACAAAATATTGTTTGGGTTTTCGATTTATATCTTGAGAATAATGGAGGAAAGATGCCATAGTAGGGAATTCCCTCCTATGGCGTCGAAAAAATACCCCCTCCATGGTTTTTTCCGACGATCGGCACCCAACATCTTCATTGTCATCATCTAAGATGTGGGTATACCAAATTTCAAGTGATTCTACAACTTTTTCACCGTTGATTTAGCAATGTAAAAAGTTCTATTGTCGGCAAACCGTTAATTTTGAACCCACTAAATCAACGGTGAAAAAGTTGTAAAATCACATGAAATTTGGTGTACCCACATCTTAGATGATGACGATGAAGATGGTGGGTGCCGATCGGCGGAAAAAATTAGGGAGAGGGTATTTTTTCGACGCCATAGGAGGGAATCCCCTCCTATGGCCTCTTCCCTCCATTAATCTCTTATATCTTTTAGCGGTATGTATCCGTTGTCCCAAATTTTGAATTATCTTATACTAGTATTTATGCATGTGCAGATCTTCTTTATCCTGACAAAAGATCCATATCCATTATCTTAACTTAAAATCCTTTAGAGGGTGCTAATCCCAAATAACAACAAAATGATGTTAAATATTTCATCCGATTTTCACAAGATCATACTTGAAAAAAATGCAACTACTTTCATAATTTCACAATCCTAACCAACTCCCAATTTATTATGGTATTCGATCATAACTTGAGAACAAATTCTCTTTTCTATTGCCATCCCATATCAAACCCTAGAATCGTGGGCCATTTCAAATTACACCAAATTGAGGCAAGAATTGGATGAAACCAACATAACCAACAATAAAGAGCTTTATTTGGTAATATATATTGATGAACAATGGTTGCTGTGTTAAATCCAACCCTCACATCACATGCATATCAATAAAGGAGAGGACTGACCAAAATGTTGAATTTTAACAATTGTGAAAGTTCTTCGGTCAGGATGTAACAGAAATAAGGAAAAAAAACCTAAAATATTTTTCACAAAAAAGAAAAAGCAAGCTTCTCTCCCATATCATTAACAAAGCTTATCACTTTTGATTCTCGAAATTATTTTACATTATATTTTCATTCAAAACGTTTTGCTAGTTTGCTCACCAGCTGTTTGATAAAATTCTTAAACTATTTTTACTTTCCTTGCTCACAATTGCTCTTGACTACGTACAAATCTTGAAAACCCATTAACGCTCTTGCAATAATATGCAAAATCACATGAGGATTCACATTCATCACCACCACCTAAGGCTAGGGTTTGGGCTGGGGCTGCGGCTAGGGTTGTGCGTCCTCAAGAGGGCGATCATAGGATCGGTGAAGTGAGGTGGCTGGATATGAGATACGATGGATTTCCATGTGTTCAATGGAATGCTGAGGGTCAGAGTCGGTTATTCATATATCTCCCAAAAAAGAATGAGTTTGTTATCAAAGGTGTATTGATTTCTACATCAAGGAATATCAGTTATATGTCATTCAGTGACTAAGTCTGTTTCTGGCCCAACCATATTTATGAATCCTTTCTTCTTTTTCCTTCTTACGTATATTTACTAGTTCAGACTGTATGCACCTCTGCAATCAACGCCGAGAACTTATACATTATAGGTTAATAGACATATGCTATGAAATCACGGTGCATATCGAATTCATGATATGTTATAGTCCCTCATTATTTTTACTGTGGTGAGAAAGCAGTCGCTGGTGGCCACAAGCCATAGAATTGGCAGTTGTCCTACCTAAAATAACAACTTTTATACTAAAAAATTATGTATGCCATTAGTTAGTAGTTTATGTTTTTTAGACGCAAAAGCCATTTGAGAAATACTTTTCCAACCCACTATTAATCCATATTCTCAATATAGTCATTGAATTTGCACGCGCACATAATAAGAAGGAGAAGACAATAATGTGGCAGAAGAAGAAGAAGAAGACAGTAATGTGGCAGAAGAAGAAAAAAATGACATTTCTCGTTCTCTGTTTCAGCATCAATCTTCTGATATGAACTAATGATGGCTTTCACATAGGCTTTTCCCTTTAGAGACTTCTTAGTGTCAAATGGAAAGCATAAATCAGATTTTTGCAGGTCGGGTTCTTCTATGACTTTCAAGAGTCTCAACTGATTCTGTTAATTATACTCTAGTTGGGTGGTACTTTTACCACTTCTCACTGCAGGTGCGCTCTCTAATATCCATTTTGAATGTAATATTATCGATATTCAAAATGGATATTAGAGAGCGCACCTGCAGTGAGAAGTGAGAAGTGGTAAAAGTATCACCCAACTAGGGTGTAATTTACAGAATCAGTTGAGACTCTTAAAAGTCATAGAAGAACCCGACCTGCACAAATCTGATGTATGCTTTCCATTTGACACTAAGAAGTCTCTAAAGGGAAAAGCCTATGTGAAAGCCATCATTAGTTCATATCAGAGGATTGATGCTGAAACAGAGAACGAGAAATGTCATTTTTTTCTTCTTCCGCCACATTACTGTCTTCTCCTTCTGCCACATTACTGTCTTCTCCTTCTTATTATGTTCGCGTGCAAATTCAATGACTATATTGAGAATATGGATTAATAGTGGGTAGGAAAAGTATTTCTCAAATGGCTTTGGCGTCTTAAAACCATAAACTACTAAGTAATGACATACATAATTTTTTTAGTATAAAGGTTGTTATTTTAAGTTTTTCCTTATAGAGATATGATCTAACTGCATCTATCATCTATAAGTGTGCAGAAAATTATGATAAGAAATCATAAGAAAGGGTCGTAGCCATGCATAACCTTGAATCTACATACCAAATCATGCAAAAGCATGCACTTATTGTCATCTTGCCTTGGAATATAAAATATCTTGGAAGACTATAAGCGAGCATTTAAATCTTGTTAGCTTTTGACTTCAACATATATTTTTCTCAAGTACCATGAAATATACTTGCTCCGTATAAACCGTTTTCAGGAAGATGGATTAATAATGACAAATTATCCATTGTGACTCACTAGGTTAGAATTTTCTCTTCTATTAACCATCTTTCTAATCAGCTTGGTAAATTTATTCGGAACCGGCTGCGAATCATTAAAAGACATGCATAAGAAAGAAAACTAAAATACAGATATATAGTATACCGATACATCGAAACTTCATAGTTGCGATGGCAATCCAGAAATATTTATTTCTACACACGTGGTGCGCGTGAGAATGCGTCAGGCATCATGGACAAATATTTCAGAACATGAAAAGTATTATTCGTATAAAGTAATTAAAATTTTTAAACACCTTGGGTAGATATTTTCTTAGTTGATGCAATCATATCATGATGACTAAATTTAAGCTATTATACATATGCTTATGTATTTTTCTAATCTAATATATCACACACAGAGAGAGAGAGAGGGGGGGGGGGAGAATACCAGGTAGATAGAGAAATCAGTTAGCAGGATCCTGAAGAAATGGAGTCCACAGCATTGCTCATCATCATCATCCGTGATCCCTTTGAAAAAATATTATCAAAGGGATCATGGATGATGATGATGAGCAATGCTATGGACTCCATTTCTTCAGGATCCTGCTACCTGATTTTTTTACCTACCAGGTGTTCTCTCTCTCTCTTTCTGTGTGTGTGTGTGATATTTTAGGTTAGAAAATACATATGCATATATATAATAGCTTAAATTTAGTCCTCATGATATGATTGCATCACCTAAGAAAATATCTCTACCCAAGCTTTTTAAAAGTTTTAATTACTTTATACGAATAATACTTTCCATGTTATGAAATATTTGTCCATGTTGCCTGACGCATTCGCACGCGCACCACGTGTGTAGAAATAAATATCTCTGGATTGCCATCGCAACTATGAAGTTTCGATGTATCGGTATGCTATATATCTGTATTTTAGCTTTCGTTCTTATGCTACTCTTTTAATGATTCACAGCCGGTTCCGAATAAATTTACCAAGCTGATTAGAAAGATGGTTAATAGAAGAGAAAATTCTAACCTAGTGAGTCACAATGGATAATTTGTCATTATTAATCCATCTTCCTGAAAACGGTTTATACGGAGCAAGTATATTTCATGGTACTTGAGAAAAATATATGTTGAAGTCAAAAGCTAACAAGATTTAAATGCTCGCTTATAGTCTTCCAAGATATTTTATATTCCAAGGCAAGGTGACAATAAGTGCATGCTTTTGCATGATTTGGTATGTAGATTCAAGGTTATGCATGGCTACGACCCTTTCTTATGATTTCTTATCATAATTTTCTGCACACTTATAGTTGATAGATGCAGTTAGATCATATCTCTATAAGGGAAAACTTAAAATAACAACCTTTATACTAAAAAAATTATGTATGTCATTACTTAGTAGTTTATGGTTTTAAGACGCAAAAGCCATTTGAGAAATACTTTTCCTACCCACTATTAATCCATATTCTCAATATAGTCATTGAATTTGCACGCGAACATAATAAGAAGGAGAAGACAGTAATGTGGCAGAAGGAGAAGACAGTAATGTGGCGGAAGAAGAAAAAAATGACATTTCTCGTTCTCTGTTTCAGCATCAATCCTCTGATATGAACTAATGATGGCTTTTCCCTTTAGAGACTTCTTAGTGTCCAATGGAAAGCATACATCAGATTTGTGCAGGTCGGGTTCTTCTATGACTTTTAAGAGTCTCAACTGATTCTGTAAATTACACCCTAGTTGGGTGGTACTTTTGCCACTTCTCACTGCAGGTGCGCCCTCTAATATCCATTTTGAATGTAATATTATAGATATCCATGCCTGTTTATGTCAAAATTACTTATATTGTCAATGTTTGATTGTCTAGTTGTTGGTGATGCGTCCATATCAGGGACAGAGGCCACTCCCGTTCCTCCAGGTATGTTTATATATTATATAGGGCATGTATATTGATTTAGAATGCTATATCATAAATATACACACATTTCTTTTGCTCTTAGTCGTCCAACTCATTATCATGGGCTGCTTGATGAGATTAGATTTGCGCCTGATGATCTACAAGAGCTCCTTCACTCCCTGTCATATGTGTAAGCAGCGCTATATGCGAGTTTACCTTGTTAGTATGTATGTACTGAAATTAATTAATATTATTCAAATTTTGATACATGCAGATACCAGAGGAGCACATCTTCTATCTCTGTAGGTAAGGCTTTGAATTTGTTGATTTTGGTGTTTCTTGTCAATTTTATAGACCCGTATGTGCTAAATATAATGTTCTGACAGTTGCTAGGGGAAGGCAACATTCGAGGCTGCTGACCCCAGTCCTGGACGCCGCACACGGACGGCACCACGTAGGTTCCCAGAGGCCGAGGACTAGGCTCTAGCAGGGCCCATATGAGGTTGGACTCCACCCCGGTGGTTACTTCCTCCGTCTCCAGTGAGCGACGTATCCATCATGAACTGGATAGCTTGAGGGCCAGCGTTCAGGAGTTGAAGGAGATGCTGGTATGTATACTACTTTATAGTAAAATATCATTTCATATTATATACATATCAACATATCCATAATTAGTACGTAGCTTGAGCTTATTTGGTTTTAGACTTAAGTTTGATTAATCATACATACATATGTAATTGAAATAAACAACGCTTTTACAAACTAGATATCCAAACAGGGTTTCGAAATAACTTAATAATGATACGAATTCGAATAATAAACAATTCTTACACGCTCATGTAGCACACGTTATATCCAGACGCGACAAGGTAGATCGGCCGAGCCTCCACACGCAACTCCTTCGGCTGCGGCTCCGCAAGCCACTACATCGGCTGCGGTTCCGCAGACAGCTCATGTAGCTCCACCGCCCACTCAGACTCCCGCAGCCGCGGCTCCGCAAGCGACTACCTCGACGGCGGCTGCGCAGACCACATGCCGCTCAGACTCCCGCTACCGACAAATTGCATAGTTTATTGACCGAGGAGCAGGCGCGCGTTATTCTATCGTTATTCAGAGGTGGAGCTGGACCGAGCTAGGGTAGATTTTTGGTTCTTTTTTTTTGAAACATGTATTTATTTATATCATACACATTGTACTACATTTTGAAACGATATTGATATTGGTTTGTATTTATATCATATTCAGTTTTTGGGTTTCTTTTGTATATTATATATATGCGTGAGATGTGATTATGAATACTGCAATATATGATTTGATTGATGTATATATTATTGTGCACAGGGCGGGAAAAATCAAACAGCCCATTTTTAAAAAAAAAATTCAGATAATATGTACCTACGGATTAATCCGTAGGCCAACATGTTACCCCTACGGATATCGCCGTAGGGGCAAAATATCAGCAGTAACTGATATTTCCCCCAGATCTCAGTACCGGGGGGTTGGGAAAGCCCCTACGGATATATCCGTAGGAGCCACTGACTCTCCCCTACGGCTTTATCCGTAGGGGCTACATATCAGGAATCCTGAATTTATGCCCCTACGGAATCGTACCTACGCATATATCCGTAGGGGATAGTACATGCCCCGACGGGTATATCCGTAGGGCAAAGTAATTTATTAAAATAAACTGTAAATAATATAAAATCTTATACCCTACGGCTTAAGCCGTAGGGGCAACTAGACCTACACAGATATCCGTAGGGGCAAGAATTTGCCCGTAGGGGCAAGTTCAGGGCCTCAACTTGCACCTGCGGCCTTTGCACCTACGGGGTATTTTTTCGCCCCTACGTATATATCCGTAGGGGCAGTGGGTTGCCCCGACGGATAAATCCGTAGGGGCAGTGGGTTGCCCCGACGGATAAATCCGTAGGGGCAACCCCTATTTGTAGTAGTGTAAAAGGCCAACAACTCTCTTTTTTCTATAACCTATTAATTTAATTATGTGCATTACACGTGCCATAATAAGTTGACACGTCATCCCTGCTTAAGTGGTGGCAAATTAGATGGTTTCTTTTGCACGTGCTCCTTATACCCCTCTTTAGCATTATTAATACTAGAACTTGTGTACGTGCGTTGTACGTGTCAAATGTAATATTTCATATTTGTGAGAATGGGTATATATGTAAATTTGTAAATAATGAGGATTTATGTGTAAATGTGCATTTTATATAAGTGAGAATTAGTATATATGTAAACTTGTAAATATTGAGGGTTTATGTGTAAATTTACGTTAGAAGGCATAATTTTTTTTGTCCTCTTTCTTGATAAGGTGGAGGCCCTAGGAGAAGAGGAGGATGAGGTGGAGGGCTTAGGAGAAAAGGATTTTACTCCTTTTTCTTTGAATTTTAGAGAAAGGAAAGGGTGTCCACCTCATCAAGAGGGTATTTGCATTATATATACTAGACTAGAATTTATGCACGTGCGTTGCACGTGTTAGTTTAAAAAAATTGAGAAGAGAGAAGGGGAGAGAAAGATGTGGAGGGTTCTAGAGTTTTATTTATTTATTTATTTTTAAAAAGAGGATTGATGATGTGGAGGATTTTAGATAAACAATTAATTGTTTTATAGGAAGGGGGAGAGAGATGATGATGTGTAAATTTATAAATAATTTGTGTTTATGTGTAATTTTCATTTGAGAATGAGTATATGTGTCAATTTATAAATAATGAAGGTTTATGTGTAAATTTTTATATGAAGACATCATTATTTTTGTCTTTTTCTTTGATGATGTATATATTTTTTTTTGGAGAAAGATGATGTGGAGGGTTCTCTAAATATAAGAATTTATGCACATGCGTTGCATGTGTTTAAAAAATTTGAGAAGGGAAGAGAGAAATGTGGAGGGTTCTGGAGTCTTATTTATTTATTTTTAAAAAATGGAAGGGATAAGGTGGAGGGCTTGAGAGGTAAGGATTTTTCACATTTTTTCTATTTTTCGAGAAAAAAGGAGAAGGGTGGACCTCTAACCAAGGGTATTTGCACGTGCGTTACACGTGTTAATTAAAAAATTGATTTTTTTGGGAGGAGAGAGAGATGTGGATATTTCTACATTATGTGGAGGTCTTTTTGATAATATAGAGGCTTGAAAATATAGAATTTTTCTCCTTTATTCTTTTTTTCTAGAAAAAAAGGAGAGGGGTGGAGCTCTATGTAAAGGGTATTTGCATTATATATAGAAAGATTTTTGTATTATATATATATATATATATATATATTGGAAGAGATGATATGGAATGTTCTAGAAAAACAATTAATTGTTTTTTAGGAGAGAGAGAGATGAGGTGGAGATTTAAAAGATGAGAGAGATGATATGGAGGGCTTGAGAGGTGAGGATTTTTTCATTTTTTTTATTTTTCTAGAAAAAATGAGAAGGGTGAATCTCTAACCAAAGGTATTTGTATTATATATACTAGAATTTATGCACATGTGTTGCATGTGTTTAAAAAAATTGAGAAGGGAAGAGAGAGAAATGTGGAGGGTTTTAGAGTATTATTTATTTATTTATTTTAAAAAAAGGGGATGGATGAGGTGGAAGGCTTGAGAGGTGAGGCATTTTCTCATTTTTTCTATTTTTCTAGAAAAAAAAGAGAAGTGTGGACCTCTAACCAAGGGTATTTGTATTATATATACTAGATATATATATATACTAGAATTTGTGCACGTGCTATGCACGTGTTAAATATAACATTTCATATTGTGAGAATGAGTATATGTGTAAATTTATAAATAATTAGGGTTTATGTGTAAATTTTCATTTGAGAATGAGTATATGTGTAAATTTATAAATAATTAGGATTTATATGTAAATTTTCATTTGAGAATGAGTATATGTGTCAATTTATAAATAATGAAGGTGTATGTGTAAATTTTCATTTGAAGACATCATTATTTTTGTCTTTTTCTTTGATATATATATATATATATATATATATATATATATATATATATATATATATATTTGGGGAGAGATGGTGTGGGGGGTTCTATATATATAAGAATTTATGCACGTGTGTTGCACGTGTTTAAAAAATTTGAGAAGGGAAGAGAGAAATATGGAGAGTTCTAGAGTCTGATTTATTTATTTATTTTAATAAAAGATGAGGGATGAGGTGGAGGGCTTAAGAGGTGAAAGAGGTGATGTGAAGAGCTTGAGAGATAAGAATTTTTCTCATTTTTTCTATTTCTTTAGAAAAAATGAGAAGGGTGGACCTCTAACCAAGTGTTGCACGTGTTAGTTTAAAAACTTTTGAGAAGGATGGAGAGGGATAGAGAGATGTGGAGGGCTCTAGAGTTTTATTTATTTATTTTTTTTAAAAAGGGATTGATAATGTGGAGGATTCTAGATAAACAATTAATTGTTTTTTGGAAGGAGAGGGAGATGATGTGGAGGGCTTAAGATGCGAGAGAGATGATGTGGAGGGCTTGAGAGGTGGGGATTTTTCTTTTCTTTTTTTTTCTTTTTTCTAGAAAAAAGGAGAAGTTGACTCTCTAACCAAGGTATTTGCATTATATATAGAAATATATAGATATATATAGAGAGGGGGGTGTTTAATGGAGGAAAGGTGCCATAAGAGGGAATTTCCTCTCACGGCGTCGGAAAAATGTACCCTCCATGATTTTTTTCGACGATCGGCATATATCACCTCCATCTTTATCATCTAAGACGTGGATACACCAAATTTCATGTGATTGTACCATTTTTTCACCGTTGATTTAGTTGGTGCAAAATTAATGGTTTACCGACAATAGAACTTTTTACATTGCTAATTCAACGGTGAAAAAGTGGTGGAATCACATGAAATTTTGTGTATGCACATCTTAAATAATAACGATGATGATGATGGATACCGATCGTCGGAAAAAATGTTGGAGGTTGTATTTTTTCGACGCCATAAGAGAAAATCCCCTCCTAAGGCCTCTTTCCTCCAAAGAGTAAAGATAAGAAAGATATTGGATTTGGATTCAGAAAGGCTCGGACTTGGGCTTGTGTGAGTCAGGCCCATCTAAAAATGCTAACGATACTTATGCCTCATAGGTATATAAGAGCTTAATTGGCCGAAGGTATTCCGGAAGCTTGCTCTACGTGAAGGCAAAGAGTAGGCAAAGAGAAATCCAGGTTAAAACAGGGTTTGCATTATAAAAAATCATTCCATGTGCCGGCCGTATACATCCGGACAAGAAAGAGAAAAAATAGACGTGATCGAGGGTCTCACACGCTGTCCAAAACTATCCGGGCCCCCCCTCCACCCCCTGCCCGGATGTATTATATCTGACACACTGAATAATTCCTGCTCCATTATACCTCAATCCCTCTGTCTTAAGTTGGGCAGACCCTGTCCCACTTCTGCACAGATAATGGGCCTAGGGGATACCACCAGCCTATTAAATTTGATATATGATTATGCTTGTTATTTATCCTAAGCCTTTACAAATAAAACGAAATACCATAGAAAGAACAGTTAAGAATCAATTTGAAGGTATGAAAATGATCTACCAAAAACATTTTATATGGTGGAGAAAACATTCTCTTTAAGATACAAATTTGGGATAGTCTTTTTTTAAGAAAAGGTTTATTTTAGAATTTTCCTTTTTTTTCCCTAGCTTTTCTTTTTTTTTTTCCTTTCCCTTTCCCCCCCCCTCAGATGAGTTGATGGCTCTTCGGTGGCACGGAGTGTTATGAACATAATTTTGCTAACTATAATTTGAACTCTTTTCCATGAATTAATAAGGAACTTTGTTTTTGTTTTTTCTTGTTTTTAGTAGAAAATCAATAAAGATGGAATATGATTGTAAATGATCCATTTATTCTAGCAACATATGGTCCATATTTGTATAGAGTCATAATGCAGTGTGATATACTTAAAGTATTTAACCTAACCGCGCTCACACACAAAAAAAAATAATTGGTGGGGGAGAGAGAGAGTTAAAATACACTAGTGCTTTACATATGCGATACACGTGTATATATTAGAAGTCGTGGACAAAACTATGAAAAAAGAAATGTTTGATGGGTGATCTATATATTGTTCGAATTCATAATGCATGTATTTGATTTTTTTTCTTTTATCTTTTTATGAGTAATAAATGTGTGCGTGTGTGAGAGAGGAGGGAGTAATACTTTAGGGAGTGATATTTCGGGGGGTACCTATTTGAAAGTATGAGGTGTCATTGTGTGAGTTTAAAGTTTGTGAAAGGATTTTTCTTCTTTTTTCTTATTACTTGATAGAAAAAAGAGAAGCTTTTTGGTCTATCCCGATGTGTTCTAGTTATAATAGTAAACCCGCATAGCCCAACGATCTTTTATATATTTTTGTACGTGTGATAAATTAGGTTTTTATATGGATAATTATTATCTTAACTAAAAATCTCTATCTTATTATCTTAACTAAATATCTTTATTAATCATTTCAAGTTATTCCCTTTTTTTTTATCCTATTTTGCCTAATCTAGTTTCTTATTCTATTTTTAATTTTTTGTTTGTATTTTTCTCAAAAAAAATTTCTTCAAACTTTATTAAAATTTCACATGGTATCCATACGTTGCATGTTAGTCCAATTTGAAATTCTATTTACAACTATCCTAAGAATTGTAGTTATAGTAGTAGAGATTAGTGGATGCCCCGTGTGTCACACGATGGTTCTTAGAAGACTCAAAAGATAAATGTCTTATTAATTTAAGTGGTAATTTGTAGTCAATTGATTACTTTGTTTTTCTTTCCCTTGTTCTCAAGAATCCATTCCATATTGTTTTGGAAGCTGAGCACTTTACAATACATTCAATCCGAATTCAATAAAAAAAGGTTGAATATTTTGATTGCACTTTGCTCTAAAATAACCCAAAACAATTCATGTCTCTATTTTTCTTAACATTCCAACACATCAATAAACTATTACTTCAAAATTATTAGAGATTCTTTCGATCATTGTTCAAAAAAGATTCAAAATTTTACAAACCAATTGTAACAAAATCATGTTTAGAAGTTATAGATTATTTTTCTTAAAGACTCTCAAATTTAAAGTCCAAAAATGTTGTATTATTCATAAAAAAAAGATAGAGAGAGAACATTTAGCCTTTCCTTTGAAAAAAAGAAGAAAATTCAAAGATCGATAACAAGAATTAAAGATCGATGTGCTGCTTATAACTTTTTTATTCGGAAAAAAATTATAATCAAATAAAGAAACCTGGAAATTTTCTCCTTAAAAAGCGAAAAAATTGAGATAAATAAAGGTCAAAGAATATTTAGCAACAAAAAAAGTCTAAAAGAGCTATTTACAATCTTAATTTTTTAAAGTACAATTTACAAATAAAACTAAGGATTACTACCCAATTGTAACAGCTACTGATGGGTTCCGGCTTATGTCAGTTGATTAACAATAAAATCCAAAACCCATGTGATTGAAGGAAATTAAAAAGATTTCATGTTGGGTGGGTGCTTTCCAAAATGCCCATGTGATTGAAGGCAATTAATGATGGAACCCTCAAAAATACCCTTCAATTTATTCTACTGACTACACATGGAATAAGGAAAAATTGTAAGGTCATTAATGGAAAAAAATCGTGTGTTTTTTGTCCTTATTCACTAAACTATGTATTAATACATAGAAGAGATAGATATAGATTATAATGAAACTAATTGTGGACTTTAATATTTTTTAAAATATGAGATTGTGGTGGTGTAAACCAAGGTCTTTAGAATCAAAATCTCATGTCTCGCCCACTAGACTAACTTTAAAGTTGTTATATCTTACCCAAAATAGATATTTATAGTAAGGATAAAGGCAAACCAATGAATAATAGCATATAAAACATTTGCAGCAGGCTTGCCGGGACCAGACCCTCCGCCAGCCCTCATGATTCCGCGAGTCAATTTTCTTTAAGAAATGAGTACACATTTTATATTTGAAATCATGGTATTTTGATTTGTGGTACTTTCTTTACCGCTGTACCATTATATACTTTTCTATTAAAATTATAATCATGAAAAGTGATTTTCAGTTTATCAATCTCAAAACATGTATGATGCCCCCCCCCCTCTGTTTTCTCTTTTTTTGAATTTTTTTCCTATTTTTTTGGGTGGTGTGTGTGCGCGCGCCGGGGGGGGAGGATGTACATTAACATGGCAATTGCAATTCTATCCTTTTTTGGTTTGATAGAGGGATTAGAGATGAAACTCTTTGTTTCTATCCTTTGGAGGTTCACATTGATCTCATCAATGAATGGCCGGTTGCGGATATGGTGCGATCTCCGGAATTTTTCGTACTTCCCTGGCTATTAGGGAGGAGGTAAACCCGATGACTAATGCTAATGATGACAAGCGGAGGTGGAATAACAAGGAAATCTATATCGTCGGTGAGGGGTTATCGTTTGTTTTCCAGGGAGGGAAGTGTAAGAGTACAATGCCTCTTACCAGCGAAGATGGATATCAGTCGAAGGTTTTGGTGGTTCTTGCGGCGTTTCCTTCGAAGAAAGATCACGGCGGCAACTTGGCTGGTGGAAAAGGGGATACATGTGGACCCATCGTGCAAGATGTGCGAGAAGGGCGATTTAGAGACTATGGATCGTTTGTCCAGCCTTTGTACAGCTTTCCGCGGGTTTTCGAGGCGTATTGCGATGTGGGCAAATTTGAGAATAGAAACATTCTCCATCGGTGACATTGATCAACGTCCGTTTCGGAGTGATTGTCGAAAGATGGATGTACATGCTCTCAAAGGCCTTGATGTTGAAATTTATATCCTATCGATCTCTCTTGGACAACCAAATGCTCCCCCGATTGATTTCACCACATTTGCGATCGATAGTTTCCCTGCTCAGGCGTTGAGGCTAGCTTAGCATTTTATGTCGTCGGCTTCTATTCCGTCCACGCAGCAAACTATCTTATAGGGTCGGTCGACCTAGTGCATACAATAACAAAACGAATTTGAAATACATGTCAAGCATCTAAATATACTAATTGTTGAGGTTACGAATTCAAACTACATGTTTTTAGATTAGATTATTTATATTTAATTTATTTTCTTAACAATAATCTACTTATAAATGAAGAACCAAATGACAAAGTCACCCTCATGTTTACAGCTAACACAGCTATTTATTTGATCAGCTTCGTTAAATACATAACTATAGTATAGATGAGAGATTACCAGCATTGATATCATATTAATCAAAATATTATTCTGAAAGTACTTAAATTAAACGTTTTCTAAAATGATTTTTAAAAACATAGATACTTTTTTATATTATTAAATATCTTGAATTTTGTTAGTTTAGGTTTTACTGTCTAGCAAAACTAGAAAAAGCCAATCAACCTGCATTTATAGCAATCTCAAAATCTTAATTTTCTTATCTGATTATTCAGCATTAGATAAATTAAATGTACAGAGCCGATGAAATGAATCTAAGTGATGATGCTCATAAGTGGTATCTCCTCAGATTACGACACGTGGCGGATCCCGAAGGCTACGGAGCTGGAATAAATGAGATGCATTAGGGGCGTTACTCGGGACCTCGTCTCCGAGAACGCATCCGACCTTTCGGAGACCTCCCTGAGTACTTTCCACATTCACCTAGCAAACAGCCAACAGCTCACCTCCGAGCAGTCCGGTGAGCTTCCGCTGTGGCTATCTGACAGGCCGAGCTTCCTCGGTCTCCTTACTCGTCTCCGAGCCATCTGACAGGTCGAGCTTCCTCGGCCTCCCTGCTCGTCTCCGAGCCTCTTGACAGACTGAGCTTCCTTGGCTCCTCCGATCAACCGAGAGTACGGAACCCAAGCACCCACGCAACGGCTCCGCGTATCTCGTCAGAGCGAGATATCCGCCTCCTCACGTTTCACGTCCCACGTAGCGCGAACCCCCATTAATGGGTGTATCCTGCCATTAATGTGAGAATAACGCAGGGGCGTAACTGACGGCAATGATCTCGCGCCTGCTCGCTCCATGCGACCACTATATAAACCCCTCTCTCATACGACTCAGGTAACTCGAACTTATTCCAATAGGTCGCTACGCTGCTCTTATTCCCCGGCACTATCTTGATCGTCAGAGAGTCTTACGGTGGTTTCCCACCACGGGACTTCCCTTGCAGGTAGCTCGGCCTCAACAACTTCCAACAGCCCAATGAGATCCACACGCTCAACAACCCCCAAAACAAATCTCAGACGCTAAAAACCGCTCGCTATCAGATCGACGGAAGACAGCATCTGAGGGAGATCATAGCCTCTATCAGTTAGCACCGTCTGTGGGAAGGCTCTTTAGAAGCTTCTCCACCCATAAGTTGATCTTCCGCTCTCGACCTCATGGCGAGTGTTAACCGCGACGATCCAAACACAAGCTGCTACACCCCCCACAACGGAGGCAGGAGTGGCTCGTCTCCCCTCCTAACGTCATCAACGCCTTATCCGCTAGGATCAATAGGCTCTCATCGATGGTGGATGCACTCGTCCGCATTCAAGCAGCGAACCCTGTCCTCCAGAACGTGGTTCCCTCTTCTCGGGATGAAGACGTCCACAAAAGGACAGATGGCCATGCTCGGGCTCTCAATCCCACTCACGCTCATCTCAGCGCCGGCGTGCCGACTCCGGCTACCATGGCCCTCATGTGGCGAATGATTCCATGACCCGCTGGGCGCTAGGCAGCTTCACACCCCGATTCTAGGGAAGACTAGGCCGTCGCTCTGATGCCCGCAGCGCGCTCTCACCTCCTGAGGAGGTGTCGGTCAGTTCGCCTGCTTCCAGGCATGACCGACGCCCCCACTCCCGCTGAGGCCGTGCGAACGGCGAACGCCGGGACTACTCGAGAAGGGCCTCGCCTGAGGATTTGAGAAATTTGATAGAGCGAAATCGAAGCCGCACCATCGCTCAGACCCGAAGCGGGGATAACCACCACTCTGACTGTGCAGAATCCTCGAGGTACCACCACCGACTTGAAGCCCTCGAAAAGAAAATCGAAGGCATACGACGGGATGGTCATCCGTTCGGTGAAGGGGCCAGGTATTCCACTGATTCACTAACAAAGCCCTTTACAAAAGAGCTGCTGGTCGAGCACGTCTTGTCCAGAAACAAGCCACCAAAAGTGGCCCTCTTTGATGGGAAGTCCAACCCGAAGGACCACTTGGACGCATTTGTTGGATATAGTGCCCTCAAGGCAATTATTGTAATCATAGGCAGGAGATTATGATGATTGAGGGGGACCTATATGGATAGAACAGTCTTACTCAAAATGATAGTATGTTATCTGGTTTGCCTTTATCATCATGTACATGTTTTATGTGGTATTACAGATCACTATTACATGTTGACAGAACCCATAGGATTCTTGCTTGACTACCAGCATTATGATGGCGATCATATACGTGGGAGCTGGGTGGTCTATAAGCACATCCTGAAATGTCCCTAGTCGTGGGTGTATCAATACGGGGCATCGATACTCTGGAGTAGACTAGTGTATACTTATCGAGACCCCGACGAGGGAAGGTGGCCGGTCTCACAACCCAATGGTGTCTGTTTATCACCTAAGATAGTATACAGGTGCTCATTGGGTTATGAGTATACTGGACGAACTTGCTGGGAGGGTTATGAGTACACTAGACGAACTCGCTGGGAACATGCTAGTTGGTATTATACCTATTGTCAGATAGCGGTTCCCAGGTGACATATGTACAGGATAGTCTGTCGACCTGAGATCGTTATTTGTCTCGTGTGAGTTCCCACTGTGCTTTGATTACTACCCTACCACGGCTCAAAGGAGTCGTGCAAACAGGTTTTAGTTGGGTACAATCCCGAACCACATGGAGGCAGTGAGCGGATCGTCGGGGATTCGTCTCTCCCGGTATTAGGGGTTGATGTCGTGTTGTGCACGAGTGGCCATCACCAGAAATTCTTGGCCAAGGTGTATGAGAATTACTGATTTGGATCAGTAGTTTCTCAGTTGGTGATGTGCTTCATACCGACACGAAATATCGCGTTATTAGGGGTCTGATTTTATCCACCCCCTAGACCCGATATGCGATACTCTTAGATGAACGGACCGGACTGTACGGATATTTTCACGGACTGGCTCAGTAGGGGTTCGGATGAGTTTGCTTGTCGACCTTCCTTTCGCTCAATACCTGGGTAGCCGTTATGTACAGCTAGTGCCGCTGACGTGCTTATGGTTAAACCCACTGCCAGCGTATTGACGAGTCTTTAGAGTCCCACACAGAAGGTTTCCCTGCTTCGGGCGAAACGATTTAGAGGCCGTATGGTTTTACGGCAGGGTTCGATCATATACGTACACTTGTGCACGTATCATGATTCAGACGGATAATACTAGTGGGCTTTGGTTTAAGCCGGATTCTAGTATTATATTGTTGAATTATTTTCGTCTCTTTGTATTCGTATTTTTCGGAATACAGATACGGGTATGTATATACGGATGAGGGGTATTCTTGTAATTTATTACAAGGCGCTTCTAGAAGAAGACACCTCATTTAGTTTTAACCATTTTAGTTCAAATGGTTAATGAGGTGGAGGGATAAGTTGTATCTTGGCTTTAAATGAAGCATGGCTTTGTGGTGACTCATGGGGTAACTCATGGTTGCGCTATTATGGCATGCTTGATATTTTAGTGTTGTGAGATATTTTGTGAGACTTGATGGTTCATTTTGCTAGAGCTCTTCGCGCGCTTGCACGCATCGTTTTTAAGTTCTAAAGTTAACCGCAATCAAGACGGCGTTGCGTGTAGCTAGCCGCGATGAGTACGGGTCGTTCGCAGGGAGAAGGTGCATTTTGCGTTCTTGTTATGACGAGTTAATGCGAGGGTCGGAGATGTTCGATTCTAACCTATGTGTGTGTATATGCAAAGTAAAAGTTGTTAGGAATAGATAGGTTAGTGTAAGTTAGGGACGTCCTTACTCAATCTTTTGTGCCGAGCTTGACCATTGAAGCTAGAGCAATCGGCAACAACGTGGATTAGGGTGCTTAAGCACGGTGTTTGTGAAATCCGGCTTATTGACTCTTGTCCGTCCGTTCTTGTCTCTTGATTTTCGCCTCCGGCCAAACCGAACGCAATCGTTCACGGTTAGGGATCATCGATACCTTGGTAGGGTAGGGTGCCTAACGGAGCACTTACGTAAGGTTTGGGCGGAGTTCAATTGGTAAATATCGGGCAAAGGAAATGAGAAAAGAAAACCTTAACTTACAATACCATTAATTTTCTTAACAACACCATTATTCACAAACCATCAAAACAACGAAACGAAAGAGCAAATGAAATGATAAAAGAAAAGAATAGAACAACATTGCAAGTAAGTAAATGGTAAGGAATAAAATTGCAAGTAAGTAAAAGAGATAGAAAATAGTAAGAACCCAAAAGCACAAATGAAAGCTTTATTAATTCTAAGTGATGATACAAATCTTGAGTTCAATAACCAAAACTTAATCTTGCAAGCTTAATAAAGAGGTTGCAAGATCAAGAGAAGGCAAAGAACTCAAGGTGAACTATCTACTATGTACAAAAATCAAAGAGAAAACTCTCACTCACAATGTCAAAATCTATACAAAGTATATCAAGTATCATATATATATCCCACTTCCTTTGCTCACTGATCTGTATTTATAGGAACAAAATAAGATTAAACAAACAACATAATATGGATGATGTGACAACAGGGGAAGGCCAGAAGAAAAATGGAGACATTTGGGCATGTTGGGACCGGTGGTATCGGGTATTTGGAGCATTTCGCCGGTCCAAACATGGTCAAATAGGCTCGTGTTGGTGTGGTGGTCTCGAGTGCACTCAACAAGTCTACTGGTAATGTTTGATTTCTTTATATCAGCTTGGGTTATACTCAGTAGTCTTGGAGGGAAACTTGATACTTTAAATCACATCACAACTTTTAGCATTTATCACACATCACCTCACTTGTGCCTACCATGTGTCATGGGCAGCCCCACCATAGTCCATGTGCCAAAGAGTTATGTGCACACTTGTATTGTGTTGAACCAAAATTGTGTACACATTTATTTGTTGCAAAAGAACTCTTTGGATATCGATCGGTTTGCAGTTCCGGTTGCAGTGTCGGCTCACAAACGTTATATCTGTGATTATGAGTGTGTTTCCAGTATTGTGTCACGAATACCTGTAATCTGTATTTACTGAGCAGACACTGGTTAATAGTACCAATATATAACAAAACAGATAATTAATGAGTGGTATTGAAATGCAGTTTTCTGTGATAAACAAATACCCCCAAACTTATCTTTTGCTCGTCCCGAGCAAAACAAAATCCTAACCTCACTTTCACAGGGAACGCGATTGCACTGAGCTCGTGCAATAAGCCGTTAAACTTCTAGGTGTCCCTAGTAGGAGGAGTGTTGTCTCCTGAGGGTTTTCAGCGGATTACACCCACAAAATCCCGTTAAACTAGTTTCATAAGTTAACTTCGATTTTACTCCTACAGTTTAGTATCTAAGTTAGAAATTCCATTATCTTAAATTAGAAATATTCAACCCTTATGTTTCAAGCCTCCTATTTATTCAAGCTCAGATCCTATATGTTTTTACAGTTTAGAAAGATATTGGTTTCTCTTGAGTTTTCCTTCTAAAGTGTGGTCTCCAATCAGGGATTTTTATCATCTTTACGGAAAACATAAGTCTTATTCTTTATTCCTATCTTTCCTCCAAATATCGATTGTATACCCCTACGTGTGTGTAAAATTTCACCCTTATACTTAAGAATTCAGTTCAAACTATAGTACCCTTGCCCTAATGCCTAATACTTCTTCTTTTTGTTAATGATGGACGGTTTTGCTCACACACCTTTCATGCGACAATTAATGCTTCTTGAGGCACTAACAACCGATTACTGAATGTGTGAGCTTAAAGCGTAAATAGCAGTTTCCAGGTCTTGACTTTATTTATTTTTTTCTTTTTTTTTCAAGACCGGATATATTTTTCAATGATGCTCTTTTGGTGATTAGCTTTAAATACCGTTTTTCTTTCATACTATATTTTCAGGCAAGAGTATTTCTAGGTATCCTCTACTATCCCAAGTTTCAAGGTGCGTGTATGTGCAGTTTGTAGGGTATATACTTTCTAAATTTGGACTCAAGAATAGAAACTATTTTTCAAACTTATTCTTCAGTAAAGCTTTTAATACTTTCCCTTCATCTCGACTTAACTCAAGAACTGAACTCAATATTACCTACTTCTAAAAAAAACTGTAAGGGCATATAATTACCAAGGTTAAATAGAAAGAGGGTTATTTTTAGGGTTTTCAATTTCTAAGCCTAGGATTTAGTTATTTCTAACGTATCAACTAAACTTTCGGAATAAAAATCTAAGTTACCCTATTAGCAAACTTGACGACAAAGTTTTTTATATTTTTTTAAAAATTTTCGATTTTTTATGGGTCTTTAAATAAGTATGCAAATGCAAAATATACACATGAATGCAAAGATAGAAAGCTTACTAAGCACACCCCCAAACTTAAACTTAACAGTGCCCTCACTGTCAGGCTACACCAAGAGGGTCAAAATTGTCGACGCTCCCATATTTTTTTTTATGTTTTAATTTTTTTATATATACAAAACACAAAAGCAAACCAAAAATATATACACAAAAAGACCCCCTCCCTCCAAACTTAAGTGAAACAGTGTTGCCACTGTTTAAGTGTCAATGTTCAGAGTTAGGGGGAGATCAGTATTAATCTATACAAGGCCTTACATAGGCCAAAAGTTAGCACCAACCATTCAAAAATTTTATCATTATACCGTGCAGGTTGGTGAAAGAATGTGGAGAGGAAAGAAATGGAGAATACGCGAGACCGTATGGGGATGGAAGCGGGATACGGTCTCGGTGGAGGAGAAGAATGGCAGAAGGGAAAAAGAAATGGAATACGAACTTGAGGGTGAAAATGGAGTGAATAAATGAGTACAATTTATAATGACCGATGTGTAAAAATCGATTGTACTAATCTATCAACCCGTTGAGAAATGGGGTCAAACCTCTCAAGATTCATGAGAAAAAATGGGTAGACCGAACTTGGTAAACCAGACACAGAAAATGAAAGTGATACGGTGTATTGCGAAGTAGGAACGATGGAAAGGATAGAGGGAAGTGATCGAGCAATGGGATTGGTTAAACGTTCAGGAGGTGTACACAGTCAATGAAAGGGATAAGATGGATTGGAAAATCCGACTCATCTAGTAAAACTGGTTCATCCTAAAAAATTTCCTTAATATTCTCCTAAAAAATTAACTCATCCATGCATTTATCAACAATATCTAGACGCATATGAAGTTCGGAAAAAACAGTTAATGACTCAGGATGATGTCAATACGGAAGTGAAAGGACATGATGAATTGATGAGAAAAACTCATCCAAAACTGCGGGTTCATCCAAAATATTCCCAGCTTCGATATCCTCAATCAAGTAAAAATCAAATTTCTCAGACACCTCATCAAAAGCATGGATTTCAATCAATTATTGTTCTAGGATGGAGGTTTAGAGGTTAAAGGGTTTGGGTGTGGTTTCACTTGACAAGGTCCCTTCACAATCAGGTAAATCAAATACTACAAAGTCGCACAACTCATTAAACATTCTATCTTCAATTGCTGAATCGTTTGGGACAATCAATAGATTTTCAAAACCGGAGTTTTGGAGTTCAATTTGAAATGGGTAGGTTTGATTTGGAAGGGTGTACCGCTCACTTTCATGACTCAAATCCGCAAACTGTCCAATCGCCTCATCATACATTGGAAAATTCGGAGCTAGTTGGAAACTAGCTGCCGGTTCGTTAGGTTGTATGGGGGCGGCCATGGAAGCATTCAAATCCACCATCTGTTGGCACGACGCTACCCAAAATTCTTCCAAAGTTCGCTCAAGACTAGACATGGGTTGTGAAGGGGTTTCAATAAAAAATTCAAATTCATTTGGATACATGAAACTCCCAAAAGGCTGTTCAGAAGTAATGTCTAGGGAAGGTGTAAAAGTCGGGTAGGATTGATAGGAATCGAATGGTTGGACTGGATTAGGATCAACATTCTGATATGAAGATGATTGGAATTATTGTCCTACTGAATTTGGAGTGATGAAAGGAGTGAAAGATCGGCTACGTGATTGTTCAATTCGGTCAGCGATGGACATGGGTTTCGGAGTTGCAACATGATTCTCAAAAGGAGTATCAACGTAAGAAGGTGGGGGAGGTTGAAACGGTTGATACGAAGTGGATTGCGGAGTCCAATTGTTTGCCCTAGACTTGTCTATCCGATCTCTCAAAGAAAGTTTTGACATGGATGTATCGTTTGACGTTCTACCAAAACAAGAACCGTATGAAGTAATGTCTGGTTGAGGGTACCAAAGTTCAGCAAGAGTTGGTTTATGTGGGGTACCCATGATATGAAGAGAAAAAAGAAGAAGAAAAGGAGATGAAAAAGTGTGTGAGTTTTTTTTTTGTTAGTTATCAACAAAAGAATGAAATATACACACAAAAAAGAAAAGAAGAAAAATAATCACGACACAATACCACACACCTAATCGGTTTAGGGTTCACCTAGGTCAACCAGACCTGCTCAAGAACTTGATTGTTGAAGTAAAACTGTGTCGAGAAACGGGCTCAAGATATACTGATCACGAGGCCAGGTAAATGCAGAGATAAGAGGAGGTTTTCCAACGTTTTCGCGAAGTTCCTTAATTAGATAACCCTTTCTCTTTTGGCGGTTTCTCCGTGAACACTTTCCTAGACACCCCGTGAACAATATACCGTTAAGCGGTTTTCTAAACACAGTTAACTTCTCCTAATGAGCGCGAAGTGCTTAAAGGCTTAAAGTCTAGTTTCTTTTAAACTTTGTGTGGGTAAACGTTATGCTCAATTTCGTGATTTGTGGGCTACGGAAAAGGTAATGAAATCCTATACCGTATGTTGTGGGGTTCGCTCGCCCTTAAGTCCGTATTAATGGATGCAATGCGTAAATCAATGAAAAAAATATTCAAAGTATCAAATAACCATTTTTTATGTTTAAGCACGACACTGCAACAAATACAGGTTAGTCACTTTTGGCGTTTGACAGCGAACTTGCAAAGAATCCTGCAAAGATAGTATATTGGATGCGTCGGATTTAAGAAGAAGGTGTTAGGAAATACGTACCGATAAGTTTTCGGGTTAAGAAACCCTCGTTGAATTGAATCCGGCTAGCTTGAAAAGTTCGCTTGCGCGAATCAAACTACCTGGATCTTTGGCACTGTACTTCGCAATCATCTTAACTTTGAATGTACACTTTGCTCCACACGATCGCAGTTCGCAAATCCGTCAAAATCAAAAGTGTCGGAAAAACAGATTTTTAGTGCGAAAAAGCGATATGAATGCCTAAACTCCTGCACACATAAAATAAAAAAAATCAAACAATAAAATTGGGACAAAAATAGAACAATGGAGCATTGAACAAAATTTTGGAGCAAAGGGAGAACAAAAATCCGGCGGCGCCGGTTTTTATGGGGATCTCGCCGGTCTCGTTTGGGCAGTTGTGCTCCAATTTTCTTCAGTGATCTCAGTGTTCTACTAGTATCTCAATGTTATTGTTTATCTTTTTTAATTAGTCCTAAAATGGTAGCAGGTCAAATTTCCAGAGAGCAAAAATTTAGAATGTCAATTTTTGTTTTGGTTTTTGAAATTTTTTGATTTTTTTAGTTTTGTTTTAGAACGGTGTTAGATTTATAAACAAGATATACAGAGTTAACCCGAAATAATAAGAATAAAAACTTTACCATCTCCTCGGCAACGGCGCCATTTGATTGATCGCGCGCTTGCGCGCGTCGTTTTTAAGTTCTAAAGTTAACCGCAATTAAGACGGTGTCGCGTGTAGCTAGCCGCGATGAGTACGGGTCGTTCGCAGGGAGACGGTGCGTTTTGCGTTCTTGTTATGAGGAGTTAATGCGAGGGTCGGAGATGTTCGATTCTAACCTATGTGCGTGTATATGCAAAGTAAAAGTTGTTATGAATAGATATGTTAGTGTAAGTTAGGGAAGTCCTTACTCAATCCTTTGTGCCGAGCTTGACCATTGAAACTAGAGCAATCGGCAACAACGTGAATTAGGGTGCTTAAGCATGTATTTTGTGAAATCCGGCTTATTGACCCTTGTCCGTCCGTTCTTATCTCTTGACTTTCGCCTCCGGCCAAACCGAACGCAACCGGTCACGGTTAGGGATCACTGATACCTTGGTAGGGTAGGGTGCCTAACGGAGCCCTTGCGTATGGTTTGGACGGAGTTCAATTGGTAAATATCGGGCAGAGGAAATGAGAAAAGAAAACCTTAACTTACAATACCATTCTTTTTCCTAACAACACCATTATTCACAAACAATCAAAACAACAAAAAGAAAGAGCAAATGAAATGATAAAAGAAAATAATAGAACAACATTGCAAGTGAGTAAATGGCAAGGAATAAAATTGCAAGTAAGTAAATGGTAAGAAATAAATTGTTAGTAAGTAAAAGAGATAGAAAATACTAAGAACCCAAAAGCACAAATGAAAATTTTATTAATTCCAAGTGATGATACAAATCTTGAGTTCAATAACCAAAACTTAAACTTGCAAGCTCAATGAAGAGGTTGCAAGATCAAGAGAAGGTAAAGAACTCAAGGTGAACTAGCTACTATGTACAAAAATCAAAGAGAACTCTCTCACTCACAATGTCAAAATCTATACAAAGTATATCAAGTATCCTATATATATCCCACTTCCCTTGCTCACTGATCTGTATTTATAGGCACAAAATAAGATTAAACAAACAATATAATATGGATGATGTGACAACAAGGGAAGGCCAGAAGAAAAAATGGAGACATTTGGGCATGTTGGGACCGGTGGTATCGGGTATTTGGAGCATTTCGCCGGTCCAAACATGGTCAAATGGGCTCGTGTTGGTGTGGTGGTCTCGAGTGCACTCAACAAGTCTACTGGTAATGTTTGATTTCTTCATATCAGCTTGGATTATACTCAGTAGTCTTAGAGGGAAACTTGATACTTTAAATCACATCATAACTTTTAGCATTTATCACACATCACCTCTCTTGTGCCCACCATGTGCCATGGGCTGCCCCACCATGGTCCATGTGCCAAAAAGTTATGTGCACACTTGTATTGTGTTGGACCAAAATTGTGTACACATTTATTTATTGCAAAAGAACACTTTGGATATCGATCGGTTTGCAGTTCCGGTTGCAGTGTCGGCTCACAAACGTTATATCCGTGATTTTGAGTGTGTTTCCAGTATTATGTCACGGATACCTGCAATCTGTATTTACTGAGCAGACATTGGTTAATAGTACCGATATATAACAAAATAGATAATGAATGGATGGTATTGAAATACAGTTTTCTGTGATAAACAGCTCACAACACTTAGCCATTTTCTTCATGGTTTTTTGCTTCACATAACACTTACATCTCCCTCAAGTTTCCTCTTCTACCTCCACCCTAAAAGTATCATGTGTTGAGAAACCTAGAGTGTTTGGAGGCAAATTAATCCATCATTAGATTTTACATTCTCTAGGCTATCTCGTTTAGCGAACTGGGTACCCTAGTTACTTCGGTTATGAGGTTGGAGCTCGAACTATAAATCTTCAGGTGGATCATCTTCGATGGAGGGAGACCGGAGGCCAAACTTGATCCATGATGCCTCAAGGAGCTTATGAAGATGGTAGAACACCGAAAGACACGGATCATTCGGTATAACACTTCTATTACTTTAGTTTAGACCTTAGTAGTTTGCTAGTATAGGGTTTATGGTTCGAGCTAGACGGCTTCATTAGCGCCAAGTTTTTAAACGCCAGTTTTTGTTCCACACCAGCCACGGTAGATGGCCAGGGCACTGACGTATCCCAATATGGTATCAGAGTGTCACGCCCCGCTTCCCAGAGTACGCTAAAAAGGGCACGTGACATAGCCAACCATGCTACCTGTGGGTAGGAAGTATCCATCCACAGTCACAATACAGCTGTAGAGATATCAAGAACAAAATAAAACTATCTAAAACATGTCCATTATCCAAGATAACATGAGTCAAGAATAATAAAATGCGGAAGTGAAAGATCCAATACAAATACTGAAATGTATGTCCCATAATGCGGGCTCACATCAGGAATAAAATGCAGGAAAGAAAAGCTAACTACTGCTGACCCTCACAGCTCAGCCTGTTGGCTGAAGTACTCCTGCTCGGACTGCAACATCGGTACAGAATCTGGGCCATGCAAAACCCAGACGTCGGCGCGTCAAGTCATCAAGTAATAACATAAAAACAGGGTAACAGGCAATGCGAATATAAACATGAATAAAGCAGGGTAACAATAATATAAATTAGAGCAGTGCAGGGTAGTGTGCAGTGGGTAAACTAAACTGTTTTATCAGGTTTTCTGTTCTAAAGTCTTTGAAACCAAATTGATGAATCATCGATGTAACTCAATAGTATCCCGTGCATACCCGGGACCACGACCCAGATTCTCGGGCTGAAACCGAGACATGCCGCTAGGCACTAAAACAGGAATGTGTACAGATGAATGATGTCAGCGGCATCATTCCAAGGCTGGCCCAGCCTCTAAAACTGATCAGAACAAGTAGTGAACTGTTGAGTTACAAGTCAGGTTTCACCTTTGATTTTCCCATACCCCCAAGTTATACGTGTATGTCAAGTCAGGTATTCAGTAATCAAGAACTAATGCCAACACAGGATCAGGTAAGCAGGTTTGTCTGGATAGACAACAGGAACGGTCCATGAGGACTACATGTCAGGTTTGTTGGCATTAGATACCAGATCAGGTAACGGGTCGGGTTATGATACAACAGGTCAAGTCAAGCAGTATACGGTACCATGTCGGGTCAATCAATATGTATGTAGCAAGTCAGGTCAGGATGTAAACGATATCAGGGGTGTGCTCATACTCAGTTACATAATCAAGCATGATTATCAACAACATAAATCTAAGCAACGAATTAAACAATAAAGAAGCTTCAATTAATTAGCAGCACACTTATCAGTTGTGTTTCAGAGGTGATTTCAACGTTATAAGATTACAATATGACAGTTATGGCCGTTAAATCATATTAACAAGTTTTGATACTTTTATGGATGCAATGATGTATATATACATATAGGTTCAAATGACGAAATCACAGCTAATACAGGCTAAATGCACATGAGTATCCGAATGGAGTAAAACTATAGAGAGAAAGCCATAGGCTATATCAATAGTGAAAATGTGATTAGAACATACAAATGTGATTATTGGGTTTAATAAAGTAAATGCAACCGGTAGGTTTCAAGCTTGGAAGAATAAAATGATATATAACAACATTGAACACGAAAATAGGAAATTATAGTACTGAAGTTAAACTGCAGGTTTAGGGTGTCATCAATGTATATGTAAATATTATTTAGCATGTAGCAAGGGGTACTTGCCTCGACGGATCGCGAATCGAGAAAACGGAACGTTAAACGTCGGCGGGGAAAACTCGCGACGGGCGCACGGTTTACGGAATGAACCCAAACGACGAACAGTGGAACTACACAGGTCAGGGTATCTCGCTGGATCGTCGAGGCACGTCGCCGGCACGGTCGGATTCCGGCGAACCCAAAAACAGTGAATCTACAATATTCAAGAATTCATGAAACGACACAAGAAGAATCAAGAAGAGAGAGGAGAAGGAGGATAGAGAAGAGGGTGCTCACGAGGATCTGTGGAGGGGTGGTGATGGTCGGCCACGTCGACGGAGCTCCGGCGGTCAGCCTACGACGACGGCGAGAAATACACAGATCAAGAAACCTGAACAGAGAAGGAAGAAGAAGAAAGGAGAAGAGGAGGGGATGTTAAGCTCACCGAGGAGGGTGCTTGCGAGGCTAGGGAACGTATGGAGATTGCCGGCGGCGATCCCACGACGAGCTGCGGCTGCAGGTGGGTGCGCGGCCTCGTGCAGGGTACTCGGAAAGAATGGGAAAGGAGGAAAGAGGTGCAGAGGAACGGACGAGGGCGAGGAGGAGATGCGGCCGGCGGTGATGGCGTCGGCGTTGGGGCAAAGGTGAGGGAGGACGAGGCGGTGGTGGCTCGTGGACGTGGGTTCGTGTTCTGGAGAAATAAGGAAAAGAAAATTTTATATATAGGGGAGAGAGAAAGAGAGATACGGGGAGAGAGAGAGAGAGAGAGAGAGAGAGAGAGAGAAGGATAGCGAGAGGAGAGAGATAGAGAGGATGTGAGAGATCGAGAGGAGAAAGAAACGGGGAGGAAAGAGAGAGAGAGATACGGGGAGCGGGGCCTAGGTGATAAACAGAATGTGATTGGTTGGGGAAATAAAAATTGTGAAAGATTTTAGGAAAGGAAGATATTTTGGGGTTATTTAATATATATTCGACGGTTAAAAAAATTAGAAATTAGGATTTGGCGCAAATGTAAAATATTTCCAAATTGCGTCCGGGTCGGGTCCAAAAATTTGAAATTGAAATAAGAAAATTTTAGGCGGGATCCAAAATTTAAAATGAAGTATTTTATGATCAAAAAGCATACCCCCAAAACGGACACACGTACGTGCGCGTAGCCGTCCAAACTCGCCCGTTTCACTGAACGGGACGAGAACACGATGCAAGGACGCTACAACAGAGTTAAGGGTGTCAAGCATGCCATGACAAATATTTTTAATTTTATTTTAGATGCCTTAAATTGTTATATGCAGAAATGAATTGTCGGATAAAATTTATACTAGCAACAGTCAATTAGGATCAATGAAATAAATACCATACACCATTCATACGGTAACAGAAACTAGTAGTATTGGGCTCGGTTGTTACACAGAGCCACCCCATAAACCCTACTAGCTAGTTTGCACAAGGTTAAATCTCGATTGACCAATTTTTCTGAATCATAATTCCATTTTTTCATGTTTGCTGTCGATTTTAAAACTTGTTCAAATTTTTTTCCAGAGCATCTTAAAAATATGTGCAGGCAAAACTAGAGCTAAGAAAAAAGTTTGGGCACCTAACACCAAAATTCGGCCACGGAACCGAAGCAAAATGGCACATTTTGCTGCTGAATCGCCATGCTTTTTGGGCTATAGTGCCCTAAATTTTTTCTGGGGCTCTCTTTTATGGAAATATGATTTTTTTGATATTTGGTTTTGACCCAGATTTGTTTGAGTACTGGATTTGCATTTGGACCCAATTAGGGAAAGTTTAGTCGATCGAAATTTTAAATGTGTGTTTATTAGTGCATGTGATATATCTGTGACCGTGAATATCATTTGAGCAGTACAACTCGACTAGTTGCTATATGTTTGACTAGACAGGTTTGCGAACGTGATATTCAAGTTGATGTTCTGTGATGTGCTGATATTGTGGATCGGTTTGTCGTGGTGGATAACCTATGGTGCAGTGGTAGTAGTACAGTTCAGATTCATTTGTATATTCGTATTGCGGGAGAGCGTCCGACATGTGGACTGCCGTCTCTACCAATCTGTATATTCTTCTATTGGGGCACGACCGGGTTGAGGTCGATGTCGCCTTTGTATAAACTTTTCTTTTCTGTACTAGGATTACCCCGCGATGGAGTGCTCGAATAGCCGGATTCTAGAGGGCAACGGGCCCGCATCTCATGGAGTTGAGACGGAGGGGGCCTCACTCTAGAATTGGTAGGCTATTCGCTACATCCGTAGGGGGTACAGGATGACCCACGGAGGGGTGCTCAGGTTACCGGATTCTATGAAGTGCTGGGTGGTCCATTCACTTAGTTGATTGGGGTTGCCTCACTTCTGGGATTGACGGATAACTTGCTGCGCTCGTAGGGGTCCAGGTTTACATTGTACATGTTATTCACACGACCAAGGGAACGTCGGGGTTCACTTGCGGCTCAAAGGAAACCCGGGACTCCCAGATTATCTGTTTGTTCTGTAATGCTTATCGCTTTTCTGTGATGTTGCTTATATCATGCCTGGGACGAATATTATATATATTTATATATATATTAGTAGATGTTGTATATGTTTTGCACCCGCGCTAGTCCAGCCTCTACTCTGCCATTAGTTAAGTAACCTAACGGTGCATGACGGGTCGCCGTGGCGAATGCGGATGGCATATACGTATATTGTATTTTCGCTCTTTTCTGGTTTGATATGGTTTAATTGATGGGACTGCATTAATTCTGATTAATGCAAGGAAAACAAACTTATATGATGTTGTTGGAACTAAGTTTTTTTTAAAAAAATTGACATTACAGACATTTCCTTTTGCTTTGCACAGCGGTATTCAGTTATGAATATCTAGCACCTCATTCGACGAGGCAAGAGCCGAGATCCCTTCACAGGGAGTGAGCTCTTAAGCAAAAGTTTGCGTCAATGTAATAACTACACTATAGTCGATTCTTTTGCTTTGTATCGTGGTATTCAGTTTAGAATATCCTGCACCTCATTCGATGAGGAAAGAGCCGAGATCCCTTCCCAGGGAGTGACCTCTTTAGCAAAACTTTGTGCCACTATATATTTGTAAAACCACTCGGTTCCTTCAACGATATCAAGTTCATTACGTTAAAGGTTTTTCACCAAAAACCAGTCGTAGCCCTCCGTCATTTCAGATTAGTATTGCTTAGTATTCGTGCTACGTTTGTCGTTTCTATTCGCCGAGACGTAGTGTGCGGTAGCTCTGTAATACTTTTCTGTTGCAAAGATAATGCGATTGGTTAGGACGGTCGTGTGACTTTGTTGATTATTCGTCAAGGGTCATGCGGGTGGGTCTAATGCAATCTTGGATAATGACGGGTTGAACTTGACTAGGACCTTTTGATTTGTTGATTATTCATCAAGGTCACTTGGGTCCTAGGGATAAAAACCATATCGGGAGTTTCAAACATACAGGAAACTTGCCAAATATGCGCATACCTTCTGGAGTGTGGTGACTTGAGTGGCTTCCATCAAGTTATCATGCGATGATAGTTGGATCCCGATTCCCACTGATGAGTAGGTGTTACTCCTCGGGTGATTTTAGATGATCCTGACTAATTCTCTGTCATGCCCCGCTTCCCGGTAGACGCCGAAGGGGACGCGACTGGTCCACTACGTATTTACTCTGAAGTAAATACGCTAAGCATATCTAAGCAATATAAAAGTAAGTACACAAGAGACAAGATATATAAACTGAACAACAACTTTATTTATTAACATTCTTTTGTACAATGCATGAAAAGGAAATACAACTGAAATAAAAGCGATGCCTAAACAATGACATAACATGAATGTAAAGTACTGAAAGGAAATGTGTACAATGAAACTAAAGCTCCGAGTCTTCAGCAAACTGATCCAAGTCTTCAGCAGTCGGCTCGATCTCTGACGTGTCCAAATCACCTGACGACATTCAAAGAAGAAAGAAAGAGAATGTCATCAGCGAACAGGTCGCTCGGTAAGTCACAAAGAGAAGGAAGAAGTAGAATAGACAGAATAAGAAGATAGCTTTTAAAGTTGTATTATATTGTTATAATATTGTGTTAACGCTGTTGTTTTTAGCTTGGTACAGAAGATGCCAGTGTATACGAGAGGAGTCCCACTTACACCGGGAACTTTGGTAACCTGTAGTACAAAACTCCGTCGATAATACCACGGAACAACGGCATGGATGTAATTACATCTTAAGTGACCACCTCGTGCCACCTTTAACATATTCCGTACCAGTCTACCCCTTAAACCCCGTAGTGTTTTGATTGTATTGTTGTATTGTATTGTATAGTTGGATGACTGACCAAAACCATGATATCAGTAAACGGATGTAACTGGAGAATCATGTAAATGGAATAACTGGATAATGGATGTATATCCATGGTTTGATTCAGTCAAGTTGTATAGATTGATAACTGGATTCATGGATTCATGTGTTCATATTGAATTTGAATATTGTAGATTGTACTTGAATCATATTCAAGTTAGATATAATCAGACTCAAACCCGAGTCAGACAATTAGAAATATAAATCGAAGTCTTGATTATTTCTTAAACCTATATTTACTAGGGTCCTTAGGGCAATTTATAGAACTTAAGGGGGTTTTATGTAAAAATACTTTTATATACTTTTCAAAATATACCCCAAGCATTTATTATTCGTCTTTAGAGTTTTAATGAATGTCGATTTTATATTGTGATATTTCTAGTGAAAATATCCTAATTTCAGAAATAAAGGTATTTATGTGTAAATATTGTTTAAATGGAATTCATGGTATTTTAGTGTAAACCGATTCTTGTGTCATTTTTAGAAAAAATGTTGAATATTCATAATAATTCAAAGTAGGTATTTTGGAGTTACATATACATATACTTATATGATAATAAATTTTTATATATTTAATATAATCTAGAAATCTCACTTTTCTTAAGATGTCGTATTTAAATCTTTCGAGACCGAATGTTCCTTGTGGAGGTCTGAATCTCGCACTACTAAGCCCGAGGATGTGCGATAATCCGCACCATCCTGAACGGGTTCCCCAAAATGGGTTGTAGCGGCGCTTTGCAAAGATTGTATAAATACTAAATCCTTTAGAAACGGTTTTATGAAGTAAATGGTATTTATTTGTAAAGTTGTCAAATTTCACGTATTCTATGTTCTAGGGTCTCCTAAGTCAACTAGACTGTTCCTAACTGGTCCAAAGCGACAAGTTGTGAGATACCTCAAATCGCCTCTTCACCGCCAATTGTGGCCAGGTAAGTACAAGTGAAGAAAGGAGGGATCCGTTCACGAATCACCGCGAGACGGGCCTTTTAAAGTTACCTTTCTCACTTGCCTAGCCTAGACACCACAAAGTCAGGTTTAGATAAACGACTGATGCCCACAACCTTATCCTATTTTCATAATAAGTAGTATTTATTTAAAAAGTGTATCAATACTAAATCTTTTAGAAATGACGTTATTTAGTAAAGGGTATTTAAATGAAAATGTTTGTTTTCCGTATTCCGAGTTCTCGAGGGTATCGTGTTAAGTTGTATGTGAGTGTGTGAGGATGTAGGTCGTTACCTCATGATCTACTTAAAGATATAGCAAGGTTGATGGAGTTAAATGTAGGATTGAAACAATGTGGTATTTAAGTGAAAAATACGATAAATTGAAATAGCCATCATTTCATGAAATGAAACTTGATCAATTTGTTTGATTAGTGTTTAATAGTCAACATGAGGAAGTTTAAGTGTGATTGTATTAGTGAGAAGTGGAATTTTATTGGAAACCGAATCAGAAATCGGATTTGTTCCGATTCCGTCGGGATTTGTAAATCCGTATTTTTAGATAGAAGAGATAGGTAGAAATTGGGACTTACGGGTTTTAGATCACACAAGAGAGTGAGAGGGAAGTAGAGAAATCGCCGATGTGTTGCGTCGTCGTCGGTAGTTCCTAAAACGATCGCCGGAAGTTCCGCCGGGAATTCGTCGGAGCTTCGCCTCGAGCTCGTTTTCAAAGTGCACAAGAGTCTTGAAATTTTGAGAGAGTGGGCTCAGAATTAGGGGTGAGAGGGTAGAGGTTAGGGGTGGTATTTATAGGGTTAGGCTAGGGTTAGGGTAGATGAAGAGTTAAATTGAAAAAAATGTAAAAATAATGTGATAAATTGTAATAAAATGGAGTAAATAGGGCTTTATGACCTCTCTGGAACCGATCTAGGATAATGAAGTGTACAGGGGGGTTTAGAAGATGAAGAGGCACATTTCACCTTCAGGTGACTCGGCCGTCCGGCCGAGTCGGGCCAACTCAGGGGTTAGGTAGGTGGGAGGACTCTTGGTGTAGGCTCTGGTGTATTTAGGTTTTCATGGGTAGTGGGGTTTGTGGAAGTTATCACGTGTTGATTGTTGGGCTTCTAAAAAATTTAAAACAAATAAATATTAAAAATAATGTGGGGCATGGGATTTGAACTCTAGTGGCTTGGTTCAGCAATGCAAGGTATTACCAATGAGCCACAAGCTCCTTCTTGTAATTAAATTGCTAATTAATTACTTATCTCTTGTGCTCAGGCAATAAATACCCCTTTAAGGATTTTAAAGAAAAACAATTTAAAAATTTGTATGGAAAAAGTATATAAGAAAATTAGGGTTGTTACATTCTCCTTTTAGGGTTTGAAGGAGAATTCGAGGAAACAATGGGAGCCATGCTGATTAGATAAAGTGATTAACCAATCTGATCTAGCTTAGAGTGTACGATGAGTGTTTCTTTTCTCTCTCTCTCTGGCAGCGACCATGGCCTGATCCTAAACTAAAACTCATGAACCAAGTTAACCGAACCTTTTTAAAACACTTTGGCTTTTGGATTGTCACGGAGTCGCATATATCATTGCCAATCCTACATCCCCTTTCCATTCCTCCAGAACACTTCGTATCACTACGAAAATTCATATTGCTTGGATATTCCATCGTATAGTTACATATGAACTCGAAGGAACTTTTTCCAGTTTGAGGATGGATTCTGGTTCTAAAGAAATTGAATAGGATTATTCAGTTGTCTTTTCCTTTTACCTTCTCTCAGGTTGTGAGAGCTCCTAATGTTAGGAGAGTACACCTATTGCTCTTATTGGATAGTCTTCTTCCAAACCATAGGCATGTGCCGAAAGATGGAGAAGGAAGAAAACCAATTAGCCTAAGTGTGGTGTATAGAAGGTAATAAGTAAAGACATATAAAGGAATTAGAGTAAGGGCAAACGAAATATGACTGCTATCTTTCATGACAAAACCGTGTATACCCCTGCCACTCCTACTTCACCTTTGGATTTCTCCAGAACACTTCGTATCACTACGAAGATCCATATTGCTTGGATATGCCATCGTATAGTTACATACGAACTCGAAGAAACTTGTTCCAGTTCGAGGATGGATTCTGGTTTAGGAGAAATAGAATAGGATTATTCAGTTGTCTTTTCTCTTTACCTTCTCTCAAGTTACGAGGGCTCCTGGTATTAGGAGAGTACACCTATTGCGCTTATTGGATAGTCTTCCTCCAAACCTTATGCTGGTGCCGAAGGGTAGGGAAGATAGAAAATCAATTAGCCTGAGTATGGTGTACAGAAGGTAATAAGTAAAAACATATAAAAGGATTGGAGTGAGGGCAAGGAAGAATACGGTTACTGTCATGAATCTGGATAGTGGAAGAGGCATTACTAGGAATACCAGGATACCCCTTCGAAACATTTTCATGTTTCAGTTTTACTGTGCGATATTAATTGAAAACCGTTTTCCCAATTAGTTTCTGACTCCAGGGTATGTATTTACCAGACTTGATTCTTACATCTGTATGGCGTTACAGATGGTGAGTGGGAGTAAGATATTGGGAATTGGGTGATTAGATCCTCAATATATATCAGAATTCTTTGTAATTGGTGATATTTGACGAAATCACCTGAGTTTTTTGAGAAAATCACCTGGGTTTTGCCTGACGGAAAATATTTGGTTTTGAATATTCGTTGTTATGCACCAATTTCAAACTGATATATCTATATGTTTATTTTATAAAGTGAGATATAACTTTTTGAAATTATGTCTATGACATTTAGCTATATCAGTTGATGATTAGGTAAGGAGTATTCAACAACGGTGTAATTTTTCTTAACCATAGTACAATTTTTTAACCTACGACGCACATGGTTTGAGTTATTAAACTCAGTGGACTTATACAGATTATTGTATGTTGCCCGATATCTATTAGGACAAAGGGGTTGGTACTCTTACTATATTCTGTTTACTCATGCTTCTCCAGTTCTAGACAAGTATTTCGTTGAAATACAAGGTCCAGATATTGAGAAGATATAGGTATAAGAATAAAGTAGATAACCATATGTTGCAGGTATCAGGATTATTCAAGGTGATCGAAGATGTAGATACTTGTGTTAGGTATTTCGTTGTAAGTAATAGTTTTGAGAACTTGCTTCTCTTTCAGGTTACTCATACGTGGATGCATTCCTTGATGAGTAATGCTACTAAGCCTTCTTCCATTTGGTTGATATGCACTGGAAACAGCTGCATGATTTTTGAATCTGGTTCCAATTAAATTAGTGCCTCTGTTTCTATATACTAGATATAGAATGGATTCATATCTTAACGATGTTAAGGTATATGGAGTTGTCCGGCTGATACTTAAAACCAGAATCTGGACGAACTCAAGGCACGTTTCAGTAATGGTAGTTTATGGGTTATCCCGGGCTTTGATGAGGGTTAACATTCTACCATCAGGAAGATCAATAGTTATATTGTTCTTGACTCGCCACAGTTTTAGTAAAATGGATTCTTTTCAGAAAATATTAGTGGGAGTATGGTAGAACTGGAAGTGGTTTCAGAATCACAAATGATTACTGAAAATTTAATTGAACCTGAGGATTCAAATGGTTTCGATGATCCATTAGCCACTACGCAGATTTGGTGGGTAACCTCAGGCACCCGAGAGGTACTTCAGTTTTCTCAAAGATGGTGACAGGAAGGTTTTTGATTACCCAAAATTGACACTACTGTTTTCCTAGACTATGAGTCCTGGCAGCAGGATGTAACGTCGTTCTAAATTAGTTTTAAAAGTGCATGTGTATATGACTCTGTCAGAGGGTTGTTGTAGTCAGTGGGAGTAGCGGAAGCATGGTGGGAAAGTTGCTTATGTCTATTTATAGAATAAAGCAGGTATAGCGGAGATAGATCATCTATTTTTGATGTGACAGTCATAGAGTTTGACTTCATCAGAATAACAGATGGACCTGGTAAGAAGGTAGTAGGGAGAGATGTCCTGGTATTTGGATGACATGCTCTTGATATGAAGTGATATTCCTATACTGCGAGCGGTTATACTGCGGTTGTCACAAGAATTTTCTCCACATAGGATCTGGATAAAATATCAAGGATTCTGGTGACTAGATCTATGGTTTTAGATCTAGATTTGGAAAGTGTCCCAATTTGGGGTCTTGACACCATTCTAAAGTGTTTTAGAATGGATGACTCCTGGCATGGTGGTGTACCCGCAAGTGATGGAGTCCCTCTTTAAAGAGATGTCTTCTAGACTGATAAGGAGAGGAATTTGTATGATTGGCATATCGCTTACTTAGGCAATTGAGTAAATTATGAGAAGTCAAGTACAACACCGGATATTGTTTTTGCACTAGTTCCAATAAACATATATTAATCCAATTCTGGAGAAATATTAGGAAGCAGTTATGAACATAAGTGGATGTTCTTAGTATATGGTAATGGCAGCCTCCTTCAGGAGGCGGTTATCATTTTAGGCTTCCAAAGTGACCAGGATGACAGAGTGGCTGTCAGAGTTATAGTTTTCCCTCTTTTGAGGGGTAGTATGTTGGATAGGTGATCCAAGCGGATACTGTGAAAGGCATGTCGCGGGATACTGATTAAATTCAGTGGATGATACAGTCTAAGTTTTTTGGATTTGGAGTTCATTTGTGAACTGGGTCCCATCAGATATCCAGATAAATTCTAAGACAGGTATTGCTCATTTTGGGAGATAGTCATTCTCCGCGAAGTTAAGATATAGAGAGATAAAGATAGAAACACTGCAGTGGATTCACGCATTGAGGTTATTCTCGAACGCAATAGTTTCATAAACGAGATTTGTGAGACTGATTTGTAGAGAAGTTGGGTGTTCGGTATCACACGGGCTGTGAGTATGCGACACTGCAATTATTAGCCTTAAGTGCAAGTGGGAGATTTTTGGTTATAGCGCCCTCAAGGAAATTATTGTAATCACAAGCAGGTGATTATGATGATTGAGGGAGGACCTATACGGATAGAACAGTCTTACTCAAAATGATAGTATGCTACCTGGTTTGCCTTTATCATCGTGCACATGCTTTATGTGGTATTACAGATCACTATTACATGTTGATAGAGCCCATAGTATTCTTGCTTGGGTACCAGCATTATGATGGCAATCATATACGTGGGAGCTGGGTGGTCTATAAGGACATCCTTAAATGTCCCTAGTCGCGGGAGCATCGAGACTGGGCATCGATATTCCGGAGTAGACTAGTGTATACTTATCGAGACCCCGACGAGGGGTGGTGGCCGGTCTCACAAGCCATTGGTGTATTTTTGTCACCTAAGATAGTATACGGGTGCTCATTGGGTTATGACTACACTGGACGGATTCGCCGGGAACATGCTAGTTTGTATTATACATATTGTCAGATAGCAGTTCCCAGGTGATATGTGTACAGGTTAGTCTGTCGACCTGAGATTGTAATTTGTCGTATGTGAGTTCCTACTGTGCTTTGATTACTACCTTACCACGGCTCAAAGGAGTCATGCAAACAAGTTTTTGTTGGGTACGATCCCGAGCCACATAGAGACAGTGAGCAGATCGTCGGGGATTCGTCTCTTGTTCATATCAGAATTTTGCATTATTATATTCCCCATTATTAATCATATTGCAAATAAATAGGTGCTTTTGATCTATATCTGTTAAATAGTTGCAGGTTACAGGTTTTCGGAACCATACAGTGAAAATGATGAAAAATGCTAAAAAAATGAGACCACGACCAACAAATAGAAGAATCCTTATGATGCCGCCTACAATTTAAGGAACAAATGAAGATCAATGAACAGTCCAATTTCACAAAGTACAAAGGCAGCACAAGATTCAAGACTTCAACATGAAGCGAACAGGAAAAGTCCACAACATTCTGCACTGTGGAAATCTGGAAGAAACTAGAAGACATTCTGAAGAACCAAGTGAAGAAAATAGAAGGAAAAAGCAACAGAAAGAAGCCCTGAAGAAATGAGCCAGCAAGCCCATCAAATGGTCGCGGATCCGCGGCCAAACAAGGCTTATGGCCGTGGATCCGCGGCCGTGCTGTGCACGTGTCGGCGCGTGTCGGTGGAGCCGGTGCATTGACCCGGTTTTCTTAGGGTATTTTTGTAATTCTAGATATGGATCAGATGTAAACCCTAGGGTTTCTATTATCTATAAATAGGAATCCTACAGCTTTTTTTGGAGCATGCCTCTTTTTAATTCCTAGTTTAAAATTTTCATTCCTTGTAATTGTTCAAAGAGTGCATCAATACAAGGTAAGTTTTTATCTTGAATTTCTTATTATCTGCAATTTTTTTGCAATTTTTTATCTGCCGTAGTTATTTTCCGCTAGTTAATTAGGTTATTAAAAAAATAAAAAAAAATGAATTCCTTTGTTAATTCCCTAATGAGTGAGTAGTTCCTCACCTGTTAGGGTTAGGTTTGGGAAAGGTTTGAGAGATGAAAATCTCTCACCCCTTTTTTGCCCGTTCAATATTTTAAAATAAGGGCTCTATGCAAACAACCACACACCGCTCACTACGGTACCCTATCCCACGAGGTAGCGGTGATTCCCTAGTTAAGACCGATTGTGTTTGATTTCCATAGAGGTTAGGGCTAAGAGTTAAGAAAGGACGGACAAGGACCAAAAGGAAGAAACCTAGTTTCATCCCGGTCGTGCTAATCCTCTTTGTTAACTATTACCTTAACACCTAAAAGTGCTTAATTAGGGCAAAGAAAGCGGTGAGAATAATTGACTTTCCAAACTAACCTAATCCTAACCCCAGCAAGGTTTTAATCCAAATCAATTTCAACCTCAGTTTTTATAGAAAATCAAAACCTACCACAAATAGGAATTGACTCGTTAGAACAACTAGAAAATACACGTTTTCCCTTTAGACTGACCCGTACTCAACCGGCTAGCTACCAAGCGACACCGTTCTTGATTGCGGTTAACTCTTTGATTTCAAAACGCATACGCAAAACATCAATCACAACAATCAAATGGCGCCGTTGCCGGGGATAACGGTAGTTATTTTCTTTTTGTAATTTCGGGTTAGTTAAAAATTAAAAAATCATAAAAACTAAAAAATATAAAAATAAAAAAAAGTTTATCATCTTGTTATTTTTTGAAGGGTTTTCGTGTGAATTGTGCAGGATCGGAAAGACGAACAGATTCAGATCTGGAAAAATCCAGTGCACAAAACAGCAAACAGCAGATCTGACCAAACAGAGGAGAACCACAACCGACAACAGAAGAATTTTGGAGGGCCGATCCAACTTTTTGACCGCGAAACCGCCGCATTTTGACGCTTTTGACCGCGGATCCGCTGCACCCTGCTGACGTCAGCAAGTGGAATCCTCTTTGTAAGCTTCCTTTTCCTCTCTTCTGCCCTCTGTAGTCCTCTAAAAGATTTTCCTGTAGAGTTCTTTGCGCAAAACTTCTCCCCCTTTTCCAATAACTTGATTTTGTGCAGGATTCTTTGCGCCACAATTAAAAAAAAAATTGGCAAGTGTTTTGGATTTTTGTGTGTTTACTGCTTTGCATTTTTTAAAACGGATTTTTAAGAGGCTATAACACCAATCCAGATTGGGTGGGGATTTCATTACCCTTCCTAGGTCCCCAAAAATCACAAAAAGCATTTGCATCAACTTTCGAGTTAATTAAAAAATATTAGACTCGGCCAATAAGGACCGTCGTGCTCGTTAGGACAAAGGAAAAGTTGTAGGCATCGGTCGTTTATCTAAACCAGACTTTTTGGTGCCTAGGCTAGACAAGTGGGAAAGGTAATTTTAAAAGGCCCGTCTCACGGTGATTCGTGAGCGGATCCCTCCTTTCTTTACTTGTGCTTACCTGGCCGCAATTGGCGGTGAAGAGGCGATTTGAGGATCTCACAACTTACCTTTTGGAACAGTTAGGAGAAGTCTAGTTGACTTAGGAGACCCTAGCTCTAGGCTTGATTGTGCATATTGTGATTGCTTGAAAGTGTGTCTAAGCTCCTTATAAAAATCTTTTGCAAAAAACTCCTTATAAAAAAATTTTAAAAAAAACCACAAAACAAAAATTTTTACAAAAACTTGCCATTTTGTCGCTAGAAATCCATTGCACCCTACCTTCTCTCATTAACCTTTTCTTACCCCCACCTTCTATTTTTACCTTTTGATTACACTACACCTCGATAGTGTATCTCCAGTTGGACTAGGGACACTAGCGCCCGTTTAGTCCGTGTCTCGTTAGTGCCGACTGACGACGCTTTCGACTCCGAAGTCGAAATTCTATCCACTTCTTTACCTTCATCTTCAAATTCATCATCTTCTAAGGAGATGTCGGGATTCAATCCTAACAACCCCTTACCTACGGGACTGATTCCACCTCCACTGGGTGCGAATAACCCACCACACCCTCCTGTCGAAGCGCCCCAACGAATCGCGCTCCAGGATCTTTTCTATCACATCCGCACCGCACTTCCCACTTGTCTTTCACTTCAACCGGCTAATGGGGATAACTTCGAAATTAAACCCCACTTCATCAATATGTTGCCCAAATTTCATGGGCTGGAATCCGAAGATGCCTACATCTTCATCAACAAATTCCAGAATGTTTGCGCAATGATGAGGACCACACAACTTTCTGATGATGCTATAAGGCTACGTGCCATTCCATTCACTTTATGTGACCTAGCTGAAAAAATGGCTATATAGCACAGCATCGCACTCCATAAAAAATTGGGAAGAGTTTGTTAAGGCTTTTCTAAAAAGTTTTACCCACACCACAAGACCGCGAGAATTCGCAATGAAATTATTCAATTTTCCCAGCTTTCTTCCGAACCTTTTTGGAAGTGTTTTGAAAGATTTAAAGACCTTCTTGTTCAGTGCCCTCACCACGGTATCGAAAATTGGCAACTTTGCCAAACTTTATTCGAAGGACTGAACCCAGCAACTAAGTAGTTGTTGGAAATCATTTGTCAAGGTCACTTTCTTACAAAATCAAGCGAGGAAGCTTGGCAATTTCTTGACGATCTTGTTGAACAAACACTTCAGTGGGAAAGCACTAAGACCACTTCATCTACTTCATCAGGTCAGTCTAGGGAAGGCATACATCAACTTGACATGTCGATTGCAATGAAGGCCGAAATGGCTGCACTCACGAAAAAACTTGAAGCAATTGAGAGCAAATTCTCATCGCCTTCTCCTTCTCCTGCTTTACCCCACGCACTGTTTGCACTTGTTGTTCGGATCCGTCCCATCTAACCGAAGAGTATCCTTACAACCCACCTGTTCAAGGACAAGATCAAGTCAATGCTGTCTTTCAGCAAAGACAAAGAAATTATCCATTCTCTTCAACTTACAATCCTGGTTGGAGGAGCCACCCAAATTTTGCTTGGAATCAAAATCAACAACAATTCCAAGGCAATAACAACTTTCAAAGGCCTCCTCCACAACAACAAGCCCCTCAACAAACTCAATATCAGCAACCTTTCCAACCCCAACCTTACCAAAACCAAATGAACAATTTTGTACCAAACAACTCTTATCCTCAAAACAATTTTGTTCAGCCGAATAACGATAAAGTTTCCTCGCTAGAAAGAAGTCTGGATGCGTTTTTAAAACAATCTACGCAATCCTCAGCCAGCATCCAATCGTCCATTCAGTCTTTGGTGCAACATACTGCTTCACATGATCAGAGCATCAAAACAATTGAAGCCCAAATTGCACAACTGAATGCTGCGTTAAGCGAGCGAGAAAAGGGTAAACTTCCATCTCAACCATTGCCAAATCCCGGTCACACACAAAATACTTATATTGCTCATGAACAACAAAATCATAATGTGAGTGCCGTGACTACATTGAGATCTGGAAAGGTATTGCACAACAACGTTGGTAATAATGATGACACCCCGGCCGCCGCTTCTTCTTCTTCATCTTCTTCATCTTCTTCAGAGCCTATTCTTCATTCTTCACAAGGCTCTACTTCTTCTAATTCTAACGGACCCACATCTCACTCCACGAAAACACCAACACTGGGATCCGTTCCAACTCCGCAATCTACTCCATAAACATTGGACTCAACAAATTTTCAAAATGTTCCATTTCCAAACAGGTTGAGATCCAATAAACCTACTCCACAAATGGAGAAGATTGTGGAGTTATTCAAACAGGTTAGCATTAACATACCTCTCTTGGATGCAATCCAACAAGTCCCTTCTTACGTGAAAATCTTAAAGGACTTATGCACCAAGAAGAGGAAATCGCAGGTACCTAAGAAAGTTTTCTTGGCTAGTGTGGTAAGTGATGCTCTTACCCAACCTTTACCCCAAAAACATAAGGACCCTGGCTGTCCTACAATTTCAATTACAATTGGGGATAAGAACATCAATCGTGCACTTTTAGATCTTGGTGCCAGTGTTAATTTGCTTCCCTATTCAGTATATAAACAATTAGGCGTTGGAGAGCTGAAACCCACACATTGTACTCTCCAAATGGCCGACCGATCTATCACCCATCCTAGGGGTGAGTTAGAGGATGTGTTAATTAAAGTAGGGGACTTTATTTTCCCCATTGATTTCATTGTTATGGACACACAGCCTGTAGCTAACCCCCAGAGTCAAATTCCGGTGATACTCGGCCGACCATTCCTTGCGACTTCTAATGCGATGATCAATTGTCGAAATGGTTCGATGAACCTATCTTTTGGAAATATGACAATTGAACTCAACATTTTTAAGTTGGGGAATCAGCCCTCCGAGCCTAATGCTAATATACTTGATGTTTGCTCGATCCAAGAGATCACGCAGGAGGACTGTGAGCTCGAAAAATTTCTGTTCGATCATAGCAGTTTTGACGCCACTAGTGCGTTCCTCCTTGAATCTGACACAGTTTTCACACCCGATAACGATTACGAGTGTTTCACTTTTTCGGAAGATTTTGAAGAATCACCACCCGAGTTTGAGTCCTTTGAATTTTCGGATGAGTTAGCTGAACCATCCGACTCGGTTGCCTACACTCGCTTCGAACCATTGATGGAATCCTTCGAGTTCGAGACAGTTTCACCAATTTTACCTTCAATTGTTTCACCTCCAAAGCTCGAACTCAAGCTATTTCCGTCTCACCTTAAATACGCTTACTTAGGTGAGAATGAGACCCTTCCTGTAATCATATCGGCATCTCTAGCTCTCGAGCAAGAGAAATCCCTTTTAATGATCTTACAAAATAACCGGCAAGCTTTTGGCTGGACTATGGCGGACATCAAGGGGATTAGTCCCCTCATAGTTGAACATCATATACATATGATGGATGATGCCAAGCCAGTAAGGGATCCACAGAGACGCCTCAACCCCATAATGAAGGAGGCTGTTAAAAAGAAGATTGTAAAATGTCTTGATAGTGGTATCATTTACCCTATCTCTGATAGCCAGTGGGTTAGGCCCATTCACGTTGTCCCAAAAAAATCGGGCATAACGGTCATAACTAATGAGGCGAATGAGTTAATACCTACTCGCACCCAAACTGGGTGGCGAGTTTGCATTGATTATCGAAAACTCAACGCCGCGACACGGAAAGACCACTTTCCGTTACCTTTTATTGACCAAATGCTAGAACGATTGGCTGAGCATGAATTTTACTGCTTTTTGGATGGCTACTCCGGCTATAATCAAGTTCCCATCACCGAAAAGGACCAAGACAAGACCTCATTTACTTGTCCTTTCGGTACATTCGCTTACCGTCGCATGCCCTTTGGGTTATGCAATGCACCCGCTACTTTCCAGCGGTGTATGATGGGCATCTTTTCTGACATGGTGGAAAATATTTTGGAGATTTTTATGGATGATTTTTCCATTTTCGGCGAATCCTTTGATGAGTGTTTGCTACACTTAGACGCAGTTCTTACCCGCTGTAGAGATAAGAACCTCACTTTAAATTGGGAGAAGTGCCACTTTATGGTACGAGAAGGTATTGTCTTAGGACATATCATCTCGCAAAACGGCATTGTGGTTGATAAAGCCAAGATTGAAGTCATTTCCAATCTTCCTCCTCCCAAGTGCGTCAAAGACATCCGAGCCTTCCTTGGCCATGCCGGTTTCTATAGACGGTTCATCAAGGATTTTAGCAAGATAGCTAGACCCTTGACTCTTTTGTTGGCCAAGGACACAATTTTTGATTTTGACTCAACCTGCATAAAGGCGTTCGAGTCATTGAAACACTCACTTATTTCCGCGCCCATTCTTTCATCTCCCGACTGGACGCATCCATTCGAAATTATGTGCGATGCATCTGATTTCGCCATTGGTGCTGTCCTTGGACAGCACATAAATAAGATGCCGCACATAATTTATTACGCTAGCCGAACATTAAACGAGGCCCAATTGAATTACACAACAACTGAAAAAGAATTCTTAGCCGTTGTGTTTGCACTAGAAAAATTCAGGCCTTATTTAATCGGCTCTCCAGTCATAGTTTACACGGACCACTCAGCTCTTCACCATCTTTTCGCGAAGAAGGATGCTAAATCTCGGCTGATACGTTGGATCCTCTTGCTACAAGAGTTTGACCTTATCATAAGAGACAAGAGAGGATGTGAAAACGTAGTCGTCGACCACCTTTCACGCCTCCCTTCTTCGCCTATACTTCAAATTCCTATTAAAGATGTTTTTCCCGATGAGCAGCTCTTAACCGTGTCATGTGAACCTTGGTTCGCTGATATCGTAAATTATTTGGCCACCAGACTGATACCAAACGATTGGTCGAATCAGGACAGACTCCGATTCCTGTCCCAAGTAAAACATTTTTACTGGGATGAACCGTATCTCTTCAAATACTGTTCCGACCAAATCATTCGTCGGTATGTCCCCGACAACGAGTTTAAGAGTGTGCTGTCATTTTGCCACGATCAAGCGTGTGGCGGGCATTTTGGCCCCAAAAAGACAGCAGAAAAAATCTTGCAGTGTGGCTTCTACTGGCCACGACTTTTTTAAGATGCATACGAATACTGCAAGACATGCTCCCGGTGCCAACACTTGGGCCGGATATCTCGGAGAAATGAAATGCCGCTCCAACCAATTTTGGTTGTTGAAATTTTTGACGTTTGGGGAATAGATTTTATGGGACCATTTCCCAATTCTTTTGGGAACATGTATATTCTACTGGCTGTTGACCATGTTTCAAAATGGGTCGAGGCTGTGCCCAGCCGAACTAATGACAACAAGATTGTCGTTAAATTTCTCAAAGAAAGCATTTTTTCTCGGTTTGGGCATCCTCGCGCGATTATAAGTGATAATGGATCTCACTTTTGTAATAGGACTTTTGAGTCCTTAATGCGCAAATATTCCATTTCCTACAAACTGTCAACGCCATATCATCCCCAAACTTGTGGGCAAGCCGAGATTTCAAATCGGTAGATTAAACAAATATTGGAGAAAACGGTTTCCAAAAACCGTAAAGATTGGTCATCAAAACTGATTGATGCACTATGGGCATTCCGTACTGCCTACAAGACCGATCTTGGCATGTCTCCATACAGGCTTGTTTATGGAAAGGCTTGCCACCTTCCTATTGAAATAGAGCACAAGGCATTTTGGGCAATCAAAGAGTTGAACCTATCTTTGGGAGATGTGGGCAGCAATAGAAAGCTGCAATTGAATGAATTAGACGAGCTGCTGGATGAAGCCTATGAGAACGCAGTAGTCGTTAAAAACCGAACGAAGGTGTTTCACGACAAACACCTTATGCGCAAGTCTTTCAAACCTGGTCAACAGGTTTTGCTTTACGATACTCGGTTACATTTCCATCCTGGAAAGCTCAAATCTCGATGGAAAGGGCCATTTATGATACGCACCGTATATCCGCACGGTGCCGTAGATCTAGAAAACCCAGAGGAACGGTACACTGTTTAAACTAAACGGACATTGACTTAAACCATTCCTCACTGCAAACCCTTCGGAGGAGCTCCTGTTTTTACAGGAGCCGATTTATATTGACTGATTTTCCTCCATCTACCCCTAAATTTTCGATCATCTAGCCAAAATATTGTTTCAAACAAGTTTGGGGGTATGTATCATTTGTAATTATATAAAAACAAAATAACAAAAAAAAATTGAAAAATTGAAAAAAAAAAAAAAATTGGGTATTTTTGTAAATTTCCAGATTTAATAAAATAAAAATAAAAATTTTATTTGCAAATAATTTACACTCTTTAAGAGGGGCTTTTTACAAATAACCAACACACTTCCCCCTATAAATAATACCTGACCCTCTCTGTTTTACAAACCCTAAAAATTTCTCACAGCAAACCCTAGCCGCCGCCGAAGTTTTTGCAGAGAGATCTCCTCCAGCCGCCGCTGATCCGCCGCCATAACCTGCCTCCCGCCGCGCTTCCGCCGCGCCTGTGCATCGTCACCCTCTGATTTTCTCAGAGGCGGTTTGCATCTTCTTCTCCTTCTCTGTTAAATTTTTTTAGATCTGTAGATTTTCTGTGATGGCACCGAATATGCAGTTAGAACGTGATTTCTCACAGATCTTTTCACACACGATATATGGGAGTTATTTTGCTGACGAAATAATACGGAAGGGCTGTAATTTTTTAATATATAATCATCCAAATAGTTACGCCCTTCCAGATCTAGTCACTCATTTTTACGAGTGCACGGAAGACGTCTGTCTTGCACAATATGGCTTTATCAAATTTCTGTGGGGGGGGGGATAGGGAGATAATTATTGACAGAAACTTCATCCATGAAGTCACTTTGATATCTAGGTTACCTGTACACGATCAACCCCTTCAGTTTGAAGATTACATGCCCTTAATGGGTAATGATTGCTCAAGGGAACCAAGAAAAGGAATACAATCGAGAATCCTTTTCGCTAATGTTTTAACCGTGTGCCGGTGGGCACAAAACAATATTTTTGGGAGTTCCCATAACACCACATTTTTCACCCCATCACTGCATATCGTGCACACACTAATGACTAGGAACCCTAGATTCGACATGTGCACGGTTCTGCTTAACTCAATTGGTGCGGGCAAAAGGGCCGCGAACTACCCATGCCCCATGTTAGTGACACAACTGTGTCGCCATTTCCTCCCCGTGGAGGAATTTGAATTTTACATGCATGGAGGTATTCCTATCAGGCCTCTCATTGAGGGCGTATCTACGTCCTATACACGCTTGATTGATATTTGGTCACGAACAGAACCGGCGGAACACGTGCACGCCAGAACACCTAGCTTCAGCTCGACCGCGAGCGAAGAGGAGCTCACCACCTTAGAACATGCACGTTTAATGAGAAGAGCCATTAGGGGGATTGACGAGTTGAGTGGGATGATGAGGGAACATGATCGGCGTCTGATAGAACTAGAGCAGGGGGTCAGAACCCTTTTAGCTAGGGAGGAGCGTTCCCGTTCATGCTCAACGGGACGGCGTGGGGCCGAGCAGTGAGGGCACTGCTTTTGGTAAGTTTGGGTGAGGAGGTGGTTGTAAATATTTATCATTGCATTGCATATTTTTTTTTAATTTTTGTATATATTTTTTCTCTTTCTTTTGCATGTTTAATTCCGCATTGCATCTTTATAAAAAAAATTATAAAAATTGAATGGAAAAAAATGAAAAAAAAGTAAATATAAAAGAAAAACCATAAAAATTGAAATTTTTTAAAAAATATAAAAAATTGAAAAATTCAATTTTGGTCATAATTGACTTAAGTTTGACAAGACGGTTAACTAGCTAGGAAAAACTAGATCCCTAAACTTAGTAAATTAGAAACCCTAAAAACAACCTTTCTTAAAAATTTAACGATAGAAAATATATGCCCTTGTAGTTTACTTAGAAATAGGCAAATTTTGAGTTCACTTCTTGGTCTAAGTCAAAATAAAGGAAGAGTATTGAAATTTTTATTGAAGTGTAAGTCTGAAAAATAATTCCGAACCTTAAGTCCAAATTCTGAAAATATATACCCTACAACTTGCACAAACACGCACCTTGAAACTTGGAATAGTAGAGGATACCTTGAAATGCTCTTGTCTAAAATCCTTAGTATAAAAAAAATTATAAGTGTGAATAAAGAGATATAAAAAAATGAACACTGGTTTTGTAATTACTTAAAGCTGCGAAAAATAAAAAAGAATAGCGAGGGTGCTTTATCACCTAGTGCCTTAGACCAACTGGTTTGGGAGTCACTGCTAAAGCCTTAAGTATTACAAGACGAGGAATTACGCCTAAAGATGCGAACACATTTTGTAATCGGTCGTTAGTACCTCAAGAAGTATTAACGGTCGCATGAAGGATGTGTGTGCAATTTCATCTAAAAATTCTCCAACTAAAAGTACTTTGGACGATGGACAAGAGTATAATAGCTTGAATTGAATTTCCAAGTGTAGGGGTGATACTTACACACATGTAGGGATACATGATTGGGGTTTGGATGAGAGATAGGAATGAAAAATAGAACTTATATCTTTAGTAGAGATGATAAAAATTCCTAAGTTGAAATGGAACCTTAGAAGGAAAATTCAAAAGATGCTGAAAGCTAAATAAATCTTCAGAACATATATAATATTAACTTAAATGATAAGGAAGCGTGAAAAATATGGGTTGATAATTTCTGAGTTGAAGATAATAGAATTTCTTGCCAGAACACCGAATTGAAGAATGAAAGTCAATAGGCCAAATTGATAGGATTTTGTGGGTAGTATCCGCTGAAAACCCTCAGGAGACAACACTCCTCCTACTAGGGATACCTAGAGGTTTAACGGCTTGTTGCACGAGCTCGGTGCAATCCCGTTTCCCTTCGAAAGTGAAGTTAGGCTTTTTCGAGAATAAACTAGTTTTGCGCGGGACGAGCAAAAGATAAGTTTGGGGGTATTTGTTCATATCAGAATTTTGCATTATTATATTCTCCATTCTTAATCATATTGCAAATAAATAGGTGCTTTTGATCCATTTCTGTTAAATAGTTGCAGGTTACAGGTTCTCGGAACAATACAGTGAAAATGATGAAAAAATACTACAAAATGAGACTACGACCAACAAATAGAAGAATCCTTATGATGCCGCCAACAGTTTAAGGAACAAATGAAGATCAATGAATAGTTCAATTTCACAAAGTACAAAGGCAGCATAAGATTCAAGACTTCAACATGAAGCGAACAGGAAAAGTCCACAACATTCTGCACTGTGGAAATCTGGAAGAAACTAGAAGACATTCTGAAGAACCAAGTGAAGAAAATAGAAGGAAAAAGCAAAAGAAAGAAGCCCTGAAGAAATGAGCCAGCAAGCCCATCAAATGGCCGCGGATCCGCGGCCAAACAAGGCTTATGGCCACGGATCCGCGGCCGTGCTGTGCACGTGTCGGCGCGTGTCGGTGGAGTCGGTGCATTGACCCGGTTTTCTTAGGGTATTTTTGTAATTCTAGATAAGAATCAGATGTAAACCCTAGGGTTTCTATTATCTATAAATAGGAATCCTATAGCTCTTTTTGGAGCATGCCTCTTTTTAATTCCTAGTTTACAATTTTCATTCCTTGTAATTGTTCAAAGAGTGCATCAATACAAAGTAAGTTTTTATCTTGAATTTCTTATTATCTGCAATTTTTTTTTTGCAATTTTTTATCTGCCGTAGTTATTTTTCCGCTAGTTAATTAGGTTATTAAAAAAATAAAAAAAAATGAATACCTTTGTTAATTCTCTAATGAGTGAGTAGTTCCTCACTTGTTAGGGTTAGGTTTGGGAAAGGTTTGAGAGATGAAAATCTCTCACCCCTTTCTTGCCCGTTCAATATTTTAAAATAAGGGCTCTATGCAAACAACCACACACCGCTCATTAAGGCACCCTATCCCACGAGATAGCGGTGATTCCCTAGTTAAAACCGATTGTGTTTGATTTCCATAGAGGTTAGGGCTAAGAGTTAAGAAAGGACGGACAAGGACCAAAGGGAAGAAACCTAGTTTCTTCCCGGTCGTGCTAATCCCCTTTGTTAACTATTACCTTAACACCTAAAAGTGCTTAATTAGGGCAAAGAAAGCGGTGAGAATAATTGACTTTCCAAACTAACCTAATCCTAACCCTAACAAGGTTTTAATCCAAATCAATTTCAACCTCAGTTTTTATAGAAAATCAAAACCTACCACAAATAGGAATTGACTCGTTAGAACAACTAGAAAATACACGTTTTCCCTGTGGACCGACCCGTACTCAACCGGCTAGCTACCAAGCGACACCGTTCTTGATTGCGGTTAATTCTTTGATTTCAAAACGCATACGCAAAACATCCATCACAACAATCATCTCTCCTAGTATTTGGGGTTGATATTGCATTGTGCACGGGTAGCCATCACTAGAAATCCATGGCCAAGGTGGACGAGAATTACTGATTTGGATCAGTAGTTTCTCAGTTGGTGATGGGTTTCATACCGACATGAAATATCGCGTTATTAGGGGTCTGACTTTATCCACCCCCTAGACCCGATATGCGATTCTCTTAGACGAACGGACTGGACTGTACGAATATTGTCACGGACAGGCTCAGTAGGGGTTCGGATGAGTTTGCTCTTCGGCCTTTCTTTCGCTCAATACCTAGTTAGCCGTTACGTACAGCTAGTACCGCTGACGTGCTTGTGGTTAAACCTACTACCAGTGTATTGACGAGTCTTTAGAGTCCCACACAGAGGGTTTCCCTGCTTCGGGCGAAATGATGTAGAGGCCGTATGGTTTTACGGCAGGGTTCGATCATATACGTGCACTTGTGCACGTATCATGATTCAGACGGATAATACTAGTGGGTTTTGGTTTAAACCGGATTCTAGTATTATATTGTTGGATTATTTTCGTCTCTTTGTATTTGTATTTTTCAGAATACGGATACGAGTATGTATATACGGATGAGGAGTATTCTTGTAATTTATTATAAGGTGCTTCTAGAAGAAGACACCTCATTTAGTTTTAACCATTTTAGTTCAAATGATTAATGAGGTGGAGGGATGAGTTGTATCTTGGGTTTAAATGAAGCATGGATTTGTGGTGACTCATGGGGTGACTCATGGTTGCACTATTGTGGTATGCTTGATATTTTGGTGTTGTGAGATATTTTGTGAGACTTGATGATTCATTTTGCTAGAGCTCACAACACTTAGCCATTTTCTTCATGGTTTTTTTGCTTCACATAACACTCTCATCTCCCTCAAGTTTCTTCTTCTACCTCCCCCCTAAAAGTCTCATGTGTTGATAAACCTAGGGTGTTTGGAGACAAATTAATCCATCATTAGACTCTACATCCTCTAGACTATCTAGTTTAGTAAACTAGGTACCCTAGTTACCTCGGTTATGAGGTTGGAGCTCGAACTACAAATCCTCAGGTGGATCATCTTCAATGGTGGGAGACCAGAGGCCAAACTCGATCCATGACGCCTCAAGGAACTTATGAAGATGGTAGAAGACCGAAGGATACGGATCATTCAGTATAACACTTCTATCACTTTAGTTTAGCCCTTAGTAGTTTGCTAGTTTAGGATTTATGGTTCGATCTAGACGGTTTTGTTAGCGCTAAGTTTTTAAACACCATTTTTTGTTCCACACCGGCCATGGTAGATGGCCAGGGCGCTGAAGTATCCCAATAGCATTTACGACGGGCATGAGCTTCCAAGATAACTTGGATGCGGCTCAATGCAGAGCTTTCCCCACCACCCTAATTCGGGCTGGCCGGGTCTGGTTCTGAGGGCTTACGCCACGCTTCATCTCGACCTTCGACGAGCTGGTTACCCAATTGCTCGATCACTTCGTCGGGAACCGACGACAGAAAAGGACGGTCGACTACTTATTCACTGTCAAGAGCGGAGACAAGGAATCCTTCAAAGGATATGTCACCCGCTTCTACAATGCCCTCCTGGAGGTTCCCGAGCATCATGATGAAAGAGTTATCACCGCACTGAGGTCGGGTCTTAGGCACAAAGAGTGGCTCCGCTCTTTTGCATTAACGCAACCTAAGACCATGGCCAAAGTGAAAGCCTGTACTGAGTGAGAAATCCAACTCGAGTCGTATGTGAACTCAAACCTGTCCCGAGCCGACCAGGCGGACAGGAAGAAAAGGGACAGGGAGGAGAAAAAGAAAGTCGATCATCCGAAGCCTTCTCCCTGAAGTTCCAGGAGTACACTCCTCTAAACATTTCCCAGACCGAGCTGCTGGAGGAAGCTAAGGGTGTGAGGTTCTTCAAGCTCCCACTATTCACCCAAAGAGCGGGCAAGTGCCTTCGCGGCCTATACTGTGCCTTCCACAGGTCACAGGGTCACTCGACTGAGAAATGCAAACTGCTCCGTGACTACATCGAGGAGTTGATCCGCTCTGGCCACCTGGAGAAATACCTGTGGGATAAGCGGCAGGCGGAGCGGGAGCAAAAGGACCAAACCTCTCCCAGGGAATTAATGATCGGGAAAATCATGGTCGTTATCTCAGATCCAGCTCGGGAAGGTGGGGGGAACTACCGCACCCTCCCTATCAAGGGTGTAAGCGATATACCACACAAGAGGTGCAGGAAGGATGAACTGATCATTTTTACCGATGAAGACCTCCACAGCATATCGCTTCCTCATAATGACCCTCTCATGATAATGGCCAGAGTCCACCGTTATGAAGTCCACAGAATATTGGTCGACTCAGGGAGCTCGAGGGATATCCTGCTCCACGACTGTTTCCAGCATATGGGGCTAGGACCATCCGACCTTCGACCTACCTCCCATGTCCTCTCTAGGTTCACAAACCACTTCGTCCCTTTCGAGGGGTTGGTCACCCTCCTCCTCAACATTGGGGAAGCGGGAAATACACAAACCATAACAGTGGACTTCTCGTCGCCAAGGTCCCTTCATCCTATAACATTCTTCTGGGACGTCCTACCTTAAACGCCTTTTGGGCCCAAACTCGACTTATCACTTTACAATCAAATTCTCTTTGGCCTGTCAGATAGCTCGGAGACAAGCAAGGAGACCGAAGAAGCTCGGCCTGTAAGATAGCTCAGAGATGAGCAGGGAGACCAAGGAAGCTCGATGGACTGCTCAGAGGCGAGCTGTTGACTGTTTGTTAGGTGAATGTGGAAAGTACTCAAGGAGGTCTCCGAAAGGTCGGATGCGTCCTCGGAGACGAGGTCCCGAGGAACGCCCCTAATGCATCTTATTTATACACAATCCTCGTCCTCACCGAGCGACCTTTAGGGTCTATTCTCGCCTCCCTCGAGTCGTCAGTTCGTCTGGAGAAATGGAGGTGGGAGTTGTCCTAATTCGATATCAAGTACCGACCCCGACAAGCCATCAAAGCATAGGTCTTAGCAGATTTCGTTGTCGAAATCACTATTCCCGCTAAAGAAGGAACGGCAGCGCAAGGCCCCAAACCACATCCCTCGGTCGAAGAGGTACCCGACCCCATCCTGGACTGGATGCTCTATGTGGACGGATCCTCTACCGAGGAGGGGAGCGGGGCTGGCCTGATCATCCATGGCCCGGACGAAGCAAAAATGGAATACTCTTTAAAGCTCATGTCAGAGCGTCGAACAACGCCGCGGAATACGAGGCATTGTTTGCGGGGATGCGAATCGCCTCCGGGATAGAGCTGAAGACCATCAGAGTTCGCAGCGACTCCGCACTGGTCGTCGGCCAAGTAACCGTGCGTTTCGAAGCCCGGGAGCCATTCATGATGAAATACCTGGCCGAAGCCAAAAGGCTTCAAAAAAATTTCGACGAAGTTCAAGTGGAGCAGATTCCCAGGAACTTGAACACCCAAGCCGACACCTTGAGCAAGCCCGCTTCTTCCTATTCGGCCAACCATAAGAGAAATATTCTTTTCGAAGTCTTGCCACGGCCCAGCGTAGAAGACGGAGAGGTAACACTCCAGATCTACACAACTTAGGAAGAAGGCCGGGATTAGAGTAAGCCCCTTCATGGAGTTCCTAAAGGACGGTGTACTTCCTGAATATCGAGGAGAAGCTCGCCGGCTTCGGGCCAAAGCACGAAATTTCGTATGGAGCAACGGAAACCTATACAAGAAATCATACACTCAGCCTCTGCTCCGGTGCATTGACCCCCACGAGGCTGACTATGTTCTTCGAGAGATACATGAAGGGGTCGGTGGAGCACATCAAGGGGCCCGAACCCTGGTCCAAAAGGCACTACTGCAAGGGTACTATTGGCCGAGATTGCACCAGGATGCCGAGAAGCTGGTCAGAAGATGTAAGAATTGCCAACTCTTCGGCATCATACCTCGTGTCCCCGCCACCGAGCTAACTCCACTCGGTTCCCCTTGGCCTTTCGCACAATGGGGGATGGATATGGTGGGACAACTCCCCACCGGCATGAGCGGGCATAGATACATCCTCGTCGCTGTGGACTATTTCACGAAATGGATAGAGACCGTACCCATCAGGAAACCGAATGCCACCTCTACGATAAAGTTCCTGCAGAACAACATCATTTCTCAATTTGGGATCCCGAGATGCATAGTTACCGACCATGGGACCAACTTCGAAAATGATAAAGTCAAGGAGTTTTGCAGCGAGTACCACATATTGATGAAGTTTGCCGCAGTCGCACATTCTCAATGCAACGGGCAGGCCGAGATAGCCAACCGAGCTGTCATCCGCGGTCTCAGAGCCCGATTGGAAGGAAGGCAGGGCGGCTGGGTCGAAGAACTGCCATGAGTACTATGGGCATTTCGAACATCGAAGAAAACACCCATGGGAGAAACCCCATTCAGCCTATGCTACGGCACCGAGGCGATGGTCCCCTAACAAAAGCTTAAGTCCAGTCATGGTTATCTGCCATTAGGAGAGAGAAAAGAATACACTCAGCGAAAGCTCTTGCAAATATCAGATTGGTTATTATCTTATCTAATCGATGTCTCCCACTGCTTTAATCAAATTTTCCTTCAAACCTTAAAAGAAAAATTAGCCAGGATTAATTACATTCTACAACTTTGCTAACCGTTCAGCCAGGCCAGTGCCGGTACTTTGAGGGAGATTCCTCGTGCTCTCGCACGGACCTAATTAAAATAAACCTCAATTTCCCAGAGGCGTAGCCTCGTTGACATCTTTCTAGACACCTAATGGATTAGCTAATTGTAAAGTGCAAAACTTTCCTGAGAGCAACTCTTGCTCACAGTGGGATCGGGATCCTACTATCATATAGAATGTATGCAATCTCATTGCAAATTTCAACTCTTGAAATTCCCGATATGGTTTTTACCCCTAGCACTCGTGACCTTAACTATAGTCAACATATCATAAGTACTAGTCAAGTTCTTCCCGTCATTTCGTGATTAACTAGACCCACCCATATGACCCTTAACTATAGTCAACATAATCATATGAATGTCCTAACTAATCGCATCATATGCTGTGTAGGAAGACATCACTTAGCTACCGTACACTGCGCCTTAACTACAGTCAAAATACGCAGCACGAATACTAAGTACTCTACTCCCTAAAATGACGGAGGGTTGCGAATGGTTTTTAAGAAAACCTTTAACGCTTTGAACTTCGGACTGCCCAGTTATAGGGTCGAACACTTTGACAATGAAGCTAACACCTCGGCGGTCCGAAGCAACTTGGACGTCCTACTGGAAAAGCGGGATCGAGCGCAAATCAGGGCAGCCGCCTATCATCTGCAAACCGCCCGCTACTACAATGCCCGAGTTAAACATCGAGCCTTCAGACGGGAGATCTGGTTTTACGAAGAAACGAGTTCATGGACCAAGGGAGACTACATATGTTCTCCCTGAAGTAGGAAGGACTATTCCTCATAACAGAGGCTTTGCCCGGTGAAGCGTACCGCCTGCAGGACGCCGGGGCGTAATTTTCTTCGGCCCTATAACGCCGAGAAACTTAAGTTGTATAAATAAACATGTACCCTCTTCTGAAATAATGTAATTCCTATTTGCATTTAATTAAGTCTCCTAAGCTAGGTCCACTCGCAGAAGAGACCTCTTTTGTTCCTTTTCTTGGTTCCGAGACTCCTAGGTCTTTTTAAGAAAAAGTATAAAATGTATCGAAGGGGTAAAAAGAGACAATGCACCTCAACAAAAGAGAAATTTATTTATTATGAGGTATTATAGGCTCCCCAGCCTTACAAAAATTACAACAAAGGAAGGAGAGAATTAAGAAAACATTGTCGATGGTACACCGAAGAAATTTCCTCCAGCCGAGCCCAAGTAGCCTCGACCCGCTCCCTCTGACGGTACTCACGGACCCTAGAAGCTACAGACTCCCGGGATGTTGGTCCGCCGAGCAAGATGCGACGACCAACCTTTACTGGAAACTTTCAAGAAAGAGGTCCACCGAGCAATCCCGCCTACTCTTTTAGATCAGACCAAGCCCGTGGACGGTGTGCATTTTGTCAAACGCGTCGTCCATTAACTGCATAGACAGCGTGTTGTACAGACCCGGGAAAGTCCTCCATATCGCATAAATCGGCACCTGAAGGAGAGGAGATCGTCGGGGAAGCAGGCACCCATAATGGACCTCTAGACGGCCTATCACCGCCTCGTACGTCTCCTCAGAACGATCAAGGTTGTAAGAGTATGCATCATCACGAGAAAAAACCTCCCTGATGGTATACACACGACCGGTCATCTTCAGAGGATGCAAGACTAGGAAGAAACCAACATGCCTTCGGTATTTATATGCTCAACAAAAATCTTCCAATGGCCGAGATTTACTCGCACAAACGACGCGAATCACGGAGTATCGCACTTTCCCGATAGGGAACGGCCACATGTCACCCATGACGGTCACCCTTCCCCTGCTTTACGGGTCAAGGGAGGTTGAACGACGCCTCAAAAAGATACTAGAGAGTTACTAAAGCCCTCATCACGAGGAGGCTGGGTAGCTTCCTGCTCGGCTCATCCACAAAGAGGTAGATTCCTTCCCCACAAAGATGTGGATCTAAAGCCCTTATCACGAGGCCGCTGAGCAGCTTCATGCTCGGCCCATCCACAGCGGGTAGCTTCCTGCTCGACAGACACTGTGGATCTAAAGCCCTCCTCGCGAGACGGCCGGGTAGCTTCCTGCTCGGCTCATCCACAAGGGGTAGATTCCTGCCCCCACAAAGATGTGGATCTAAAGACCTCATCACGAGGCCGCCGTGTAGCTTCCTGCTCGGTCCATCCGCAGCGGGTAGCTTCCTGCCCAACAAACGCTATGGATCGAAAGCCCTCAACATGAGGCGGCCGTGCAGATTCCTGCTCGGCTCATCCGCAGCGGGTAACTTCCTGTCCAACAAACGCTGTGGATCTAAAGCCTTCATCACAAGGCGGCCGGGCAGATTCCTGCTCGGCTCATTCGCAGCGAGAAGCTTCCTACTGAACAAACTCTGTGGATCTAAAGCCCTCATCATGAGGCCGCCGAGTAGCTTCCTGTTCGGCCCATCCGCAGTGGGTAGCTTCCTGCCCAAAAAAAACCGTGGATCAAGAGCCCTCATCATGAGGCGGCCGGGATGATTCCTGCTCGGCTCATCCGTAGCGGATAGCTTCCTGCCCAACAAACGCCGTGGATCTAAAGCCTTCATCACGAGGCCGCTGAGCAGCTTCCTGCTTGGCCCATCTGCAGTGGGTAGCTTCCTGTCTAACAAACGCTGTGGATCTAAAGCCCTCGTTACGAGGCCACCGTGCAGCTTCCTGCTCGGTCCATCCGTAGCGGGTAGCTTCCTGCCCAACAAACGTTGTTGATCAAAAGCCCTCATCATGAAGCGCCCGGGTAGCTTCCTGCTCGGCTCATCCACAAAGAGGTAGATTCCTGCCCTACAAAGATGTGGATCTAAAGCCCTCATCACAAGGCCGCCGAGCAGCTTCCTGCTCGGCCCAGCCGCAGCGGGTAGCTTCCTACCCGACAGACGCTGTAGATCTAAAGCCCTCCTCGCGAGGCGGCCGAGTAGCTTCCTGCTCGGCTCATCCATAAGGGGTAGATTCCTGTCCTAAAAGATGTGGATCTAAAGCCCTCATCACGAGGCCGCTGTGCAGCTTCCTGCTCGGCCCATCCGCAGTGGGTAGCTTCCTGCCCAAAAAATGCTGTGAATCGAAAGCCCTCATTACAAGGCGGCCGGGTAGCTTCCTGCTCGGCTCATCCATAAAGGGGTAGCTTCCTGCCCATACAAACACTGTAGATCTAAAGCGCCGACCACGAGGCGGCCGGGTAAAGGGAGGATACTGACCTTCCTACACTTGGCTATCAATAAATTCATACTCAATGCGCGATCGCCACCTCGACTCCGGGGAAAGGGAGGATACCGACCTTCCTACACTTGGCTATCAATTAATTCATACTCGATGCGCGATTGCCACCTCGACTCCGAGGAAAGGGAGGATACTGATCTTCCTACACTTGGCTATCGTTCGACCCATGCACAATGAACGATCGTCACCCAGAAAAGGTAGAAACCGGCCTTACACCAGCAAGATAAAGAGACTTACGAGCTAAAAATACTTGCAGATTGATCAGATATCTGAACGAAGAAAAAGTACACTTTATTCATGATCAAAATTATATACAAAGGTATTGTGGGCTCCCCAGCCTTACAAAAATGCCCGGAGGCTTACAAAAATCTAAAACAAAAATAGATACAAGAAAATAGCAGAGGGGGGGACAGCTCAGATCGCCCACTCGGCCGGGATCTTTCCCTGCTCGACGCCACCATCAAGGGCCAAAACGGCGACCTCAGGCTCGGGGCTTCCGCCAACAGCCTCGCCTCTTGCAGCTAGCTCAACGCCTCCCCCTGCGGCTCTTCCTCGGTGAGAAGGAACTTAGCACGGAGCTCGTTGTCGACAAACTCTTACATAGACTCCTTGACGGCGTCGAGGGCCTTATGTCACCCGACGGCCGCGGATTCGGCAAGATCAAGGTAAAACTGATCGGACGCCTTGTAATCCTCTACGGCCTTTGCCACCCGGCTCTCAACAAGCTTTGCCGCGTCCAAAGCATCCTTCTTGAAGGCGTCCCTCGACCTTTTCATGGAGTTAAAAAAGCCGTTCATCTCCTCCACCTTGGCTTGAATAGCCCGGTTGGATTCGGTTAGAAGACGATGGGATTTCTTCACCTTAGAGTTCGTCAGACATTCGGCGCCAATCTCGAGTCAAGAATGGCCGCTTTCTTCTCCGCTTGCTGCAATTGAAGGCTAAGCTCTTCCTCCCAAAAGGAGGATTCTCCCGCCTTCTTCATTACTGGGGCTATCTCCTCGGACTCTATGTGGACGAGGAGAGCACAGTGCTGGAGGACCTGAGGAAAATACCAAACGTTTTAGAAAACTGAAACCGAGGAAATAAAACTTGAGTGATTCCTTAAGAAAGAAACTGCCGACCAGAACCGCTTCCTGAGCAATCGCGACCACTTGGTCCTTCATAGTGCCATGGGGAATCTTGGTCCCCGACACCTTCTCCATGTTTGCCAGCAAGCTGTCGGTCACGAATAGCCCGGAGGGCACCTCAATGCAGAAGTCGCCCTCCTGCACTTGGATCCCGATAGGGAGCGGCCGAAAGACCACCCGCATCTATCTCTTGAGGGGATTTCCTCAGCGGGGGGAGATTCCTCCTCCCTCACCCGGGGCGTTGGGTCCTGCACATGCTTCTGACCCCCTCACGACGCTCTTTCGGGACTGAGGGTGCTGCGGAAAGCCTGGATGGAGGAGTTTTCCTCTGGGCCACGCTTGAGCTGGGTCGGGAAGAGCCGGTGCCGCCGGCCTTTTTTCCTTGGGTCTTCGCGGCCATGGCAACCATGATTTTTGATCGGTCCATGGGCTATGCAAAAAAAGAACACACAGGAGAAGAAGGTCAGCGACATTGAAAAGGCAAAAGAAACTTAAAAAAGTCTAAACAGATCGTCAAAAATCCTAACTTACCCAGGAAATACGCAGGACTGAGCCCATCCCAGCTCAGTACCTGCTCGGAAAGTAGGACGTTGGCCCGCTGGATCGGTTCCCACTGGGACACTACCCTCACCTCGGGGGAGGTCGATTTCTTTGACCTCAGGCAGTCGGCTCTGTGCCACTGTGTGGGCACAGGCTAATCCTCACCCTCTGTGGCCCGATGAATATGTACTTCTCCTTCCATTCATGGATGGAAGAAGGGACAACCACTAACCCCGACCCGGCCGTCCCTCCCTTACGTTTTTTAAACGAAAAATACACCCAGCTCGGCTCCTCCTTACTGGTACCAGGATGATTTTTATAGCAAAGAAAAGACAAAAGGAGGGTCAAACTAAAGGGGGTCTGATCATGTTTTAACCGGACCAGAAACCCGAGGAAGATCCTCTACGAGTTCGGCGCTAGCTGGCCTGGGGTAAGATGGAAGCAATGAAGCACCGCACAAACCTCTGGTGATAAGGGCAGATACATTCCTGCCCGGAATGCTTCCAGATACAGGGCGACTTCCTTGCCCCACACTTGGTCTCCCCGTTCACCCTCTCTAGCCAGACGGAGTGAATAATTGGAGGGAACGTGGAATCGAGTCCGGAGGTCGGAGCTCGACCATGCGATTCAAGACGGAGGGCGCATCGCGGGTATTCCCGATGCACACCTCGGGAGCCCTTGTCGCCGCCTGACGTCGTGTGACTCAGGCAGCCCTGACTCTAAGGGTCGAGCCCGACACAGAAGACGCTGTAAAAGAAGAACCCTCTCGGCTATCTGAAGCCGAAGAGGAAGAAGACCCACTGGACTCGGCCCTAGAAACTGGAGCCTCATCGCCTGACTCTACCTCTACTACATCTATAGACACCTCGGAGGAAGACATCTCACCTGATTCAAAGAAAAGGACTCGACGAGGAAAAATCAACGGAAGATCCGATCTACGCGGAGGAGCTCCGAGCAATCTTCAAGCAGCAGAAGGGAATTAAGGCAAAGTGTTGGCCCTAGGATGGTCCCTTCCTATTTATACACCCCAAAGAGAACATCCTACGGCCCGGATCAATTCCCGCCAAAACGAAACATAGCGCCTAGCGGTAGTCGAAGCTACATGTGGCGGTCGACCATTGGGGACGTCTCTTCGATTGCAGGAGTCAAAGACAGCCTATCTCGCCCGCCAACTGGCGTCCGACACGTGGCCCATACCCCAACTGACGATCGACTGAAATGGCACCCTCGCTTTAAAGCGCCATCATTTCACTGATCCGCTGACGCCATCGGGGATACGCGCGAAAATTTAGGCGCACGATGAGACAACACGTGGGTCCAAAGATCGAAACAACGCAACCACCAAACGTCATGTCATTCCCGGGCAACCCACACTATGATTCTCCACAACAAACTGAGCAGAAGAAAAACCAAGCAGGCCACTCTCGACCCGACCCATGAATAGGTCGGAACCAGAGTGGGGGGCTAATGATGATGCTCACAAGTGGTATCTCCTTAAATTACGACACGTGGCGGATGACGCGTCCCGAAGACTACGGAGGTAGAATAAATGAGATACATTAGGGGCGTTCCTCGGGACCTCATCTCCGAGGACGCATCCGACCTTTCGGAGACCTCCCTGAGTACTTTCCACATTCACCTAGCAAATAGACAGCAGCTCGCCTCCGAGCAGTCCGACGAGCTTCCTCGGTCTCCCTGCTTGTCTCCGAGCCATCTGACAGGCCGAGCTTCCTCGGTCTCCCTGCTCATCTCCAAGCCATCTTACAAGTCGAGCTTCCTTGGTCTCCCTGCTCATCTCCGAGCTATCTAACAGGCCGAGCTTCCTCGGCCTCCCTGCTCGTCTCCGAGCCTCCTGACAAGCCGAGCTTCCTCGGCTCCCCCGATCAACCAAGAGCATGGAACCCAAGCGCCCCCGCAACGGCTCCGTGTATCTCGCCAGGGCGAGATATCCGCCTCCCCACATTCCGCGTCCTACGCTAGCACGAACCCCCATTAATGGGCGTATCCCGTCATTAATGCGAGGATAACGCAGGGGCATAACTGACGGCAATGATCTCGCGCCAGCTCGCTCCACGCAACCATTATATAAACTCCTCTCTCAGAAGACTCAGGTAACCCGAACTCATTCCAATAGGTCGCTATGCTGCTCTTATCCCGGCACTAACTTGATCGTCGGAGAGTCCTACGGTGGTTTCCCACCCCAAGACTTCCCTTGCAGATAGCTCGGCCTCAGCAACTTCCAACAACCCATTGAGATCCATATGCTTAACAACCCCCAAAAAAAATCACAGCCGCTAAAAACCGCTCGCTACCAGATCGACGGAGGACAACATCTGAGGGAGATCACAACCTCCATCACTAAGGTTGCTTGATATGTAGAGTTGACACTTGATGGGGAAATTGATCCCCTTACCATATAAAGAACATTGATATCATAAATAGCACAATCCCACTAAAGAATAAAATAAACACACCGATATAATGTGGTTCCACCATCTCGGCCTACGTTTACTGGGCTAAAAACGAGGATCTCATTAATACACAAAAGAAATTACAAATTATCACACCAATAGATGATCCGGCCCAAATGACCCATAAATGCATACGGATACGAGACACAATCCTAACAACACTTGCATGCACCTATGGTTATTTAATTCTTTTGGGTCTAAATGCATGGAAATCCTCTTAATGTATGACAACCTGCACTTTGTCCCTTTTACTTAACTTCCGTAAAAAATTTCATTCAAAAATTTAGTGATTTGACGAAAATTCCCTGACTTCCTTCAATTGCTATTTTTTCCCTTAGGCTAAAATGCATGAAACCTCCCTCACTTTTACCTGAAAAGCAGGAAAACTCTCTAAACTCAAAAAAATACGCACTTTATCCCAAACCCTAACATTCTTAAGAGTTTTCTATATAAATAATACCTCTATAAAATATATAATTTCCTAACATAATATTATATTTTCTTTATCCTTCATAAATCCATACCTTTTAATCCCTTGCTCAGGGCCTTTGAAGGATTAGAGAAGATAGGTGGTGCTTAGAATTAGAGATTATGGAAAAGAAATGATTAAATTGAGTTTTGGAAGAAAAAAGATTCAGAGAAAAAAGAGAAAAGGAATTTGGAAAAGAAAAACTTGAAGGGCCTTTTAGGAAATATACACCTCAAAAACCAATTGTGTTAAAACTTATGGGATAAAGTTCATGTTTTTCATGTTTAATTGGGTTTCTTACTTTTCAGGCAAAATTGAGGAGGGTTTCCCTCATTTAGCCTTGTCCTTTTGTTTTGTAAGGGCATTTTGACAAGTCATACAATTTTTGGATGGAAAAACTAACGACGATTAGGTTGAGTGATGAGAGGAGGTGAAGTGAAGGTTTTCAAACTTTAAAGGTTTTCATGCTTTTGGGCCAAACTTGTGTAGCTAATAGGTTTTAAGCTCCATTTAATTTTGGGTAAATTTCCAAAACCCTCCGAGTAGGTTTTCATGCTGCCAAAAACCTCCAACCACGCTCATGAAAAACCCTTTGAAAAAGTTTTCAGTTGTCAAGAAAACCCCGTATGAGATATCTGTATTGTTGCATGCTCTATCTAGTTATTATGCGATATCAATGCAGTTACCTGCGATACGTATGGCCTAATTAGATATAGTAGACAACTATATAAATACCACATGAAAATTTTCCTAAAGGGTTTTTGACAACTGTTTCAAGGACGGGGAGTTTTTGACAACCTTTTCAAGGCCAGGGAGTTTTTGATAGCGGAAAAAACCTGCTGCAGGGTATTGACAATTTACGCTTTATTTTTTGAGAAAACAAATTTTGATGGAATCGTGGAACTGTTTTTTTCTCACTAGAGATGTAAACAAAGATGAATAATCACAGCCAATTCCGTATCGAGATCCGAATTTATCAAACACGGATATTAATTTTCGTTTCCGATGACTATATAGATCTATATCCGTATCTTCCTTACAACCACCGGATACAAATATGGTAACACCTACGTCTGTTCTGTATTCGTATGATATCAAAGAAGATAATGTTTGACTTGATATGGTATATTTTTACATGTATATATTTCATAACCAAATGTGTTTTCGACTTTTACCAAGTATGAATAGTAATCATAATTTCCAATAACCATCAACATCCGTATTTTAATCCACCTACGAACACCAGGTACGGATAGTATCACCTGTATCCGGTCCGAATTCAATCCATTTACACTTCAAGGTTTGCGCTTTTCTTTCAAAGATAAGAGCATAAAGTTCATTAGACCAGCGTTCTGGCATGTGTGATGCGCATGTGTATTAAGATAAAGGTGTGAGCTTGATGTCTTCATTATCTTAACCAAAAGTCACCAAAAGATCTATTATCTTAACTAAAAATCATTAAGAATATTTTTTAGCTTTTTATTTAGAATGGCAACACATACCCATATGCAAAAAGTTGATAATATGAGCCCTCTTAGAATTAAGGATACAAGTACTTAGCATGTGTGATGCACGTTTGTATATTTTGACATATATTTAAGAAGATTTAAAGAATTATTAAAATAATATTGGTTTTAAAGGTTTCTGCAGGAGTTTTTATTGTTTTAAAATTTTATAGGTAACCCTTTTAAATATTATTTTAAAAAATCTTTATCAACCTCACTGAAATGGTATTTTAAGTTATTACTCAAACAAAAAATTATTGCGAGTTAAACTAAAGAACTTGTTGGGATTTTCTCAGCACCTAGCCTAGGGTTTGCAAGTATCAAGCATGCCACAACAAAATTTTAAGGGGGTGCTAAGCAAATATCCAAATAATCATACTAGAAAACTATGGTAACAAAAACTTTGCAATCAAACATTACATAAAAAGTGAACAAGAATACAACCTTTGTAGACCCAGTCCTTCACTTCTAAAGCTCCATGTAGTCGTCCCTTCGCTCTAAGCATCGATCTCCCGGACACAAGATGAACTCCACAAAGCGTAGTGAGAAAGCATGCTAGATGTCTTCGACGCCGAAGATGATCTACGTCGAGGCAACTCAAGCGCAAGCTACCTTTTCACTAGGTCATGAACTTTGTGAAGGGAACACCCTATACTACCCAAGCAAGTGTGTAGGATGATGAAGTAGGAAGTGGGCTCACTTTAGATTTTATTTTCTCACTTGGATTCTTCATCTTTAAAAACCCTAGTAAGCTTTTTAGATGAAGAAGAAGATGAACATGAGAGAATGAACAAGAGAATAGAATGAGGTTAGAAAATCAACCATGGGTGAGTATTTTTCATCACAATCTCTTGTAGAGAATAAACTATGAGTTAAGACAATGGTTGGGTTAATAAAAATCTAGGATAATACAAAATTGGTAGACTAAGTCAAGGAAACTACAAGCTTCTCCAAGATTCCACACTCTTGAGATTTTCCACCTAATTTTGCATTTACCCTTAATAATTAATTACCCCCATTATCTTAAATATGGTATAATTCTTATACACCCATGTTTGATGTATAACCAAGCATTATAATATGTATATATCACATATATAACATGTACACAAAAGTGAGAAAAAGAAACAATTAAGTGAGCAATATTAGTTAATGTATATTCATATATCAAATATATAATTATATATTAAATCATTAAATCAATACTTGATTTAATAATCCGGCTATAATACATATAACCGACTAATATCAATAATACCAATTTACCGAATCAACACTTGATTCGATAACCGGGCTATATCACATATACCCGGCCAATATCACATATCGCGAGAATACAATATGGTATCACATACTCGTATCAATCTCGGTCCCACACATATCACATATGTGCTCCTATTTCGTTTTGCTTGAGCCAGAAAACCTCTGTGTAGCACTCTAAAAACTCGTCAATACGCCGGCAGTAGGTAGTGATCATATCAGTCACCCACAAGCCGCAAGCGGTCTGCTAAACGTAACGGCCACTAGGGTATTGAGCGATCAGAAGATCAACAAGAAAGCCTGCTCATACTCCTGCGAATCCAATCAGTAACACTTACCGTACAGTCCGGTCTGTTCGTCTGATATGTCGCATATCCAGTTTAGGGGTGGTAAACGTCAGACCCCAGTAACTGTGATAAGTCATGCCGATGTAAGGTCCATAACGGTTTGAGAAACTACTGATAACACTTACCAGTAGATCTCAGCAACCCTGGCCAGAGATTTCCTGTTATGGCCAATCGAGCATAGCGCAACATCAACCCCCAATACCGGGAGAGACGAATTCCCTCCTATCGCTCATTTCCTCCATGTGACTCGGGACTGTACCCAAAAACCACCTATTTGCACGACTCAGTAGAGCCATGATAGGGTGGAAATCAAAGCACAGCGGGAGATACACAAGACTCTATGACGATCTCGGGTCTACAGACTAACCTGTACCAGTGTCACCAGAGAACTGCTATCTGACGTGAGGTATAATACCATCTAGGAGTTCTCGGCGAGTCCGTTCAGTATACCCAGTCTCCACTGAGCACCCATATAACATCTTTGATGTCAAACACCAATGGATATAGGATCATCCATCGCCCATCGCATAGGTCGAGAAGCTATACGCTAGTCTACTCTGGAGTATCGATGTCCTGTCTCGATATTCCCTCGACTAGGAACAATTACAGGATGTACTTATAGACTGCCCAGGCCCCCACTAGTATGATCTGCATCATAATCCTGGTACTCAAGTACACATCCTAAGAGCTTTATCAACATGCAACAAAGAGACATCATGTGTACATGTTAAGATAAAGAGCAACCAGATAGCATACTATCATGTCGAGCAAGAAAGTCCTCCCTATGTATGTCCAAGCATCCACTATAATATACATCATATGTACAATAGTGGCCTCTAGGGCATACATATAACTAACAATCTCCCACTTGCACTAGGGTCATATGTTGTAGTATCCAATACCCAACAATCAGCAGTGGTTGTAGTATCTCATACTCAACCATCCCATAATAGTCTCTCTTAGGAAAAGGCCTTTGTGAGTGGATCTGTCGTGTTGTCCTCTGAATCTACTCTCCTAACCTCGATCCCCTGGAGATCAACCATCTTCATGATCAGGTGATACAGCTTTAGAATATGTCTGGGTCACTGACAGGACGGGGGTTCCTAGGCCAAAGCCACAGCTCCATTGTCACACAATGGTAGGAATGTTGTTCATTTCATGAACAAATATACACCCAGACTGCCTCTTTGGTAGCATATTTGGTAACGATGTATCAGCCTTTATCATCTAGTTTGCGCCGGTATCTAGCTTGGAATTCTTCCAACATACCACCTCTCCACTGAGGGTAAAGACAATGCCTGCGACTGACATACAGTCATCCTTACCACCCTGGAAGCTATCCAGTGATTCTCTTCAGGATCGATTGATACCATCTCACTACACCTAGTGAGAATCCTAACATCCACTTAGATCTATCTCATAGATCCAGAAAACAGGGTTTTAAGAGGTATCACCTAGATCCTATTTGGAGAATCAATGTGATAAGAGGAGATTGACCGAGTGTAGCATAGGAAATACCTTCCCTATCAAGAGTATGCCATCCACGTATTATACGAAGAAGACCACCTTACTCTCTACTACCCTTTTGTATATACAAGGTTCATCCACCATTTTGATGAAGTCAAACGCTTTGACTACTACATCAAAAACAGATGTTCTAACTCCATGATGCCTGCTTTATCCAGTAAAACAACTTGTACACGTTTCCGCTGCTCCCACTGTCTACAAAGCCCTCTGGCTGTGTACTTATAGACTCTCCCTTCTAAATCAATATTTAGAAAAGAAGTCATGACACTTAACCGCCAGATATCGTAGTTATGGTATGTAGCAAATGGCAAGTAGAATCTGGATGGACTTAAGCATAGGCTACTGGAGAAAAAGTTTCATCAAAAACCATACCTGGTTAATGGAGAGAAACTTTTACAACAAGTCTAGCTTCGAAAGTCTCAACTTTTCCATCTACACCATGTAATCTTCTCAAGATATACTTGCTCCTGATGGGGGTTTAACCCTTCTGATAAAGCAACCAAAGTCCATACTTTGTTGGTGTACATGGATTCCATCTCAGATCTCATAGCATCCAGCCATTCTTACAGAGTCCTTACTCTTGATGGTCTGCTCGTAAATAGTTGGGTCATCATCTCATGATGCAATCCTCGCTCCCACTGTCATCGAGAAACCGAAGTATCTCTCAAGCGGATGAAGAACCCTACCAGATCGGCGGAGAGGCCAAGGTTCGTCGGGAGCTATTGAATCCACCGGTTCTACCAAATCATCAGCTGTAGTTTGTATAGCTGGAAATGATTCCAGTTCTACCTCATGACCACAAATTTCTTTCATAAAAAATTCCTTTTTCTAAAAAGGTGGCATGCTGAGAAACAAAACACTTTTTGCTCCTCAGTGCGGTAGAAGATATTCCCTTGTGAATGCTTGGGATATCCAACAAACTTCCACAGAACTGATCTTGCCTCGAGTTTGTCCGGATTTTGCTTTTGACATAGGCCGGACATTCCAAAATCTTAACTTGCTTAAGACATGGGCTCTTCCCATTCCATATCTCATATGGAGTGGTAGGCAATGATTTGATTGGAACCCTATTCAATAGGTATGCAGCTTCACAAGTGCATAACCCCCAAAGGAAATAGGAAACTCAGTAGTACTCATCATAGAGTGCACCATATCTAATAGGGTGCGATTGCTCTGCCCCGATATACCGTTGTGCTGTGGTGTATACGGAGGAGTAATGCTGAGAGAGAATGTCATTCTCCTTTAGAATAGTCCAGGATCTCCATGTTCAAGTATTCTCCTTCCTGATCGCATCAAAGGACATAATACTTATACCCTTTTTGGTTCTATACTTCTGACTTATATTCTTTGAATTTCTCAAAAGCTTCAGATTTGTGTTTCAATAGGAACATATGCCCGAATCTTAAGAGATAATCAGTGAATGTAATGAAGTACAAAGAACCAGTCTTGGCATGCGTAAACAGGGGACTACATACATCATCATGTATCAATCCCAAGAATTCATTAACTCTTTCTCTGTTTCCAGTAAACGGATCTATGGTCATTTTATCTTTTTGACATGGCTGGCAAGTTTCACAAGATGTAAATTCAAACTGATTTAAATATGCATCTTAATGTAACTTAGCTAGTCGGGTCGCATTGATATGACCTAGTCTACAATGCCTCAAGAAGGATTCGTTCATTTTTGAACTCTTCCTTTTGTGTGTGTTCTGTACGTTAAGAACCGTAGTTTGATTTAGAACGTATATGCTATTAGATAACGTGCCTAAAGCGATCAACACTTGATATAGGAAATGTTCAAAACATTATCCAACAATACAAAATTATATCCTTCTTTACTAAATAAAGAGACTGATATGATGTTGTTTATAAGATTCGGTATCTAATAACATTCGTTCAGGGTCAATGTATTTGGTAATATAAGGTGATAACTGCCAACTGATTTGGCTGCAACATTTGCACCAATCTCTATATTTAGAGACATATCACCATATTCTCAGTTCTCTACCTATGTGAAGCCCATGTAACAGATTACATATGTGGGATCCTGATCCGGTATCTCATACCCAGGATGTATAGGATCCTGAGAAACAGTTCTCGGTAATGAACACACCCGAAGAAGATGCATCAACATGTACTTTCTTCATTTGGGCGGCACGGGAATCCTGGTAATCCCCTATTTTCTTGCTCGGACTTATAACAATTATAAGGTAGAGTGGGACCAATATTCCCCAGCTCAGTATAACAAGTGGGTTCGGTCAATACATCCATATTAATAACTTGATTAAGGCGTGACATGGTCGCTACCTGGAGAGAGAGAGAAGAAAACACTCTGCGTGCGCTCTTATAAGATTAGATTGGTTATATATTTTATTTAATCAGGATGACTCCCACTGTTTTCATCAAATCTTCCTTCAAACCCTAGAAGAAAAGACTAGCCGGGATTAATTACACCATACATGTTCGCCAATATTTCAGCCAGGCCAGTGCCGGTACTTTGAGGGAGGTTCCCCGTGCTTTCGCACGGACCTAATTAAAATAAACCTCGTTTTCCTAGGGGCGTAACCCCGTTGACACCTTTCTAGACACCTACTTGATTGGCTAATTGTAATGTGCAAAACTCTTCCAGGAGTAACAATTACTCGCAGTGGGTATCGGGATCCAACTATCTCATAGAAGGTATGCAATCTCATTGCAAATTTCAACACTTGAAACTCCCGATAATTGTTTTTACCCCTAGCACTTATGACCATGACTATGATCAACATATCATAAGCACTAGTCAAGTTCTACCTGTCATTTCTTGATTAATTAGACTCAGCCACATGACCCTCGGCTATGGTCGACATAATCATGTGACGTCCTAACTAATCACATCATATGTTTTGTAGGAAGACATCACTTAGCTACCGTACACTACGCCTCGGCTATGGTCAACATACGCAGCACTAATACTAAGTACTCTACTACCTAAAATGACGGAGGGTTGCAGATGGTTTTAAGAAAATCTTTAACGCTTTGAACTTGATCTCGTTGCAGAATAAAATGGTTTTAAAAGGAGTGGCTTAAGCTCCGCTTTTTGAAACTTTGCTTTTTTGTAAAAAACCGAGTGGGTTTCAAATTCGATTCTACAACATATTTAGGTTTATTTTCTTTCATTAATCACATTAATGAATGTCCCATCATTTAAGTTACCTAAGTATCACAGATAAATACAACGTACTCTTATACCATCCGCATTCGCCACGAAGTCCCGTCGTGCACCGTTAGATTAGGTAACTAATGGCAGAGCGGGGCAGGGCTAGCGCAGGTGAAAAACATAAGCAACGTCTATAATATATCATATATATTATATAATGTATCCATCTCAGAATATAAAATGATCACATCACAGAATATCAGCAGCAAAAGACAATATATGAAATATTGGATATATTAGGATGTCCATATTTTGTATTTAGCCAACAATAGAAAATACGGATTCCACGTTCGTGATGAATAGCCAAACCCACATCCCTAGACCCCTACGAGTGCGGCAAGCAACCCTGTCAATTCTAGGGTTAGGAGACCCGGTCTCGACTCCTCGATATGGTCTCCCACTGGACCCTAGAACCCGGCTACTTGTGCTCCCCTCCTTGGGTCTATCCTAATGAGGAAAAAGCAAATAATATACATCAATGGTGACATCATCCTCAACCCGGAAGTGCCCCAATAAAAGAATATTACATACATTGAATTTTACATGAATGAAAATGAAAAACTCTCATCTCACATAAACCCCCCAGCTATTCAAACACGACGATCCAATATAACATATCACAGCAACACATAGCATCACATGTCATCAACGTAAGTAAATATGTGTATCCCAATTGTCATTGAAGTATAGCAATAAAACCGACGATACACCACATATTACACTTACGGTCGCAGAAAAGAAAGTGAAAAACTACAACAGTTGGAATCCGCAACCACCTTAGACATCTCATTCCTAACCAAATGATTCCTTAGATATCGCATACCTAACAATTATAAACCCCACATTTTAGTCTCGATATTGAAAACACTTTCCAATAACATGTCGGGTAATTCAACAAGATTCCCGACATCCCGATCGAATGCTCGTCGGAAACTTTAGTAGACGGCCGTACCCCCGATACCGTCGACGAAGTGCACTAAGGCGGAACACCGCTGTCGCGAGCACCCGAACGGATGCTTTACGCTACGGGGGTTCTCCTACAGTCACTTGGTCGGGGCTATGGGGCGTGGCTATCTAATAATGTTACCCGGCGAGTATTCGCGTACGCTACGTGATTGCAACGGACTTTTGATCACATCAAAATCCCGTGGCAACCGATCAACTGAGACTAAATTGCTAGATTTATAAAATTCAATTATTGTGGATTCCAAGTATTGTATCACAATATACTAGACCATGTTAAACGTTTCGATCCGAATCAACCAACACCCACATCTCCCTATGAGCTCAACACTTGAGCCAAGTTAAAGTACCCAAAACATGCCACAGTACCTATGATCCAGCCGTAGAAGGGTCAAACCAATGCCTAACCTATGACACCGCAGAACTACGGCAAATCCTAGGGTTCAAGTCGCGGTTCCGAGGGCATAGAATCGAGTTAAGGTTTTTGTTCTTCTAGAGGGTCCATAGAGTTACTTGCACGACCATCGAATATAATTAACTTAGAAAATTCCAACTCTCAGAGAATTTCAGAGGGGGTCATAGGGTGATGTTTGAAGTTCGTTCGAACTGTTAAATATAGCCTAGATTACCACTATAATGTTAAATTATTCGACTACGAAACACTCCGTTTTAGTCCTCTATCAAAATTCACATCACATGCAATTTTGGACCAAAAAAACAATACCTGAAACCCCACAATCTACAGTACAATGCACAGAACAAAAATGAGGCAGTTCTGGGTGAAAGTGGCCAGCCACAAAGGTATTGATCTCGGGTCATTTCAGAGCAAATGCTCTCAAATTTTTTCTGTGCACTATATGTATCACATACATCACTCTGTAGTTGTTTGCATTATTTTTAAAGACTTTTCAAAATCGACAGAGAGCAAAATCTGCAGGATTTCAGAAATCTTATTTCGGAGTTGTTTCGGTTTCGTATTAATCTAACATCGTCTAAGTTTCTAGTTAGGCTCTGATACCATGTTGGGATTTCCTCAGCGCCTAGCCTAGGGTTTGCAAGTATCAAGCATGCCACAACAAAATTTTAAGGGGGTGCTAAGCAAACATCCTAAGAATCATACTAGAAAATTAGGGTACCAAAAACTTTGCAATCAAATATTACATAAGAAGTGAACAAGAATACAACCTTTGTAGACCCGGTCCTTCACTTCTAAAGCTCCGTTTAGTTGTCCCTTCGCTCCAAGCATCGATCTCCCGGACTCAAGATGAACTCCACAAAGCGTAGTGAGCAAGCATGCTAGATGTCTTGGAGGCCGAAGATGATCTACGTCGAGGCAACTCAAGCGCAAGCTACCTCTTCACTAGGTCTTGAACTTTATGAAGAGAACACCCTATACTACCCAAGCAAGTGTGTAGGATGATGAAGTAGGAAGTGGGCTCACTTTAGATTTTATTTTCTCACTTGGATTCTTCATCTTTAAAAACCCTAGTAAGCTTTTTAGATGAAGAAGAAGATGAACATGAGAGAATGAACAAGAGAATAGAATGAGGTCCATGGGTGAGTATTTGTCATCACAAACTCTTGTAGAGAATAAATCATAAGTTAAGAGAATGGTTGGGTTAATAAAAATCTAGGATAATACAAAATTGGTGGACTAAGTCAAGGAAACTACAAGCTTCTCCAAGCTTCCACACCCTTGAGATTTTCCACCTAATTTTGCATTTACCCTTAATAATTAATTACCCTCATTATCTTAAATATGGTATAATTCTTATACACCCATGTTTGATGTATAACCAAGCATGATAATATGTATATATCACATATATAACATGTACACAAAAGTGAGAAAAAGAAACAATTAAGTGAGCAATATTAGTTAATGTAAATTTATATATCAAATATATAATTATACATTAAATCATTAAATCAATACTTGATTTAATAATCTGGCTATAATACATATAACCGACTAATATCAATAATATCAATTTACCGAATCAACACTTGATTCGATAACCGGGCTATATCACATATACCCGGCCGATATCACATATCGCGAGAATACAATACGGTATCACATACTCGTACCATTCTCGGTCCCGCGCATATCACATATGTGCTCCTACTTTGTTTCGCTTGAGCCAGGAAACCTCTGTGTAGGACTCTAAAGACTCGTCAATATGCCGGCAGTGGGTGGTGATCATATCAGTCACCCACAAGCCGCAAGCAGTCTGCTAAACATAACGGCCACCCGGGTATTGAGCGATCAGAAGATCAACAGGCAAGCCTGCTCATACTCTTGCGAATCCGATCAGTAACACTTACCGTACAGTCCGGTCTGTTCGTCTGATATGTCGCATATCCAGTCTAGGGGTGGTAAACGTCAGACCCCAGTAACTGTGATAAGTCATGCCGATGTAAGGTCCATAACGGTTCGAGAAACTACTGATAACATGGGTTTGATTTAAGGCTCGTTAACCTCTTTTGAGATTAAGATCAACTTAAATATTTGTTAAGGATACGTTCGTCTAATTTTTAGACTAAGATCTACTCAACAGGATTTTGGGATCATTTAGATCCAACGAAAAAGTATTTGGACTCTATCGTTTTAGTTTAAGGACATTGCGGTCCATTGGGTTTAAGGACATCATAGTCCATGAGTTTAAGCACCTCATAGTCCGTAAGGTTTAAAGATATCGTAGTGTGTATGGTTTAAAGACATCATAGTCTAGTTTAAAGAAATCATAGTCTGGTTTAAAGACATCATAGTCTGTAAGGTTTTGGTTTAACCATTTGGGGATGCACCAAAAGTTATTGGTTATTGGGACCCTCCATCTCTCTTAAGACATTGAAGAATCACAACGACATGTATCAGAGGTATGAAGAGATGTACCCTTGAACCAATGTTGGTTGGAAGATCTACAGTCAGGTTTGGGACTAAGACCAATTAAAAAGATTGTGAGCTCATGGGCTCGGTTAATCTTAATTAGGGACTTGTGGCTAACTTGGGCTCAGCCCACTCAGTTTTGAATAAAATGTTGAACATTTGTTTGGGCTCAATCCCTTTTATTCAACAATGCTGAGCATTGATTTGGGTTCTGACACCCCTTTTTCTTTTTGTCTTTTATTGAGTGTTGAACACTTTTTGGAGCGCTGGGGCTTTATTTACAGAGCGCTTTGTAATTCCTTAGCGCCCACGTGAGGAGCACGTGGAGCGCTTGGCGCTGAGCGCCAAACTTGGAGCGCTAAGGTGCTTCTTATAAAATAGCGCCCACGTGAGGAGCACGTGGAGCGCCAGACTTGGAGCACTAAGGCGCTTCTTATAAAATAGCGCCCACGTGAGGAGCGCGTGGAGCGCTGAGCGCCAGACTTGGAGCGCTAAGGCGCTTCTTATAAAATAGCGCCCAAATGAGGTGCGCGTGGAGTGCTGGGCGCTGATCGCAAGACTTGGAGCGCTAAGGCGCTTCTTTTAAAATTGGCAGCTTTGATCAGTCCTGTGCTCTGAGAATTAAATTCTCGGCTTATGAGAGACTTTGTCTCATAAATCTAAGAACTAAGTTCTTCTTTTATGAGGAGATGCTATGATCTCTTTTGTTTTTATTTGTGAGAGACTTTGTCTCATGGATCTAAGAACTAAGTTCTTCTCTTTTTTGATGAGATGCTGTGATCTTTTTTACTTTTATGAAAGACTTTGTCTTATAGATCTGTGATCTGAAAAAGATCTAAGTTCTTCTGATGTGAGAGTTAAACTCTCAGATATGGAGGAGATGCCATGATCTCTCTTCTTGCTATTTACCTTGAGAAGAAATTGCTTTCGTCTTTGAAGTTTCTTGAAGTTTATGGGGGGTTCCTTTGTACAAGACTTGAAGTCTTGGGTCCTTTATATAGGGGGGGGGCTGATTTGTTGAATCGGTTAAGGAAATCTCTCATTGAGAGATTTCTAATTGATTTGGGGATGTTTCCCACCATTGGATCTTTAATCCAAGGGCTTCTGTTTTACAGAAGACATCTTTCTTGTTTTTAACAAGATTGGGAAAATATTTTCCCATACAGAACTTATTCTATATCTTGGTGAGTTTTAATCACCATTGGATCTTTGATCCAACGGTGCTCTGATTTACAGAGCACAATCTTTCTTGTTTGGTAAGATTTGAGGAGTATTTCCTCAACATAATTTAATTCTGTAATTTGATGATTTATTATCTTCGTTGGATCTTTGATCCAAGGGTGGAGAACATTTAGTTCTAGCGCTGGCGCTCTCGTGCTTTGCACGTGAGGCTCAGCCTCAGAGTCTTTGACTCTTGGCGATGGCACTCTCGTGCTTTGCACGTGAGGCGCTGCTTCAGAGCCTTTGACTCTTAGCGCTTGGCGCTCTCGTGCTTTGCACGTGAGGCGCTTCCTCAGAGTCTTTGACTCTTAGAGCTTGGCGCTCCTGGCGCTGCCTCAGTTCAAATTTCAAATTTTGAACAGAGCTTTGCTCTCTGATTAGGGAAACAAATGCCCCCCACCATTGCGCTCACGTGGCTTATACGTGAGTGCAGCGGTGGCAACCTTTCCATCGTTAGGTCAACTTGAAAGTTGGATCGACTTCAAGCGCCTATAAATAGGGCCTTTGGCCCTTGAGATGACCGCTGTTCATCTTCATTCCTCCTTATTTTTCTGAGAATTTAATTCTCTCTTCAGAGCATAGATCTCTGCCCAAAGAACTTCTTTCAAGTTAGAACTTTGTTCAAAAGGTTGGTAAGAACCATGTTCGTCCCCATTAACAGAGCTTTGCTCTTACTAGATCATAGATCTAAAACACCTTTTTTAGGGTTTCTTTAAACCGTTAATTAAAACAGAGCTTTGCTCTTCCTAGATTTAAAGAAATCTTTTGTAGGGTTTCTTAACCCATTAATGAAGAACTCTTAGAGTTTCTAAGATTTTTATTTAAGATCTTTAAAGATCTTGGGGTTTTACCTCTTTGCTTTTTAGGGTTCTGATGGCTTGTTCCATCGTCTTCACAGAGCATAGCTCTTTAGAATTTTTGGGGAATTTTTATTCCCCTCATAATGACAGATGTGACTTCTATTGCAGAGCGCTGCTCTCAATGGAGTTTAACTCCTTGGTCCGAGGAGTCTCTCATTAAATGAGAATCCTTTTAGGATTTCCTCTTTAATGAGTGATTGTCTCATCAATGATGAGCCGTCATCTTGATTTTGTGGGTTCCCTTTGGTCCATTTTCACTGCATTGCAGTGTGGTACAAATTTAAAGTGCCAAGTGTCAGAATTTAGACTGTAGCATTGACAGCTAACCCTTGTTCTTTTTGCACAGGTACTATGTTTTTTGACACTTCTTTCCCATTTGTTCGTCCGAAGAGCGCATTTCCTGACGTGCCCGTGGATAGGGAAGTCTTCGCGCTCATTAAAGATCGCGACCCGGAGCAGCAATCTCTTCATTTATGGGGGTCGTGGTACAATCAAATCATCCGGGGTCGGCGTAGTTTTTCTTATACAGTACCTTCGGAGCCTATTTCAGCGATTCACTACGCCGACTCTCCCCTAGTGAACTATGCCGTAGAGGAGGTCAACTGGACTTCGGAAGGTCGCCTTCAGCCCTTTATGGCCTCAATACCTGTATAGCCGCCGATAGCTTTGGATATTCTGGGGCGGCGCATATGTCAAGACGAATCGCGCCCTTGGGGACAGCCATACATGATAGGATTGACTCCTCGCCACCCAGCCAGGTACTTGCAGTGGGCTCGATACATCTTGTCGGCCAAGAAATCACTGTTGCTGAAGCTTGGGTTTCACCCCGCAGTTTACGCTTCTCTTTTCCGGTATTCCATGCCCCCTGTATGGTAGGTCAAAACTTTCTTAGAACAATGGAATATTCCGACTCACACCTTCATTCTATCAGATCGGGAAGTTTCAATCTCTTTGGAGGAGTTCGCGGAGATCTCTGGCTTACCCGTCAGGAGAGAACATTACGAGGAGCTACTTCCTCCTGACGAGTACATCTTTGCCACCAAATCAATGGTGATGGGCCTTACCCCGGAGAATGCCATTCAACATCAATCTCCAAGTTTGATCAAGGTGTTGAAAATTTACGAAAGTCTGTTTCTTGAATCCGGAGGTCACGGAGTCAGCTTCGCGGATTTCATCGCTCGCTTTCTTCGTCCGGAAGTCTTATCAAAACAAGCTGCAAAATTCGCTAAGCTTGACTACCCATTTGGTTTTGGCTTGGAAAGCCAGCCAACAGCGGAGGCCGATCAAAGGAATTTCTTTCTCCCGGATACCCTGATCGTCCCCTTTGCAGAGCTCGCGGCTTCAGAAATTGACGAAGAGGCATTCTTTTTGGGGTTTCTCGGCCTATGGTTAAGTTGGTTTGTGCTCCCAATGCACCCTCGCCATATGAGGCCATCCGTCTTCTACCCGGCTTGCCGAATGGTTGTTGGGATGTGAGTGGCCGTCGGGATCGTTGGGCTGGCTCACATGTATCATGGCCTTAGCTTGGCGGCAGACACCACTAAGCCGGGGGTGCAGCCCGTAAATTTCCCGCTGCACTATTTCACTTCGTAGATCGAGCTGCATGTGCTCGCCGGTTTTGGAGTCCACAAGCGGCTCCGTTTCTACGACAGTTATAACTTTCCTCGGGTTATGCGGCTAGTTGATGCTTCCGCTTTGGAACCGAGTCAGCGAGAGGCTCGGGGTCTGGTTCTTTGCCCGTGTACGGTCGGGAATGGCATGACCTTCATCGATAAAGTCTTAACCATTGGCAATGAATCCACAAAAACGGTGCAGCCGCTGCGCGACACCTTCAAAGACGGAGCTTCTACCTTGAAAGCTTGGGAGATTATTCATTTATATTCAATCAGGCCGGGCTTTTTAGTGTTTAGGCAGAACGATTCGGCGCTGTTCATGAGATACAACCCGCACCGTTTTGCTCAACAATCAAGCTACAATTAGGATGTCCCACTTGAGTCCTTTTTAGATAAGCCGATTGCTACAGAGGAAGGTATCCATAGCGCGCTGCACCATTTCATGCGGCTGAATACTGGGTCCAACTTTTTTATTAGTGAGTAGAGCTGCGTCCCAAAAATCTTGAACGTATACGTGGCGTGGTACCAGCATGCGATGGGTACTGTTATTAGGGAAGAAAAGCGGTTACTGCTCGATCGCAAGGGTGCTATCCCTGCTGGCAATCCAGCTGTCCCTTTGAAGCGACGGACCATTGTCCGTCCTTCTTTGAGAGAAGCTGCCGCGGTTGTGGTCCCGCGCGCCTTTCCTGATAAGCCTCTATCTTGTGTGCATGTAAAAGCGGTAGCTGCAGCGTCTCTTAAGTCTGGCGTGGGTACGGAGATCTGGACTCGTCGCCTAAAATTGCCCACCAAGCGCAAGATCCTGTCATCGGCCGCTGGCGCCCGCTCGCAGAAAAAGAAGAAGTCGCTCTTTTCTGCTGACGTTGTACTCGGCCAGGAGCCCCATGCTCCCTACAGCGAAGGCTTGTGCGAGTACGGGACCAATGAGGGTCTATTTATCACGCCTGCGGATGATACTGATCTTCAAGCTGCCCTTGTGTCTTCCGAGCGACTGGCTCGCGATGAGGCACCACTGATCGCTATCGCACAGTCGGGTAGACTTCAGTCGTATCTTTCTGCGGTTATTTTTTTTTATTATGCTTTTACTGACGCTTTCTTCTTCAACAGGTATCTCTGCCGAAGAGACTCTCGCGGCTTCCCTCAAAACATTTGAAGAGGAAGGGAGGCTCCATGCTTCTTTGGGCCTTGGTATACTTTGGCTCATTGTGCCTTCATTCCCTTTTTCATTATTCGTGGTTTGACCCTCTCTTTTATTTTGTTGCAGGGACTACCTTGACTCGGGTTATTCCAAGTGCGGTACCGATCCCGAGCGGTGATGCAGCGACGCTTCCAGAGCTGGCTATTGTGGCCCCAGCTCCCCCAATAGTACCGCAGGAGGCTTCACTTAAGCAGCCGATGACAGACACCGTAACGGCTCCAGAGGCAGAGCTTGGTTCGGACGATGACGTCCCTTTGACGGAGGTCTTGAGGAGACCGCTTCTCACCGCTCAGACCGAAAAGAAGTGTAGGAGCGTGTGGTGAGGGAACGTGATGCCAGCTTGGCTGTGGGTGCAGGTTCAAGCACTACCCCATCTGTCGCTATTCCTCCAGAGGATGCTCCAGCTACCCTGTCTACCGCCCATAGACAGGTTGCACGCGCGGCTCGGGAAGAAACCGAAAAGCTGCCCGAAGGTAACATAACGCTGAGTCTTTTATTAGAACTTGATCTTCAAATTATTATATACCATATCCTGCAGGGACAAGTCCTGGCGATGAGACGGCAGGTGAGATGACGGCGACCACAGAGCCCGAAACGGTTACTCTCGAGAGAGAGAGTCTAGGACTGCCCAAACCGCCGCTCTTTCCCCTGTGGTTCTCTGCTATCGGCGGGCATTGCGAGTGTCACGACGGCCCTCATCGAATCAGGGGACGAACCCATGGGCGCAGAGACTACTCCTCTAAAGGAGAGTGAAGAAGCTGCAACGCCCGGTGATGCTTCCGTCACGGTTATGGTTGATGACCCGTCAGGTAAGTCTTGAGCCATTGTTCTCCTTTCATTTTACAATCCCGTTCAGCTTCTTCTGACGATTTTGTTTGTAAGTGTGGTGAACGCTGAGATTGTGCCATCTGAAGCACCTCCGGTCGCCGCCATGACGGTTGTTGTTCCCTCGCCTTCTTCTACGTCCTCCGAAATGCTGGAAGGTATAGGTTTGCGATTTATCGATTTCATTGTGGGAATCATCCTCTTTGTACTGACAGTATATTGTCACAGCTTTGCAGGAGTCCTTTTTGACTATCTGTATCAGGTGCTGAACCCTCATTTCTCCTTCCAGTCGGAAGTCACTCCGCCTGCTGGTACTGGTTAGTATACCCTTCAACTATTGTTTTCCCCCTTTTTATTTATAAATATCCGTATTATCGCTGAGTCTTCCTTGTATCGATCGCAGTGTCACGGATCGGAGGAGGGGACAAGAGGATAGTCGCGCCTCCAGTACTCCTAATTTTGCCGCCTGCCGCATCCGGTATAGTAGACTCGATTGCTCATGTATTTTCCTTACCTCCCGAGTCGAGATCTGACCATAATTTGTTTTGCAACAATCGCACCGACTCCAGCTCCCTTTGAGTCTCGAATCCCAATGTCGGTGGGACCCTTTGCTAAACGCCCATCTTCCAGGGGTGCTGCGACGAGCCTGCGAATGTTGAGCGAGTTCGTTGAGGATCTAGACGCCGAGACCCTCGCATCTGCTGCAGACTTTGCTGCTGAGGTTAATCCTATGCTGGCGACGCTCGTGAACTTTCATGACGAAGGTGTCGTCGAGTCTTGGGTTAATCACTGCAGAAAGATCGAGGCCTGCCTTCATGAGATTGAGCTCAAGCGTCCCGCTCCTGAAGTATCAGTTTTGAACTCCCAGCAGGCTGCGTGGGTCGAGAGTAGTGTTCCTTACATTCGCCATTTTGAACAAGAGGCGACCCTAAGGCGAAAGGAACGCGAAGCGACTTCCACCGAGTCTGTCCAATTGCGTGCCCAGGTCAAAGCGAATGCTGCACAGCTAAAAGCTATTTTTGAAGGCCTCCAACGATGTATTTCTGACGGGCTGGTACTGAGGCAGAAGCTCGACTTCACTGAGCGAGTTACGCAGAGTCGCGAAGTTGCTCAGCGGGAAATCGATGAGAAACTTTCATCCTGTTTGCAGCAACGGGCTCGAATTGAAACGGAGTTGGCCGCGGCGGCTGACCATGAAAAGGAGTTGAGAGGAGTGCGCGAGCGGCTTGCTGACTTACTGAAGACGCCTCCTTCTTAGTAGCCTCCTTTGTATCGAATGAAAATCTGTAATCTATGAATAACATGCATTCATTCATTTTTTATTCTTTTATATGATGTATCTTGTATTCGATTGAATTCATGAATAAAAGACACGTTTTTCATCTTTATTATCGCTTTCTTTTCTCTGCTGTGTTGTTGGCATGTTACTCTAGCAAGTGTAGCCTGTAGATGATAGATAACAGTTCATCTTGAACTCTTTGTAGGGTAGCGATGGCTTAGGAAACAGGTTCAGGTCTGCTGCCTAAGACTTTTCAACTTTATAAGCCGTGAGGGTCTCATAAAGACTTTTCTCCCTACGAGTCGAGAAGATCTCGTAGGTGTCACGCCCCACCCCCAATACAGAGAGTATTGTCCGCTCTGGCCGAAACCGCACGGTTTTGTCCTTCGGAGCGAACTGGACCCGACCAGGGGCCACTTCCCAGGAGGTCACCCATCCCAGAACTTCCCTGGCTCGAGCACGCTTAACTACGGAGTTCTCAAGCTCCTGTAGTGCCAGTTCACGTAAAAGGCGCCTCTGTATTGAAGAGTGGTATCATTCCATTTATAGTACAGATACAGATCTGCCCCCTTTCGGAATCTATTCTGAAGAGTCCCCATTGTTCTACAGTGGGTCCCACGGACTCAAGAGGTGGCCCCCACGGATTCAAGAGGTGGCCCCCGCCCACTTAACACGACACTTGGCGTGGCACTTTGTTCCGTGTGGCACTTTGCTCCGTGAGAAAGAACCGGGTCCCGACATTCTCCCCACCTTTGAACAATGGTTCGTCCTCGAACCACAAACCTACTATTGAGGGACCAGCTCTGATACCATTCTGTCACGCCCCACCCCCAATACAGAGAGTATTGTCCGCTCTGGCCGAAACCGCACGGTTTTGTCCTTCGGAGCGAACTGGACCCGACCAGGGGCCACTTCCCAGGAGGTCACCCATCCCAGAACTTCCCTGGCTCGAGCACGCTTAACTACGGAGTTCTCAAGCTCCTGTAGTGCCAGTTCACTTAAAAGGCGCCTCTGTATTGAAGAGTGGTATCATTCCATTTATAGTACAGATACAGATCTGCCCCCTTTCGGAATCTATTCTGAAGAGTCCCCATTGTTCTACAGTGGGTCCCACGGACTCAAGAGGTGGCCCCCACGGATTCAAGAGGTGGCCCCCGCCCACTTAACACGACACTTGGCGTGGCACTTTGTTCCGTGTGGCACTTTGCTCCGTGAGAAAGAACCGGGTCCCGACAGTAGGCGTATTCTCTCCTTAGGAATCGTGAGGATTCCTAAGTGCGTTTTCTCTTGAGAGTCGTAAAGATCTCACAAGAGAATTTTCTCCCTTACAAGTCGAGAGGACTCGTAAGTGTTTGGTGGGTTGACTTGTTTCCGAGTCGAAGCATTGCTCTGACAGGGAGGTCATTGGTTGACGTATTTCCGCGACGGGGTCATTGGGTGACGTATTTCCGCGACGGGGTCATTTGCTGACGTATTTCCGCGACGGGGTCATTTAATGACGTATTTCCACGACGGGGTCGTTGGATGACGTGTTTCTGCGATGGGGTCATTTGCTGACGTATTTCCGAGACGGGGTCATTTGCTGACGTGTTTCCGCGACGGGGTCATTTGATGACGTGTTTCCGAGACAGGGTCATTTGCTGACGTGTTTCCGAGACGGGGTCATTTGCTGACGTATTTCCATGACGGGGTCATTTGATGACGTGTTTCCGCGATGGGGTCATTTGCTGTCGTATTTCCGAGACGGGGTTATTTGATGACATGTTTCCACGACGGGGTCATTTGATGACGTGTTTCCGCGATGGGGTCATTGGATGACGTATTACCGTGACGGGGTCATTTGCTGACGTGTTTCTGAGACAGGGTCGTTGGATGACGTGTTTCCACGATGGGGTCATTTGCTGACGTATCTTCGAGACGGGGTCATTTGATGACGTATTTCCGAGACGGGGTCATTTGCTGACGTTTTCCGCTTTCTGCGGTGTCAGGGTTGACGTACTCCGCTTTCTGCGGTATCAGGGTTGACGTTCTCCGCTTTCTGCGGTGTCGGGGTTGACGTACTCCGCTTTCTGCGGTGTCAGGGTTGACGTACTCCGCTTTGTTGACGTTCTCCGCTTTCTGCGGTGTCGGGGTTGACGTACTCCGCTTTTTGCGGTGTTGGGGTTGACGTACTCCGCTTTCTACGGTGTCGGGGTTGACGTACTCCGCTTTCTGCGGTGTCGGGGTTGACGTACTCCGCTTTCTGCGGTGTCATGGTTGACGTACTCCGCTTTCTGCGGTGTCATAGTTGACGTACTCCGCTTTCTGCGGTGTCGGGATTGACGTACTCCGCTTTCTGCGGTGTCGGGCTTGACGTACTCCGCTTTCTGCGGTGTCGGGGTTTACGTACTCCACTTTCTGCAGTGTCGGGGTTGACGTACTCCGCTTTCTGCGTTGTCGGGGTTGGCGTACTCCGCTTTCTACGGTGTCAGGGTTGACGTACTCCGCTTTCTGCGGTGCCGGGGTTGACGTACTCCGCTTTCTGCGGTGCCAGGGTTGACGTACTCCGCTTTCTGCGGTGTCAAGGTTGACGTACTCCGCTTTCTGCGGTGTCAGGGTTGACGTACTCCTCTTTCTGCGGTGTCAGGGTTGACGTTCTCCGCTTTCTGCGGTGTCAGGGTTTTGACTCTAGGTTGTCTGTGAACCATAGAGTCTTGGAACTGGGGACTCTTCCGTGGATCCTATTGGTGATGTCGCGTCCGTATCCTACTGGAATGAGGAGGAACGCCGTTATTGGTCTCCAGGCTGTAGATGTTGCCGTTGAGACCTGGCTCTCTCTTTGACAGAGTCTTGTCGGGAAATGTGGTTCCCTTTTCGTTTATGCCCATGGATTGTATACAGGGGTCACTATAGACTCTCCTGCAGGGCCAAAGTTTCATTCTTTCATTTTCTTATTTCTTTCCGCAATGCTCTATCATTTCAGCTTTTTATATCGCGAAAGTCGCGATTGCCCAATCATTTCGGCTATTTTTCGCGGTGCCCAATCATTTCGGCTATTTTTCTTTTTACTCGCTGCTTTTTATTGCGAGTTGCCCAATCATTTCGTCTATTTCATATGCATTTATAGCTCGCTGACTTTTTGCTGCGAGTATGGAACTTGGAATCTGATGCCAATCTTAGCATCAACATTGCTGCGACTGGAATATTACCAGGAGCGAATCATCATTTGCCATGAAAGGACTTGGAATTTGATACCGATTTAGGCATCAGCATCGCTACCACTGGGATTGCCAGGAGCGAATCATCATTTGCCTCCGTCGATTCGAACAAAAGTGGCTTAGCAAACAAGGTTAGGATCCTGCCGACTGAAGCTTTTGACTTCATGAACCGTAAGGGTCTCATAAAGGTGTTTCTCCCTACGAGTCATGAGGATCTCATAGGTGTATGTTCTCCTTATAAGTCATGAGGACTTCTAAGTGGCGTTCTCTCTTATAAGTCGTAAGGATCTCATAAGAGTATTTTCTCCTTATAAGTCGAGAGGACTTATAAGTGTTTGTTCACCAAATAGGGGGATTTCATGCCATTGATGGAACTTGGTGGGGGAGACGTTTATTTGTGCCCGTGGATTGTATACAAGGGTCAACATTGAACCGTTTGTAGGGCATTCTGGGAAATGTGATGGCTTAAGAACAAGTTTAGATCCTTATAGCTTAAGGTTTTTGAATCTTATGAGCCATGAGGGTCTCATAAGAGGGTTATCCTTACGAGTCGTGGGGATCTCGTAAGTGTAATTTCTCCTCAGAAATCGTGGGGATCCCTAAGTGTGTTGCTCCCTTGTGAGTCGTAAGGATCTCACGCAGGTATTTTCTCCTTACAAGGTCGAGAAGACCTTGCAAGTATGCATGAATTTTTACGAGTATGCGCCCTTTTGGGTTTTCATAAACCCGACAGTAGCCCTGCTGTTTTTACTCACGGAGCCCTTTTGGGTTTTCATCCGTGCCCATCTTGCTTATGGACATACCCCTTTTTTTTGCGTCAGCTCAAGGATGCTGCGGTTTGTAGTAGTTTAAAGACGTATCGTTCCATAGCTAGTTTCAGGACATTGCAGTCCGTTATTAGTTTAGGGACGTTTCGGTCAGTTGTTCGTTTCAGGACGTTTCGGTCCATTGTTAGTTTAGGGACTTCGGTCCGTTATTAGTTTAGGGACATTTCAGTCCGTAGCGATCTTGAGGCAAGTTTTCACTGGATACTACTTATAGAGTTTGGGCTTGGGAAGATAGCTAGCAGACATAGGCGTCATCATCTATCATTGACCTGGGCCGTGACTCGTCAGGCATAGTATTTTTTTAGAAACCGGCCGTTTATTTTCCTGAAAGGTCTTTCGCCATGCATATCCATGAGCAAGTAAGCCCCACCTTGGTAGACCTTGTCTATGATGTATGGGCCTTCATAGTTTGGCTCAAATTTCCCTCGTTTGGCACGATTGGGGATCATAGGTCTTTTGACGACTAGCACAAGTTCGCCTTGGCGGAATTCTCATCCTAGTCAATCTTTTGTATGAGCGCGTCATCCTTGCTTTGTAAGCTTCTAGGTTTTGTTATGCCACGAGACGAGTTTCATCGAGGGCGTCTAGCTCTTCAAGCCGAAGATGAGCATTCTTTTCGTCTGTTAGTTTGTACTGAACCGCCACTAGTAGAGAGGGTAGCTCTATCTCCAAGGGGAGTACTGCTTCCGCGCCGAATACTAACGCAAATGGCGTTATGTTCGTGGTTGTCTTGAATGTGGTCCTATAAGCCCAGAGAGCTTCATGCAGTCTCCCATGCCAGTCCTTCTTATTTTTGGACACCGTCTTCTTTATCATCTTCGTCAAGGTCTTGTTGGAAGCCTCAGCTAGACCGTTAGCTCAGGGATTATAGACCGAAGAGTAGCTCCAGTCTATATTATGTTGTTGTGCGAAGCGGCTGATTCTGTGACTTCTGTAGGCCGGCCCGTTATTGGATATAATCCGTCGCGGAGTGCCGAACCGATAGATGACGTGTCTTGAAGAAACGGAGAATGTTCTCCGTCTTTACTTCTCTTAGCGGTACTGCTTCTGCCCACTTGGAGAAATAATCGGTTGTCGCCAATATGAACCGATGTCCTTTGGATGACGCTGGTTCGATGGACCCGATTATGTCGGTTCCCCACATTTTGAACGGACAGCTAGCCACCATTGGGTGTAGCGAGTTTGGATGCTGGTGAATGAAGTCCCCATGAATTTGGCATGAGCGGCACTGCTTCGCATATTTGAGGCAATCCTGAATCATCGTGGGCCAATAGTAGCCCATCCTTTTGATCTTCAGCTTCATCTTTGGCCCGGCTTGATGAGAACCGCAAAGTCCGTCATGAGTTTCTTGGACGACCCTCCTTGCTTCTTCCGGCCCCAGGCATCTTAGCTATAGGGAGTCGAACGATCTCTTATACAGAGTATCATTGACGAAGGCGAAAGACAGAGCTCGTCTCATGAGCTGATGTCTTAAGGATGCATCTTTAGGTGTTCGATGGGATTTGAAATAGTCTATAAAGACTTCTCTCCAATCCTTAGCCTTTTCTTGGTTTTCTATTTGTTGGGCTGTTTGTTTGGTCGCTTCCTTTTCTTCAAACGACTCCGGAGATATTTCTGCTAGTGCAAGGACCCGACGGCTTTGTACAACGATCCTTATGTCATCGAGGTTTTCATCAGCCAGTTCTTTAGCGAGCTTGGCTAACACACCGCCTTGCTATTCTCCGCTCGCGGTATGCTTTCCAGGGCGTAGGAAGGTATTTGAGTCAGCAATTATTGCACTCTCTCGCCGTACATTACCAACTCTGGTTTGCACGTTTGATAGTCGTCGTTTACTTGACTAACGACCAGCTGGGAGTCTCCGTATATGAGGAGGTTTTCGATTCCCATGTCGATAGCGATCTCAAGACCTGCTATCAAAGTTTCATATTCTGCTTCATTGTTTGTCCTCGGCTCTGTCAAGGAAAAGGCAAAACGCATTATCTTTCCTTGTGGAGTCACGAAGATGAGGCCTACCCCGGATTTGATTATGGGGGAGTTGTGCTTGCGCTTCTTCATGGAATATGCCCCGTCGAAGTAGAGTTCCCATCGGGTATCACTCCCTCCTCTCTCCCCGTCGATCGCGTCAAACGCATGCTCGTCTGGCAATTCGCAATTTAGGAGTGAATCGGCAGGCATCGGATGCTCAGCGAGGAAGTCAGCGATGGCCTGGCCTTTCACTGCCTTGAGAGGTCGATATGTTATCTAAAATTCCATTAAGAGTAGGGCCCATTTAGTGAGCCGCCCTGCTAATATGGCTTTTGACATCAAATATTTGAGAGGATCCACTTTTGATATGAGATGGACCTCATGTGCCAACGCATAGTGTCTGAGCTTCGTTACCGCGAAGATTAGCGCCAGGCAGTGTTTTTCGATAAGAAAGTAGTTGTTTTCTGCCCCCAGGAGAACTCGACTCAAATAGTAAAGGGCTCTCTCTTTCCCCTGGTAGTTTTCCTATGCCCATAGTGCACCTAAAGAACCTTCAAGGGCTGTTGTGTACAGGATGAGGAGCTTTCCCTTAACTGGAGCGGCCAACACTGGCGGATTCTGCAAGTACTGCTTGATTTCGTCTAGTGCACTTTGGTATTTACGGTCCCACACGAACGGGGTCCCTTTCTTCATTAAATGACTGTAGGGGTGGCATTTGCCGGAGAGGTTAGCTATGAATCGTCGGATATATGCGAGCTTTCCTTGGAGAGACCGCAGTTGCTTGAGAGTCCTTGGTGGAGGCATTTCCATAATCTCCTTGATCTTTGACGGGTCTATTTCGATGCCCCGGTGTCGATCGATGAATCCTAGGAATTTGCCCAAGGAAACTCCGAATGCGCATTTGAGAGAGTTCATCTTCAGGTTGTATTTCCGAAGACATTGGAACACTATCTTCAGATGTTCCCGATGTTCCCAATGTTTCTCGTGTGATTTTCTTTTCATCACGAGGTCGTCAATATAGCATTCGACGACTTCATATATGAGGTCATCGAAAATCTTCGTCATGGCCCTCTGATAGGTAGAGCCGGCGTTCTTCAGACCGAAAGGCATCACTTTGTAGCAGAATATGCCCAGAGGAGTCCGGAAGGCGGTATGCTTATGGTCTTTGGGATGCATCTTTATTTGATTGTACCCTGACGACCGGTCCATAAAGGAGAAGACTTCATGAGTGGATGTGTTGTCTATCATCAGCTCGGTAACCGGTATGGGAAAATCATCCTTCGGATAGGCCTTGTTGAGGTCCCGAAAGTCCACGCAGATGCGCACTGTCCTATTTTTCTTCATTACTGGGACAATGTTGGCGATCCAGTCGGGGTATTGAACTTCTTGGATGAAGCCAGAGTCGATTAGCTTCTTAACATCGGTGTTGATGCTCATTTCAAGTTCGAGTCGCATCCTTCTTGGTGCTTGTTTGACTGGCTTGACGTCCGGGGATATCGCCAATTTATGCACAGCTATTTCCGAATCTAGCCCCGACATCTCGGAATAGTTCCATGCGAAGCAGTCTTTATACTGCATGAGCACGTCTTTTAGCATAGCTACCTGTTCTTTAGACAGCAGCTCGCTGATGAACGTTGGCCGCGGGTCGTTTTCCGTCCCTAAGTCGATTTTCCTTAGGTTGTCCGCGGTAGTATGTATTCCATCTTCCAACTCTTTTGGCGCCGGTGAAAGTTCTGAGATCAATTCCTTTTCATCCTCGTTCTCGAAGCACCAGGAGAGGTCATCCATGTTCTCGGGCACTCCTTCTTCTGACAGCGTTATCACGTGACAGGTACTAGATCGTTTCCAGGACCGATGTTGATCTGGTTCTACTCTCGCCATATACGTTGCTTTTGGCACATGCCTTTGTGGTGGGGCTACCCTCCAACTGTTGGATAGAGCGAATCTGCCGAGTTGATATTGATCTTCGACCCAGTTTTTGAAGGTGAAGCAGTCTTCAAGAGGATGTCCTATCGCTTGGTGATAGGAACAATAATCTGGGTAATGAATCTCTTTTTCTTGATCGGGGTGCCGAGTGTCCGGGAGTGTCATCATTTGATGTTTCATGACAAGGTCAAAGATTCTCCGTGTCTTGTCTCGAGGGAAGGAATATGCTCGACTCATCATTTTCATAAGAGACGAATTCTGACTGACCTTTTCTTGATCATGTGGCCTTTTGGATTCATTTTGCCGTTGTCGAACGTTTTATTCGTTCTTTAACTTGTTTTTGCCTCTGTGTCGGGATTTTTTCTTGTCTTGGGAATGCATGGCGGGCTGACGGCTAAGGGCATAATCATCCTCCGTGGCCTGCTGAAGGAGGCGTTGCGTCTTGGCTTTCTAGTAAATGGTCATTTCGTGGCTGTGGTCATTCCGAACCTTTTTGAATCGCTTCCCGTACTAGCTTGTCCATCCGTTCTTCGACTCGGCATTTTTATGGCAGGACCGCATTCTGGTTCAACGTCGGCGTCTTTTAAGAGAGCATCATTTTCTTCATCAAGGTCCTTTATAACATGGCAGCCATAGAACTGCTCCTGTTTCTTGGACTGGACATATCCAACCCCGATCATTTCTATTTTTCCGTTGGGAAATTTTCGCTGAGTTCCGGGGACGTTCCAGATCCTGTTGTAGAATTGGGCCTATCGCGCGGTTTGCTTAAAGGGTACGCTTTAGCATCTCAATAACCTTTTCAATCCTTCTGCGTAGTATCTGGGCAGACGGATTGGTTGGAGCCTGTCGAGCGCAAAATCGGCGCCATGCCAGACTTCTCTTTCGACTTTAGTCTCCGTGGATTGGTAGAATAGGGTCGCCTTTTCACCTCTTCGCCTGGGAGGGGCATAGAATGTCCGTAGCTCTTGCACACTATATGTCTCAAGCGCATCAAGCTCTCTGTAGTGCTGCCGCGGAACCATGGCGATCTGCAAACTCTGATCATCTTCAGTGAAGGCCTGAATTGGTGGACGGACCGAGAACACTGCGTTGACTTCGTCTTCAGAGTCACTGCCAAAGACCAAAATAGGGGTAGATGGTCCCGGCCTGTTGCATTAGGGTGGCCCCGAATAGAATATCTCTTCTTCCTCCTCGGTATCGCTCCCGAAGACCGGAACAATGGTGATAACTTTTTGCTTATTCTCCGGTTTATGGCATCTTTCCGTGTCTTCAAATTCTGGTAGGAAATACTTTGCATCTTCGTACTTTCGAACTTCATTTACGGAGAATGGGTTTAGTTCCCCCGTTACGGTATACTCGAGACCATCTTTGAAATACTTCATACACTAATGTTTTGTAGAAGGGATGATGTTGTACTCGTGTAACCAAGGCCTGCCGAGCAAAGCGTTGTAGCAGGTATTGGCGTCAATGACATGAAATTTGATGTCAGTGATGAGCAGCCCAAAGCGTAACGTCAATATTACAGACCCGAGCATCCGTGATGACTGGGAGTCGAATCCGGAGATGGTGATTTTATCCCGAGCGAGGTGCTGAACGCTCGTGCAGATTTCTTTTAGTACCCTCACATTTAGGAGGTTGACAGAGGACCCGTTGTCAACTAAGAACTTCCCTATCTTGATGTCATGGAAGTACCCGGTGACATACAGGGGACGGTTATGCTCGCATGTTCCGAGGAGGAGATCTTCATCGCCGAAAGTGATATCAGCTGTGTGCACTTCTTCTAGCTCGTCCTTAATCTTTTCTTCGGCAAGGAAAGCTTGAAATTGGTCGGGCTCTTTTAGTGCCTTGATAAGAGAATCTCGCACCTCTTTAGATAGCAGAAGGGCATCCAAAATGCTTAGCTGCGAGGGTATCTTCCTCAGGTGTGCCAGAATATTGCAATCCACCTTGTTTTTCTTGGACGGGTCTTTGGCTGTCAGCTCTTCGACGACTCGATCATCGAGGGCGATATCTTCAGGGACTTTTTCCTTCCCTTTATCTTTTTTGTTCGATCCCCTGTTTGCAGGTCCGAGATTCTTTTCAGGCAACGTACGATTACACAGCTGAATGTTCTCGTAGTTCTTTATCTCCTCCTCTTTTCCTAAGGTGGATTCTTTGAAGAGAGGGCCGAGGGCTATTTCTTCATCAGAATCGCTTCCGAAGGTAAGAACTTGCGATCCTCCGGAATCAACGATGTGACAGTTACCGGCAGTTCTTTTATGCTCATCGGTCGTGTATCTTTGCTCCTGACGAGCCTTACGCTTCAATCGTTTGAAGTGTTGTCGATGGGCAACATATCCCTACCACCAATTTTTAAAGGTATTGCACTCTTTGGTAGGGTGTGTAATCCTTTGATGGTATAAGCAGCAGTTAGGATGTACATCCGCTTCATCAAGGCGTATACCGCCAGGAGTATTTTCTTTGGGAGATAGCAGCTTCATTCCCATTGACAAAGCTTTAGTGAACCATTTCCTTGCCATAAGCTTGCTTTTGTCTGCCGCAGGCGTGCTTCGATCTGGTTGAAGCGCTTTGCGACTCATCCCTACCATGACTTCCTCAGCTTGATGCTGACGCCTGGCTCTTTCGAATATGGTCATTTCATGCTCTTGATCAGCTTTGTTCTTCTGACGGGCTTCGTTCAGCAGCATGTCAATCATCTCATCTGACGGTTCTAAGGATTTTGGCACCGATCCTGCCCCAGCGCCTCTATATTATCTTCTGATGCCGAGTGAGCTTCTTCGTCGTTTATTGGTGAATGAGAGATCATGTGACAACTTTCCACATAATTCTCGGGTTCTTCTGACGAGTCTTCTCCCTCATCATTGTCGTCATCTTCACCCTTAAGGATGTGGTTAAGAAACTCTTGGAGCGAGACTGGGGTTCGCGCCTTCTGGTTGTATTCTTCCAGCGCGTCAATGTGTTTTTGCAGATCTATACGTTTGTCATCAGACTGCGCGGGCTTTTTGATCTTCTTTTTCTTCCTTGAAGACTTCGTCGGCTGGGCCTGGATATTTTGCTCATTGCTACCAGCCTCCGATGTTGGTCGCGGTTTCAGCATCCCCTCAAAGATTTCTGGCTCTAGCGGGCTTCTCCACCTGATTGCCGGGCATGTTTGAAGATCTTTCAGCATTCTTTTAGTTTTTCCTGAAAGAACTACTTCCCATGGAGCTTCCTCTATGAATGAGTATGATGCCCCCGGCGTGTCCATCTTTTTCGGAGCGTGCGGTTGTGGCGGGTTCACCCTCCAGTTTTCAGATAGCACGAATTTGCCTTGCTGGTATTGGTCCCCAATTCATCTTTTGAAGACGAAGCAATTTTCGATCGGATGGCCCAACATTCGGTGGTATGGGCAGTAGTTGGGATTGTTGACGTCATCGGGCTGCAGTGGGCGTTTCGGATTCGGCAGGGTGATGAGTCTGTTGCGCACTGCTAGTTCGAACAGTCTCCTCGTTTTATCCCGGGGAAATGAGTAATGACGTCTCAATTTTTCGTCGAGGAATCGTGATTTGTTGCCTTGGCGAGCAGCTGGCTTCGGATCACTCGGCTGTTGTTGAGCGTTGGCGACGAAGGTAGCTTTCCCTTTACCCTTTTCGTTTCAAAGCTCCATTTTCGAGGAGGGCGGTCTATGGCCCATCTGGTCCATTTGGGCCAGTTTGTCGATCAAGGCTTGAAAGGTGGTCGGCTTAAAAAACATCTTGAATTGGGATATGGACGCCTGAGGATCGAGGGTTCCTACAAACATGCCCACGGCAGGAGCTTCCTCTATGCGCTGTTCGCATCTCGACCATAGATTCCGCCACCGAATTGCATATTGAACCCATGTCTCTCCCTGCTTCACTCTAGCATTAATTAGTGCGGTGATAGGGGTGCGCTCGCTAACGCTCGCGAATCTTTGTGTAAACAGTAGCTCCATTTCTGCAAATGTCTTGACAGAGTCATTCGGGAGCTCGGAGTACCATTCGAATGCCGTCTCCTACAAGCTGCCAACAAACTGGTGAAGCAGCAGTTTGTCGTCACCCCCAGTATTACCGCACAGAGCCCTGAATTGAGCAACGTGCTGGTGTGGATTACCCGTCCCTTTATACACATGGAATTTAGGGATTGTATATCCTGGCGGGTACTTTATTTGATCGTACCAACCCGGATAGGGTCGTCCAGTCTTGACGATTTGACCAGCCGTTTCGCTCGCCTGATGAGCTCGTATCTGTTGAGCTATATAGTCGTCAAGGATGGCTTTGGAAATGGTCTCTTTCTTGGCTGCTGATAGAGTAGGAAGAGGGTTTGATGTTTCCCCTCTATCGTCTTCAAGAATTATTGGAGGGTCTTCAGCTGGAGGATCCACTGTATCATCATCCCGACCACATCTTGGAACAAGAGTGCCGTTTGTTTTATGTTGGCCGCTTGTTCCGCGACCTCTTTGTCTTTCTTCTCAAGTATTCTTCGGAGGAATTCGGCGTCGGTTTCCTGCTCCTGGCGCTTCTCCGACGATATCTCCGGTCTTTCTTTTGGCCCAGCGAGTGCGGCCATCTTTGTCAGCATCTCCTGGAGCTTTTGCTGTTGTTGCTCCTGAGCTTTTGTTACTAATCGGGTGAGTGGTCGATGACCCATGGAGATACGGCTATCCTCCTTCCCGGAAGCCATGTAGATGGTGTGCACTACCATGCCCCCAGACTTGGGGCGTTTGGATTCAGTGGCCTTGCGATTCGTTATAGACACGGGGATCTTCTCCGGCCTTCTCCTTTTATGAACGGTCGAAGTTGAAGGGGTTGTTGCAACCGATGCTTTCTGTGGTATGACGGCGGTGAAATCCTCCTCTTGCCGGACCTTCATTTTCCTCGATTGGCGGGAGTAGTCTTTGTCGATTACGTAGTCTTAGACTCTTCGCCAGACCCTTTGGATTTTGGAGGACAGCCGCTGAGGAGGCTGCTCCGGCTTCACCTTAATAACATTTTCAGCGGGTAGAGGAGACTTTTTCAACACGGCGGTTGGAGAGTTCTTAGGCACCCTCCTGAGTGGCTCGAAGCTGTTCCCAGTTGGAACAGCAGCATCAATTTCCACCATTAGAGCTGGTGGAGTCAATCCAGAGGGAGAGCTACCCCCGGTTTTCCTCACTCGGCGCCAGTGGCGACGTCGATCGTGTCTTGCAGAAGGGACTGGTTCAGTTACGGGGGTAGCTTCCTTATGCCCCCTGTTCTGGTGAAGAGCTGCTGTTGGTGCCAGCCTATCGAAGACAGACGTCCGCTGAGAAGAAACGTCCAATCTGTCGAAGACTGACTTTTGGGTAGGGGAAGAGATTGTAAAGACCTTACCCCCGGTAGGAGTTGGAACGGCCAGTATTGCGAAGACCGGCCCTTTAGCAGGAGAAACCCCTTTGACGACTTCGTCCGTCGGAGTTGGAATGACTATCCGCTTCAGGATAACTCCGTCAGGTATTGCAGGCTTTTTTACGGGCCCACTAGAGCTCAGGCTCAGCCTGTCGAAGACTGATGCAGTAGACTTGGAATTGGACGACCCGTTGAGAGGGGCCGTGGTAGTTGTAAGCCGATCGAAGATCGACTTCTTCGGAGCTTCCTGTAACGGCATAGGGACGCTGAAGCTTGCCGATGGGATCATGGTCCCAAAGGACAGTCCAGTGGTAGCCTAAGTCACCTGTTCCACTAGCATGGCGAAGATGGAGACCGCTTGAGGCCCATAGGTCACTCGTCCCGCGAGGACAGAGTGGGAGTTATTGTTGCAGTTAGTGCAGCTGGAGGTCATTGCTCTTCTTTTCTCTGCACGGGAGCAAGACACCAAATCTTAGTACCTCGAATCCGCAGGCAACCATAACAGACAGCGAAACACGACACACAAAGTGTGGAGTGTAAAGAGGAAAAGGTCTTACCAGGTGTGCCAGAATCTGTTCACCGCCGAAAACAGAGACGAAACCGCGTAGGTCGTCTTGCCTGAATTTGGAGGCAGATGCTATTGGGTTTTATCCTTCCACCTCTCTGAAGATGCCAAGTTGATTTAAGGCACCGTGTATCGGAGGTTTAGACGGATGCGGCCGCTGTAGCAGATTTCATCAGGTTCACCCTCGTTTGCGAGGGTTTTTTTTATTGTGGGGACGCTCTTCCCTGCAGGCGTAAGCCCCTGCAATTAATTACGTTACCGCATAGCGATAACCACTTTCTCCTTCTCTAGATGTTCACTTCATGTCGTGTGTTTTTGTTTTGTTTTAGGTTGCCCGTGGATTGTATACGGAGACTAATTTATGTTGTCGCCCGTAGGGCGTGGATTAGTCCAAATCCGTATTTTCTTAAATTTGGGTTTGGTTTGATTTAAGGCTCGTTAACCTCTTTTGAGATTAAGATCAACTTAAATATTTGTTAAGGATACGTTAGTCTAATTTTTAGACTAAGATCTACTCAACAGGATTTTGAGATCATTTAGATCCAACGAAAGAGTATTTGGACTCTATCGTTTCAGTTTAAGGACATTGCGGTCCATTGGGTTTAAGGACATCACAGTTCATGAGTTTAAGGACTTCATAGTCCGTACGGTTTAAAGATATCGTAGTCTGTATGGTTTAAAGACATCATAGTCTGGTTTAAAGATATCATAGTCTGGTTTAAAGACATCATAGTCTGTAAGGTTTTGGTTTAACCGTTTGGGGATGCAGCAAAAGTTATTGGTTATTGGGACCCTCCATCTCTCTGAAGACGTTGAAGAATCACAACGACATGTATCAGAGGTATAAAGTGATGTACCCTTGAACCAATATTGGTTGGGAGATCTATAGTCAGGTTTGGGACTAAGACCAATTGAAAAGATTGTGAGCACATGGGCTCAGTTAATCTGAATTAGAGACTTGTGGCCAACTTGGGCTCAGCCCACTTAGTTTTGAATAAAATGCTGAACATTTTTTGGGCTCAGTCCCTTTTATTCAACAATGCTGAGCATTGATTTGGGTTCTGACACCCCTTATTCTCTTTGTCTTTTATTGAGTGTTGAACACTTTTTGTGACGCTGGGCTTTATGTACAGAGCGCTTTGTAATTCCTTAGCGTCCACGTGAGGAGCACGTAGAGCGCTTGGCGCTGAGCGCCAAACTTAGAGTGCTAAGGTGCTTCTTATAAAATAGCGCCCACGTGAGGAGCACGTGGAGCGCCAGACTTGGAGCGCTAAGGCGCTTCTTATAAAATAGCGCTCACGTGAGGAGCGCGTGGAGCGCTGGGCGCCAGACTTGGAGCTGTTCTCCGCCGAAAAGACGCGACCGGGACGTTGGGACGTCTGGCCTGAATTTCGAGGGCAGATGCTATTGGTGCTATCCGTCCACCTCTCCGAAGATGCCAAGTTGATTTATGGTACCGTGTATTGGAGGTTTAGACGGATGTGGCCGTTATAGCAGACTTCGTCAGATTCCCCCTCGTTTGAGGGGGTTTTGATTGTGGGGACGCTCTTCCCTGCAGGCGCAAGCCCCTGCAGTTAATTACGCTACCGCATCGCGGTAACCACTTTCTCCTTCTCCAGATGGTCACTTCATGTCGTGTGTGTTTATTTTATTTGTGGTTGCCCGTGGATTGTATACGGAGACTAATTTATGTTGTTGCCCATAGGGCGAGAATTAGTCCAAATCCGTATTTTCTTAGATTTGGGTTTGGGGTTGTGTTTAAGGATACGTTAGTCTCATTTGTGACTAAGATCAACTTAAACGTATGTTAAGGATACGTTAGTCTAATTTCAGACTACGATCAACTTAACGTTTGTTAAGGACACGTTAGTCTAATTTCAGACTAAGATCAACTTAACGGGATCATTTAGATCCAACAAAAGAGCATTTGAACTCTATTGTTTTAGTTTAGGGACATTGCGGTCGATTAGTTTAGGGAAATTACGGTCCAAGGTTAAGGACATCATAGTCCATGGGTGTAAGGACCCCACAGTCCCAGGTTAAGGACATCATAGTCCATGGGTTTAAGGACCCCACAGTCCAAGGTTAAGGACATCATAGTCCATGGGCTTAAAGGACCCCACAGTCCGAGGTTAAGGACATCATAGTCCATGGGCTTAAGAACCCCACAGTCCGTAAAGTGTTTAGTTGTCGGGACCCGTCACCTCTCTGAAGACGTTGAAGGATTACAACGACAAATATCAAAGGAGTGAAGAGATGCACCCTTGAACTAATTTTGGTTGGGAGATCTGTAATTGAATTGATTTGAGGATCGTTAATCTCGTTTGAGGTTAGGATCAACTTAAATGTTTGTTAAGGATACGTTAGTCTAATTTTAGACTAAGACCAACTTAACAGGATCATTTAGATCCAACAAAAGAGCATTTGGGCTCTGTTGTTTAGTTTAGGGACATTGCGGTCCAAGTTAAGATGCAAATATGGGTTTGGAAATGTACCAGATAGTTATTGGTCATTGGGACCCACCACCTCTCTGAAGACGTTGAAGAATTACAAAGACATGTATCAGAGGTGTGAAGAGATGTACCCTTGAACCAAAGTTGATTGAAAAGCTCTGGGTTTTATTTTGAATGTCATATGACATGACCAATTTTAGAAGACAAAAGTGTGTTTGAGGTTCAGTCAAAAGAAAGGGGTACTGCCTCTGGAAAACTTAGCCAATTTAGGCTAAGACTATTTGAAAATAGTGTTAAACACTAGCACATATTTGGCGATCACGTGTTCCCACGTGATGCATTTAAAATAGTGTTAAACACTAAGGATGCAGTACTTAAAATAGTGTTGAACACTAGAAAAATGAGGCGCTCACGTGAGGACACGTGAAGCGCCCTAGGATTGGGCCAAGATTCCTTTATTTTATTCTCGGAATATTCAAATAAGTGTTAAACACTTTTAGTCTTCATGGCCATCACGTGTGGGCACGTGATGGGTACCCATGCACTAGATATTAAAAGGATCTGCTACGGGTCACGTGGGGACACGTGAGAGCGCCCATGCATTGGATTTTAATCCTTCAGTTTTTTCCATCTTCTTTCTTTTTAAAGAGGTGTTTGTCAGGGGTCACGTGGGGATACGTGAGGCACCCAAAATCTGTTCTTCCCTTCTTTATTTTGAGAAGTCTGTTCAAGGGTCACGTAGGAGCACGTGACCTAGTCTTGTTCGTTCTCTTTTGATCATTGAGGGGGAGGGTCACGTGTTGCCGCGTGATCATGTTGGGTACTTGATCCTTTTACGTGCATGAAAAGTCTAAGTCTCTTGTTTAAGAATTAAATTCTTTTGTAGAGTTAAACCCTAATTTTATTTAGAGGAATTAAATTTCTATCTGTTCGAAAGAATTAAATTCTTTAAACTCAATTCTCCCTCTAAGTTTTGGATCTGAGTGGCAGAATCTCCCCGATGAGAATTAAAATATCTACTTATGGGGAGATCTGCTTCTGCAGATCTTCAACCAGAGGGAAGAACTAAGTTCTTATATTAAGGGTTAAACCCTATCTTTGTTGGAGGAATTAAATTCCTATGTGTTTTGTGGGAGAATAAGATTCTCTGAACTTAGATCCTCCCTTAGATTTTAGATCTGCATGACAGAATCTCCCCGCTGAGAATTAAATTCTCAACTTAAAGGGAGATCTGCTTCTGCAGATCTTCAACCAGAGGAAGAACTAAGTTCTTATTCAGAAGAGTTAAACTCTTAGTTTGAGAATTAAATTCTCTTATAAGGTTATGGGAGCTTATAGAATGATCTCTTTCCCTCTCTTACTTAGGGTTTCTTTTCCTGAAGAGACCTTCTTTTCTCTCTGGAGAATTAAATTCTCTTTTCTTCTGTATTCTCTCTCTGCTGTTGTTTTTTCCCTTTTTTCTTTTCTTCCCTTCTTGGCTCCTATTTATAGGAGAAAGAAAAGAATCAGGTTGTTTAGTCAATCTTTCATTGAAAGATTTTGGTTGATTTTGTAACCAACATGATCTTTTAGATCACTCAGTGAATTTTATTCACCATTGGATTTTTAATCCAAAAGATATTTTGTCTGTTATTCTTGGCAAATTTCAGGAAAATATCTCATTGTATAGAATCTTTCTATAGATTGGTGATTTTTAATCACCTTTGGATTTTTAATCCAACGGTGCTCCACTTTACAGAGCGCAATCTTTTTTGTTTGGAAAGATCTCGGGAAATATTAGGGTTTTTGATTTCCTTTAATTAGAATTTAATTCTATTAGTTCAGAAGTTTTAAGGGCCTATTACGTGTTAGCACGTGACCCTACTGATTGACCATTTAATTAGAATTTAATTCTATTAGTTCAGAGATATTTAGGAACTCATCACGTGTTGGCACGTGACCCCCTGTCACGTGTGGGCACGTGATGCCCCGTTTAGGGTTTTCTTTCCTTTATCTCAGAAATTTTTTAAGACCTTATCACGTGGTAGCACGTGACCCACTGATTAAGCATTTAACCAGAATTTAATTCTGTTGTTTTAAAAAACTCAGGAATGATCACGTGTCAGCACGTGACCCTTGGTCACATGTGGGCACGTGATGCCCCATTAGGATTTTTCCTTATTGTTTTCTTATACATTTAGTTCTTTTCAGTGGGTTTAAAGGTCTATCATGTGCGGGCACGTGACCCTATTTGTTAGGATTCAATTTTTATCATTTCATAGCCTTCAGGAAGCCATCACGTGTCGGCACGTGACCCCCGATCACGTGTGCGCACGTGATGCCCCATTGGGGTTTTTCTTTGTATTTTATGAGGGAACAAATGCCCCCACAATGTTGTTCTCACGTGTTTGCACGTGAATGCAACGCTGTAACTTTTGTGGCCGTTGGATCTGCCTAGGGAAGGGGGCAGATGAATTGTTTCCCATCACATCCTATAAATGCAGGGGTCTCTTCAGAAGCGCCTCCACTCTTTCATCTTCTTCCTTCCTTGTTCTTGCCTTGAGAATTTAATTCTCTTTATCAGAGCTCAGTTCTCTGTTCCAAAAATTTTCAGAGTTTAACTCTGTCAACAAAAGATTCCCCTTTTCAGGTAAGGATCTTAAACGGCCGAGGAACTTCTTATAGAAATTTTCTTTGGATTTTAAATCCACATCAAGGGTTTCTCCCTTTAACAAAAACCCATCTTTCCAAGTTTTTTTAGAATGTCCAATCTTTAAATAATAAACCCCTTTTGCATAAGGTTTCTCTGATCTTAGGGGATTGATGATGATACTTGTCCTCCCTCTGGAATTTAATTCCATTTCAAAGAGCTTAGCTCTGAAAATTTTTCTGGGAATTCAATTCCTCTGTTCAAAAGGAATTTAATCCTCTAGAGAACTTAGTTCTAACAAGAAGACTTCTTGGGATTCCTATCCTCAGTTGTTCTTGGCAACAAAATTTTAGGAGAGCTCCTTTTTAGATTTCTTCTAACCTGTCTACTGAACTTTCGCTAATTTTCATTTCCAGGTGCCATGGCCGCTCATCTGTATAACCTTAACGAAATTATTTCTTATGGGGACATTCGCGCATTAGGCCGCTGCCAAAATCAGGAGTTCACCAACGCTCAATGCGCCGAAATCATGCGTCGCTTTAATGAATACAATGGTCGACTGCTTCCTCGTCGTTATGCTCTTTTGAAGCTCATTATGAGGGCGATCTGGGAAGCACTTCCTTTATTCTATGCAGGCATGCCGCTTAAGGTATTGGATGATGCTGAAGATAAGGTACACTCAGTGTATCTGATGGGCCTAATCTCAAAGAAAAGACGAGACAATCTCGTTGATATTCTGCATCAAACTTTCTAACAGGCGACAATAATCGCTGCCTATCGAAGGACAGAGGACATCAGTAAAGATCCTGAGGCTTGTGAGCGTGAGAGGAAGCATACGAGAATGGTCAGAGAGGCCAGAAACATTTTAGATGGCCTTACTTTTGAATTTCTCAACCCATGTCCTGGATTTGATGTCTTACCATTGTAAACATTTTCTTTGTTTTTGTATGAACTTTCAGAGTATGAATGACAAAACTTTCCCTCTTTTTTGTTTGCATGCCTTCCTTATGAAATTTTGTCATATTGTTGTTGATGCTCACGTGTTTGACACGTGAGGCACTGTTGGGAATTTCAATCTTACATTAGCGCCTACTCACGTGTTATGCCCGTGCAATGCTGTTTTTAATTTCCAATAAGGATCAAGGTCGGTGCTCACGTGCTATGCACGCGGGGCTCTATTGATGGGGTCGTTTCGTTTCCCCGCATTGATTCCAATGAGTCATCTCTTTTGGGCAAGGTTAGTGTTATTTGCCCCTCCTCATGGCATTACTATTACTTCGTATAACGAGGCTAATGTCTTCTGTAGTTCTGGAAGCTGACGATGAAGTTGAGATTCTTGACGAGCTTGGGGATCTTTTGGACCCTTCTTGCATGACTGTGGGTAAGTAAAGTTTCGACGTTGTTCCATCTCCTCTTTTCTTGCAAGTCTCGCTGATTAACAGCTTTTCCAGTTCTTACCACGCTGGAATCTCGCATCGTCATGCCGCCCGGCCCCTATGCTCTACGTACCCCTGAACGGATGGCAAAGCTAAGCCTTCACTCTTTGTCAGCTCTGATCGAAGACCTTCATGCTGGTAGCTTGATCACGGCCGAAGAATTTGCCGCCGAAGCTAACAGTTCTCTTCCCTTTCTTGCTGCTTACCATAGTGAAACATTGGTGCAAGTCTGGGTTGAGTTTTGTCGTCGGGTGGAGGCTTGTTTGCATAGTCTTGAATGTACGCGCCTTCCTTCAGAGGTTGTGGCTGCAAATCCGAGCTTGCAGCTGCAAATGCGAGCTTGCGGGGGCTGATCGAACGGTGCACCGCAAATATGCTGTCATGCGAGAAGAGGCTCAGCCGAAAATTTTCAGAGAGGAAGCTGGCTTCAACTGCGCTGAGAGAACTTCAACCTAATCTTACGGCCAAGACCGCTCGGGCGTATGAACTTTGGCGGGTGCTTCAAGAAGCTATCAGGGAGGTGGTAGCCATTGATAAAGCCGTCATTTTTACTCGTGAAATGGTCGAAGCTCATAAAGTTACCGAAAAGGAGCTTGAAAGTCGGCTTGCCTCGTACGAGGCCCAACAGTCTCAAGCGGAGGCCCGTCTCTTAGCGATAATGAATCATGAAGCCGAGGCCCAGCGGAAAAAGGATGAACCGGCAAATCTATTAAATCGTCCGCCGGCTTGAAGAATTGTATATTTTTTTTATTCTTCTTTTGTACATAATCCTGAATGAGAGTATTTTTTTTTATTCTTTCATAAATTGTACTTTGTATTCATTTTGATTCATGAATAAAAGACATATTTTGCTTCATGGTGGTGTGTCCCTTTTAGTAAATGCATTTTGTGGATAGTCTATTTCGATCTCCTTGTAGGACAGCGGTGGCTTAGGAGTCAGGTTCAGATCTGCCTCCTAAGGCTTTCCAACTTTATGAGTCGTGAGGATCTCATAAGTGTAATTTCTCCTTAGGAATCGTGAGAATTCCTAAGTGTGTTTTTTCTTGAGAGTCGTAAGGATCTCAGAAGAGAATTTTCTTTCTTACGAGTCGAGAGGACTCGTAAGTGATTGTTTCCTTTTTTGTCGGAGAGTGTGGCCTATAGAAAACCTACCTTGACCTCTCTGCGAGGCAATGATGGCTTAGGAGACAGGGTTAGGATCTGCCACCTAAGACTTTTCAACTTTATGAGCCGTGAGGGTCTCATAAAAAATTTTCTCCCTACAGGTCGAGAGGATCCCGTAGGTGTATTTTCTCCTTAGGAATCGTGAGGATTCCTAAGTGCGTTTTCTCTTTAGAGTCGTAAGGATTTCACAAGAGAATTTTCTCCTTACAAGTCGAGAGGACCCGTAAGTGATTGATGAGTTGACTTGCTTCCGAATCAAAGAATTGCTTTGACGGGAAAGTCGAGGGTTGACTTTATCTGCATTTCACGGAGTCAGAGGGTTGACCTTATCCGCATTTCACGGGGTCAGAGGGTTGACCTTATCCGCATTTCACGGGGTCAGGGGTTGACTTTATCCGCATTTCACGGAGTCAGGGGGTTGACTTTATCCGCATTTCACGGAGTCAGGGGTTGACTTTATCCACATTTCACGGAGTCAGGAGTTGCTCTGGACGTTTCCCACGGGGTCAGGATTGACATTAGCCGTGTTCCACGGGACCAGGATTTGCTCTGGGCGCTTCCCACGGGGTCAGGATTGACATTAGCCGTGTTCCATGGGACCAGGATTTGCTCTGGGCGCTTCCCATGGGGTCAGGATTGACATTAGCCGTGTTCCACGGGACCAGGATTTGCTCTGGGCGCTTCCCACGGGGTCAGGATTGACATTAGCCGTGTTCCACGGGACCAGGATTTGCTCTGGGCGCTTCCCACGGGTCAGGATTGACATTAGCCGTGTTCCACGGGACCAGGATTTGCTCTGGGCGCTTCCCACGGGGTCAGGATTGACACTAGCCGTATTCCACGGGACCAGGATTTGCTCTGGGCGCTTTCCACGGGGTCAGGATTGACATTAGTCGTGTTCCACGGGACCAGGAGGTGCTCTGGGCGGTTCCCACGGGGTCAGGATTGACATTAGCCGTGTTCCACGGGACCAGGATTTGCTCTGGGCGCTTCCCACAGAGTCAGGATTGACATTAGCCGTTGTTTACCCCAATCAAAGCAAAGCTCTGTTCAAATTTCAAGGCGGGAGATGAAGCACAGCTTCATCTACCCCCAATCAGAGCAAAACTCTACTTTGAAAATCTAAATTTTAATAAATGAAGCAACGCTTCAGATTCATTGCGCTGCGCGCAACGCGCCACGTGTCAGGTGCTGATACATCAGCGCAGCGCCCGAGGCAGCGTGCCCAATCAGAGCAATGCTCTTTTAAAATAAAAGTAAAGGAAACAACGCTTCAGCTGCGCAAGCGCTGCGCTGCGCGACACGTGTCTGCGCAGTCGCGCATGCACAGCTGCGCAAGCGCTGCGCTGCGCGACACGTGTCTGCGCAGTCGCGCAAGCACAGCTGCGCAAGCGCAGCCGCGCAAGCATTGCGCTGCGCGACACGTGTCTGCGCAGTCGCGCAAGCGCTGCGCTGCGCGACACGTGTCACGCGCTGGGGCGTTTGCGCAAAACAGAATTGAGATTTTAAAGAAATCTTTTCTGTTCTTGTTAAAACAAGAAGATTTTCTTCTGTAAAACATAGGCCTTTGGATCAAAGATCCAACGGTGGGGAAAATTCCCCAAATCACTCAGAGAAAGATCTCTTTAACAAATTTAACAAATTTATGGGCACTATAAAAAGGATCCCAGACCTCAATTCAAAGGAGGAAGATTCTTAAAAAAAATCAAGAGCTTCAAACAGAGAGAACTCTGAAAAAGTTTTTCAAGAAAAAGGTAAAAACCTTCACAAAATAGAAGAAATTTCTTCTAATAGATCATTGATCTAAAAACAAGATCAATGATCTTCACATAATAAACAGTGCTTTGCACTTCTTATGAACCCCTGGTTCTTTAAAAAATAAGAAAAAAACAAAATAAAAAATAGTGCTTTGCACTTCTTTTATGAACCATTGGTTCTTGAATCTAAAAGATTCTTAAATCGTAGTGCCTTGCACTTGCAAACTGCGCTGTTGCGCTCCTGGATTGGCGCAAGCCACCAAAGCGCGCCACGTGTCAGCAGCGCAGGCGCGGCGCATTAGCGCAGCGCACTGCGCTTGCGCGACACGTATCAACACTACAAGCGCTTGCGCTCTCTGATTGGCGCAGAGCGCCTGATAAATGCAAGAAATAATTAAATTGATGCTCTGCATCATTTATAAATGGGCCAGGCCCAAATCAAAAAGACCAAGCAGGCCTAATTAAATTGATGCTCTGCATCATTTATAAATGGGCAGAGCCCAAACAAAATAATAAAAATGCTATGCATTTTAAAAAGGGCAGAGTCCAAACAAAATAAAATTGATGCTCTGCATCATTTATAAATGGGCAGAGCCCAAAACAAATTGATGCTCTTCATCCTTTCTGGGCAGAGCCCGAATAAAAACAAAAAGAAATGCGATGCAAAAGAAAATAAAATGTTGAACATTTTCAACTGGACTTAGCCCAATTTTGGCCGTAAGTTCTCAAATTAAATTGACTGAGCAAGATTGCTCTCTTAAATCAATTTATATCCGGTTCGAGGGTACATCTCCGAACTCCTCTGACACATGTCGTTGTAATCATTCAACGTCTTCAGAGAGGTGACAGGTCCCGACGACCACACATCAATATGGACCGAGACGTCCTTAAACTAATATTGGACCGAGACGTCCTTAAACTAATATTGGACCGAAACGTCCTTAAACTAATGTCGGACCACCACGTCCCTAAACTGGAACATAGACCACCACGTCCCTAAACTGGAATACGGACCACCACGTCTCTAAACTGGAACATAGACCACCACGTCCCTAAATTGGCAATGGACCGCAACGTCCTTAAACTACCTCTGGACCACTACGTCCCTAAACTGGAACAATAGAGCCTCCAAATGCTCTTTTTGCCGGATCTAAACGGTCCCGTTTAAGTTGATCTTAGCCCTAAATACGGCTAACGTATCCTTAAACATTTAAATAGACTATAAAACTCCCAACCGACTTTGGTTCAAGGGTACATCTCTGAACTCCTCTGACACATATCGTTGTAATCCTTCAACAACGTCAGAGAGGTGATCACCACGTTAAGTTGATCTTAGTCTCAAACGAGACTAACGTATCCTTAATGTACGTTTAAGTTGATCTTAGCCCCAAGCACGGCTAACGTATCCTTAAACTAAAAACACCAAACCCAAATCTAAGTAAATACGGATTTGGACTAATCCACGTCCTACGGACGACGGCATTACTCAGTCTCCGTATACAATCCACGGGCAACCACAAACAAAACAAACACACACGACACGAAGTGAAATTCTGGAGCAGGAGAAAGTTGTTACCGCGATGCGGTAGCGTAATTAACTGCAGAGGCTTGCGCCTACAGGGAAGAGCATCCCCACAATCAAAAACCCCTCAAGCGAGGGGGAATCTGACGAAGTCTGCTACATCGGCCGCATCCGTCTAAACCTCCGATACACGGTGCCATAAATCAACTTGGTATCTTCGGCGAGGTGGACGGATAAAACCAAATAGTATCTGCCCCGAATCTCAGGCGAGACATTCACCGCGTCTCCGCCGCGTCTTTCGGAGGGGAACAGATTCTGGCACGCCCGGTGGGACCTTTTCTTCTTTCCACTCCACACTTCATGTGTCGTCCTCGCGAACCAATCGCGGTTTGTTAAATGGTTACCTTTGGATTTCAAGTTACTAAGATTTGATCTTTTGCCTGGCGCAGAACTCAAGCATCAATGGCCTCTAACTGCACCAACTGCTCGAAGTGCCACTGCAACGGACGCTCCACCTCACCTGGAGGTGTAGCATATGGGCCCCAAGCGGCCTCCTTCCTCGCTCTGCCGGTAGAACAGGTGACCCAGGCCACCACCGGCCTGTTTTTCGAGACCATGATCCTACCTACAAGCTTCTCTATGTCAATACCTGCACCGAAAGTGAACAAGAAGTCGGTCTTCGACCGGCTCACTGCTACGACGACCCCTGTCAACGGGTCGCCCACTGCCAAACCAACAGCCTCTGTTTTCGCCAGGATGGATCAGAACTCTAAATTGGCTGTCCCAAGGAAGGCAATAACTGCTGCTCCAGAAGTCGTCAAGGTGGCTTCCCCTGTCACAGAATCAGTCTTTTCAAGACTGACGATTCCTTCTCCTGCCCTTGCTCGAGGATTCGTCTTCGACAGGTTGAATATCACCCCTCAAAAGACAACCTCAGTCTTTAAGAGGTTAACACCGGCGGCGCCTCATTCAGACAGGGGGAAAAAAGAAGCTGTCTCAATCTCCGAGCCAGTCCCAACGGCTCGTCATGCTCGACGTCGCCATTGGCGACGAGTGAGGAAGGCAAGGGGCAACTCCCCCTCAGAGCTAACTCCACCGGCTCCGGTGGTGGAAGTCAACGCTGCTGTTCCAACTGGGAACAGCTTTGAACTGCTGAGGAGGGTACGTAAGAATTCTCCAACCACTACATTGAAAAGATCTCCTCCGCCCGCGGAGAGAGTTCCGGAGAAAAAGCAAGAACAGCCCCCTCAACGGCTATCCTCAAAAATATACAAGGTTTGGCGAAGGGTTCAAGACTCCGTGATCAACCCAGATCACTCTCGTCAACAAAAGAAGACGAAGGTGCAAAAAGAAAAAGACCGTCCTATTAAACAGCAGGGGACAACAATCGCTAGGGTGCCCACTGCAACGGCCCCTTCAACTTCAACGGCCCACAAAAGAAGAAGGCCAGAGAAAACCCCCGCGCCGGCGACAAATATCAGAGGTGGTGAACCCAAACGCCCTAAGTCAGGGGGCATTGTAGTTCATACCGTCTATGTGGCGTCTGGTAAAGAGGACAGTCGCATATCTATGGGTCATCGACCGCTTACGCGATCAGTGACCAAGGCGCAAGAGAAACAGCAAAAGCTCCAAGAGATGATGAACGCTATGGCCGCACTTACAGGGCCAAAAGAAAACCCTGAAACGTCCTCGGATGAACGCCAGGAGGAAGAAACCGACGCCGAATTCCTTCGTCGAATATTGGAGAAGAAGGACAAAGAGGCTGCTGAACAAGTAGCCAACATACAGCGTATGGGCCTCCTCTTCCAAGACATGATAGGGATGATGATACAACAAGATCCTCCGGCTGAAGAGCCCCCGATCGTCCTTGGAGACGATAGGGGAGAGACATCAAATCCTCCGCCTGCTCTGTCGACGGCTAAGGAGGATACAATCTCCAAAGCTGATTTGGACGAGTACATAGCCCAACAAATACGGGTTCATTATGCGACCGAAGCAGCCAGCCAGGTCGTAAAAACAGGGCGGCCATATCCAAGTTGGTACGACCAAATCAAGTACCCGCCGGGTTACACAGTTCCCAAGTTCCATGTCTACAAGGGGACGGGCAATCCTCACCAGCATGTTGCCCAGTTCAGGGCACTCTGCGGCAACACCGGCGGTGACGACAAGCTATTGCTTCGCCAGTTTGTTGGAAGTTTATCAGATACGGCATTCGAGTGGTACTCTGAGCTCCCGAATGACTCTATCAAGACCTTCGCGGAGATGGAGCTGTTGTTTACTCAGCGTTTTGCAAGCGCCAGTGAACGCACCCCGATGACGGCACTGATTAACGCCAGGGTAAAGCCAGGCGAGACATGGGTTCAATATGCTATACGGTGGCGGAACTTATGGTCGAAGTGCGAGCAGCGCATTAAAGAAGCTCCCGCGGTGGGTATGTTTGTGGGAACCCTTGATCCGCAAGCAACCATCTCACAATTTATGATGTTTTTCAAGCCGACTACCTTCCAGGCCTTGATTGACAAGCTAGCGCAAATGGATCAGATGGGCCATAAACCTCCTCTTCCAAAGCCGGACTCCCGAAATGACAAAGGGAAGGGAAAAGCGATCGTCGTCGCTAATGCTTAACAACAACCGAGCGACTCTAAGCCGGTTGTTCGTCAAAATAATATGCGTCCGTACGTAGCCCTTGAGGAGAGGCTAGGACGTTCTTACTCTTTTCCCCGCGATAAAACGAGAAGGTTATTCGAGCTGGCGTTGCGCAACCGACTCATAAATCTGCCGGATCCGAAACGTCCGTTGCAACCAAGTGATGTCAACGAGCTCAACTACTGTCCTTATCATCGAGTACTGGGCCATCCGATCGAAAATTGCTACATTTTCAAAAATTGGCTTGAAAACCAGTACCGACAGGGCAAATTCGCGTTATCTGACAAATGGAAAGTGAATCCCCCGCAGCCCCACACCTCTAAGGGGACGAATACGCCGGGTGCAACATGCTCCATCGTTGAAGAAGCTCCGTGGGAGGTTGTATTATCAGCCAAGACAAAGAGGATGCTAAACGATCTTCAGACATGTCCAGCGATTAGGTGGAAGAACCCGTTGGAACCGCAGGTCATTGAGGGGATGTTGAAGCCACATCCAACTCCAAAGACCGGTGGTGGTGGCTCAAGCACTCGCAACCAGCCGTCAAAATCTTCGAAAAAGAAGAAGAAGAAATCTAAGAAGCCCGTGAAGCCTGGCGACAAGCGCACGGATTTGCAAAAACAAATTGACGCGCTGAAGGAATACAACCAGAAGGCACGGACTCCCATTACATTCCAAGAGTTCCTCAATCACGTCTTTCAAGAGGAAGATGAGGGAGAAAGTTCATCTGATGAATCTGAAGAATGCGTGGCGAGCTGTCATGTGATTTCCCATTCGTTCATGAACGATGAAGAGACTTCTTGTACTGAAACGCTGGGGGCAGATCCTGAACCAAAAATTCTGGGGCCATCAGATGAAATGATTGACGCGTTCCTTAACGAAGCTCGATTGAAAAGTAAAGCTGATCGAGATTGCGAGACGGCTATATTTGAAAGGGCCAAGCGCCGGCGACTTGATGAAAGAGCTGGGACGATCCCGCTGGAGCAAAATACCTCCACTACCGACAAAAGCCAATTCAAGATGAGGAAAAAGTTTGCTAAGGCCATATCAATGGGCATGAAGCTACCATCCTCTGAAGGAAGCGTCACCGGTGAAATAGAAATGCACCCCTCCTATTGCTTATATCATCAGAAGGTTTCGCACCCCACCCAAGAGTGCAAAGCTTTCGATAGATGGTGGCAAGGATAGGTTGCTCATCGACAACGCTTTAAGCGGGAGAAGCGCAAAACTCGTCGGGAGCGGAAAAATACGACCAAAGAGCTTAAAAGAACTACCGGCGATTGTAGCATGGTTAACACCGGCAGGTCACAAGTGCCTACATTCGGGAGCGATTCCGATGAGGAGCTAGAACTTGCCCCTCTCTTTAAAGAGTCCACTTCGGGAAAAGAAGAAGAGCCGAAGGTCTGCGAAAATATTCGGCTACGTAATCGGACGCTGCCTGAAAAGAATCTCGGACCCTCAAACAGAAAAGACAAAGGGAAAGAAAAGGACTCTGAAGATATCGTCTTAGATGACCAAGTTATAGAGAAGCTAAGTACCAAAGACCCGCCAAAGAGAAGCAAGGTGGATTACAACGTCTTGGCGCATCTGAGGAAGCTACCCTCGCAGCTCAGCATTCTTGACGCCCTTTTGCTATCAAAGGAGGCGAGAGATTCGTTAATCAAGGCACTACAGGATTCGGAGCAATTCCAAGCTTTCCTGGCTGAAGAAAAGATGAAGGATGAGTTGGAGGAAGTGCACACGGCCGATGTCGCTTTTGGTGATGAAGACCTTCTCCTTAGGACGTGCGAACACAATCTCCCCCTCTATGTCTCAGGATACTGCCATGATATAAAGATAGGCAAAATCCTGATCGACAATGGATCCTCTGTTAATCTCCTCAACGTACGGGCCTTAAAAGAAATCTGCATGAGCGTCCAGCACCTTGCTCGGGACAAGATCACCATCTCCGGGTTTGACTCCCAATCATCAAGAACTCTTGGGTCTGTGGTACTGATGCTACGCTTTGGGTTACTCATCATGGATATTAAGTTCCGCGTCATAGACGCCAAGACATGCTACAATGCTCTGCTCGGCCGACCATGGTTACACGAATACAACATCATCCCTTCTACGCAACATCAGTGTATGAAGTATTCTAAGGATGGTCTCGAGTATACCGTGGCGGGAGAACTGAATCCGTTTTCCGTGAACGAAGTCCGCAAATATGAAGATGCCAAATACTTCTTACCGAATTTTGAAGACACGGAAAGGTGTCACAAGCCGGAAAACAAAGCTAATGCCACCGTCCCTATCTTCGGGAGTGATACCGAGGAGGAAGAGGAGATAGTGTATTCGGGTCCGCCCCAACACAACAAGCCAGGACCGTCCGCTCCTACGTTGATCTTTGGTAGCAACTCGGAAGATGAGATCCATGTTGTATTCTCTGCTCGACCTTCAATACAAATGGCCGCTGACGAAGAGCAAAGTCTACAAGTCGCCATGGTGCCGCTTAAACACCGTAAGGAACTGGATGCGCTTGATATCTACAGTGTAGAAGAGCTGTGAACGTTCTATATCCCTCCCAGGCGAGAAAGCGAAAAAGAAATTCTATTCTACCGCTCTGAAGAAACCAAAGTGGAGAAAGAAATCTGGCATGGCGCGGATCCTACGCTCGACAGGCTTCAGCCTATCCGTCTTCCCAGATATTATACGGAAGGTTTAAAAAAGCTGCTGAAACGCCAGGGGATATCCTTCAAGCAGACCGTTCAAAAATCCAAATTCTATGACAAAGTCTGGAACGTTCCCGGGACTCAACGCAAACTGCCTAATGGGAAAATGGAGACAAAAGGACTTGGATACATCCGGTCAAAGAAACGGGAGCTACTAAACAGCTGCTACGTCGTGTATGACTTCGATGAAGAAGCGGATGCTCAATGGGAGGACGCTAATCCTGAGCTAGTGAAAGTTCCAGATGCAAAGGAGCCCAGTCCGTCGTTCAAAGAACAAATGAACAAGCTTATAAAGGAAGCGGGTCAAAAAGTCCGGGACGATCATAACCGCGAAATGGTCATCTACGAGAAATCCAAAACGCAACGCCTTCTCCAACAGACCGTGAAAGATGAAAATGCCGCTCCTTGTCAACCTGCTATAAAGAAGGCTCGATGCAAAAGCAGAAATAAGTCGAGAGGCCAAAAAGGCGCCCAACAGCAACAAAGCAGGGCTAAGAAGCCACGCAAACGGGAGTCGAGCGTTATTGATCTATCCCTCATGAGAAAAATGGGTCGAGCATACTCTTTTCCTCAGGACAAGACGAAGAAAATACTTGACCTCGCTTTAAAACATCAGATGCTTACACTGCCAGAGTCTAAACACCCCGAACAAGCAGGCGAAGTCTCTCACCCGGACTATTGCCCTTATCACCGAGTGATAGGGCACCCTCTAGAGGACTGCTTCACCTTTAAGAATTGGGTTGAAGATCTGTATCAGCTTGGCAAGTTCGCTCTGTCCGACAACTGGAGGGTAGCGCCGCCACAGAAGCACGAACCCAAGGCCACGGAAGAAGAACCAGTTCCACATTGGGATTGGAAGCGAATTCGTACTTGTCACATGATAACAATGTCAAAAGAAGAGCCCGAGAACATGGATGACCTTCCCTGGTGCTTCGAAAACAGCAACGATGAGGTAATCTCAGAATTCCCACCAGCACCAAAAGAGCTGGAAGATGGAATCCATACCACTGCAGATAACCTTAAGAAAATTGAGTTGGGAACGACGAATGACCCGCGACCGACATTCATCAGCGAGCTGCTATCTGAAGAAAGGGTGGCTGCGTTAAAAGACGTGCTTCTACAGCATAGGGATTGCTTCGCGTGGAACTATTCCGAAATGCCTGGACTAGATCCAGAATTTTTTTTGCACAAGTTGGCGATATCTCCGGACGTCAAGACAGTCAAACAGGCGCCAAGGAGAATGTGGCTCGAGCTTGAGATGAGCATCAACGCCAAGGTCAAGAATCTAATTGACTCTGGCTTCATCCAGGAGGTATAATACCCTGAATGGATCGCCAACATTGTCCCGGTGATGAAGAAAAATGGGACAGTGCGCATATGCGTGGATTTCCGGGATCTCAATAAAGCCTGCCCGAAGGACGATTTCCCAGTGCCAGTTACCGAACTGATGATAGACAATACGTCCACTCACGAGGTTTTCTCCTTCATGGACGGCTCGTCAGGATATAATCAGATAAAGATGCATCCCGAAGACCAGAAGCACACCGCCTTCAGGACTCCTTTGGGTATATTCTGCTACAAAGTGATGCCCTTCGGTTTAAAGAATGCCGGCGCCACCTACCATAGGGCCATGACGAAGATCTTCGATGACCTTATACACGAAATCGTCGAATGCTATATCGACGATCTCGTGGTTAAAAGCAAATCATACGAGGAACATCTCGAGCATTTGAAGACAGTATTTCAACGTCTTCGACAATACAACTTGAAGATGAACCCTCTTAAGTGTGCGTTCGGGGTCTCCTCGGGTAAATTCCTGGGATTCATCGTCCAACACCGAGGTATCGAAATAGATCCGTCAAAGATCAAAGTGATCATAGAAATGCCTCCGCCGAGAACTCTCAAACAGTTGCGGTCTCTCCAAGGGAAGCTCGCATACATAAGACGATTTATAGCCAATCTTTCAGGCAAGTGCCGTCCCTACAGTCACCTGATGAAGAAGGGAACCCCGTTCGTCTGGGACCAAAAATGCCAAAGCGCGCTAGATGAGATCAAGCAATACCTGCAAAACCCGCCAGTGTTGGCTGCTCCGGTCAAGGGAAAACCCCTCATTCTTTATACAACCGCCCTCGAAGGTTCCTTAGGCGCACTATGGGCACAAGAGAACGATCAAGGGAAGGAAAGAGCACTCTACTACTTAAGTCGAGTTCTGCTGGGGGCAGAAAGCAACTACTCCCCCATTGAAAAACACTGCCTGGCGTTGATCTTCGCGATAACAAAGCTCAGGCACTATGCGTTGGCGCACGAGGTCCGTCTCATTTCAAAGGTGGACCCCCTTAAATATTTGATGGCGAAGGCCATATTGACGGGACGACTCGCTAAATGGGCCCTGCTCTTGATGGAGTTCTCGGTAACGTACCAACCTCTCAAGGCAGTGAAAGGCCAGGCCATCGCCGACTTCTTCGCTGAGCATCCGATACCAGCCGATTCTCCTTTAAATTGCGATCTTCCAGACGAACATGCGTTTGATGCGATCGACGGTGGTGATACCCAATGGGAGCTTTATTTCGATGGAGCATCTTCCATGAAGAAACGCAAACAAAGTGCCCCTATAATCAAATCGGGGGTAGGACTCATCTTTGTAACTCCACAAGGTGGGATAATGCGTTTTGCCTTCTCCCTAACAGAACCGAGGACAAATAACGAAGCCGAATACGAAGCTTTGATAGCAGGCCTCGAGATCGCCATTGACATGGGAATTGAAAACCTCCTCATATACGGAGATTCTCGACTGGTCGTTAGTCAAGTAAACGGCGACTACCAAACATGCAAACCAGAATTGGTGAAGTACGGCGAAAAGGTGCAGCAACTGTTGACCCAAATTCCCTCCTATACTTTGGAGAACATACCGCGCGCGGAAAATAGCAAAGCGGATGCACTAGCCAAACTCGCTAAAGAACTGGCCGACGAGAACCTCGATAACGTAAGAATCGTGGTACAAAGACGTCGGGTGCTTGCTCCAGCAGAAATATCTCCGGAATCATCCGAAGAAAAAGGAGCGAGTGAGCAGACGACCCTGCAAATAAAAGATTGGGATAATACCAAGGATTGGAGAGAAGTCTTCATAGACTACTTTAAGTCCCACCGAATGCCTGAAGAAGCGTCCTCAAGACATCAGCTCATGAAACGAGCTCTGTCTTTCGCCTTCGTCAATGATACTCTGTACAAGAGGTCGTTCGATTCTTTGTGGTTGAGATGCCTGGGACCTGACAAAGCGAAAAGAGTCTCCAGGAAGTTCATGACGGACTCTGCGGTTCTCACCAAGCGGGCCCAAAGATGAAGTTGAAGATCATACGGATGGGCTACTACTGGCCCACGATGATCCAGGACTGCCTCGAATATGCGAAGCAATGCCACTCATGCCAAATTCATGGGGACTTCATCCACCAGCATCCAAATCCACTACATCCAACGGTGGCTAGCTGGCCGTTCGAAATGTGGGGAACTGATATAGTCGGCCCTATCGAACCAGCATCGTCCAAGGGACATCGTTTCATCCTGGCGACGACTGACTACTTCTCCAAATGGGCAGAAGCAGTACCACTGAGGGAAGTGAAGACGGAGAATATCCTCCATTTCTTCAAGACGCATGTCATATATCGGTTTGGAACTCCACGCCGGATCATCTCCGATAACGGACCAGCTTACAGAAGCCACGAGATCAGTCGCTTCGCGCAACAGCACAATATAGACTGGAGATATTCCTCGGTTTATAATCTGCGAGCTAACGGTCTAGCTGAGGCCTTCAACAAGACCTTGACAAAGATCATGAAGAAAACGGTGTCACGAAATAAGAAAGACTGGCACGAAAGACTGCAAGAAGCTCTCTGGGCGTATCGAACTACGTTCAAGACGGCCACAAACACAACGCCGTACGCGTTGGTATTCGGTACGGAAGCAATACTTCCCCTCGAAATAGAGTTACCCTCTCTAAGAGTGGCAGTCCACTGCGAGCTAACAGATGAAGAAAATGCTAACCTTCGGCTTGAGGAGCTAGATGCCCTCGATGAGACCCGGCTCATAGCGCAACAAAATCTGGAAGCTTATAAAGCAAAAATGACGCGCTCATATGAAAGATTGACCCGGCCGAGGACATTCCGCCAAGGCGAACTCGTGCTAGCGGTCAAAAGGCCTATGATTCCCAATTGCGCCAAGCGGGGAAAATTCAAGCCAAACTATGAAGGCCCGTACATCATAGATAAGGTCTACCAGGGTGGGGCCTATCTACTCATGGACATGCACGGTGAAAGGCCTTTCAGGCCAATAAACAGTCGCTTCCTAAAGAAATACTACGCTTAATGAGCCACAGCCTAAGTCAATGACAGATAACGACAACTATGTCCGCTCGCTATCTTCCTCAGCTCAAGCTTTATAAGCAGTAGTCAGCTTTCTCAATGCCGGACCGAAACGTTCTTAAACTAATAGCGGACCGAAACGTCCTTAAACTAATACCGCAGCATCCGTAGGCTAACAAAATAAAAAAAATATAAAAAAAATATATAAATAAATAAAAACGGTATGTCCATAAGCAAAAAAGGGCACGGATGAAAACCTGAAAGGGCTCCGTGAGTAAAAACAGCAGGGCTACCGGCGAGTGTTCGTGAAAACTCGAAAGGGCGCGACCTCGTAAAAAAAATATAAAAAATAAAAAGAATAAAAAAAACGGTATGTCCATAAGCAAAATGGGCACGGATGAAAACCCGAAAGGGCTCCGTGAGTAAAAACAGCAGAACTACCGGCGAGTGTTTGTGAAAACCCGAAAGGGCGCAACCTCGTTAAAAGACACTTACAGGGTCCTCTCGACCTTGTAGGGAGAAACCACCCGTGTGAGATCCTTACGACTCATAAGGGAGCAACACACTTAGGGATCCTCACAATTCCTAGGGAAAAAATACACTTGCGAGATCCTCACGACTCGTAAAGAGAACTCTCTTATGGGACCCTCACGGCTCATAAGATTTGAAAGTCTTAAGTTACAGAGACCTAAACCTGTGCTTAAGCAACCCCCCTCCCCACACACACAACTTTCGATATTGCCCTATAAGTGGTTCAATACTAACCCTTGTATACAATCCACAGGCGCGAATAAACATTCCCCTAACCAAGTTTCATCCGTGATTGGGGATATGTTCGTATGGTGAATGACCCTTGTAAATCCTCTCGATTTACAAGGAGAAAACTCTCCTGTAGGATCCTTACGACTTACAGAGGAACATGCACTTAGGAATCCTCACGATTCCTAAGGAGAAAATACACCTACAAGATCCTTACGACTTGTGGGGAGAAATACCTTTGTGAGACCCTTACGGCTCATGAAGTTAAAAGCCTTAGTCGACAGCGCCTTAACCCTGTTCGCTAAGCCACCTTTGTTCGATATCGACGGAGGCAAATGATGATTCGCTCCTGGCAATATCCCAGTTGTAGCGGTGCTGATGCCGAAATCAGTGTCTAATTCCAGGTTTACGGCGGAAAGCCAGTAAGCCGCACATGCATACGGAATGGCCGAAAGGATATGGCAACTTGCAATAAAAAGCAGCAAGTAAAAATGTATGCATGCAAAATAGCCGAAATGATTGGGCAACTCGCAATAAAAAGCAGCGAGTAAAAATAAAATAAATAGCCGAAATTATTGGGCACCGCAAAAAATAGCCGAAATGATTGGGCAATCGCGACCTTCGCGATATAAAAGCTGAAATGATAGAGCATCGCGGAAATAAAAAAGATGATAAAACTTTGGCCCTACAGCTGAGATCACATCGATCCCTGTATACAATCCAAGGGCGCAAACGAAGAGAGAACCATACTTTCCCAACAGGCTCCGCCAGAAAACAAAGCCAAATCTCGACGGCTCATCCCAACTCCGAAGAAACCAGTGTTTTCGGCAAATACCTCAACTCAAGGAAACAAACAATTCTTGGCGAGAGCCTCCTGATCCGCGTCGACTCGCAGAGCAACCAGTGCCTCCGTGGGAAATTCTCAACTCGTTTCAACACCAGGGAAACAAATAATCCTTGGCGCTAGGGAAACAAATAGTCCCTGGCAAATACCTCAACTCAGGAAAACAAACAATCCTTGATGAGAGCCTCCTGATCCGCGTCGACTCGCAGAGCAACCAGTGCCTCCGTGGGAAATTCTCGATTCGTTTCAACACCAGGGAAACAAATAATCCTTAGCAAATACCTCAACTCAGGGAAACAAACGATCCTTGACGAGAGCCTCCTGATCCGTGTTGACTCGCAGAGCAACCAGTGCCTCCGTGGGAAATTCTCGATCCGTTTCAACACCAGGGAAACAAATAATCCTTGGCGCTAGGGAAACAAATAATCCTTAGCAAATACCTCAACTCAAAGAAACAAACAATCCTTGACGAGAGCCTCCTGATCCGCGTCGACTCGCAGAGCAACCAGTGCCTCCGTGGAAAATTCTCGACTCATTTCAACACCAAGGAAACAAATAATCCTTGGCGCTAGGGAAACAAATAATCCTTAGCAAATACCTCAACTCAAGGAAACAAACAATCCTTGACGAGAGCCTCCTGATCCGCGTCGACTCGCAGAGCAACCAGTGCCTCCGTGGGAAATTCTCGATTCGTTTCAACACCAGGGAAACAAATAATCCTTGGCAAATACCTCAACTCAGGGAAACAAACAATCCTCGATGAGAGCCTCCTGATCCGCGTCGACTCGCAGAGCAACCAGTGCCTCCGTGGGAAATTCTCGATCCGTTTCAACACCAGGGAAACAAATAATCCTTGGCGCTAGGGAAACAAATAATCCTTAGCAAATACCTCAACTCAGGGAAACAAACAATCCTTGATGAGAGCCTCCTGATCCGCGTCGACTCGCAGAGCAACCAGTTTCTCCGTGGGAAATTCTCGACCCGTTTCAACACCAGGGAAACAAATAATCCTTGGCGCTAGGGAAACAAATAATCCTTAGCAAATACCTCGACTCAGGGAAACAAACAATCCTTGACGAGAGCCTCCTGATTCGCGTCGGCTCGTAGAGAAACCAGTGTCTCCGCGGGAAAATTCCCTATTCGTCTCAACTTGCAAGATGAAGCCTCAGGCAGCAGGGACTAAAAAACTTGCTTCCTGAACAATGGGACCCTGCAAGTCGATCTAAAAAGTCTCTTGCATACTATTCACGGGTCTCACTCTCCAAAGTCGAATCTCGATAAAGAGGGAAACAACCGCTTATGAGTCCTCTCGACTCGTAAGAGGGAAAAATTCTCTTACAGGATCCCTACGACCTATAAGAGAAAACACACTTAGGAATCCTCACGACTCCTAAGGAGAAAAACCCACCTACGAGATCCTCTCGATCCGTAGGGAGAAAAGTCTCTATGAGACCCTCACGGCTCGTAGAGTTGAAAAGTCTTAGGCGGCAGATCTGAACCTGCGGCCTAAGCCATCACTATCTCTCGGAGAGATTAAGTTATCTGCCAATTATGTTTATCGAGACAGCATGCTGAGAAGGGAGAAAGCAAAGAAATAGTACAAAACATTGCAAAAAGAAAATGTGTATCTTTATTCATTGACTTCAATCAAATACAAGATGAATCGTACAAAAGAATAAAGAATGGATACATATTATTTAAAAGGAAAATTTTACAAATACATTGATACAAAGGCAGCTACTGGGAAGGAAGCGTCTTAAGTAGCTTTATCAGTTGTTCGCACACTTCCTTCCATTCCTTTTCCCGATCGGCTACCACCGCCAGTTCGTCCTCTACTTGAGCCCGCTGCTGTATGAAGGATGCAAGCTGTTCCCCAACGACCTACTGAGCTGCTTCACGGCTCCGGGCATCACGCTCGGCGGCATCAAGCTTCCACTTCAGTGCTAGCCCATTAGAGATACGCTCCAGGAGGCCTTCAAAGACAGCTTTCACCTCGGCAGCATTCGTCCTAACTTCAGCGCGCAGGCGAGCAGTTGCGCTTGAGGACTCCTGACGTTCCTTCAACCGTAAAGCTGCTTCTTGCTCCAAATGGCGGAAATAAGAAGTGCTTTGCTCGAGCCAGGCTGTCCGTTGGGTACTTATGGCCAAAACTTCAGGGGAAGGACGCGTCGACTCCAACCGATGTAGGCAGGCCTCGATCTCCCTGCAGTGGTTAACCCAAGATTCGACGACGCCTTCGTTGTGAAAGTTTACGAGCGCCGCCAACATTGGGCTAACCTCCACAGCGAAATCTGCGGCAGAGGGGAGAGCGTCCACGTTAAGCTCTTCGATATACCCGCTCAGCATGCCCAAACTCATCACGGCACCCTTTGAAGATGGACGTTTCAAGAAGGGGCCTGCCGGTGAAAGGACGCGAGACTCAAGAGGGACCGGAGCCGGAACGATAGCTGCAAAACAAAACATAGTTAAACGACGGTTCAAGAGATGTTGAAGAGTCATCAAAAAGGGAATTTACTATACCAGCTGCAACGGACGGCAAAGCCGGAAGGGCCGGTGGCGTGGCGGGTCTTGCATCCCCTTCTTCGATTTGTGGCACTACAATAAGGAAGAAGAAAAGTTAGAAATAATCCCATTGCTAAAAAAAAGAAGAGAAAGAAAGACATCGAAGCGAAAATATACTCACCGGCACCACTAAAGGGAGAAGCGAGCTCAAACGGGAAGGAGAAGTGCGGAAGCAACACCTGATGGATATGATCAAAAAGCACTCCTGAAAAGACACAGTGGTACGACGTTAGTACAGGAATCATGCGGCTAAAAGATAAACTAATGAATCGCAGATACATACCTTCCAACATCTGCGATGGCTTAAAGGAAGGTTGAGAGGTGACCACCGCCAAGGCAGTCGTTGAAGGCGCTCCCTCAAGCAGTGGGGCATCGGCGTTGGCTGCACCTGCGTTACGAAAAAAGGTGAACTTGTCAGAAAGGATTGTAAGGTAAAGAAAGACAGCAACTTGGGATTTACCTGATGAGCTGCCGGCTGAAACGGAGGCGACTCCCTCCTCCATTGACATGAGGCCACCACCCGTGACCTCATCACCCGACTCGATGGGAACCGTCGTCGTGCTCGCACGGCCAGAAGACGGCAGTAGATCGTAAGTGGGGAGGGCAATGATTGGAGCATTGCCGGACTCTTGGGAGAGAGCGGCTGATTCCTCCCCAAGAGTCGTGCTCATCTCACCCGCCACTCCTTCGGGCTCCGCGATCTCCATCGGCTCATCCGCCGTCACCACAAGGTCGCCGGCCTCAAGCGCCTCGTCTTCCACCACCCTAGGCTCAGTTATAACGATCATTTCATCTGCCGCCACTTCAGGCTTGGCATCAATGACCTTCTCGGCTGCAGATCCCTCAACCTCTGTTTCAGGCTCCGTAGCCCCAACGACGTTGCCCACCGTCAGCTCGGGTTCGGCAGGTACCACCTCCTCTGTTTCCCTGGGTTCAACGGTCTCCGCCTCCCCCTCGGTCAGACTTGGCCCTGCAAGATAGAATACATAAGAACCGATGGCTTTATAATTCTTACAACAAGATTCTGAAAGAAATGTTACCTGAAGAGGATTTATCATTTGCACTCCGAACCGCGCGCGCCACTTACCTGCGAGCAGTAGATAGGGCGACAGGGGCCTCTTCGGAGGGAGTATCAGCACGAGGGATGGTGCTAGGGCCCGCTCCCGTGGCCAAAGCAGCCCTGTGCGCCTTTGCTTCGCGTCTCAACCGCTTCCTCTCTTCCCGAGCCGTTGAGACGGATTCCACCAGAGCCTCTTTAATTGAGGCGTCTTCGTCCGTGAATAGGGATGCCTCCAAATTTTTCAAGGCATCCCTCATCGTTTTGTCAAGTCGAGGCTCTTGCAGCAGCCCCGACGAGACCGGGACTTCAATAACAGGCTTGGTGAGGATCCCTGCATCAACTGGTATAGCCCCTGCAAAGAAACAAAGGAAGAAGGTTAGGTTGACCATCAGAAGAGATAACAAATTTTTCTTATAAAAAAAGGGGGTGGGACGTACCAGCGCCCGCTAGAGCGCGTTTCTCCTCCTCCTCTTGGAAGGTTTTCAAAGAGGCAATAATAGCTTCTTCGGTAGAGACACCTGTTGAAAATGGGGGAAAGTATTAGTTAAAAATAATGATAAAAAGTGCGATAAAGTGACGAAGAAAGCAGCTAATGGTTACCTGACCCAGCGAGTTTGCTTAACATCGCTTCGAGCCTTGCTGATCGCTCAGATGCTGTAATAGCGGCCGCCAAATTGGTGTCTGCGGGGTCTACCAAGAAGCCCTTATTGCTGCCATATTCACTTATTCCTTCAGTGAGAGGGGCCTCAGGCTCTAAACTGAGGATCGCGTCGAGGGAAAGGATCGACTTCTTCTTCTTTTGCCCGCCAGCTCTAGATGCACCTGGAATTGATTTGCGCTTGGCAGGCACCTTGGGGCGGCGGGTCCCGATATCCGCTCCTGCGCCGGACTCTGGTGATATTACAATAACCGTCTTCATGGGAGCCCGGGGCGCCGGTGGTGCATTCACCATAGCAGGCAGCGGGAATCCACGCGGGGGGCTCAACACGCGTGGTCGATCGACTCCGGCATCTTTTAGCGGAGGAATGACCGGAATCCTTGGCTTCAAGGGGGCCTTGCGATCACTGCCAGGAGGCGCACCCCTACGGTCAACCAGCATGCGCTTCTCCGTTAAGATAACTGGGCCCATCGCATGCGCATACCAAGCCACGTACGTGTTGAGCATCTTAGGGACACAGCTGGGTTCGCTGATAAAGAAATAGGAACCCGTGTTAAGCCGTGTGAAATGGTGCATTGCATTCTTTATCCCCTCTCGGCTGACCACGGGCTTTTCTAAGAAAGCTTCCATCGGGATCCCTTGGTTGTAGCTCGATTGCTGAGCAAACCGGTGCGGGTTATACCTCATAAAGAGTGCAGTCTCACTCTGCCTGAACACCAAGTAGCCCGGCCGAATGGAATAGAGATGGAGGATTTCCCGAGCCTTCAATATGGAAGCCCCGTCTTTAAAATTATCGCGTAGCGACACTACTGACTTGGTAGTCTCTGAGCCTATTGTTATGACCTTATCCAAGAAAGAAGTCTTCGCTCCGACCAGGTGCGGTCGAAGGAGCAGTCCCCTAGCCTCCCGCGGAGGTGCAACTACGATCGAAGCCCCGACCAACCGTATGACCCTCGGGAGTCTGCATCTCTCAAAAAAGGGAGGAATCTTATGGGCGCCGAACACCCCGTGCACGTGCATTTCCATCCAAGAGGTAAAATAGTGCATCGGGAAGTTGGCGGGTTGCACCCCAGGCTCACTAGCGTCCGCCGCTACGCTAAGTCCATTATAAAGGTAAGCCAGCCCGGCGATTCCTACTGACAACTGCAAGCCAGCCACCATCCGATGCGCTGGGTAGAAAATAGATGGCCGCATGTAGCGCGGGTGCATAGGGAGCGCGAAGCTGCACAGCCACAAGCCCAGGAACCCTACAAAAAAAGTCTCCTCATCCAAGCCCGGGACGGCAATTTCTGAAAAAGGGACGACAGCGGCACTAGGGAGGTAAAAGTCCTGGTGGTCATCCTCCGATGTGGGTCGGCGATCCAAACCGAATCCAAAAGGGTCGTCGAGCTGGGCGAACTTCTCGCCCTGCTCCGATAAGAACTCCGCCCGAATAAAACGGGTAATAAAATCTGCAAAACTGACGCCCCGGTCGCCCGATTCCAGATGGAGTCCTTCATAGATCTCCAACACCTTCACCAAGCCTGGATACTGATGCTGAACGGCGTTCTCCGGAGTCAGGTCAAACACCAGCGGCTTGGTAGCAAAGACGTATTCGTCAGGAGGGAGCAACTCCTCGTAATGCTCCCCCCTCATCGGCAGACCCGAGAGTTCGGCAAACTCCTCCAAAGAAATAGAGACCTCCCTATCCGTCATCAAGAAAGTGTGGGTGGGGATATTCCATTGCTCGATAAAAGTTTTAATCCACCACGTTGGAGGGTAAGGATATTCGAAGAGCGAAACGTAGATGGCCGAATACAAACCGATCTTCGTCAAATGAGTCCTTTTAGCCGATAAGACGTATCGGGCCCACTGCAAGTATCTGGCGGGCGGTCGTGGCACCAATCCAATATTGTAGGCCTGTCCCCAAGGGCGTGCTTCACCCTGACAGATTCGCCTCCCTAAAATATCTATTGCCGGCAGCGGCTGCACGGGAATAGCAGCAATTGCGGGTTGGAGGAGGTCATCCGAGTTCCAATTTTTAACCTCCACGGCATACTTCACCGGGGGTTCGTCCGCATAGGGGATTGAAGTTATGGGCTCAGACGGCGTGGCGGAACTGAAACTGCGATGACCCTGGATGATTTCATTGTACCACTTTCCCCACAAGTGAAGATTTTTGTGCTCGGGGTCATGATCCTTAATAAGAGCGAGCGCCACCCGGTCCACTGGTGCATGGGGAAACCCTCCTTCCGAGCGAACAAATGGGAAAGACAGGTTGGCAAACATGTTTCCTGTAGAAAGAAAAAAATAACCGTTAGTGTTCCAACGCTTGGCATTTTAAAATTTTACACTACACTGCAATGCAGTGGGTAGGGGACAAAAGGGGGACCCACAAAATCTGGATGGCAATGCATCATTTAATAAGACAATCCCATCATTAGATGAGACTGTCAATTAATGAAAAAGATCCCCAAGAGAATATCCTCATTGATGGGAAATCCCTAGAGACAAGGAGAAAATCTCCTCCTTTAGAGCAAAGCTCTGTCACAGAGTGACATTTGTCAAACTCTAGTCTCAGGGGAACAAGATTCCTCAAAAGAGCATAGCTCTGTGGTAATAATGGAAAGATCCATCAAATTTTTTTTAACACTTAAAAGAATTAAAAGTTTGGAATCTTGAAAAATCCATGAAAACTTATAAAAAAATTCTTCATTTTTCAGATCTAAAAAGATCTGCATTTGATCCAAGAGCAAAGCTCTGTTCATGGGTTAAAACCCATGGACAAGATCTCTGTAGATCTGTAAGTTTTTGAGAGCAAGGCTCTGTTGATGAAACCCTAAAGGGGTTTTCTTTAGATCAAAGATCTATAAGAGCAAGGCTCTGTTAATTAAATTTAATTTAATTTAAATTACCTAGAGTGATTCTAAGTTCTGAACTTTGAAGTTCTTGGGGAAAGAACAAGAGCAAGGCTCTGAAAGTTCTTAAACAAGAGCAAGGCTCTGAGAATCAAAATTCTTGAAAGTTGTAAAGAATTTTCTAAGGACCAAGGGTCCTATTTATAGGCGCCTGCGCCCCTTCAACTTATCAGTTGATCCAAAGGCTGGGATCTTGCCACCGCTGCACTCACGTGCGCGCCACGTTAGCGCAACGGTGGGGGGGGCATTTGTTTCCCCAAATCAGAGCAAGGCTCTGTTTGAATTTCAAAAATTCAAATTTTGAAGCAACGCTTCAAATCCCGTGCGCTGCGCGCAATGCGCCACGTGTCAGAAGTTGATGCGTCAACACAGCGCCCGAGGCAGTGCGTCCAATCAGAGCAAGGCTCTTTTAAAACAAAAAGTAAAGGAAGCAACGTTTCAGGTGCGCGAACGCTGCGCTGCGCGACACGTGTCTGCGCAGCTGCGCAAGCGCTGCGCTGCGCGACACGTGTCTGCGCAGTCGCGCAAGCACAGCTGCGCAAGCACAGCTGCGCAAGCACAGCTGCGCAAACGCTACGCTGTGCGACACGTGTCTGCGCAGTCGCGCAAGCACAGCCGCGCAAGCGCTGCGCTGCGCGACACGTATCACGCGCTGGGGCGTTTGCGCAAAACAGAATTGAGATTTTAAAGAAATCTTTTCTGTTCTTGTTAAAACAAGAAGATTTTCTTCTGTAAAACAGAGGCCTTTGGATCAAAGATCCAACGGTGGGGAAAATTCCCCAAATCACTCAGAGAAAGGTCTCTTTAACAAATTTAACCAATTTATGGGCACTATAAAAAGGACCCCAGACCTTAATTCAAAAGAGGAACATTCTTAAAAAAATCAAGAGCTTCAAACAGAGAGAACTCTGAAAAAGTTTTTCAAGAAAAAGGTAAAAACCTTCACAAAATAGAAGAAATTTCTTCTAATAGATCATTGATCTAAAAACAAGATCAATGATCTTCACATAATAAACAGTGCTTTGCACTTCTTATGAACCCCTGGTTCTTTGAAAAAACAAGAAAAAAACAAAATAAAAAATAGTGCTTTGCACTTCTTTTATGAACCATTGGTTCTTGAATCTAAAAGATTCTTAAATCGTAGTGCCTTGTACTTGCAAACTGCGCTGTTGCGCTCCTGGATTTACGCAAGCCACCAGAGCGCGCCACGTGTCAGCAGCGCAGGCGCAGCGCATTAGCGCAGTGCACTGCGCTTGCGCGACACGTGTCAACACTACAAGCGCTTGCGCTCTCTGATTGGCGCAGAGCGCCTGATAAATGCAAGACATTTCTTAAAGGGCCAGGCCCAAATCAAAAAGACCAAGCAGGCCTAATTAAATTGATGCTCTGCATCATTTATAAATGGGCAGAGCCCAAACAAAATAATAAAAATGCTATGCATTTTAAAAGGGGCAGAGCCCAAACAAAATAAAATTGATGCTCTGCATCATTTATAAATGGGCAGAGCCCAAAACAAATTGATGCTCTGCATCCTTTCTGGGCAGAGCCCGAATAAAAATAAATAGAAATGCGATGCAAAAGAAAATAAAATGTTGAACATTTTCAACTGGACTTAGCCCAATTTTGGCCGTAAGTCCTCAAATTAAATTGACTGAGCAAGATTGCTCTCTTAAATCAATTTATATCCGGTTCGAGGGTACATCTCCGAACTCCTCTGACACATGTCGTTGTAATCATTCAACGTCTTCAGAGAGGTGACGGGTCCCGACGACCACACATCAATATGGACCGAGACGTCCTTAAACTAATATTGGACCGAGACATCCTTAAACTAATATTGGACCGAAACGTCCTTAAACTAATGTTGGACCGAAACGTCTTTAAACTAATGTCGGACCACCACGTCCCTAAACTGGAACATAGACCACCACGTCCCTAAACTGGAATACGGACCACCACGTCTCTAAACTGGAACATAGACCACCACGTCTCTAAACTGGCAATGGACCGCAACGTCCTTAAACTACCTCTGGACCACTACGTCCCTAAACTGGAACACTAGAGTCTCCAAATGCTCTTTTTGCCGGATCTAAACGGTTCCGTTTAAGTTGATCTTAGCCCTAAATACGGCTAACGTATCCTTAAACATTTAAATAGACTATAAAACTCCCAACCGACTTTGGTTCAAGGGTACATCTCTGAACTCCTCTGACACCTATCGTTGTAATCCTTCAACAACGTCAGAGAAGTGATCACCACGTTAAGTTGATCTTAGTCTCAGACGAGACTAACGTATCCTTAACGAACGTTTAAGTTGATCTTAGCCCCAAGCACGGCTAACGTATCCTTAAACTAAAAACACCAAACCCAAATCTAAGTAAATACGGATTTGGACTAATCCACATCCTACGGGCGACGGCATTACTCAGTCTCCGTATACAATCCACGGGCAACCACAAACAAAACAAACACACACGACACGAAGTGAAATTCTGGAGCAGGAGAAAGTTGTTACCGCGATGCGGTAGCGTAATTAACTGCAGGGGCTTGCGCCTACAGGGAAGAGCGTCCCCACAATCAAAAACCCCTCAAGCGAGGGGGAATCTGACGAAGTCTGCTACATCGGCCGCATCCGTCTAAACCTCCGATACACGGTGCCATAAATCAACTTGGCATCTTCGGAGAGGTGGACGGATAAAACCAAATAGCATCTGCCCCGAATCTCATGCGAGACGTTCACCGCGTCTCCGCCGCGTCTTTCGGAGGGGAACAGCCGTGTTCCACGGGACCAGGATGGGTTGACTCTCGGTTGTCTGTGCATCGCCGAGTCATGGAACTGGGAACTTTGCCGCAGCTCCGATTTGCTGATGTTGCGTCTTTTGTAATGAGACAAATGTTGATATGAACTCCAGGCTGTCTGTGAACCGTCGAGATTTGGCTTCTTTTTCTGATAAAGCCTGGTGGGAAGGTATGGTTCCCTCTTTGTTTGTGCCCCTAGATTATATACAGGGATCGATGTGATCTCACCTGTAGGGCAAAAAGTTTCATTTTATATATTTTTCTTTCCGTGATGCTCTATCATTTCCGCTTTTATATTGCGAAAGTCACGATTGCCCAATCATTTCGGCTATTTTTCGCGGTGCCCAATCATTTCGGCTATTTTTTTTATTTACTCGCTGCTTTTTATTGCGAGTTGCCCAACCATTTCGGCTATTTTGTATGCATACATTTCTACTTGCTGATTTTGTTGCAAATTGCCTCATCGTTTCGGCTATTTCATATGCATTTGTGGCTCGCTGGCTTTTCGCTGAGAGTTTGGGATTTGAGACCGATTTAGGCATCAGCATCGCTGCAACTGGGATATTGCCAGGAGCGAATCATCATTTGCCTCTGTTGATGTCGAACAAAGGTGGCTTATCGAACAGGGTTAGGATCCTGTCGACTAAGGCTTTAGACTTCATGAGCCGTAAGGGTCTCATAAAAGTATTTCTCCCTACGAGTCGTGGGGATCTCGTAGGTGCGTTTTCTTCTTAAGAATCGTGAGGAGTCGTAAATGTATGGTCTCTTATAAGTCGTAAGGATCTTACAAGAGTGCTTTCTCCTTATAAGTCGAGTGGACTTACAAGTGTCTTTTGCCATATGATCATATCCCCAGTCTCTGGTGGGACTTTGTTAGGGAAATGTTTATTCACGCCCGTGGATTGTATACAAGGGTCAATATTGAACTGCTTGTAGGGCAACATTGGAGATTGTGATGGCTTAAGAACAAGTTCAGATCCCTGTAGCTTAAGGCTTTTGAATCCTATGAGCCGTGAGGGTCTCAAAGGGGAATTCTCCTTACGAGTCGTGAAGATCTCGTAAGTGTAATATCTCCTTAAGAATAGTGGGGATCCCTAAGTGTGTTGCTCCCTTGTGAGTCGTAAGGATCTCACGTAGGTATTTTCTCCTCACAAGATCGAGAGGACCTTGAAAGTGTCTTTTAACGGGATTGCGCCCTTTTCGGGTTTTCACAACACTCGCCAGTAGTCCTGCTGTTTTTACTCACGGAGCCCTTTCGGGTTTTCATCCGTGCCCATCTCACTTATGGACATACCCTTTTTTTTGTGTCAGCCTTGGGATGCTGCGATCCGTAGTAGTTTATTGACATCTCAGTCAATAGCCAGTTTTAGGACATAGTGTTCCATCGTTAGTTTAAGGACGTTTCGGTCCGGCGTTAGTTTTAGGACGTTTCGGTCCGTTGTTAGTTTAAGGACGTTTCGGTCCGTTTGCCGGCTACTACTTATAGAGTTTGGGCTTAGGAAGATAGCGAGCGGACATAGGCGTCGTCATCTATCGTTGACCTAGGCTGTGGCTCGTCAGGCGTAGTATTTTTTCAGGAAGCGACCATTTTTTGGCCTAAAAGGTCTTTCACCATGCATGTCCATAAGTAGATAGGCTCCACCTCGGTAAACTTTGTCTATGATGTACGGGCTTTCATAGTTCGGTTCGAATTTCCCCCGCTTGGCGCGATTGGGGATCATGGGTCTCTTGACCACTAGCACGAGTTCGCCTTGGCGGAATGTTCTCAGCCTAGTCAATCTCTCATATGAGCGCGTCATCTTTGCTTTGTTAGCCTCCAGGTTTTGTTGCGCCATGAGCCGGGTTTCATCAAGGGCGTAGAGCTCCTCAAACCGAAGGTGAGCATTCTCTTCGTCCGTTAGCTCGTAATGAACTGCCACTCGTAGAGAAGGTAACTCTATCTCGAGGGGGAGTACCGCTTCTGTGCCGAATACCAATGCATACGGCGTTGTGTTTGTGGCCGTTTTAAACTTAGTTCGATACGCCCAGAGAGCTTCATGCAGTCTCGCGTGCCAGTCCTTCTTATTTCGAGACACCGTCTTTTTCACGATCTTCGTCAAGGTCTTGTTGAAAGCCTCAGCTAGACCGTTAGCTCGGAGATTATAAACCGAAGAGTATCTCCAGTCTATATTATGTTGTTGTGCGAAGCGGCTGATTTTATGGCTTCTGTAGGCTGGCCCGTTATCGGAGATAATCCGCCGTGGAGTGCAGAACCGATAAATGACGTGTGTCTTGAAGAAATGGAGGATATTCTCCGTCTTCACTTCTCTTAGTGGTACTGCTTCTGCCCACTTTGAGAAGTAATCGGTTGTTGCCAGTATGAACCGATGTCCTCTGGACGATGCTGGTTCGATGGGGTCGATTATGTCAGTTCCCCACATTTCGAATGGCCAACTAGCCACTGTTGGATGTAGTGGATTTGGATGCCAGTAGATAAAGTCCCCGTGAGACTGGCACGAGTGGCACTACTTCGCATATTCGAGGCAGTCTTGGATCATCGTGGGCCAATAGTAGCCCATCCTTTTGATCTTTAGTTTCATTTTTGGACCGGTTTGGTAAGAACCACAGAGTCCGTCGTGAGTTTCTCGGACGACTCTCCTTGCCTCTTCAGGTCCCGGGCATCTTAGCCACGGAGAATCAAATGATCTCTTATACAGAGTATCATTGACGAAGGCAAAAGATGGAGTTTGTTTCATGAGCTGATGTCTTAAGGACGCATCTTCAGGTGTTCGACGGGATTTGAAGTAGTCTATAAAGGCTTCTCTCCAATCCATAGCCTTTTCCTGGTCTTTTATTTGTAGAGTCGTTTGCTCGGTCGCTCCCTTTTCTTCGGACGACTTTGTACCATGATCCTTACGTCATCGAGGTTCTAGTCGGCCATTTCTTTAGCAAGTTTGGCCAATGCATCCACTTTGCTATTTTCCGCACGCGGTATGCTTTCTAGGGTGTAAGAAGGAATTTGAGTCAGCAGTTGTTGCACTCTCTCGCCGTACTTCACCATCCCTGGCTTGCACGTTTGATAGTCGCCGTTTACTTGACTAACGATCAGCTGGGAGTCTCCATATATAAGGAGGTTCTCGATTCCCATGTCGACAGCGATCTCAAGACCAGCTATCAAATTTTCATATTCGGCTTCATTGTTCGTCCTCGGCTCTGTTAAAGAGAAGGCAAAGCGCATTATCCCTCCTTGTGGAGTCACGAAGATGTGGCCTACCCCTGATTTGATTATGGGGGTGCTTTGTTTGCGCTTCTTCATGGAAGATGCTCCATCGAAGTAGAGTTCCCACCGGGTATCATTTTCTCTTCTCTTCCCGTCGATCGTGTCAAACGCGTGCTCGTCGAGCAATTCGCAGTTCAAAGGAGAATCGGCAGGTATCGGATGCTCAGCGAGGAAGTCAGCGATAGCCTGGCCTTTCACTGCTTTGAGGGGACGATAAGTTATCGAGAACTCCATCAAGAGCAGGGCCCATTTAGCGAGACGTCCCGTTAATATCGCCTTTGACATCAAATATTTGAGAGGATCCACCTTTGATATGAATTGGACCTCATGTGTCAACGCGTAGTGTCTGAGCTTCGTTATCGCGAAGATCAACGCCGAGCAGTGTTTTTCGATTGGGGAGTAGTTGCTTTCTGCCCCCAGAAGAACTCGACTCAAGTAGTAAAGGGCTCTCTCTTTCCCTTGATCGTTTTCTTGTGCCCATAATGCGCCCAGAGAACCCTCGAGGGCGGTTGTATACAGAACGAGAGGCTTTCCCTTGACCGGAGCGGTCAGTACTGGCGGATTCTGCAGGTATTGCTTAATTTCATCCAGTGCGCTTTGGCATTTGCGATCCCAGACAAAAGGAGTCCATTTCTTCATTAGGTGACTGTAAGGACAGCATTTGCCGGAGAGATTGGCTATGAATCGCCGGATATATGCGAGATTTCCTTGGAGAGACCGCAGTTGCTTGAGTGTTCTTGGCGGAGGCATTTCCATGATCGCCTTGATCTTCGACGGGTCTATCTCGATGTCTCGGTGTCGGACGACGAATCCTAGAAACTTGCCCGAGGATACCCCGAACACGCATTTGAGAGGGTTCATTTTCAAGTTGTATTTCCGAAAGCGCTGAAACACGATCTTCAGATGCTCCCAATGCTCCTCGTGCGATTTGCTTTTCACCACAAGGTCGTCTATATAGCATTCGACGATTTCATGTATAAGGTCATCGAAAATCTTCGGCATGGCCCTCTGATAGGTGGTGCCGGCGTTCTTCAGACCGAAAGGCATCACTTTGTAGCAGAATATGCCCAGAGGAGTCCGGAAAACGGTATGCTTTTGGTCTTCGGAATGCATCTTTATCTGATTGTATCCTGATGAGCCGTCCATGAAGGAGAAAACTTCGTGAGTGGACGTATTATCTATCATCAGCTCAGTGACCGGTACTGGAAAGTCGTCCTTCGGACAAGCTTTATTGAGGTCCCGAAAGTCCACGCAAGTGTGCACCGTCCTATTTTTCTTCATCACAGGGATAATGTTGAAAATCCAATCAGGGTACTGAACCTCTTGGATAAAGCTAGAGTCGATTAGCTTCTTGACCTTGGCGTTGATGCTCATCTCAAGCTCGAGCCGCATCTTTCTCGGCGTTTGTTTGACTGGCTTGATGTCCGGAGATATCGCCAATCCGTGCACAGCTATTTCTGGATCTAGTCCCGGCATCTCGGAATATTTCCATGCAAAGCAATCTTTATACTGCATGAGCACGTCCTTAAGCGTAGCCTCCTTTTCTTCAGACAACAGTTCACTAACGAACGTCGGCCGTGGGTCGTCTGCCGTTCCCAAATCGATTTTTCTGAGGTCATCTGCAGTAATATGTATCCCATCTTCCAGCTCTTTTGGCGCCGGTGGAAATTCTAAGATCAACTCATCTTCATTGTTTTCGAAGCACCAAGAAAGGTCATCCATATTCTCGGGTTCTTCTTCTGACAGTGTTATCGCGTGACAGGTACGAGATCGTTTCCAAGACCGATATCGATCTGGTTCTACTCTAATCGCATAAGTGGCTTTTGATTCATACTTTCGTGGCGAACTTACCCTCCAACTGCTGGATAGAGCGAATCAGCCGAGTTGATACTGGTCTTCAACCCAGTTTTTGAAATTGAAGCAGTCTTCGAGAGGATGTCCTATTGCTCGGTGATAGGAGAAATAGTCTGGGTGAGAGACCTTATCTGCTTGCTCGGGGTGCTTGGACCCCGGGAGCGTAATCATCCGATATTTTACGACGAGGCCGAATATTTTCCTTGTCTTATCTTGGGGAAAAGAATATGCTCGACCCATTTTCTTTATATGAGACGGATCCCGGCTGCTCGATTCTCGATCGCGCGGCTTCTCAGACCTGCTATGCTACTGTCGAACGTTTTTCCTGTTCTTTGGTTTATTTTTGCCTCTGCGCCGGGTCTTTTGTATAACGGGCTTGTTTACCGCCGGAAACTGGGAAAGACTGACGTCTTGCCTGAATCTGGGGGCAGATGCTATTTGGTTTTATCCGTCCACCTCTCCGAAGATGCCAAGTTGATTTATGGCACCGTGTATCGGAGGTTTAGACGGATGCGGCCGATGTAGCAGACATCGTCAGATTCCCCCTCACTTGATGGGTTTTTGATTATGGGGACGCTCTTCCCTGCAGGCGCAAGCCCCTGCAGTTAATTACGTTACCGCATCGCGGTAACAACTTTCTCCTTCTCCAGAATTTCACTTCATGTCGTGGGTGTTTGTTTTGTTTGTGGTTGCCTGTGGATTGTATACGGAGACTAATTTATGTCGTCGCCCGTAGGACGTGGATTAGTCCAAATCCGTATTTTCTTAGATTTAGGTTTGGGGTTTTGGTTTAAGGATACGTTAGCCCTATTTAAGGCTAAGATCAACTTAAACTTTTGTTAAGGATACGTTAGCCTAATCTCCAGACTAAGGTCAACTTAACGGGATCGTTTGGATCCGACAAGAGAGAGCAATTGGCTCTATTGTTTAGTTTAATGACATTGCGGTCGATTTCCAGTTTAGGGACATGGTGGTCCATCATTCCCCTTTGGGGACGAACATTAGTTTAAGGACATTTCGGTCCAACATTCCAATTTTGGGACGAATATTAGTTTAAGGACGTTTCGGTCCACGAGTTTAAGGACCCCACAGTCTGTATCGATGTGTGGTTGTCGGGACTCGTCACCTCTCTGACGTCGTTGAAGGATTACAACGATAGGTGTCAGAGGAGTTCAGAGATGTACCCTTGAACCGGATGTAAATTGATTTAAGAGAGCAATCTTGCTCAGTCAATTTAATTTGAGGACTTACGGCCATGATTGGGCTAAGTCCAGTTGAGAATATTCAACGTTTTTATTTTTGGCCTATTAGGCCTGTGCTAGGGCTTTGCCCCTGTTTAATAATGCACTGCATTTTATTCTGGCCTGCTAGGCCTTTTTTATTTGGGCACTATCCCTTTATTTATGATGCAGAGCATCTGTCATTGTTGGGGCTCTGCCCTTTTTAAAATAATGCATAGCATTTTGTTAGGCCTGTTAGGCCTTTTTTAATTGGGCTTGGCCTTTCTGTAAATAATGCAATGCATTAATTATCTGACAGTGGCTTGTCATGCGCTTTGCGCCAATTATTGAGCGCAAGCGCTTGTGGTGGTGACACGTGTCACACTCCGGTGAGCACAAGCGCAACAGCGCAGTGCGCTGCTTCAGTGCGCTGCGCTATTGCGCTGCTGACACGTGGCGCGCTCTGATGAGTTGCGCCAACTTCAGAGAGCAATGCTCTATCTTAAAAGCGCATAGCGCAAGTGGTCATGGTGCTGACACATGGCGTTCTCTGGTGGCTTGCGCCAACCCAGGAGCGCAACAGTGCAGTTTTTGCAAGTGCAAGGCACTGTTTCAATAACTTGATCCAATTTTGGATTCAAGAAAAAGAATCTTTAAGATTCCAGAACCAATGATTCATAAAAAAGTGCAAGACACTATTATTATTTATTTTTTATTGAAGATCATTGATCTTGTTCTTAGATCAATGATCTAGTCAGAAGAAGTTCTTCTTTTATAAAGGTTTTTATCTTTTTTCTCTTCTTGAGTTTTTTTCTCAAAATTCTTCAGAGTTCTCTCTATTCTCTGTGCTGTTGTTTTTGATCTTGATGTTCTTCTATGATTGAATTGGGGTCTAGGGGCCTTTATATAGTGCCCAATAATTTGTTAAATTTGTTAAAGAGATCATTATCTGAGTGATTTGGGGAATTTTCCCCACCGTTGGATCTTTGATCCAAGGGCTTCTGTTTTACAGAAGACAATCTTCTTGTTTTAACAAGAACAGAAAGATCTTACTGGAATTTTAATTCTGTTTGGCACAGATGCACCAGCGCTTGACACGTGTCTCACAGCGCACAGCGCAGCGCAACTGCGCTTGCGCAACTGCGCTGCCACGTGTCGCGCAGCGCAGAGCGCAGCGCAACTGCGCTGCCACGTGTCGCGCAGCGCAGATCGCAGATCAACTGCGCTAGCGCAACTGCGCTGCCACGTGTCGCGCGGCGCAGAGCGCAGATCAACTGAAGCGCTGCTTCTTTTAATTTCGTTTTAAATAGAGCCTTGCTCTGATTGGGCGCTGCGCTGACGTATCAGCTTTTGACACGTGGCGCGTTGCGCGCAGCGCAAGGGATTTGAAGCGTTGCTTCAATTTTGAATTTTTGAAATTCAAACAGAGCTTTGCTCTGATTGGGGGAAACAGAAGCGTTGCTTCGTTTCCCGCCTTGGAATTTGAACAGAGCTTTGCTCTGATTGGGGTAAGCAAATGCCCCCCCCACCGTTGCGCTTACGTGGTCTCCAAACGTGAGCGCAGCGGTGGCAGAATTCCAACCGTCGCGCCATCCCTTGGAAGTTGAAACGGCTCTTCAATGCCTATAAATAGGACCTTTGGTCCCTTAGATGATTTTCATCTCTTCATAAGAATTTTGTTCAGAGCCCTTCTCTTTTGTTTAAGCACTTTTAAAAGTTCAAACTCCAGAGAATTTTAGGTAAAAAATTAATTTGGATTGAATTAAATCAATTTTAAGAGCCTTGCTCTCAATAGATCCCTGATCTAAAGAAGACCCATTTAGGGTTTCACTTAGCAGAGGTTTGCTCTAAAGGGGTCTAAAGAGAACTAAGGAGAACCCTATTAGGGTTCCATTAATAGAGCTCTGCTCTCTAAAAGATTTTCCTTGGATTTTCTTAATTCATTAATGGAGCTTTGCTCCTTCCAAATCATATAGAAGAACTCTTAAGAATTCTTCATGGATCTTGGAAGTTAAAGATGGTATTTTGTATTATTATTATTATTATTATTATTATTATTATTATTATTATTATTATTATTATTATTATTATTATATCCTCTTTTCAGAGCAAAGCTCTCAATGTTCTTAGGGGATTTTCCTCAAATTCTCCTCATAACTGATTTTGACAGGTGTCACTCCTGTCTGCAGAGCATTGCTCTCGAGGAGTTTTAACTCCCTGTCTCTTTTTTTTATTGCTAATTTTCCAATGATATTTCCTTCACGCATTATGGCTGTTCGTCTATACAGTCTGCACGAATTCATCACCTATGAGGATATCCACGTACAGGGCCGTCATCAAAACCAGGAGTTTACAGATGCCCGGTGTGCCGAGGTTATGGGTCGCTTGAACGCACGCGTTGGTTGGCTGCTCCCTCACCGTTCTGCTCTCTTGAAAGTCGTGCTGGGAGCAATTTGGAGAGCACTCCCGGGGTTCCACGAGGCCATGCCGCTCAATGCGCTGGATGATGCCGAAGACAAGGTGCATTCAGTGTACCTGTCGGGGCTGATCTTGAAGAAACGGCGGGATAGCCTCATCGACATTCTGCATCAAATTTTCCAGCAGACGACGATAATCGCTGCTTATCGAAGGATGGGGGCCTTGCCGAAGATCTTGACACACGTGAGCGCGAGAGGCTGCGCACGAGAATAATCAGAAAGGCCAGAAGAACTCTAGATGGCCTTACTTTTGAATTC